>JBAMCH010000023.1:3750000-5000000 GCA_037075245.1 Drosophila mimetica | reverse complement strand
GGTGCCGCCGGCACGAGTGCGGAAGGCTATATCGATGACTGGTTTGAGGGTCTGCTTGGGAGCCGCCTCACCCACAATCTCCTCGGATGGCGGCTCCTGGAAGTAGAAGAAGGCCAGCGGGGAGCGTTCCTGTCCTGTGAACGTGGTGTTGGTCAGACACTCGTAGCCATCGTCCAGATTCTGGCAGACGCTCTGACCAGGACACGTGACCAGTTGGCAGAACTCGATCTCCTGGCAGTCCTTGCCCTTGTAGCCATTGGGGCACTTGCAGCTGTAGTCGTTCCACGTGTTCCGGCACTCGGCATTGTGGCGGCAGGGATTCTTGCGGCACAGATCGTCGGAAACCTCGCCGGGCAGCACAGAGGCGCGATCGATGGTCACAGCGCCCAGTGGCTTGGCGTTCACTTGGACGTCCGTGACATTCAGCGAGTACATCTCCACAATCAGGTTGAGTGAGCCGTTGCTCACTTTCACATCCTGAATAATGCCCTTGAAGTAGTCCCTGCTGTCGTCCGCCTCCTTGGGCACCGTGGTGTCCTCGATGGGCACTCCTGCGCCCGGCACTGCCGCCGGACCCGGCTCTGTGGTCGCTCCCAGAAGGGACTCGCGCGTGGGTGCAGGTCCGCCCAAGTAGAGCACCTGTGCGTCCAGCAGACCCGTCGTCGACAGCGTCTTGCGGAAGTACTCGGTGCCATTGAGCTTGACCTGCACCAGCGTCTGGTTGCGCACCACCTCGATCAGGTGGTTATAGCCGTTGTCCAGCTTCTGGCCACCAACGGTGTAGGCCTCTGGAGTGCCGCTGAACTGCATCTTCACCAGCAGCTCGCCGCCGTGCAGCTTGGCCGCCACATAGGAGTCGCCAATATCTGTGGGAATATGATAACAGGGTTAGTTTACTTGATATAACAACATACTTTAAAAAATGTTATAACGTATTCTTAAAATAACCTTTATATGAAATGGTATGATATATCAACCTGTCTGAATACTAAAATCTTTCCTATTCAAACTCACTTTTAGTGGGTGCCTTTCGCGGATCAGTGCCCAAGTAGAAGACCTGACCGGTTGGCTCGCGAGTTCGAATGAACATGGAAATGTCCAGGATAGAGCGAATGGCGCGCCTGGCCACGTCCGTTGTCTCCACAATCACAGCCGAGTGTGTGGTGTTCTCGTGGCCAAAAGTGGCTGCAGTCATATCTACAAATAAAGAAAGGTTTTAAAACCAGGGAAACAACTTAACACTACTCCAAACTGCTTACTGTGCTGACAGGTGTGCCCGAAGAAGGGTCTGGGACAGTGGCAGGCAAAGGTGTGCCACAGATCCGTGCACTCGCCATTCGAATGGCAGGGATTCGGTTTGCATTGCTCCGTGCGTGGACATCCGCTCTGGACATTCTCCAGTTTGGTATACGATACATTGGCACTCTGTTCGTCGGGGAAAATCCATTTCCCATTGACCATGATATCCTGCATGCAGCCCACAAAGGCAGACGGCTGGTGGGTGAGGTGGCGCAGGTAGGACTTCAGATTGGGAATGGTGCCACCCAGATAGGTTCGCGGGAACGAGGGCTGGCTGTTGTTGGCCGTTTCGTAGGAGCCTACCGGAAAGATGGCCTGCTCGTCGTTGGCCGAGAGCACCAGATGCGAGGTGTTGATGGCCACAAACACCTTGTGCCAATTGCTGTCGTTCAGCTTCGAGCCAATGAACACACCCTCCCACTTGTTCAGCAGCGAGGAATGGAGATTCAGTCGTCCGTTGATCAGCTCCAGAATATAACTAACTGGCTCATTCTTCTCGCCCGTCGTTCCAAAGGCCAGCACACCATTCGGCAGAGTGGTTCTGAATTGAAGATTGATGTCGTAGCCCTCCTCGCGTTCCGTGGTCACCGAAATTAAACTGGTGGCCACCATTGAGAGCGTGGTGGTCTTCTCGCATTTATCACCCTGGAAGCCATTCTCACAGGTGCAGTTGTACAGATGGGTCACCTCGTTGACCAAGTACGGCAGGCAGGCGCCGCCATTTAAACAGGGCTGCAAGGAAAAAGTCATTAGTCTTTAGTTATAGATTAAAAAAAAATATATACATACATTCTTTTCACAACCCTTGAGGAGAACAGAACAGTTCTTTCCACCATAGTTGGCATCACAGTCGCAATCGTAGTCGTCTATTTGGTCATAGCAAGTTCCCCGCTGGCAAGGATTATAGCGATCACACTCGTCTATGTTGATCTCGCAGTGGGTGCCCTCGAAGCCAGGTTCGCACTCGCAGGTGTAGGTGCCAATCTAAAGGGAAAAATCAAGTCATGATTAAATCTTATGGTTCTAATGTAGATCTATCCATATCACTTACCCCATCATTGCAACTTCCGTGCTTGCTGCAGGGATTACTATCGCATTCGTTTATGTTGATCTCGCAGTTTTTGCCCACAATGCCTGGTACACAAACGCATTCGTAGCTAAGGAATAGATGTGATTAGTCCGAGGATCAGATTGGGATTAACTCTTTATAACTTACCCGCTGGCATTCTCAAAGCTGAAGGACTGGCTAAACACCTTGGGCAGATCCGTGATCCGACTCATCTGGTAGAGCGTCATGTTCGATCGCTCCAGACAGTTGCCATTGTACTGGCAGGGATTGCTCTCGCACTCGTTGATGTCCTGCTCGCAATTCTTACCCTTGTAGCCCTTGTGGCAATCGCACAAGTAATCCTTCACCTTGTCCACACACTTGGCGCCATTCGTGCAGGGATTCGAGAGGCACTCGTCGATGTTCAGCTCACAGTTCTCGCCCTCGTAGCCGGTGCCACTGCAATCGCAACGAAAGCCACCCAACTGATCGATGCACTGGCCTCCATTCAGGCAGGGATCGCCCACGCAGTCGTCTATGTCGATGTCACAGATGCGACCCGTCATGCCCGGAATGCAGTTGCAGGTGAAGTTGTTGATCCTGTCAATGCAGGTGGAGCCGTTCGAGCAGGGATTGCTGCCGCACTCATCGATGTCCACCTCGCAGTTCTCGCCCTCGTATCCTGGCTGGCAAACGCACTCGAAGGCATTGATCTAGATGAAATGAATAGCATTAGTTCGTTGTTCTAGGTGACAATAATATTTATAGTTCGCTTTTAAAATGCATTTTTGTTGGGTTTTACTATAATTCAATTTTATAGGTATTTATAAGGAAGATTAAATATTTTCCTGAAGAATTATACAAATGGCGAAGTAATTTTATTGGGATTTTATAAGCAATGTGGTAATTTAAATGAAATTAATATATATGAGGGTCTTGCTACTATTATATTTAAACCAGCGATCTACATATAATAGAGGTATTATATAGGATATATTATTTAAAAACAAGCATAGTAACATCTAACATCTCTGTTACAAGAGAAGAACAAGATATGCTGGCCCATGGACAACCATCACTCACTTGTCTCAATATCCGATGCTTTCCGAATTTAAAGAAAAACAACTAATTACACTTTAGTAACAGACAAACGTTCAATTACCGCAAGGCAGATTCGGAACCGAGTCCGACTGCCCTCCAACACCTACCTTGTTGTGGCACGTGGCTCCGTTGAGGCACGGGAAGCTGAGGCACTCGTCCACATCCGAGTCGCAGTGGACGCCGGTGAATCCGGGTGTGCAGTAGCACTTGTACGATCCCTTCTCGTTCTTGCAGATCCCGTTGCCGCAGATCTTCGGATGCAGGGTGCATTCGTCGACATCGTTGCCACAGGTCCTGCCCGTCCATCCTCGCGTGCACTTGCACTCGTAATCCCCGTTGGGCAGGTCCACGCATTCGCCGCCATTCTGGCAGGGTTGGGTGGCACACTGGTTGCACACCTTGTTCTCCGGACAGAGGCACTGATTCTGCACACACACCATGGGTTCCTGGCAGTTAAGGGGCGAGCAGTTCTCTGCCTTCTCGCAACGATCGCCGGAGTAGCCGACGGCACAGTAGCAGTGGGTTCCGTTCATGGAGCAAGTGCCTCCGTTCAGGCACTTGCCATTGGTGGCATTGCAGTTGATGGGGGTCAGGGCCAAAGCAGAAGCTCCATCCCCGGTGCTCGTTTGACAGTTGTAACCTGGGAGTGTTTACAAAGATTAGTATATTTTGTAAAACTGATGAGGTAAATATTTTATAATTTTATTATTAAAAGAAATATATATTTGAATATTTTTAAGATTTTTTTCAAGTGTATACCAAAGATCAATTGTTCAACTAGATCTACTTTTCTACATATTTACAGTTAGTTTGTCTGGGGTTGCACTAAAAGTTTATACAATACTTAAGGTCTTAACTAGAGTCGTTGTAAATCCAGAATAAAATTTAAATATTATATCGGGCCTCTTAGAATTGTTAGTATTATTCATACTATATTAAAATTAAGATTCAAAAGGTCATAAAAAAATACTTTATTAAGATAGATTACCATATCTCAGTTTTAATAGATCTATAAATATATATATAAAGTCAAGATTCTGTTCTCAACAAACAAAGATAAGTGCAGAATAAATAAATTTATCTAGATTTTTTGGCTATGACCCAATTCTTTAGTTAATGTAAGGTAGTCATGTTATGGTTCTGTGACACAAACAGGCGAATCGTATATCTTTTAAGTGGATTTCAAGCAGGACTCTAGTCTCAATCAATAACAATTTAAATCCATCAACCTCGAGGGCCATTAACCGCATGCAAATGAAACGCACTTGAGTGGATCTCCACGTCATCATCATCGGCATGCACGCTTTTAGGACAACCCCGGACAACCCCAACCCCCCATCCGTATGTATGCCAAACCTGTGTATCCACTAGCACAAGTACAGGTATAATTGCCACTATAGCCCAGGCAGGTGCCGCCGTTCAAGCAGTTTTCTTGGGGACATGCATTCAGGGAGGCCGAGCGTTGGGTGTTTGGTGATTGCAGTTGCTGCTGTTGTTGTTTGCTAGCCGTGGTTGTTGCCACCGTTGTTCTGGCTGTTGTTATTGGTGGTATCTTGGTGATGGTGGTTGTTGTTAGGGTGTTGGGACTAGCTGGGATAGGGTTTGCTGTTGTCGTTGTTGTTGTTGTTGGCTCTTGTTCTGGTGTCGGTGTGGTTGTTGTTGGCAGGCAATGACCAATGGGTCCTACGTTTATTACCCATCATACGATATAAGATTAAGGCATTAGGTTATAGCGGTTTAAGTAGGATAGTATATATACAGTTAGTGTGGATGATAGCAGGGGTGTTACTAAGTAAGCAAATGTAGTATCCTAAACCCTTTCGACCTACTTAGTTTTAGCTCACAACGCTTGCGTTTGAGCCACTCGGGCGATATGTAGCGCTTCTTCTTTTCGCTGGGGCACAGCGTCGAGTCGAGAAGGTCCAGCTCGAGCGGAGTTAGCGGCTCCAAATCGGAAGCTTACATTTCCCAAAAATGTATTTATATTATAAGTAGAATAAACCAAGTCCAATAACCCAAAAGTATATGACATGCAATGATCCCCTTAACCAGAAAAGCTGAGAACATGGAACCTGTAACTCACCCGATGAGCCTGGCTTACACACGCACTTGCCGCCAACGCACTCCGAGTCGATGGGACACTGCTGGGCGCAACTGGGCGCTATTTGGCACAATTCTCCAGTGTAATCCGGCGGACAGACGCACTGGAAGCCGATGGCCTTGTCCAGACAGGTGCCGCCATTCAGACACTGTTGCGTCTGGCAGGTCATGGGTCGATCGCAGATCTCACCGCCCCAGCCATCCAGACACTGGCAGGTGTACCAGCCGTAGGTATCGAAGCACCGGCCGCCATTCAGGCACGGATTCTTGTCGCACTCATCCACATTCGTCTGGCAGAAGGCGCCCGAGTAGCCGGTGCCACTGCAGTCGCAGCTGAATCCATTGATTCGGTCGATGCAGCTCCCGTTGTTCTGGCACGGCTGCGAGGCGCACTCATCCGTATCCACCTCGCACCTGGCGCCTGCATATCCCTTGGGACACTCGCAGGCCAGCGCTCCACTGCCGCCCAGGACCACGCAGGCTCCGTTGTTCAGGCAGGGATTCGTCTGGCACAGTGGATGGATGTTCACCTCCGTCTCGCAGTGCTGACCACTGTGATTGGGATCGCAGAAGCACTGGTAATCCCCACGGGAGTTCTCCAGGCAGGAGCCACCGTTCTCGCAGGGATTCTTGGCACACGGTGATCCATTGTCCTTCTGGCAATTCTTTCCCGAGTAGCGGGCCGTGCACCGGCACTCGTATCCCTCGGGACTGGACGAGCAGGTGCCGTGGCCCATGCAGGGATCATTCAGACAAAAGTTATCCGGCAGTCGGGTGAACAGGTCATGATCGCTGCAGGGACCCGGAGTCAGGGGACAGACGCCGAAGACCACGTTCTGCACCGTGGAGTTGTTGACGAACTGCAGACCTGGTCCATCCAGGAGGCAACCGGAGAAGGAGTTGCCCAGTATCAGGATGGCGTCCTTGTAGCCAATGTCCTGGTTCGTCAGGAACTGACTGTTGTACGTGGAGTTGGCTGGGAAGAGAAAAATTAGAGAAATATAGTTATAAGTTTAAAAGTCTTTTAGAAAATTATAATATGTTTAAAACCCATTAATTAACCATCTATTGTTTGAACCCAATTCATTAATTGTTATTAATTTAGTAATAAATAGCAATTTAATAGGTGGCACTTTAGGAAAACAACTTTAAGATCAAGAAAAACTTAATAAATATAGTTTCTTTGTTTTCTTATTATAATATTGCATTATTCACGATCTCTCTATTTATGCTTTTTGGAATTCTTAGATTTTCTGTCTTAGCTCTTAATTTATTTTTAATTTATTCTTTTGGATCTGGCTTCTTTTGTTTCCCGTTAGAAAAATACTAATGACACTAATCCCATTGTTATGCCTTCTGCGTTAAGCTCGTTTTAAATACAGATTAAGATATTTTCTCTACCCGTCTTCTAGTAATTACTCTATTACATTTTTAATTTTATCTTGGCGCTTTAAAATTAAAACTTTAAATCTATTCTAGACCCATTTTCTTTAATTATAAGCTCTTTTCACGTACTAGTTTCCTTTGTTTAATTGATTTTTCGAATGAGTTCATCATTATCCATTTCCAAATTCCCCTTTCCATTTCCATTTAGCCAATACAATTGCATTGCTTAACCCTCGTGATGTGATTCATTCCTATGTGCTTTGTCTCGCTTTACGTTTGTCCACGATTGACCCGATTGAGTGGGTTCTACAAGTTTCCATTCCTCTACAAATCCAATTGGGGACACTCATGGGGTAATGGGGATAGTGGGTGTATGTGGTAACTCACCAAATATGCTTGCCGCACGATCCACATGCAGGTAGAGATTTCCGTACTCGTACTTGAACTGCAGCGTGTGCCAGCGGTTGTCGAGCAGTTGGTAGGGCAACTTCACATCCAGCCGGTTGTTGGGCCCATGGACCGCCGGTCCCGCCAGGGAGATCTGCAGAAAGTCGTTGAGCACTGAGATTACGATGGAGTTCTTGTTGTACTGCTGGGCGAGGATCTCGCCGCCGCGGCACGACCGGAAACTGATCGCCGAGTGGTCCCAAATGGGCATCGGCGTGGTCAGGCGGAGGTAAGTGGAGCCATTAAAGTACGCCTCCTTCGTCGGCACCGCCACAGAGGCGACATCTGCGGGAGAAGATCAAGATTGCCAGGGTTAGTGGGATTAAGAGTTGCACTCGAAGAAAATAGTATGGGAACTTAGCCAAAAATGTTTATAAAATAAGAGATTAAATAATGGTAAATATAAAACAATTTTTTTAATCTAAAAAAATGGTAAAATTTTATAAAATATTTATAATATTTATAAGGTATGTATAATATTTTTAAAATATTTCCCTTATAAAACCTAATTTTTGTTTGGTTTTTATCTAAAATTTCACCATTCAAACCACTTCTATAAGAAAATATTTTCCCCCAAAACCCTAAAAAGAAATTCAAGTAAAACCGGAAACTTTTGTAGTAATCCAGTGTAATTTTTCGCTGAATGCAACTGACTGATGGGTGAAATGGATGAAATAAAAGCATGACAAGGCCAGGTCGGTTCGGGCCAAGTCGGGCTCTCATTTAACTAATCGCATTTCATTCGCATTTGGCCAAACGCATTTGTAACCGCAGTAGACTTCCTCATTTCGCGTATTTGGCACACGGCAAATGGCCAATTGGTTTACTTTGGCTTACATTTTCCCAGTGCTGTTTAGTTCAGCATTTTCGCCGCGTCTTTGTCCACTGCTCTCCATCACTCTTCACCGCCCGTCTGGCTAAGAAAGTGTTTTGTCTCTCGAGTAGCATTGACCAAATTAGACGAGAGCTGCCATGGCCCGGCACATGCCACTTAAATGGTAATCAGTTAAAAGGCCCCCATCTCCTCAACTTTCATTTGTGCTGATCACCAAAGCGTAGAATCAATTCCCGAAGCAAAAGTAGAAAGAGCAGCAGCCGCCGCAGACGAGAAGACTCCATAACTCCCAAGTGGTTTTCTTTAACGTTTTCAAAACAAAAACGAAACGATAGCAGAGCGAAATTAACAAGCTTTCTTGGACTGGGTGCACGAGGCGTTAAGATTTGCAAAAAGTCAGCTATGAATGTAGCATATGTACGTAAAAATAAACAGACTTGCATGTTTCTAAGCTGGTTTTCATCAATAGTCTGCAGATCACACGAAAAAACCAAGCAAAAATCTAAAAACGGAAAGAAAGTGGCGCAGGAAAAAGTTATTAGCGAAAGGAAATCGGAATAAAAAACAGGGAAACTGGAGGTTTTTTATTTAAAACCAATTTATAAACAATATTAATGGTAATTAGAAAAATGTTTACAATCAGGAAGCTTATTTATTTATATACTTTATTAAGCCTTATAGGAAACTGCAGAACCTATTTTAACTTTATTTATTCATCATTAGTTTTCTTATAAATATTATAACTTTATAACTGGTACATAAATACATTTTTATATTATTTTATTTCTCAAAATATATTTTTAGCATTCTTTTCTTTAGTTGGTAATGCCTTTTTTGCCAATTTTCGACTTTTAACAATGTCGTATCAAAAAACCCTAAAAGACCATTGCTAATTCAATGACACTGTCCAAGTTAAGGTCTATTTCCAAAAACCAAAATGTACATAGCTTTTTGTCTCGTCAATAAAGTTAACACATGTGTACCTATTTTTGCACTTCCCCATACTGAGAACTGATCATTTTAGCACCTCCTAACTCCGGTGAACCCGTCATCTGTAGTCCGCTGTGCCCTTTGGGCTGCCCTGACCCATGGCTGCCACGGGCTTAGAAAGCGCTTGGGGGACCTCGACGGAACCCGAACGATGTTAAAACAACGGACAGCTAAATACAATGCTTTATGAGGCCATCGATTTTGCCGCCTCTTTTTACGCGGTCTTCTCAAACATTTTATTTCGTATTTAAAGGCGATTTGCCATTTGCATTGACAGTACGGGGTATTGTTGTCATTTCTGTGGATGTGATTATGTGTGCCAGGTGAGAAAGGGGAGTGGCCAGGGGGCAGCCAAGGTGTAGTCAGTGAGCAAGTAAGTAAGTCGCCAGCAAAGTAGCTCATAATTATATTTTACTCACGTACAAAACTATGCAGAAAAGTATCTAAAAGTTAAACGGCAAAAATGCTATAAAAATATCACACACGTACACAGGGAAAAATACAAATATTTGGGTCTAAAAAAGGTCAAATTTATAGAATAAATATTATTATTTTGTTTGTTAAAAATTCACATATTTATTTAAAATTTAAAAAAATATTAATGCAGTAATTTCTTTAAGATTTTCTTACCCAACTTATTTTTTCTTCACTACCATAAAGAACCTGAATTATTGGTTTCAATTATGGCTTGGCATGCGCTTTTATATAATCTTTGCATGGACTTTCGAAATTGGCCGTAAGCAAACGGAACGGAAATTTCATAATCATAACCACCGGCAAGAATTCTATTTCTCTCGTTAATGTTTTTTTTCCGTTCGTTTGTGTTTCTGTTTATAATTTTTATTTCTGCCATGAATGACTCGACTTTGGCTTCGAACTGGAACTGCAAAACTCTAGTTTAATTCGAGCTCCAGAGAGCGGGAGAATTCTTTTTAGCGGTGCCATAAAAGAAACAGTTTAATAGTTTCTTTCGTCTTTTGTCAAAAGCGAGCGTTCTGCTGGAAACGCTTCTTAAGCTTTTAATGATGTCTCGCATGGAGTTTTTCGGGGACAAAGATGGTTTTGTGCCGGTTCTTAGGCAGGGGCGTGGCCAATGGCCAAGACCTAAGATGATCTTTAAGCCATTATTGTGACAGCTTTGAGACTATAAACTATTTCGGGGCATTTAAGTATTATGGAAATTTCTATTGTATCCACCTGACATAATCTATATTTAAATGATCTTGAAAGTATTACTGTAAAAACTTGAAATCATATTAAGTAATATGAAAAGTGGTTTTGTACTTTTACAGTTCAAATATTTGGGTACTAAATATTCAAAACATTTCCTCAAAAAATGTAAAGCCCCTATACTTTGGTAAATCTTCCAATTTAAAAAGAGAAAACGCTCTGGATCTTCAATCCATCGCCGAGATAATCACTCATTTTAAGTTCCCTCATTTCAGATTTCCCATGTTATTTACCGCTGGCAAGAGAAAAGTGATTTATGCAAAAAGCAGGGCGCAAAATACGCGCAAAACATTAAAAGGAGGAAACGGGTAAGTAAGTTAGTACAAACCCCACTGCAAATTCCTTTCCCGCCCACACTCACACGTCAAGTTGGCCCAAACGAGAGGCTCTCTTTCTCTAGTAGACCCAGTTAACAAAAACATCCAACTCGTTGCAATTGCAACACTCGCCTGCAGTGTAAAACACAACATAAGTAGATGTATGCAAATTGGCTCAGCTCGCATTCCCATTCGGTTTTACCTCTGGCTTTGCCCGTGCATTTTGCATTTCGAATTTTTGCACAGCATTCTGTTGGTATGACTAATCAGCGTCGGCATATGCAAAAAACAAAAAAAAACGCAACACCAAGTACAATACCAACGTGGAGTGTCTACGCACAGCTGCGGTCAGAAGGATAGAAGCGATAATATAATTACATTGATAACAAAAAACTCCGAAAGTAAAAAAAAAAGTTTTTTATTAAGAGTTAATATTATATATTTAAATTTAAGTATCACAAAAAAATTCTTGTTTTTTATTTAACAATTTGATCTAAAATATAGAAACCATCGTACATTTCTTCCTTGTGATGTTTTTTAATATTTTATAACATTCATAAATAAACCATTTACAACATTTACTATTATTTGCATGCCAGCTGTGTAAACTGTTCGTAGTTACATCGTTAACCAATGTCACCATTTATAAGACTATAACTCATGAGATTGAAGTGCGATTTTGTCGAATCTTTTTCTGTTTTTTTCCCATATGGTTTACTAACTAAAGCTATTGTTTTTTGTTGCTGCAATTTTAGTTCCCGCACCTTTCCCCTTTCGCTGAGGTTCAACCCTTATCCCGAGTTGCAGGTCTGATGTTTGGCCACAACAAAACAGGTTGCACGTTGCCAACTAGGCTAAATTGGACGGTTGCCGAGGATTGTTTACTGCCTTTTTTGTGTTCTTCCTCCACACAAAATAAAAAAAGTTAATAAAAAATTCACTTAATTTTCGTATTCATACGAAATTTAGTTTAAGACGAATTTATAAAATCTACTTTTAGTTATCTATTTAAAATCCAAAAAAATATTAAAACAAAAAAAAACGCATTATAATATATGACAAATATTTTAAAAATACATTTTTCTCTGTGCAACTATTCTTTTTTGTTGTTGATGCGGGCCACTCTCTGCTTTTGGTCATACTTCAATTGTTTTAAGTCAGTTAAAAATGTACACTATACACGTCCATGTTGCCTCACTTGCCAACCCACACAAAAAACACGTTAGTATTGTTGAATTTAATTTTTGCTCTAAATACTTTTTACGTTTTTCATTGCTTTTGTGTAACAAAACGCCCACGAAAAATTTCATTTTGCACTCGATTGTTTTGTTGCTTTTCTTTTTTGCTTATCGGATGTTCAGAAGTTGCATAAATTACTTTTGACCGATTTTACTTTTTTCCGTTTCTGTATTTAATTTGTTGCCCGCAACAACAACAACAGCTGTAGTAATATTTTATTTTTATCTAATTAAATTCGAAATTTTTTAATTGCACTTTAATCGTTGCGTTTTCGTTTTCAGTTTTCAAATGTCTGTTGCTGTTCGTTTTTCTCTATTAATGAAAAAGTGAAAACGTGTCGCGATTAAAATTTAATTATAGCTTGTTGATAATGCGATTATCGAAAGGGCTTAATTGCACTTGATGTTCAATGAACATGAGAGCTAGAGATCTATGATATATGGGTAAATGATCATGAGGAAGATCTTGAACAAAGATTATAGGGGAAAATTATGAAAACGGGTTTTTGATGGGGTCTTTACTAAGGTGGTTAAGTTTGTCGCTTTTGTTATCTTAACTTAGTTAACTGGAGGAAATAAAAACTAACTTGAACTAATTTAAAGCAGGAATGGATTTTTAATTAGTGACTACCAAAAATGGATATTAATTATTGAGTTCCTCTATGAATATTTATATTTATTTTATGGAATAGTTTAGGTGGGTTTTTGTTAATATGTACACCATTTATAACGATTACATATAAGAAGTCAGTCAGATATTTTAGTAAACAGCGGTATAAGAAATATTCCTAAGGTAAACCAAAGATAGGAACTCTTATTGATTATTAGCTCCCACTATAGGTTATACCAACACTTCTCAGGTGGTTAAATCCCTGTTGAACATGATTTCTTTGTTGTGCTCCCTGAAGGCAATGCGTTTCTTCCCAAGATTAGTTAGTTCCCATGTCCATCGCTCTATTCTATAATTTTACACACTTTCAGCTCTTTCATGTCTGACTGCTCTTTAAACCCGAAGAATACTCCACTCTGAGCTATCATTTGTTCCAACACCTTGTTGACGGGAAGAAAGAATCAAACGAAACTGAGATACGAATGCGTTCCCACACTAATTTCCGCTTTTGCTTCCAAGAATTGTGGTGAGGAAATATTTTTAAATATTTAAATAAAACCTCTTTCTATTATACAATGTGGTAACAATACATTCATGCGGTCAGAAGCTAATTAGTTTTCATAAATAAACGATTCCCATGAACGCCGCAGATTAAGAGGCATAAAAAAAGTAAACCCGCACCCACTAAAAAATTCGAGTGCGTCAACATCCAACGGTTTCGCTCAGGTTGCTCTCATGAAATTGTGCACGAAAAGAAAAAGAAGCTCATAAAATTAAATTGGCACGAAGTTCGTATAAAAATAATGGCAATGATATGAAAGCATATATCAAGGTTTGATATCAGTGTGAAAAGTTGGAAGACAACCATATAAATATTTCATTATTTTTGTTAGATACAGAGATTTAAATGAGTTTATCAAGTTTTTAGTTATGTTATTATATTAAAGATATTTAAAATAATAATACTAACTGTTAGATTTCTGTAAAGAGTTCAGGACTCTAATAACTTGACTATTTTTCACCGTGTGAATAAGATTTCAGGTACAAACAGTTAACGTTTATTCATTAATATCTTGGTTCTGGGAACAGCCAGCTTTAAAGTGAGAAGACTCCCAAAAATAAATGCTTAGAATGGAGCACACTCAAAATTAGAGTCGCTCTTTCTCTCCCCCGCTTGTTTGGCGCCGCTGCTTTTTTTTTATTTTTTAAGCCGCTTCTGCGCAGGCGCGCCTGGGAACCAGTTTTGTGGCAGTCAGCGTGTTGTTGTTGTCGTTCCGCCGCTTTCTGTGTGTTGCCAACAAGGCGGCCCTTGTACAAATTCTGTGGGCCTGGAAAAAGGGGCGGCCCAGACCAGTTCACAAACTGGCACAAAGCAATGAACTGTTGAATAAAACAAAACCGAAAACCCGCCTGAGAATCTTTTCCGGTGCGTCCCGTCCCCAAAGAGCATCAGCACCGCCACCAGAACGAACCTCTGGAACCCCAAGAACCTCGAGAACCCACAACCTGAGCAAACACAGACTTTGGGAGAATAAACGCAGTATGTGGGCGTTGCACTATGGTAAGGTTCTTAAAGCAAATTAAGGGCCATGAGTAATTATGAAAATATTTACGGAATCATTTCAGGAAGTGACCATGCACTTTCAGGAGGTTCTTTAATGTACAGTAGAATGAAAAACGAAGTTGAGCCTAAAGTTGTTTCATTAAAATAAAAATTTCCATTTTTTTAACCATTATTTCATAATATAATATTTTTATAGTCACAAATAAGCATTAAAACCACGCATTCTGATTCCATTAATTGCCTTCAGAACCCGATCGTAGCGTAATTTCCCACCTCAATTACCAAACATTTTGTGTCCGATTCGAGTGCGTTACAGCCCATGGTATTCGTTGTTGGTGTGACTCAATGCTAACAATGGATTTTGTTGTTGCTGGCAGTACGCTGCGTATGCAAATAGCGACAGATAAAACAGCACTACGTGATCACAGCGATAAAGACAATCCAGCAGACAGCATTGAACAACGCCCACAAATTTTAAACATTTGTTTGCATCGAAATTTTTTGAAACAATATCAAGTAAAACCGAAAGCTGCCATGTCTTTTGAGTTTGATATTTTTTCTCCCTCATTTTCTCATATTTGCGGTTTTTTGTACATCGGTAAATTCCCAAGGTGGCTGGCTAATCGATGCAGTCGCTGAAAAGGGGCAACGTTGCAACTAGAAATTAGAAAGAACCATACAGTAGGCTCGACTTAAGTGCACCCTGTGCATTGTTTTCAATGGTTTAGTCAGAAGTTTAATATCTCTCCATTAAGGGGACACTTAAAGGAGTCTACATCCCAAATTTTACAGCTTTAGCTGCAATAGGTCCTGAGATTTTGGGCCTTGAATCTCCCTGTAACACCTATTTCCACCTCTGCCATTGTTTCTCTTCCCTTAAGGTAATGGGTAGCTATAAAAGACCCCTAACCTTTAGGGACTGGGGCAAATCAGTTCCGTTTTAGTTATACTCTGGCTATTTTTATAGGACTGGCTAACGACTTGCACTAATGGCCAACGTCAGGCAATGGTCGCGGCCGGTTGCGTTGGCCCACGGCCCATGTCACGGCCGATTGCACTTTAACACTTGACCAGGCCGAAACACCGGACACCGGAGAACGCGGGTGTGTCCCGCACACAATTCCCATTCTCGATTTCCATCTACGTGCTGGTAGATTTCCATAAACTCGCGGGGTCACGTGTTGTTATCGTTAACGCAATGCAGGTAGTTTTGGTTCATTTGTGTTTTCCCTCCACTTTTCCTGCGTGCAGAGTACCTGCGCCGCGATTTTTCCCCTGAAAATTATGGATTATATCTGTTTAGGGCGGAAATTCAAAGGAAAGCCAGACAGAAACCACTCTCGAAGTGAAGATGACGCTGATGATCGTCTCGGTCGGTGTCTGGAATTTATGATGGAAGCTGCCATAAACCAGTTGCTGTGATGCCTTTCAGGGATTTCCCAACAAAGAGATGAAAAACAATACGTTGTCTCTTTTTTTCATGGGTGGGTTTTCCTTGTCGATCATAAACCAAAGTCATTTGATCAATTCCACATTAAAGGTGGCAGTTAATTATTATTTCTCAGTAGGTATACTTTCATACATATTCTTAAAGAAAATCTTATTCAACAAACCCTGAACTCATTTATCAGATACAGATTTGGTTACTACAAACATTCAAAGAAAATATTTTTCCTTTATATAAGGAAATCCCCAAAAACTTTGAGTGTGAATACGTATAAAAATTCTGAATTTTATGATGGAAGCTGCTGTAAAAACCAGTTTTTTTTAGATACATATCAGGGCTTTCCCCATCTCCAAGATGAAAAACCTTTCTCTTTACCTGCATTTTATGGATTATCCACATCATTCATAAGAATACAAGCCAATTACTAACGCTGAACAATTGATCTCTTTTGTTATGGGAAATACAAATTCTTTTTTTCACCTGGAAGCTGGTGAAGAACTGGTTTCCGAGGTGCAGGGCTTTCCCAGTTTGTACTTGGAAAACTCTTTCCCTATCTCTGGCCCCCTTTCGAGTGTGTTTTCTTTATCAACCTATCAACGGAATTGCGGTATTGCTGACGTTGAGCTGGCCGCGCTTTTGCAACTGTTGTACTTCACTTTCCGGCCCAGAGATAAGATTGCGAGTAACAACAGGCGGATGGTTGGCCGGTTGGAGGGTTGGAACTCGGATTGTAAATAAATAAACCAAATTTTTGAGGTCGTTTTTGCACAATCCGCTGAAAAAAGGGGGCAGACAATGCTAAGGCAGCAACACAGTTGAGCCTCGGACAATATGTAACACATAATTACACATAATGAGTCAGCAAGAGTTGTGAATCAATTATTGTGATCATTATGCGATAAGTCTCACAGATTGCAAAGTTGTGATATCGTTGAAAACATCTTGAAAATGCAGACAAATAAGCTGTTATTACCGAAAAATCATACCTCAATCAAGAAATGCATGAAAAGTAGGCGGTTATGTTTCCGGGTTTATAGGAAAAAAGTTTTAAAAGCCTTAATTTAGGCTAAAAACTAGACTAAAAATTAGAATTTGCCATTTACTAAATAAAAATTAATACGTAATCGACACTAAAACATTTCTTTGCATTCCTTTTATTTCAAAGATAAGACGAAACCACACAATCATCAAAAGTTAGAAATGAGTGGATAATTAACACAATCAAACTTCAGGTATGCCAGCTTTATGAGTCACTTCTTGAAGGAAAACCCGTTGAACGAGTTTTTTGGATGCCCAAAATCACTGAAAAAGGAAATTCCTTTTAACCAACATGACTTTTCCTTTGGCCACATCCCCAATACACAAATGGTTTTCCTCATATCCACATGTGACCTGTTGCTTTTGTTTCTGATTATGAGCTTTTGAAACATCAGCAAATGAGGAATGAGAGTGAGGAATGCATGTGGCTCAGCAAATAACCAATTTACAGTCAAACTTTGTTAAGAAAAACTTGACTAATAAAATTCTCTTAGAAGAACATTTAAAGTGAAATATGCTTTTAAATATTAAAGGACCATCTAATAATTTTCTAATATTTTTAAACAGAAAATATAATATTTCTAATATTTTCCTCTTATATTTTTTGTGACTAAACCAAACCTTATCAAATTTAAGCTCAGCTCAAACAATTTGTTTTCCTAAATCCCATGAACTAATACCTCAAATGTTTAATCAATACTCGAAATTAAAGTTCAATGCGTGTGGGTTTCACTGTAATCTAAGAAGCATGTAAACATGATATTTTGCTTTTGTCTCTCCTTGCGGAGCATAATGTCCTCGGTTCTGTATCGCATCTCGCTCTCTCTGCAGCTCTTCCTCTCTCTCCCCGAGTTCTCTCACCTGTTGCTAAGTAAATAAGTATGAAGAGCGGTATCCATTGAGGCGACGAATAAACTGAAATGGCGCGCTTGAGCAAATGCGACGTAATTTGAGCTGCGCTTTTCGTGCGGTCTCGACTTCTAGCTGTTGTTGTTGTTTCTGCTGACGCCGCTATTGTTGTTGTTAGCCGCTGTTTTTGTTGCTGCTGTGGCGGTGACGCATTCGCGATTATAGCCATGATCGCTGATTTGTTGGCTTTAGTCGGGTTTTCGTATTGGAAAGGGTTTCGTTTGGCTTTTGATGTTAACTATACTTTTGCTATTCGGTGATACTCATTGAGCTTGTTGTTGTTAATTGCATTCTCCCTTTTCTCTCTCCTCTTCTTTTCTGCTCCACACACACACACACGCGCGTGCAATGGGCACTTGGCTTAGAACAGGTTTTTTTTTTAAGTTTTATTTCTCTTTTCGCCAGTTGTATTATTTGCACACTTTCGCACGCGACACTTTCTAGCCTGAATTTGAATATTGAGCACAGAGATTCCGCTTTGAGCCAACTAATTTGCCACTTCTTCCCAGGCCACGATTCTAAATCACACTCTCACACACACACACTCTCGCGGTGGCTCAGAAGACCTGGCTTAAAAGAGAGGTGTGCTGATGTTGTTGTTGCTGCCCTTTTGAACTGCAAGCAGCACACACACACGCGCGCGCAAACACATTGGCCAAGACGGGGGAAAAAAACGTTTCGAGAGCGGCCAAGAAAACACGTCCGCCAGCAAGATAAAGTTTCGACCGTTTGAATCGCGGTTTTCCGTTTCACCTGTCATTTGGAGACAGGGTTGCCAGGTGAAAATTTTGCTTTCCCCTAAAAAATCTCGAGCTGCCGATATTTCCGATAAATTAACATCGATATTTCTTAAAAACACATCCATAGAGGGCGCTAGACCAGTTTCTCCTTTTCACCACTTTGGCGCCATCAAAATATACGTAAAGTGAAATAAAAACGTAAGATACAAAAGAGAGGAAATTCAAAGAAACGTAAAGTGCAATAATAACGTAAGTAAAAACGTGAAGTGCAATAAAAACGTAAGGTCTGAGAGAGCAGAGAGACCGCGGAACAGGGTTGCCAGGTGAAAATGTTGCTTTCCCCCTAAAAAATCTCGAATCTTACGCCCGCCGCATTCCATAGAGGGCGCATGATCAGTTTCCCCTTTCCACCACTGTGGCGCTGTCAAATGTAACAGTCAGCGCTCGTACTATCGATACTTTGGGCGGCACTATTTATAGCGAGGACACCAACCGCCCTAGTATCGACACAATCCAAAATTAAATTTAAAATCTTCAAATAATCAAAAAGCCGTTAAAATTATAAAAAGAAAAGAAAGCCAATTTATAAAGGAAAGCTAAAATATTTATATATATTGACCTGATTTTATAAATGAAAAGCTTGTTAGGAAGCCGCAAATTCGCGAAAATTTCGCATTCTATTTACAAAGAGGAATGCATAAATGAGTCCATAAATCAAGAAGCTCGCGGATAACAAGTGCGTACTTAATGTAAATGTAAACGCCTACAAAGCGCCGCCTTATCGTTTCAAACAGAACTCAGCATAAGCAGCAACAAATGAGTGAAACAAAAGCGCCGTCAACTTGTTTTTGGAGGTCTAGGTGAGACTATATAATGCCAGTAAGCCCGGTTCGTAATCACAGCAGTAGGAGAATTGGCCGACATGGAAAACTTGCTAAGTAAACCCGGGTTGTTCTTGATCCTAGCTATTCTGGGCATTTCATTGGCGGGATCCATGCCCCTGGAGGACATGGACTCCCAGGAAATGATTGACTTGACAGATCTGGGTGACACTGTCTTCGGTAATCCGGATATAGAAACCACGGGCGCTTTGGTGGAGGCTCACAACGAGGAATCCCCGCAGAACCCCGAGGAACTGGGCACCTACTACGAAGGTGATATACTGATCCCACTGAGCTACAGGAATGCCCGATCCAATGGCACCCGTAATGGCATTTTGGCGCTGAGTTCCCGCTGGCCGGGCGGCGTTGTGCCTTACGAGATCAAGGGTCCTTTTACCAGCCAGGAAATGGGAAATATCAATCATGCTTTTAAGGTGGGGATACATAATAATGATATTTAAATTATTATTTTAAATGATTTTAACTTTTCCAGGAGTACCACACCAAGACCTGTGTGCGTTTCAAGCCCAGGACCACCGAAAAGGATTACATCTCGATTGGAAGTGGCAAGTCTGGCTGTTGGAGCAGCATCGGGCGCCTGGGTGGTCGCCAGGACGTGAATCTGCAGTCGCCCAACTGCCTCCGAACCTACGGCACTCCGATCCACGAGCTGATGCACGCCCTGGGTTTCTTCCACGAACAGAATCGCCACGAGCGGGACTCCTATGTTCGGGTGATGAGCGACAACATTAAGCCCGAGATGATGATCAACTTTGAAAAGTCCAGCTCAAAGACTCAGTCCGGATTCGGGGTGGAGTACGACTACGGCAGTGTGATGCACTACTCGGCCACCAGCTTCACCCGGAATGGCCAGCCCACTTTGAAGGCCCTGCGCTCCTCCTCGGATGCCAGCCAGATGGGTCAGCGACGGGGATTCTCGGCCGGCGATGTGCGCAAGATCAACGCCATGTACAAGTGCAAGGTTTAAATGACATTCTCTCGATTTGTTACACAAAAATCGTAGATTTATGGATATCTATATGGATCTATGCAGCGCATACTAAATGAATATATATCAGTATTTTATTATAATATAAATACCTATTCTATGTATATCATATATTAAAATATCATTCAATTCAATATTATATTATATTTATTCTTGTCTGATTTTATTTTCGCCAAAAATAAGTCGCTTGCTTCATAACGTGGCTATATTTAAAAAAACTAATTAGAAAAATACCAATCTTAACTGGCGAAAATTCCTTCTTACAAAGTGGAATGAGCAAGGGCTTCTAAAAATAAAATACCATGCGGATAGCTAGGTGGGACTACCTATATAATGCAAGCAAGCCCGGCTAGAAGTCACAGTAGAAGAAGATTTGGCAAAATGGAGAAGTCGCAAAGTAAACCCAGTTTATTTTTGATCCTTATTATTTTGGGCATTTCTCTGGGAGATTCGGTGCCTCTGAAGAAAGTGAACTCGCAGGAAATGATTGACAGTATGGTACTTGGTAATCCGGAGGAGAAACCCAAAGAAGCTTTGGTTGAGGCTGATCATAAGGAGTCCCAGAACCCCGGCGAATGGGGAAACCACTTCGAAGGTGACATGATCCTTCCAGAAGGCTTCTTTAATGCCCGATCCAACGGTGCCCGCAATGGTCTTTTGGATCCTATTCGCCGATGGCCACGAGGTGTTGTTCCCGTCGCACTCGAAGGAAACTTTACAAGCAGGGAGGTGCAGATGATGAACTCTGCTTTTGAGGTAAGCAATGAAAAATTCCTTTATTTTACCTAAAATTAAAAAAACCTAATGATATCGTTAATGAACTTAACAAACCAACTTCTTTTAGGAATTCCACAAATATACTTGCGTGCGTTTCGTGCTTAGAACCACCGAAGAAGATTACATAGCGATTAGAAATAATGAGACAGGATGTTTCGCAGTGGTTGGACGTTTGGGCGGCCCCCAGGTTGTGCATTTGCAATCGAATGGTTGCCTGGACCAAATCGGCGTACCGATTCACGAGTTCATGCACGCCTTGGGCTTCATGCATGAGCAGAGTCGCCCAGACCGTGATTCCTATATTCGAGTGATTCGGGAGAACATTAATTCCACCATACTGTTTGCCTTTAATAAGTACAGTTACGACACATTGACCACATTTGGTGTGCCGTACGACTACTACAGTGTGATGCACTACACCAACATGAGCGGCTCCATTAATGGGCGGCCCACGCTTGAGGCATTGTGGCCCATTGCCTATCCTATGGGTCAACGTAATGCTTTAGCCTACTCAGATATTCGCAAGATCAACGCCATGTACCAGTGCAATATTTAAACGAAATTGAAATCGATTTGTTACGGAAAATTAGTAAATTCATGCATATATGTATGGACAATTTAAAGCTAACACGCTAAAAATCATTATAGTATACAAACAACTTCTATGGCATTCACAACTTAATTCTAATGTACTCAAAAATATATAATTTTTCTTAAATAAAAACTAAAAACTAATTAAAAACTCCTAATCTAATCAGAAAAGAATTTCTACTTACAAAACCATGCGGATAAGTAGGTGAGACTATATATTACTAGTAAGCTCCGTTGGTAATCACATTAGTAGTAGAATTTGCCAGCATGGAAAAGTCGCAAAGTAAACCCCATTTGTTCTCGCTCCTAGTTCTATTGGGTATTTCTCTGGGAGATCCTACGCCGCGGGGGGATGTGATTGACTTGACAGGTCTGGGGAATGCTATATTTGGTAATCCGGATGAGAAGACCACAGGACCTCTAGTCGCGGCTCACAAGAAGAATTCCAAGCAGAATCCCGAGGAACTGGGCACCTACTTCGAGGGCGATATATTGATCCCCATGAGCCACAAGTACTTGCGCAATGGCATTCTGACGTTGAGTTTCCGCTGGCCAAGAGCAGTTGTGCCCTACGAGATTGAAGGTCCCTTCACCACCGACGACTTGGCACATATAAATAATGCTTTTTCGGTAAGAATTTAAGACATATTAGTAGAGTAGATTAAGTAAATGTTTTGCTTTTAGGAATACCACAAGAGAACCTGCGTGCGTTTCAGGCCAAGGACCATCGAAGAGGATTACGTTGCCATTGTGAATGGAAGGTCTGGATGTACGAGCAGCGTCGGTCGTTTGGGTGGCCGCCAGGTGGTCAATCTGCAGGCGCCCAACTGCCTGCGAAAACCGGGCACCTCGATGCACGAGCTGATGCACGCTCTGGGCTTCTTCCACGAGCAGAATCGCCACGAGCGGGATTCCTATGTCCGGGTGCTAAGCGATAACGTCTCGCCCGGCAGGATGAGGAACTTCGTGAAGTACCCCGTGGGCAAGGAGTCAGGCCTTGGCGTGAAGTACGACTACGCCAGTGTGATGCATTACTCGCCCCAAAGCTTCTCCTCGAATGGCCTGCCCACGCTGAGGGCTCTGCGCGACTCTCCTGACGCCAGCCTGATGGGTCAGCGAGAGGGATTTTCCCCCGGTGATGTGCGCAAGATCAACGCCATGTACAAGTGCAAGTTATCACGAAGATGCAAGTTTTTCGGGAGATGTAGAACTCAATGGATATTCAATGATAATCGTTAATATAATACCAATAAGAGCAAGGCGTCACTCACAATTCAATTCTGATTTACTGAAAAAATATGTCTATGGGTATAATATTTGATAACAATATCAACAATCGCCTATGTGCGCCGTGTCTTGTACTGCTCCGGGATCTCTCTTTGGCCATCACATCCTAGTGGTGCGGCAGGTTCTTGTTCGTCTCGAAGAAAAAGTTGCCCTGCATGTTGAGCTCCTTGCAGAGCGTGGAGAATCTCCGGATGGCGTTGTAGGTGCCGAACTGACTCTCGCCTCCATCTTTCGCGGAGAAACACAAAGCATAACAGAGGAAACTATATATACAGCGGAGCAATGGGCCGATTGCATGCAGTGGGTGATTAGTAATCCGGGTGATTCGCTCCAGTCGGCGGATTGTGGTTAGTGGGGACGCGCCTTTTGGATGCTGGCCTTACCTGGGGCCGCGAAACCGGCACCCGTTGCATTCAGATCCAGGTTCATGTAGAGCGCCATGTTCCCGGTGGATCCGTGGCGAGAGCGATTGTTCAGGAAATCCCGGATGTGCTGTACGATCAGATCGATGGCCACTGAAAGGAAGAGGGAGTGTCATTAGTGAACAGTCAAGCTAACCAATATCAAATCGTAATGCTGCACCTTGCGTAAGCATTGCAACTCAACGTGGAACAATCCACTTACCTCGCTGCTCCTCCGGAGCTCCCCCGATCCAAGCGTCTAGTCTAAGCCAAGGACTTACTCTAGCACTAGTTAGTAGGGTCTATTACCTAATCGCATCTAAGCTGGGCGGCATATTCTGTTAATTGTTACTCTATTGTGTCTTGTGGCTCGCGGAATTGTGTGCTTTACAATCTGCTTCTTGTGTACTTACTAAATGAAACACCGATTTATCTTCACGCCTTGATTGGCAATTATCTGTCTTGCATTTGTATATTTGAGACTTCATTAAAGCGATTTGATAACGCTAAAGTCGCAGTTTCCGACTTTGAAGATGCCCGGTACTTAGAAAAAAAAACTAGGGAAGTAGTACACGAAACTAATTTGCTTTAAAAGAGAATATGGTTACAGT
Organism: Drosophila mimetica; assembly: GCA_037075245.1. Classification (NCBI taxonomy): domain Eukaryota; kingdom Metazoa; phylum Arthropoda; class Insecta; order Diptera; family Drosophilidae; genus Drosophila; species Drosophila mimetica. Next base: position 4,976,144 of record JBAMCH010000023.1, on the reverse strand, counting down.
ACCAGTAAATATTTTTTATGGAATTCCACATTGTTTATGAATCGATTGCTTATTTGAATATATTATAGTTCTACAAGTAAATCGAAACTGCAAACTCTAAATATGATATTTTTCTGACTTATTTAAAGTTATAGAGCGTATAGATATTTATGATAACACTTTTAACATTTACTAGCAAATAAACAGAATTTGAGCTTAGGAAAACAGGTAATTATAGTCCGTTTAGCAAATTAATAGTATTAAAAAACTATGGAGAAATAATCGAAAAAAAAGTATGGAAAAACTAGTAAAGTCCTACTTCATTTTTAAGTAGTTAACTAGGTCTAGTTAAAATTATATACAGAATATTTATATATGTTTAGAGAATTCAGCTTGTTAAAGTTAATAAAGGTATCCCTTGATATATTAGCATCCAGAAAACAGAAATGCATAAGAGTGATTAACAAAGTATCGGGCATCGGAACATAGATACAATAGTTAGATGTGTAACATGTGTGTGGTTTGGTGAGTAGAGTGCTTAAAACCTCGGAAGGCAGCCAAATCGGGTCTAGGCACCAGGTTAGACCGGGGAATAACGCTAAACTGTAACATTTCGCTATACGTAACTTAAGACCAAAGTTAGTCTGGGATCGCAATCGCAGGTCGGGTTATCTGGGTGAACAGAAACGAGCTTACATACACACTACCATGTATTGCTGAACATATGCAAGTAGATACTAAAGATACTGTTCAATCTTAGGACTACGTTAATCGGTTACGATGAGAAGACCAAATGAGAAGCGATGCCGGCGCTCATTAATGGACATTTGTGCTGCGGCGCCTCGGTTTTCTATATCTTTTGGACTTTAGTTTTTTGGCAATTAGTACAAGCTCAAGACGCGGCGTTAGGACGAGGAAGTGGCCGCCCCAGAAGCGAGTTTATATTTGCGTTTAGTGATCTCGCTTCATGCTAGACGCCGCCACCCTGACTGTGTTGCTGTGCTGTGCGCTGTTGGTGGTGGCGAGAATCTCCCCGATATGGTGTACAATAAGATCAATGGCAACTGCAAGAAATACAATAAAACAACAGGAACAAAACGAAAAAAAACGGAAAATCATAACGCAAGAGATACAATTAACAGAGATGATGGAGAAACAAAGAGAGGGTAGAAATGTTGATAGGCATATAGTACTTATATGTATGTAAACATCAAGCAGTCTATGTGATAGGGATTTCTTGTCCTCAGACGGGTTAGAATAGAACCAGAAACAAAAGAACCATTGCTATAACTATGGTTATTGGGGGGCAACCAACTCAACGAAACACTACAAACGCTTAGAGTGTAAGAGTGTGTTTTGTGTGGGCATAGAAAGTAAACTGAAGTGGACAGGTGTCTGGGTGCTGCTGCCTCACCTGTGTTGTCGGCGCCTCGTGGTATGATAACGTCAGCAAACTTTTTCGTCTGAAAGAAGGTAGGGTTTATTAATAGCCGTTTATTGCATATCGAATCAAGGCGTAACTTACAGGCGAGCAGAATTCCTCGAAAGCGGGCTTTACGAACGTCATGTACTGGGTGAGCACGGCGTCCAAGTCCCGACCACGTTCGTTGATATCACGTGGCACTAAGGGAGAGTTTATTAAATTGGTTACTTGGAATCATGTAAAACCACCACTCACCTCTTCTGGCCAATCTGGTGTCGGAATCTGTGTCCACGAATAGCTTCATGTGGAACAGATCACGTATCTTGGGAAAGTAAAAGACCAGGATGCCCTCGAATAAGACCACATCGGCTGGATAGATAACAAGCATGTTTTCAAAGTCCCTAAGGGGTTTAGAAAGTAATTAAGTTAGGTGTCTATAACTAATGTTTTATTCATTTCTAGGACGTCATTTAGATAAATCTCTTTAATAGGATAGTCCCAATGCTACTCACAGCGAGTTGGTGCGGTAATCATAGCTGGGGATCTCCACCTTGTGTCCTTTCAGGATATTCTGCAGGGTGCTGTACATGAGTTCCTCGTTGAAGGCATCCGGATGGTCAAAGTTGAAGAGGCCCTTCTGGGCCTTGGCCTTCTCGGCGGTGGTGAGCTCCCGATAGAAGCTGTCCTGGCTGATGGACACCACCTGGCGCTGCGTGTGATCCATTTCCGCCTGTCCCAGCTGCTCCATGATCTTCTTGCAGACCGTCGACTTGCCGCTAGCCGTGCCACCGGCCACGCCGATCAGGAAGGGTGACTTGACCTCATCGTTGGCTGCGGCCCCATCGCCATTGGGCAGTCGCAGCGAGTCCGCTTTCCGCAAATCCTGCATTTTCCAGTGAAAATTTTAAAATGAAATGCCTATTTTCACACACAACACAACAGCTGATTAGGTCAGAGATGGGCAGACCACCGCGATGATTGGTATCGATAAGTAGTTATCGATACTCCGGAAGTGCAGCGTTGCCACGTTGTCTGGTAAAGTAATTGTCGTTAATTTAAATTTCAACCAAGGTGTTTTGTAAAATATTAACAAAACAATTAGACAACCTATTAAACACATACACAAAAAGCAATACAAAATCCACACGTACATTCATCTTGCTGACGCCGGCGCGTTGAGATTTGAAAACAATTTACCAACGCATTGGAATTGGAAATATTTGCACAGCTTGGCTTTTTGTTTGAATGAATGGGAATGCTTTTTATACCTGTATTTGGATAGTAACTGTTTCTCTATCAGCAACCTGCTGACGGTCATATGTCAGTGTCTTTTCAAAGCCCAACCATGAAGGCTGCTTTAGATCTCAGCCCCTGGAGATGGTTTTACTGGCTGCTCCTTAGTTCTTTGATAAATTCTGGCCTTAAATCCTGTCGTGCAGTTCCTATTGTCGGAGGTCGGATCGTGTCAACCGTGGGCAGTACATCTCGAAATTCCCTATCTTGGATCACTAACTGAAAGCTCCTAAATTCCATTTAAAGGCAGCACGAGTAAATATCCGTTCATGGTCTCGTTACAAGACGTAATCACGGCAAACACGACGAATGGAGTTTCCTATCAACACTTTTGTGGCGGCAGCCTGATCAGCGATCGTTGGATTCTGTCCGCAGCTCACTGCGTTTGGAGAAAGTTGGTATTGAACCTCTACAGAGATCTCTCATATCGAGCTAATTTGTATTTTTAGAAACATTCACAACATTGCCGCCTTTATTGGCTATGAGAATATTGAAAACATTGGGCAGCTGGAGCCATATGGTCTGGAAAGCGCCGAGTATATTTACTTCCAGCCGTGAGTAATCAGTTGAGTCAAGTTTAATACTCCCCTCTTAAAGAGATTTGTGGATTAAGAAAAGGGAAATTGACTCAGCAAGCGAAATAAGATAATTAATTTAAGATTTATTAAAGAAATTGAAGAATATCTTAAGAATCACTTTTTTTATATTTTAATGCAGATCAAACTTTCGGAATGATATCGCTTTGCTTTACATGAAACGTCGCTACTGGAATCCTTCAAGCAATGGCTTACAATTTGCACAACTGCCTCCCCAGGGAATGAAACCAGACCAAAATGGTATAATGAAAACACATTACACACATTTATCATAACCCTAATCCTTTTTTCCCGTAGAATCCTGTCGCATTATTGGCTATGGAGCCACCCAGCATGCTGGACCATGCCAGAAGAAACTTTTCGAGGCCGAAGTTCGGGTGATAGATAACCAAAAGTGCCGGGATATAATAGGACATATCTGGGCCCCGCAGAACGGAGCGAATACGGTGTGTGCCCTGGGCAATAATCAGGACTCTTGTCAGGGAGATTCGGGGTAAAAATCGTTTAACGTTCTATAAAGCGTGATAATGAATTAATTGTATATATTTCTTAGCGGTCCCCTGATCTGCCCCTATGGCGGCAAGGACTATATCTATGGCCTGGTGTCCCACGGACTCACCTGCGGCATCCAGGGAATGCCCAGCATATACACGGTGACCAGACCCTATTACGATTGGGTCCAGCTGCTGATGCAGTCCTAGATCTCTGCTGATCACGTATAAATAGTAGATTTATTATGCGATATCAAACAGAAAAACAGTTATGAATATATACTTAAACAATGCAGGAATAGCACACGGACTAACAACGAACTTAGGCTAAAGTACTGTAGGTATATAGAATTACATTAGACTAACTAGCATAGCCATTTTCACGATATGATTTATCAGCCAGGTCTTCTGTCTTTTGGTTTTGTTCTTTTGTTTCATTTACTTATAAAAAATTGTCTAAAATTAGGTCCATTTTAATTTTAAATAGCGAAACAACAGCTTCAGGTATAAAATATTAGCTTTGAGTATTAGTTCTAAAAAGTTAAATGGGAACTCAGAAGAAAATCTCAGCTCAATTGATTAAAATGGTCTAAGCTTGAAAAATATCGACATTTCGATTTTTTCGATACCATAAAAGTATCGAAAATATCGATTTTATTCAAACACTAACCTAAAATCCTGATAAATCATATCGTGAAAATGGAACTTAACCTAAATGCGATGCCGTCTCCCTGAATCACTGTTTCTCGGGCTGCTCAGCCGCGGGAGTGGAGGAGGCCTGTGTGCCCTCCACTTTGTCCGACAGCTTCCCCGTTCCCGTCTCCGGGAGTGTGAGGGTCAGGAGGCCAGCTACTAGAACGCAGCAGCCGCAGATCGTTGTTGGAATGTACCAGCCGAGGGCTCCCAGGCAGTCGACCACATAGGGGGCCGAAATGGAGCCCACATGGGCGAAGGTGGAGCAGGTTCCCAGCGCCGAGTTGCGTATCTGGGTGGGATACAACTCGGCTGTGTAGAGCGTGACCACCGAGTAGGTGGCGCTGATGCCAAAGCGACCCAGCATGGCAAAGGCCACGATCCAGGTGGTGCTGCCAGCGGGCACAGAGAGGACGAGCAGCAGGGATACGCCGGTCCAAAGGAACAGGAACATGGTGGTCATGCGGCGACCCGTGAAACGGAGCATTATCACCGGCACCAGGTAGGAGGGTATGTCCACCAGTCCAGTGGCTATGATGTACAGATACCGCGACACCGACAGATTGGCGGCATTGAGAGCTTAAAGGATATTTATGGTTAGGGTATTTTAGTGTAATATAGAGAGAGTACGCAGAGAGAATTGACCAAGTACTATACACTCAAATCGAGAATTTTCGTTCTTAAAATGTAACCAAGTATCTAAATTCGTACTTTATAGACCATTTTTTCTTCAAATAACAAAAAAAAAATTGTAGAATTTGTAGAAAATTTGTACTTTAAATCAATACATTCTTAAATGAAAAATACAAATACTCAATTCAAGAACGTAATTTTCTTGGATTAATTCTCTCTTTACACCTTATAGATAGCTTACCCGTCACATAGTAACTCAGCGAGGTAACGCAAAACATAAAGTACGAGGCAAAGATCATCTTGCGCACGCTGGGATTGGCATACAACTCGATGATGGACTTCAGAGGTCCGTTCTTCAGTTTGTCGCCCCAAGAGAAACCCACTTCTGGTTCCAGCTGTGGATGGTAGAATATAATATGGAATATATTCCATTAGCTCTCCGCTTGGTAACTAAGAATATATATGAAGATGTTTCTTGGACTCTGCACTCACCGACTTCTTATCGGTGACGATGGGAGAGGCGGCTGCAACGGCGGGCTGAATTTGGTAGTGGCTGGGCTGTCTGAAGAGAATCTTGTAGACGCGATCGTATCTTTGGTTTGTGATCAGCCAGCGGGGTGATTCATTCATGAGGCTAAGAGAAGTTATTGGTTAGATTAATATAATAGAACCAGCTTTAGATCACTTACTAGCAGTTGAGGATGAGCAGCAGCGAGGGAATGGTGAGGGCTAGTTGTAGATGCCTCCAGGGTTGGATGACGTAGCCCACCACTGCCAGGATGATCATGCCCACGGGATAGGAGGCTGAGAAGGCAATGGACATCCAGGAACGATGCTTCAAGCAGATGTTCTCCACAACTGAAAGTCAAAAATAAAACATATATATGTCACTAATGAATCTTAAGTTGTGATAATTGCATGATAATTATAATATGACAATTGTTATGATATGATAATTATCACTGCTATGAAGTATTTCATATGTGTTTAAGTTTAAGTTTAAGTATAAGTTTAAGACTTATAAGACTTTTAAAATTTAGGACTTACTCATGGTAAAAGCAGGATAGAACAGGCCAGAGGAGGCGGCTCCCAGGGCGAAACGACCCGCCAGGAAGAGACTGTACCAGGGCGAGAAGGTGCAGAAGAAGCTGCCCACCACAAAGAAGACAGCTCCCAGGGTAAATGAGGTTTTGCGACCAAATCTGCAGGAATACGAAGCATAAGTTATAGGGATATCATAACAAAGGAGTTATAACTAAACCCACTTGTCCGCCAGGATGCCGAAGGAGAAGGATCCACAGAACTTGCCCAGCGAAATGGAGACCTGGGCGGAGGTGCGCTGGATGCTCCTGTCGCAGGTGAGATCCCAGTCCGCGACGAAGGTGCTCTCCGGATGGGCGAACTCATGGCGACCCTTCACCTTGCAGGACACCTCAGCTGGCTGGGAAATCTCCGCCAGGTGAGAGGTATAGTTCACAGCCGCCTCGTAGGACATTTTAGCCAGATGTCCATAGTTCCAGTCCCACACAGTGCAGCCTCCTGAATCCAAACCCTTGCCGGCAATCTCCCGCTGCTGCTCCAAAGTCCAATTCGTATCCTGTAGATCCGGGATACCACACCACTGATCATCGGGCAGATGACCCAGCAAAGTGTACGAGGACACATGGAAGCCATTCAATATGTTAGGGGTTACACACAGAAAGAAAATGGCCCTGAAAGTACACAAAAAAACATAACTTACAATAACTTATTTACCACTAGTTGAGCACATTTCACTTTACTGCTAATTGGGATTTTGTTTTCGCAGATACAATATCTCTCTCGTATCCGGACAAATTGTTTACAGCACGCAACTCCGATTTGGTCGCACATTGACACCGCTTGCCTAACTGCTCGTTGGAATGCAAATAATAGCGCCGATCAAAACATTCGGGAGTAAAAACAAAGCTGTGAAGGTTGTATTTAGTGGGTGATATATGTATGGTTATGTATGCTGCTCACATAATCACTTAATGGCAGTTAAAGATTCGCCAGAGCAGCGTCGTTAATCATCAAACAAATCGGGCAACCGGAACGCTCGCCGCAATATTTACATATCCGACTTTTTCACGTGACTCCCCCACCCACAAAGCACGTAGATCGTCAAAATTCCACTCACTTTTCATTATTTCGGGGTAGTAGGACTTCCTCGAGTGAGTCAGTTGAATGACTTCGAGTGCACATGTCCTCCAGATTGGGAAATTGGGATCGGATTGGGATCGGATTGGGATTTATTACATGGATCTGGGTAATGGAACCGGTACTCACGATCGCCACATCGCCCGATTTTAATTCACAAGTGAGTCTTATCACCCACGATTATAATTTATAAGTATTACTACACATATATATGTGCTGATAGGCCAGATTTCCATTCTATATTTAAATCGGGCGATCGTTCATATGACCGTTGAACCTCCATAGGAACCCAGCTGGGTGAGTCTTCGATCCCGGCCTAAAATTAACATCAGGAAGCCCCCACTTACTTTGGAAATCAATATATATTATATACCTTATCGAACTGTGGCAAAAACCTAATTGATTTTAAGTCTACAATGTAATTGTGGTGAGTGGTTTGCGGTTAAAATAGGGTTCTAACTCATGCTCACGATTCCACTTTAGTTAGAGCGCCCAATCAGGCGGAAAAACTAATTAAATCAGAGAAAAGTGCACCACCCTGAGTAAGTAATGTCAACATTTTCTAAAAACTCAACCTTTAAAAGCTAGCACACTGCATTCGCTATGAAGTGGGTCAAGTGGAACGTGATTCGAGCCGAGCTGAAAAGCGACTTCCTCGACTTCGAGCGAATTATGGCAGAAATATGATTCCCACTTTCCTACGACTGAAACAGTGATCTGAATAGACCCGTAGAAAACCTAGATTACAAGCTGGTCCCATTTTGTAAAATTACTAGATTTATAGAGGTTTAGAAGTATATTACTGTATCAGTTCTGTTTTAGATAAACTGTTTTTAAAGGTTTAAGAATTTAAGTCCGAAATTATATATTATCTCTTCACCCAAAAAAAAAAGCATGTTCCCGTAAAATCTATATGGCCAGATAAATGTCAGGTAATTCATACCCACATCGTTTTTACATGAAATACTTATCAAATTGATATTGAATAATATAATTTTGAACAATTTTCTCTCCCGGAGACTCTGTCACTTCGAAAAAGAGAGCAATAAGCAATATTTCGAACATTTTGTTTACATTTCGAGCATATCGATTTTATCGGGCCCATATCAAGTTAAAATTGATCTCAAATAATGTAAAATTGACCAACGTTTTGTATCGAATTTTTTTTGGTGTATCATATTTAATGTAGAGGTCCTTAAAAGGGATATTCCAAATTATAAGAAGGGATCTACTTTTCTTTTAAATTCTTACAAAGTAGAAAAAAATTTTTAAAAATTTTGGAAAATGAGTTATTTTTAGAATCCTATTTGATAGTAATGTTCATTGTATCCTTATATTTAAGAGTTTCTTACCAGACAAATGCTCCTCCACTGCCCACGACTTCCAGCTGTTTGGTAAGCAGATCCTTCATGCTTTCCTCGCTAATGAGCTCGCGACTCTTCTCCGGATTCTCCTTAGCTTGAGTCATGTTGTAGAATACAATATCACAGCTGCTAGCGGTATTCAAAATTCGCAATCACGAAGATGCGACGCCGATGATGATGATGATGATGATGTTATGTGCGGCAGACGACTGACCCCACGCAAACGAATCTTGCAGATTGCAGCGAGGTTCGCGTTTCTGACACTGAACTTGGATTCCTTGGGCTGTGCAATCTATTTCTGATCTTGTGCGCAAAACAGTGCTTTGGATTTGTCTTCAAATTTCGCTTGGGATTTGGCTTAGGGACCTAATCGAGGATCCGCTGGAGTGCATTCACTCCGCCTAAAGGCGATAAGGCACTTCGAGTGATATATATTCGAATACGTATTCACTTTCACTTTCGCCCTCGATTGGTGAATGGGTCTTTTCTATAATTTTTCGGGGGCTTCTATGCAGTGGCTGTTTATCTATCGGCTGGTTCTATTTTCTGTTTATGTTTTTTCAATTGGTAATGCAGCACATGGGAGCGCTTCGCTTTTGACGGACGGCGACACGTTTTTCTTTTTTTCGGTTTTTCGTATTCCGTTGTTGTTTTCGAAACAAAATTTCCCTCAAGTTAAAATAAACATGAAAATAAAATGAAATATTTTCGGGGGATGGGGGATATTCTCTTTATATTTTTTTGGTGCTGCAACGCGTGCAGTTGCGTTTTCCTGCCGCTTTTCGCCGATGTTGCTATCAACTACTTGTCGCTTCGGAAGCGTCTCACAAACTAAGCCCACGGGAGGCCGATCGCGCCGTTTTGTATGCCGCTCCATTGGGGGATCGGTGGGATTGTGGGATCTGTAGGGGCTGGGGGCAGTACTAACATCGCACTCGGTCAGTGCCTCAGTACCGCCTCAGTAACCCCCCGCCCCCTGTGATTCACTTCGTGATCGCTCGGCTCTTCCCGATCCAAATACTCGGGTCGCATTTATGTTGATTCTTTTTTGGATTCGAGTGCAAGCATTAACAAAAAATATAAAGTACAAAAAATAAAATCAGAAATTGAAAACACAGTCTAAAGAGAGATTCTATTAAATTTTTAGTGAATATCAAAAAGCGAGCACTCTACGAATAACCAAGGAAAGCTCTGATTTTCCGAGTTTACTGGGACTAATTTAATAATTCGAAAAAGAGAACAATTACCAAATATGTGTGTATTTGTCAGCAGCTGTCGTTGTCAAATTTCCAGAATTAGTATAAACGTATAATTAGACTTTAAATGCGGGTATACCTATATTTCTTCAGACAAATTACTTTATATATAAGATCACTTGGGATTGCAGTAATGGAAAATGAAGATAGGATGCAGATATCTCTTTTAAATACTTATTATAAAGGATTATTATTATAATACTCGACTAAAAACTAAATATTATAAAATCTCTTAGGATTGTACCGAATGAAAATTAAGATAAGAGATGGTTATCTCATTTGAATATTGATTATACTCCATTAAAAACTAAATAATATAAGATCATTTAGGTTTGTAACAATGGAAAATGAAGATATTAAACAAATTACCAGGTGCTAACCACAAATTCACACATTTTGGTAGTTAAAAAATGTGTTAATCTTACTTTCGTAGCCCTTACAAATTATTTACCAAACGGCTTTACTGAACCCGCCGTAAAAGAGTACCAACAAAGAACTCTTGCCACTTGGTCGACTCATTATAAATGCGTCGAACAACATGAAAACATTCAAATACACTCCCGAACACTTGAACATATGGCCGTACCCTCGCTCAAATCCCTTACATTCCACTACACTCGCGACTCGCCACCCGAAACTCATGATATATTTACATTAACAGGCCGTTTAATTCTGTTGTCTCTGAATTTCATTACAAATTTCCCATTCGCTTTGGTGATATTCGAGAGTCGGGTGTTGTTTACATTTTTGTTTTCGAGTTGCGCTATTCGAAATTCCCAAAGAGCAATCGGTTAAAAGCTGAAAAAGAGCGCACTTTTTAATGGTATGGATTTGTATAGTATACAATGTAGAAAAATTGCTTTCTCATATTTTTGATATTCTCTTTGGCGAAACTTTTGTGAATGAATTGAGAAATAGAGTTTGTATTCCGAAACCAACTTGAACCAGAACTCTGAAATAGAACCAGATTTCTACGCAGTGACCTCGCTTATCAAGTGATTCGATTAAAGTTAACCTGCCTTATCGCTGAGCATCGAGAGTCCTCAACTCTGGCCAAGATCAATTGAGCTCAATGAATCGATCGACGTCAATATCTTAACTACCTCAGCCTGCGGGTGGAGATAGAGATTGACATTGAAGGGTGGCAGTGGGTGGTTGAAAGGTATGTGATGGGATTGTAGACCTACATATATGCTACGTATATTCCAATTATGAGTCTCTTTGTTATCGCATTCTAATTTTAGCCTTGCCGCAATTGTTGTTCACTTGTTCGGCTTTATTCGCTTCCCAGGCGCATTCAATTCATCCGAGAGTTAGCCGCTCGTTCTAACGGTTTCAGCTCTACCTGGTATTATACTAGCTTTCTAGCCGCAATTAGAGCTCATGCACTTGGGCGTGCCTCCATTAGCCATTCGATTGACGCTGGTTTGGGTTGGACCCCCGGTATTACATTTTTTATTCGGCTTCTATTGTTTCCCAAACGCACGTGCAGTTTCCTACGGATATGTATTATTCCTGAATGGGTTGGTGACTTCAAGAACTGCGGATAGTTTATTTTATCCAAGCCCACGCTTTCGCTTTCAGGCCCCATCGGTCAATCCATTCAGTGCTAATCTAATAATAGCCAACCCATCTGCATAATCGCCCGGGATTCTTTATAATGTGATAAGCTTTGTCATAAGAAGATATATGGCCATTTAAGGAGATGTCAAGCCTAATTTAGAAATAGCTCAGAAAAAAGAGCACTAAGAAAAAATATGAAAAAAAATAAATATAAATATAATATTTCTAACTTTTAGTTATGGGAGTTTACTTTTTTCATGAAATTAAAAAATGTATTTTTAGAATTTATGAACATCTTAAAGTCACATTTTTTATACAAAGTTGTAGGGTACGATTTTAGAGGCACTTTAGAGAATATATTGATGGACTTTTTGACAGTTATTTGTCAGCTTAGTTTTAAGGTCGTTGGGGATATTTCAAGTTAAAGCGTTTTTCTCACTTTTTATGATAATTAAATAATTTCTCTTCGGCTCAAATGTCAGCCAAATAAAAATGATCTATATTATAATGTATTCTAAACAGCTTAATTGTTCCACTAAATTCCTCTCGATACCATTATCCCCCCCACACACACACACGCTATGGAAAACCTTTGAGATGATAATTCCTACTTATAACGACAGCACAATTTAGCCAGCCAGGCGTTGCTTAAGTGAATGATTGCCGGCGAAACGAGCCGGGGAATTGTGCACGAATTTGTGTAAATCTAGGCGTTGCTAAACTCACTAAATTCAATGTGGGCATTCAAGACGAGCCACTCGACCTGAGTTCCTGAGATACATAAATCCCCCAGACGAATGGCGTGGGTGACAAGGTCGCCGTAAGATTCCGACACTTTAATTTCTATAGATGCACAGGCTAGTCCCCAGCTAGGATGACCTGGCGTAGCCAAAGTTCAGCAGCCAGATGAGTCCCAGGACAAAGAAGCTGTAGAAGGTCACATTGTAGAGATTGAGGCGACTGAGGAGTCCACGGATTCGGCCCGAGTTGCGACTGAACTCCTGCGGCTGCTTGGTTCGCTCATCCAGCATATCCTTCCAGCTGATCACCTGGGGTCGCACTACGAATAAGGCATTCACCGCCGCCCGGAAGCCACTTTGCACCGCGCCGCCCATCAGGCTGCGATAGCTGGTGCCCGCCGCCGAGGAACTGGACCAGATGACCCGGTGCCAGGGCTTCGTTTGGGGTCTATGAAGCGCCACATTCAGTTCATCGGTGGAGCACTGCATCTCCAGGGGCTGCCGCATCTCCTCACCGAAATGCTGGGCCAGCAGATCCATCATCTCCTCTAGGACCTCCTCCTCCTCTTCCTCCCCCGGTGAGTGCAGCATGTAGCCACAGAAGGTGGACAGCCGGCACTCGTGGCCACTGATCAGCGGCTGGGAGTGGAGAAAGTTCCCAGAGTAACCAAGATCCGTCCAAGAGGATTTGGCATAACGCAGTTGGAATTGGGTAATCAGACGACGGGACTTTTGTCCAGATTTGGTCACTATAGGAGGCAGAAAGGCCTGCGGAATGCGCGGTTCAAAGTCCAGTTTCTGCACCTTATTCCAGGGCATGGCCAGGATCACTGCCTGCGCCGTGTGCCTGTTGCCCAGATCATCCGTCACCTGCACATAGTTCCTAAAGTGCTCCACTCTCACCGCCTTGCAATTCAGCATAATCGTGGTAAACTGCATCTGCTCCAAGATATTCTCTATCAGCATCTGCGTGGAAACCTCGTAGAAACTGCTCGGGTAGTTGAAGTAGCTGGAAATGAGATTTGTATGGGGTACATTAAGTTCAGTAATGGGAAAGTAACTCCAGGGTGAGAGAAAAATGATTATTTGATGGGGTACATTAATTACAGTAATGGGAATACGTAACCCTAATCAATCAAAGCCGAGTTATAAGCAATATATAAACAATTCATGGAAATTCTAAGTCTTTTAAGTCGGGACAGAAAGTGACACATACGTGATCTATAAAAAATAACTGCTGCCAGTGAGGTAATCAATCATTTCAGGGGTAGCACTTCAAGAGGGCTAATTACCAGACGTGCTCTATTTTTAAATTTTTCTGAATTGGCTTGTTGATCTATATTCAAAAAATGGCTTTTATATTTTTGAAATAGCATGGACATTTTTTTTAAAGGGGTATTCAAACCTTTGTTTCCTAAAAGTATGTCATAAATATTACAAGGCATTAAACAGATGCTAACTTATATAAAAACGGGGAATGAAACTTATAACTAAGCTGATCTTAAGTGAATTAGAATGTGTAGTATTAAAATAGTCTTATAAAGTAATATGTAAGTTATAATCTTACAAATCAATCAGCATTTTGAGGCCACCACAGGAACTGCAGACGGACATAAAGACGTCGTAATCCACCTCATGGGCAGGAGCACCGCAGACCAGTTCCACTAAGTTGAGCATGAAGTTCCGGGATTTGGTAAAGAACAAATGATGGCAGATATGCTGCTCCATGTTGGACACTCGCTCCCGAAGGCTGTGAAATGTATCCTGAACTAGTATTAGATATAATAAAGTGATGAACCTTAACCCACTTGAAGCGTTTCGAGCGAAACTTGGACATCCGCATGTCCAGCATTTCGATGTAACGTCCCAGTTCGAATTTGGCGGGCAGGGCGGTGAGTCCTCGATCCAGATCCCAGCACCTTCGCAACCGACCATTGTCGTACCTCCTGCGCCGCGGTGCCAACTGGATGAGGTTCAGGAAGGCAAGCATGTCTTGCTGACCGCCATCCACCAGTCGGGTGCCATTCTGGCCTAGTTGGCCGCCCAAAACCTCGCTCGCCTCGATGATCCGCAATTTCAAGGAGCTTTCCATGGACAGGATCTTCAGGGCGGAGGCCAGACCCGAGAGCCCAGCGCCCACGATCAGCACATCCAGTTCCGGGGTCTGAGTGCCGAAGGGCAGATCCATTTGAACCGCGTTTTCACCCCGTACGAAATGTGGGGAATTTTGACTGTCATTTTATTTCAACGAAGTAAAGGTGAAAACTCTCGCTAAGATAGTTTGACATGCTCCGTACAGTTTGAGAGGTTTGATTTCTAAAGTGTGGTATACTTTTGGGATGAACTTGTTAAATCCAATTGGAATTCGCATTTAAAATTTAAAACAATAAAACAAAATCAATTCTTAATATTGATACTAAATATTTAAATTCAATATTTAATTCATCTGATGAGTGTGCCTGATTTATTGATATCTGCTTTAAATCATTTTTATAAAACCCTATAAAAGATTTATTAAACCCGATCACGCCATTATAGTCATTCAAGATAAGATTAACCAATATCAAAACTCTTTATCGGTAAATCAGTCTAGAAGAACCAATAATTATAAATATTATTATTATGATTGAGATATTTACAAGATCGATATGATTTGTAAACCTCATTTATGAGTACTATCTTTTTTCAATAAATAATGCTAATACCATGTCAAGGTGAACTGGTTAGGCCCACGTTTGTTTTAATTATTATAATTACTTGTTGAAGTTTATGCCTTTTCTCATTAGCATATCAAAACAAAGGGAATCCCTAGGGTTCGCTGGAAAAGATGTGCAAGTTACACGAAAAACGGGAAAATTATTAATAATATCTATATGTCCCCATTTTCGAACCTCGAAATTACATTCTGTGTAAATACAATATGAAATACTTGATCAGTTCATTGATTGTAAGCCAAAATGAGGTCGTTTCCATATGGGAGCGGGGCTTTGATTTCCTTATCGATGGCATTACTGTCAACTAATCACTTTTATCATCGTCACTGATATGAAAAGTTTCCTTCGTAGCTATAATTAAACCGAAATACATATGGTGAATTCACTTTCTCCGGTGAGCAAGTGCATTAGGAGCTTGCACCCGCTGAGATGCGACTTTGTTCTTATCAGCCACGTCCATTTAGACCTAATTCCTATAATGAGCGAATTATTATTATCACCGACGACCGAGCGACCCGCCTCAATAAACAAAGTGGTCGTAATAAAGTTCGTTGAACAGACTGAGTCGCAAATACCTTGTATTATTTACTTGTCTTTTATTAAAACGCTTGTAAAGGTAAACAAATAGAGTTGAGTTGAGTTCAGAATGGAATGAAATGAATTGAAATATCTTTAGGGAAATGAAAATGCGCAGAATGCTTAAATTCGTTGAGATGGCGAGGGCGCGAGCCAATTGAGGCCATCAGTTTAGATTGAGTCAAGTGCTTGAATCGCAATCCGGGCTTCCAATTAGCTTGACTTGCCATTGAGCATCCCAGTGAGCTCCTGAGTGCCAACACCCTCCTCGGCGGATTCTTGGGGCGCCACCTTCTTGCCAAAGTTCTCCCCATCCTCGATGGTCTCCGGCATGGGTTTGTTGAGGGTTTCCGGTAGGAGGAGGGATAGCAATCCCGCCGTGAGTGATAGAGCTCCACAGATGATCAGCGGCAGTGGACGCCAGATCTCGCCCAGCAACTTGAGATAGGGCGCCAGGATGCCGCCCACTCGCGCCACCATGGAGGAGGCGCCCAGCCCCACATTCCTGACCACCGTGGGGAACTGCTCTGCTGAGAAGATGTAAATAGTGCCATAGGACGAGGTAATGGCCAGCTTGCCAATCATGGCGCAGGCGATTATAAGCCAATTCATGTCGCTGGGCACAAAGATGGTGGCCAGCAGACTCACCCCGGCCACCATCATGGTGCCGCAAAGGATAGAGCGACGACCCCAGCGGTTGAGAGTAAACAGGAGCAGCACATAGCCGGGAATCTCGACGGCGCCGGAGATCATAAAGTTCACTAGCTGATTGCCACCTAGATTGTTCGTGTTCCACGAGAGACCGTAGTAGACGCCACTGTTGACGAACCAATCGAAGAAGATGAGGAGGGTTTTCCTTCTGAGATTGGGATACCGCAGGAGATCGAAGACGGTGGCTGCTGGTTCAGAGGCCTTGAGCTCATCCTGCTTCTTTTTCTCGGCCACCTCGTCCACCAGCTGCTCGTAGATCTCGCTGGGAATCTGGACGCGATTCTCCTTCGCTGCCTTCTTAATAATCACAAAGGCCTCCTCCTGGCGACCCTTGAGCAGCAGCCAGCGGGCGGACTCCGGTATAAGCCAGTAGTAGCAGATGAAGAGGAGTCCTGGGAGGGTGAGAGCAATCTGCAGCCATCTCCAATCATGGATGAAGTAGGCAAAGCCAGCGGTGAGCATGAAACCCACCGAGAAGAACATCTGCATGGCCACGCCAGCAAACAGGCGATACGAGGAGCCCACCATCTCCAGGGCAATCACATAGGCCACCAGGAAGACTCCCGAGGTGGTGGCACCCACAATCATCCGGGAGATAGTGTAGCTGAAGTATTCAGGTGACACGGCAGCCAGGACGCCGAAGATGAGCTGCAGGACCAAGGAGGCAAAGAAGGTGGGCTTGCGACCCAGTTTGTCAGACATCTGGCCAAAGATGAAGCTGCCCAGGAGCACGCCCAGCATGAACAGGGAGTCACTGGTGGCACTCAGCAGGCTCCTCCCGCAGACCATGTCCCACTCGGTCACAGCGCTGTTGAGGTACTTGCTCTGGTCGTAAACATAGCGGGAGCAGGTCTTTGTCTCATTGCTAATCCTGGCCAGACTGCCATTCAGGTACTCTTCGCTGTATTCCACATCATAGTAGGCACACCTCTCCCCCTGGGGAAAGGAGAGGTTCCACAGTTGGGGGGGCATCTCATAGGTGGCATCTCCATTCTCAAAGGGCAGCTCACACCGGAAGTCCGGCTTGGCCAGCAGGAACACACCAGCCAGCTTGTGGAAGGCACACACTATGGCTGGGAGGCACAGCAAGTAGTAGATGCGCTTTTGATACGGTCCAAATTCACCCAGATGGGTGATGACGTCGTCGTAGCCCATAGTTGGTGATAGTTTTTGAGTTAAAATGCGAAGCAGGTGTCTCTAAGCACCTGAGATTGTCAACGTTGTCAACCGTCGAGTGTCGTACGATAACTGGACAGGCGGTTCAATGGTCGCGGCACCGTGACGTATGCGCAACTTATTAACGCCGATCGCTGCGTTGCGTATACGCAGCGTTGAACCCGTTCGATTGTGCAACCGAATTGGAATCTGAATATGAATCTGGTTGGCAAATGGAACCAGGTTGCAGCTGCACTGCAGCGAATCTCGGACTGAATAGATCTCGGAACGCGCGATCAACCGCTCGCCAGCTGCCTCAGTCTCGGACTGAAATCAGTAGTCAGAAAACACAAAGAGTTCTGAGGAACCCAGAACCACCGCTTATCACAGTGTCTGTGTGAGCGGTAGCGGTCTCAGTTTGTCACAGAGTGTGTGTGTGTTTGAGTAGAGCGGCTCTTCGCCTTTCCACCCTGTGACCAATTTATTGATCAGCGATCCGCATCGGGAAAGGGAAATATCTTTAATAGTTTCCACAGTTTCCCAAACAGGGATGAAAACGGGGATGGGGGAGATGAGATGCGGCAGCTGCCTCACTGATTTGGTCATCGTACGATATCAATTAGAGCCCGCAGGAACATCTCCTGACCAAAGAAAGAGTCCACCGATTGTGGCCTGATGCCGAATTCCAAACTGTCTGCTGGCGAAACATACATTCTTTTATCTCGCTGAAGAGCAAACAGTTGAGGTCAACATAAAGTCATTTGTAACATTTTAATTCAAGTTATGCTTTAGGAAAATAATATAAAATAAGAAGAAATTCTGAAATCTCTTATTGGTTAAAACAAACAAAAATAGTTTAAAAAAAAAAAAAAATTAAAATTGTCATAACATTATTTAATATGTCTGTGTATTGATATATAAACTTCAATTTATGTTAAAAAAAACTATGAATAACATCACTTAGTTAATTAAAGAAAAAAACAAAATTAAAAAAAAAATTAAATAAATAAATAAAAAAAAAATTGTATAATAAAACAAAATTTAAAAAAAAATAAATAAATAAATAAGAAAAGAAAATTGTATAATAAATTTTTTGTGCTAGAAGAGAAACTGAAATGCGTAAACGTATTAAAATAAATAAAGAATAATAAAAATAAAAAAACAAAAATAAATTTAATAATGGGATTAAGCACGTCTGTGCTTAAAATAAAATAAAATAAAATATATAAGGCTATAAAATGGTTAAAATAAAATGAAAAATGTCACTACATTCTTGACCTCGTCTGTGTATTGATATATGTGCTCCCTCAATAGAAGGCAAAGCTTGTGTGCGTATAGATAGTGAACACTCTTCCAAACACTGCTCTTCCAATCGAACTTGGCGCTCTCTCTTCTGTTGACTTCTCTTTGCTACTGTACATTTCCATTTGTTATCTCAAACATTGGCTAGCTTGTTCGAAAATATTAATTGGAAAATGCAGAGAACATGTTGCAGTGCACTCTAAAATAGTCGTTTAACGACCCACTTTTCGAACAGCCACGTCATAAGATCAAGGGCAAAATTTTCATGCGAATATTATGCAGTCACCCCCAGAAATCGTATGATTATAATTTTAAGAATTCCATAGTTTTGCAGCTAAAACCAAAGCACTTGACAATCTCGTGATTCAGAATTAAGTGCGGGTCCACTTCTCAAGCGACAGTCTCGTGTTTTTTGGGGGCTGATAAGCGGTGAGTTCGAAAATAAACCCAGCGGAAACACGTTTCGAGTGAACTAGACTTCTTGTCCGGGTTTACGAGGGGTCAATAAATGGACGGGGGAAATAGATTTAATCTCTGGAAAAATACATTTATTTAAAGATTTCAAAATAAACTAGAGTTAAATAGATTTAGGAATAAGTTAAGCAGCATGATCTTAGGCATTTTCCATGTGATTTTCCCGTGGATTTTATAGGGAAAACTACCCCTAATCCTGGAAACTCTTACCCCTTTTACAAGGTTAAATGCTAACATGGTTATGATCTTTTATTTCCCTTTTTCTTGTCTTGTTGTCTTCTCTTTTTTGGTTGCGTGTGAGATTACAGAAATGATATAATACTTGGTCTATGCTTTAATAGGTAAATGCCCTGCCTTTGGCTTAGGCGAAGTCTAGATGCCCTGTAACCTCTACTTTTTTAGGTTTAAGTGGAAAAGTTGAAGTGTGTTTTAGGTTCCCGAGATTTGCTAGTACTTGTGGCCATTGGTTTGGACTCCATTCATCTCAGTTGCTCCCTTGAGAGGCTGCGACTCCAGTTCCTGTCCCGCCTCCAAATAGACATCTCCCTTGGTCTTCTTGCCAAACCGCTCGCCATCGGCTATGGTTTCCAGCATGGGTTTGTTGTGGGTCTCTGGGAGGAGTAGGGAGAGCAATCCTGCTGCTAGGGAAAGGGAACCGCAGATGAGCAGCGGCAGTGGCTTCCAAATGCTGCCCAGGAAGTTGAGGAAGGGCGCCATCATCCCACTGATACGGGCCACCATGGAGGCGGCGCCCAAAGCCACATTTCTCACAACAGTGGGGAACTGCTCGGCAGAGAATATATACACCGTTCCATACGACGCCGTGATGGCCAGCTTGCCCATCATGGCACAGACTATAACCAGGACATGCATCCGCTCCGGAATGATGACTGTGGCCAGGAGACTGAGTCCCGCCATCACCAGGCAGCCGCAAAGGATAGATCTCCTGCCCCAGCGATTGAGGGTGAGCAGTAGGAATATGTAGGCTGGTATTTCAACAGCTCCCGAGATGAGGAAATTGAGGAGCACATTGCCACCCAGGTTGTTGGTGTTCCAGGAGAGACCATAGTACACACCACTCGTGACCAGCCAGTCCAGGAAGATGAGCAACGTCTTGCGCCGCAGATTGGGATAGCAGAAGAGATCCCACACGGAGGGCGGGGGTCCCTCATCGCGATCCTGATCCTCCAGCTTCTGCTTGGCCTTCTCCTCCGCCGATTCTCCCTCGTCCAGCAGCTCACTCAGAGCCTCATCCGTTATGGTCACCTTGTTGAACTTGGCTGCCTTTTGCATATTAACAATGGCGCAATCTTTGCGGCCCTTGGAAAGCAGCCAGCGGGCAGATTCTGGTATAATCCAGTAGTAGCACATGAAGATCACTCCCGGCAAAGTCAAGGCAATCTGCAGCCATCTCCAGTCGTGGACAAAGTAGGCAAAGCCAGCGGTGAGCATGAAACCCAGCGAGAAGAACATCATCACGAAGATGCCGGCGTACAGGCGCTTGTCGGGACCCACCATCTCCATGGCCACCACATAGGCGACCAGGAAGACACCAGAAGTGGTGGCACCCACCATCAAACGGGCGAAGGTGTAGGTAAAGTACTCGGGAGCCACGCCAGCCAGCACTCCAAACAGCACTTGGATGACCAAAGAAGCAAACAGGATAGGCTTCCTGCCGTACTTGTCACTCAGTTGGCCAAAGACTATGCTGCCTAGGAGAACACCCAACATGAAGAAGGAGTCGCTGGTGGCGGCCATGAAGTCACGGCCACAGACCAGGTTCCACTCGGTCACCGCGCTGTTGAGGTACTTGCTCTGGTCGTAAACGTAGCGGGAACAGCTCTTGGTGGCGTTGCTAATCCTGGCCAGACTGCCATTTAGATACTCCTCCGTGTACTCCACATCGTAGTAGGCACATCGTTCGCCCTCTGGATACGAGAGATTCCACAGTTGGGGGGACAACTGATAGGTGGCATCTCCCTTCTCAAAGGGCAACTCGCACCGGAAGTCGGGTTTGGCCAGCAGGAACACACCGGCCAGCTTGTGAAAGGCCACTGGAATGGAGGTCAGGCAGATGAGGAAGTAGATGATCTTCTGGTAGCGTCCAAAGTCGCCCAGCTGGACGATGGCCTCATCGTAGCCCATGGTTTTTCTTCTCCAAGTACTAAAAATCTAGCTTTTAGATCCCCGTTTTTTTCGCGCAGCTGACTTCGTCGAGTGGCGGCGGTATAATGAATCACGAAATCGGAACCGCTATGCTTTTTGGCACTATCTCGTGATGTCGACGCACTCAGCTGAGTTCCTGAGAAACCGAATGTTTCGCCAATGTTTTCGGCTCTCAGCTCCGTTGACGTGTACTTTGTACTGCTCTTCCCCCGAAAAACTAGAGAGAGGTTACGTACAATTCTGCGTTCCGGTAATTATTGGCCAACACGTGTTGCCAAAAATTATTATATGTTGGCCAGAACAGAATAGAACCGAAATGGAGAGAGGAAGTACGGAACTGGACTGAACAACCGGCACTTCGACGATGCGTCACCTTTGGCCAACGAAACCGAACTAAGCACTAGAGAACCCAATGCAGGGCCAACAAACGCTTATGGGCTGAGTGGATGGTATATACCCGACCCGCTCTCCGATACCCAGATACCATATATCCCCGAGTGTGTTTATGTTGGCGAAATACAGAAACAGCCAAACAAATGCCGGCTGCATGCGCACTCTCTGTGTGCGAATGGAACCGAACCGGGAGAGCGGTTCTCTAATGCCATAGTAATCACTCCAGTTCTTGGTTATAGGACAGCCGGGGGAGGGGAGGTGGAGAAGCCACCCCTAGTCGTGTTGGTAGCAAATTACAGCGATCCCAGACGCTTACAGGGTAACCAAACTCTACCAATTTCCATTTGCACAGCCGTCTGAAGTCAGGTAAGTGGAAATTCGAACGCCACATTGTATGCTCGGTTGGTCGTTCGTCAATCAGGCGATCACTCAAGAGCCCAAGCGCTCTCTCCGCCTTCCAATTGAGCCGCTCTGCGACTCCGACAGACAATTAAGCGAGTCTCACAAAAAACACGAAGAAGTCTGGAAATTGAGGGCCGCGACTTTGAGATACCCAGGGAAATCATGGTAATTTATTACCCTCTTTGTTATGAGTAATATGAAAAACATTTATAAACCATATCTCCATTATAAAATATAACATATAATTTATAAAACTTTTGTAAGCCCGCGAATTCTTTAGGAAGGGGCCCTGACTTTGACATACCCACTACTGGTGTGAGGAAAATCATTGTAATTTATTACCCTCTTTGTTATGAGTAAGATGAAAAACATTTATAAACCGTATCTCCATTATACAAATAACAATTTCTATAAATAATTTATAAAACATTAGTAAGTACGCGAATTCTTTAGGAGAACCTAGCATTCATTACCTAAACAAAAATTTACCAAATTGTTATATTTAAAATAGAAATTTAGTTTGAAGGTTATATTTAGGAAGTTTACTATCTTAAAAACATTTAAAGTTCTGTTTTAGCCCGAAGTTTATATTTTCTCAATATTACAACTCAAAGTTCTCTGTAACCCCCACTCTAAATTCTATTCTTATAGAAGTTCGACTTTCTAGCTTTCTGTAAACTTAAGGAAATTCAATATACCCCTAGAGTCAGCCCGTACCAGCTATAGAAACGCTGTCAATTGAGCTCAATTAGTAAGCGTGGCACTGTCCCATTATGAGGGCGCAAAATCAAAGGCGGAAAATCGTACGATACAATGGGTGCTCCCCTGATTCCCA
The DNA here is from genome assembly GCA_037075245.1 of Drosophila mimetica. NCBI lineage: Eukaryota > Metazoa > Arthropoda > Insecta > Diptera > Drosophilidae > Drosophila > Drosophila mimetica. Next base: position 4,953,207 of record JBAMCH010000023.1, on the reverse strand, counting down.
TCCCGTCTCATTCTTTCACCCGCTTATTCGTCAAGATCTACATATTCAGAAGGGAGATTACCAAGCAGATCCCAGGGTAAGCGGAACATTTGATCCGCCGAGTATATCCAAGTGGTGGTGACTACGAAAGTTAAGAACAGTAAAATAAATATTGAACTCATTGTTCCCCACTTGGAACCCATCAAAACTGGACAGGCGCTATGTGCCGAGAAATTGTCCTGTTGAAGAGTGTGGGGGTTTAGGTTATAGAACAGTAGGGCGGTTCCTCTTCCACTCATCTGAAAGTAAAGAGAAATAGCTAAAAAGTGTTAATTATTGTGGTATATTTTCTGTTAATTACATTGTGTAACATTTTTAGGAACCAAACTTACGTAGAAAAGAACTGTGTGCCTCTCGTACTCGAACACTGATATAAATATAATTATTAAAAATCATTTAAATCAGCAATGTAATTATAAAAACATAAATGTGCAACTAACGGATTGTCTGACATAAATGATTTTTTGTTAGAAACCCAGCAGAATTTATCAATTGTTAAGCTATGGTAGAAGGGGTAAATAGATACTAATATTCATACCAGCTTAAAAGTAGACACATCAAATTTCAAAAATTTGAATTTAAACTAAAGTTCCCGCCACATTAAACTTTTGGTCACACTGAAAGATCAATGGAGGACTAGAGATGGACCCAGCTACCTTAATTTCGTGACTACTATCGATATTTAGTCCACCTCTAGCGCTCAGCTGTTGCGCGCGTGCTCTCTCCTCTTTCTCTTTATGTTATTGTTGCTCTTGCAGCCGTTGCTTTTCGAAATCCAACAAAAGTGGTTTGTTTGTTGACAAGCGCCTTCAGTTCGACTCAAAATCCCAACGCGAACGCGATCCCAAAAACCCGTGCTCGTCGTCGCCCGATCGTCTTGAATTTCAAATTTGAGCTGTCTCAAATTCGTAGAAAAACACAATACCCCGTTGAAAATACTTCAAGTTGTTCAATTTTTTGGAAAAGTGTCGCGTGAGAAAAATATAAAGTTCTAAATTCCAATCGATTGTGAGAAACCCATCAAAGGCCACGGAGGAGATCGATTCCAAGCGGGAGGCTGCTTCCTCAATGTCTGTGTGCGTCCCCGGAAAGATAATCCCCATTAGCCAGTAATATCTGGAAGATCTGCAGATCCAGTGCTAAGGTAAGTGCCCGAATCTTCAGAGGATTGAGTGTTACGAAGGCGGAACCCATTGGAATCCCCCCTCAGATTGTGAGTGCTCACCTGTGAAGGCCCTTGGGTTTCTGTTGACTTGCACTTTTCCCATTTCCCCTGACATTGGCGAATTCTTGCCCACGAAAATCGGTTACCTACATATGTGAGTGGTGCAACCCAGCAATCGATTAGCAAATGCGGAAGTGATAATACCCTATGTAGGGGTGGTATTTTTCTGGGGACATTATTGGTACTTAGTGAAAGAAAGTACCAGAATATAAACTTCTTGAGGATTTTCTATTATAAAAATGATCTATATCTAATATTTTTAGTTAACTATTACCATGGATCATATTTATTTTATAGCCTTTGTTTTCCTATAAATATGTTTAGGCTTCCATAATAATGACTTGTATTTTAGGGATATACCATGACCCTTATCTTAGTTTATTTATATTATATACTACCCTGTTTTTTTCTATAATATTTGCTTTGAAGGTAGAGAAGGTTCGAGGGCAAACGTGACTGTGAATCAAACAGAAAGAGAGCGCAGTCGCAACAGCAAATGTCACCACCGATTCCTACAATTCCCACAGCTGTCCTCCTACCACCTCCACATCCACGTCCCGCACCCACAACCATTCCATTCCATATGTACAATACATGAACCCTGGAGAACAGAGAGAAATAATTCTATTTATAGGCTGAGCCAGGCAAAATGCTGCCCCATGTCAACGTCGCCTTCGCCTCGGCAGTTGTTGTTTTTAAAGCAAACTCAAAGATAGATTTGTGTCTCGACCATTTTAATTGAGTGCGGAAATGAGCAAACATTTCTTGGAGCCCCCCCCCGTCCAGGGACACAAGTGTCGTTCTCCCCGATCGACAGTCTGTTTCTCGATTCAAGGCACATTCGTTTATTTATGTGGAAAAGTAGGGAGCAGGAGGATGACGCCGCTCCTTTGCGCATGCGTGTCCATGTTGGCAGACGTGCCCATCCTATCCTGAGCACTTTAAAGCCAATTAAACGGGTTCGACAATACCCTTTCATGTGGCGAGGATATTTGCTTTTCTCGGGGGTGGGGAGGGTTTCTTTTCGAGATATAATTGGTAAAAAAAAACAAGAATGTTAATACGGGTGCTAAACCTACAGAGGTTTTTTTTCTGAAACTCTAAAGTTTTGTTAAACTAGAACCATCTAAGCATTTTTGGGCATTCTGAAGGATTTTTCTAGGGTCTATTGATAATAATAATATAATATAATAAACATTTTCTATTCCATTTCTATTTGAAAAAAATTTTTTTTTCTTTCAGAAAATAAAATAAAAAAAAATTTTTTTTCTTTCAGAAAAAAAAAAAAATTTTTTTATGTAAATAAGTTTATAAGGTTCTGAGAACAATTTGGTTGGTATACAAATAAGGTAGTTTTTTGGAAGTACCCAGCGTATCATAGCACCTACATAATATACCCCTAAGGGTGTGCTTGTTTCGACGCGTTGGGCGTATTATTCCCGATCCTTTGCGGTGCGCTGGGGGTTCATACCCCTGTTGTTGTCGCCGTGCTAGCTGTCACTCAAGCCCCGTGCAACCCCCTTTCGCCCGGCAGGACCACCCCCTCGCCGGTTGGCGAACAAGACTCAACACGCGCCACACAGCTGACAGGAACCGAGGATCACGATCCTGATCTCTCCCATTGTCACCGCCGACAGCTGCTTATATTATATTATATCGAACCCAGGGACTGGAACACTGAATTTTAGGCAGCTCCTCCGCGAACAAAGGCCTCGGACTGCGCAAAAAACCCACTCTGGAGTGGCCACCAGTTGGGCTCGAGATGCGTTAGATCAATTTGCATATAATACAAAAAGAGAAACACTGAAACGGCCGACGATTGTTCGAAGATTCGCAGTGAAAGTCAGCCGAGTGTGTGGTTTAATTGCAGCTTTTGTTTTGATAGTCGATTAGCATAATTCGAGATGTATTCGTTGCTTAGCTGATGGTTTTTTTATGTACCTGCCTGTTGTTTTATGTATTACCAACGCAACACGTGCTTATAAAATATTGGTTTAAAATATTTATGAAGGCGGTATTGCAAGGGAAGTGCCGTTTGGGTTTCCTGTTCGAAAAAAAAACAGAAATATCGTGATAAGACTATGTCACGAACAACAACGGTGATTCAAACTGTAACACTGCCTCATTGCAAAAGGGCTTAGGGTTCGGAATGTAGTTGGGATGTGATAAGAAGGTACTTAAAATGATATCAATGGATTAAAAAAATAAAAAGTTAATTTTGTATAATAATGATATGTCTATTTTTAAGGGTTATGAATGTCTTTCCTTATTATTTATGTCTTTTTCAATCGGAAATCCATAACTCAAACGTTTGCAACTTTTTAAGTTTTTGTCAAAAACTGTTACTTTCATTTGATTAATGGCTACCCATCTATTTATAACTTGGTAATCATTAAACATTCGTTTTAAAACAAAGGAACTGAAAAAAGATTTGCATAGTTAAAGCTTTCGATGGGAAAGAGGCTCGACCTTATGGGATTGGTTGGTTTTTGCTGGGTTACCTGGCCAATAAATATGCTTATATGGTAACCCCCCCCCAAAGCCACTGACAAAAATAATTATATTTCCCTGGTATTTTGGTTGGCGGCCATCAAACAAGTAATTGCGCTGAGAAGTTAGATAAGATTAAATGGGAAACGATAACACACATTTAGGGGAACACTCACAGCACACGAATAATAACAAAGGCTGGCTAACACAAAAGCCCCCAAATGGTGACCCCAAAATAAACAAAGTGAAGAGCAGCCTTTAAATTGTGCTCCCAGTTTCCCCCCGTTTACAAAGTAACGACTTGCAGTTGCCAACCATATGGAAAATCTGTGAACATGTGTCGGGGGAAAATGAGTTATGGGGCCGTCACACAAATCCATCAACGTCTGGCGATGTCTTGGGAACCAAAAACCTTGAATGGATCTGGATCTGATTCTGGATTGTCGGCTTCTAGCATTTGCATTTTAATTGCAGCGCCGAATTGTAGGAAGTTGGCCGCGTTAATTGCCACAAAAAAACGCTTTTCAATTGTCGGTAGTTTTCCGGCTTTTTCGGATTTCTTTTGAGAGTGCTTCGCATTAATTGGTTCCACTTGCTCGACGTTTAACTATCGACAGTCATTTCTTCGCCTTAAATCCCCTCTTCCCCAGCATTTTTATACAATTCCAAGTCGTTGAACCCACAATGCAACCAAAAGCACTCGACTCTGCATTTGTGGGGCAGCCCCTCATGAAAAACTTAAAACTAAACTAAACAGAAAAACGGAAAATAAACTAAAAAAAAACTAAAAAACCAAAACAAAATTCGAAAGAGATGGCAAATAACAGAAAAAAGATTGAAAAACAAAACGCTACGAAAACTTGTTTCGGTTGTGACTTTTGCGCATGCTCAGCGTTTTGCTTGCCAACGCTTTACGGTACAGTGAACTCTGGCCCCGTCACCGTTTCGTTTCCCGCTTTTAATGTGTGTTCGGACCAAAATCATGTTCCTGTGACGTTTGAGCCATAAATTTTACAGCTGCAGCCTCTATTGTTGCAAGTGTAATTGCTTTTCGACCATTTTTCCCCCCTTTTTTTTTTGGGTTTTTGGCTATTCGAATGGGCCAAGTTTGGGTTAGTTAGCCGGAGTGACTCATCAGTATGCTCCCATTTGGTGGCCACTGGCAGCTGCAAAATCTGCGGCCAAAACAAGTTCAACTGGTTGCCCAGCGATGCCTTGTAAATCCATGGAACAAGCGCTACAGTCGGGAAAAAGCACCTTCTAATGTTGGGAATATTGCTATTGATTGGAAATCGGTTTTTTTTAATTTAATCTATCTTGAAGATCATAACTGATTAATATTTATTTTTGATATCATCATAAAATGATTGCGATTATTTTTGGCTAGGATTATAATAGTAATAGATAGGTCGGGGTCACCTTTTAAAAGATTGGGGTCACCAGATAGAGAAATATACTCTTAGCAACTTGGTAAATCCCCCTCTAAAATTGATAATATGGTTATTGGTTGATGAACTTTGTAATTTACTCTATTTTAAAGATCAATACAGCATAATATTTGCTTTTAATATCATCATTAAACTATTGCGATTATATTTGGCTATGATTATAATAGTGAAAGATAAATTGGGGTCACCCTTTTAAAAGAATGGGGTCACCAGATGAAGAAATTTTATTCCTGTTCCTGTAAATTAATATATTTTTTAGAGAATTTATGAAATTCCAATGAAATACATAAAAGTTAGTTAGGTCGGGGTCACCAGGTAGAGTAATATTATTCTTATCTTTGTTAATTAACATATTTTTTAGATCTAAAGATATGTAATAACTTCTAACTCCTCTTTATAAATGGGTGAAGTCTTTTTCATTAAATTCCAATAAAATGCATCAAAACTAGTACCTTTTTTTAGCAGTGCACTGAGTGGTTTTGTGGCCCCCGCGCTGCACAATCGCGCTTCCCATTGCGAGCCCGAACCTGTCGCACCGTTAGTGCGTCCCTCCATCCTCGCGGACCCGCTTCCCTGGGCTCCTGGCTCACGTGAGCCCGTCTTGACTGGTTGAACTTGATATTGATATCGGAACATGGTCAAGGAACTGACCGGAATGGCGAACGCAACTGGTTTTGGGATCATAGGAGATCGATTCTCGCTGCTTAGCTGGTTAGCACGGTGCAAACAATGCCAATCTGGCCAACAATGCTCATTGGATTCCGATGAAATGTGCTACGCTAAACAAAGATTCACTAACGGTTCACCACTGAGCTTCTTTCGCAGCGCTTTTGGCCTCAAATTGCCGCCAGTTCTTCATGGGTTGTAAGCCAGGAAAGTGTCGCAATTATTACACAATTTTCGTGGTTCGCCGTCTCGTTTCGACTTGGCTTTAATTTTCCTTTGTGTGAGCCACAGGCAAGTCGAAATGTTTCGGTTTTCCATTTTCCGCAGTGGTAGAATGGCACACGAGCTGCTTTTGCGTTATAAAATGATGGCAATTGTTTCGCTAGCAATAATTTTTCGTCTTCTCGTTTTCCCTCTCTTTGTTTCGGGTTATGTTTATACCGGGAAATGGCTCAAAAATGCTATTCCAAAAAAGAAATGGGTCACCATGTGGAGTCAAGCAGAAGATATGACAATGAGTTGGATAACCGAAATGTTTCCCAAGCTGTAGGAAATCAATTTGTATCCATAAACTGCAATTTGAATTGGTGATAAATTAAAAACAGACCATATAGGGTTACGAATTTAAATCTTCTCGTAACATTTAATTGTCTGAAGTTTCCTCCAATTATTTATTATTTTCGTTACGAATTTCCCCATCTGAATTCAATTGATTTTAAGGGCCCAGTATCTTTGTAGAGATCATCTTCTCACATCACTCAAAGTTTCGCCGCGAGACAAATCAAATAAACAACGAATGTATTGGCTTCATTAATTATAACCTTTTCCCATTTTAGCCCGATAGGTAAACCCCTTATGGTCAACCGCCGTGTGCATTTCTTTAACTGTTTTTCATTTTCCCATTTCCAACGACCATTGCGCAATGCAACAGAATGCATAACAAAGCGCATGCCAAAACAATAGCCACATAACGAACAACATGATTATTAATTATTCAGAAAAGGCAGCAGTTTCAGCAGCAACGGTCATTTATTGTGTTAGCCCTTGGTTTTGGTCATCGCCCGGCTGCTCTTTTGGCCAAACCGGAAGCTAAACCTTGTCACTCGCAACGGTAGAACAGTTTTCCATGACACAGAATTACACGCTATTTCTACAGTCCCATTGGATCTGAAAAATGGTATTCAGATACCAAATATTTCGAATATTTATGGGGAGAACATAATAGAAAAGAACTCATATACTTTTTACTTTGAAAGTATTTTATAATACAGCTATTTTTACACATAAGTATTACCGAATCTTCTTCCATTTACTTGACCTTGTAAGGAATTCTTTCAGTTGTGTCTTATCGCCATGTAAAGCTTATCAGTACATTACAGGGCATTACAAACTATTACCACCTTATCATATCAGAACACACATTTTGTAGTTAATTTTAAAAGAAAATAGAATATGCTCATTTTCAAAGCAAGCCAACTCATTTACATTTATAACCTTTTCAGTTAAACTTCAATTATCTTTTAGATTTAAGCACCATAATCATCAGTTTTAAGTAAGAGGTATGTAAAAATAAATATATAATAAAAAAAAAAAGTAAAAAAAAAAACACCCAATTGTCAGGTGTGGGGTTCGAACCCACGCTCTCTCTCGAGAACCAGAGCTTAAATCTGGCGCCTTAGACCGCTCGGCCAACCTGACTGCGTAGAAACGACGACAAAAGCGCTTTACAAACGAACGGCTGCCTGGCTGCCAGTGCCATTTTCGTTGTTGGGATGTGCTTGGCACAAGGGGGTGTTTTTTGTGCCCCTTCTATAAGGCAGTGGGGGGATATACATATACATACAACACTGAATATCTCTTTGTTGGAGTAATGAAAAGGTATTTTTGTTGCTGAGCTAGGATAAAGAGGTTGTCTGCTACTTAATTTTAGTAAAACTTGGAAAATAAAAGAACTGGGTATAGAAAAAAAAATAAATTTGTATTATCCTTGAGGTGAAATCGAACCTGGGACCCTTGTATTTCCACCAAGAGAGCAAAAAGTACCCAACTCGTATGTCTATTTATAGAATGCTTTGCTGCACTCGCTTACTTTTTCGCCAATTTCCCTCTCATTTCGCTTTGTTTCGTTCCGTTTGGTGGTATTGATCAAGCGATTACAGAGCAGGGGATAGGCAAACAATGGACGCAAATTCCTCCCCCAGCCGAAAACCCCTTATTTTTTGCGTCACAGCCCAGCGAACTCTGCTCTCTCCATTGCTTTTTAGAAAGCTCCTGTGAAAGCTTCTGTGATGCCGCTATCAGATGCATCTCAACGGAACCGAATCGCTAATCCATCGCAGATTTGTTTCGTTTTTTTGTTGCCCCCATCTTAATCGCTTTGTTTACCAGCATTCGAGGAGCTTAAAAGCTTGAGCCCAACCCATGTACCCCATCGTAAGTGGTGCTGCACATAACACCCCTTGTTGAATGCCCGTCAAGCAGCTGTTGCGTCCGTGGCGTATGAATAACTCAATTTGCCAATTGGAGTGAAACATAAGCACCGCGGGATAGCTAGAGAGTATGGAATATACTATGAAGGGCCATTGTTTATACAACAGAGGTGTGTAACACTAAAATATTATGGGGATTATTATTTAGAACTAAAACATTCCGTTCATAAATGAATTTTGAGATCAGTTTTAAGATAGATAGATAGATTATTACCTTATAGAAATTATCAGTTCTAATGGGATATTTTTAATATCGAATTTACTATAATATTACTCATAAAATATCTAATCTATGGAACATCTATAACTAGATAGCTGGAGAGTATTTGAATATACTATACACGGCAATTGTTTATACAACCAAGATCCGCAGAGTATAGCACTAAAATATTGTGGAGATTACTATTTGACACTAAAACATTCCATTCACAAATATATTTTGAGATCATTTTTGAGATAGATGTACTAATGTTCAAAAACTTATAAAATTGATCAATTCTAAGAGGGTTTACTTTAATTCCGATCCTTATAAAATATTAGAAACTAAAAATGTAATTAATGGAACATCTATAACTCCATCTTGCGTAGTTTAAATAATAATTTTTGATAATAATTTATCACAAAATATTCCCTGAATTGAAAATTTGACCCCTGCTGTAGCTATAGACAAATCCGGAAGTTGTTATTCACGCCGCTGCATCGCTGCGAGGCTTCCTGGTGCAACCTCATCGAGGGGCTCCGATGACTCCGCCGCACTTGAGGCAAGTGTTTGGAGCCGGGGATCCATTGTTTTCGTCCCGCTCCCAAATTGGGGCACAAGCGTATAAAAACCATTTTGAATATACAAAACAAAAACTGTGCCTGGCACGCAGCTGGAATTATTACTGTGCCACCCACTCGCCGACATCGGTAATTGCGGATTCGGCGCACTTCGCGGCAAACGAAGCCGAATGTCGTATGCGATATACGATATATAGAGATATACAGAGCAACCCCGAGTTGCGATGAGGGGCATCCTGCCCAGAATCCGGCCATCCGCAGTGCATGTCGCACGTTAGCTGCAGTCGCCACGCCACGTGACGCGCCCTCTTATAATTCCCAATCGGTTTTTTTCGGGGCGGTTGCCCGAATCGTAGAACTCGGTTACTGGGTGAAAACTGCACGGCAACAGCAGCTGTGGGAACCTCATCATCATCATTTGCGAACAGCAACAATAACAGATACATTTGGCCCGTTGCATTTGGAGTCAAAAGTTCAGCAGCGCTACGGATTTCCTAGATATATGTACCATATATCTATCTCGAAACGCATCTGCTTTGTGTTTACCTCTTAATGTAGGTCAGAAATCGCCAGAAATTGTGCAATGTGGAGAAACTAAGCGTGGAAATTCAATTAAAAGTGAAAAGCTGTGCATCTCTTGGGTAATCCAAAGTTAGCCAGCCAGTGGAAAGTGTTTAATCGATAGTGAAAAGCGGCAAAGTGAAAATCAATTGTCACTGCCCCTGCAGCATTTGTGGTAGTCAAGTAATCAACCAGTCGCATCCCGAACGGTTTCACATACAGTCAACCCCCGAGGTGACTCACTCGGCACCCTTATTCCGCAGTCCTCCTCCCCTCCTTACTTTTTGGAGTGCCAAAGCCTTTGCTCCAGTGCATTGCACTGCAATTAACCCACTGAGGTGAACTGCAGTTTGGAGACCCCGAAATGGATTTCTATGCCAACAGCAATCCAGCGCACTCGGCCATCACGGGTGAGTTCCATTAACTTGGCCAACTTAATTGTCCCGCAATCTTATCGCCCAGACATTATTAAGAGTTGGCAATGGCTTCTATTTTGGTATTTAATTTTGTGATCTATAAACGACGTTAATTAGGTGTTGCACTAATTGAAACGTTCGTGTTAAAGCGTAATTAAAGTGCATTTAGTGTAAGTTACTGATTGTTAATTAAATTAGTTTGAAGAAAGCATTAAAAGCAAAAAAAAAATGAAGAATATTCTAGCATTTTTTATTGATTTGAAACATTTTTTTCTTTTTTTTTATTTTATTTGTTTTTTTATTTTTTTTTTTATTTTATTTGTTTTTCTGTTTATTATACTCAAAAATAATTTATATTTAATTATATTAATTTAGTTATATTAATATTTTCTTTAAATTGTAGAGTTCCTAGATTAATTCTAGAAATCAGAAAAGTATTATTAATTTTAAACTTTATTCCTAAGGTTAAAAATCTTTATAGACATCTTCATATCGGTCAAATGTCTAAGGAATATTTATTATCCAGATAACCCGTTTTATAGCGTAGGTATAAATTGCATTGCGAGTTCAGTGACTTGCCACTTTTGCAACTTCTGATTAATTCCAGAATAGACAATGACGAATGCCAATCAGAAATTAGTGAAAACAAACAGGAAAACAGTGCGCAAGTTTTCCAAAAGCGGAGGAAATTACAATAATAAAACGCTGGCACGCAACAATGTTCTGTTTTGTTAGTTTCTTTTCCTTTTTTTTGGGCGGAAGAGGGCGAAACCGTGAACAGGGTAAACGATGATATCACACCCAAATAACACCCACTCCGTCCAATTCCCGCAAGTAAACATTGTCTGCTTCGTTTTCTTTTTAAGAAAATCACGCAGAGGCGTCTGTTTTGCGGGCTTAGCCTCGGGCTAATTGCTATTCGGAGTTGGGTTTGGTTTTAGGCCTAGGGTCGTGGGGTCATTGCATGTGCTCGGATTACGTATACGCACGGTGGCCTGCCATCCTGGCCAAAAGCAAGTAAGCCTGTTAGCCACCGGCAGCAGGTGTCGCCCATTCAGGCTGCACTTCATCATTTAGGGAGCACAAAAGGTTCGGTCCGGCTTCACATTTCATAAGCTTCTTGAACATGACTTGGCTGTTCCTCGGACTCGAACACCCTGCTCATCTGGCCCTCTGCCTTTTGGAGGCCTCCGCCGACCAACAGTGTGTTCTTGATTTTTCCACACCTTCGCCTCTACTCTTGTCCATTGTCAATGTCGCCTTGAAGCATTTCCTCCGCCGTCAAGTCATTTGCTGCTTCCACACTTGGTTGCCTCTTCTTCACTTGCACAAAAACTGTTACATTTAAAACTTAACATTTTATTTGTTTTTAATTTTTTTATTGATTAATTTGCAAACTTAAATTTTCTTCTACTTTTATGTTTCTTATAAACCAAACCATTTTAAATTAGATCGTATATTAAAACACATAAAAACAGATCAAAAACTAAAATGTTTTAAAAATGGCTAACAACATTTATGACGTACATATTATCATTTTATTTAAGTAAAATACATATATAAATTAATAGATAAATTATAATTGCTTTTGAAACTTATGCTATGTTAAAGGACATATGTTTTAAAAATTATTTTCAACATTTCTGACATACGTAATATCATTTCATTAAGTTAAAATATCTCAAGATTTTAGGATTAATAAATGAAAAATTAAAATTGCTTAAAAAACTTATTGTAGCTTATTCCAAGTGTTATTTAAGAGTTACATTTAGAAAATTAAGTTACAACATTAATCATTTATTTTTAAGCACAACTCCCAAGCAATTATGTTTACAGTCCGGAAAGAACATTTTTCCTAGTGTCGCCTTGGGTGGAACGAAAAACAGAGTGGGAATCTGGGGGACTTGGGGCTTGCATTTCCATGCCCGGCCGTCGCCAAGAATGCAGCCGGGCCAGTTCTTCTGCCCCCCATAAACGGCCATCAAACGCTGGCTTCTTTTTCAGACCTCCAGTTGCCAGGTTCCTAGGCAACTCTTCTCCATACTTTTTCTGATATTTTTTTTTGCATGCTCTGTGTGTGCTTGTTTTTTGCGCAATTTGTAATTTATGCCGCCATCTCATGCTCATGCAGCAGATTCAAGTGGCCCAGACATATGCGAAAGCAGAGTGCTGAATACAGAGTACTGAAGACCCAGGAGAAGGCGACAACGTGGCCGTGATTGTGGCTGTCTTGCATATGGAAGAGGGTCCCCCTCCTCCATCGCCTTGCCAATCATTATTTTTTGCTCTCTTCTGCATAATCAAGATTATGTTAAATTGTCTGAGTAATTGTTGTTAATTTGCCTGGGCACATTATAAAGCGATTTCAACCATATGGACGGGGTTAAGCTACGCTTTCTATCTTTCTTTTCACAAACTGGGCTAATTATGATGGATACATTGCAGCCCATAAATTGTTTACAACACTTGGATATCAGTATGAGATTGAAGTTTCATTAAATAGCCACCCTAATGCTGCAAAAGCCAAATGGTTCGGGGGGAAAAACTCAAGCAATGTGAGTCATTTTGTTAACTGCACACCATTTGGATCGATAAGACTTGGCTTAATTCCTAATGCAATGGGTTCGTCGTGACCCGAATTCTGGAATTTAAATAGTAATTTTAACTAAAAGATATCATGAGTCATCCTAATAGTATAATGGACTTGGTTAGTCAACTCTTTTAGAACTATTCTTTTTCCTTAAGTATAGAAATCTATAGATTACTATAGTAATATTTTTAATAATAAACCCTATAAGCAAAACAAGTGTTTTTTTAGCTTTCAAAAATGAATCTTTCGATAAAGACCGCTATCTTCAAAGTCGTTAGCCCATGAATACCAGGAAATAAACTTGAAATTAAATGTCAAGAGTGTTTAAATATTGAAAGAGAGAGTTGGAGAATCATTAAAAGACTGTTTTTCAAACAAACAGCTGTTTTGTAAACATCTGTTGTCGCTAAACGTTCTCTAAATGACATCCATAACTGCAGATCTATTGAAAAACACCCACACACACCCGAAACCAGTAACGCAGCATCACCGGAATATCGTAGTCATATTTGCGTTTCTCTCCATCTTTTAGTTTGATTCTCACACAGAGCAATCTGACTCATTTGGCGAAACAAAATAAGGCTTAACAATCATTTAATAATTTAGCACTTTGCGGCAAATTTATCTTGATGAATGCGGGAGCTGATGGGGTATACGAACTGAAACCCAACTGAAAAAAAGCCATTGTTCCCCCCAGAGTTCCACTAACATTTTGTCGCAATAACACACGGAATACTACGAATATGGAAATCTGAAATCTGGATGCAATGCCGGTTGTGTGGAAAGAGATCGGGGAAAAGGGCAGGCACTATTAACCTAGCGAGAGCGAAATAAATGGATTTCACCTTGACGCGCTCGCTAAAAACAATAATTCCAACGTCACTGTCTCGCTTACCGAAATCAGATATCGGTCGGGGAAGGTGCAGAGATGTAAATATGTATAGCTATATCTCCAAAGCTATAACTGTAAATGGGAGCTTGCGGTTTTGTAGATATCTACATATACATATAACCGAATGATGCTAGGTGTCTGGCAAATTGCAGAACAAGGCCGTACACCTATGGTTAGATGGATATAGACATTTAAGTTTGGTCTTACAGATACAAAGATAAAACGTAGATACATGGTAATCTTCTGGAAACTCATTTATTTTAAGATAAGAAACACACTTTTCAAATATTTAAACTTCCTACTAAGACAAACAGAACCAATTTAATATTATCTTGTGAGATATAATGTTTAGATTCCAATTGTTTATATTCCTGAGCGTAATCTTTCGTACACAGAGAAAATAAAACAACATTTCTGAAATTCTAAGAACATTGAACTCAGAATAAGAATATTTACACTGTTTTAAAGAACAAATGTTCTTTATTCAAGAAAAATGTGCTCTTTCAAACCTATAAACTCGTAGACAGTCAAGAGCAGTACTATTATTTTGCCCTCGACTGTTACTGTGGGGCTTATCAACTGCTTTACACACACTACGCCCATGAGTCAGAAGGCAGTGCATGACCAAGAAAGGTAACCAGCGAATAGACATAAACGAAAGGCGAAATAAGCAGAGGCAGACGAAAAACAGAAACTGCCACAGCGACAGCAGTTAGAGAACAATGGGCACCCGGGAGAGGGAAGTACCTCCACTACACCACTAGCAGTTTCAGAAAGAGAGAGAGAGAGAGAGCGCGCCAAAGAGAGGGAGTCGCAGGTAAAATGGGCATAAAACACCGGCACCGGTAACCCTAATGACTCTGCGAGAGTCACAATAAAGCCTCTCCAGCCGATCCGATCGCTCCACTCAACTCAACTCACTTGTCTTTCCACACTCAACCCGTGAGGAGCGTTCCTGGTCGGATTCTCGGTTCTAGGTTCTCGGTTCTCGGTTCTCGATTCTCTCAGTGTTGGTAGTACGAGGTAGATAAGATTTTTCGCATTGATATTGCCCCGCCATACGGCGGTTACCTGACATAATAAATGTAAAACTAAACTTTATAATTCGTATACCTTTGAAAATCTCTATAATGTTGTGTTTGTATTTTTCCCATTTACGTAGTGCGCAAAATGTTGGAGGACACCCAACTGGTGTGGGTGCGAGATGCCGCCGAGGGCTACATACAGGGCCGGATCACGGAGATCGGCGCCAAGGAGTTCGAGGTCACGCCCACCGATCGGAAGTATCCGAAGCGCACGTGTCACTTCGATGACATCCACTCGTCGTGCGAGGGACCCCAGGATCACGATGATAACTGTGAGTATTATGTACTGGGATACCACTGTTGGAAAGAAAAAAATGCCTGAAAAGGTAAAGAGATATGACGAAGCTTCCGTTTTTGGGCCTTATCTAGCCGGTAGTGTTATATAAGTGTGGCCAGAAAGTGAAAGAACAACCAAAATCGAGTGTTTTTGATTTTCCAAGAACTTTCTAATCGTTAAACTTAAATACCCAAAACAAAATCGTATAGCAATATAGAAATAATCTACTAAGAAGAATATAGCGAAATCAAACAATGAGTTTAGTAGGGTAAACATAAAGATATCGAGAGTTCGTGATCTTGAATCCATATCAATGATATAAAACATATATATTTCTGCAGTAGGTAGCGATCTTATCTATCAACCCGATAAGATCGCTTTGACGTAAACGAAACCAGAAATTTAGAGCAAAATTTCTCAGTGAATTAACTCCAAATTGAGCGAGAGAAACCCGCACGTAGGGGAATGCAATAGATCTTGTGAAATTCCATATATCTTAACCCTATTCCACTCTACCCTGGAGTGAGGCAATCGTTAGCTACGCTCGCTTACCTGACCCACGACCCTGCACATGAACGGGTGAAAGTGGTCGGGGGGTTTGGGCCATAAAACCCGTATACGTATAATTTCAGGCGTTTTACTAACCCGAATGATTTTATATTTCAGGCGAACTCATGCTGCTCAACGAGGCCACATTTCTGGACAATTTGAAAACACGTTACTACAAAGACAAGATTTACGTGAGTACTTGAAACGAGAACCAACCGAAATGGAACTAAGTTAAGCACTTATTTTACAGACCTATGTGGCCAACATATTAATCGCCGTGAATCCGTATCGTGAGATCAAGGAGCTCTACGCACCCGATACCATTAAGAAGTACAATGGCCGTTCTTTGGGTGAACTGCCTCCTCATGTCTTTGCTATTGGTGAGTGGAACTATTATTTGGTTATGATATAAAATATATCATATATATTATTATAACCCACAGCGGATAAAGCCATACGGGATATGCGGGTCTACAAGTTGTCCCAGTCGATCATCGTGTCCGGAGAGTCGGGTGCCGGCAAGACGGAGTCCACCAAATACCTGCTCAAATACCTGTGCTATTCGCACGACAGTGCTGGACCCATAGAGACCAAGATATTGGATGGTAAGAGTCCATATTAGAGCTTGAAAAATATCGATAACATCGAAAAAATCGAAATTTCGATATATTTTCAAGCTGAAGGCCATAGTATAGTTTAGGAACACCTCTTAATCGTGATCTTATACCATCTTATAGCCAATCCCGTGCTGGAGGCCTTTGGCAATGCCAAGACGACTAGGAACAACAACTCTTCGCGCTTTGGCAAGTTCATTGAGGTGCACTACGATGCCAAGTGCCAGGTGGTGGGTGGCTACATATCCCATTACCTGCTGGAGAAGAGTCGCATCTGCACGCAGAGCGCCGAGGAGCGAAACTACCATGTGTTCTACATGCTTCTGGCCGGAGCTCCACAGCAGCTGCGCGATAAGCTGAGCTTGGGCAAGCCAGATGACTATAGGGTAAGTGTGATCCTAGGTCCCCTGATCATTCCCCTTCTCATTGTTAAATCTCTATATGCAGTATCTCTCGGGTTGCACACAGTACTTTGCCAATGCCAAGACGGAGCAGCTGATACCGGGCTCCCAGAAGTCCAAGAATCACCAGCAGAAAGGTCCTCTTAAGGATCCGATCATCGATGATTACCAACACTTTCATAACCTGGACAAGGCCTTGGGTCGTCTGGGTCTGTCGGATACGGAAAAGCTGGGCATTTACTCGCTGGTGGCAGCTGTGCTTCATTTGGGCAACATTGCCTTCGAGGAGATACCCGACGATGTGCGCGGTGGCTGCCAGGTGTCGGAGGCTTCGGAGCAGTCGCTGACCATCACCAGTGGCCTGCTGGGCGTGGACCAGACGGAGCTGCGCACGGCTCTGGTGTCGCGTGTGATGCAGAGCAAGGGAGGCGGCTTCAAGGGCACGGTGATCATGTAAGGATTACCATTGATAAATCCTGGAATGATCCTTTAACCACCCTTTCTCTTACAGGGTTCCTCTGAAGATCTACGAGGCTAGCAACGCCCGGGATGCCCTGGCCAAGGCCATTTACAGTCGCCTCTTCGATCGCATCGTCGGCCTGATCAACCAGAGCATTCCCTTCGCGGCCTCCAACTTCTACATTGGTGTGCTGGATATTGCTGGCTTTGAATACTTCACAGTGAACTCTTTCGAGCAGTTCTGCATCAACTACTGCAACGAGAAGCTGCAGAAGTTCTTCAACGACAATATCCTGAAGAACGAGCAGGAGCTGTACAAGCGCGAGGGTCTGAATGTGCCGGAGATTACTTTTACGGACAACCAGGACATCATCGAGCTGATCGAGGCCAAGTCGAATGGCATTTTCACGCTGCTCGACGAGGAATCCAAGCTGCCGAAGCCCTCGTACTCGCACTTTACCGCCGAGGTGCACAAGTCCTGGGCGAATCACTACCGTCTCGGTTTACCCAGATCCTCGCGCCTGAAGGCGCACCGAACGCTGCGCGATGAGGAGGGCTTCCTGGTGCGCCACTTTGCGGGCGCCGTCTGCTACAACACGGAGCAGTTCATCGAGAAGAACAACGACGCCCTGCATGCCTCGCTGGAGGGTTTGGTCCAGGAGTGCGACAATCCCCTGCTGCAGACCCTCTTCCCCTCGGGCAGCAGCACCTCGGTGCGCGGCAAGCTCAACTTCATCTCCGTGGGCTCCAAGTTCAAGACCCAGCTGGGCGAACTGATGGAGAAACTGGAACAGAATGTGAGTGTTATAACGCCCGCGGGCCTTTTGACACTTTTGAGAGTGTCATAACATCCGCTGGCGCTATTTAGTTATGCTATTACAGAAGCTAATGGATTATTCTCTTTTCAGGGCACCAACTTTATCCGCTGCATCAAGCCCAACAGCAAAATGATCGATCGCCAGTTCGAGGGCAGCCTGGCGCTGGCCCAACTGAAGTGTTCTGGCACCATTTCCGTGCTGGAGCTCATGGAGCACGGTTACCCATCGCGCGTGCTCTTTGCCGATCTGTACAGCATGTACAAGTCGGTGCTGCCGCCGGAACTGGTTTCATTGCCGGCTCGCACCTTCTGCGAAGCCATGTTCCAATCGCTTAACCTGAGCGCCAAGGACTTCAAGTTCGGCATCACCAAGGTCTTCTTCCGACCGGGAAAATTCGTAGAGTTTGACCGCATCATGCGCTCGGATCCGGAAAACATGCTGGCCATTGTGGCCAAGGTCAAGAAGTGGCTGATTCGATCGAGATGGGTCAAGTCCGCTCTGGGAGCCCTCTGCGTGATCAAGTGTGAGTGGTCCCTTAAACCATTGTTATACAATATCGTCTATAATGTTTTTTACTTGCCTTTCCCCAGTGCGCAATCGTATCATCTACCGCAACAAGTGCGTACTGATAGCCCAGCGCATAGCCCGTGGTTTCCTGGCCCGAAAGCAGCATCGCCCGCGTTACCAGGGCATTGGCAAGATCAACAAGATCCGCACCAATACGCTGAAGACAATCGAAATAGCCAGCGGCCTGAAAACGGGACGTGATGAGATCGTTGGCGGGGTGAACGATATCTACAGGCAGATTGACGAGGCCATCAAGAAAATCAAGGTGAGAATTGGTAGAATACCTCTGTAGTTCCCTACTGATTCTGAGATTCCTTCCCCCGAATCAGTTGAATCCTCGCATCACCCAACGGGAAATGGACTCTATGTATACCGTGGTCATGGCCAACATGAACAAACTCACTGTGGATCTGAACACCAAGCTCAAGGAGCAGCAGCAGGCCGAGGAGCAGGAGCGTCTGCGCAAGATCCAAGAGGCCCTAGAGGCTGAGCGGGCAGCCAAGGAGGCGGAGGAGCAGCGTCAGCGCGAGGAGATCGAGAACAAGCGACTGTGGGTATTTAATGCTAGGAGGTTTGAGCTCCTAACTAATCTCCAATGGAATCCACAGCAAAGCGGAGATGGAAACCAGACGCAAGGCTGCCGAGGCTCAGCGGCTGCGCCAGGAGGAGGAGGATCGTCGTGCCGCCCTGGCGCTGCAGGAGCAGCTGGAGAAGGAGGCCAAGGACGATGCCAAGTACCGCCAGCAGCTGGAACAGGAACGCCGCGATCACGAGTTGGCCCTGCGTTTGGCCAACGAGTCCAACGGCCAGGTGGAGGATAGTCCACCAGTTATACGCAAGTATGTAACGCTATAGAGCTAAAAAGGAATAGGTTGTACTAGGGATAGGCTATATTTCAGAATTGAATAGGGTTATGTACAAAACATTTAATTTTTTAATAGTACATAATATTTATAAAACAATAGTTCTAAAAAATATATCCATTTATAGTGGGCATTACAAAGATAATAATATTGATAATAAAATATTTTTTTATAATTAAAGATATAGGGAACCATCAGATTAGCCATGTTTATTTATAAATTTACGTTGTAAATATATTTAATAGATCTTAAGCCTTTAAATATTTTATAAAACTCACCAACTTTTTCCTTTCCCCCCACACGGAATCCACTCTACACTATCCACAACAAAACACCACCACCCAACACACAATCCAACCCAACGAACACAACACAGTGGTGTCAATGACGCGTCTCCCATGGGTTCCAACAAACTGATCAGGTATAGCACGCTTTATGAATTACTTATGTCTACAAATCTTGTAAATTTTGTCAATCTTTTCTTGCTTTCCCAAAAAAAAACACTAATTGGAAAATGATTCACCCAAAAAAAAACCAAACAAATCTACAATTCTTTTCTTTACTTTGTTAACTTCTTTACTTTCTGTATACTTTTGAAAAAGTTTTTCACAAGTTGTGTCAAACATTGCTTCGCGGTACTTGAATAAGTGAGTTGGTGCTGGTTTTGAAAACATTTCATACTAACTCGTATTACTAACACCTAAAGTAATGAGCTCATGCCCACTAAAACAGAGCATTTGTAATATACTACTACTAGAAAACTCCCATTGGCTTTTAGTTGTTGACTTTTCGATTCTTTTGTATCCCGTCACCATGAACATTTGATGCCATCAATGACTCACTTTGTTTGCTTGCGCTGATATATTGGTTAATATTATTTTAAAATTTTACTAATTTATATTACTATTCCTGTGGCAGATCCGAAAATGTTCGAGCCCAACAACAGGCATTGGGCAAGCAAAAGTACGACTTGTCCAAGTGGAAGTACTCGGAGCTGCGTGATGCTATCAACACGTCCTGTGATATTGAGCTGCTGGAGGTGGGTTTTGGATAAACCATTTAAAATGATTTTATATTAAGATATATATATATTTTTATAGGCCTGCCGCCAGGAGTTCCATCGCCGCTTGAAGGTGTACCACGCCTGGAAGGCAAAGAACCGCAAGCGCACCACCATGGATGAGAACGAGCGTGCGCCTCGCAGCGTCATGGAAGCAGGTTAGTAATATTAAATATATTAAAATTATAAATATTTTAAGGTATATCTTCTATATCAGCCTTCAAGCAACCGCCACTGGTTCAGCCAATCCAGGAGATTGTGACGGCCCAGCATCGCTACTTCAGGATTCCCTTCATGCGAGCCAATGCGCCGGACAACAGTGAGTCTGCCTTGCTGTGAAACCATGATATGATATTAATAATGATTATGATATATTATAGCCAAGCGTGGTCTGTGGTATGCCCACTTTGATGGCCAATGGATCGCTCGCCAGATGGAACTACATGCGGATAAGCCGCCAATTCTGCTGGTGGCCGGCACGGACGACATGCAGATGTGCGAACTGAGCCTGGAGGAGACGGGTCTGACGCGCAAGCGAGGCGCCGAGATCCTGGAGCACGAGTTCAACCGCGAGTGGGAGCGAAACGGCGGCAAGGCCTACAAGAATCTGGGCGCCAAGCCGAATGGACCGCCGGCTGCGGCTGCCGCCATGCAGAAACAACAACAGTAGACCATCCCCTTCCAAGAAACAACAAAACCAACAGGCACTGCATTAATCAAACACGTTGCCGTTTCGGTGGTCAACAGGTCAAAATTAGTAACTAACGAAATTCGAAAATAAGTTTTTTTGCCAGTCAAATTTTACTGAAAGCGACCACGTCCATAAAACATTTTTAGTAAATATAACTATATTCTATTATAAATGTCGAGCTTTTCATTTTGATTTTGATCCCATGTTTCGTTGCCCGCTCATTTTGTGCGCCCGGACTGTTGTGGGGGCCTTATACACTTAGCTATACAAATATATATCTCTGATTAAGTGAATCTTATGATGTAAAAGGAAACGGCAAGTTGTATTTAGTATTTAACGAAGTACTATTTAAATTGTGTATTTAGTTCACTGCGATGTATTTACATAATTGAATATATATTTTACAGTATTTTAAAAATAAATATTTGAAGTACATATTTTCAATGGTCATTTAATGAAACTTGGTTTAAGTTAGTTAAATTTATTGGAAGTAAAAAGCCAGCACATTTTGAGAATTCAACGCCAAGTTATCCCTGATACATGTTTTTGAATTTCCCGCCTTTTGTTATCGATAACACTGTACCGTTACTCATTTCAAATTCAAAAAGAAGAGCTGCCAACCGATTTTTTACAACACTAGCGCGCTGCCAACTGATTTTTAACCATTGCCAAAAAGCACTCTGGCAACGCTGCTCCGCTCCCGGCCTGGAAAAAGCCAAATTTGTATTTTAGCCCATTAATCTGTGTTAAAAGCCTCCCCGGGATTAAAAAGTGATTCATTCAGCATGCCTACCATTGGAGTTAAACGGGATCTGCTCTTCGAGGCGCTGGGCAAGACGTACAGTGAGTTTACAGAGTCCACGTGTAATCACGTTTTCATCATCCATTGGTGTTCACTTATGTTTACCCCTTTTTCGCAGCCGATGATGAGTTCCAGGATCTGTGCTTTGCCTTCGGACTGGAGCTGGATGAAGTGGTAGGTGCCCCCATGAAATACAGATTGTAAACATATTCAAACCTATTCCAAACAAACCACACAGACCACGGAGAAGCAGATGTTGACCAAGGAACAGGGCGATGTGGCAGCTGCAGCGAATGCCAGCGAGGAGATCATCTACAGAATCGATATACCCGCCAACCGGTACGATCTACTGTGTCTGGAGGGTCTGGTCACAGGTCTGCTGGTGTTCCAGGGAAAGTGAGTTGCAAACCACAAAGTTCTTACCCGGGAAACCCTTTAAAATGCTGCCCTTTCCAGACTGAAACCGCCCAAGTTCGAGTTTGTGGAGCCGGCCAAGAGGCAGGTGCTCAAGATTGCCCCTTCGACGGCCCAGATCCGTCCGTATGCCGTGGCCGCTGTGCTCCGGAACGTGACCTTCACGCAGGCCTCTTATAACAGCTTTATCGATCTGCAGGACAAGCTGCACCAGAACATCTGCCGCAAGCGCACCCTGGTGGCCATTGGAACCCACGATCTGGACACCCTTCAGGGACCCTTCAGCTACGAGGCCCTGGCACCGGAACAGATCAAGTTCAAGCCCCTCAACCAAACCAAGGAGATGACCGGCAACCAGCTGATGGACTTCTATGCCACGCATGCCCAGCTGAAGCAGTACTTGCCCATCATTCGGGACTCACCAGTCTATCCGGTGATCTACGACGCCAACCGTGTGGTGCTATCGCTGCCCCCAATCATCAACGGCGACCATTCCAAGATCTCGCTGAAGACCAAGAACGTGTTCATCGAGTGCACGGCGACGGATCGGACAAAGGCCAAGGTGGTGCTGGACACCATCGTGTGCCTGTTCTCTGCGCACTGCGCCCAGAAGTTCACCGTGGAGCCGTGCGACGTGGTGCAGCCCGATGGCAGCGTGATCTCCTACCCGGAACTGGAGGTGCGCGAGGAGCGGGTATCGGTGAAGCGGGCCAATGCCTACATTGGCATCGATGAGCCGGCGGAGAAGCTGGCCGACATGCTGACGCGCATGTATCTGGAGGCCAAGGTCGATGGTGATGTTCTGGTGGTGAAGATCCCGCCCACACGGCACGATGTCATCCACGCCTGCGACATCTACGAGGACGTGGCCATTGCCTATGGCTATAATAACATTAAGAAGTCGCTGCCTGCCTTCATGCAGATAGCCAAGCAGTTCCCACTCAACAAGCTGACCGAACAACTGCGCGAACAGGTGGCCCAGGCGGGCTTCACCGAGGCGCTGACCTTCACGCTCTGCTCGCGAGATGACATTGGACGCAAGCTGAACAAGTGCATTGAGGCACTGCCGGCTGTGCACATCGGCAATCCCAAGACGCTGGAGTTCCAGGTGGTGCGCACGACCCTGCTGCCGGGTCTGCTGAAGACGTTGGTGGCCAATCGTAAGATGCCGCTGCCGCTGAAGCTCTTCGAGATCAGCGATGTGGTGGTGGCCGATGAGAGCACCGAAGTGGGGGCACGCAACGAGCGCAGGGTGTGTGCCGTGAACTGCAACAAGACCGCTGGCTTCGAGGTGGTCCACGGTCTGCTGGATCGCGTGATGCAGTTGCTATCTGTGCCCTGGAAGACGGGCAACGTGACCAAGGGATACTACCTGCAATCCACAGAGGGTGAGTTTGAAAGTTTGTTTGCCAGCTCACGGAGTCACCAAGTCCCTTCTCCTTTCCAGATCCCAGCTATTTCCCTGGTCGCTGCGCCAATGTGATGTACGACAACGTTGTCATCGGCAAGATTGGTGTCCTGCATCCCACAGTGCTGCAAGCCTTCGAGCTGACCACGCCCTGCTCGGTGGTGGAGTTCACCATTGAGCCCTTCGTCTGAAAGATTTAATCGATCAATGAAATGTTCAACATTTTCTAAAGGTTCACAAATAAATTATCACAAAATACATTTAATAAAAAAAAAATATTGTATTTGTTTATTAAATTGTAAGATCCCAATCCATTTGAACCCAAGTCTCAAACTAAAAACGCTTTTTTGAATTTTTTTATTTATGCTGTTTAATGTTCTCTTTTATATTTTTCCTTCAATACAATAATAATAATTATAAGAGTAATAATAATCCGTAGTATACTCATATAGTATGTGTGTATTTAATATATGTAGTTTTTTTGTTTTTCTGGTTTGCTTTTTTTGTTTTCATACTTTTCATATTTGAAGTATATTTATATTAATTTTTAAATTAATAAATCTATGTGAATTCAATTTCTTTCGCTTGAAAAAAATTCTACATTTATTCAGTATGCTTTTTGTTTTTTCCCATTTTCATTTTCATCGTTTTGTCTGCGGTTTCTCAATCAAGGATGCATCATCTCATAACGGCTGTATGTCCTCAGCTATTCGGTTGTATATTTCTTGTTTGTCAACAAAAACGTACGTTTGTTTGCTTGTTTTTTTTTTCGAATAAAGGTCCTGTCGGGCATATATGTATGTAGGTGTATGTGTGTATATATTTCTCGTAATTTGTTGTATCAAATAACTTAAACAAACATCATCTCCACATTCTCATTACATTATTTGCTTGCAGCTAAAACATTGAAAAATAGAAAAAAAGTAGTTTCATGCTCACTTATGTATATTATCCTTTATTTCGTATTTTCATATTCATCATTTTGTATATATCATCGTTAAAGTATATCTTGTAATCGGGTTTTTGTGTGTGGTGGCTATGCGTGGGTTGCTCATTTAACGGTTCTCTAAGCATTATATCTCTCAAGCATCGTTTTTCCTCTAGAATTTTACAAAGCAATTGCTCGACGGACCCACACCTGTGACCTGTGACCTTTTCACTCGTGCATATTGGTAGTGCGACCCTGGATCAGGCAAGAAGGGGTTTATCAAGTGTTTTTACATATTTTCGATTCGTTTCGTTTAGCTTAGTTTTTGCTTTCTTCGAAATAAAAATTTGTGTATCTCATATATGCTATTCGCTAGTATATAGGTAGGTATATATTTTATGTACGTCTATGAGCAGTGTCGGAAAAGCATCAAAGATGGCAAGCAAGCGCCGCTTCGTCGTCTCGTCATCTTCATCATATCATATATCATCGTTTAGTTCTCGTAAATGGAATATTAAAACGTTACTCGACCATTAATTTCTTGATGTTTTTTTTACTTAGTTATTTAAGCAATTTCAATTTCTACTAGCTACATTTTTCGGGGGTTTCACTTGTTTCTTTCTGACCAAAGAACACCAAACTCTGTAGCTGTTTCGTTTCGATTGGTTTGGTATCCTTCCTTAAGTTGGGGAGTAGTTAATGGTATGCATATGTTGTAAGTTGAATTAAGTAATTTTTTGTCGGTTGTAGTAATTCATTTCGTACTTGTTTTTGATCTATAGCGTATGCATGCGTTTTCATAGCTTTGTTCTAGTTTCCGGTTTCGTTAGCTTCTTGTTGTGGGTGGTTTTTTCTTATTCGTTTTTGGGGGGAAAAGGGGGTTAGAGAAAAGTGCGCGCCTAGAATTTACAGTTTCGACATTCATTTGTTGCCTTTATTAATGTTATTAAATATATATAGATGTATTTATGTATAAGTGTTGTAATAAAAGTTTGTGTGTGTACTTTAGCTGGCGCTAAACATTTCAATTTAATGTTTCATTCATAAGACTGACTTTCTATCTTAACATAAATGTATTTTTGTGTGTGTGTTGTGTGTGCGGGGAGGGGGTTAGTGCATGGGTATGTGTGGGTGTGTGTGTGTATGAAATTAACTTTTCGCTTCGTTTTCCCTCTCGCTAAACACACAAAAAAGCTACCACTAACTTCATGCTTCTTCAAAAAATATCAATACATTTAAAAATAAATAATATATATTGCGCCCAGTTGCCTGGGCGCCACTTTCGAACATTTTTTTTCCTTCTAGCTTTTCGCTTTTCTATCATTATTTTGCATTCAATTTGCCTTTCTTTTCAGATTTCGTTCTGGTTAAATTTCAAGTAGCCTGCGAAACAAAATAATCACCCAAATTCAAAAGTTTTTAAATCGATAAACTAAAGAACAAAGCCATGTTTCAATTTTCACACAAGTCCTTCTTGCTGTTAGTTGCTGGTTTCCACGACAGTTGTTGGCAGGTTGTTAGAAGATTAAGTAGTGGGGAGAAGAAGCCGAGAATCCGAATTGAAAACGTAGAAATTCAATAAATATTATTTCGCTTTTGCATGCTCAGGTCAGTGAGTCGCTTCTGCTGTTGTTACTGCTGCTGCACTGATCTTGACGTTGCTGGTAAATGGAAAGAGTGCTCCTCAGCCATAGCTGCTCGATTCAGTTGCCTGAACGACAGGTATCGAAGAGATCCTCCTTCTGAGTGTCGCTGGGACATCAGTTGGACCAGTTGGTGGTGTAGTTGGTCCAAGGCATCTGCTGTTGAAGGGAAAGACTTCGTTAGTGGTTTGTACAATAAAATAAGGTCGATTTCCAAACTACATTTAAATACGTTTAGTAGGAGGTAAAAGGGTCTTTTATTTTTTTTAACATAAATTTAAAGCTTTCAAACAATAATAGAAACTGGAAAATGTTCAATAAAGAAGTAAAGTCAACTGGTAAAAGGGATATTAGGAATGGGTATCGTTAGTATGCTGTCAAATAAACACTCACGTGCTTGTCGTGGTGATCCCACACCTCCATCTTGTCCGGCATGTGCGCGGAGATGTCAACGGCTCCAGGAGCGCCCACAAAATGCTGGTAGCCGTATGAGGGCATCAAGTTGACGTGCTGCTGGTTCATGTTTGGCGGCGCCTGCATGTTGTGATAGTCCATGGGCATCTGAAAGGCATAGCATAGATTTAAGTAAGGCGTGTAAAATCTATCATCGATAGAGAAACTCACATTCATTGGCTCATGCTGCTGCTGCTGCGGATAAGGTCCGTTGTTGTACGGCCTGTACTGCTGCTGCTGCGGCTGCTGCTTCAGCCAGTTGAGCGGTTGCTGCTGCTGCTGCGACTGCGGTGGCGGCGGCGGCTGCTGTAGACCTGGTGGCTGTGCCTTTGGCTCGTGCGCCCAAGGCGGCAAGACACTGGCCAAAGCGTCGTCCATGCTGAGTGCCGAGGCGGCCACATTAAAGTTGTTGAACTTCCAGGACGCAGCTCGCTCTGTGCCAATGGGACGCGGCATCTTGCGAATGTCGTCGTGGTTAGGTGACATAGCAGATGGCGAGCCTAAGCCCGCCATTCCGCCGGCTCCGTTCTCCAGGTGCAGCATGTCGCGACCCGTGTAAGAGGGATACTCCAAGGCTCCGCCATACCAACGCTGTGCACCCGCTCCTCCTGGCTGTCTGGCACCCGCACCCGGTGGTTGCCTTCCCTGATTGCCTCCGAACATATTCGCCTGCGCTCCACCTTGCGGCGGAGGCTGTGGTGGCTGCTTGTTGCCTTGCGCATAGATCGAAGCGCGTGGGTTCATGCGCAACAAGTTGTTGCCATCCACGATGTACGGTGATGTCGAGGGATCCATGGGGTAGTTGAGCTGCTGCTGCTGTTGTTGTTGCTGCTGCTGCTGCTGCTGAGAGGCTCCCACCAATCGTTGCAAATTTTGCAAAGCCTGCAAGTTTTGCTGCTGACGATCGATCATGGCCGACGCGGCTGCAGCTGCTTGGGCTGCCGCGGAATTGCCACCGCTGGCTGGATTGGAACCAATCGCTCCGAATGAGGGCGGGGCTCCCTGCTCCGGCGCAGAGATCGACATGGTAACAAGCCGCTGAATGGGAACTGTGGAGGTGGGTGGCTTGATAACACCCGGTGAGTGAGCTGGTGCCGATTCTCCCAGTCCCTGCGTTCCATTGATAGAGGGCTGGCCTCCTGCGGGATTGCCCTCGTTGGAGGACACCATCGGTGATCTGGCTGGCGCTGCTGTAGCTCCTCCTGGTCCTCCACTGGTGATGATATTTAGAGCCTGCTGGCTGGATTGGGGTGGTTGCTGCTGCTGTTGCTGCTGTTGTTGTTGCTGCTGCTGCTGCTGAATCACATTACCCACAGGCGGTGAGGTTGAATGATTCGACGAGGCCTTGGAACTGCCCACGGGCGAGCTGAGGATGTTGCGATTGTATCCTGGTGCCTTGGAAGCATCGGCCTGCGGCACACCATCGCCCACAGCACCTGCTCCACCTCCAATGCCGGGATCACCTAGCTTGCCCCACTGCGATTGCTGGTAGTCACTGAACAGGGAGTAGGCGCTAGACAACTTAGCGGCCAGCTGGGCGCTGAAGCTATCGCTGGCTGTGTTGGCTGCACTGGCGGCCATCAGGTCGTTCAGAAGGTTTGTGTTGATCACCAGATTTTGCTGGGCCGTTTGTGGTTGCTGTTGCTGGGGTGGCTGCTGCTGTTGTTGTTGCTGCTGCGGCTGCTGCTGAGGCGCTGGTTGCTGTTGCTGCTGGGGTTGCTGTTGAGGCTGTGGGCCAGGAAGTGGTGCCTGCTGTGGTGGCTGTTGCTGTTGTGGTGGTTGCTGCTGCGGCTGTTGTTGCTGCTGCTGCTGCTGGGCTTGTACAGGAGAGCCCACTCGCTTACTGGGTGGTGCAATGGGTGCAATGGGTTTCACATTGCTGCTGGCAGTAGCTGCTGCTCCTGCTGCAGCGGCTGCATTTACGGCGGCCACATCCGCCACGTTAAAGGTGCCAATTGGTCCAGCCAATATGTTACTGTTGTTGTTACTGCTGCCGCTGCCGCTTCCACTTCCCAGCTGGGCAACATTCGAAGTCGGCGTACTCGCAGCTGCTCCTTGGCCAGCGACAGGCTTGCCGCGTCCAAATGGAGCCACCACACCACTGCTGCGTCCGCCGGCAGAGCTGATCACCGCAGAGACGGCACCTCCCTCAGCCTTTTTGGGCGAGGACTGTGCAATGGCCGCTGCCTTTGCAAAGTTCTGAGCTCCGGGAGCCACAGTCGAGGACTTACCCAGAGCGGTGCTGCTCTTCTGTGCAGCTGGCAGGGCTTTGGATGAGCTCTCCGTCTTGCCCTTGCTGACGCCATTCGAGGAGTTACTGCCAGAGCTGCGACCAGGCTGTTGCTGACTGAGATAGCCGCCACCGCCACCCCTGCCACTGCGGGAACTGGATCCGCCCGAAGCCGACGACACCTTTGAGCTGCTGCCGTTGGACTTGACGGACGTCGAGGACCTTCCACTTGGGGCCTTCACTGGCTGCAGCTGCTGCTTGTGCGCATTACTGTAGGCAGCTCCCGCCGGTGTAGTAGAGCTCGCCGATGAGCTGGACGACGTGGAGGTGGTGGATGCGGCCGAAGAAAAGGTGTACGCATTCACACCGGCAGCGGTGCGATTGTCCCAGGTTCCGACGGTCAACGGAGCATTCGCTCCGCCTCCTCCAGATGCCTGCTTAATGCTGCTGTTAATCCTGGGTAGCATTTGCAAGATGTCCACATCGGGATCCTTGATCAGTGCCAAGATAAGCATGTGTGCCTGTTTGGTGGCATCGGTCAGACCCTTAATCGTTATGCAGCGCTCCGATTGATTCTTGCCCTGCTTCTCCACCTCGATGTGGGCACCGGTGGTGGCGCGAATGGCGTTGATGTTGCTTCCGCCTCGTCCGATCACCCGGGATATGGCGTTAACCGGCACCTGCACCTTCTTGCAGGTCATTTCCGGAACCGAAGACGCTGATGAGGTTGCGCCCGTGGCCAGGGAGCTCGAGCTGTTGCTGGAGCTGTTGGCCAGGTGATGGTGCTGGTGATGCGGATGGTGCTGCACACTGGTGGCCGAACTGGTGGCTGTCACTGGCAACGGGGCTCCACTTGCTCCCACCGCTGTGGTCTGCTGAGTACTGCTCTTGCGTACCACTTCCTTCCAGCCGTCGACTTCGCTGCGCTTGGCAGGATTCAAACTGGTGCTGCTCGCAGCTTGTGACACTGGCTTCGCCACTTCCTTGCGGGCGGTGGTGTTGGCGCTGCTGGCGTTGGTGGTGCTGCTGCTGTTAATATTGCTCGCGGACTCGCTGCTCTGCAGTTTGCTGGAGTTACTGGTCTGCTGCTGCTTGGCTGGCAGCGTAACCTCCTTGGGCGCCAGGTTCTCCTTCTCGCGCTTATTGCTGCTGCTGCTGGAGTTGCTCTTCTCCTCCTTCTTCTTGACCGGTTCCTCTTTCTTCACCTCCAGTTGTCGCTTTGCAGGCGCAGTCTGCTGTGCGGCAGCGGGTTGCTGCTTTACAGCTTCCACGGCCGGCTGCTTCTTTACAGAGATGCCCTTGAGAACGGTGGTGCTCGAAGTGGATGTGATAACAGGAGGAGTGGGTGTTGGAACTGGTTCCACCGATACCGACTTGTTCTTCGGCTGCTTCTTGCTTTTCTTTCCCTGATTGTTGTTTGACCCTGAATTGCTGGCCGCTTCGGCAGCCTGAGCGGATTGACCGCTACCCAAACGGGCACCCTTGGTGTCGCCGCTGGAGCACGAGCCCTGGTCGATGCCAGAGTCACCCTCCTCACGGGCGGTGGCCGGCGCCGCTTCCTCGTCTTCGTCGTCCTTGTCGGAATCATCATCCTTGTCGCTGGCATCATCGTCATCGCCCTGCATGTCGTCACCGCCAGCACCGTTGCCCTGTTGTTGGCGGCGCTTCTCCTCCTTCTTCTCCATCTTCTTCTTCTTCTTGCGCTCACGGCGACGGGCGGCGGCTGCCTTGCGGCTCTCTTCGCGTGTCCGCTCCAGATCGAGCTCCTCCAGCAGGATCGAGGCATTCTTATTGGCCTTGACGGCCTGGGCCTCCTTGGCGCTGCGCAGGATCTTCATGCAGTCATAGCACTTGTCGATCAGCTCCTTGTCGCTGATGGTGCCAATAAAGCGAATCATTTCCTGGTCGGAGGGGAACTGCGACACATACTGCACCATCCACTTCACAATCTTGGTGTGACCCTTGCGGAAGGCAGCCATCAGGCAGGAGACGCGTCGATTATCTTGTGAGTCAATGTCAGCATTGTGGTCGTAGAGAAGCTCCACCACACTAAGGTGGCCACCGTGGGCAGCCAACCAAAGCGGGGAGTTGCCCTTCTTGTTCTTCACCTCTACACTGGCATTACGGGAAAGTAGGAGCTCCACGAATTTCTGGTGGCCCTTGTCGGCGGCAATGGTCAGAGCCGTGTCCCTGGACGTGGGCACCGGAGCAGCATTCACGTCCGCTCCCTTGTCCAGCAGAACGCGACCCACCTCGATGTAGCCGCCCGAGGCGGCTTCCATAAGCGGGGTCAGTCCCGTTTTGGCCCGATGCTCCACATTGGCCCGTCGGTCAAGCAGCAGACTCACCACCTCGTGCCTGCCCTGGAAGCAGGCCAGGGTCAAGGCCGTATTGCGATTCGTCTCGATCTGGGCATTGATGTCGGATCCCTGATCCAGGAGTAGCTTAACCGCCGGTGTGTGACCATTCATGGCAGCCAGCATAAGCGGGGAGATACCCAGCTTGCTGCCGGTGCGCGAATTAATCTCTGCTCCGTGACTGAGCAACAGCTTGATGATGTTCACGTAGCCTCCACTGGCGGCCAGGCTCAGTGGCGTGTAGTCGGATACATTGCGGTGCTCCTTGTTGGCACCAACGCTGAGTAGAAGTTCCACCACTTCGTAGCGGCCGCCGGAGCAAGCCAGCGACAGGGGTGTATCCTTGGTACGCTCCGACTGTGCCTCCAACTCGGCGCTGTGCTTGAGCAGAATGTCAACGACCTTGTCGTGCCCAGCGGTGGCGGCCAGGATGAGCGGTGTGAATCCCTTCTTGTCACGGTGCTCGATGTTCGCTCCCCGATTGATCAGCAGTTCAACCAGTTCCTCATGACCGCCGGCACAGGCCAGGGTTAGGGCGGTGTCGTGGTTCGACTCCGTCTCCGAATCAATCTCGATGGTCTTGTCCACACTGACGGAGGTCGCCACGGCCAATTGGTTCTGAAGTTGAGCCTGCTGCTGCGCTGTTGCGACCTGCGGCTGTTGATGCTGGTTGGTGTTTACTGTGGGCGTAAGAGTTTCAGTTAGTAATACATCCTACAAATTAATAAGGGAATGTGAAAACCTACCTTGACTGCCTGCCGGCGTCTGACGCATCACACAGCGACGATCCTTGCGCGACTGCTTGTCAATGGCCTTCTTGGCAATGCCGCCGGGCATCGACTTGGTGGAGCTCACACCGCTGCTGGGCGTGGGAGTAGGTGTGCCCATGGGCCAAATGGAGAGCTCGTTCTGCTGCAGCTGCTGTTGCTGCGGAGGCTGCAGGGCGAATTGTGTGTACTGTCCAACGGCGGGCTGCGGCACAACCACAGAAGCAGGATGCGTCTGCGTGGCCACCTATAAGATACAACAAAATATTTAAGTTCCTAATCCATTTCCTTGTATTTTGCTAGCTTACCTGATGCTGGACACAGGTGGGCGCCTGCATGTGCGGCGGCGGATGAAGGAGCAGCTGTTCCTGCAGGTTAAAGTGCTTTTGCTTGAGGGGCAGAGCCTGGACACCGACGACGGGAGCTCCAGCTGGCAACTGGCCGCTCCTTTGGAGCAGCAGCTCCTGGGCCACCTGCTCTAGTTCACTCTGGGTTGGCGGACGCTGACCACCGGTTCGATGTTGAAAGAGATGGGCCTGCTCGGCGTGCAACTGCTGCTGTTGCTGTTCGGTGAGGGGCTCTCCGGCAGCCTGTTGTTGCGCCTGATGCTGTGCCATGTTCGGGGGCAGCTGGAAGAGCAACTGCACGGGCGGAGCATTCTTATCGCCGCTCTCCACGTTGTAGACAAAGTTGGTGGCAGGCTGCTGCTGATGCTGATGCTGGGCAGCCACAGCCTTGATGATGCGCGCATTCGAGTACTGCTGAAGCTGCTGCTTTAGCTCCGGATCGTTCTCCAAGGCGAGCTGTTGCTGCTGATAAACATCGGCGGCATTGGGCAAGGCTTGGTGGTGAAGCTGCTGCTGCTGATCATCGGTAAAGGGGAGTAAGGAAAGCGGAGTTTGCTGGTGTTGCTGCAAGAACAAAAAATTGAATGTATAAGTATACCGTATCGCACACCTGGTTGTTCTCCTCCAACTAACCTGCAGGTGCATTTCCTCAGCATCGAGGAGGCGCTGCTCTAGCTGGATGTTTTGCTGCATGGGATAGTCCAGGAGGACGAGGTTTGCCTGTCGCTGGGCATCCTGCGGCACATCGCCCGGGTTAATGATACCCGGCGACCTTACCACGCCCACTAGCTGCTCCTGACCGGTCCACTTGGCAGACGACTGCGCCCAGTTGCCAGCAAACCTACCCTTGCACATCTGATTCAGACTAAACTCGGCCAGCTCGGGGTAGTTCAGGCTACTGGCCAATTCCTGCAACAAATAATGATCAAATATGGTTATAAACTTTGTCAAATTGAAATTCATATTTCTTCTAGTCGAAGCTAACTTACCTGGAATATATCCTCCATTTCGCCATCGTTGGCAAAGTGCTCCAAGCCGGAATATAGCTCATTTGCACTAGCGCCGCCATCATCTTCTGCAACGAGAGGTTAAGATGCGAATGAGTAACAAGTACGCAGGATTTATATTTCTTTGATCTTACCGCATTGCTGATCTCCCTCCACTTGGTGCTGGAGTTGCTGCTTCTGGTGGACTGCAACCGCTTTGGCGTGAGCAGCGGCCGCGGTGGCAGCTGCCAGCTGCTGCTGGAGCACACTGTTCAGCGCCGCGTTGCTGCTGGCCGCCGCCTTGAGATTGCTTATTTGGGGCAGAACATGGACCAGCTCCGAGTTGGTTAGTTCTGGCGGGTAGTCGCACAGTATCTGCGAGGTGAGGATTGGGTTCTCCAGCCTAATGTTCATTTTGCGCTGCTTTAGGGGCAGTGAACTGGCACCGCTCTTTGAGTTGTTGTTATTGTTGTTGCCAGCACCTTGATCACTGTCTGCCTCATCGAGGAAGAACTCGTCATCGTCCGCCTCATCTTCCTCATCCTCACCCTCACCACCGCCTTCGTCCTCGTCGATGTAGTCCACTTCACCATCGTTGTCCACCTCAGCATCTTCGTCATCGTAGTTGAGCTTATCGATCTCCCCGCTATTGGTGTCCTGCTCTTCGTCATCATCGTCCTCTTCCTCGTCATCCTCCTCTTCCTCCACAATGATGCCGTCTTCGCGCAAAGCGGCAGCCAATTCAATGGGCTCCGGCGGCAGTGTGTTTTCCTCGCCATCTGCCCCGGCCCCTCCCTCAGCATCATCGCCGCAGCTGTCAAGATCCGAACTCAACTCCAACACCTCCTTGTTGGCCGCGGCCACAGCAGCAGCAGCTGCCGCGGCTGAGCAGAGCGTGGCCAGGTTCTTCATCTCGGCCCGAGGCTCGGATACAAGGCGAATTGCTTCGGTTGGCGACGACATGATGGTCTCCTCCATCTCCGGCGGCGTCTCAGTGGGCGACTTTGGCTGATCGCCGAAGAAATTGTGCACTCCAACCATATGCCAGCCGTCCTGGAAGAAGTTCAACTGGGGAGTCTTCAGGGCCAGGTCCTTTCTGCCCCTCGACCCGTTCACCGCCGTCTCCAGCATGCCACGGAAGTCGTCCATGGCCGTCTTGTGCTGCAGGGCTACATCTAAGGGCTGCTGCTGCTGCTGTTGTTGCTGCTGCTGCTGCTGATCGACATAGTTGCCGCTACCAGTGGGCGAGGCGAGAGGAGAAGCCGGGGAATTGGAGTAGGCCATGTTTGCGGATGAAGCTGCTGCTACTGCAGCCGCTGCAGTGTCCAGTGCAACTCGCTGATGGTGCATTTGCAAATGCTGCTGAAGTTGCAGATGCGACTGCTGCATGTGCTACAGATATAAAGCGAATGGTATATGTTCATGAGTATATTTGCTTCTAGAAAACATTTATAGGTAACAGTGACTGTCAGGCGCTACACTCACCAGGTTATTGTAGATGGACACCATCGGGTTTTGCTGCAGATTGGGCAACACCTGCTGGGCGTGCTGGGCCGCTGCTGCTGCCGCTGCCGCCGCGGCTGCTGCAGCTGCTGCTGCTGCGGCTGCCTGCTTCCGGTTGCTCTTGTTGGTGGCCTTCACCTTGGGTCTGTCGCTGATGGCTGTGCTCTGTAGAACTTCAGAGGAATGGGTAATGGCTCCGCCAGAGTTTCGCTGAAAGTATCGAAAAAGTTATAGAGGATATTCCTCTAATCTATAACTGAAATACTTACGGCTGGGATCTGGACGCAGCCGCTGTTGTCCAGTGCTATCGGTACGGGCTGATTGTTGTCGGCTCCTAGTTGCAGGTGGTAAGCAAAAAATGAATACAAATTGATTCATATTCTTGAAAGTTTTAAACATACCTTTGAGGGCTAGCTCGTTAGGGTCACTGCTGCTGCTCTCCGGCGGCAGTTCACCCTTCTTTAGCTCCTGCATAAAGTTGCGTCGGCGCTGCAGCCGCGGATCCTCTCCAGCACACGCAAACTGCTGGGCCTTTCCATCCTCACCCAAGGGCTGCGAACGCACCTGCTCGCCGCCATGCTGTTGCTGATCCAGTGGGCAATCGATGAACTCCATAACCTCGCCGGTTTTCATAGCGCGATTTCGGTTGGGAAGCATGCCCTTCAGCTTGGCCTGACCTGGTTGCAGTGGCTGCTGTTGTTGCATCACAGGCTGCTGGCAAACGGTGTGGAAGAGTACCGGCGGAGCTGGCGGCGCCTTTTGTGGTGGCTGCAGGGAATTGATGTGCTCCATGTCCAGATCAAAGTGCTTGCACGGCACCAACTGATGCTGACCGGCTGTAGGTGGCTGCTGCTGCTGTTGTTGCTGCTGCTGCTGCTCGAAGCCCGGCTGCAGGTGGAACAGTCGAGACTTGGCAATGAGGCCTTCCTGCTGCTGAGCACCAAGGGTGGTCAGATCGATTCCTCCGACTTCGCCATACTCCTCCATACCAGCCTCACTGCCAGTGGTGCTGGCTCCAGCACCAGCACCCATTCCCGCCGTGGCCGTGAGTTGCAGTTCGCCAGCGTCTAGGAAATCTCCAGTTCCCATTGCCACGATGTTGGAGGATCCGTTGCCGGCACTGCTAAACTGTTGCTGGTGGAAATGTTGCTGGTTGGATGCTCGCGCCGCCTCCGATAATTCGTGCAATCCGGGTGGAGCGTTGAGCTGCTGCAACTGATGCTGCAGCTGTTGCTTCATGATCTTCTGCCGCATCTGATTCGGGCCGGCCTGGGAGGAGGTTGGAGCTGCCTGGTTGGTGTTCGCAGCTGCTGCCATTTCAGTTGGCGAGATGTTCGGATAGCGGAAGAGTAGCTCGACCACCCGGGTGTGCCCACCCTTTGAGGCCTCGATCAGCATTGTGCTGTTGTCCTTCAGCTTGTGGAACGGATCGGCATTGTTCTTCAACAGCAGCTCCACCACAGACTGGTGGCCCCCGGCACATGCGAGCGACAGGGCAGTGTGGTCGTTACTGGTAGTCTGCTTGTTGACATTGGCGCCCTTCTGGATGAGGAACTTGACGGTGCACAGGTGTCCGGCCCGGCAGGCCTTCATAAGCGGCGTTCGCCCACCCTCGGACTCGTGCTCCAGCTCAGCTCCGTAGGATAGGAGCACACCGGCCGCA
The DNA here is from genome assembly GCA_037075245.1 of Drosophila mimetica. Classification (NCBI taxonomy): domain Eukaryota; kingdom Metazoa; phylum Arthropoda; class Insecta; order Diptera; family Drosophilidae; genus Drosophila; species Drosophila mimetica. Next base: position 4,916,726 of record JBAMCH010000023.1, on the reverse strand, counting down.
TCCGTGTGCCCGTTCTCGCAGGCATGCGTCAAAGCAGTATCGCCCGTCTGCGTTTCCGCATGGACATTGGCCTTGTTCTTCAGCAGGAAGCGCACCAGATCGGTGTGGCCCTCCTGCGAGGCCTCCATGAGGGGTGTGGAAGCGCCCAGCTCCAGGTTGGCGCCCTCCTTGATCAGGAAAGCGGCCACCTCGCTGAAACCACCGCAGCAGGCCAGGGTGAGGGCTGTCTCCTGCGTTTCCTCGGTCGTGGCGTTGATGTTGGCACCCTTGCTGAGCAGCAGGGCCACCATCTCCTCGTGCCCCTCGCGGGCGGCCTCCATGAGCGGAGTGTAGCCCTCGTCGTTCACCTCCTCGATATTGGCGCCTCGCTCAATCAGCAGCGTGGCCAACTCCACGTGGCCGCCACAGGCGGCCAGGGTTAAAGGGGACTCAAACGAATCCGTGGGCATGTTTACCTGGGCACCGGAGTCGAGCAGCAGACGCGCCACCTCTACATGGCCGTCCATTGAAGCCTCCATGAGGGCCGTATGCATCTCGTCGGTCTTGTGCTCCTGATCGGCACCAGCCTGCAGCAGGAACCGCACCATGTCCAGGTGACCCTTGTAGCAGGCAAGTGTGAGGGCGCTCTCCTTGAACTCGTTCGAGTGGGTGTTGATGCCGGCTCCATGCTCGAGCAGCACCTAAATGGTGACAAGGATAAACGATTAGCAAATTGGCAAGGCAATTACAGAGTTGATAAGCCAAACAAAAACATTGCTGGCCGAATGCATCAGATAAGATCAAACTAAATCACAGAGTTGGCATCTTGCCCAGACCAATCAGTAACTCGATTCAGGTCGTGGGTGTGCGCCACCACTCTCAAATCTCGGATTATAATCATTTGGATTACGTACAGTAAATAGTACTTAATAATATAAGCTCCTACTTTAATCTATAGCTTATCACTTTGATCACTCACCTTGGCTACCTCCACATGGCCTGCAGAGGCGGCCTCCATCAGGGGCGTGTGTCCATTCTCGTTCTGCTCCTCCACGTTGGCGCCGTGCTTGAGGAGCACCTTCACCACATCCACCTGACCGCCGGCGCAGGCAAACATGAGCGGGGTGTTGCCGGTGGCGCAGTGGGCGTTCACATCGGCGTTGTGGTTGAGCAGCAGCTTGACGATGTCCAGGTGGCCCGCGGAGGCGGCCTCCATTAGCGGCGTCGAGTCCTTCTGCCCCTTGTCCTCCACCTGGGCGGCAGACATGGCCAGCAGAACCTATGACAGACGGAGATTTGGTTTATGGTTAGGCGGTAAGTTATTAGTTTCCCACGTAAACTCTATATCTTCCCCTTTTTTGACTCTTTCAGGATTGTTTGTCTGCAGCCAACTGAATATTTATCGATAGGTCACAGCTGAGAGAGTGGCAGCGTTGCCACACCGGCAAATCGCCGTGAGAAAATTGCACGTGAATAAAAATATGGCTCAGGTGTGCCACATAAAACACTTAACGCTAATGTTTACAGAATTAAAGATAAAATATTTTTAACACAAATAAAAATTAAAAAAATATATATCAAAAAGTTTTTCTTTTTAAAAGTCCTGATACCATAAAAGGCAATTTAAAATGCAAAACTCCTGGTCATTCTACCATTGTTGGTAGACAATTTTAAGACACCCCCACTAGTAAAGTAGGTTTTACTAATAACACTATTAACATACCTGAGCCAGTTCGTAGTAGCCCGCTGAACAGGCCATCGAGAGCAGGGATTCGCCATCATCCGTTGAGGCGGCGGCATCGTTTAAGTTAACGTTGCCCTTGCAGAGCAGCCGCTTCACCGTATTGACATCATTATCCGTGCAGGCGGCCACGAGGGATCTGGAGAAACCACTGCTGCAGCGATGGAGGATACATTTCGAGTTAATTAAGAAGACATCCTCGCAAACTCTATATACTCACTTCTTATCGCGGGGACTGTTGGCACAGCGCATCTTGGTCAGCGCCTGCTTGGTCTCGTCGATGGCGTGGGTGGCGTGGCGCAGGACAGGAGCCTTCTCGTTGGCCGCGGCCTCGAGCAGGGCGTTGAGATTACTGGAGCGCTTGTTGTTGGCGTCCATAAGGAAGGAACTCACTTCGGGCGCGTCCTCTTCCTCGTCCTCATCGTCGATCTCCTCGTCATCCGCATCGTTGTCCTGCAGCACATCTGGTTAGAAGATAATCAAGGGTTAACAATCATATTTTCGGGGTTAAAAGAGCAAGTGGACTTACCTATCTCCTCCTCGTCTTCCTCGTCGTCGCCTTCGGACTCATCAGAGTCCTCCGACTCCTCCTCCGTTTCGTCCTCATCCTCCCGCACCTCGCCCTCATGCGGGCAACTATCCGGATCCGATTCGGGAATATCATCCTGTAAGAGAGAATTATACATTTCGATTCGTTAGACTCTCGCAATTGTCAAACCAAACTAGGTATTTTCTACTAACGAACTCGAATCTTTTACTGGGGGTGAGTAGTAAAAAGTTGCCTACAAATATATACGAGTTTATTAAGCTGGAAGTTACAAATTAGAGAAGCTATATAATAGTTGATCAGTAGAGCACATTCTTGTTGTCTAAGGCCAGCAACAAAGTGGTGGTTTTAGGTGTGTTTTATGATGTGTGCGAGGAGGAAGCGGAGTAATTGGGTTAAGAATCGATCAAATATTTGGCGAAAATTAATAGTTTAGTAGAACTGGTGGACTTGAAGCTTTAGGTACTTTCGTTTGCCTTCGGTTAATGTTGGATTATGTTGTTTTGGTAGTTTTTTAATTTTTGTTTTTATTTTGGAAAGCGGATTGGGGATCGGGTTTATAACGCGAAACTGAAACTTACCAGGAGATCTGGCCTTAAACACAAGAATGCCAATAGGATCTACAAATAAAGAGAAACGAAAGAAACGTGTACATAAATAATAAAAATTAACGCAAGCAGAGAGAGTAGAGATTGGAGATTTGAGGGGCAAATTGAACACTATATTGGAGGGTCGCCGTCCAATTTACATGGACGATGGAGTGCAGCAGGAAGCCCACGCTGGATCGAAAACTTCGTATCATCGCCTTGGTCAAGTTTTGGAAAAGCGTGCGAATGGAAGGCCGGTCAGCCATCACTCCCCAGATCCTCTGTGCTTCTTAAATGTGTTGAAAATCGTTTTCAACAAAAATTTAAACAATCTATTTTATTTTTGAGGTATTTTAACTTTTACGAGTTTCAAATATGACACATGCTGCATGGCGACCCAAAAAAGAATTTCGAATAATCCAAAAATTAAATGACGTTAGGACAGCGTTGCCAGTGCGGGCCAAAAAAACGGTGGTCAAAAAAAGTAATTATCGATAACAGGGGAAGGGGACCAGAAGAGGGAGGAGGCAAAGAGTGAAAACTAGCGAAAACAAACTAATGCCTAATTAATTCTACCAACACAGGTTTTATAGATTATTTCCTAGCGCTTTAAGTGCTAAACCAAAGTCTTTTGTTGACCCTGATGCTAACCCCATAAACCACCAGATAGTTTTCCTTGGGAATTCAAAGAATCTCATGAGTCAGAGAGTGCAGTTCGTACATCGATTTAAATACGGCACGCACACACTCTCGCCGCCCCGAAAGGTCTGCATGTGTGTGAGAGTGCTTGTGTGTTTACGCCCACGCCTTAAATTATTGAACCAAAAAGAAAATGCCAAAAAAATTGCCGAAATACATTTTCAACACGAGGCCAAGTGCTGTCTGCTTAACCTTTGATGAATGAACAGAAGAACATAAAAGAACATAACCAAGCGGGAACCTACAACAAAAATTCAGCATGAACGAGTTCGAGTTCAACAGCAGCCGTTCGTTTGTTCTCGTTGCTGCGCATTGGTATGCGTGTTGGTCCGAGTGTGTGCGTTGGTAAATTTGTGAAAAAGAAAATCAACCGTAAAATGTTTGCACGCTACCACAAAATATAATCAGCAAATTGTCTCGGCTGACCGAAAAAAAAAAGTTCTCCAAAGTTCATTACACTCGAAATGCGTTATTATTATTATGGCTCATATTTATTATTGTTATTTTCAAGTGTTTCACATACGTTTCACTGCTGCAACAACAACAACAGCACCTAGAAAGAAGCAGCAGCGGCGGCGTTGCCAGATCGCCACCGGACATCTTTGTCACGCTGCCCAAAAGAGAATTCGCGAAAGCACCCGAAAAAAAAAAATTATGTACATGTGTAAGCAGCGAGGAAATTAAACTACTGATTTGCGTGGGAGAGACGGGGTCAATTACAAGATGCCATCGATGCAATGACCTTTGATTTAATTGAGTAGCTGCAGCATAAGAGATCTATGCCATTTTGTATTTTTCAGTTTCGCATTTAGCATTTCGCAAATGTGCTATTGTGCCGTGTGCTAGACAAAGAAAAAGGTATTTTTACGCATACAATCGAAAAAGCAACGAGCAGTCGAACAGCTGATAAATCATTCACCCACACAGGCCAAGAGAAAAGGGCTTGCACACATGCACAGGAACACACCGGAAGGTGAAGAGAATGAGAAAATTGAGAACGAAACTCTCGCTGCAACAACAAAAACGAGATATATTTGCGATCATTTCGATTCGAGGTATTTTCCCACGTAAATACCTGAGATAATACGAGTCTGTGGAGCGGCAAGCGTGGATTTACTTTGAAACATAAACACTTGAACTAAACTCCTATGATAAACGGGCCAGGCTGTTTTGATAAGGCCTATCAGCCAAGAGATAACGGTAAAAATAGGTAGTGCTATATTTTTCGGATTTCCCATTGTATTTAAAGGCGCTTGCTATTCTCTTAAATGAATTTTAAGGAGGTTTTAGACTTCTCATCCCATACAACATGGTGTATTTCTCGATATTTCCCTCTAGTCAAAGAAACTATAGTTGATAATTACATTCGAACTTGTTAAACCCATCAGAGTACTAGATGGGTTTATAAAAGGTTTATAAAGGTTGTAGTTAAGTATACGTTTATAGGTATGACTAATAAAACTAGTTCTACTTCTGGAGGTTTCGAGTATGACTTGAGAAGTTTGCTAAAATATTCCACATGCAGGACAACTTGTAAACGATTTCTTTTTGGAAATAGAATATTCATCATAGAACTTGCATTTATATGGATCAGGGAGAGAGAAAACTACGCAGAGGGACCGGACCTTGCGCACTTACCTCTGAAACAGACTCCTCCTCCGATTCGGACAGGTCTGTGGTGACGGGCTGGGGATAGAACTCGGTGTCGGTGTCGGTGTCCGGCGTGATGATGTTCTGCAGCGCCGAGGAGATGGCATTCACGATGCCCGCCGACGAGGACAGCGAGGAGGCGGTTGATGACATGGACGAGGTGGCGGAACGATTGGAGGCGGAGGCCGAGGCAGCGGCAGCCGCGTCCTTAAGCTTCTGCTTGAGCACGGCGGCGGCATTGGCCACATCCACGGCAGGATTGAGGGCCATCCTAGCTCCTCCCGATCCAGATGATCCTCCTCCTCCGGCTCCAGATCCACCGGTAGCAGCGCCAGCGTTGCTATCGGCGGCAGCTGCGGCGGCGCCCATCAGCAGAGTGGTTGCGGCGAATTTCAAATGCGCCGAATCCTTGCTGGTCAAGCTGGGGGTATTGCCGGAAAGGGGCTGCTGCTGCTGCTGTTGCAAGGCCACCTGTCGCTTCAGGGCGGCCACTGCTGCTCGGGTCTTCTTCGAGGACGAGGAGCTGGAGGAGCTACTACTGGGGGCAGGAGCAGATGCAGTTGCTGTCGCTGTAGCAGTGGTTGCAGGAGCAGGCAGTTGGGCAGCTGAGCCGGGCGCCGAGGCCACGGCGGAGCGGAACTTGGCGGCACCTCCTGCTCCGGTGGTGGTCACCGGAGCGGGATTGGCTATGACCGTGCTGCCGCTACCGCTCGTGGTTGTTGTTGTTGTTGCTGATGTTCCGGCTGCTGTTGCGCTGCTGCTGCTGCTGCTACCGCTGGTGGCCGTGGGCGTTGTTGTGGGCGTGGCCGCGGCCTGACTGCTACTAGTTCCAGACATCTTGGCAGTGTTATTGTTGGTGTTGTTGTTGTTAACTTTCAATCGGCTATTGCTGGGTAGTGGTGCAGTTGCAGTTGCAGTTGCAGATCCTGATGACTCCGTCGTGGTCGTCGTCAGTGGCTCATTCTTGGCCGACAGGATCTTCCGTCCGCTGGTCTTTAGACTATTGTTAGCCAGTAGAGCGGCGGCTATCGAATGTCTGGCGGCAGCGATACGTGGTAGATTATGATTCAACTGTCTGTTCGGCTTTTGATTGCTGGTAGTGTTATTGTTATTGTTGTTGGAGCCTGAGCCCGAGCCTGCGTTGTTTTTGCTGGTTGCTTTCGGTTGGTTGGTTGTTGTTGTAGTTTTTTGGTTAAAATACGCCGTAGAGCGCACATTCAAGTCATCGCATTCATGGTTTTTCGCATCATTATTCATTTTACTCTCTCGCTGGAGGTTGTGTTATATTGGGGGGTTTCTTCTTGATTTACTTTCAATTCGCGCGTCCTTTGGGGGTTTCGAAGAGGAGGAAAAAAGGTATAGAAATTATAGATTTTTGGGGGTAAACACAAACTAGTCCCAAGTAAACCCACTGGAAGTGAATTTTACAAATTTGTTGATGTGTTTTTCAAGGGGCGGGCGGTCGGTGGCACGAAAATACATCAACAAAAAGAGGTTCTTCGGTTATATTGATTTTTTTTTTTGGAAATTGTTAGGAATTGGATTTATATATGCGACGGGCAAAGAAACTAAAACACACACACAGGCACTAGCACCTCGCACACGCACACACAATGGGCCAACGAGGTGGCAACGCTGCGCATTCTTTCACTTTGCCTTTGCACACTCGTTCGTACATCGTTCGTTCGCATTTAATTCTCCCATTCCATTCCATTTCCCCTGTCCACTGATTCACATTTTTACACCGAAAATTGTTCAGGTGCGAACCGAAACAAAAAGCACACTAAATCACTACAATTTCCCCCGTTTCATTTCGCCAATTTCTATTTTATTCGCGGATACAAGGCGAATCGATGCGCAATTAGGACTTGGGCAACGTGCTTCACTATTTATATAATCACAGCGGGGAGGACGCCGCCGAAACGGCGAGTCGAAGGTTGCACTTTGCGAGTTTAATAACTCTCGCGCATATGCAATTGCAGTACTTTATTTATAAAACTTTTCGCAGCAGTTTCGACTTCGCCCGAACGAACGAAGAAAAAATCACTTTTCGACTTTGGCGTATGCGTTTCTCGCTTGGTCGATAGCCTCGTCTCGCTCGCGCACCCGCGATGCCCCGACGCGGCCATTCGGGCCGCTGCTGCCGTCCCGCTCGCACGCGCAGACGAAGGCAGAAAATAGCAGGAGCGACTGAGGGAAAATTTTTTGCCACTATTCCGATGGCGATTTTCACCAATTAACTGGCGTTCACAGGCCGAAAAACTGGCGCAATGCGTGCCCCACACGGTCGCCAACAGTTTGGCGATATTTGCGCGTATTACCGTTTAAAATTTCTAGCAAATTAATCAATTTTTCAGCAGTGTTAAATTCTCTGTCTATCGTCAGAGTTTCGGATCGCCATCGCCATATTATTTTTCCCGGATATTGAAAGAAAAGGCAGTGTTGCCAGATGAAAATTTAGCTATCCCCCTAAAAAATCTCAAACATGCGATATTTCCCCCTAAAAAATCCAGTTTTCCCCCTGAATTCAAAAATTTAGTTAATTTCGAAAATATACTATAAAACAATAAAATAAGAAATAAATCAATATGACGTTGTAGAAATGTTCAGATTGGAAAAATCTGTGTATAGTAATTTGTTAACCAATCTTAAATAAAACAAAATTACATGTAAATAAATGTACATTTAGCTTGTGTACTGTGTGCATTCCATATTTAACGCTTAAAACTTTTTTACCATGTACTATTTAACTCACCTTTAAAACATGCTTCAGTCTCCCATTCCTTTTATATTTTTGGACATATTTAGTTTTTGGAAGCACTGGAGGCATGTTAAATTTAAATTCAATTAATAACACCAGTTTACAAAAAAAATTGATGAAATACGCACTTCATGAAACTATGATTTTCGGTTAAGGTACATCTCCCTGAGTAAGAAAAGGGCACTTTTAATTTTTTGTATGGTACAGTTTTTTTTTTAAGTGTAAAAAACGTTTTTTGCACTTTTTTAATTTCTAACTCGAGTTGTGGTAAACCGATTTCGGTCATCAAGCACTCATTTTAAAGGTAAACGAATGCCCTTTAACTTTCTTATACACAGCATTGAGTTCCATTCATTGGTTTAGAAGCTACACTTCGTCAAAGCTGAAAAAGTTGGAAAAAATGCAAAAAAGCTGACATAAATGGCTTCTTTAAAAATACACGCCTAAAAACCGAAATTATTTTTATAACTTCTACTTAAAGATACATCTTTAAGCAAACTAACAAGACCATCAACTCAGTTAACAACCAAAGGTTCGATTTTATTTAGATTATTTCAGTTGGAAAAAAGGTGTATTACAGCCCTGTTAGAGCCCTGTTAACCTCAGTTAACAGCTGTAAACGGCCAAAGAACCAACGTTGTTCCGAGCTTAAAAAATTCATATCAAAAAAATTTACTGGCGGATAGTAACGATCATTAGCTTGTTTTTTTTGTCGAAGAACCATCTAACCATATAAGCTATAAAAATAATTTCGGTTTTTAGGCGTGTATTTTTAAAGTAGCCATTTATGCCAGCTTTTTTGCATTTTTTCCAACTTTTTCAGCTTTGACGAAGTGTAGCTTCTAAACCAATGAATGGAACTCAATGCTGTGTATAAGAAAGTTAAAGGGCATTCGTTTACCTTTAAAATGAGTGCTTGATGACCGAAATCGGTTTACCACAACTCGAGTTAGAAATTAAAAAAGTGCAAAAAACGTTTTTTACCACCAGCAACGAAATTTTTGGGTAATCACAGTTAGAAAACTTAAAGGCGGGTTCCCAGAATCCGCCATCAGCTGGTAACACTTGCACTCGATAGTAAAGTCGTGCGCAGTATTTTTTTGATATTTTTGCCACATTTAGGTGGTTTATATGCGAGGCAATTTTTTAAAAAATGCTAAAAATAAAAAGCTATAAAAATAATTTCGGTTTTTAGGCGTGTATTTTTAAAGTAGCCATTTATGCCAGCTTTTTTGCATTTTTTCCAGCTTTTTCAGCTTTGACGAAGTGTAGCTTCTAAACCAATGAATGGAACTCAATGCTGTGTATAAGAAAGTTAAAGGGCATTCGTTTACCTTTAAAATGAGTGCTTGATGACCGAAATCGGTTTACCACAACTCGAGTTAGAAATTAAAAAAGTGCAAAAAACGTTTTTTACACTTAAAAAAAAACTGTACCATACAAAAAATTAAAAGTGCCCTTTTCTTACTCAGGGAGATGTACCTTAACCGAAAATCATAGTTTCATGAAGTGCGTATTTCATCAATTTTTTTTTGTAAACCCGTGTAACCAGCAACGAAATTTTTGGGTAATCACAGTTAGAAAACTTAAAGGCGGGTTCCCAGAATCCGCCATCAGCTGGTAACACTTGCACTCGATAGTAAAGTCGTGCGCAGTATTTTTTTGATATTTTTGCCACATTTAGGTGGTTTATATGCGCGGCAATTTTTTAAAAAATCAAATATTCTAGTGTTTTTTTCAAAAAATTTGGGTAATACAATTTTCAAAAAAAAACCCCTAAACTTTCCCCCTAAAAATTCTTCCCCCCCCCCAAAAAAAAAAATTCCCCCTAGCACGTCAAAAAACCCCTAAATCTAGGGGGAAAACCCCTGATCTGGGAACACTAAGAAAAGGTACGGCCGCCCTCCACTCATAGATCACGATCACTCCTCAGGCCGGGGGTCTCTGAAAGATCACTCCTCAGGCCGCCGGTCTCTTAAAGATCACTCCTCAGGCCGCCGGTCTCTGAAAGATCTCTCCTCAGGCCGCCGGTCTCTGAAAGATCACTCCTCAGGCCGCCGGTCTCTAGATCTTTTCCACCGCTTTCCACGGAGCACACCACACCATCGAAGGCGGTCGCGGCGCGGCTAGGGATTGAAATTATCGAAATATCAATATATATCGCTAAAATCCTTTAAACCCTTAAAAATGTTTTTTTTTATAATTATTTCATAATAACTTTAGCTTGTAGCGTTGTGATGACTTAAAAAATAAATAAATAAATAACATAACATAAATAATAGCAACATCGCCTGCCGATGTGCCACCACTATCGAAGCTTTCCCGCAGCACCGTTACAATGGCAACGAACAACTTTTATTTCTACGGCAAAGTTGTCCTTAATCAATATTATGGCAAGAGTGAAGAGGGCACAAAGGAGGAGAAGGAGGTGAAGGAGGTGAAGAACCTGAAGGACGTGAAGAAGGTGGAGAAACCCAAACCAGCGCCGCCCATAGAGCCGGAGGACGTAGAGAACGAACCGGACGCGCTGCCAGAGAACCCCCCGCCGCCCTCACGATCGCTCCTCAGGCCGCCGGTCTCGGAAAGATCGCTCCTCAGGCCGCCGGTCTCGGAAAGATCGCTTCTCAGGCCGACGGTCTCGGAAAGATCGCTTCTCAGGCCGCCGGTCTCGGAAAGATCGGAGGTGAAGGACCTGAAGGACGTGGAGGAACCCAAACCAGCGCCGCCCATAGAGCCGGAGGACGCAGAAAACGAGCCGGACGCGCCGCCAGAGAACCTCCGCCGCCCTCACGATCGCTTCTCAGGCCGGGGGTCTCTGAAAGATCGCTTCTCAGGCCGCCGGTCTCCACACCATCAAAGGCGGTCGCGCGCGGCTAAGTCTCGCCACCCTTTCGAGCCTATCACCCTCGAAGCGCCCGAGAGCTCGATCGCCGCCTGGGCCTGGGCCTGGAGTGCGGAACCTGAGTTTTACGCCGCCACCCAGCCCGGAGTCGCCCAGGCGTCCAAGGCAGACGGCAGTTATTAATATTTCGCCAAGAAGCCACATGCGCTGCCCCAGGTGCCGGCACAAGCACCGCACGGCTAAAGATCTGTACGAGCACCTTTTGGAGTGCAACCTCGCCGGGAAGGAGCTCAAGTGCGACTTTTGCCAATACAGGACCTCCAAGCCCAAGGGAAAAGAAGCGCACCAGGCCCAGTGCCGAAATAACCCCTCGGTCATCCGTCGCTTGGAGGTCGCCCGGGCATACAAGTGCACCTACTGCAGCCGAAACTTCACCGGCGAGGCGGCGAAGCAGGTACACCGAAAAAGTTGTGGCGCGCGCCTGGCGATGGTGCAGATGCAGCTGCAGCTACCAGGGCACAAGGGTATTCCGTTAAACGAAAAGACTGATAGGCTAGCTAAGTTAGCTGTTAGGGAAGGAGACGTGGTAGATATAAAACTAAGTACCAAAGAAGCTCTGAGGGAAATTAAAAAGAAAATAGAGGAACAATGGAACGAGGATTACAAGATAAAATGCACAAACAAAGGAACAAATCTCATAAACGTCTTTCCTGAAATACCTAAGAAACCTTGGCACCATGATTTAAAATGGAAAGCAAAAGGATTAAAAGTATTAAACAGACTAATGACAGGACATACATATGACAAAACCTTCTTACATAGGATAAAAGCTATAGACTCTAATTTGTGTGAGTTCTGTAATGTTCCTGAATATGCGGAGCATCTAATCTTTGACTGCCCAAAATTTACCACACTCCGGAAAAAATTTAAAATATTTAATATTACAGCAACTTGAATCAATTTTTTTTAAGTTAAAGAACCACTCCACATGAGGGAGTTGGTAATTTTTGGTAATTTTTATAAACAATGCCAATTTAAATTTCTAGGTTTACTTTTATCAATCACTGTAGTTTATAATTTTCCTGTTGTTTAGGCATGTTAATTCGGCAGTTGGCCAATAAACCAACCTGCCGAGCTCAACCTGCAGACTGTCGTTTCCAATAACAAGGCGTTTTCACATCGTCAGAGTGGCCGTATCTACGTGAGCGTACCCGATACACGCTCTCAAACCACCAGTGTTGGGCAATGCGGCAGTGTTGTCGCGACCAAAAGCAAAAAATCATCAGGGGGATTCCCTAAACTGCTTAATTGCTGAATTGTTGAAAATTCAACAGAAAATTTCAGCAATTAAGGGAACGACCCTAAATGAATCCTGTTGAATTCTTAAACAGCTGTTATTTGTAGAAAATGTTTACAGATCTTAAAATATGTAAAGATTGTCTTTTTATTGCTAGTTACTCTCTAAAATTGATACCGAGGAATAAGTAACTACTTATATACATTCTAATTTTATTGTAAAGTAAATAATTCGTACTGGTAATACCAAAATTCTACAGAGTTGCCATGACTTTCATTAAAAATGATGACAACTCTGGCCTTTCAGCAATTCAACAAAATTTTCAGCAGCCCCGAGGCTGTTGAATTGCTGAAATTTCTGAAAGTTGACTTTGTATGGAACAGCTGATTAACAGCTGACCAAAATTCAACAATTCAGCAATTAAGCAGTTTAGGGAATCCCCCTATCGTCAGATGGTTTAAAACCAAAAAAAAAAAAAATATATCCCAAAGATATCGGAGTGTGGAGTATGTATTGGATAGATATATTAACGTTCTTTTAAAATTACCACAGGGTTCGCTGGACTGTATTATTTTCATGCTTAAACTACTTTTATTCTTGTCTAAAAAATTAAGGATTTATATATATAGATTAAAAGGTTACTATATCTATATTCTATACATTATTACAATATGTTGTGCTAAATTTGGCTCTGGAACTCCCTAAAAAATGATTTTTTAAATTAATAACCTTTTATTTTAAGGTACCAAAATAAAAACAATAATAACTCGAATATTAGGCCCCAGATTTTCCTAATTTTCATTGACCAACAGCCAACCGGGAAAATTTAAAATAAATCTTATCGATATTTACTGTCTGAACCGGGTAAACTATCGATAAGCATTGATTTTGGTCCCACCTCGAATTTTTTTTTCCAAAATAACAATTTCAATTAAAATTGAAACTATAAATTCTTCTTTTATTTAAATTTAAGCAAAATTTCCTTAATTAAAGTGTTTTCTGTATAAATTAAATTATATTTATAAATTAAATTATTTTTTTATTAAAAAAAATATATTAGTGACGAATGTCGCCTTCAATTTTATGACGAGCCCAAACGGTCTCACCAAAAAACCCCTTCAACTATCGATTAATCGATAGCGCCCAAGCTGGATACACAGCGTTTGTTTTTCTACACGATTGTTCGTGTATCGTAGAAAAGAGTACGTGTCATTTGCCGGATTCGCAGGAGTTTAACCAAATAAAGATGCACACGGTGTTGACCCGAGGAAATGCCACGGTGGCGTACACGCTGAGCGTCCTGGCCTGCCTCACCTTCAGCTGCTTCCTGTCCACCGTCTTCCTGGACTACCGGACCGAGGCCAACATCAACACGATCCGGGTGCTGGTGAAGAATGTGCCGGACTACGGCGCCTCCCGGGAGAAGCACGACCTGGGCTTCGTCACCTTCGACCTGCAGACGAACCTCACCGGCATCTTCAACTGGAACGTGAAGCAGCTGTTCCTGTACCTGACCGCCGAGTACCAGACGCCCTCGAACCAGCTCAACCAGGTGGTCCTCTGGGACAAGATAATCCTGCGCGGCGAGAACGCCGTGCTGGACTTCAAGAACATGAACACCAAGTACTACTTCTGGGACGACGGCAACGGCCTGAAGGACAACCGGAACGTGTCGCTCTACCTCTCGTGGAACATCATCCCCAACGCCGGCCTGCTGCCCTCCGTTCAGGCCACCGGCAAGCACCTCTTCAAGTTCCCGGCCGACTACGCCACCTCGTCCATTTAGAGCTAGGAATGCTATTTGAAGCCGGTTTCATTCGGGTTCCCTAGATTGTAGTGTGTATCTAATAAAACCCCTAATAAAATCTCTTTCTAAAGATTTCGTACTGAATCCGGTTGGGTATATGTAGCTCAATCGGAGGAATTCGGGAGGAACAGCTTTAAAATAATTGGTATTTCTTTATTGTATCTTATGAGTCCGAAACCATACTCGTTTTAGGATTTTTAACGGGAAATATAATTACTTTAAAACCTTTCGAGCTTATTTCACGCATTTAATTAACTATTTAATAAATAGAGTATTTTCTTATTCAAAATTTGATTAGTTAATTGTTTATCCAGCAGCGCCCTTAAGAGCTGAAGGACTCAATGTGCGATTCTTTGCTTCGTAGCGCGACTGGTTAGTATTCATGTCAGTGAAAGTAATGTTTTGGCTAGAATTAGGGACTGGGTTCAGAAGTTTCGCAGCTTTGTTTAGGATGGGGGAAACCCCTTTATTCAGTAAATCCGAGGAGGAGTGGACCGCCAAAGCGACAACAAAGGTTGCAATGAATAGCTTTAAGATAAAAACAATATGCAACTTATGGATCGCAAATATTATCAACAACAAACTACTCACAAATTTTACTGAAGGCATGCTGATGATCGCTGAAGACATCGAAAAAGACACTGAACGCGCTGAGCAAACAAACCCCAATATATATACGTTGTGTTCAAGGCCTTGTCCAATGGGTTAGTCTCATGGATTAAATGGTTTCGTTTTTATACGTTTACCAGATTTGAATATCCTTTTATTAATATTAACTTTTAATACTACAAGTTTCTAAATGTTTTATTATTATTCTTTCTATGGTTCCGCAATCGAATTTTTTGAACCATTCTTATAGGTAGTAGAAATTTCTGGACTAAGTATTATTATTATTATTATTATTAACTATCCAGCCGCACTCTTCAGGGCTCCGGGACTCAGTTTCCTGTTCTTGATTTGATAACGCGCCTTGTAACCATTTTTGTCCGCAGTGTACATGGTGACGGTGTCCGTATCCGTCTTCTCGTCGTGGGTGGAATAGGATCCCATCACAACCACTTCCTCTTTCTCGGTTCCCGGGTTCAGGATCATTCCCACTTCCTCCCGTTTGCTGCCATTGGGCTCCTCAGAGCTGAAATTGCATAGTATTTAGAGATCTTCATCCATTTTAAACACTGGAATCCCCATACTTGAAGCGGTATCCCTCCTTAGTTGGAGCCTGATTGTAGAACTCAGTTATGATGGTGGGTATAACATCATCCAGGAGTCCTGCTGAGCAGTTGGCCGCCATAACGGCAACCAGGCCAGCAAGTAACAGCTGCAAAGCAAAGAAAATAAGATTAAAGTGCACAATTTTTGGTTTTGGTATCCTTACCAGCTTCGCAGAAACCATGTTGATATGATCTCTCAAGATTTCGAAGTAAAACTAAAGTAGTTGAACTAAACATCCTAATATATACAATACCATTCAGGGCCATCAACATAAGACACAGTTCCCATGGGTTAGTCTTATTATCAACTTAATAATAATTTCTTTTGGGTAAAACCGGTAGGTTTAATTTGCAACTAATACAAGAAATGCTATGATTTTTGTTTGGCAAAATTGTTAATTTATTAGTTACATGTTGATGATTTGGCACTATTTTTGATGGCTGTGTAAAACAGGTATTTTATTTTTAACCCGCCGATAACCTTGACTTACATTTGTTTTACAGTTTAAACAATAATTAAACCCAAACAAGTTTATTTATAAAATCAATTCAATATTTACATACAAAATTTACATAAATGCATTTTGGGAGTTCCCCTTTTTATGCTTATTAATACAGACAAAAAATGTTGACCAAAAACTTAGTTTGTTTAAAAAACGTATACAATCAATTTACAAACATATATGCCTATTATTATAATAAAATCGCTTAGAACAAATTAAAAAAAATAACAAAATAACAAATAACATTTTATAATTTAAGGGAAATATACAATTTTCTTAAGGAATATTAAATTTGATATAAATAAGATCATTTGATCACATATTAGATGAAATTTTTGGTTGATTGCGTCAATGAGACTGGGGTTTTTTGTGGTTTCTAGAGATTCGGATTGGGTTCACCACCGTGTTAAAGGTACATTATTGATTCTGTTTAGATTGAGCCTGCATTTGCTCATGTATAACTTCTCCCATCCGCTGAATGTATGCAGCCGGGTCGTTGGGTATTAAGCCCAGGAAGACGTCGCGATCGCCGGAATACATGAGCACGAGGATCTTGCTAGATTCATCTAGACCACGGACCAAGCCACAATAGGCATACATCGACTTGGTCAGTGAGCTGCGAGCTTCACTGGGGCTCGTTAGGAAGACAACCAGTTTGGAATCCTTGAGAAACTGTAGGCCAACTTTGCCCACCAAGTACTTGGGCATCAGCTGCATGCTCAGCTTTTTCTCCCAGTCTTCCGCCTTGACCTCCGGCTGGCCATCTCTGAATGTGGAGCGCACGGTGCATTGGAGTGTATGTGGTATCTTCGTCTGATCCGATTCCGATTTCGCCGTCCACTCCAGCTCCCCCTTCCAGATTTCTCCCGACGTTTTGCGCTGCAGATTTTCCGGCTTTTGTTGCAGCACCAACTCACCCATCGTGTGGGTAAGGGAATCGACCGTCTCCGGCTGCTCCGCTCCGGCAGCTCCCGCGGGATCCACCTCCATGCTGTCCCAAGTGCCACGCAATTAGATTTCAATGGAATGGGGTGTAAATGGGGGAAAAACTTGTTGTTACTGCAAAAATTCTTTTTTCTCTCTTCTTCTTCTTCTCTTTTGCGGTTTGTTATTGCTATCGCTCGGCAACTATCGATTGGCATTCATCGATAGACGGCGCACTGCAACCCTGGCCCATCACTCTCACTTCTTCTTCTGCGTTTGTGTTTGTCAAAACAAAATTGAAACTAAAAACTCGCTTAAATCGTTGCCCAGCGTAATTTCCCGTGATTTTCGGGCCGTTCATGTGTTTCCATGCAAGTGATTGCCCGCCGCGCCCAAGATTGCATTGCCCCATGGGTGCCGCCTCCGTTTGAATGCCAGCAAATCGCCCTGGCCGAGTTGCGCGTCTGAGCGAATGAAAAAACTGGACATGTTTCGCACGAAGCACTTGTGACTGACGTGAAATCTCAATTAAAACCGCGCCGCCATGCTGCAGTACAAGAGTGCCGCCAGTGCGGCGACCAGTGCGCCCCCAGCCACGCCCTCGACGGCGGGCGGTTCCGCCAAGGCGGCGCCACCGAATGGAGCAAGTGCCGCAGCGGCACAGACGCAGGCACAGGGTGCACCCGGGGCACCCACCATGCAGCAGATCATCAACATCCACCAAATGCCACCTCAGTTCGCCGGCGGAGCAGTCGCCGGTGGCGCCCAGAGCGCCGGCATGCCGCAGAACATGTTCCAGATCGTGCAGCCCATGCCCATGCAAACGGTGAACATCGATGGCCAGGAGGCCATCTTCATACCCAACCTGAATGCCCAGCTGGCCACCGCGCAGGCGGTAAACTTTAATGGCCAGCAGGCCTTCATCACGCCCAACGGCCAGATCCTGCGGGCTCCCCAGGTGGCCGCCAATCCGGCGGCCTCCAACTGCATCCAGTTGCAGCAGCTCAACGGCCTGGGCCAGGAGCAAACCCAGCTGATCACCATACCCGGCACCAACATCCAAATACCCGTGACCAATCTCATCCAGCAGCAGCAGCAGCAGGTACAGCAAGTGCACCAGGGTGCAGTGCAGCAGCAGGCGCAGGCATCGAATGCATCCGGAGGCAACACAGCAGGAGGAGCCACCTCGGCGACAGCGGCCCAGCTGCCGGGCAGCATCACCATCCCGGGAACGAACCTGCAAATACCCACCTCGGTGGCGGCGGCCAATGGACTGCTGGGCAACATCTCCAATCTGCTGGGCGGCGGCCAGTCCATTAAGCTTGAGAATGGCCAGCTACAGATGCGTCCCCAGCTGGTGCAGTTCCCCGCGCAGGCCGTGCCGCAGCAACAGCAAACGGTGGCCGTGCAAATACCCGTGCAGACGGCCAACGGACAGACCATCTACCAGACGGTTCATGTGCCCGTCCAGGCAGCGGCCACGGCGGGCGGAGGACTGCAGAACCTGATGCAGGCCCAGTCCCTGCAGATGCCCGCCGCCTCACAGATGCAAATCATCCCGCAGTTCTCACAGATCGCACAGATTGTTACGCCCAACGGGCAGATTCAGCAGGTGCAACTGGCCATGCCATATCCTCAGCTGCCGCCGAATGCCAACATCATACATATCCAGAATCCCCACCAGCAGCAGCAACCAGTACAGCAGCAGCAGGTTCAGCAGCAGCAGCAAGTGCAGCAGCAACAGCAGGCGCAACAGCAACAGGCTCAGCAGCAGCAACAACAACAGGTCCAGGCGCAACACCAACAGCTCCTGCAGGCCATCAGTGAGGCCTCGGCGGGTGGACAGCTGCCGCCCAATCAGCCCATAACCATCACCAATGCCCAGGGCCAACAACTGACGGTGATTCCCGCCCAACTGAGACAGAGTGCGCCTCCCGCTCCTGCGCCCGCCCCAGCTGCGGTGCCCACGCCCATGCAGTTGCCCAATCTTCAGGCGTTGCCCATCCAGAATATCCCCGGCTTGGGTCAAGTGCAAATCATTCACGCCAACCAGTTGCCGCCAAATCTGCCGGCCAACTTCCAACAGGTGCTGACCCAACTGCCCATGTCGCAGCCTCAGGTGCAAACCCATGTGGCCACCCAGGGTCAGGTGCAGGTGATGCCCAAGCAGGAGCCTCAGAGTCCGACGCAGATGATAACCAACATCAAGCAAGAGCCGCCGGATACATTTGGACCCATCACCGCCGCCACACCGAATCCACCGGCCACCTCATCCAGGCCGAGCACATCCTCACCGCAACAGCAGCAGATCAAGTTCCTGCACACGGAGGGCAACTCCCTGTCCAGCCTGAGTATACCAGCCTCCATTCAGATCACCGCCCTGCCACAGCCAGCGACGAATCCACCGAACACCCCAGCCCCTCCTCAACCGAACTCACAACCGCTAGCGATAGCACGGAGTAAAGCCAACGTGGTGAGCACGTCCAGCGCCCAGATTACGATTGCCCCGACTGGTGGCCAAGTGGTGGCTGTGACCACGCAGGCCAGAGGAGCGGCTGCCAGCATAAGGAGCACCAATAGTGGCACAACGACGATAACAACGCCGGCACCCGGCAATCTGAATGTTAGCATCAGTGTGGCGAGTGCAGGTGGTGGCGCATCGGGTGGCGGAGGAGGCGGTGGAGGTGGAGTGGCAGCTGGAGAGGCGAAACCCCGGCTGAAACGAGTGGCCTGCACGTGCCCGAACTGCACCGATGGCGAAAAGCACTCGGATAAGAAGCGCCAGCACATCTGTCACATCCCCGGCTGCCAGAAGGTGTACGGCAAGACGTCCCATCTGCGCGCTCACCTGCGGTGGCACACCGGCGAACGGCCATTTGTCTGCTCCTGGGTGTTCTGCGGCAAACGCTTCACCCGCTCCGACGAGCTGCAGCGCCACCGCAGGACGCACACGGGCGAGAAGCGGTTCCAGTGCCGCGAGTGCAACAAGAAGTTCATGCGCAGCGATCACCTGTCCAAGCACATCAAGACGCACTTCAAGAGCCGCTCGGGCGTGGAGCTAATCGAGCTGAGCATCAAGCAGGAGGGCAAGAGCGGCAATGCGCCCAAGAGCATCAGCACGATGGGCGGCATTGTGACGATCGAGATCCCGGGCGGCGGTGCGACGGCGGCGGGCAGTGGAGCCTCCAGTGTGGCGGCCACGGTTGCGGGCTCAACTGTGACGCCTGGCGGGGCCACGATCGTTCAGCTGCCGAATGTAGAGGCCACCGGCGGAGGCGGCGACAGCTTTGGCGAGGACGAGGACGACGAGGAGGATGAGGAGATGACCGAAGAGGACGAGGATGGCGAAGGTGATGAGGAGCTCGACGAGGATGAACTGGATGATTGCGAGGACGAGGAGGATGACGAGGACGCGGAACTGGATAGCGGCGATGAGGCCAAGATGACCATTGCGGTCAGCGAGCCGGGCGACAACTCGTCCAACTAGCATTCGGAGTCGCTGTTCATGGAACAGTTCTTGTTTGACCACTTCCCGTAGCACCCACCGCCCCCCTGCCACGCCCCGTGGGACCATGTAAACTAGCTCTAAATATAAATGTAAATTGTACATAGCGTAATTATGTAAAAGCGAGCATTTCAAATGTTTATCTCCGTGTACAGTCCCGGTTGCGGATCATCCTAGATTAGTGTACATAGCATAAAAACGAGCCTCTTATTTTAACAGAGATTTTATTACTCATTTTACACATTTTTTAGGGATTCAATGTTTTTAACAAAGGTTTTTTACGGTCACTTCACTTAGACACATAAAACGATTACAGAAATCAATAAAAAACAAAACTAGATCTTATATATTTCAATTGCGCATCTCCTGGGTGGAGGAGGTCTCTTACTGGCCTCTTACTTTAACTAAGATTTTATTACATTTCTTAGGCATTCAATGTTTTTAACAAAAGTTTTTTACGGTCACTTCACTTAGACACATAAAAAATCTACAAAACTTCATAAAAATTAAACTAGGACTTCAATATTTCATGCGAAACACCTATTTGGGAGAATCCTGGGTGGAGGAGGTCACCTGGGTGTTAAAGAGATTGTAGTCCGGCACTGTGTTTTGGGAAGCTGGAAACTCTTCGCTAGCAATGGATGCAATGGTCATGCTTTCCGAATTAACATTCTCCGCTCGACGCAACCAGCTTTCCTGCATCTGTGTAGCTGGACAGTCCGGTGAATCTGACAGCTGTTCGTCGCCCTCAGGCTCGTCTCCAATGCCTTCGAGATCGGAGGACATCTCCAGCGGCTCCCCTAGTTCTGTATCTTGATCTTCTGGATTGGGTTGATCAGGTTCCAACGGCTCCCCTAGTTCTGTATCTTGCTCTCCTGGATTGGGTTGATCAGGCTCCAGCGGCTCCATTAAGCCAGCATCTTCCTCTCCTGGATTGAGTTGGTCGGGCTCCAGTGGCTCCATTAAGCCTGCATCTTCCTCTCCTGGATGGGGTTGATTAGGCTCCAGCGGCTCCATTAAGCCTGCATCTTCCTCTCCTGGATTGAGTTGGTCAGGCTCCAGTGGCTCCCCTAGTCCTTCATCTTGCTCTCCTGGATTAGGTTCATCAGGCTCCATCGACGCAGCAAAGGCTTCGTCGGTTTCATCTGGATCCTGAGACTCTGGGAAGTCCCAAGCCGGACCGGAACTCTTGCCATGCCATGAATCCAGCAGATGGTTATATAGCTTTTTGGTCTGGGCTCTGGCCACGTCCCTCTGGTTGGCTATAAAGTCATCCTCATAGGGTGTAACCATCTTCCTTGCCACCGCCTTTAAGTACATGGCGTTGATGAATCTTTCGGACTGGTTTTCCAGGCGTTTCTTTGCGTCGAAGCGTTTCCTGGCGTCCCAGAGGCAATTATAGGCCGTCATTTGAACCCTTACTTGGGTCCGTAGGCACAGCTCCCTTACTTCGTCCTCGGTGTATATGCGTGCGAGGTCCGCCTCGGTAATCCTCTAGGAATACAAATTACAGATGTGATTACAGATCACCCAAATAGCAACTCCTACTTACCGTCTTGTTATGCATCCACCTTATCCGCTTTCCATCGGGCCCATTGCAAATCTCCTCAACGCTTTCATCTTCTCTGGCCAAGAAGTTCCTCAAGTATTCGGACATCTGCATCCTGGCGCTTTGAAATTACAAATGCAATGCGAAATAACAAATTCGTAAATTAAATGAAATCTACTATTTTCGTCCGCGCTCAAACGGGAACCTGTCTATCGAAGCCCTGCCGAGTTATCGATTGTGTTAGTGGTGGGAGCTTTCTCCAGCCGATAGTTGGCAGCCCCGATTGTCCGATAGGCAGCAAGTGGACATTTTCGCGTACGCCGGACAAGCGCACAAAAGAGAAATGGAAAACGAAGGAAAGCGAAGACATAGAGAGTTTACACATAGCAGCAGCGGGCTAAAACCACAATAAAATCGCCCAACCAGAGTCGGAAAATACATAAAATACATCGCGTTGCAAGCCGAGTTGACATCACAAAGAGCGTTGACCGAAAAAAGTGGCTAGTAGAGCAAATAGTACGAAATCTACGTGTTTTTATGTTCAACCCTGCACCTCTGTGACCGTCTGTGTGTGTGTGTGTGCGTGCGAGTGTGTGTTGTGCGCTTGTTTTGTTTTGACTAAAATTTCATTTATGTAGTTATTTGCACAGAACAAACTACACCTAGCCGCTTAGTTTAAAACTGGGGCAGACTGGAATTGGCCAAATTAGCACGCATTTTGGCCAGAAATGGCCGTGATATCGTCCACTGATAAAACCGAGTGGCAACTCCGAGTGGCCACCATGTATACAAAAACAAGAAACGACGATGAAAGCGAGCCGCGCGATAAATAAATGGGAATAGCTGTTTCGACAAGCAGACACTGAAATCAGCAAAAAAAAAAATACAAAAATTGAGTAAAAAAGGAAAAAACAAGAAGGGCACTAAAAACCTTAGAGCTAGCCAAAATTTCACAGTGTAACGCATGCAGGGCATACCTTTTCTTTCAAAATTATTGAGTAATTTGCGGGCGGAGAGCGGCGGTAGCGCGTGAAACGAGCAAGTAGATTTCAGTTCATTTGATTCGAATCCGAGTGAGGTGACTTCCCGGGAAAAGTGAACTGATCCAGGTAATCTCCGGCTCTTGTTCCTGGCATCCCCTATAACTCCAATGTGCGACATCCGCCATACGGCTACTCTTCTTCTTCCTGCATTGCCCGCCCACGCCATTCTCCTTTCTAACGGTTCAGTGTGCCTGCGTGGGCCTGTGTGTGTGTGTGTGTGTGCTTGCACTTTGCGCGCGCTTGCAAAAGTCCTTTTCGTTTGCATTTAACTATTATTTATAATTTACCATCCACAGCTGTGCGAACAACAAAAGCAGTTTGTTAAAAACATTAGGATTTCTTATCTAGCTTAACATCAAAAGGTTACTAAAAGAAAATTTTGAAAAGTTTTCTAGTTTTAGATCAGAAAAACGCTGAAACCCTTGTGTTTTTAGATACTGCTTTTATTTTTCTCATAACTAAACCCATTCTATGTAAACCCAAACCAAAACCCCGCTACCCCTCCTTTGTTTACTAATACAAAATAATAATTGAAACCACTTTATTAATATTTTGCAGAGACGCTTATCATCAGGCGGTTATTATGAAAGGTTATGATTTGATTCCAATTCTCCTAAATACATTTAAGCTAAAACTCAAAACATTCATATTTTTGTTGCTAAGCGAGGTTTTGTCTCCTAACATGAGCCCTAACTTCCTTGAAACAAATCCAGATTCTAACTGCTCCCCACTTGCATCTAGAGGATACTAATATAACACTCTTTGCTATATATACCGAACAGGCAATCACTATAAAATGTCTCGTAACAAAGACAAATACGACAGCGCTAATCGGAGGCAGCAGATCTTTCTGTCACAGGAGGATATAGCCGCCGGCAAGAAGACGAATTGGAGTGGTCTGGAGATTACGGGTGAGTGATCCATAGGTTCCCCCAGGAAATACTCAACTAACTCATGCGTATGCTTTGCTACAGGTTGCGTCCGCAATATAAGTCCGTCGCTGTGGGAGTTTGAGCATCTAACCGCCCTCTACCTGAACGACAACCAGCTGCTGCGATTGCCCGCGGATGTCGGAATGCTGATCAGCCTCAGAACCCTGGACCTGTCCAGCAATAAGCTCAGGAGTCTTCCCGCGGAGCTCGGCGAGCTCATCCAGCTGCGGTGAGTGCTGGTGTTGGGATGGCAACTAGCAGGATTTGATAAAAGAATATTCCTACAATAAGTTGTTGAAATTAATACAATTAGATTAATTCCGCAAGGGTAAATCTTATCTTAATAATCACAGATCCCTAAAATCACTTTATAAATTCGAGGTTTAATTAACTTCAATGAACGCTTGGCAATTTCTGTTAATAGTAAAAAACAAGAATAGTAAATTTGTATGGTAAAAGGAATGGAATCTTCTTTCTTCAAACTCCAGTAAATCTTGTATTTATAAATTGTAAAACCCCTTAGCTTTAAGGCTTGATTTTGTACACCTGTAGCTGTAGAGGAGTTCATGGTAGCTGTAACAAGAGAACCCTAATCACTAGATGTAGGCCCTGCTTCGATGTTAGCCCTTCTGATCACCGAGCATTTCACTCACCCACTCCATCGTCTCTCCTCCTTTTAGGGAACTGCTGCTGAACAACAACTTTCTGCGCGTGCTGCCTTACGAGATCGGCAAGCTGTTCCACCTCGTCATACTCGGCCTCATGGGCAATCCGCTGCAAAAGGAGTTCATGAACATCTACAACGAGCCAAACGGCACGCAGAAACTGCTCACCTACATGCTGGACAACTTGTCATGTGAGTCCCCCCCTATATCTCTAAGTGCCCGTGTGTGTGTGTGCCAGGTGCGTGAGCGCAGCTCCTGTCCAGGTGTGCGTCTGTGTGTGCCTGAGTGGGGGTAAAAAGGAAAGCACGCGAAAAAAGGCTTCCGAAAAGAGAAAGTTTTTGACTTAACTGCGGGCTCAAGGGTATTTTAACTAACTGATGGGATTTGCAGGGAAAATTTCAGTGGTTTTCTATACATTTTATATCATTTATGGTTTAAGTTCCTTAAAGTTATATATTTCAGGACATTATTTATTATTTTTCTTTGGTTAATATATGTTAACCTATTTAAAAAATGCAATTTTTACAATACATTTCATATTATTATAAATGATAATGATTGTTATAAATCAAGGAATCATTAAAAACATTTCAAAAATATTTTCAAACTATCGAATAGCCTCTAAAATATATATATTTTTGTTGATATTTCCTAATCCAAGGGTTTATGGTTCCTAAAACTGATATATTTCTCAAGTTAAATGATTGTAAAAAGAAAGGTTTTCCCTAAATCATTAACCAAGGTGTCACAGATGGTTAATGCTTTTTTCCAAACCAGGATGAGCTGCCAAACCTGTTGTCGCAGCCATAATTAAAGTTCAAACTCAGGGCTGCCCATTAATGCCGAAAACATAATGCCCGGGCATCAATTAAAAATGTATAATTGAATGCAACGATTACAACAATTGGCGTTGGAGTCGTATTGGCCGGGCCGAAAGAACTGCACGACCTCGACATGCAAAAGCCGAAAGCCCCCGAAAGCCGCTCTCGCGGTGGAAGCTAACTTGGCCCAGAAGAGGGAGAGAGCCGTGTGGAACCTAAGAGAGCGGGAGCGGTCTGCTAACGGCTTTTACTGTTAGCCGGCGGCCCTCGCCAGCGATCGCTTCAGCAGCTGACTTCAGTCTGCCGCTCGCTTGGCTACGAGGCGGACGCACTTGCTCCACTCTGCTCAGCTCAGCTCCTCTGCTCTCGCCTCCGTTTAGGTGGAAACCCGTTCGCGAGCGTCGCGCATGCGCCGTGTGTTTCGTAATTGCGATCGCGCGCCGTGTTCCAGTTTCTTTGGCGTTCGCTTTTCATTTCGTTGCCGTGGAATCGCTGTTGTCGACTGTTGGCCAACCGAAAATGCCCATGCCTATGGCCCAAGCCGAATAATAGTAATCAAAGCAAAGCGGCCAAGTGATGTGCAATCGACTCGATCCGGCGCCAGGATTCAGTTTGGGATTAAGACAACAACAGCATGAGATCGCATGTGGCCGTTTACAGGGCGCCCGAAGCAGCACCACCACTGGGACCACCACTCCAAGCTCCAGCCAACTACGCTCCCCTGCGCTACCATCAGCATCCGCTGAGTCATTGGCCGGGACAACAGCAGCAACAGCAGCCGGGTGCTGCTCCTGCCTACCGGCTGCATCATGGTCCGCCGTCTGCTCCACCGCCCAATTGGGCAGCAGCTCCATCGGCAGCCGCTGCTGCTGGGGGACAACCAGCACCACCGCCGCAGAACGGTGGCTACGGCGTGGTCAACCAGCAGCGAATCAATGAGTGCGCCGGCATACCGCTCATCTCGAATGCCTCCAGTCACCTGTCGCCCGCCCAGCGACAGAGATTCCTGAGGAAATCCGCACCGAAAACATGGCCACCACCTGGTGGGGCCACCATGTCCCAGCTGGCTGTGCATGCCCAGGGCATGCCGCTGCTCCAGCAGAATGCCAAGCAGCATCTGCAGCATCTTCAGCAGCAGCAGCTGCAGCATCACCACCATCATCATCATCATAATCCTGGGGCCACCAACTGGAGTGCCTATCAGCCGATGGGCAGCCAATCCAGTTTCAAGTTGGCGGACAAATCACGCGCCCTTCGCTACCAGAACTCTGCGCCACCAGTGCTCAGCAGCCAGGAGAAGCTGCCGCCGGCCAATGGTAATGCCTCCAGCCAGGATCAAAACACTTCACCGGCGGCGGCGGAGACTTGTCTGCCGAGGATCATCAAGCCGCGGAAGCGACGCAAAAAGGATCGCAAGCCAGGCAATGGTGTGCTGCTCAAAATGGAGTCTGAAATGCAGGCCAAGATTACCAGCTCAGGAGAGGCGTACACCGCAGGAGGATCCTATCACCTGCCAACGGGCATACTGCAGCAGCATGATCACACGCATGGCGTTTGCTTCTGCCGGGAATGCGACCCACTGCGCTCTCTCTGGGATTACCCCCTGCGGCGATCGCTCTCCGATGCCTCGTCCAGCGAGCAAGGAGGCGGCAGCAGGGAGTCCTCCTCCTCCACCTCATCCACACACTCCTCGGACAGCTCCTGCGACAGCTCCATATGCAGCCAGAGCCGGCCCAGCGCAGCGGCAGCAGCAGCAGCAGCTACTCTGCAGGACGAGACCACCGAGGAGTTTGCGCCCATCACCGGCGACAGCAGTCGGGCGGAAATAGTGGGTGTGATCGGCTCGCAGCGCAGTCATCCGAGTGCGGTGACCACACCCTCGCAATGCCTGAGCGATGATTCCGGCTACGGCGATATCCTGAGTGGGATCAACATAGCCAACGATCTGTTTGGCAATTGCTTCAGAGGCGCCACCTCCTCATCCTCCTCCTCCTCGATTTCCGCCCAGGCAGAGACGCTGCTGGATGAGAGCCTCAATGAGATATCACGCAAACTGATCGAGACCTGCAATGCAGCGGATCAGGCGGGATTAGGATCGGGAGCAGCCAGCGACAGCGGCTTGGATAGCGCTGGCAGCCACAACTGCGGATCGGGTCTCGTCTTTAACTTTGAGCATTTGAATCTGACGGATGCGACGCCCACAGCCTTGGATTTTCTCGTCGATTGCAACAATAACAATAGCAATATCAACAGCTTGGGCCTGGTGTGGCGCACGGGCAGGCAGCCGAGTGGAGGTGGCTGCCACGATGACAGCCAAGTGGCAGCTGCCAAACTGGGACCAGACAGCCGGGCCACACCCACCAGGCTGATACTGGGCACGGTGGGTAAGCTGAAGCCAGCGTTTTCCACTATCTCGTGACGACGCCCGTGGAAAACTAATCAAAATCAAATTGAAAGCCAAGAAAACTGAGAAACCCAGAGATTGCAGCACAGAAAGTGGCTCATTTTGCGACGATTTTGGATTGGGAGAAACGTGAGACGATGACGATGCGTGGGCGGCTTTTGGTTAAGGGGAAAATGTAAATCT
This sequence comes from Drosophila mimetica, assembly GCA_037075245.1. Taxonomy (NCBI): domain Eukaryota; kingdom Metazoa; phylum Arthropoda; class Insecta; order Diptera; family Drosophilidae; genus Drosophila; species Drosophila mimetica. The sequence continues at coordinate 4,889,076 of JBAMCH010000023.1, read as the reverse complement.
CCCGAAAGTATCTTTCGGATTTCTCAACCCAACCTAAGGTTGCGCAACGCCAGCGAAGACAGCGAAGAAAGAGGAAAACCCATTAAATGGATATAACGCACATGTGAGGCGATCATCATCACATCATCATGAGCACAACCATCATCATTACCAACGTGATTGGAGCGAAAAACAAAAGGCCAACGAGTGTTGACCAAATGGGTGCGATGGCAGGCAGGCATCCCGGCTAAATGGAAACCTGTGAAGACTGGGACCAGGGAACTGGAAACCTTGTACATACCACATACACACGGCTGCGACTATCCGAATACGAATCCGACTTCCACTTCAACTTCAACTTTCACTTTCACTGCGGCAGCGGCAGCGGCGTCTGTATTTTTTAAGACATTTTTCTTTTCTTTTTCTTTTTGCCAAGACCACAGATCGCAGAGCTGCGGGTGGGGGTTACGGGAAGGGTGCGACTCTTATGCAGATTTTGTGGCGCAAAAAGAAGAAGAAATCGTTGTAGAAATCGCGTAGATTATACGATGTGAACCCTACTCCAACCTTATCTGTATCTTATACCTAAAACCTACAATTAATTGTTGTTGTTATTTGTGCATTAACGTTATCCACATCTCATAGGGCCCAGATGATTCGTAATCCCCATAGATCTGGGAATTTCTTTTGTAGGGGAATCCGTGTTAATTTTTACGTTTGAGCTTAAGCAACGTTCCTACATGTCTTTATATGTTTTTGGGTTCTATTTTTATGTTATCCGTTTAGTGGGTTTGGTTTTTTATCTTAGTCCGTAATGAAAGCGCTACAACGTGAACTTTTGTATTTGATAAGTTTGTTTAGAGTCTAGACTTAACCTTAGATTGGGGAACACAAACAGAAAGGATCTCTAGTGTTTAAAAGCGGTGTTCTATTGAAAGTCTTTTATACAAAGCAATGGGTTTTAAAACGTATAGGTAACTTATTATTATAACCTAAATAAAATAAAATAAAATAATAATAATTTACAATTACTGCTACTAATTTTGAAAGGCATTGTGACTTTGAACTGAGAACTCATTCTTTCCAATGGAATATTCATAAATTCATAAGCGAGAGTTCCGCGATCGGTATCATATATTTATGTTAGATCTTCGAATTAAGATTCACATTTCCGACTTGTCTGCAATTTGAGGCCCATAAACGCGGCCGAAAGAAGATCTGGGTGCACAATTAATTCCAACTGCGATCGCCGAGCATAAAATCTAAATCTGAAAATCGAGAGCAGCCCTAGTTACCTGCTTAGCTGTTTGTAGTTGGCGGCGAGTAAAAGTTTTCGCCTGCTGTTTTTTTTTTTTTTCTTTCCATTTTCTTCTATTTTTTAATTAAAAGAAACTCACGAACGCGCCGAGCGCGCACAGAAATTGCTTGAAGTTTTCCGCTGTGCTTTCTTGGCCTGGCTTGAATTAACTTGGCTCGAATCGTGTTCGCCGGCTGAGAGGAGTTTCTTGGTCTTGGTCTGGAAAATGTCACAGATTTTCCATTAGCAGGTTCCGGCAGACAGTTTGTGTTACCATTCCCCAGATATAGAAGCTAATTTATTTAATTAATAATATATTTTCACTAGCTCGTATTGTTCCGTCGTATTATATTGTATTATTTGTAGAGTTTTGTTCGTACGTAAGCATCGTTTTTGCACAAATAACAATCCCACATAGTTAACCCATCAATACACTACATTTGTAAAACCCACAAAACTTATTTATTTCGATTAAGACCGAGCGAGAGAACTCAATAAAAAGTGTAAACAAAAATGTCAAACAAAAAGAACTTGATTGCTGATGTTTTGATGGCCCCGAAAAAACACATAGGTGTTGAAATAACGAATCATCTAATGGGGCACGTTTGAGCCGGAGAAACAAACAGAAGTCAGAATGAAGTCGGTCTATGGGCCTACTCACTCTACTCACTGAAATCCCTGATGCACCACCACTCGAAAATGAACTTTCCAAACATGAGAAGAGGCCGCGCACAGATTTCAATTACCGAAGAGCCGAGTGGGAACCTTTCACCGCGGTGAATCTGTGAATCTTCTCTTCTCGTGCCGGCGCATTCGCAAAAAGATTAACCGCTGTCATAACCGTAACCGGCAAATTAATTTCTGGGCATTTTGCGCCCGTCATTAGGCTAATTAATGTCTCCATTTTAGGGCCTCATTTGCTAGCTGGCCTGGCTAACTGCTTGTTAGGTCAGCTTCTAAAGACGCCCGATTTCTGGTTGCCTCTTTCACAATGCCCCTTTAAACTCTGGAGGTCCGTGCTTGAAGTTCCATGCTCTAAACTCTTCAAACTCCGCACTCCGGACCCGGACAACGGACGAGCGTTGAGTGGGTCAGTGGATAATTGGGTCATTTGCAACACTGTTTGCGCCATCAGCCGCCATCTAGCACCACCGAACCATCGCACCACCACCGGCCGGCCAGCAGCGGTGGCTAATGTGTTTTGGCTACGTCAATAAATGCGTCGCGTTCGTTGCTGTTGTTGCTGTTGCTGTTCTTGGCCATAGATGATATAGCCGCTGGCCAACGAAGCGGGGCCATCTCTCTTAGCGTCTTCCAACATGCCAGTTTTTCTCTTTTCCTTCTAGCCCCTGAAGTTTAATTGTTTTTCCTCACCTGCTCTCGCCAAGGGGTATTTCAAATATGTCGCTCTATTTGCCAGGGTTTCGAAAATGTAGCTTCTTAAATTGAAATCTAGGCATATAAAAGGAGGGCTGTTTAAAACGGGGGGATGAAGCTGCAGCAAAAAGTGTTTGACATAGAATTCTAAAAACGAAAACCGAAATTCGCAAATAATAATAAAAGTTCTGTGATGTAACAAGGAACCAGAAAAAAATTGAAAAAATAATTCTTATCGATAATTATCGATTTTAATTATTTTAATAAAACAACATATTTCATATATCTCATTTTACAAGGGATCATAATAATAAATATATATATTATTTTTCAGGAAAGGGTATCATTACAGCTTACATTCAAATATGAAAGATATTTTCTACTGTTTCCTACTTTTTTTTACTACAATTTTTTACTTAGTTTCGCTGTCTTTGCTCCTCCATCTCCCCCAAGTTTCCTTGCCAATTGGTCTTGCCGCTTTTCCAGTTGACTTTTCTTTGGCCAGAAATTAGCATTTCGCCATGAAATTGAAAGTTTCATTTTCCAATTAACTTGGCCAGTTCAGTGGGCCACACACACCGGTAGTTCATCATCATCCTCATCGTGATCGTCGTCTGGCGTTGCCCAAGTTCCTATCTCAACTTCCTCTGTACAGACACAGAGCCACATGAAAAAAAGCGGTTAATCCGAATAAAGGCCAAATGTCTACGAAAAAGGTTACGCAAAATGTCAAACAGTTAAGAATCCAACTCCTAACGGCCACAAATGTCATTATTACACTTATTCTCCACTTTTAATGCCGTCTGCTCGTTCGCTGGGTCGTCTCAAAGTGGTCGTCTTGCTTTTTGCTGTTTGATTTTCTTTTCAGCCATTCTCGCGTTGACTCGGCTTCAGATTTTCACAGACAATTGCTGGCTGCCACTTGTCTGGCCCATTAGCCAAACTATAGCGCACTATTCATGAGCCACTCGAAGAAGAAAGATGAAGGGCTCCACTTTTTGAATAATTTGGCGGTGTAAAGTTTGTGTATTCATGTTGAGCAATGTGTAAATTTGATTGTCTGTGAAGATAACAGATGCAGGCGAAGAATTCATTAAGAGTCGTGTTCCCCTTTCCGAATTCGAAGGCGTCTTAATTAATGCATTTTTTTGTGTATATTATGGGAAAATTGTATAAAATTGACATGCTATATTAATGACTAAAACAAGATAATTATAACTAAGGTAAACTCGCTAAAGAACCTTAGTTATAATATATATATTTTGTTAGCTAACGCTTAGCAGGTCACTAAAGATCGCAAGAAAGTTAGGAGTTACAGAACCAAATGTGTGTCAGTATTACCCAACATCAGTTAATTGGGTTGCTGTTTTTTCCGAACCCATTGGAGATTATCACGCTTGATTAGGTCACAAGTTGGGATGGTAAACGAAGAATAGCAGAAGATGGTCATTAGAACAAAGAGCAGGCGATTGGACCCATTGGATCTGACCATTCATCCAGCTCATTGCCATTTCTTCATTATGCCAGTTAGTATATAAGGTATATAAGTTAAGATCTCGCAATGCGTAGCTGCAGCCTCAAATGATGAAATCATTCGGTCGACTGGGGATGGGGGGGTCTAATGTCGCCTGTGACGTAAACTTCGGGGGAAAGAGTGAAGATGCACCGTCGGGGTTCGGACCCCATAAATCAAGTGGACGGAGAACAGCCGAAGGGCCGGTGTTAACTCTTAAGTCTCTCGGCCATTTGTGAGCGGCTTGTGCTTCATTTACTGCTGCCGTATTTGTAACCTATTATGCCCTATGAATGGGTATTACGAAGTGTTGGTTACTTTGGATAGCTTTACAATACTTGAAACTTAAGAAATAGGTATATATATTAGTTATATAATAGGCTTAAATGGATCACTTAGGATCTGCGATTAGTTCTTCTATAAAACTTTAATCTTATAAATCTGTATTAGCATAAAGATGTTCTATAGGATAACTATATAGGGGTTCCTAACTTCTAACATAGAAAACTTATGAAAATATCATCGAGATATGTTAAATGTATAGGGTTTCCTAACTTCTAAACCTCTGATAGGGTATCCCTATCTTCGATCTTTATAGCCGTCTTTAACTTCTGGTTGTAACTTATTCTTCTTCATCTTTTTGTGTTTTTTTTTTTGTACCCGCTCACGAAATGGGCACAACATGAATTAATTTTTTCTGTTTCTGGCTTTTTTCCGTTTGCCACTCGCAGTGGCCCACCGTTGGTTGTACAAATTTTGCCGCTCTATGTAGGTTTATAACTCGACTCGTCGGAGCTTTATTGTTACTACTTCTGCTGCTGCTGACGACGTTTTTGTGTGTGCTGCATACGATGCTGCTGCTGCGGCTGTGACTGCCATTATTGTTGTAACTGTTACCTAATCGTTTAATTGGCTTAAGTCAGTTGATCTTTTTCTCCTCTCGTCACTGCCTTATTATACGTATACGTACGTACGTTTTCTTGTTTTCGGCTTTTATTTAATTTAATTTTTATGACAACTTTGTGCTTTGTAATGCATTTTAAACGCATCGCGGCGTCATCGATTCCCACAGCGTTTGCCGATTTAGTGGAGCATGCCGAATTGTAATGTGGGAAGAGGAAGTGGAGCGACCAATATTTTGGGGGGGTTGTCGACTTGCCAGATACCCTGTAAAAAATTTAAAATATATAAATAAATTGTTCCCAACACTCATATTATTGCAAATAAATACGATGAAACTTTAATTCTTTAGTTAGTTTAATATTAAATATCATTTGTATTATAAATGATATTATTATAATATATATCATATTTAATACATTTTTATTTAATTCCTAAAGAAATCTTATAAAAATCTTGTACATATGTTGTATGTATTATTAAGACATTTAAGGAACCAAAGTTCTATAAGGAATCTTATATCTATCTTTCAAGTAACACCATATAAGTTCTTATTTTATATATATCCCTTATGTACCGTTCACACTTTTAAAGAACCAAAGATCTATAAGGAATCTTAGAAATCTATCTTTCAAAAAACTCCATAAAATTTCTTATTTTATACATATCTCTTATGTATCGTATACCATTTTTAAAGAACCAAAGATTTATGAGCAAATCTCCTTATTTTTCACTACATTTTTATTAGATTGATTTATGTAAGATGTGCTCCAATTTTCAAACTTTTTGGCCAATATACCCCGGCTTTCGCTCCGTTTAAGTAGCGCTGGGGATGACAAAACGGCCCCAAACAACTGAAATGGTTTATTTATATAGCGAAACCGGTATTTATAACTGCAATTGGGAGTGAAGAGGCAACGATGATGATGATGATGATATTAGTGCCAAAAAATTATAATAGTGTGGCGAGGGCAATAACAAAGCAGCTGATGATGATTTTTGGGGCCGGTGCTGGAACCCCGCCCCCTACGCCCTGCCCCGCCCCCATTGTCCGCCTTTGTGTATGTTAACGGTTATTTCGGTTACGAAATGTTAACTCTTTTTCGTTTTTTGGTTGGTTTTTTTTATTATATTTTGTGCCTTGTCATGGCGAAGCTTTTTCCGTTTTTATTTTCATTGCTTGTTGGGCTGCTGATTCGTTCGTATTTTTTTCTCGTGTGCTTTATTTTCGTGGAGTAATTCGCATAATTGGCCCATATTTCTTATAAATATGCATCAGAAATCGGAAATGTTTTTCGTCTGGCCGTCTCGCCTTTATTATTATTATTGTTTTAAATGCGGAAGTGAGCTTACAGCCTGTTTTCATTTCGCTTTAGGTTTCGGTTTCGTTTGGCCTGTCTTTTTGGGCTTATCAAGGTTGTTGTTGCGTAAAAGGAAGTGCAAATGGTTAGAAAGTTTTATGGCCAGGGAATGGGCCGAACTGCACTGGGAAAAAAATCAAGTATTTCCTGCTTAAGACCTGTCAATGAGCGACCGAGCAAAAAAGCAAAAATAAATGAAAAACAAACCGTGCGATTTCTCTATACAGTCATTTTTTGTATTTAAGAAGGCATTCTTAATTAAAGACCTCACGAATTTTAGCACTTCCATGTCTGTGAAAGAAACTTACTTATCCAATATATGGGGTTAACTAGGCTGAACTAGGTATAGGGTAAAAGTTTGGAAGAGGTTTATTTATTAGTTCTTCGAATGGTGAAATTTAAAATTGCGATTTTGACTTAAAAGTATGGATAGTGTTTGGCCAAAAATGTCGAATTAATAGAAACGAAACTTAGGAGAAAATATTTTCGATTTCTTTAGCTTTAGGTAACTTGCTATAAAAAGATTTTAAAGGTATAATTTACATTTACAACAAATAACTGTGTTTCATTTTGATATGGGGTTTCTAATATTATCTTATGTATCCAGTACTTTTGTATTACTTTCTTTCTAATGATTTATAGTGATTTATAGATCATTATAATATAACTGAATTGGATATTCTTCTCCTTTCCCAAAAAAGTCTGTTATTTGCTGATATAAAAAGCTTTATTTTGAGGGATTGTAGTTTATGAGTGATTTATTTTTCGAAAAATACAGAGTAGTTTTTAATGTTTGGTAGTTAAATTGCTCTAAGTATAGTAAAGTTTTTGTTTCCCATTTCCCCATTTGTGAGTGTGAGACCCTGCCCCTGAATGTTTTCTTTTGGGGATAGGTTGGATACTTGGTTAGTTGGATGTTTGGATGACTGGCTGGCTGGCTGGATTGGATGGCCCATTACAGGCTGTGTCAATGTCAGCAGGCACAAGGCAGTATTCAGTATGCAGTTGTCTCGTCCCCGCTTTCCAACTGCGGGAGAGAGAAAGTACCCGAGACTGCGACTGCGAGTGCGCGCAAAGATTTAAAAGTGGATCAGCGAAAGAAAAATAAACGTAACCAAGCAGCGTGCGGCATTGTTGGCCGATCGCGTGAGGCAGCCACTGCCTCCTACGAAGATGCTGCCACTGCACTGCGAGAAATTGGGGTTTCCTTTTGTATTTGCCACGGGGAAAGTGATTTTATCTTATTAGAAGAACTTAAGCTTTTGTTTCAGATTTTCATAATATTTTTAATCTATCTGAAATATGGAAATTTTTAACCCTTCTTTTTTACACTTAAAAAAATTAGTTTAAAATATTCCTATAAAATTACAGAATAATATTTAAAGTACTTAAAAAATATTTAACATTTTTACACTCATCCTAAGCCATTTTTCATTGTGTGCCTTTGCTGCTCCGTGGAAAGAAAGCCCACGCCAGTCTGCGACTCCAGCGGCTGATGGAGTTGCCGGTGGTGGTGCAGTGCTGGCGGAGATGGGGTGCTCCTCCGCTGTTGCCACTCGTCATCCGCTCGCCTGTGCATAATCACTGTGCGCACACATTTTCAATTGATTTTCCATGTGACGCAGCACAATTGGAGTCTTTTGAATATGGCGCTCACGATCGGGCGCGATCTGTGAAACCCGGCAAGAAATGCAGCGGCAAATGCTGTCCAACTGGTTTCCCACACGCACATATGTACATGTGCAAGGAAGTCCACAATTGTGGCCAAGAGAATAGCAATTACAAATGATTTCCCAATTTTTAAAAAAGGTAAAAACCTTCTAAAGGAAACAGGCAGCATGATATACAATTTTTAAGACATATTTAACCTAGTGATTCGATTTTTCTTAATTTTTTGGTTGCCTACTTTTTGAATACCACATTTTCCTTACAATTTTCATATGAGTGCCTTTATTACAAAGTTTTTCTTACATGTAATAAAATTTACGAGCGATTAAAATAGTATTAACTTCAATTTTGTTGTTGCATACTTTTTGAATACCACATTTTCATTACATTTTCATCTGAGTGGCTTTATTACAAAGTTTTTCACATATAATACAATTTACGAGCGATTAAAATGATATTGACCCCTTTTTCTCTGAGCTCTATCATTTCACTGAGCTATTACTTTGACCGCATCTATGTTTTCTTGGCTCGGAGTGCATGAAGTGCACCTTAAATTGTGTTTCATTATTATGATTTTAATGCCAGATTGTCTTAAGTGGAGGCATCGCATCGAATGGCGACTGAAGTGAACTGGTCTGGACGGGACAAGCAATACCAGTCAGAAACTGGCAACCAGCAACCTGCAACTTGCAACTTGCGATTGCTGAACGCCATTGAACATTGGCAGTCAATTGCTGCTCCGATCGCAGGAAAAACTGGTGCAAATGAAACAAGTTATCTAATTGCAGTGCTCGAAGAAGTGTGGCAAGTGGCGAGTTGACTTTTGTTTTCTATTCGGATCAGGCCTCCACTTCGGTCTCAAACCGCCTCCATTGGCCAACGTGCTGTGCATACGCTATATCGTTGGCCAACACACTCACACTCACACCAAACAGGCTCTGCATTGGCCTCTTGGCGTTTTTAATCGCACCAAATTTCAATTTGAATTTCACTTTCTTTTTCGATACGCTCACTTGGGTTTTTGCCTTTCGAACTTTTGTTTGTTGTCTTTGCCTCAGCGAGTTGTTTTTTTTTTGTTTCTCTCCTTAGTGTTTGCTATTGTATTTCATTTCGTTTCTTTTTGTTTTCAAATGCAGCAAGCAGCGACCATGAAAACTTTGGATAGAAAGGGCTTTCTAGTGGCGCCCGAGGAGGGACCCCAGGGGAAAGGTTGCGGGTGAGATTGGAGCTTTGGGAAGATATACATATATATATATATATGAATATATATAGGCCGACACGACATGGCGTGACATCAGGCTGCGGGGCGAATATTGAACCATCGAATGGCAACTTTGTTGAGTTTACCGTGTCAAGAGAGAGTAACCATAATTGATATGCATCCATTAGGCAGTAAATAATCTTGATTGTGTGACGGTGGAAATTTATGACTGATCGAGCGTGGTTGATTAAGGAAAGGATCGTAGAGAGTCTATGGATAGGTAGGAACGTTAGATAAAAGTCTTCTAACTTAAAGTCTTAGTCATCAGAGGAATCATAAATATCTTAAAAATAATAACATCAATACAGGTGTTTTATCATGGTTTTTTATTGGGCTTCAAAGTAAATTAGCATCTGAAAACCCACAAAAGAACCTGCCAAAAAGTAGAGCACCAAGCAAACATCTTTCAATTACCATTCACGTTTAGCAACCGGTTTTCGTTTTCACTTTTATTTTGGTAATGAGAACTCTTTTGCGAAGTTCGCATCTAGACGGCGAATTTTATGTTAAACTGAAGTGGATAGATATTGGTATAATATGAAAGTTATATAACCAATGAAAACGAAATTGTAAATTGAAGAATGCGTTGTTTATAAGTACACAGAGAAAAAAAAGACCAAAAATAGTCTTAATTCAGTCATTTTTATAGATCAATTTTGGATCTGTTATATATAAAAAAAATTTTATTGTCGAACATATGACTTTGTACCATATTGATATGAAATCTTATCATTTTGTTAGGGAAAAATGTATATAAATCAATATTAATTCCGTTTTTTTCTCTGTGAGTTAAGTTTTTGGTTAAATTTGCAGTTTTTAGGGAGGCGTGCTTCCTTATACCAACAATATTTCAACTATATTTTTAAGTAGTACAACTTTCCACTGTAACACTTCCTCGTATACCCACTATATCCCCAAAAAAAATGTGGCACGCTTCGCTGGCTAAACAAATTTGCTTTAACATTTCGTTGATCGCTTTGTTTTCCAAAGTGTTTTCGTTTTCGATGTGTGTGCCTTTTGTTACACCTGTCCATGGGGTAATCACTCACAAATTCGGTGAAATTATTTACCATGCGTCGTCCCACTCGGTGGATGGGAGTTTAGAGTGGGTGCGTGGGTGTATGCGGTGGGTAAAAGTTTCGTAACCGAGCACCTTTAACCCATGATGATGATGAGAAACCCAACTTGAGGGTGCTGTTGCTGGCAACAACAGTTGGCATTGAGTTTGCTGTCAAAGTCTTTTGTTTTGGCGTTTTGTAATCGCAACCATTTTCAGTTAGTACTTACGCTTCGAACACGGCGATCGTTTAAACACAAAAACACACACGTTACGTTGCTCTTTTTTCCAAAAACCCTTTCTCGTTTCGGTGACTCATTTGCGTCTTCTGTAATTTTCGTTTGTGCCGTTTCAATTAAATAACCATTTGCGTAATTAAAGCGCAACAAGAGTGCTGCTGGGTCCTAAAAACGAATTGTACAATTAAAATGCAATCAAAGCTGCGTTAATGTAGTCATTAAAGGCTGTCAGCAAAAATACAAAAAAAAAAGCAAAAACAAAGAAGCACAACCGAAAACAAAACAAGGCGCAGACAGCAACAAAATTATGAACGAAAAAAAAATCACCAAATTTATTAAAAAGTGAAAGTTTTTAGTCGGTGTGTAGAGCCGTTTGCACAAAATTACCAGAGGGAAAAAAGAAATGCAAAAACAATCAACGAGTCTGCGAAACAAAGCAAAACAAATCGCCAAGATACCGCTTCGTTGTGAGAGGGAGAGAGAGAAGAGATCAAAGAGAGAGGAGAGAGGAGAGCGATTGGGTTCCACACTCCCATTGCTGTAGGACGGACCGAGTTCGATTCCAATTCCAACTCTATTTTAAATTCGTTTTCCAAGCTGTGGCTGCGGCAAGATGTTGTAAGCAGCGGCTTAGCCACGGCTTCCAATTCGAGGAACGGCGGCGCGGGTGTGGCTCGCAAGATCTTCCACCCGCACCATCCACATCTGCAGCAGCACCCCCCACCCCATCCGCAATATCTGCATCCACATGCTTCGCATCATCTGCACTACCAGCAGCCCCATCGCACGTTTTATGGCCAGTTGCCCCAGACGCCGCGGTTCGACTTTGCCCCACCGCTGCCGCCGCCACCGCCACCGAACTTGTCCCGCAGCTGGAGGAACCAATGTTTCAGGGGTCCCCCTCAACGCAGTAAGTGCAATTCCTGCAGCATCAGCGATGGGTACCTCTTTTCATACCTATAAGTATACAGGTACTTCTTGTAAGGGATATGTCCCTGAGAAGTAAAAGGTATATTTTAAAACAAACATTTTAAGATGGTAAAATGTTTATAATGCTGTCTTAGTTAAGCCTAGAATTTAAAGGTACTTTTTGTTTGTACTCAAAAGAAGTACATTCCAAAGAGTATATGTACCTAAAAGTACAAGGTTTGTTTATATACTTATTTTTATACCTAGCAGAAGTACAGGGGTACATTAGAAGTAAAAGGTATATTTTAAAACGAACATTATAAGATGGTAAAATGATTATAATGCCTAGAACGTAACAATTAAGCCTAGCATTGAAAAGGACTCCTTGTATGTACTCAAAAGAAGTCGATAGGTACACTCAAGAGGGTATACATATGTACCTATAAGAACCCTGTAGTTCCATTCTTACTTTTTTAGCAGTGAATCACCTATTCACTCCCTATTTACAGCCAATTCATCGCCTATTTACTGCCTATTTCATCGCCTATTTACTGCATTTTCATCACCTATTCACTGCCTATTCATTTAATCAGTGTCTATTTATGTCCTATTCATCACCTATTCACTGCCTATTCATCAGCCAATAATATAATATTTATAAAATATATAAGAATAGTATTAGTAGAGGGTTCAATGTAGCATATTAGTTTTGAAAGTATCCCTACAAGGTAAAAATCTCTAGAAGTCAGCTTGGTCTCTGGGTTGCCCATCACTGCTGCACCTCGGGTGGCGTATGCAAAAACCTCGGCACCACCTGACCGGACTGGTGGTGCCGCTTTTGCGGTGGGGCAACCCAAAGGCGGAAGCGATTTGATTGCTTGTGCATGTCACTTTCACCGCTTGCAATCTTTGTGGTTGTGGGAGAACGTGGACGGAGGCACACTTGAGTGTGTCAGTGGGGTGGCCGATGATACGGAGTGTGTGTGAGTGTGTGTGTGCTGGGGGACTGGGGACTACTACTTTATGTGCGGGTGCCAATTTCATAATCTCTTGCAGCTCGGCATGGCATTTTCACTCGCCCAACTAACCGTACATCCGCGTGTCTTTTTCTCTTTGCAGTCACCGTCAATCCACCGCCCCAGAGGCCCTGGCTGCCACTGGCCAAGCCCAACAAAACGCGACCAGCCTGTAAGTTGTAATTAAAGCTTAATAGTCGCCACTTGGCCAGCGAGAATTTTCTATTACCCAGCCATTTGCAGTTGCCCTAGATAGCTAAACAAGCCGCTCTTATTGCACTTCCATCGATAAGTCGTTTAGTAGTACTTAACTAGAGAGATATTTAGCTGAATCGCTTTTTTTATAATATTTAAAACTTAAAATTAAAGACTTTATAGCCTCTTGAACTATTGTATTATGAATAATAGCATCTGTTTATCTATTAAAATTAAAACTAAAATATTTCTAGTTTTTAAACTAAAGATTTATATTTCTCTTTACTACTAATTCAACCTTTTCTATAATATTTAGGCATTTTTACGGTCATGTGCTATAATGTGCTCTGCGACAAGTACGCGACGCGGCAAATGTACGGCTACTGCCCGTCTTGGGCCCTCTGCTGGGAGTACCGGAAAAAGTCCATAATCGACGAGATACGGCACTACGCAGCGGATATTATCAGTCTGCAGGAGATCGAGACGGAACAGTTCTATCACTTCTTCCTGCCAGAGCTCAAGAACGATGGCTACGAGGGCATCTTCTCGCCCAAGTCGCGAGCCAAGACCATGTCCGAGCTGGAGCGGAAGTATGTCGATGGCTGTGCGATATTCTTCAGGGCGTCCAAGTGAGTATAAAACATATAAGATTCTGTTTTTGGAAGAGAAACTAATGCCAAGTATCCTTTAACAGATTCACGCTGATCAAGGAGTCGCTGATCGAGTTTAATCAGCTGGCCATGGCCAATGCCGAGGGCTCCGACAACATGCTGAACCGCGTGATGCCCAAGGACAACATCGGCCTGGCCGCCCTGCTCAAGGTGAAGGAGAACGCCTGGGAGCCGATGTCCGAGGTGACGCAGATCTCGCAGCCGCTGCTCGTCTGCACGGCGCACATTCACTGGGACCCGGAGTTCTGCGACGTTAAGCTGATCCAGACGATGATGTTGAGCAACGAACTAAAGACGATCATCGACGAGGCGAGCCACAGCTTCCGGCCGGGCCACAAGAACGACTCGAATGCCGTCCAGCTGCTGTTGTGCGGCGACTTTAACTCGCTGCCCGACTCGGGTGTGGTGGAGTTCCTGGGCAAAGGCCGTGTCTCCATGGATCATCTGGACTTCAAGGACATGGGTTACAAGTCCTGCCTGCAGCGGTTGCTCTCGAACGACACCAACGAGTTCACGCACTCGTTTAAGCTCGCATCCGCCTACAACGAGGACATCATGCCGCACACCAACTACACGTTCGACTTCAAGGGCATCATCGACTACATCTTCTATACGAAGACGGGCATGGTGCCGCTGGGCCTCCTCGGTCCCGTCTCCAATGACTGGCTGCGCGAGAACAAGGTGGTGGGGTGCCCCCATCCGCACATACCCTCCGATCACTTCCCGCTGCTCGTGGAGTTGGAGCTGATGCACACGGCAAGCCAACAGGCGCCTCCCAACGGGCTGATCAATCGCCGGTAGCAATAGAATCGACGCGGCAGACCCACCACCAGCAACAGCACCACTACCAGCACCACCCTGATGACGACGACGACGGCGCCGGCGGCCACGCGCACGCCGGCTGCCACCGGGGGAGCAAGCGGGAGTGGGACTGCGAGCGGGAGTGGCGGCAGCGGTGGCGGAGTAGCTGCGAGTGGAGGCGGCGGCGGCGGCGGCGGCGGCGGTGGCGGTGGCGGCGCACTCATGATCCCGGGCGGCTACAGGGGACGGAGTTGCAGCAATAGCGGATGCCATCGTCTGACAGCTGCTCTTGGAGCGGCGAGGAAGGCGGCCAATGCCGCGTCGCCAGCGGATAAACAGGTCACCGCTCCGCATGCCGCCGCTCCCAACTGACGTGGCGATCTGCTCGCATCAAAATTCAGTTTTAGTTAGATACGACATATACTTTGATTTCTAACCCCGGTCTCCCAGCTCTTGTACCAACCTACCAACCAACCAAGCAACCATCCCCCCAAGAACCCTAAGTTATAAGCTGACGACGTTGTGGAGGCCCCCCGCTTTGTGCGCTGGATCGCAAAGTGGGCTCACCAATGCAACCCATTAACTAAGATCGTAATCGTAATAGGCAGGAATATAGTTTACTTGCTGCACTCCTCTTCCGCGCTTCTCGTTTTGATTTTATCCACTGCACGTTTTCACCATCGAATAAATCCATTATATACAATATGCATATGTCAACTGTTAAATTCTTGCAACACCGCTCATTCACACAGCAAAAACGCAAATCTAAGCTAATTTCGTTTAGCAAAATTATTAGCAGCCGTTCGTAGAAAGTACCGGAAACCAATTATCCATTAAGTGAAAAGTAAATTACATTGTGTAAAAATTAAACGAAAAAAGCTATCTAAGTAAAACCAAAAAAACATTGCAAATTTATCTGATCAAATTGAGTCTGAAAGGATTACAAAAAAAAAAAGAAAAATCACAAGAGATACAACGTATGTGTATAGATACTATTTTGGCCAGGCAAGTAAATTGAACCGGAAATGCTCCGGATGTGCAAAGTAAAATAGATCCTTTAACTAGTTGATAATGCAGCGCAGTTTCATGTAATGTATAACATTAGAAAGCTTCGAAAATAGGTCGGTCTACGTTTATTTCGAGTGCATTGGGGTAGGTCGATTTGTGTAGATGTTAATGAATCAACAGAATATATTCTTGGGGGCGGAACGTACTACAATGAGATTTTCCTGAAATTATCCTTAAAACAACGTTTATATCTTAAGACATTTCTTTCTTATACAATGTGCAAGCTTTCAACAAGATTTGTTTCCTTCGAAGGATTAAACGAGACTCCATAGATTGCTTTCCGCCCCTCCGATTCTAAAGTAAGATAAATATACCCACCCTACTGTGCATATTTAGACCTAAAGAGATCTTATATAAATATAAACTATGTGTACATACATGCGTGCAGCAAAAAATACAAAATAAATGTCGTAAAGAAGTATTTATAAGTACCAAATGGCCGAATAACCATCCTGCATGGAAACGTTTCAACACACACATACACCAATTCCATGACCGGCCCTCATTGTAAACTCCATTAAATGTCGAGGTATAACAAGATAATTATGTAAACTGATGACATAAACGAGGCGCACATCGTTTGGCGATCTTCAATCACCGAAACTCCTCATCAATATAAATAAAGTCAAGAGAGAATCAAATGTATTTACATATATTTTTATTATCAGGCACTGATTGTTGTGGGGAAGGACTCTCCAATGGCGTGGCTCTCCTCCAAACGCTTGGCAATGGGGCTCCAAAGATTCGGGTAGGACTTCTGTAGCATCTCAAGATTCCCAATGATATAGAGGCCCCATTTAGCGCGAGAAAGAGCCACACACACCCGATTGGGAAGACGCAGGAAGCCTATTTGGCCGGATGAGTTGCTGCGAACCAGCGACAGCAGCACAATATTGGCCTCCAGCCCCTGGAAACTATCCACACTGGCCACTTGGACCGTCGATCGATATTTTCGGTGAAGCTGCAAGAGAAGCATTATAAATCTTAAATTGTATGTGAAGTCCTCATTACATACCGCTTTCTTAATGCACTCTATTTGTGCATTGTAAGGTGAAAGTATCACCATATCACTGTGCTGATACTTGGCCTTTTCAATAAGGAACTCTGTTAGTTTGGCCAACATGCCGGCCTCGTAGAGATTCTCAAAGGACATGTCTAAGGTGCGCTGCTCCGGTTGGTTGTGCTTCACAAGGTACAAGTTTTTAGCCATGAGGCGGACGTCTTCGTATTCCTTCACTGACTCCGAGCAGAGCAGTTCGTCGTAAATGCTGGGCACCAGCAGCTCCGAAATGCAGGGACGCATGCGGTACTGTAGATTGAGCAGCGAGAAGGGCAAGCCGGCCACGATAAGGCGTTCGAAGAGGGAGATCTGTGGCACCTTAGTGCTGCCGGTGAAGGGTTGCAGCTGCTTGTGGTCGCCGACGAGGATGACGTGCTCTGTGTGCGGCGTCAGGCAGGCCAGGATGTGTGCCTCCTGAATCTCGGCTGCCTCCTCAAAGACGACACATTTGGATTGCAGCAGCCGGAATAGAAAGTTGAGTCGAGCGGCGCAAGTGGTGGTCATGGCCAGCAGATCCTTGTCTCTGGCCAGAAAGAACTGGAAAACCATTCGCAGAGTTTCTATCCTTTCGGCCACTTGATGCAGCTGCTCCTGAGCCACCAGCGTCTGCTGGTAGCTATCCTCGCTGCCATCAAAGTTGGAGTACAGGCTCTGCAGGTACTGGAACTTTTCTTTGTACTCACAGTTGACCAGCCACCAGATTCGCTTCAAGCGAGGTGGCACCAGATCCGGATTGATCATGGTGCGCACATTGAACTTGGCTATTTGCGGATTTCGCGTCTGACAACCGAAGCGAAGGATTTCTTGGGTGTACTGGGAGACCTTCACCAGGAATTTGTCCAGCGAATCATTGGTATAGGTCAGCACGATGATGGGACCCGTTCCCAGGACCTTGGCATTCTGTATCAAACTGTTGACCAACTCGACGGAGAGGTGAGTTTTCCCTGTGCCCGGGGGTCCTTGAATGATGCTGAACTCCCTGCTTAGGGCCTCCTTAAAAGCTCTCCCCTGACTCTCGTTGAAAGGCACATCTTGAGGGAGTTTGTCCAGCGTGAAGGGCTTGCCATTGAAACATAGCTTCACTCCTGGTTTAATGTACGCTGGCGGTGGTATCTCCAACTAGATTACAGAGTTAGTTAATAGTGGATTTCGGTATAATGTGCGCTTACTTCTCCATCGACAATGTAGCGACGCATGGGAAACAGCTCGCTGCTGCAGGTACTTAGGTAGTTGTGGACCCGTAGGTAAGGTTCAAATAACACGGGAGTCTGGAACATGGTCAGTGGGCGGTCGTAGATGTGGCCAATATTAAACTGCTTGACAATCTGCACACTTAGCTGTGGATGTAAGAAAGATATGAACTTTAATCTTGTTCCTAAAATATATTTTATTACTTACGCAACCCTCCTTGAGTTTTTCTGGCTCTGTATAGCCAACGGAGGCTAGAATAAGATCATCAAAGGCAAGACTCGTTGTGAGACACAGCAATGCTCCTGATTTTATGCTGTTCAGTCCATTCATATTGTCCTTACTCGAACCGTTTGCAGATTTACATTGTAGGAAAACCAGGCTGTGACGCTGAGCCTCGGCAAACTGGGGATTTAAGGTCAGATAGGCATTGGACCAGAGGAGTTCCTGTTGCTCCTGCTCTCGGAGATCTACTCCCTTTCGCAGCTGCTGCACAAACTCGAGTAGGGGAGCTAAGAAGTCTTCTTTCAGTAAATCCCGCTGTGTGTTCAAATACTGGACCACTTTGTTCAACACGGGATGTTCATCCTCCGGTGATTCCTGTGTCGTTTCCTTGCCTAGTAGCTTGTCCAGCGTGGGATAAATTTGCCCCTTGACATTGTGGGAAAGGTGGCCGGTGAAAGCTTCCAGACCGTCAATCAGGTCGTTCTTAAAGGAAGGTGCCAGTTTCTTGTACAGTTCCACCAATTCGTAGCCCTGAGGACCAAGCACTCCATGCTTGTGTGCCCGCAGGAGCAGCCACTTAATGTGGCTCAATATCAGGGCCGAGTCCTCATCGCATTTACCCACAGAGGCCTTGGCAAACAAAAGGTTCTTGATCTTGTCCAGCAGCACAGACTGCTGGCTGAAGGCGGACAGGAACTGCTCATCGAATCCGCCCAACTCCAGTTGACAGAGGGACTTCAGGACATCCACGAACAGAGCCACCCGCTTCACGCTGTCAGTGGCCAGCAGTTGGTTCACGAAGAGGTCTCGTTCCTCGGACAGGAAGTACAGGAACATGTCGATGGGCGGCATTTTCAGGGCCTTCATTAGGTCGGTCAGGGAGTACCGACCGGTGGCCTTGCCATCATTCCCCGCATTTCCGGAAAAGGCCTCCAAGTTGAGTTGCTTTAAGTAATCCCCCACTGAAATCAGAAAACTTGGTAGTACATTTGTTATGGTGGGTGGGTTGTTATGGTTCTTACCCTCGGGAGCCCGGCATTCGATGTGCTCCTCATTCTTCTTTAGCTCCAAGGACTTCACCTTCTTCTCCAGACCCTGTACCAGTTCATCCTCGTCCTGCTTAAACCAATCTTCATCTGAACTTGACATGCTGTTTTGTGTGATTGCTCTGAAGACGCATATGAAATACCAAAAAGTGAAGAGAGCAATGGTACAGTAGAGATCAGTTAAGTGAGAAAATAAAAAACGGAGAAAGCATAAATTGTATTTAATAAACTTAAAATGCTTATGTAAACTTTTTATATGTTATACAGCATAATATATGTACATGAGAAACAACATTTTTTATTAATAAAACAACATTTACTTATGTATATTTATTTATACAATTAACCTTTATATATCTGTCAAAACCGATTTTTAAAGTCTATAGATTTGCAAATTTTTTTAAATATTTGTTCTACTTATTTAAATTGTACATGGTAGCGGATATCTACTGTACTAGCGTCAATGGTGGTCTTTTTTACGCGCTTTAGTGTTTGATCAATCTGGTCACACTGCAGCGGAAGCAAACATTTTTGTGCGAAATTTCACCAAATTGTTTAAGCTACTGCGCTTTAATTGATTTCGCATCGGAATAATCAGCATTGCTACCCTTTAAATAATCCAATAACATCCAGAAGAGCAGACCAAGTAAGTAATATCGTGGTTAATATCAAATTGTTTACATTCAAATCGGCCCGCGCTTTTCACCCGCAGAGACAAAAACCAAATGGAGCGAAGTCGCAGGGGCAGAATTCGCAGGATGCCGTCGTCTGAATCAGATAGCGATGGCTACACGGCAGGTCCGAGTTGCAAGCGGAGCAAGCAGTTCGACCTCACCGAATCCGAGGTAGAGGCCGAGATGGAATACATCGAATACCTCGAAGAGGAAGGCGTTGAGAGTTTCGAGGAGGAGGCGTCTGTTTCGCAGTCGCAGGCGACAATATCACAGTCTCAAGTCACGCAGATGCAGAGCCAATCAAGTCGGAACATGTCCCAGAGCCAAACAAGTCGGAACATATCGCAGCGTGTCAGCAACTTTAACCTAACGGTAGGGATTCCATACAAGCGACCTGTTTAACACACACCTAATCCATATTCTCCCCAGTCTGAGTTGTCCATACCGACCGCCTTTGATCGCTGTGGCAAAGTGATTTCCATGCGCCTCACCAATTTCATGTGCCACTCCAATCTGTTCGTGGAGTTTGGTCCCAATATCAACTTCCTGGTGGGCAATAATGGCAGTGGCAAGAGCGCCGTGATCACCGCCCTGGCTCTGGGCCTGACCAGCAGTGCTAGGGCCACCAACAGAGCCAGCAGCATACAGAGTGGGTTAGCTAAGAAACCATTTAAGGCATCTAATAATCCTACTTGCATTGCAGAGCTGATTAAGAACGGCGAGGCCAGTGCCACCATCGCCATCACCCTGTCCAATGCGGGACTGCGTCCCTTCAAGGCGGACATCTTTGGACCCCATCTCACGGTTGTGCGCCAAATACGGCACTCATCCTCCACCTACGACCTCCAAGATGCTCGCGGCAGAAGTGTCTCCAAGAAAGTGGCCGAGATCCGGCGTATGTTGCTCTGTTTTGGCATCAATGTGGAGAATCCCATCTTTGTGCTGAATCAGGAGGCGGCGCGGGAGTTTCTAAAAGAGTAAGACGATCCCTCTAACCGAAAATGCCAACTAAGCTTGTTTATTTACTTGCAGATTGGAGCCAGCTTCTAATTACAGACTGCTGATGAAGGCAACTCAATTGGATGTTTGCACCAGCAGTCTGAGCGAGTGCCACGCCCAGCGACGCCATTTCAATCAAGATATGGAGCAGCTTGAAAAGGTGGGAGTGACTTACCTTATAATATTCACTGTCTCAATGTTTGCGCCTTTGTAAATTCAACAGAAAAGGGATGTGACGGCCAAGCAGGTTGAGGCTGAAGAGGAAAAGCTGTCGATGCTTAAGGACAAGGAAATGGTCAAGGTATGGAGCATAACTAGGCACATAATAACAATGATTATACTAAGCTGGGATACACTTACCTAGGTGAAACTGGAGCAGTGCAAGACAAAGCTGGCTTGGATGGCTGTGACGAATTATCAGACGGAGCTCGACAATCTCGAGCATTCGATCAAGCTGATTGAGAACAAGAAGGCCAAGCTGGAGCAAACTACATCCAAAAAGGAGAGCACTCAAGCCACAATGACCCAGCAACTGAGGTGAGTCTAGTAAATACCTAATGAATAATATTTTTTAAGCTTATTTTTATCTCCTTCATCGACAGCGAGTTTGAGGCTACTAAAAATCAACTTCTAGCGACCGTCAAAGCCCAGGATGAAAAGCTTAGAACAGCCAAGCGAGCAGTGCAGGATCTGCTCCTAAAAACCAGCAGTATCAAAGCACAGATCCTGAACGCCGAGAGACGCATGCGAGAGGATCAGCACGCGTACGCCGAGTGCGAGAAGCTGATTGGAAACTATCATGCCGACTTCAATCGAGTGAAGGAGCAGCGCGAGGAGCACGCCAACAAGATGGAGGAGCTGAAGAAGCAGGTGGCCGACAGCGAAGAGATCATCGTCCGGTTGCGGGAAGAGCAGCAGCAGGTTAAGCGAGAGATTAGCTCCGTTCAGGAGAGAGTGGATGCTGTTAAGAATGAAAGACATCAGCTCCATAAATCTAAACGTATGTAAATATCCCATTACCCCATGCAATTATTACATATTGATCTCTCTTTACAGAAAGCATCAGTTGGGAGATCGAAGCGCTGTCCAGGAATAAGTCCAACAAGCTGTCCGTCTACGGTGAGCAGGCAATACAGGTTGTTCATGCGTTGCGTACTCAGTATGCCGGCTCCAACATGCATAGGATGCCCCGCGGACCGCTGGGCCAGTATATTAGTGCGCCCAATCCCAAGTATCGGGACCTGATCGAGAACCAGCTCATGGCCTGCCTGCGCTCGTACATCGTTAGCTCCGACCGCGAACGCCAGTCGCTGCGGACGTTGCTGCAAAACAAGTTCCAGGGCGGAAATATGCCCACCATTATCACAAGTCCGTTTACGGATCGCGTCTACGACGTGTCCAGGAATAAGGTGCGACCTACCACGCCAAACACCACAGTGCTGATCGATGAAATCAGGTAACTTTATTTTATACAAGGAAAATATACATGTTTAACAATATCTATATCGATATTTCCAGCTGCGACGATCCTGTGGTGATGAACTACCTCATAGACATGCTACGCATCGAAACAGTTCTGGTGACGGAGTCCAAGGAGATTGCCGAGTTCCTCACATCCGACACAGAGAATGTCCCGCCCCATTTGACGCGGGTGCTGGTGCCCAACCTGGGACTGGAGTACATACCATCGCCCAACTATGCCGTCTATTCGACTAGAATAAATCCCGCGCGCTATATTCACATAAACGTCGACGATCGCATTCGCCAGCTTCAAATGGAGGAAAGTGGTCTGCAGGAAAAAGAGGCTTCCTTGGAAATAGACTACATGCAACATAGAAAGATGCTGGAGAAAATACAGCAAGAGATTACAAAGAAAAGTACCATGATTGGTCAGCATCAATCGAAGAATCAGCGGGCCATGCAGCAGATAATGGAGTTGCAAAACTTTGATTATCAAGAGCTGCCCGAATATGATCGTCTGGTAGGCGCAAGTTCTAATGACTAAACTTTCAAGAAATAATCTAATGTTTTGTTCCTACAGAAATCCCACTTGGCGGATAGCGGTGAGAAAATTGAGAAATGCAAGGAAGAACGCGAACAGCTGCAGCAGAAACTAATTGAAATTGAGGAACGCAAGGCGGAATTCGAGGCTGCTGAAGCCGTGGAAAAGAGATCTCTTGTGGCGATAAACGATAAGCTCTCCACACTCAACAGCGAAGCTCGCGAAGTGGAAAGCAAGATCCACAGCCTGGATCTTCATTATGAGGAAAACACTCGAAATTTGGAGAAAACACTTCAACTCGAGAGGAAATTAACCGGCGAGAAGGCGGCCATGCTAAGGGATTTGGAAAGGGCTCGCAGCGAAGCAGAGAAGTTTGGAGAGTTTGTGGCCACGACGCAATCGGAGGACAAAATACGCGAGACAATTAGTCGCTACAAATCGAAGATCAAGCAGGTGGAGCAGCTGAACTACAATGCCGAGAAGGTGGAGAGCGGATTGGCAAAGCTGCGGGACGATCTGGGTCTTAAGGCCCGGCACCTGGCCGTGGTCGACTCTGTGATCAAGAAGCTACGCATGGCGTACCATCAGCGGGCGCAACTGTTCCAGAGATCGCGCCATCACTACTTTACAATGGTTCAGTTTCAGTTTGAGGTAGGATCTTTAAGTTCCTAGAACACTTTATTTACCTTACTAAATGTCTATCCTGATGTCTTCACAGCAAGCTCTTGCTATGCGACAATTCAAAGTTAGTTTCGAGACCAGTGACAAGGAGAAAACGTGGAAGATCAATGTGTTTCCGCCCAGCGGAAATGAAACTTCGAACGCGAGGAGCTTGTCAGGCGGTGAACGCTCGTTTACCACAGTGTCCTTGCTGAAAGGACTTTGGAGCACTTCAGATCATCCCTTCTATTTTCTTGACGAATACGATGTGTTTACAGTGAGTTGTCATGATCGTATTTTTTTTAATCGCTACAAAAATATAATGTTTCAGGATGAAGTAAACCGTAAGTTTATTACGGAAATCCTGATCGGCGAGGGCTTGGAGTGTTTGTCGCGTCAGTATTGTTTCCTTACGCCCCAGGACACGAAGGTCGAGGCCAGCAATCTCATTACAGTGCACAAGTAGGAAAATTTGTCCAGTAGACATAAAGGCATTTTTAAATTTAATGTTTTTTCCTCTTTAGATTGGACGCCCCCGACCGTTAAATTTATTGAAATATTATATTTATATTCGGAAGTTGCAGGACGACAAAGCCTCTCAGTACCAACTATTTTAAGAGTTAACGTAAAATATGAACGGTTACCTTTATTTTAAGCAGGATTTAGAATGTTAGAATGTTTGGTTAAATTTTAAGTTCAATGCTGTTTGTTCACCTAAAATAAAAGTGTTTGAATATGAAATTAAGAATTACGAAAACATGAATGGTTACATATATTTTAAGCAGAATGTTTATATATAATTATATTTGAAGTTCAACTACTTTTAGTTAAGTTTTTTTAAATTACGACATAAATATTTAAAATAACGAATTTATTGGCATGTGGCAACCTTGGAAATGACAGATGGCAACTCTTGCGCATCATTTATTTGTGGTACGTTCAAGCTGCATGACGATGAATGATTAATATTAACTTAATTAAATCAAAATAAAAAAAAATAAATAGAATTTCTATTTAGACCTAATTATTTTGAACAATTTCATATTATTCCGTAGATTTTGACTTTGGTCATTTTTACTTCAAACAAATCAGATGCATCAAGCAGTCTGACCGTGCATCGGCCACCAGCTGCCAGTAACCTCAAAACAAAGCGGCGACTGATTTGTCTTATTTATTTGTTAAATTTATTAAGTTCCAAAATGAGCCGGAACTACAAGGAAGATCAGACCAACGAGGTCGAGGCGCTGGACTCCATATACTGTGGCGAAATGCAGAGTAAGTGCAACAAGGCGTTATCCTGAAAGACAAGCTCTAAAATCTCTAATTCCAGTTCTCGCCACGGAGCCACACCACAAATTCCAGATTCCCATTGCCACGGAGGAGTACAATGCGGATGAGGCAGACAGCGGGCTCTCCTGCAAGCTGGTCTTCACATACACAGCCACCTATCCGGATGGAGCACCCGTGGTGGAGATCGAGGAGCCGGACAATTTTGAAGACTCCTTCGAAACGCGTCTCGTGGAACACCTGCAGAAGACGATCGAGGAGAACCTGGGCATGGAGATGATCTTCTCGCTGGTGAGCAGCGCCCAGGAGTGGCTGAACGAGCGGTGGGACGAGCACAAGTTCCACCAGGAGGAGCAGCGGGAGCAGAAGCTGCGCGAAGTCGAGGAGGAGGAGCGCAAGAAGTTCGAGGGCACCCGGGTGACGGTGGAGTCCTTCCTCACATGGAAGCTCGATTTCGAGGAGTCCACCGGCATTGCGGCCAAGCGGGAGAAGAACAATGTGTCCAAGAAGCAAACTGGCCGCGAACTCTTCATGCTGGACACCACGCTCAATGATTCCGACATCAAGTTCCTCCTGGAGGCGGGTGAAAACATTGAGAATGTCAAAATCGATGAGGCTCTGTTCCAGGACCTCGGCGAGCTGGATCTGGATGATGATGACGATGAGGATTGGGTGCCCGGAGCGGATGACGACGATGATTAAGTTAAATGGTTCACCAAGGCATATTCGTGTATTGTGTATATAACATTAAATGCCAACTCGTTTATTAATCTAAGTTATTTTGGTTCTGCAAGCTCATCTCCGAGAGACGGTAATGGGTCTCCGACTTGATGTCGTCCAGGTCGAAGAACTCCTCGTCGCTGTCCTCCTGCTTTGGCTTCTCCGCATCCTGGCCCTTCTTGGCCGCCGGCAGCTTCTTGTTGGGGAAATTCAGGTTGGACCACGAGCCAGGCTCCAGTTTGGGCAGGGTAATCTCCACTTTTGTGCCGTACATGTGTGCACTGGCATTGCTCACCTTGACAATCTGAAAGGCGGCAGGATTAGCCAGTTTCCAAGGTGGTCTGCTTGATTCCAGGACTTACCCCGCGCAATTCCAGGTCCAGGTCAAACCTGGCGTTCTCCTGCTCCGGAAAGACCAGGTTGACATGCAGCCTGATGGGATTCAGCTCCACCACACTCTGGCTGTGGTCATACCTCTTGGCATAGATGGCCACTACCACATTGGTGGCCGTCTGGTGCCAGTCGTACCGGCACTGCACAACCTTTTTGTCCTCGTTCTGAAAGGGCAGTACAAAAGTTAGGTGCTGACTCATATAGGAGCTCCATGGTACCCACCTCCTTCACCCACTTGTGCTGACCGTAGGCACAGCCCTTTTGCGCCATGAACTGGGCAAAGTCCGAGGTTCGTTTCTGGCAGCAGGACCAGAACTTCAGACCCTCGTGAAAGATGGGCACTCCCGGATGGTAGGTGCACTCGGCGAAGTCGCTGCTGGTGCCCGCAAAGGAGTAGGTGCAGCCATTGTTTTTGCAGCTGGTTCCCACCTCGATGGTGTCGCTGGATTTCTGCGCCACCGGTATCTTGGTAGCGAAAACGATCTCTTTGAGGGCGGGAGCCACCGTCGGTTGGAGTACAGTGAGCGGGGATTCAATGGGCGGTCGGGGCAGGGCCTCCCGGATGGGGGCACGCACTTCGATGACCTCGTCCTTGTCCGACTCATCCTTGACTGGCTTCTCCGGCTCTGGGGGCTTGACATTCGAGTGTTTCGCCAAGGTGCAGCCCTTGATGTTGAGGAACTCGGTAAAGTCCACCGACTTCTTGTTGCAGCAGCCCCATCCCTTGTAGGCGTCGTGGAAGAAGGGCTCCCCCGGATGGTGCCGGCATGATTCTGGGTGAGATTAGGGGGGTAAACTCTGATCAGACATGTGCTTTGATACCACCGTGGCTAACCTACCATCGTTGTTGGTCGCCGGATCGAAGAGCTGGCCACAGCCTCTGTTATAGCATTGTTCCATGGCTAGTTTGTTTGGTATCTCTTAAAATATGAAAAATGATCTTAAAATCTAGAATATTCGCAGTGTATGAAATAATAGGACCAGTTTGTAAATGCCGAAATAGGACGCACTTTTTACTAGTCGGTGTTTTGTCCTTGTCATTAGATGGTCACATTAATGAGTAAACCGCTTAATTCAAAATTGGAATTTGAAATATTTTGTTTTATGTACTTAATGTACTTCTTTTCTACACAGAAAATAAAAATGAAATTAGAAAAAAAAATGTAACAACAAAAAAATTAAAAATAAAGTAAAAGTAAGATAAAGAAAACTAAAGTAAAAAGGTAAAGTGTTAAGAAATAAAGATTTTTTAGCCATAAAATTAAAAAAAAATATGTATGTATGTAGTATTTTTAGAATTATAACCGAGAGTTTAACTAGGAGTTATCTAAGCCCTAAAATTTATTTGTTTTCTAAATAAAGGCAATATCGTTGAGTCTTAGATTATTTCAAGTAAAACTTGATCTTGCATTGAACCTCTTGGATTTCGACACTTATCTGAACCATGCCATGGTTAAAGCCGTGACTATGAGAACATGACTACCAGTGCCTTGGAATATGTGACAAATAGCAGCTTGCGAGTACCGCTCATCGCTGGTGGGTTTTGAAAGGCCAACAGTCGCAAATGCAGAGCAATTAAAAGTGATAGTAAATTTTGGAATTATGTTAATTACTGCCACTGTTTGGCCGGCCAATGTGGTCTTTATAGAATTTGCTAATTGCAAGGCGGAATTGAACTGAAAACCATTACTGGCAAATCACCTGAAGGTCAGCGATTTTGGTTTTTGGGCTACGTGATTTCTGCACGGAACTGACAGAAGGCGACACTTTGAAATTGGATCGCCAGGAATGGGCGGGAAACGGGAGTGTGTACCCATGGTTACTCCCAACTGGTTCCCCGGAGGCCCCCGGGCCATGTCTCCGCCTTGCATGATTGTTTATTTGTCACACTCAGTCATATATACACACGTTTTCACGGTTTCATTTTCATTTATTGCCCGCGGTGTCAGAGCATAAAATGAACTTGCACACGGCAAGAAATATTAATATGATTTATCATGTAATTACTGCATTTACATATGGTTTTTTGAACCAGTTACGAGGTTTAAATATGATTTGTTGAAAATGTCAAAAAAAATGTTAAAGTAAATTTCTAAAAAATTTTAGAAAATATGGAACCAAATAATAAAATAATATAGAAATTTAAAATCAATTAAAAAATGTAAATATTTTAAAAAATGCCTAAAAAATGTATATTAAAAATAATATAATAATATTAATAATATTTTTACTACAAATCATTGACTTAAGAACAAATTTTTCATATCAACATGAAAATTTAAAACGTTTAATTCCGATATTAATCACATTTTTTCCTGTGCTCTCGTTCAAGTTGTCGTTTCGCTGGAAATTCTTGTGGTCAACAAGGTTATCAACACTCTTGGCCCGCCGCTGTTCCTGTGCCGCACTTCAAATAAAAATAAAATTATGACAAAGTCGGCGTTTTCCGCCGGCTCCACGGGCACATTCGGATTTTTTACGGCGGCTGTGAATCATGCCACTGCTAATGATCCGTTGCCCATTGTTGTGAAACCGACCGAGAATTGTTAACTTTTTACTGGTGCGGTGCAGCTCGGCTCTTGGCTTTTTGACAATCGCAGAAATACAAATAAATAAATAGGTAAAATATATATAACGGGCGGCTGGTCGCAACATCGCCAGTGTCACTGGAAATTAACACCGCCCGCTTGACTTTGGTCCCCGGCTTTTGTCTTTTGGCCCGTTGCTTGCCGCCCGGGCGTATACGTAATTTAGCATACAATGGCAACGCGGTCATAAAACATGCAACTGTGGCGCTGCTGCTGTCATGTCATGTTGCACAGCGCAGATTTCCCGCTATGGCACTAGCATTCGCAGCATTCCAGAGCCACTGACGATGCCCAAGACGTGCGTGCTCCGATTTACCATTTGCCAATAGCCACTGTACTTATCCTTATCGTCGATTGCCGATTGGCTGCCAATTTCCCAGCCGAAAAACCAAAGGGATGTTGCAATTAGGCCGCCGCAATGCAAATGATCTGCGCGCTGCACGCTCTCAAGTTCGTTTCCCAAGTCTTTTGTTTGCCAATCCAAATTGCAGCTCCAAAAAAAATAAAAAGAGTTCGGACGTCAGTTGATGTCTTGTTAGTTTCAATCATAATTTAATAGCTTTATGATTGGCTGCCTGATTGTTATTGTTATTTATTTAGTAAACCAACAAATAAGGAAATATTCATTCATTCGAACATTATAAATTCAAATGTGGAGCACAAAAAGGCGATCAGTGAATAACTTGTTAATAACTATTAACTATTTTTAGCAGACATTGTGAGTGAATTTTTAACTATTTTTAGCTGATATTGTTCCATTCATATAAAGCAATAAGCTGTGTATAAACTATACGTTATAAAGTTGGCTTTACAAATAAAAATTATTAAATAAAAAATTGTTTTAAGATTTTACTTTAAGGTATCACTAAGCTATAAAAATATATAAGTTATCAAGACTTTTTTACAAAAAAAGTTATTTAATTTTATTATTTTTTATTTTAGGATAACACTTAAAAATTCAATTAAGAGATCCACTTATTTGGTTTTTCACATGATCTTGGCATGACTTCTGTTATGATTTCTTTAAATATAGTCCCTCTTTTAAGTTTAAAACGCTCTTCCTTTTTGTTAATAAGAGTTAACACATTTATTTACAAGAATTAATTGTTTCTAGTCTCCAGCTCTTGCTCCTAGTTCTCCGGCTGCAGTCAGTATAGACATCCTCCTCCACTGACCACTCAACATGACTCGGGTTTCGACTTTGGCCTGCGCTCCATCCGGCTCAGAAGTATCTAAACCGCGTGGTGTACGGACTTCCGAAGAAGTTGTATGTCGCATAGGCGGTGTCGGGGGTCTGGAATGTGGTGCTAAAGTACGTTGACGGATCCCCCGCCGCCGCCACTGCCACAGCGGCCGCTGCTGCTTGAACAAACAAAAGCGATTTAATTGGGTTTTCTCACTCGACGTGATTAATATTGGATTATTGGGTTTGTAAGAGTGCACTTGAAGGGGGGGTTTTGAGTTTTTGGGGGGGTATTAATTGTGGTTGCTGCGGGTGCCAAGTGGTGAATTCCAAGCGTGGGCGTCACCCAATGACACGGCTCGAAGGTCGCCAGTTGCCGGGGTCTAAAGCTCACTCCGTCAATCACAATCGCCCCACTGCAATCACGGAGTCGACGTCACAGTCGTTGGCCGATTTCCATCGCCTTTGATTGTCCACCGAGTCGTCCGTTCGTCTGACAAAGCCCAGCCACTTTGATTAGAATGTCGGTCACATTTGACCAATTCGACGGCCCCAGCGACATCGGTATGTACACTGGGAAAAATCTAAATCTATACTTAGATATTAAGAGGAAATCCTGTCCAACTCATAAGGGAAATTAACAATTGAAAGAAAACAATCTTGAATTTAATTCTAAATTTTTTTCTAAATTTTCAAATTTTGGTAAACATTTTCAAGAGTTAAGAACCTAAATTCTTTTTAATTTATTTTAATTTTTTTCATGATTTAATAGAATTTTAAGTACCGTCAATAAACAACGACATCAACCTATATTTAATAATATATATTATATATTGTTATTAAATTATGTTAGTAATATATATTAATAAATATTAAATTCTATTAAATCATCCATTAAAAACCGAGAGAACATCATTATTCCAAGATGTTTTGTAACTTTGATATATTTTAAAAATGCATTAAGTTCTCAAGTTCGTTTTCTAAGTCCTTTGTTTTCTCATTTCGCATAGGGAATAGGGATAGGAGTTCAGTCTTGGAAATCATATTTAAAAAAGTATTTATATAACTAAAACCTCTTTTGGAGAACCAAAGCCTGCGATTGCAAGGAAACTTTTGTTTGCACTAGCTTTTCTTTCTTTGTGTAATTGTGGTGGGTGGCTGCGGCTGGAGATTGCCCAATTGCGAGCCAATCGCCGCTCGAATTCAAGCCTGGAACTAAATCAGGGGGGAGGAGGGATGGCGGGGGTTATGTGGAACGGGGCGGGGGAGCTGCCATTAATCTACGCCAGTCTTGGGCAATTGTTACGCTGCGGCTTCAGTTATAGATTGGTGCTGCCATAACCATTACCATGGCCCGCGGGTTAGTGGGCCTCCTAGCCGCAGGCAGTCCTCATCAGGAAGCCAATGCTGAATACGAATCCGAATCCCACTGCGTAACCATTCGGCTTTATGGCTTTGCGGCCTGGGGCAGAGAGAACTTTGTGGCCATGCAAAGTTAATTACACAATGGCTGGTCCTTGTCGACTCTCAGGCTTTGCCAGCTTTGCCAGCTATTCCAGCAATCGTGCATAAATTGTCAAATTGTAAAAATTATCTCAACTTAGCGTCGCCGTTGCCGCAAACGCTTTTTACGCTTTCTGTGTTCCCGCCGCAGTCCATTGTGAAACGCTGTTGTCTCTCCATTCATTTGTACAATGAGCGAAGTCCTCGGAGCTCAGAAAAAGTTGCCCCATTTCTGCTCGCTCAAAATCGATATGCAAAAAACGGAGCAAACTGTGCGCGGGCAAAAAGCGAAAATCAACTGCCAACATATTTTGCATGCGGCAAATGCAAAAGCGAGCAAAAGTCGCATTAGTCGCGCATATCATTGACTCCGTCTGGCCGCAGTCTGCTCACCCCGCCGTCCCTGTATCCATCTCCACCTCCATTCCATTCCTCGCCAGACCAGATTCCGCTCCTACTCCACTTTGAATCCGGCACGGGACCATTTGCGGTCTGAGTTCGAGTCGCGAATGGCGAATCGCAGGCAGCAATTGTTGCCCCAGCACCTGCTTCTGCTCGGATCGTTAAGGAAACTGTTTATGTTCTCTGCCAGCTAGGGTTAGTTTCATTTTTCAAGGGTTTTGGTTCTGTTTCTGAGGAAAACTAATAAATATTCAAATCTAATGATAAAGAAATTTACTAAAATACATGCACAATATTCTGCCTGAATCCTAAAACTCAAATTGGTTAATATCCTAAACCACTGAAGATTTGAACAGATTTTTAAGAAAACTTCCCTTAACACTTTAAACAAATCTGTTTTAATTCCTAATAAATATATTGTTATCTATCAATAAATTTTTAATTATTAACAATTTTAAATTTAATGAAATGGTTAGAAAAAAATTGTTAAAAGAAAAAAATTTAATAAAAATTGATTACTTTTCCTTCAAGTTCGTTTCCTAAGTCTTTCGTTTGACACTTAAAACTAAATCGTTTTAAACTGGATTTTTAAAGTCATTTTTTTTAACTAATAAACTCTTTTTATGTTAAGAGGATTTTTAAAACACTTTAAAACTTGATTTTGAAAAAGTTCTTCTAGTTCGTTGCCTAAGTCTTTCGTTTAAATAAGTCGTTCTTTTTTTAATTGGCTGTAACTTGATCTCTAGCGTTGTTTGATGATTTTAAGAAACATTTTTGAAGAGCTTTAAAATTCTTCTATAGATTTGGAACATGCTTGAAGCTACTAGTTAGAGTTTGTTAGCTTCCCCTTAAAGATCCCACCTAGATAAACCAAGGGCTACGGCACCTAAACTTGCTTATCTGCCCATTTGCATTCGCATCGTTTTGTCCCGCTCCCCAATTGGCCGCAAGTCAGCCGCCTGGAGTACATGTGTTCCTCTGCGGCCTGCGCCGCCAAGTGTGAAGCGGAGGGCGAGAGATGGGCGATGGGAGAGCATGCCCAGGTCGTGTTGGAAGTGGTCACAGTCGATGGTTTCCCCGGTTCCGTCTTCGTTGGCGTCTGCGTCTCAGTCTCTACTTCCATTTCCATTTCCCGCCATTCAATAGCGGCGCCGCCGCACTTTAAAGCCGAATCGGAGCTGTTAATTAGGCGCTAGTTTTATGTGCGCTTAAAATAATTGCCACCGCGGTGATCACTGATCACTGATCAGCAATGCGAGTGCTTATCCAAATGCAAAACATGAATACAAATCAAATGGTGCATTGCCAAACGAAAAATGCTGCGAACAGAATTTAATGGTGTTGGTTTTTGTTGTTTTTTGTTTAATAATATTTTGTCGGTTTATTCATAATTTAAATTTAGGTTTTTGTTACAAATTAAAAATAAAGTAAAATAAAAGGTAAAATCATAATACAATTCCAATTTGAAATATAAATTAAAAAGTAAAAATTAAAAATTAAAAAGAAGCAGAAATCATAAGGGAAATACAAATACAAAACGAAACAATAAAGCGCTAATTAACATTGGGTTTTTCAAGCTAATTAAACTAAGTAATGTTAAGTTTATTTTAAGGAGGGGGGGGGGGGAGGTGCCAAGTTAGTGGGTGGCTGTAATTAGCTAAGAGGGACGCATTTCCGTTTCCGGTGCTGGTGTGCAAAATTCGTGGTTGTGTGTGTGCTTTCTTGTGCTGTGAGTGTGTGTTTATTACGGGTAATCGGTGTGGTGTTGTGTGTGTGTGGGGAAGATTTGTTACTTTAACCAGAGAGTTTTCCTGCGAATAAGACATTTGTGTGTGGATCGTAAATTACAGGGCAATTATAAAACAATTATATAACAAAGAAATAACAAAAACACGGCTACATATTGCACTAATAAAGCTTTTCTCTTCTAGGAGTGTGATTGTGTGGGTTTTGTGTGTGTGTGTGGGTGGGTGAGTGAGCAGCTATCTCTTTTCTGCGTGTTTTCTAGACAGTGCGTTTAAAGAGGTTCGCATTACTTTGCTGGGGCGGCACAAAGCCGTATCCGGAGGCGCCGACAACCACGCCGCTGGACTCGTCCACTGCATCTGGCGGGGAGGGGGGGAACACCACGGGTCCTGCAAGGAAATTGGTTAAAAAGTGGGAAAATTTGTAGGTTAGAAGATATAATCTATGTTTTAGGAAGCCTTTTAAGAACTTCAAGAATTTTTAATTCCGAATTTTGTGATTAGTTTTAACAATCTATTTATATTTTTAATATTGTTTCATATTTATTAGTTATAGTTAATCCAAATAGGCAGCCAAAATTAGGTTTATTTTTAAGCACGAATAAAAAAAAGGGTACTATTAAAATAATCGTTAGCTAGGTGATTGTTCAGTGTATTAATGCATCGTTAAAAATACTACCTACATGATATGGACTATTTTATTGCTACATAAACTTTATTGCCCTGTACAAAACTTTAAACAAATTTTCATTTAAGAGGTAATTAAAATAAAAGTTGCTTTAATTTTGTAGCAATTTGTTTTTGAAAGATAAAAATTAACCATTAAAAGAATAAAAGTAATATAAATGAACCCCATACTCACCTCTGTTCTGTCGGGGATCCCGAACCTGTGTGGCCGTCGAGGGACCCGCTAGCGCCACGGGATCGAATCCGAAGCGAGCCCGGCTGGGGAACTGGCCCAGAAAGTACTGCTGACCCGCGGCGAAGGCCACAAAGAGGCATAGGGCGGCGGCGATGGTGACTAACTGCAAGTGGATGTGAGCAATGCACAGGGTTAGAAATATGTTACTCAGCATTTGGATATTACGAGCAAACAGTTAACATACAACATATATGGCTAAGAGGCATGCACGGGCCAATTGCACTGGTTACACGCTGGCCAAAGCAATTAAGCCGTGGAAATGTGTGCCAATGCCATAAGCCGACAATTAAATACCGAACGCAAGACGCAGAATGCCACATGCTTCGCTTTCGGCCCGGTCAAGTGCAGTCGCCTTGAGCACGAGCCAAAGAGCCAGAAGCCCAGAAAGCCAAAGCCAGAAAGCCAAAAGCCGGAGTGCCAAGTAGCAAGTACCAAGTATTAAGTACCAAGTACCCAGATTGCCGGAGTGCCATTAACAGTTCCAGTTCGCCACCGATTCGATTGCGGTTCTGGTCGATGGCCAAAAGACCTCTGCAATTGGCCACGTCAACTGGTGCAATGGCCCATGACGGATTTATGACAAATGTGGCCCAATTTGATCAGCTGGCTAGCAAGGAAATTGAAATATTCAAGCGAAAAATGGCTCTAATTGCTGGACAATTAACATAAAGTGAGATAACCTCTTTGGAAATGAAATAATAATATTTTTCGGAGAAATATAAAATTATAGTTACGTTTTTCAAGTATAATACAAAGTATTTTAAATGCATTTTTAATTATTGCTCCAACTAATCGTATTTTTAAAAGAAAATTATATTTTTATTTATTTACTATTTAAAAAAACTTTTCTTTAATTTAATCAGTATTTAAACTCAAACTCTATAAAGACAATTAATAAATTAAATAATAATATTTTTTAAAGAAATACATAATTATATTTTATATTTTCAGATATAAAACATTAATCAGTATTTTAAGTGCATTTTAAACTATTTCTCCAACCGATCCTTTTTGTTAATAGAAATCTATATTTGATTTTTATTTTATTTAATCTGTATTTAAATTTTAAACTAATAAAGATTTCATAATCTTCAACAAGTGTTAACTACCCACTTTTTTAATTACTACTTCAAGCGATCCTTTTTGCGAAACATTTAAATATCAGTTTGGGAGTCCGTTCTCCGCTTTTTAATTGGACATGGATGTGGTTTAAAAAGTGTGAGCGCATTATATTTAATTGTTCGCTTTACAACCTAGTATGTGGCACTTAATCTGCGATTGCATGTGCTTTAGAAAAATAAAATCTTAATTACAGAGCGCGGGGTCCAGGAAGTTTTTCTCAAACTGATTTGTGTCTCCCCCAGAAACAGTAAATTTAAGTTCCTTTTATGTGTGTTTTGCTATTTGAAAGCTGCACAAAAGCCATTGGAAAATGTGCGCTGTATTCACTTCTATTCACTCTGTTCAACCTATTCAATGCACATCACGTTGAGCCGCCACAACTGCGGCGAAGTGTGATAAATTTGTTAAATAGCAATCACGGCTGCGATTATTTTTCCCACTGACCCCAATCTCCGCGATCGCCTGGGATGCTAATAGGTAATGGATAATGGATCGTGGCCAAGTGGTTAAAACGGAGGTGGGTGGGAATGGGGGCCACATGCTGTGCAAATTGTCTGGCCGACTGGTTCATAAATCCATTCTGTCTTCGGTCCGAGTGCTCACAAGTCGAACGTCTTAGTTATGGCCGTCACTTGACTGGCAGACTGACTTTAATCATAGGGCAAATTTGACTTAATAGAACGGGTTTTCATTTTCCTCCATCGATTTGAACCCATTTTCTTATGTGCAACATATGCAACCTGCTAATGCAAATGTTGCCAAACTTCTTGCTTTTCATTTAGGCCTCATTAATTGCCTAACGGCCGCGCCTTTTGGCTGCCTGATTTTGTAGAGGGATCTAAAACAGACCCTCTGGGGCCAAGTTGCAACAATAATGCTAATTGCTATTAGCCAAAATATGCTACAAAATAATCACAAAATATGCAAACAAGGCGGTCGCAAAGTTGCCAACAAGCCAAAGCGACTTGTGAAAAAATTGTTTTAATTAATTCGTGTTTGCAGCCGCCGTTGTTGTTGTGCCTCAACTTGTTGTTGGTCTGGCCAAGAAAAAAAAATAAAACTAAAACTGAGACTAACTGTATTGCCACATCTAAAAAATTGAAACAGTGGCGCAGGAATCGGTTTCAGCTAAAAGATCCAACAGAGTTCTCTCGAGCTGCGAACATGTGATCGTTAAGGGAAATATTGACGGAAAACAAGCGTTCGGGGCTACGAATCTGTCATTTTGACTCACTTGAACGGAGACTAATGATCCTAACTGGGGATTAGGCTTTGAAACGAGTGTGTAATTCATTTGCGACGATTACTCCTCAAACTTTGACTTTAAACTGTTGAAACAACATTAATTCATTGCAGTTTAAATCGTATTTTTTTTGATACACAGGGAAAACCCTTCATGAACAGAAATTTGTTCAATCATTAATTTCCGTAATTTTAATTTTACAATTTTTGTTTAGGAGAAGCCTATTTTTACAAATTAATATTAAATATAAAATGTCTATTATTGCTCAGTATTATTACTTAAAAAATATTTTTAAATTTATTTGATCAAAAATAAGAAAAATACAAAATTTTTAATAGGAAAAAGAAATAAATTTTTTTAAACAAAAAAAATAAATATTTATTATATTATTAAAAATATAAATTATTATTTACAAATAAATTTAAATATTTTTTGTGCAACAAATAAATTTTTTAACAATTTAATCGACATAAATAGGTACTAATAAATGAAATAAAATATATTAGCTTAAGAAAATATTATTAATAGACTGGCAAAACAAGTTGTTCACTTGATAATGGATGTAAAACCAATCAAACTTCCTACATAAATGGCTTAAACGGAAATGAGACACAAAACTGCCGCTGAAGGAGGCTTTCAAAACAGAGCTAAACAAATGGGATCCATCTGTCTTGACCAGTGGCTTGGGTATGGGTTTTGGAATCGGTTCTCCCCTTCAACTGAGCCACTGCCTCCGCCGCTCTTGGCCAGAAACTGAGAACTTGGCCAGTCTGTGGAGCAGGTAAACACATGTAGCCGTCAAAATGTCGTCAGCCGGCAGTTTGCGTCTGGAATTCCGCGAATGCCGCGAGTTCGCAGCCTCACAGCTGCCGAATTTGAAAGTAATCGCTTTGGCTAATTTAGTGGCTTTTAATTGGGGCTAATTAGCGGGTGGTGGCGGTGGGATTGGGAACAATGCCTGCGGTCTTCCTGGGACACCAAACCCCCCTCCCCCTACCCTACTCCCACTAAAATTCCGACAAATTAGCCGAACAAATGACCTTAGATATGATTTCGTAATTGGGCGACTTGGGCTGCTATAAAACCGCACCACAAGCCACACTCAAAACACACACAATTCAGATATCGGTGGCTGTTTTTTCTATTTTAGCTGCTTTTTTTTCTACTGTTGGCCAACGGCGGCTCATGCGAAAATAAAACCCACCCACCCACAAACAATGATTAAGTGCAGCAACATGTGAGCGTGCCAGCGCATATAAAGCCAAATAAAAAGCCAGGTACAAAATCACTAAACAACTTGGGGCCGCAGCTCCATGGAGCCTACTGCAGAGCACCTTGGACAGACGACGATGGCTACATTGTCTCGTTAGCCCCAAACGCTGATAGCCCCTGGATTCGGGGTATAATAGCTCTGTCATGCCGCAGATATACTTGCTACTCCAACTCCCGGCAAGCCGACTTTTGTGGCACTTGAAATTGAATAAGAAATTGACTTGTAATCCCGGATTTTCTTAAGCAGTTTTAAGCTGCAATGGGGGTTTTATTTTGACAGTTTTAACAACATTTATCATAATTATGGAGTGTTCAAAATTTGTCATTCTGGTTTTAAGGACTTGGATCTAAATTTACTGGTTAAAAAATATTAAACTATTTTTTTTCACATTTAACTAACTAAAAATCATTCGGAACGTGAATGCAATTTATACACATATCGTTTTTACCATAAAATAATGTAAAATTGATATTGAAAAATTTAAATGTTTTGATTTTTCTCTATCGGACATTTTCTGACTTCGATTGTTTTTTACATTTCAAACATAACAAATTGATCCCGGATTTCATCAAATGTATCTTAATTTCGTTTCAAGTTTTTTTTGGGATTAGTGTATTTAGAGGCCTTTATAATCCATGACAAATGTTACCTTCCAATTTTCCACCTAATTAATTGCTTATTGGTTATCACTTATCATAGTTTATAGATCTTGAATATGGATTGTTATAGTCTCACTACCCGCAAGTCCAAACCTACTGTACTTTAGACACTTTCCACCAGGCATTTACTCCTATTTCCTCTGGCTACTCCCTTCAAATTTTCAATTTGGTTTCTCATTTATGCACTGGCACTTATTGGCGTTTAGATTTGATTGGCCTCCAATGTGCAGTAAAAAATAAATAATATTTATTGCTAAGCGAGCTCAACAGGTAATCGAATTGCGAGTTGGTCCAAAAGTTTAGGCCCCCGAAAATTGTAGAAAATTTGCATGAGTCAGAGGGAGCATGGAAAAGCTGATGGATATCCAGGTGGCAGGCGAGCAGCTGCTAATTAATCTTGTTTATATTTAAACTTTAACCGATTTGTCATTGGTCGCTTGTCCGCTTGAGCGTAATTAATTTTATGTGAAAACTGCACGCAGATGGAAAAGTGAATGTGATTTGGGGCGAGACAATTGAACTCGAGCCCCGAACACGAGTTATTATTGTTATCTTTTGTTAACGATAGCAACGCCCATTTTTTTCTCATTTTTGGCAGAGGGGTCAATGCTCGATTGAGCAACGATTTGGCTGACTTTCAACACGGAAGCTTGAGTTAAGAGTTAAGAGCTGAGAGCTGAGAGCTGCGAGCTTGGAGCTCCCCAAACGCAAATAACGCCGCTTGTCCGAAGCTGGATCGCTGCAAAGTGTTGGATGTAGTAGGTGCAACCAACGGACAACTGCCTCTAAAAAAGTACACTCAAAATACACAGAAAACAAATTCGATATGAAAGAGGGTCAATTCTACCTTATTTCATATCATATTTAAATTTTTTTACTCAAACATATCAACTTGATATTTTATCATATCCTTTATTCCATTTAAAAATACCAAATGTAGTATTTTTAATGAAAATATTGAAAAATAAGATAAAAATAATCCTTATTCATATCAAAATGATTCATATTCTTTCTTATTCATATCAAAACGATATGAATATTTTTATATTTGAAAATCTAATGAAAATCATATCAAAATGATATGAATAACTTGATATTTAATCATATCAATCTGATCTTTTTTCAATTTTGTTTGTTTCTGTGTAGGAAAAAAACAGCAACCGCTGTAGGAAAAGCAAAGGCAGCGACTGCCGCTTCAAATTACTTTGAATTGCGTTTAATAGGTGGGAAATGGAGTCAGTTGGCGACTTCGTGGCCAGCTGCCCCGCTGATTGTTGCTCAATCTATTGTCAATTGTAATTGAATTATTAAACATCAATTTGGCTAGGAAGTGCAAATTGCCAGCGGTCGTGCAGCGTGAGAATCGAGATATTCCATTTGCAGTCGAGTTTTCTGATTTTTCCTCTTTCCTGCCAGTGAAATGGGTTCAAGTTCAAACTGGTTTCCAGCTGCAAGTCGGGCAAATTTGTATCGTTTAGAGTCTGACAAAATGCCAAACACAGCGCCAGACGACGACGCACATGCCTCATAAATATGGTAATGGACCGCGAATATCTGGGCACAAATGCCATACTTTTCGCAACTGCGGACCTGTAGCATGTGGGCAGTTGGCTTCGCTATTTGCTGTTTGCCTTTCGGACTCCAACTGGACATGTGTACATGCGGCATGCACTTGCCATGAGCTAACCCCACTGACGACTGGCCAACTGAGTGACTGACTACATGGACACATGGCTGCCCGGCTATCAGAGTCCCGCACTGGAGTCGTGCGATTGCGACAGTCGAGTGCCCCGAAATCCCATGCCAACTCCAACGCTAATCGCCGTCCGGCGACAGAAAAGCATAATAAAAGCTGTTGTGCCCGCTTATTTCGATGCGACGATATCGAATGACATGGCATGGAGCCCCAGAAAACGGACTCGGAATGTCCCACTCCTGCAGAGACTGAAGTGTTCAACGCTCCTCGAGTGCTGACTTAAATGCTTCTCCTGGGAAAAGCTTAAGCTTGAGATTCTGAATCAATAAAAAAGTTAAATACTGGAAAAACTATACCAACTTAGGAATTATTTGATAATTTTTTAAGTTTTTTCTTAAGGCCAAAAATAATTTCTTTATGAAAAATATAATTAATTAATTAATTTAAAATTGGATCAGATAAAAAAATCACAATTAAATTATAAATCGGTTAACTGGATTTTACTTTATTAAATTAACAATATGTTCAAATTTTAAAGACATTTTAAATTAGTTTGGTTTAAATATTCCTAAATTATTAACAAAAAAAATAATAAAA
This sequence comes from Drosophila mimetica, assembly GCA_037075245.1. Classification (NCBI taxonomy): domain Eukaryota; kingdom Metazoa; phylum Arthropoda; class Insecta; order Diptera; family Drosophilidae; genus Drosophila; species Drosophila mimetica. Next base: position 4,848,577 of record JBAMCH010000023.1, on the reverse strand, counting down.
TGTGGGTTTAAAAGGTTAAAAGGAATTTTCTTCAAAAATAGAACATTTTAGAAGATTAAAAATGCCTAAAAAAGTTTTTATTTATAAAGCTATATTTTTTAAAAAATCCTATCAACATTTTTTTTTAATAATATCATAACATGAAGCTAAACATTTTTAGTTTTCCTAATATTTATGAAGAATTTTGAAACCAAAGCAAACCCGAAAGCAAACCCCAAAGGCGTGCCGCGAGTAATTATGCATGGAGTGGACTTGTCTTCGTCCCCGTACTTGGGCATTGGGCAACCGCCACTTTCCGGCGTGACATCTTCATTAGGGGGAAGCCAAGCGCAACCGAATGCAAAGACCCAGATCCGAAAAACCGAAAACCAAATACAACGGACAAAATGCGACATGAAGTTGAACGAGTACGTATAGCAATTAATTTGAATTTCCACACGCAAAAGGCAGCCACTAAGTTGCAGAGTTGGTAAAAGCCACCATATATATAGTATAGTAACTAGAGATCTGGACGGACATCTGCTGGATGCGAAGTCGAAGCGATTAACTGAGTTGGCTGGGAGCAATTAATAAATCTTGTTCGTGTGCATGGTCGAATCCTAATCGAGAGCGACGTTGATTGCGGTTTCCCAGGGTGCCAGTTTGACTCCAGGTAAGCCCCCCCTCTTCAGCACTTGGGGGGGGGAATTGCATAAGCTTTAGTTTCCAATGCAATGCACGCTTGTATTTTCATAATGTTTAAGTTTGATTTTGAGCTTGTCTTTTTCTCTTGCCATTTTCCACGCACAACTTCGCGGTTCATTTGATTCATTCATGACTGCATCTGGGGTTTGGTTTTTGCCGAGAGCCGGCTTGGGACACGCAATTGGACCCGAGAAGTTGGTCAGCCGGCCAAGATATAGTAGTCTTGGCTTTGGCATTTCGGCTCGCAGCTTTTGGCCATTGGCCATTGGCGCGTGTGTATCGCACTTTTCAATTAAGTTACAAAACGCATGCCCCAGCACGTTTTCGGCTCGTTTTTCTGTCCGATCTGTCTGCCAGCCGTCTGCGGAGTTCGTACCCCCATCCCCCCAAAACACCCCGGATCGCAGATCTCCGCTGGCCTTCATCGTGAACTTGAGAGTTTTTTATGTTTTTCAGTTTTTGCGCGCACGCCTGTGATTTTGCGTGCGTTTTCCCATGTAATTGCGGGCTACTCGACTTGATTGCCAACTGCGTGGCGGAAACTCGGCGGACTTCTTATTAAATCTGTTTGGAGGGCTATAATCTCGCGTTTCATTGACCCATAAACGGGGACATGATTCAGAATGCGATGGGAAAATAAGGCAGCGTTTATGAAAATTAGTTAAATTAACCGCTTGGCTTTACCCATTTGGAGAGACTATTTTTGGTCTTGGTGTGACTAATCGTGCGTTGGAAATATCCAATCATTTAGGAAGTGAGGGATTTTAAATATTATTATTTATTTTTTAAAGATTTAAGAAAAATTGATATCAAATTGTTCAGTTATTAATAATATTTGACAATAAAATAAATTTTTAAAGCTTTATGAATTTTTAAAGAAATTTAATTGGACGTTAAAAAAAATAATAAAATTATTAAAAATTAAAAAAAAAATGTTAAAAATATTTGAAAATAAACAAAATATGTAAAGCTTTAGGAATTTTTAGAGAACTTTAATAAGACAATATGCAAAAAAATAGAATTATAAATAAATTATTTGAAATATTTATTTTTTATTTTATTATTAAATTAACAAAATATTTTAAGAAATTTTTACCAAATTTTAATTAAACTAAAAAAAAGTAATAAAATTACAAAAATACAAAATAAAATAAATGTTTGACTATTAAAAAAAATACTTAAAGCTTTCGTAATTTTTAAAAAATTTTAATTAGACCATAAGGAAAATAATAAAAGCATATTTAGAATACAGAATCGTTAAAAGATTTTTTGTTTGACATAAATTAAGATTTAATTGAGCAAACATATTAAACTGAAGGGGATTATTATACATCTTAAATCAATAAAATTTTAATGTGATCACAAAAACCAACTGGTTTTCTGAAACAAGCAAACGAAAGTGAAAATACAGAATTACGAAATACACACTTTTATGTGAAATTAAAAGAAATTTATAAAGTCAAATATTGAGATTGAGCATTCCAAACCCTCCGCTCATAAACAGCGATCGCTATCAAGATCGAATTATGCCGAAAAACCCTGATTGAAATATGCATATTTTGGCCATACGCATTCAAATTTCCATCAAATTTTCAGCGCCTTGAAGGCGGATGGTCGCTGGTCACCGAAAATAATGCACATAAACTTGAGTGGCTTGGCTTATATGGATTATAGACATATATGTGAGGCGGTGGCCTGGCTTTCATGGCCCGCTGACACACGACGCCGTGGACCATAAATTAGAGTGCCAGGGCCCAATAAAAATTCTTGGTTGGCGAACAATGCCGTGCAGCAGTCATTTGGCAACTGTCAAACCGAAATAGTTGACTTCATTTGTGGCCTAAACGAGGCTCGAACGTGTTAACAATTACGGGGCATTAGCGACCGATGCAAAGCTGCTGTGACAATTGTCGCGAAAAACGAAAGACTTAGGCAACGAACTTGCTGGCTAACGAGAGGGAAAACGGAATAAGAAATATTATTATACTTACGAATTTCATATTTGCTGGCTGATTGAGCTGCTCGCTAATGTGGAAGCTGCAATTAGTTAACAAATATTTAAATTATAATTATAATTAAGCACTGGCACTTTTCACGTTTTTTTAAGCTTTGTTTTTTTTATGATCGATATTTTTGTTTGGTAAATTCTCAGGTTTCGAGTTTCGTAAATGCGTTGTATTTGATGGGTGGCTTTTTTGTTATATATCTTTTTTGAGCATGTTATTTATGGATGACAACCGACGAGCACGCGAAGCCAGGAAAAACTGTGTGAACTGTAGTGCTCGCACTCCAATAAGCTGGGGTCTTACACGGTGGATATTTCGTGTGCGGGGCTCTCGGCTTTTTGGATCTCGGATCTCGAACCGCTGTACGTCGGCCTGTGCAGTAAAACGTTTAATGAATTCCAACAGATATGCTCAGTTGATTTTATATAAAGCATGGCCCGATCTCTGCCGCCGTCGACGGCGCAGCCGTGCGTTTGTTTTGAGTGGCTTTTCAACTCGATTCGAATGATTTGAGTGAGTTTTTTTTGAGGTTTAGTGTTCAGTTTGGTTGTTGGGTCTACGTGCCATTGGGTTTTGCATTCACCCCCGGCCACGTGATGTTTGTTCTCTGCAAGGGAATCGGTTAATGTTAATGTTAATGGGCAAAACTGCAGCAGTGGCGAATTCAACTTTCTAGCGAATCAATATTCAATCGTCTTGGTTCCGGTAACCAGTTTTGGGTTTGCTTTGGTTTGGGTGCACAAAACGGGTCGACTCGATCAGCTGCTGATGCTTATGCAAATCGGTGTAGCTAGCATATGTAATTGGAAAGCTGGCAACAACACCTGGCTTGATTGCAGGTGAAAACATAACAACAAGCGGGCATCGGGCATTTGGGCATTTTCTTCCGCCTCTGACACTTCCACTTGACCGTGAAATTCGCTGGATATTCGTTTGATTTAAATGACAATTTGCGTTACGTTCGCATTGAGTGTTCAAGAATGGCAAATATGCATAATCTGAATCATAATACGCGCGTTCTCAGCCGGAAGCGTAGAACACGGTGCCCCAATAGAATCCGGCGGCATCTTTAGTGTATCGTTTAACGACTGACATTTGCTGCCGTGTGTGGCCCTTAAAAAAAATGAGAAATAAATGTGAAATTCATGAGGAATGCCTGTCATGCTCGATTAGCTTTAATCTTATACGATTTGCACACTTGTTTGCTGCTATGCCAGCAATGCGTTAGTGTTGGACTTTTTATGTTTTTTGTTTTATGCGACAAAGCGAGGGGAATGGAGGAGGGGCAAGAGGGAAGAGGGGGGTGGGAGACTTGGAGCAAGTTCAAGTTCAAATCACAGCTGGCCACAAAAGCTCCTTGGCTGGCTGCAACCGCCAAAGTCGAAGCGATTGACTAATAACCAATACGATACTCTTCACAAAGGGTTATATCATCTAGAGGACGGTGTGCCTCAGATTAACTTGAGTAATAAATAAATAAAAAATCTATTGATATTTTAGGAGATCTTGAGAAAGAGAGAGGAAAAAAAATTATATTAAAACTTAAGAAACTAGGTAAATGAAATGTTCAGTTTTATAATTTCATATTTAAACTCTGATATTTTAGTGGCTCCACATTTAATACTGCTGGTAGTTATAAAGCTATTTTGTATTATTTTCATATTATTTTATTTACTTTTATTATTTTATCTAAACCATTTCAGGAACCTGTTTTAAAATAGTAATTTATTGCTTTAAAATATAGATTTACCAAAATTAGCAAATACATTTTAATACATTAAGCAAAAAATAATAATAGATTTAAGATATAAATAGATATAAATATAATGTTAAATTTAAATCCAAATTCAAGTTCTAACACTTTTTAACTGCCTAATAATGTATTATCTTATAATTTTTTTATGTTTCCATAATTTATTATTTATTTAAGATAATATTTAGAGTGCGCAAATCTAGTTTCAGATATTCAGCACAGACTGGAACTACTTGAACTACCGAAATCTAGGGTAATCCCCTGCAGTTAGCCCCATGATCAGACACTTGGCCAGGGTATTGTCTCACTGGCCTTCCGTTCTGTTCTCTTCTCTTCGGTTTTTGCATTGTCTTCACTCCACGGCGAGAGGGTCAAGTTCAGTTTCAATTGCTGTAAGCGAGGCAATTAATGCGGCTAATTGTTGATTGCCATTGATTTATGCTGAATCAATTAGCCAATTGCCTTGCCTGGCTTTCTTTGCTTTTTGCGAGCTGCGCGCTGCGAACTGAGCAATTCGGCAGGTAGCGGGTTATCAATCACCGAGCGGCCTCAGATTTGGCCTGTCTTGGCCCGGCCGCCCCAGGTTATTGCCACTTTGAGGAATTGGATTTGAAAAGTGCGGCTTGTTTGGGGCCCAACTTGTCCGCACATGACAGCCGATACGATAGCTGCCGTTTATAAATGAGCTTTTAAGCGAGCCACTACTAATTGTTAGATTCTATCTTCTGGCTGGGTATTCTATAAATAACCGATTACGCGATGGTCTAGCCATGATAATGGCCACATCCTGGGTGGGAAACTCTGGCCCACACGCTTCATTAATCATCGCGATCGGGCACTTTCATTAAAGGGAGCTTTTCGGACAGCCACTCCCCGAAAAAAAATGCTGGACCCCAAAATAACTGCCATATCTCACTCGAATCCATGAGGAAGTCGATCGATCGCACAGGTGAGTCAAATATTTGCGGGAGCGACAAGAACGAATGACTCGAAAGTACGTATATCTCGGCGGAAACTGGCTCAGATAATGCACCTGTGGTTGTTGTAGTTGCTTTGAGAGAGGTGAAAAGTGAAATGATTTCATAAATGACTGATATAATTAGGCACGTTATATGCCAATTAGCGGCGTGTTGAGGAAGCAACCTCCGCGAATCTCCGCCGCCTTTCACGGGTGACACATACACAACATCTTGCACCGTTAGCCGCCAGTTGCTAATTGTGCCCAAATGTGCATTTGAATCGGTAATTATAGTCCCCATTCGATCCGATGCAGCTGCATTCCAAAGTTCCTGCTGCATTTGCATTGCTATTGCATAGTATAGTAGTTTATTCTCACGCCGCGCGACCTTGACAGTGACCCCGAAAAGTTGGCTGCCAACGCACGCCGAGGAGGAAAACTCTTGGCGCACTGGAACTGGTTTTCCCGCCCCGTTTTCCACCACTTGAGATACAAGATCCAAGATCCAAGCGCCGCAAGACCCGAGGCGTGAAGGCGCCAATGTGCGTGTGCAATAAGCCATAAAAACGTCTCGCACCATGACAAACTGGCTGTGCGTTGTTGGCGTTGTAAGCCGATCCAAAGTTATTAATATGCAAACTGGTTGGACGCGTGAATTAGGCGCCAAAATGAGGGGGCAGGGAGGGGGAAACTGTCCAAAACAATAATTTGCATTCATCAATTTGGCAGTCTTAGCTGCACTTCCGCTTTACAGTCTGCAAATTGTGCCATATTTGTTTGACTTTTAAATTACTACAAATAAATTGCAATGAAACGTGTTTATCAATCAGAAAGGCTTTAGAAAAATTATGGCTTAATTTCTTATCCACGTTTCTAACATTTAAATTAAATGCAATGTACAACTTTTCAAGTCAATTTTTACTGGATTTTTCACACAAAAAGGCAAAGCACTTCCTACACGAAGTAAAAAATAAGTAACCATAACATTTTTTTCATTTTTTTTTTTGTTCTTTCATTTTTTATATTTATATTTATAAGAAAAATTGAACAAACTTCATCTTGACTATTTAAATTCGATAAGCATTACTGATAACGGTTGATAGGCAGCTTCGATAACAACTATGCAATCCCAACAATCGATAGGCAAGCGATAGTTGCCAATCACAGTCAGTGACTCACAGTTGCCCACCACTAATAGGCCGGCTGAAAAGTGTAAAAAAGCAAATATTATTTTCCGTGTATTTAGATTCATCCAAGTGGGCCACCGAATGCAGCCATGACCAATCAGTCGCTCGCACACTCCTCCCTGGCGCTGCTGGCGCTCCTCGTCGCCGCACTGGCGGTGCTCGGCGAGGATAGTCCCAGGGAGCCGGACTACATGAAGCGGGAGCACAGCCTGGTGCGTCCATTCCAAGGTGGGTAATTAAGCCCTGATAAGGCAGAGAGTACGTGTACCTCTAACGTGGCTTGGCTTCCCTTGCAGGCGTGGGCGTCATCCTGCCACACTGGGACTTCCTGGGCAACACCATGGTGACCAGCAACTACATAAGACTGACGCCGGATTTGCAGTCTAAGAGCGGCGCCCTTTGGAACTACTCGGTAAGCAGACGCTTCGGCGTTTCCCTGACCTCGTGAGTCTAATGTTTGCTGTGCTCAATCCGCAGCCCGTGATGACGCGCAACTGGGAGGTGCACGTGGGCTTTAAGGTGCACGGCAAGGGAACTGAACTCTTCGGCGACGGCTTTGCCATTTGGTACACCAAGGAGCGCATGAAAACAGGACCGGTCTTTGGCAGCAACGACCACTTCTCCGGGTTGGCCATCATTCTGGACACCTACAGCAACCACAATGGACCACACAATGTAGGCAAGCCTAAGGTCGCTGAGTAACCCTTGCTAATCTGTAATTTGTAGCACCAACATCCATATCTCAGTGCCATGGTGAACAATGGCAGCTGGAGCTACGACCACGATCGCGACGGAACACACACTCAGCTGGCCGGCTGCGAAGTTCGCTTCCGCAACGTGGATTACGAGACGCTAGTTAGCATTCGATACGAAAACGACATTCTCTCGGTCTCGACGGATCTGGAGAACCGCAACGAGTGGAAGAGCTGCTTTGTGGTCGCCAATGTGGAGCTGCCCACCGGCTACCACTTCGGCATGTCGGCGACGACGGGTGATCTGTCCGATAATCACGACATCCACAGCTTCAAGTTCTACGACCTGGATTCCAACGTCAATGTAAGTTCACATCTGTTTGGCAAACCTCGGAAGGGGAATACGCTTTGCTCAGCTGCCCGCTTATCGGCTTAAGAGTGCAAGGAACCCGGGAGCGGGATTGAGTTTCGGTATCTGTATAAATGAACTTGTTTGTTAATTGCTCAAACTTGCAATAATTTAGCCAGAGGCGTCAAAAACATGGTTCGATCAAATCGTATTAATCTTTCAAAAGCTAAAAAATGTTTGTCAAGCCAACCCGATAAAGATGAGTGTTTTATGAATATCATGTTACTGAAAACCAGCTTGACTTCACTTGTTCATTAAACCACAATTTTCTTTCGTCCACAGAACGATGATATTATCCGACGCACCAATATCATACCGAATGCCAAGACCTTTGAGCCCCCGCGTGAGCACAAGGAGGATCCCAAGCCGGGAATGTCCAACGCCAAGATCTTCTTCATCCTGCTGTTCGTGGTGGTCGTGGCGGCTGCAGTGGCCATCTTCGCCATCTCCTTCTTCAAGGATCGCAACGCGCGAAAACGTTTCTACTGAGCTCACTGGCCCCTCGAGCTAGTCCATCAAAGCATCATGTTAGGAGTATTCCCCTCAGGACCTCAGTTGAACGCAACTTTTATTTATATTTGCGACTGTATCCCATTTCTAATCACCCTTTTTAGTTTCCTTAATATTTTCGTGAGAGGGTAGACATAATATTACACGTGTTGGAGTGTTAAATTTAAGTGCAAATTTTTAATCTGAACTATAGGAAAATTGAGACCGTGAGAATATTATTGCATAGACAAGATTAAAAGCCACCAAACAAATGCATGCGCTTCTGAATTAACCTTCCATCCGCTTCTAGTGCTGCCGCCCGGCCAGCATGGACTCAATCTGGCGCACCTGGTTGCTGACAAACCGATCGCGGGCGTTGCTCTCCTGCCGCTGCCCCGGCGGCTCACCCTCCGACTCCAGGGCGTCGTTGGACTTGTGCATGCCGCTCAGAATGCATTGCTCAAACAGCGACTTGGACCGTGCATCATCGTCCTCGTCGTCCAATGAGTCATCCGAACTGTAGTTCGGTTTATCACCATCCTCCGACTGCTTCTTCTGGCCATTTGTCCTGGATAGAGTGCTGGTGCTGGCATTGGCCAGGCTGGAAGTGGTACTCGCTCCACTGGGTTGGGGGCGACAGCTTCCTGCCGCAATGGCCTATAAAAATGAAAAAGAATACATTAAAGTCTTTATGATATAGCTACATTCCAACTGCAAATCCACTAAGTTACTTGTTCTTAAATGTCTTAACATACTTTTGTATTATTAAAGACATACTTATATCAACTTTTATACATGAACACTGATTTTTCCACATTTTTCTTACCTGACTGAGCAGATTGCAGTCATCATCCGAGTCCATGGAGAGTGAGCTGAGCGAGTCGCTTTTCTTCGGTGGCAGTCGCGGCTCAGCTTCCCCTTGGACGGCGCTCCGTCTGGGCGGAAGCTTCGGTGCCTGCGCCTCCTCTGGATTCCTCAGGGGCAGCTTCGAAACAGGTCCTGCCGTGCAGGAGCCCACCGTGAGATGAGAAAGCCCGGAGATGACCGAAAACGTGCAGGGGCTGTCTTCCACATAGTATTTACTCATCTCATCCGACACTGGTAGATAACTGGGTAACGCACTGCCACCGCAGCGCATTTTGGAGATGGCATCCTCTGCCGGCATTCGGGTGTCCACCATCCCGGGCACTTCAGCTCGCGGCGCCGGCACTGGCTGCTCTTCGTTGGCATTCAGATCGTTCGGTATGGACAGAATAGAAAGATCACTGTTGCTCGGCGCCTTGGAAAGCAGGGCCGGAGTGTCTTCCGTACAATAACTACGAGGAGCGTCGCCATTGCCATTGATGTCATTTGTACGCTGTCCTCGAACGCCGTTGGCATTGGAGTCATCCAACATGCTCAGATTACTTAGGCTGGTGGCGCAGGAGAAGGCGGCTGGCGTGTGCTCCACGTGGAATCTGTTCAGCTTGTCCTCGAACACATTTCCAGGCTTCCGATCAGGAGTCTCCAAGTTATTTGGGGCGGACATCTTTCTGTCCCTTCTCGGCGATTGTGGCATGCTCTGTGTTGGTGAATCGGGCAGCTCTGAGGGCGAGATGACGCCACTCTGCATCCGGCTGTACTCGCTGATCACAGATCCATTGTCCTCGCAGGCAATGGTCTCATCGTCGCCCACCAGTGAGTCCATCGAGCTGCGCCGCGAAAACATAAGTGGAGTTTCCAGCGCGGAGTCAATGTTTTGGGGCGTATTCGTGTCCAGTTGTCCCAGCTGAACTGCAGGTTTCGTTGGCGTCTTCGGCGCCAGGCACTTTTCCGGTTTCTCTGCCAGGCTGTTGAGAGAGTCGAAGCGACTGAAGCTTCCAGGGGTTCCCTCCTCGCAGTAGTTGATCGGTCGCTCTGCCGTTTCCGTCTCCGCTTCGTTGGCAAGTTTCTGCTTGGCTGCTGAAACCGCCACGATTCCCGGACCATTTCGCAGCTCCGTGGCCGAGGAGGACTTGGCCAGCTGCAACTCATTGGTCCTAATCTCATTGGTCTCCGTCTTTATCTCCGGCTGTGCCGACTGAGCGGATCGTCTCTCCTTATATCTAGCACTAAAATCTGTGGGCTGGTCCAAGTCAATCTCGAAGTTCTTACTGCTACTGGGTTTGTGCTCCATGTACTTCATGGAATAGTCGATGGGCTGCTCCTCCGTCGGTGTGACAATCTCGAAGGGATTCTTGGCTCCCTCCGACTTGGTTGAGTATTTAGTGGAGTCGGATTTGCCCGAGTAAAGGGACTCGCGACTCTCGCACTTTCTGTTCAGGAAGCCAGATGTGCTCACTGTGGAAGGTCGAACCTTTTTCAGCGATCCCGTGGGATTCGAGCTGAGACGGAGTGAACTGAACCTTCGGGGCAGTGTGCCACCATGGCCAGCATCTTTGTCCAGCGGCAGCGATCCACCATCTCCATTGGGCATCAGCTCCAGGGTGGCTCTAAAATTCACTAGGTTTTTCAGTGCCGAAGCACTGCCCTCGGCAATCATGGAGTTCTTGGAACTGATCAAAGCGCGCAGCAGCGGAATGGCGTTGTGGTCGATGAGGTACTGCTGATCCTCGGGGCAGCGCGCCGAGAGGTTCCACAGAGTGCCGCAGGAGTTGCTCACCACCGTTAGGCTTTCCGACTTTAACTGCTGCAGCAAAATGGCCAGGCAATTGTACCGCCGCAGGATCTGGCGGTATGGCTCACATACTGCTATATGGCTGGACACATTTCGTAAAATGCCACCCGCGTTTTCAATGATCTTTAGAGTTTTACTTGGACCCTCGTAGCTGAGCATTCCAACTAGGAAAGCCAAGGCCCCATCCACAGCGCAGAATTCGGCTTTATTGGTGCTGCAGTGCGCCGATAGATTCCACAGGGCGGAGAGTATGGCCTTCAGCGTATTCTCGCTCTTGTTCTGCATTGCTGCTCGAGCTAAAGAGGTCACCGTCCCAAGTTCGTTGAATATGGTCTTCATATGCTTGTCCGCGCGCCAGGAGAGATTGCGTAGAACGCCAGCAAGGACCTAAAGAAGTTATAAGTTCGTTACTGATTATTGTTTCTAGCCTTAAAGCAAACTCACCTGAAGCAGTTCATCCGGAGCCGTGTTCAGCTGGGCAATTACCACCTCCATGAACTGCCGCTGGCCGCACAGATACGACTTGTTGTGGACGTTCTCGTCTCCGAAGGTGAGATTCGTGAGGGCCATCAGGCCGTAGCTCCTGAGGGCGTTGCACTGTTCCCTGCCGGCAGCCGGTCCGTGAACCGCATGATCGAGATGCACCAGATTGGGGATCGCCTTGAGGGCACCTAGTTCGCACATGGTCTGGCGGTGCTCCTCGTCGAAACTGGCCTTCATCAGGAGCTTCATGGCCGCCAGCGGGTGGCGATCCTCGTCATCTGCGATGGCCTCGCCCCCGCTCTGCAGCTGTGTGCGCAGGAAGTTGCAGTAGTCGAGGATCTGGTCCAGCAGGCGCAGCATTTTCACCTCCCGCTGGCGTTCCTTCTCCTCCGGATGATTGTGCACAATGTTGTGCAGCGCCTGGCTGGCGTACTTCCTCGCCGTGGAGAGGCCTTCGTCGTTGGCATGGAGGATCTGCACCAGCAGCTGTATGCAGTCGGAGCTGCGCAGGGCGGTGCATGTTTCCGGATTGCGGGACAGCTCCAGGAAGTTGCGCGTCAGCTCCAGACGGGTGGCGTCGCTCTCGTTCAGCGTCATGACTTCTAGTGTATCTGTTCTAGAGATCCTCTGCTATAAGTGCATTTGAATAGCAGAAGTTCCAGGAAGAGGCCTTCTTCAGGGGTGGCTTCAGGAATAGTCCTGTTGCAAGGTCGCTCCAACAGGTAGTTCCTTTCGATCTGATATCCTTGATCTTTGTTTGAGATGCGCTAAGCCATTTTCCAAGCGCGCAGGCTCAGCGCTCCAGTGTTACGAATTAAGCTACTTTATAGCCAGATTCAGCTACTTTCATGGATTGACAAAGGAGGTACTATTTCTGGTGCCCGAAATAACTGCCATTAGTAAAAAAAAAAACAATTAATAAACAATTTAATTTAGATAAAAGTGTGCTATTAGTAAGATATATATAGCTATAAACTACATAGGATCTAGCTACTTTTTAGAAACCGAATTTGCCAACACTTTCGTGCTTCATAAGTAAACAAAATATCGATAATTTGTCTAAGCTGTCGAGATCAGTCTTACTGAGCGCGTAATTTGAAAAAAAATACATTTCTCTAGTAAATAACATTTTAATGCGTAAATATATGAATATAAGAACGTTAACTAAAGTGATATTTTATTTTGGTAAAACTTAAACTTTTTTTCATGTTTTGAAAATGTATTTTGTGGAGGGAAAATAGGAATCTGATTTTTTAAAAATACAATATTGCAGCTTTCTTTTGTTATAATTTATGGTATTAAACATATAAACATACTCAACATATTTTTAAAAATAATCAAAACATTTGCATTTTTAAATTTAACAACAAAACTATCGAAAAAATGTCCGCCCCTAGCGAACCGTTACGTCACGTCAATCAGCTGTTGCCGGACGCAAAATTGTTTCTGCCGGAAAATGAACTTCCTAAAAAAAGTGAGTTAAATAATAAAAGAAAACATGTAACTTGATTATTCAGCTCCCCGCTTCCCCTACAGTTGGTGCCCCAGGTGGCGTCCGAGGTGCAGCAGCTCAGCCGGTCGGGCATCCACACCAGCTCCGTCTGCTGTCGCGTGCAATCCGGGCGCTACCGCATAACCACAAAGCGAAACAGGCCGCTCACCTACGAAATGGCCAATCCTCCGCATTTCATTGGCCACCGCAAGTCGTGGAACTCGTGGAACACATGTGAGTTTGGGGGCGAGTTTATTAAGGATTTATATTCATGGCTCCACTCTTTTAGCCACGCTGAAGGATGCCCCGCGTCCGTCACAGACCGCCATTGAGGATGTGTTCATCCGCAAGTTCGTCACCGGCACCTGGCACGGCCTCGTATGCTCCGAGATCATTATCAAGCGACAGCACAACACCATCAGGATTGCTTCGCTCATCCGACAGGCGATCACCCCGCGCAAAATGTACTTCCTTATTGGCTACACGGAGGAGCTGCTCTCCTACTGGATGCAGTGCCCCGTGACGCTGGAACTGCAGACGGTGGGTGACAAGAAGGACGTGGTCTTCAAATACATTTAGTTGATTTCACTATTTACATGTCCAATATAAAAAATGTTGTAGATTTACTTAGTGAGTGTACTCGACTTCGCTGCTGTTGTTCTGCAGCGATTTGATGGCCTTGTTCACAATGACGCCATCGAGATCCTTAACCTGTGGATAAGTTCCGATTAGCTTATGGGTTTGATCAGTGGATTTACGATTTCCCTACCGTTTCTATCAGTCTTTTCACGTCTGGCAACGATTTCTGCTTGAGTATCAGGGACTTTATGTCCTTGACCAGTTCGACGAAGAGGAAAACAACTATTTTGCGGGAACCGCCACAGACTTTGTCCCAGATCTTGACCAAAACTGTCTCGCAGATGACGCCAGCAAAGCAGGTAATGTACCAGTTGTCCAGTTGCGTTGAGTTGCCATCAAACAGGCCCAGCTCCTCCAGGTGGCTATAAGAAAAATCAAGAATCAGTTGGGGTAAAAGGCTAATCAGATGAAAACCCACTTGAACAGTGATTGATCCTCCCGCTTAAGCATAATCTGCGTCTGCTCCTTCAGCTTGACGCATTCCTTCTTCAGTTCGCGGGTGTACTTGTAGAATCCCTTGGCAATCCAGTAGGTCTCCACATCGTCGTTGAATATCTGAAGCAGGGTGCGCACAATCTCGATGAAGTGCATGTCGTCCGCCTGGAGACTGGCACTGGCATTTCCGTGCCACAGGCGATTGGACTCCAGCAGCCACATTGTGTGCATGACCAGCTCCTTCTCCTTTTGCTCGGCACACCGGAGCACCACGACGGCCCGCAGCAGATCCTCGTACATCTCGCGCCTCTGGTCGCGTATGTAAGCCGTGGACGCCTTGTGGAGCGGCAGAATGCCCATTACCAAGGCCCACAGGTAGCTTCTGTGGATGTTGGGCACGGTGTAGTTCATGCAGAACTGCTTGAGTTTGCTCAGGTTGCGGATGTCATCCTGGAGCAGCTTGTTGAGCGACTTCTTCTCCTCGACGCTGTTGATCAGGCATTTCTCGTAGTAGCTGGATCTAAAGTTTCGTTCGTCGGTGTTCGTGGTCATTTTTACATTTTATTATAAAGGGGCCAATATAAATATTATTTTTCAGGGCAGTATAGTATATAAATACCGGAAAATCCCCCAGAAAATGTCTGTGTACTAAGGTACTAATTTTTCGATTGGTGGTTTCAATTTATCGATTTTTATCGATAAGATAAAAACTGTATTATGAGGAGGAGATAAATGTCGATAAATCACGGTCACTCTAAAATATCAGGTGGGTGTCTTTGCTAGACTAGCCGTTTCAACCTAATAGGGTCTTCCCACAGAGAAAAAACCTTATGGTGGATGGAAGCTCTGTGGGAACAACACATTCGTCCATTTATTTGTTACAAAATGTATTTTCAAAGGTAAACAAAATGTGCAAATCGTGGCGAGTTCAGGCAATTGTTCGCGAAAACGGAGGCCCAGAAGGCCAGTCGAGAGTCCAGCAGTCACGGATGTAGAGAGCCGGAGCTCATCCGCCGGATATATCTGCGTGAACACGAGTTCGAGGCTGTTGCTCGCCAGCCACACGAAAATCAATAATTGAATCAGAAAATCAAAACACGGATTCGCCCAGATGCAAGCAGGCCCGCGATAAATTATGCAATTGTTGGAGCCATTAACAACCCCCCTACCCCCTCCCACCGTTCCCGTTCTCGTTTTGGCCCCGTTCGCAGTTGATGTATTCAAATGCAAATGCTGAGCCCCCATTTGACCCCTGCCGTTGCTGTCACTACTGCCGTGCATGTGCATGTTGTTGTAATCGGAGCTGGGAATCGCGATGGAGCAGGAAATTGGCACCTGGGACTCGGTGCTGCTGGAGAACCTGTCCGAGGATAGTTTCATCAACAACATCCATCAGCGCTACAAGCGCGATCACATATATGTGAGTCCTGCAAGTCCTGTAAAGGGTTTAGATTCCAATACATACATTCCTATACACTTTGCAGACCTACATTGGAACTTCTGTTGTGGCTCTGAATCCATATCATCACATATCCGAGCACTCTCTGGACAATGTCCGCAACTATGGCGACAAGGGCATCTTTCAGCTGCCGCCTCACATGTAAGAGATCTTCATTAGTCTGCTCTATATCTTATATACATACCTATTATTCATCCCAGCTATGGCCTCACCAATCTGGCCTACCAGTCGCTCAAGGATCAAAGCGAGGACCAGTGCATTCTACTCACCGGCGAGAGCGGAGCGGGCAAGACTGAGACCTTCAAAATGATCGTGAACTTTCTGACCCACATCCAGGATCGCTCGCACTGCCCCGCCACGCCGAATGTCCTGCGCAAGCAATCCTCGACCAGCTCGGCCAGCGGGCTGGTGACGCACGCCCACAGGCGCGCCTCCAGCAGCTGCTCCGGCACTGCCAACTTTATTATATGCAAGAACCGGGCGGAGAATCCGCCAGCCACTATTTCACGGCGGCAGAGTCCTTCGCCAGGACCCTCGCAGCGCTCGCGGACGCGGGCCGAGAGCATCGAGCGCCAGAGCAGGCGCCACATGCGCGAGAAGATCGTCGACTTTGACTTCTCGCACCACAAGAGCAGCGAGAACATCAGCAGCCTGCTCGAATCGCATGCCCACCACTTGCATCCGACCAAGTCGTGCTTCAAGCACCAGCAGACCCAAGTCAGCACCTGCACTGCCATGCCCCCGGCTGCTGCCAAGGGTTCGCCCAAATACGCTGTGCCCTCCGTCTACGGCGGTGGATGTCGCCAGTGCGGGCACAGCAAGTGCGTCCGTGCCCAGAGCCTGGAGAAGGAGGAGCGGGATGAGCTGCGAGGCAGCACATGTCGCCTATCCACAGTGGGCACCGCTCAGCCGGCGCATCCGCATCGCGGCAGCTGCTCCAACCTGATGCGCCAGCACTCGACAGAGAGCCAGCCGGAGCGGGAACGGGATCGAAGCTCCCTCATGGGGTCCACGCAACGTATTTCGCTGTACGATGCACACAAGCTGAGCAAGGTGCTGGGCGATCTGCCGCCCCCGCCGCCCAGCTCCGTTTCGCCCACGCCGTCGGCCAGCTCGTCGCTGCACAGGCGCCACAAGTCGCCCACGCAAAGGATGCGCGAGTGCGTGACCTGCGCGGATGTGTTCCTGGAGGCAATGGGGAATGCCTGCACCCTGAAGAATAACAACTCCAGTCGATATGTGAGTGTAATACATACATCAGATAGTTAAGATATTGTATTGATTTCCATCTTTTCTTTTTCAGGGCAAATTATTTGATATTGAGATTGACTTTAAGGGCGATCCAATGGGAGTGCACATAACTCATTGTAAGTAAAATCCCTAGTTGATAAAAATAAAGTAATATAACAAATTTTCTTATATTCGTGCTTACTCTTAAGATATGTTGGAAAAGGTTTGCCTTAGTATTAATTTTTCAAGTTTTTTATTTGTATTCTAATAATTTATTTCTGTTCACAGACCCGTATAACGGATACTATCATTGGAGAGCGAAATTTTCACATATTTTACCAGTTACTATTAGGAGCTGATCTCCAGTTGTTAAGTAAGCAATATAAAACTTTAAACTTTTGGAAATCATTTCTAACATTTGTTATTTTAACAGAGTCGCTCAAGCTGTATCGGAATGTGGAAAAGTACGAGCTGCTTAGGAACACAACTGCCATGGAGGAGGACCGCATGAATTTTCATTATACCAAGGTTGGATATGAACTGAAATATTATGTTTATTTTATTTACACATTGCCAACTTATTTCAGCGATCACTGGATGTACTGGGCCTTAGTTGTGAGGAAAGTAACTCCATTTTTCGGGTCATCGCAGTGGTGCTGAAGTTGGGTAACTTTATTTTCGTACCCATCACCAACATTGATGGAACCGAGGGTTGTCAAGTGTCCAATGTTTATGGTAAGTTCTAAATGATTAACTAAAATAAAATATTAATTAATTCACATTTACAGAGGTTCAAGAGACAGCACAGCTTCTCAATATAGAAGCCCAGATTCTGATCAACTGCTTGACCAGAGCGAATAGTTCGAACAGCGCTCAAGAGGATGTGGGCTGCGAAATGGATGCAAGGCAGGCGGCCACCAACCGGAACACACTGTGTCGCACTCTCTACAGTCGCCTCTTCACGTGGCTGGTGAACAAAATCAACGAGTCCCTCAAGTCAACGCAGCGCGAGAAGAACTTGGCCTTGTTGGATTTTTATGGATTCGAAGTATTGGAGCACAACTCCTTTGAGCAGTTTGCGATTAACTACAGCGCGGAAAAGATCCACCAGGCAAGTGTACATTGAACTATAGTATAAACTATTTTTATTTAAATCATTATTCTTTTTCAGAATTTTGTGTTTCATGTTCTGCGCTCTGAACAGGAACTGTATATCCGCGAGGGTTTGGAGTGGTCCCGGATTGACTATTTCGACAACGAGTCAATTTGCGAGCTGATAGACAAGCCCAGCTATGGCATCCTGAGTTTGATCAACGAATCCCATCTAAACAGCAACGAAGCTCTTCTTTTGCGAGTTCAACAGTGTTGTGCGGGGCATCCCAACTTTATGACCACCGGTAGCAACTCCATGTGCTTTCAGTGGGTTTATATGCTTAGTTACTTTGTCGGAAATGATCATTCATTGTCTTTCTCTTACAGGATTCGCCATTTCGCAAGTGTAGTCAACTACTCTATACATCGGTTCCTCGAGAAGAACTCGGACATGCTGCCAAAGTATATCAGTGCTGCCTTCTACCAGAGCAAACTTTCTCTGGTGCAGAGCCTCTTTCCCGAGGGAAATCCCCGTCGGCAGGTCACCAAAAAGCCCAGCACGCTGAGCTCGAACATCCGAACCCAGCTGCAGACGCTGCTGGCCATCGTAAAGCATCGTCGCTCCCACTATGTGTTCTGCATCAAGCCCAACGAGGGCAAGCAGCCGCACCAGTTCGACATGGCGCTGGTGCAGCACCAGGTGCGCTACATGTCGCTGATGCCGCTGGTCCACCTGTGTCGCACCGGGCACTGCTACCACCTGCTGCACGTCAAGTTCTTTCACCGCTACAAGTTGCTCAACAGCCTCACTTGGCCCCACTTCCACGGCGGCAGTCAGGTGGAGGGCATCGCCCTGATCATCCGCAATCTGCCGCTGCCCTCGGCGGAGTTTACGATCGGCACCAAGAATGTGTTCGTGCGCAGTCCGCGCACCGTCTATGAGCTGGAGCAGTTTCGCCGCCTGCGGATCAGCGAGCTGGCCGTGCTCATCCAAAAGATGTTCCGTATGTACCACGCGAGGAAGCGCTTCCAGCGCATGCGGCACAGTCAGATGATCATCTCGAGTGCCTGGCGCACGTGGCGGGTAAGCAATTTTCGAAGGAAACTATTCGTTTGCACTATGTGCCTTATTTTACTTTCATTTTCTGCATGTTAGGAGTGCCGATTTGGCATTCCCTTCACTGGTCGTAGACATTTGTGGAGTTTATATCGTGTTGTAAGCATTGCATGATTTATTCTACTTCTTCTTTAAAGATTTTGTTATTTTCTCATTAATAATAAATTGATTTATCCTTAGGCCCGCGAGGAGTATCGGTCCCTGAAGTACAAACGCCAGGTGAAATGGGCCATCGACGTTATAGGCCGCTACTACCGCCAGTGGAAGATCAGGCAGTTTCTGCTGACTATTCCCCTGCGACTGCCGCCGAATACGTTGAGCCCGCTCTCCACAGAATGGCCAGCGGCGCCCGTTTTTCTCGCAGATGCCTCGCGTCAACTGCGTTCCATTTATCATCGTTGGAAATGCTACATCTACCGGAACTCCTTTGATCAAACGGCGCGCAATCGAATGCGAGAGAAGGTTACCGCCAGCATAATATTCAAGGATCGGAAAGCATCCTATGCCAGAAGGTGACTTATACCATTCTTAATATTAATTAGATTTTTAAAGTAATTATTTACTTTATTATACTTCTGCAGTGTGGGCCATCCATTTGTGGGCGACTATGTGCGACTGCGACATAATCAGCAGTGGAAGAAGATCTGCGCCGAGACCAACGATCAGTATGTCGTCTTTGCTGACATAATCAATAAGATAGCACGCTCCAGTGGCAAGGTAAGCTGGGAAATTCGATTTTTAAAAAGAATTTTAATTTATAATTGCTTGATTTCAGTTTGTGCCCATTTTGCTGGTGTTGTCCACTTCATCGCTTCTTTTGCTGGACCAGCGAACGCTGCAAATCAAGTACAGAGTGCCTGCATCGGAGATCTACCGTATGTCTCTGAGCCCCTACCTGGATGACATCGCTGTGTTCCACGTGAAAGCGGTATATAGTTGTAACTTTAAGCTTATAACCAAATATTAATTTATCGTTTTATTTTCTAGTCTGAATTTGGACGGAAGAAGGGAGATTTCGTGTTTCAAACGGGTCATGTAATTGAAATTGTGACCAAAATGTTTCTAGTTATTCAAAATGCCACAGGCAAACCGCCGGAGATACACATAAGCACTGAGTAAGGGCTAAAAACAAATGATGATTCTACATCATTAAGTCATTTTACCATAGTCTACTATTTGTAACCACTTCTAATGGCTTTTACCTTGCAGATTTGAAGCAAATTTTGGCCAACAGACTGTCATCTTCTCGTTCAAATACGGTGGCATGTCGGACTTAGCACAAGGCCCGCCCAAGGTCACGCGCAAGGCGAACCGCATGGAGATAATTGTGTGATCCGCGACAGAATCGGAATCTGAATCGAACTCGAAATCTAATCGTGGCAGCTCATTGAGTCTGCTGCTATCATCATCGTCGCCTTAGGCAGAACTCGAGTTCGGCGGTCCGTATCCAAAAATTCTCACCAGTCATCATGCAACTGCAATTTACCATTGCCCTTTGCTGTGGTTGGGGTCTTTCGACTTTTATATGGTCCCAGGGATCAAAATACAATTTTAGCAATATATTAAAACACACCAACAACACTCACATCACACTCACAACTTAGTTTTGTTCACAAGCGACAATCAGAGTAACCAATTTGTTGTCAAGATTGTGCCAAAAGCAGGAAACTAGAAGTGTACCAAGGAGTAGATGAATGAAGAGCGAGCTAATTTTAAACTGCACCCTTTTATTTAACTATCTAACTGTAAAGTTAAAGCGAAAGCGAAAGAAACTAACGAAGTGAACAACTGAATTTACGCATCTAATTTGTCGAACTAGGTTTAAGTGTAAGTCATGCACCAAGTCGATTAGCATTGCAACAATAAGTACGTACTGTAAGAAGGCACAGGGAGAGGCGTCGCTGGGAAGGATCTGGATCTGGAGGGAAGCTGGAGGAGCAGCGGACGCAGGTGCTGGATGGGCAGTGTTTGGGATTTTACACAAACTATGATATTTCCGTTATAGAAACCAAGGCATTTCTCTTACATTTAAGGTTTCATACACAATAATTAGTGAACTAATGCTAGAGAACAGACATATAAACCTCTTTGTATACCGGAAACACAAATGAACCCCCAATATATATGCAATTTGCCGCGACTTAGCAAAACATACAACTTTCCCAAGCAAAAGAAAAAAACAAAAAAAAATGTTAAACAACTATTTACAAAGCAGAGCAGATGAGTAGTTAAATATTTCAAATAAATAAATATATATTATATATGTATACACCATACGAAATTAATAATGAGTCTATATAGAAGCGACAACAATATGGGAAAAAAACAGAAGTTTGTTACATGTTGAGAACGAATGTGTGTAGTTGTTTATATATAACTTGTTATTGATAGTTCGGACATCTATGTAATTCAAGCTGGAGTTGAGTTTTCCAAACTCCAGCGATGTCACAGAGCAACTGCGATGTTGAATTCCCAGTTTTTATTTGTATTTAAGTTTTAAGCGAATACTTCGAATGAAAAGAAAAAGCCAAATATGAGTAAATCGAAACCCAACCAGTTGGTAGTTTATAAAACAAAGTTTAGCAATAATAAAACATACACATAGTAAATTGTTTTTACACACACCCAAAAGGGGAGCGATCCTCTTACAACTTGGACTTTGGCTTCTTGAGCATGTCGCGCAGGATGCGGCGCAGGATCTTGCCACTGGGGTTCTTTGGGATTTCGTCCACGAAGATCACGCCGCCTCTCAGCCGCTTGGCGGGCGAGGCGTTGTCGTGGACGAACTGGATAACATCGTTCTCGGTCAGCTGCACATTCGCCTGTTTGACAACAAACGCCATCGGCAGCTCACCAGCCTCCTCATCGGGCTTGCCAATGACCGCCGCATCCTTGATCTTGTCGTTGGTGAGCAGCAGAGACTCAATCTCGGCCGGCGGCACCTGGAAGCCCTTGTACTTGATCAGCTCCTTAATGCGGTCCACGATGAAGAACTCGAACTGATCATCGTAGTAGCCAATGTCGCCGGTGTGCAGCCAGCCGTCCTTGATGGCCGTCTGGGTGGACTTGGTGTCTCCGATGTAGCCCTTCATGATGCCGTCGCCCTTGAAGCACAGCTCGCCCCGCTCGTTGGCGCCGAGCAGCTTGCCGGTGTCGGGGTCGATCACCTTGGCGTAGATTCCCACCTTCAGCACGCCCACACTGCCGGGCTTGCAGTACTCGTCGTTCTGCACCAGCACACTCAGCGTGGACTCGCTCAGACCGTAGCCCTGTCGGATGAACGGCACTCCGATGCGCTCCTTGATCTGATCCTCGGTCTCGCGACTCAGCGGCGCTGCTCCGCACAGCAGGACCATCAGCGAGGACAGGTCGTATTTGTCCACGATGGGGTGCTTGGCCAGGAAGACCATCAGAGGTGGCACCATGAAGGCCATCATCACGCGGTACTTTTCGATGGCCGAGAGGAAGAGATTCTCCTCGAACTTGGGCAGGTACACCAGGCGGGCTCCGCGACAGGCGGTGGTGATGAGCGTCAGGCAGCCGAAGGCGTGGAACCAAGGGATGACAGTTAGCAGAGTCACTTCCTCCATGGGAATGATGGTAGGCTGGCTGTTAAGTAGGAGCAAATATTAGTATGCTCCTTCGGATAAATGATCCATTAAACTCACATTTGCGAGTCGAGCGTGGCCAGAAGATTCATCTGGGTCAGCTGCACGCCCTTGGGCAGTCCGGTGGTTCCCGAAGAGCACACAATCAGGGAGACGTCCTCATCCTTATTGGCTGACGGGCTCGTGAACTCCGGCTGTGTCTTGAACTTGTCGTTGTCCATCAGCTCATTAAAATCGTAGACGTTCTTGAACTTCTTGGAGCTGCCGCTCAGGGCGATGATGCCCTTGACGAACTTGTTCTTGCTGGCCGCCTTGGCCACCCGATCGATAGTGATCTTGGAAGCGAATATGATCTTGGGCTTGGACAGGTTGATGGCGTGATCCACCTCACGATCCGAGTACGTCACGTTGAGGGGAGCCACGGTGGCTCCAACTGCAAAGCCGGCGAACATGGCTATGGCAAAGTTGACGCTGTTCTCGCTGGACAAGCCGACGACGTCGTTCTGCTTGACTCCCAGCTTCTGGAGGATGTAGGCCAGCCGCACGATGGACTTGTGCATGAAACCGGCCGTGTATTCCACTCCATTGACGGCATCCACCAGCACCGTTTGCTCGCCAAAGCTCTTGTACTTGTCCAGGACATACTGGCCCAGGGATCTGTAGTCCTGGGCCTCTCGTTCGGTCACAGGACCGCCGTACACGATATTTCCGGGCAGCAGAGTCGAAGTCATCTTGGCCTAAAAAGATGGAAAGCATGATAGTTAAGGTTTAGCATTTTATAATGGGTTATTAATCCTAGATAACACTAGATACCAAAAATTATTCCAATATATGTGGGTTTTCAGGGCGTAGGCAGTTTTTTCCGGAAAAATTGAGGAGCAACTTTCTACAGGGGTTGAAGTTAAAGCAACCCTTGAAAGAGCACTCTAATTGCCACACTTTGAACCCCCCGGGCTATCTAATCGTGCTCGGTCCGTAGATCTTTTACTTTTTGCCCAACTGGCCATCGATGTTAACAATGTTCTGCGCTATCTGAGATAGTGGATTATAGAAAATCTGCATGTTTGCCAGTCCAGGTTCCAAAGGTCGTAGTTCGCGGCGATTGAAGTGACATTTTCCGGCTCCCCAGCGCAATTGCATTATCGTACTCGGGTAAACACTAATTAAACCTTGTATTGTTTATGTTTTACACCGCTAATTTATTCCATATCATTAAGGCACTCCGGGGGATCCACTTACAGTAGTCACCTTTTCTGGATTACGATGCGAGCGGGAGCGGCTTCGGTGCGAAACTAAACGTTCGTCAGAGGATGGCGAGGCGGAATATGTCAGGCTGTGTTTACGGCACGATTAGATTAACGTATTTGATAAGTGCGGCGGCTCAAGTGCGCAGGCGCGAGCAGCGGCTGACTTTTTTTAATTCAAAGTAAACGAAAAGTGCAACTGAAAATGGGTCAGGGGGTGGTGGGGGAAGAATTCGCGGAAAAAACAACAGACAGCTGTTTCAAATCTCCACTCGATAAATGTTCATCGAACTGTCAACACACTCTGACAACTGACGGTCTGGCAACGCCGTGTGAATATTTTTATTTATGTGCGGTACACTGAGGATTGTAGGGTATATTAATTTATTTTAAAGTTAAACTTAAAATAATTAAAAACTTTTCACTCAATTACAAATCCTTGTTTGTCTTAAATTTAATTTGATTCTTTTATAATGATTTAAAAAATTTTTTTATTTATAATAATAGTTTCTGAATAAGCCATAATTAATGTAATATGTTATTTATTTTTTAGTTAACTAATCATAAGTGCGTGCCTACAGTTAGGTATTTCAGTGACTTTAAGCACGTTCCATTAAAAAAGTGTAGCGCATTCACGAGTCGCTTCCGACCGATTCACTGCCGATCTGATTCACGGATTCCTAACACGCATCGGAATGGAGTAATAGCGCAAATATAGGAACTATGCCAGCGAGCAGTACTTAGTTGTTGATATTCTTGGGCGTGGAGCAGAGGTCCGTAATATTTCTGCAGAGCTGCCTCCAGATAAACGTAATCAGCGTGGTATTTTCGATCGTGCGGCTTTAATCGTTAATATCTCGTTGATAGGAGCAAATAACTTAGGGGGACGACGCCCTTCCACCGCAGCAAAACCATGTCTGCCTCCATAACAAAGAAGTTCTACAAGTTGGATATCAACCGGACGGAATGGGAGATCCCGGAGATATACCAGGACCTGCAGCCCGTGGGATCGGGTGCCTACGGACAGGTGTCGAAGGCCCTGGTGCGGGGCACCAACATGCATGTGGCCATCAAAAAGCTGGCCAGGCCCTTCCAATCCGCCGTGCACGCCAAGAGGACGTATCGGGAGCTGCGACTTCTGAAGCACATGGACCATGAGAACGTAATCGGCCTGCTGGATATATTCCATCCGCATCCGGCGAACGCCTCGCTGGAGAACTTTCAACAGGTGTACCTGGTCACCCACTTAATGGACGCCGATCTGAACAACATTATACGCATGCAGCACTTGTCCGACGACCACGTTCAGTTTTTGGTCTACCAGATTCTGCGGGGATTGAAGTACATCCACAGCGCCGGAGTGATCCACCGCGATTTGAAGCCCTCGAACATTGCCGTCAACGAGGACTGCGAGCTGCGTATCCTGGACTTCGGACTGGCGCGTCCCACGGAGAACGAGATGACGGGCTATGTGGCCACGCGCTGGTACCGCGCCCCTGAGATCATGCTCAACTGGATGCACTACAACCAGACGGTGGACATCTGGTCGGTGGGCTGCATTATGGCAGAACTCATCACCAGACGCACCTTGTTCCCTGGCACCGATCACATCCACCAGCTGAATTTGATCATGGAGATGCTGGGCACGCCACCCGCCGACTTTATGAAGAAGATCTCCTCGGAGAGCGCACGCTCCTACATCGCGTCTCTGCCGCCCATGAAGAGGCGCAGCTTCAAGAAGGTGTTCGAGAACGCCAATCCGCTGGCCATCGATCTGCTGGAGAAGATGCTGGAGCTGGACGCCGAGAAGCGGATCACGGCCGAGGAGGCGCTGGCCCATCCGTATCTGGAGAAGTATGCGGAGCCCAGCGACGAGCAGACCTCGCCGCCGTACGATCACAGCTTCGAGGACATGGACCTGCCGGTGGACAAGTGGAAGGAGCTGATCTACAAGGAGGTCACCAACTTTAAGCCACCGCCCTCGTTTGCCCAGGTCCTCAAGGATGTCAAGTGAAAAGCAATCGACCCGTCCAGGACTCAAAGTATTAAACAGGGCCATTTATTTTTTATACCGCTTTATATTTACTTAGAACCTTGTTCGAACGATGCCTTTTGTACTCAAATGTACCAATTCCTAGAGCTGACTAATATTCTTGTTTTGTACGATGTTTTACCAATTTGTTATGGCTTGCCACTAATGTTGTACTGTAGATTTTACAATAAATTCGTTTTTCAAAAAATCATGATTTTCGAATTGTCACGAAATTATAGAATTGGCTTTTGATATGTTATTTTATTGGTTTATTTCCGAATTGACTTTGTTTATCAAGTCAATTTATCTCTACTTTTCCGGTCGTAAAGAGAACTGAATCACTTACTTACTGATTAGATTATTAGAACTCTTTGATAAGACATGCATTTTAGGGGTAAGTACGTTATTGCGAATTTAGTATACTTTCTACTGCCGAACCTTTAAGGTATTCTTACCCAGAATGGAGCAATTCGCGAGAGTGCACGTAAATGAAAGCGTTTGGGAGTTTCCAGACATATACCAGCTAGTTAGACCCATGGGCGAAGGTTCCTTTGGTCAGGTGGCCAGGATGAGGCTACGTGCCGGGCAAACTGGTGATGTGGCCATGAAGAAACTGGTGGAGCCTTTCGAGAGAGAGGAAGATGCCAAGGCCGCCTATCGTGAGATTCGTCTGCTGAAGCACATGGATCACCGGAATGTTATCAGCCTGCTTCACGTCTTCCACCCGCCTCTGCAGAGGAACGACTTTCAACAGGTTTATCTGGTGACTCAACTGATGGACGAGAGCCTGCACAGTTTTTGCCGCTCTAACAGGATCTCCTCGTACCACATTAGGTATATCCTTTACCAAATACTGCGAGGTCTGAAGTACATTCACAGCGCCGGTGTCCTTCATCGGGATTTGAAGCCCGGCAATATCGCGATTAATCAAAATTTCGATGTGCGAATCCTTGACTTTGGCCTGGCCCGTGTGTCCGGTGATAATATGACGGACTTTGTGGGAACCCTGTGGTATCAGGCCCCCGAACTGCTCCTCCTCCGGGACCACTACGCAAATGCCATCGATATGTGGTCTGTCGGTTGCATCCTGGCCGAACTTATCTCGGGTCATGCCCTATTTCCTGGAAACTGCCATTCAGATCAAATAGAGCGCCTGATTGACATAATGGGTACGCCCTCGGCGGAGTTTATCAGCGGCATAAGCTTGCAACATGCTCGTAATTACTTGAATACGTTTGGCTTTCGAGAAAAACGCAACTTTCATCGAATGTTTCCGAATGCCAG
This sequence comes from Drosophila mimetica, assembly GCA_037075245.1. Taxonomy (NCBI): domain Eukaryota; kingdom Metazoa; phylum Arthropoda; class Insecta; order Diptera; family Drosophilidae; genus Drosophila; species Drosophila mimetica. Next base: position 4,821,628 of record JBAMCH010000023.1, on the reverse strand, counting down.
TGCGATGGCCCTGGATTTGATGCAGCAAATGCTGGAAATGGTTCCCGAAAACCGTATAACAGCGGATGAAGCGATGAATCATCCGTTCCTAAGTGATTTTATTGAACCCCACCATCGTGACGAGGACATCGCACCAGCCTATGATCAAAACTTTGAAAACATGGTACTTCCTGTAAAGTGTTGGAAGGAACTTGTATTCCATGAAATTCAGAATTTTAGGCCACCTCCATTTTATGCTGAAGCTTTGAGAAGGGGTTATGTGCAGCAGCAGTTTTGAACTTATGTATAACAAATATAAATGGATAATAATAAATTGTAAATATATATTTTTAAAAGTAATTTGAAATTGCCATTACGACTTTAAATTATGGGCCATTGAAATGATTTGAATAACCAATAAATTAAATTACCACTTTTATTTTCAAATAAAAAGTAACGACTTCCGGTTTCCGTTATTGGAATACCCTTAACAAATCAGCTAGGTCTGGCAACGCCGCTAACAGCTGACGGTGCCGGTTGATTTTGTTGTTGCATTTGATAATAACAAATATGTTAAGCTTTCGAAGTGTATTGAAAAACTGCCTTTCGGCCAGGAAAACGTGCAGCAGGAACATCTCAGCCCTCTACATAACCGGCGATAAGGCCAACGAGAACTATGTGACCCTGCAGCCGTATCTGGACTTCAAGGGAACCTTTAGCGACCGCCAGTCTTTGGAGCAGAGCATCGCCAGCCGGGGACTGGACATACGATTGGAAAGTGTGCTTAGCAAGTACGAGAAGTATGGGCGGCACCACGCCCAGCTGGGCAAGGTCTCCGAGGAACGCGAGGCGGTGACCAAGCAACTGAAGGAGCTCACCAAATCCGGAGGCAGTGCGGAGCAACTCGAGGAGCTGAAAGAGCGGGGGAAATCGTTGCGCAACGACTTAAAGACCCTGAAGCAGGCACTCTATCCCATCGAGGATGACTTTATACACGACTACCTGCAACTGCCAAACCGGCTACATGAGCAGTGTCCCACTGGAGGCGAGGAGAAGCTACTCTATCGTCATGGCCTCCCCAAGTCGGCAGAAAAGACCGCCTCCCACTTGGAGCGCCAGGATCTTATACACTTTGTGGACAACAACCGGTATTACATGATGGAGCAGGCTGCTCACTTCGATGTCAATGCCATGCAATCCCTGGCCCGGTACTTTGTCAACCATGGCGACTTCATCCAAACCGCCAATCCGGACTTTGTGCGTTGCGTTCTGCTAGAGGCGAATGCCACGCCCTTGGCCGACTATCATCTGGTGCAGGAGGAGCATCTGCAAAACAAGATCAACACCGCCTTTTTGACCGGAGGAGCCGCCTTCGAGAGCTATTTGGGAGCCATGACTAAGCTCTGTGTGTATCCCTCCGTGCTGCCCCTGCGCTATGTCTGCTGTGGTCGGAGTTACAACAGGGCGGAGGCTGAGTTATATGGGCCCACTGCCAGTCTTTATACGGCGACCCAAACCAATGCGGTGCAAAGCTTTGTGGCCACTCAAACGGCGCAGGAAGCGGACTCCCAACTAGAGCACATACTCAGCCTGGCGGTAGACTTTTACAAAGCCTTGGATATACCCTTCCAAGTGGTTTACGCACCAGCGGGATCTCTCACTCCGGCGGAAAGTCTCCGTGCAGCTATAGAGGTGTATGCACCATCGCTTCAGCGCTACGTGTGCGTGGGAAGGATCAGCAACTACGGGGACTTTGTGTCCAAGCGAATCCTGTTCAGCACACGGCGAGAGAAGCACTACGATTTCCTGCATCTGGTGGGCGGACCAGTGCTCTACACCACCCGACTAATCGCAGCTCTGTTGGAGCACGGCGTGCGCCTGGAGGACTGCCAGCTATTGGGCTCCACTAGCCCGAAACCCACTCATCAGGAGGACTTGCAGCAGTTCAAGGACCTCTTCACGTAGAAAACGATCTTTGTTCATCTTCCTGTTGTGTGTCCTTAAGTCTAACAATAAGTAAAAGTTAAGTTTTACATACAATTATTTACAATCTAGTGTAATCTCATGGTCAGCGGTGGGTCGAGCCCAAACGCCGAAGGCTAATCGCTGCACTTGATCTGCAGCTTGGGAAATCTCTTGCGGAAGTTCTCGCACTTGGGCGTGGTGAAGGTGAAGACGTTCCTGGAGTCGTCCAGCACGGAATTGGGACTGGAGCGCGGCACCCGCAGCACGTAGGTGGTGTTGTACTTCAGTTTGCTAAACTCCAGCGGATCCCGCTGCAATTAAATCAGGAAATCAGGGTAAGGAAGTTGAGATTAAGACTAATGCGATCTTTCCAGTTTACACCTATGCCATGACCCATTTCTCCGCATCATTATTTGGGGAACTTTTGATTGGCATTTGACCACGTACTGGCTATTGGTAAGACGTGTTTTTCGTGTCAAAAGGAGGAAACATGATTGCGCCTTGTAAAAACAATACCCCATGGTCAACGAGGTTCCCCCTCGATTCGCCCTCGCCCGGTGGTCCGGCCAATCGGCACGAAATATTCCGACATGTGGCTCGTGGCTCCCATCAGAACATCATCAAGGGTATTACTTACTTTGGCGCGAATCGCGCGGAACTCTCGCTGCTCGCAGTTCGTCTCCTGGGGACACAGTTCATAGACCCTGTGAAATAGGCGTGAAATGGCTGCTGCTGCATTTGGTGGCCCAAAAATGTTTACACAACTACTCACTTCTCCTTGTGCGGCTGGAAGCCCAGAATCTGCACAATCATGCCGAACTTCCGGTTCAACCGGAAGCCCACTTCATACGTGGCGGCCGTCGTTGTCCGGTTCACAACTTCATTGAAGCCAGCTGGCGCCGGAGACGTGACCCGTTCCCCTGATCCGATGGAGCTGCTGCTGATGTGATGGTGCCTGCGCCTATTTCCGTTTCCCTGACCAGAACACTGGAGCGGAGTGATGGGCTCCAGGGGCTGCAACGTCGTGTTGAACAGCATGGACAGCTTTTCGGACTTGAGGCGACGCGAACCAATGTACGAGATGGCCTGCACCTGGATGTAGTACGAGGAGTTGGCCAGCAGCTTTCTGATCTCGAACTGATGGGTCTGAAAGAATCATGATCTGGTTCATAAGAGGTTATCATCTTACACTACCGGATCCACTTACATCCTTCACGTAGGTGTCCAGCGTGATCATCGAGGCCTCAGCACTGTTCACGTACAGGGACCAACTGATCTTGTACTTCTCCACGGGCAGATTCGACTTGGAGGGACACCACACCAGCTTCACGTTCATGTAGCGCCCATCGAACTGCTTGGCAATGATCTTTGAATCATTAGGAGCCTTCGGCGGCTTAGGATCTAGGAGGTATAGCGTTGTGGCTGAAGGTTAATTGGAAGAGACTGGACTAAATTACTCACTGCCTGTGGAGGGAAATGGCTCGCTGGGCTCTGAGTATCCCCGGAAGCCAAAGGCATTGACGGCAGCCACTCGAACCTCGTACCAGCGACCTGGTCGCATGTGAAAGAAGATATATGTGCTGTGGGGAAAGAGAGAAATCCCATTTAAAAAGGCAACCCTTCGGATGAGCTGAGGCTGAACCTACTGCTTGCTGTGCCCGATGTTCTCCTCCATGATCTTCTCCACCCGCTGCCACTGCCAGGGTCCCAGTTTCCTCTCCGCAAAGTGCCGCCCAATGTGCGAACGCACCTCCACATGGAAGTAGTAGACCAGCAGCGAGGACTCGATCTTCAGATCGACCGCATGACCCCTTGACCTCCGGAAGTACAGGATCTTGGGTATGGGCGGCAGCTGTGTGTTGTTCCTAACGCCCAGCGGTTCCACGCACATGGGCCCGCAACTGGAGGCGCAACACTTCTGCACCTCGGGGCACTCGTGATCATACTGGCAGTTGTCCAGGCAGGAGAGCCTCGCCCGCGTCTGCCTCCCGATTTTGGGGCAGCTGCCGGCTCTGGGTCCCAGCAGCAGCTCCTGAATGCACTTGTCTAGGCACTGATCCCAACCAGCTTTGCTCGATGGCTGGCTGCCGCACTTGGCCCGGCACTGCAGCTCCAGAATCTTATCCTTGACGTCGTTACTATCGCGGAACCAGTGCGCCACCTTCTGTCGCTGCAGTTGATTGGACGTGGAGGAGGCGGATCCATTGGCCACGGCGCTGGAGAATAGCTGGCCGAGGAGGAGGAGCAGCGCCAGCAACGCCACTTGCATGCTGCCCATGCCCATCGAAACCGATCCGATCCGATACTCGGTGATTGCAATCTGCAAATGATCATGAGTCAGGTGATCAGCTCTCGGTTTCTGGACATTCCGTGCGTTCGTAATTTGTGCCGATCATCAGCAGCAGCGGCAGCCCGCTGATTATGCTGAAGGATCACCCGTTCCCCTGCCCTCCTGCCCCCTTCGCCCCGATCTCGGTGGGAGCCGGGAACCGGTTTCACCCATTTTGCATGACCAACTAACTAATCATTCCTCGCATTTGTGCCGCCCGACCCCGAAGTCGAGGCAATGAAAATGCAAAAAATACATAAATGTATCTCAAGTGCTTGACAGGACTTCAAAGCGCGCATCATAGTGCGTGCCAGTGCCACGAGAGCATCGGACGGACGGCCAGACGAGGCCAGCTATCTTCATTCCGAGCTGACTCCTTGATGCCCTACACTTCAGTGGTTAAGTTCTAGAGGATGGAACTACAGGGACTTATTGGAGGCTCAAACCTTTTTAAAGGATTTTGTTTACAATGCATAAATGTGGTTAAACTTTTATGTTTTTTGGCTCTATAAGTTAGTGATTCAAAATATTTAAATGAATATAAAAATGTAAACAAGATTTTCATAAATTTAATAGAACTTTTATCCATAAACACTTTATAAAGTGTTGTATCATATTTTAGGTAGGTTTACATATATCTAAAACTTTAAAAATGTATCAAATATCTGTAAATTTGATAATATATCTAATATCTATTGTATTTCTCAGAGTACCTACCTTTTTTGAATGATTTCGAAAAAGTCCTAAAAAAAGTTCCCAATTTAAACATTTTTCAAGTGTAGAAATCTTCGCACCTTTCTAAATACTGACAGCACTTTTTTCCCCATAATTTCGCATCACCGATTCTAGGAACATGGAACCGAGCAGACTCCTCGAAATTCTTCACCTGTTTCCCTCTGAACATCAATATCGATCTGCTCGCATCGATTCCATGTAGGGTATTTAGCACGCAAATGGGAAACTAATGTTTTATGGTATGGTCGATGGTCGTCGGTTTATGTTGTTGTTTTGGTTTTTGTTGCCGTTCGACTGCGTGTGAATGTGCAGGCAGCGAAAACAAAATTGAGAAAAATACGACTACGACGAATGTGCGAGAGCTGCAAGTGGATGTCACCACATCCATAGCCACATCCACATTTGCAGTCGCAGGGGCAGCCGCAGCAGCCGAGCAGCAGCAGCCTCATCAGATCAGAAGCCTAGCCAGCAGATGCCGCACATACCAAGGCGATACAGACACTCTGGGAGCAGTCGAGTGGAGAAGTGGTGCAGCGATGCGGTGGTTGGTGGCGGTGGGGCAGCCAGGAGATGCCATGCCCCAGTACACTTGGGGTCAGGAATATACCTACCTATTATTTATCATTTACTTCTCAATAACTAATTTAATACTTATTTATATTCTAATAATCCCATCGCATTTGATAATAATACGTTTAATTCAAAATATTAGTTGCAGTAATATCTTTAGTCAAGGCCAACACTACGTATGAGTAATTTATTTGGATCCTAACACAACAGGTTTGTATACTTTTAAAGGTATGTGGGTTATACTATTCTAAAATGTAATACTTTGTTTAACTTTTCATTCACAATTTAGATTTCATATCAATCGTATTAATAATATAGTCTCAAGATCAATTATATTTTGTGCGAGTATTTCCTATAGTCTGTCCCCCAAAAGCATGCAATGATTTTAAAGATCTAAAAGAGATCTAAATTTGAAGAATATTATTATGATGAAATATATTAAAAATAAAAGAATAGTTATTATTTGTTAATCATTTTTTAATTTAATTAGTAGTCCCCAAAAGAGTACACTTAAAAAATTATTGCTTCACTGACGATATTATATTTAAAATTAGATAAATTTGATACTACTAAGATGTATTTTCTTATAAGAAATCAATTTTACTAAATAAAAGAATTATTTTCTGAAATTTAAAAAAGATGGCCAGTAAAGTAAAAGTTTCTAAAATTCAGTGCCAATAATTTTTTGAGTGTAATAAGAAATTTCAAAATATTTCCTACACCTCTTTTGCTGACCGCTGCTGTGTGGACTGCCACTCCGACTGGGATGCGATGGATTGGGGGCCAAGGAGCTCGGAATGGCTGCGGGGAGGGCAGGGGCGGCCCGGGGCGGCCTAACTGAGGGACATTAAGCGACAAATGAATGTGCGCGACGATCGACGCAAGAAGATGAAGCGGCGACTGCGACGACGACGATCGCCAAGAGCAGAAGCAGAAGCAGACGAGATGAAATGCACCAAGTTCCGCGGAACGAAAAATTTGCAACAAAATTGGGCAGTAAAGCGTCGGCAATGCGGGGATGGATGTGGGGATGGGGATCGGGATCGGGAATGAGGAATGGGGATTGGGGGATGAGGATCGCTTCCACGACTCTTCCAGATGAATGGGCTCTGCGGCTGACGCTGATGAGACAGTCGAGTCGCAGCCAGGCTGGCTGCCGTTGCGTAGAGGCGATTAATTGCTTTTAACGATTCAAAAATTCAAAATTACTTTTTATGCTTCACGCACACCAAGGCGAAAAGGCACTTGGCGAGCATAGCTCAGCACACATTCAATGCACTCGAAGAAATTTGTGAAAATATGTGTCTTAAGTATTTCAGAGATATCTTTGAAAGATTGAAAAAGGTCCTTTAAAATATATTTATATTCAAATATGCTCCTTCAAAAAAAATGTATATCTATGGTTTATTATATAGGTTTTTATAAAGAAAGATATTTAAGCTTTTAAAAATTTAAGTTATTATATGAACTTTATGATTCTTAACCTGTTATTGTAATAATAAATTCTTAAGAGTTCTGAAATGAAATTTTTTTTAAGTTCTAACTTTAAATTGAGAAGTTTTTAAGAAATAATAGTTCAAGTCGTGTTTCACGAAAAGTTTCACCCATATTTTCTGCGAGTGTACATACAGGGGAGTTGTTAAGGAGGGCAGCAGATGGAAATGGGGATGAGGATGATGGGGGGCACTAAGATCCGGATCGATTTCGTCGTTGACGTCGTTGCTGTGATAAATCGTTGGTGGTTGCTGCTGTTGCTGGAGTGTTGCTTTTGTTTTGCCTCCAGTTGCAGCTCCGTGTCCATCTGCACCCCTCTCCCCCGACTCCTGATCCTCCATTTGGGGCTTAGTACAATAGCAATCCGGCGACAATGGCCAGCAAACCCAAAGCAGCAGCAGCAGCAGAAGAAGCAACAACTGTGTGTAATATGATGCAAATCGTTTAACACTTTGACCAACAGCAGCAACGTCATCGCATTGTTGCCCCTGCCCCTGCCAAAGTGCATTGGTGGTAAAAAAAAAAAAATAAATAAAAAACGTTAACGTGCCAAGAGGGGCAAGTAACAAAACACCAACAGAGGGGGAGCGGAGAGCAATCATCAATTTTGGGGGCCAAGAACGGCAAGATCAAATTGAGAAGTTCGATGGTCTCGTTGTTCAGGGGAGCTCCATATTACCCTAGATCATTGCTGAATCACAGTTATCCATAATGTAAATATCCACTGAATGTTTACTGTTGTGCATTATAAGAAACCGTGAAGTTCCCTTCTCAAATATCATGAAAATAAAATGCGATGCGTCAGAAGTCAACGCTTTCGATGCATGCAAATTTATAGCCTAAACAATTCATCATCAATTAGTTATGAGCTATGGAAAGTATTAATAAAACCTTGTTCTTAATACATTTTACCAATTGCATACTGTAAGCTTGAACACTGTATTCCATAAAGGGATATCCAATCAAACACTTTGAAACGAGCCAGAAACTTGAGAAACCATTCTGCTAATTTGAGATGACCTAGCTTCCCCAAGCTAGAAACTGGGTATCGTTCCCTTTGTTGTCAAGTGCGGTATCCCCGGATCACATTGTGCCATTTAAGCCCGCGAGGAAATCCAAGCACTACCAATGGAGGCCCATTTATGGGGTTCAAGCACCCAGCTGGGCATGTGCTCAAGCTCAAGCTCAACCGGAGCGAAACGGGGTAGGATGTGTGCCCATGGCGGTGTCGGGTTCGACGTCAGGTTCCGAACCCGAAGCCGTGCTCAAGGTTCAGCGATATGATATGTCGTGTGTACATTCATACTCGTACTTCCGATTATAGAAATGCCTGAAAACTCCCCTGGGCGGTCCCATCTTAGGGTTATATATCTTTACGAAAAGTTCCGAAAATCTTGTAGATAGAATTTTTAACATTATCCTATAATAAGTAAGAGGTAATGTTGAAAAAAGATGTTAGTTCATTTTACATTGATACCATTAGAATGGGAATACCTATAGATATAATAATAATATCGGAAAGGTAAATGGTAATTGGTAAATGGTTTCCAAGGTTTCCTTATTTCTATCATATTTTTTAGATTTCATGTTCCATTTTGGGGAAATTTATTTCTTATCTCATTTATTTTCTCAGTGTTATAATGGCGAAAAACGCCGGTACCCCAAATGTCCGGCTAAGAGAGCTTTTGCCGTGTGAAAAGAGATGTGGCCGCATGTCACCCGTGCACCAACCAATGGGATCCGTATCCATCCCCTTGGGCACCCCTATACCACCACCATCCGCAATTAGCACAAAGCCAATCTCATTTACGCCGACGGCATTGCGCAAATGGCGAGCGGTGCGAAACATTTTTGGGTACTCACGGTAATGGAAACACTTTCGGGGGAAACACTTTCGGATGCACTGGCTCCACACCGCGAACTGCGATCTGCGATCTCGTACACCTACGCAGACGGAGCGCCTTCTTTGATCGCCTGCTGCCACTTTATTCTTTAATTCGCCGCGCACTGTTCCGATTTCCGCTCCTGGGAACTGGCAACTTGGAGCCCGGTCCAATCCGAAATTGAAGCTAAACCGAAACCGAATCTAAATCTAAATCAGAATCTCAAGTGGGAGCTCTTTTCGTGCGACCGTCGCGCTGCAGCCGCAAAGAGAGAGTGACACACTGAACGCCACGGACTCGGACTGCAGGGCTCGGGCTCCAATTCTCCCGTTCTCCCACCGCTCTCTCTCGCGCACAGTGGGCAAATTTGATATAGCCTTCTTAGATATGTATTACTAAATTAATAAAATAGAAATGTATAATAAAAATTAATTTTATTTAAAATTTAAAATATATAATTTTTTTACTCACAACCTTTTAAAAAATAATTATGGTAACAAATTTGTAGATATAAAATATGTAAGTTCCAAACATATAAAATAAATAAATACCACACTATTTGCCTCGCGAATTCTTAAGCTTTATGATAATAACTTTTCCCCATTTTGATTAAAGTTTTGCTTATTTATACCACTGTGTTGTGCTCCACTTGCTCTTACTCCCTCTGCTCTGTCCTCTCAGCATCTTTTTCGGTCAGTGTGTGTGCCAAAACAGAGATCTCCACCTCCATCTTCATCTCCGGCTCCCTGTCTCTCTCGCTCCGCTCTCCCTTTCTACTACTACGATGCCGCGCCTCCCTCATTTTCATTCAAAATTTCATTAAAGGATGCACACACGCACGCACACCCACACACACTGGTCTGTTGATTTGCATGCACCAATTACTTTATTTTCGTGATTACACATTTACACTGTGATTACAACGGGAACCTGGAAACAGATTAGGTTCTGATCGTTCGCATCCTTGGATTCCCACAACATGCTGCCTTTCATCTGCAACACGGAGAAAAATTTTGTGGTAATTTTAGATTTAATCGAATATATTTATTCATTTCAAATAATGTAGGAACATATTATCGTGTATTTCTTAAATTTTGTAATATATTCTTAAATTTTGAAATATATTCTTACATTTTTATTTATTTTGAGTTCGTTTTTAAAAATGATAATGCAAATAAAACCTTAAGTTTTTATATGTTTCAATACTTAACAAAAAAAATTTTAAGTAGATCCTGAACTTACCACCGGAAGAGTTTCGTTTACAAAGATGTTGGCCCAGTACGCTTTGCCATCACTCGCACTTTCTATGCATCCATGATCCCCATCGCAAGGATCGGGAGTTATGGCCGCCTGGGTTTTTATATAGTTGAACACCCATCGAACTTCGTGCTTCAAAAAGGATACACCATTGCCTGTAAATAAGTTGTATTAATCAGATTTATAAAATGAAAGGTCTTAAGAACAGGCCTCAAAAAAAACTTTAATATCATTTAATTTATGATTACTATTATTCTGGCCACAGGTATCCAATTGTTTATAAGTATCTAATTATGAGAATCTGTTTTGCATGCTCCCCTTAATCTTAATGTTTGGCCAATCTTTGTTACACCCCCTATCGGGTATTGGTACTCCAAATATTCGATTCGTGCTGAGATCAATCGCTTCGACTTCGTCTCCATTTCTGCTGATTCATCAAAATATCATTAAGCATTCATTATTTTATTTATGGATCGACTTTGGGGCGGGGCCCCAGGCTGCAATCGCTGTCAATATCTCAACGACTGCAACGAAGTAAACAGTAGTAGAGCAGCAGGAAATTTGGTGAAATTTCGTAGATTTACAATCTTGGATCAATTATATTTACGACAGGTGCTTATCGATATTGCCATCATTATTTGAGCACGCAGTGGCTGTTCTACTACCGAATACTCTGGGTTTTCAGGGGGTTCTAAACACCTTGCCCCTTGCCAAACATCCGCCATCCACCTGATCGAAAAATACGAATTTCGCCCGCACTAGATCTATTTTTGTTTCCGACTGACTTTTGCTCGCAGAAAGCGAGGAGAGGGTCTCTTTCGCCGAGGAATTCCGAATGCACGGATCTAGTGTTATCAGTGCGTTTGCGTTGATACATTCGTACTTACCATTATCATCGAAGCGCACAGTAACCTTAATGGTCGCGTTTCGGGCCATGGAGCAAGGCAGTGAGGTACAGCTCTCGATCTCCAGGTAGCTGACCTGGTACAAAGAACCTAGAAAAAATTAAAATACGATTAGTTTTGGATTATAATAATCACATCTGGTTGACCTTATTTGTCTATCGCAACCCATGAGTAATAAAAACTATTTAAAGATAGAAAATAGTATGATAGTATTTTCGTATAGTATAATATCCAAGTCTTATCTTAAAAGAATTCCAAACATTGGTTACGTGACATTGTACATGCCACCTCCACCTACATATAACTTAGCAACAAATTAACAATTTAATACAAAACTTTTCCAGCAACTAAGCCGAGTTATCTGCGATCGACACAGACGTACACCTATATAATCACAATAATCTATAATCTGTGACCAAGTGCACTTCTCAAGGCCTTCAAACAGTTTCTATCTTTAAAATGAACCATGTTCAACAGTAGATTACACCATTCACTTAATTGAGTTCTCTAATTGTCTATCAACGTACCAGGTAATCCCCCATAAGGGTGTCATATCGGTTTGTTTACAGTTCCTTGAGTCTAGAACATAAATCATTGATTTACTGGGCACAGTCCATAAATACTCCATTTAATCAAAAATCGTAAAAACCAGAATACAATTAGTGGACTAAGAAACTATAAAAAGTTGACGAAGTTCTAATACTCTGAAATAAACTAATAAACCTATTTAAAAATAGTTTGCAGTTTGTTTGCATGACTACAAACTGATTTAAAAAGCATGTTATATTGACCCTAAATCAGATTTTTGTTCTAATTTCGATAAGCCTTACTCTATGAATCACTTTTTACCATATCAAATAATTTATAATGCATACAGATCGTTTTTGTTAATGTCATTCGAAACCTATTTTCAAAATATAATCTGATAGTATTTTTCGATTGATTAATTATGGTAATATATCATAAATTCTATTTATCATATCACGCAGTATATCATTTCCGCGACACAATCGGGGAAATACCCTTTATGACTGTTGTATTTTATTCTAGGACTGTAATTTTGTTTGCGGAAGCAGCAGTTTAAGTCAGGTGAGATTGGGCTCTATGGTTTTCCAATCGAAATACTTACTACTCGATGACGCTACAAAATATTTAATTCATAGAACTTGGGTGGATCTCTTTTTTCGAAGATGGTCGGTGAGGAGCGATCATGAAAATATAGAAACTAATGAAGATCACTTTTGATATTCACAAAGCCTGCTTTTTTAGGTTGAAAATTTTGGTGGGTCGACTTTTTAGTGATCTATATAAAATCAGATAAAACCAGGTTTCATGTGTTTTCAAAATCGACCCACCGAAAAGCACTGATTCTTGGATATACTCACCGCAGTCTTCGAAGGGCAGAGATCTCATGGAAAGATATTTGTTGTAGATTGCATCTCTTGTGGTCTTTAACGTTCCACCGGCAATTTGGTGAACAGCGCAAATCAACAAGAGTATTTTTAGGTAGTAACCCATGAAGGCGCCGTACATGGTCTTTAATCAAATCTTCGGGATCTTGATTCGCGATTCGATTAGAATATCGGGCAAACGCGTTTCACGGAGGTGTGCAATAGCTTCCAAATGTCAATAACAATAACAAAGGGGGTTCGATAATGAGGATCACGGGCTGGCAACGTTTTTTTGGGCGATACGATTGGCTTGGTGGCTAATAGGTGACTGACACCAAGAATAGTGAGTCCCACCAAAAAGTAGCCGGCCGTTTAACTTGGCCTCTCTTTGGTTGGGAGAGTACTTGGCCTCTCCGGGAAAACGTAAATAAATAAATACTTCGCGGGCGCTTAGGCAATAAACTTTGATTTATTGACTGGGAGCCGATTGGAGCAACTAACGCTGACTTTCGCTCCGGTTCTGACTGATAACGACACCGATTCACTTTGAAGATTTGGTAAGGGGCTGTCCGTGACGTCGCTGGGGGCTTGTGTGGGCCTGGGAGTGGGTGGTTGGGTGGCGGGCACGCGTGTGAATAGCGCCTATAAATAATGCCAAATAAATCAAGAGCCTGTGTCGATGTGTAGATAAAAGTAACCAGCCACTTGACTTTAATTGAAAGTTAAAGAACATAGCGAACCGTAATTAAATATTATTAGATAATGTCCCCTTCAATATATCAATTTAATCCGCAGACAGCACCGCGCGAGGTGGAAAATTTCGGAATGTGACTCATTCTGGTAGCTGAACTGCTCACTCGATAATACCCTTCAGGTAATTGGTGTTCTTGATGATCCTGAAATCAGTGCGCAGCTGAATGAATTGCCGCACCACCGACTTGTCTAGATAATTCTAAAGTGGGGATGGAAAACAAAAGTAACGTAAGACTGACGCTCGAAATCAAAGACACCGCACACTTACCAGAGTGTCGCCCGTGCAGACCTCTTGGAGGTTTTGTGGCTTAACAAGTAATAGATTGCACAGTGCATGCAGAATGTCGAAGAGCTGCGTCACCAGCGGACTGTCCAGCTCGCGGATGCACTTGCGGTACTCGTTCACGTCGCAGATCGCGCACATGGCTCCAGCCGTGTTGAACTGCATGGTCTGGAGGTGATCATAGATCACCCTATGCAGTCGGGTTCCAAATTCAGTCAGCACATTCTGTAGATTCTCTCCATCAACACATTTCTTAATCTGCACAATGACGGGCTGCAGATTCTGCACGACTTGCAAACAGGCCTAGAAAATAGAAGGTATTTTACTTATAGAAAAGCTTTTTAGCCCAAAAAAATATATCTTACCGCCGAGGAAATGGTATCCACATCAGTCTCCGGCTTGTAGTCGGTTTTCTTTTGTTCATACTGCAAATAGACCTTGACCCAGCCAATGACAGCGCTGATGGAGCGGTCCAGACCCTGATCCAGCTTAGTCTCGATCTGCTCCATCAGAATACGCTTCTTGAACACATAGTCCGAGAACTTGGGGGTGTTACTGAAAGAAAAATGTCCTTATATCTGAGTAATATGTTGATTAATAAAATAGATAGTAACTCACCTCACACAAGGTATGACAGATGTGTGGCACAGCTTGTCCAGCAAATGAACGATGATGTTTGTCTTTTGCACCACATCAAAGAAATACAGTTGGGGAAAGACCCTGCCCTCCGCCAGCGGTACCGCCTGCAGGCCCAACTCCAGTGCGTAATCCACGTGCTCGTGCATCAGGAAGCGCAGCAGGATATCGTTGAGCTTAATGGCATTGCCTGGTAGCTCGGTCTCGTTGGACAGCAGGCGGCAGCGCTTGAGAGAGGCCTTTGCCTCCTGCAGCATGTTGATGGCCAGCTCCTCGGACAAGAACGTCTCACCGCCGTAATCCTCGATGGCGGCAATATTAATGTTGGCCCGCGTGGCTATCAGCACCTCCATGTTGCGTCGAAAGCCCTTGGTGGTCGCCGTCTTCTGGTGCTTCTTGCTGGCATAGAACTTCTCCAGCTCTGTGGAGCATTTTGCTGTAAGGCACTTGGTCTCCATTTCGGCATATCCAGCTAGATGCTTCATGAAGATCTGCTGCGTCAGTTTCTGCAGCAAGTCGTCGTCTATGGTGGACATGTAGACTTGCAGATCCGTAGATAGTTTCAGTGTGCTGAAAATTCGATTTGATAAGGAGATATTATTTTATTTACAAATTTTAATAAGTAATTGATGACTTACCGTGAGTACAATTCGTACAAAGTCCGCAGGTATTTCTCCTCGTCCTTTTTGTCCTCCAGCTTAGTCATCGCGTATTGGTGCAACTTCAGCTGGTAGATGTTAAGTATGAACTTGGACATGACCTGTTGCGGATTGGCAAACACCTTCTGTATGATCTCGTAGTGGTGCTTGCACAGTGGCACAATGCCTATAAAGATGTCCTTGCCGCTGTACGGCTGCATCTGGCTCTGTTCGATGTACGCGTCCACACACTGGGTGTAGCCCTTGAACTGGGACAGGATCTGGGCCAGTGTCTTCATGCGCTCGATATCCTCGCTCTTCTGGGCGGTGGCAAACTCTTCGATTAGCCGCCGCTCGACTTCATCGTATTTCTTTTCGATTTTCCGCTTGGACTCGGCAAAGTTACCGGGTGGTAGATCCTGCGAGATAGCATAAAGCTTCTGGATCACATCGGCGGCCTCACTCAATCGAGCGGCATCCGCAAATATATCGTTCACAATCACGGGTCCGGCGGCCAGAAACTCAGACATGAAGTTGAGCAACTTCTGCGCCTCCACGGAACGACTGCGCGGAGTGTTTACGTTCTCCAACTGTTCGCCCAGGTGCATAATCTTGCCGGCCACCGAGTTGATCTTCTCGTCCAGCTGGCCGAACACATCGATGGCCGTTTGGTGGCGCTCCTGCAGCTTTGCTATCTTCTTGGCGTGCGACTCCTTCTCCTGGCGCAGCGACTCCTCGAGCCGTTCGCACTTGCTCTGCTGCTTCTCCTGCAGGATCTTCAGGTCTTTGATCGTCTGGATGAAGGTGTCGTGCAGGGCCACAGGATGGAAGTCCTCGCTGTTCTGCAGCTCGTTGTTCGTGCGCCAGGTGAGGCGTTCTATAAACTCGCCCACCTCAAAGGGCTCCTGTGGGTTGTGGTTGATAGATAAAATACATAAATGAAAGGTAAATCACCGGGCAGCCCACCTGCTCAAACTCCTCCATGTATTGGGACAGCATTATATAGTTTTCTGATTTTCTATATGATCTGATTTATAGGCGTTTCTTTCCTGCTTCTTCTTCCTTATTATTGTTGCTTCCGCTCAGCTGTTCTCTTTGGCGTTGCCACTCTGCTCAGTTTCTCTCAGCTGGCAATGCCGCCCGGTTTGTTTACGTTTTTGTTTGCTCTCTTGGCCAAAAAATTTAAAAGTTTGGCGGTTGTTATATAACTCCAGAAGCTTTTTAATTAATTCAAAATAAAACTCTTATTTTATGCTTGCTGATCTTAATTAAATGTTTATTATAATGTGAATGCGCGCCTTACTTATTGCCTCGTATCAAAACCATTTTTTTACAACAAATTGCAATGTGCTAAACAAGTTAAAATTTCAAACATTAATATTTTGTATAACCTTTATAATTATTGCGTGGAGTCAGCGATTTATTAAACCTTAGTTACAGTTTTGAACTGAATATGAAAATATGAAGAACCAATAACTTTTTTTGTTGATTTTCTGTGTGGATTTACCCCAAAAGACATTTAGTTTAGCGAAAGGAAAGCTAGTTCTTTTTTACAAACTGCGCCAGCTGCTCCTGTTGCTGCTGCTGCAGGTGGAGATGCGGATGCGGATGTGGGTGGGTGAGCGTGTGACCAATGCCGCCGGAGGTCGACGGCAGGTCCAAGGCGTGCGGCACGATGTTGATGGCACTGGCGGTGCTGGCCGAGGAGGCCAGGTCCACGGCCGGCAGACGCACTCCGTCTTCGAACTGGGCGCCGGCAGCCAGGCTGCTCAGCACGTCGGGTGTGTCCACCAGCTGGTGCAGGTTCTTCAGCTCTGTGGATCGCAGGCTGGCCGACAGACTCTCGCTGGAGGCCAGCGAAGTGGACAGCGGTGAGTTGCGCTCAATGGAGGAAGCAATGTCTGTGTGGGAGTAACCATTAGCAAGGGCTTCAGGGGAAGAAGAAGCTGCCTCCCACTCACCAGTTCTGTCCGTGTCCGGGGAGCAGGTGTTGTGACCTGTTATCCCCTGGGGCTGCGCCATCATCATCATCAGCTTCTCCTCCATCTGCATGATAATCTTCTTCTGCACGTCGTATTTCTTGTTCACGGACTGCAAAAACAGGTATATTGTATAGAGATTAATAAATAATTATAACAATAAACTTCCATTTGGCTGAATGGAACTCTTACCTTGAACTTTTCCTCGTACTCATCCTTGACCGTGCTGAGAAGTCGCTTCTGCTCCGTCATGGCCTTCTCGCTGTTGACCAGCTGGGTCTGCAGGTCGCTGATCTTGTGCTTCATGCTCTCCAGCTGTGATGTCTTCTCGTCCAGGCTGTGCCTCAGTTCTAAACAAACAAATACTGATTGTTTAAACAGTAAGTATAAGCAAATTGAATGCGCACCCTTCAGTTCCAGCTGGCTGCTCTCCTGCAGCAGCTGCAGCTCCTCGTCGCGGGCCCTGAAGTTATCGATCTCGGCCAGACGGTCGCGACAACGCACTTGCACCTCCCCCATAATGATGAACTCAGCTTCGAGGCGAGCCAGTTCCTGCTTGCACTGCAGTCCCATGTCCGCCTGGTGCTGCGTGTGCTGAAGCTCGGTGCCCAGACTGAAGACCTGACCACGCAGCGACTCCAGTTCATAGTTCATCTCCTTATGGCGCGCCACCTCGCTGGTGAGGCGCGTCTGCAGGTCGTCGTTGGCCTGCCGCAGGCACTTCTTCTCCTCCAGTTCGTGCTGGTACTTAGCCCTCATCTCGCCCAGCTCCTCCTGGTGGATGGTCTGGCGCTCGTTGGCCAACCGTATGGCCTGATCCATCTTGCTGGCCAGATCCTTGTTCTTCGCATCGAAGTTCTTAAGCTGCTCCCTCAACCGATCACGCTCCATTTCCAGGCTTCGCTTGTCCCTGCTCCGTCCCATCAGTCGTCGGTTGCGCTCCGCGTGAATGGACCGCCTGTAGCACTCGTACTCCAGCTGAAGGCACATCAGTTGGCCCTGCTCGGCGTCGAAGGTCTCATTGGCCTTGATCGCATGCTTGATGTACTCGTCCAGGATATCCTGCGGGTACAGAAGGCTCCGTTCGTAGTTATTCCGCTGCTCCTTGCACTCCAGCAGGAGTTCAATGAGCCAATTTTCATACTGTGCCGGAGCACTATCCAATCTCTCCACCGTCTGGGTGGAGGCGTGGGCGCAGCTTCTGGCCGGCTCCTTGGGCGCCGAAATGGCCAGGATGCGGCCGCTCCTCTGCAGGCGGCTGCCAGTCTTTTGCGTATTTCCATTCTCAGATCTCTGCCTCTGGCCGGGACAATCGGCCTCGTCGTCGTTCTCCTCCATCTGCTGTTGCCGCATTCCGGCCAAAGCTGAGCAGGACTTGGTCCGTCGCATAGGGTTCTCCGCCTCCACGCTCCAGTTGGCCTTCTTGGCCGCCGAGCTCCTGCTGTCCGCACAGCTGTCGTTGCCACTGTAACTGGCCATACGATTGCGGCGCTTCTTGGCCAGCTGGTGCATGGATCGGCTGGTGGGCATATGGAGTCCTCCCACGCTGCACGGGTTCCTGTCCGTCTCGTTGCACTCGCCGCAAACGGCAGCGACCTCCTGGCTGACAGGTGGATAGAAGGAACCTCCGGCAAGTGACAATTCAGAGTTCATTTCCGGCATGCTGCTGGGAAACGTTGCGTTCGCAGATCCGCGCTCTACGTTGTGCCTGTCCTGCATGACCTGTTGCAGGCGCCGCTCATAGGTGGTCGTCACTCGGGTGACTTCCAGAAATGACTGACTGCTCTCCTCCGCCTCGCGGGTGACGTCCGGGAAACTGAACTGACTCTGCTGGTCCTTGCGCATGGGCGAAGAAGGCTGACTCGCTGCGAAGATGGCTCTCACCGCATGCGAATTAACCGCACGACCCGGCTGCTTGATATCCCTCACATCCTTGAGGGGCGTTGTTTCCGGCGTGGCCTCCACAGCGGCTTCGGGCGGCGAGGAGCCCGTCATGCCCACCATTAGCTGCGAGTTCATAGTCGGCTGGAGTGGCAAAATAAACGAAGTGGTGGGCGTCAGCGGTATAGCGCTGCTGGTCGTGGCGATCTCGTTGTGCGGACTCCAGATGGGACCCAATTCACCACCGGAGGCGGACGAATCGAAGCGGGCGTAGACGTTCCTCGAGTGCTGAAACTCCCTCAGCTGATAGCTATAGTCCGTATTCGAGGTGTTCGAAGTCATGCGGCTGTAGCCCGGGGTCATGGGATACGCATAGCTGCCATCCTCGTTGCTCGCCTCGGGCAGAAGGACGGGCAGCGAAAGGTTGGCGCACTCCATGACCACGTCGTGCGGCTCCATCTCCTTCCAGCGCGTGTTGTTCACCTCCGTCTCCGGCGTGGCCGTCAGCAGCATGGGATGCACTCGCACCGTGTCCAACAGCGGCTTTATCGTGTGCTGAAAGATGCCACCGCCGTTGCCCCGCTTGATGAAGTCCACCAGATAGGCCATGAAACTGCACGGATACATGCCGTACAGGCGGTGGAACAACATCTGCAGCCCCAACTGCAGGTGGACGAGCTTCTCGTCCGGCATTTTGGCGCTGTTCTGCAGCTTCCACGAGGCCAAATGTCCGAAGACCTCAAACAGATCATTCAGGAAGTTGGGCACGGAATTCGGGATGATCGGGAGCAGCGTAATGATGCACAGCAGGGCGCTCATCAGCGGCACAATCTCCTTCTCGTGCTGCAGGGAGGGGCAAGGATTGGATAGGATATATGCACTCATATTCTTAACTCACCGTCAGCAGCTTGAACACGCTCTTGATCAGCCGGTGCTTCTCGATCTTGTACAGCCAGGTGGGATGGTGGCGCACGATGAAGCAGAACACCTGGAGGCTCTGCACCCGGTGCTGCGACTGCTTCAGACAGTCGTCCAGCCGGTCAAAGATGAAGCCGTCGTGCGGCGCCTGTGCCTTGACCAGCACCTCCAGAATGCGCTGAGATCCGGTTTTGAAGAAGTAGTCCAGCATGAACTGCACCACCCACTGCTCCTTGTCTGCGGAGGGAATGGTCGGTATGTGGAATATGTAAATGGGATCTCAGCGAGACTCACTCTGCGTTAGCAACTCCACCAGCGTGCGCTTGGCCTCCTCGTTCTCCAGCGTCATGTTGGACTCCAGGTAGTCGATGACCTTCTCTATCACCATGGCGGGGGTCACCATGATTTTTCCGCCCGCCCTGGGTCGACTGCTCCTGCTACGCCTGCTACTCCACTCCTGGTCCTTCCTTCTACTCCACTCACTCGTCGTCGTGGTTGTCTTTTGCAGAGCTGCGTGTGCTTTTTCTCGTCTTGGTCGCTGTCAACTGGAGAACAAGCAATTGGCATTGAATTTCGGTGCCATTCGATGCTCCGCTCTGTGGGGTCGGTTTTGGAGTACCTATTATAATGCTTACCTCTGCTAAACTCATAGTTTTTTACATGTTTGTCTTGCAAAATGAAAAAGGTTATTTTTTTGTGATATTTCACTTGCACTGTTATCGCCAATCGATGGTTTGGTCTGGCAACGCCGCCGGCGAAAGTCCGGCAGCTTTGGCCCCAAATCAAAACAACATCAGCTGTTTTGGCGCAACTTTTTGCAGTTCCGGTAACAACAATAAAAAAAGTTAATGTAATATAATGCATTACTCAATAATCAGAGGACTTGCAACGCAGCCCAAGTTGGCCAACGTTCCCAAGCGGTAATTAACTGAAAGAAACACTGGTAGGATATTGTTTAACCCTTGTTTTATTTAGAAAATGGAAAAGCGTCGTGGGTTTGGAGGTCCACGCACAGATTGCCAGTGCTTCCAAGCTTTTCTCGGGCAGTGGCACATCCTTTGGAGCACCACTTAACTCATCCGTGGCTTATTTCGATGCCTCCATACCGGGCACTTTGCCGGTGCTCAATAGAAAGTGTGTGGAGTCCGGCATCAAAACATCACTGGCCCTTGGCTGTCGCGTGAATGAGGTGTCCATGTTTGACCGCAAGCACTACTTCTACGCGGATCTGCCGGTAAGATAGGATATAGTACCTTGTTAAACATCAAATTAACCTAGTTTTTCTCCCCAGAATGGCTACCAAATCACTCAGCAGCGCGCTGCCCTGGCCAATGATGGAAAAATGACTTTTCCCGTGATAACACCAGGCAAAAAAGTGTACTACAAGACGGCCAAGCTACTGCAGTTGCAATTGGAACAGGACAGTGGAAAGTCCCTGCACGATGACTACCTCAAAAGAAGCCTAGTTGATCTCAATCGTGCTGGTCTGCCCCTGATGGAGCTGGTTTTTGCTCCCGATCTGGAAACGGGTGAAGAGGCTGCCTCGCTGGTCAAGGAACTAATGCTCATACTAAGGCGTCTACAGACCTGCAGCTGCAAAATGGAAGGTAGGTCAAGCTTTAACTATCTATTGATCTTCATAACTGAATTTTGGATCTTTAGAGGGAGCTCTGCGTGTGGATGCCAACATATCCATTCACCAAGAGGGCGATCCCTTGGGCGTACGCACCGAAGTCAAAAACATTGGCTCGGTTCGCAGCATTTCACAGGCGATTACCTATGAAATAAACAGACAGTTGGAAACTGTGGCCAATGGCGGAGTAATTACAAATGAGACCCGCAACTGGGATGCGGAAAGCAGAAGAACAGTGGCCATGCGAGACAAGGAAGTGCTGCAGGATTACAGATTCATGCCGGAGCCGAATCTGCCACCTCTTCATGTCAACCTAAGACCAGGCTCAAAGTCAACAGAGGATCTGCTTTCTGTGGCAGCACTGAGCGAGGAAATTCCCGAATTACCGGAGGACACCAGACAGCGTCTGATGGAGCAGTACAACCTCAATGCGGAAACTGCCATTATTTTAGTTGTGGGTATTTATATCCTTACTTTGCTTACCTTCTATCATCAATATCACTTTCTGATTTTACTCCAGAACGAACCTATACTGCTAGATCATTTTACAAGCATCAGCCGCAGTTTAAGTGAATTGCCAAAGAAAGTTATTTACAATTTTCTTATCAACGATTTGCTGACCTACTGCAATAAACTAAACTTGGATGTAGAAGTTTGGTAATATATTAGGATATAATATAAATGAGCTATAATTTAATTTGTTAAAATTTGTAATACAGCTCCATTAAAGCCGATGATTTAAAGGATATATTACAGAACCTACACAGTGAGCAGATTAATCTTCAAGCAGCACGACAGCTAATTGAACTGCTGCACAATAATCCAAACAGCAAAAGCAGTGAGGTAAGTCTCTTAAATCTATTTAATATTCCGATTTTATTCACATTTTCTTTCCATCACAGCTCATTGAACTTCACAACCTGCAGCAGATTTGCAGCCCAGAGGAGATCGAGAATCTTTGCCAGCAGGCCATTGCCAATCAGGCCAAGGCAGTGGAGCAATACCAAAAGGGCAAGGCCAAAGCCTTGTTTGCCATCGTGGGCGAAGTGGCCAAGCTATCCTCCCAAAAAGCCAACATGAAGCTGGTGGTGCAGTGCCTGGAAAAGCTGCTGAAACCCACCAAGAAGTAAAAACCAAAGCCCGTCAGTTGTGTTCATTAGGAGTGTGTTTCTCTTGTATATATTTTATAAAACATGCAGTCGACGAACCGCACTGTATATAGGTTTAGATATGCTAAGGATTAAATATAGTTGTTGCTCTGTTTCGTGCTGACTAGTTCGGTGTTCTGGCCAATATGTAAATGCAAATGATGTAAATTGTCGTGTTAGAGATATGGTTCGGTGTTCTCCCTCGCTTAGGGAGAATCGGAACTCGTGACCCTTTAATGCATAGTTATTTGTGTGGAGATGAAAGGATGGCATCATCATCATCGCTAACGGAAGCGCCCGAATGCGACTGGATGGAACGCACTATATTCGATTGTCTAACAGGGCAGACAATGAACAGCTAGGATTGTACTAAGGCAAACGAGTTGAAATGCACGCGATGAATAACTCAGATGGAAGCCTCTTCTAAATAAATGCAAATGGCAGTGAGCGCTACGTCTTCTTGGCGGGATAAAGTTTAACCAAATCTCAACTTCACATCGCTCTAGTCGCGATCATAGTCCCGGCAGGTCGAGGGAGGCAGGCTCATCGAAACGGCCGAATCGAGACTGGAAGTAAGCATATATCCCAAATATTTAATACATATTTTTAATCATTTTTTTAGCACACAGGACTCACCGACGGCTCTCGCTCTCCAAGAGGTGGGCATCCACCGGGTGCTGGGAGACATTGCGCAGGGAATCCCCAAGGGTGCTCCTCAAGTGCTGCATTTCCCTGTTCGCCTTTGAGCTGCGCAGAATATACTGTTGCCGCCGCTTGGCCTCCTGAGCCAACTGCTCGCGCAGCATGGATATCTGATGGATACCAGTTACTTATTATTTGTATCAACCTTCTGAATGTAAAAGTACCCACCTGATTCTCCAGCCGGAGGACCTGCTGCCTGTGCGACTGTTCCCTAGCATCGAGTAGCTTCTCGGCGTGCATCTGGGCACTGCGATAGCGATCCCCGTCCAAGCCATCAGTGCACTTGACGCTGTCGTTCATTCGCGCCTTGCATCGCGCCAACTCGGACTCCTTCTCGGCCAGCAGCGTCTCCAGGCGACGCACCTTGAGTCGCAGATCGCGGGTCTCCTGTTCGATCACACTGTGATCCAAGCCACAGTTAAAGGAGTTTCCTCCTCCGCCACCAGTATTGCCACCTCCCACATCATAGCGATTGGAATCAAACTCCCCGGAATCTGCAGCCCCGCCGTAATAGGAGTTGGACTTTTCGGCACGATCATAGGCATTTCCGCCGGAGAACTTGCTCTTGCGCTCGCATTCCAGCTGCTTGACTTTGTCCTGGGGAAAAAATGATATGTTAACAGCTATAAATTGTAAAGAAAGTGTTAGAACGATTACAGGCAACACTGCGTATACTTAATGTCCAATATTATATTTTATCACGTATACGCACTGTTGCCTATAGTCGATTTTAGTGATTTTAAGGTGATTCATTAATTAATTGCTATTTTTTCTCACCTGTAGGGTCTGCAGCTTGCTGCGCAGCTCCGACTTCTCCCGCTGGGAAGACTTCAGCTGCCTGCTGAGCTCATCCTCGCCATTGCCGCCTCCGTTGCCATTGGTCAGCCCCTTGTCGCCGCCGCTCTCCTGATTCCACTTGGCAATGCGCAGCTGGGACTCCAGAGCCGAGCGCTGCACCTCCAGATCGGTGACCTGCTCCTGCAGCCGCTGATTGCCGTCCAGTTGGGCCTGCTGGCTGCGACGCAGCTCGTTGAGATTGGTCTGGGCGCTGTCCAGGCGCTCGGTGAGGATGCGCTTCTCGTTCTCGGCGGTCTGCAGGGACTTCTGGACCAGCTTCAGCTTATCCTCGTTGGCCTGCGAGCAGTGACCCTGCTCGGAGAGCTCCTTCTGCAGCGTCTTCAACTCACCCCTCAGCTGAGTTTCACTCACGGCGGACTTTTGGAGCCGCTCCTTCAGCTGATCCACGGTGGTCTTGAGCGCAGTGCAGCGATCCTCCAGCTGGGTGAGGGCGCGATTTTGATTCTCCAGTCGCTCGGCCATCTGACGGATGCTGCAGTCCTTCTCCTGCAGAGCCATCTGCAGCCGCGTGAGATCGCCCTCCATGGCCACGCGCTGCAGATCCAGTTTGCTGGCCCTGCCCTCCACCTTGGCCAGTTCCTCCTGCAGCTGACGCTTCTCGTTGTCCAGCTTGCCGCACTGCTGCCGGCTCTTCTCCAGGCGCTCCTCATTCTGCCCGTTCTCCTCCGAGGTAGCGGCCAGTTGCATCTCCGTTTGGGCCAAACGCTCCCGCAGCATCTGGCACTCATCGTTGCGGTGCTTGAGCTTCTCCTCCAGCGCCTGGATGGCGGAGATCTTCATTTTGCGGTCCGTCTCCAGGTTGCTCTTCTCCTCCTGCAGATTCCTCAGCATGGCCTGCAGCTTGCCCAGCTTGGCATCGCATCTCAGCTGCTGCTCGGCGGCATCTTGGAGCTGCTTCTTGGCCGCTCCCAGTTGCGACTTGTAGTCATCCTTCTCGCGCTCCAACTGCGCCACCTGGTGCATCAGATTGCGCACACCCTTCCTCACCAGATCGGGGTCCACATCGATGGGTCCATCCGGACACTGCGAAGTGCTCCTGTTGTCGTAGTCCCCGCAACTGCGCGACGGACTGAATCTCCTCGAGGGACTAAGCAAACGATGGGAGAGATTCACGCTGCCGTCCACCTGGATGCCGGCAATCCTGCGCAACGTGTGAACCACCGAGGAGAGCTTCTGTTCGGTGTCCCGCTTGTGCAGCTCCACGCAGGACAACTGCTCATCCAGGGCCCGAATGCGACCTTCTGCTCCGCCCAAGCGGGCCTTCAGCTCCTGAATCTGCTGCGTGGCATCCGCCAGGCAGACCTCCAGGTTGTGCTTCTGATCCTCCAGCCGCTTCTCCCGGCCACGACCCTCCTCCAGGCGCTGGGCCAACTCCTGCTCGCGGGCATGGAAGCGATGCTCCTCCTGGTTGTTCTGGCACCGAGCCCGTCCCAATTCCTGGCGAGTGGCGCACAGATTGGCCTCCAGGTCGGACAGCTGCTTCTTGATCTGGCACAGCTCCTGCTGGGCCCGCTCCTTGAGCTCCACCTCGGCCACCAGCTTGCACTGCAGCTCCTTGCCACCCTCGTCCTTCTGGGCAAACTCCACCTGGGCCTTCTGCAGCTGCGCCTTGGTGGCATTCAAATCCTGCGTGGTCTTCGTAAAGTGATTCTCCGTCTCCTTCAGGATCGTACTCAATCGGGTGCGCTCGTTCTCCAGCGAGTTTTTGGTGTCCTCCAGATTGCTGATCTTCTGCAGAGCCTCCTCGATGGCGCGTGCCTGCTCCCGCTTGGCGCTCTCCACGCGCTTCACATGATCGCGCAGCTCCTTGTTGCTGCCGGAGTACTTGTCCCGCTCGATGTTGCTGTCCGCCAGTTGGCGGCGACAGTCGGTCAACTCCTTGCGCAGACTGTCAATGAAGCCTTCGCCTGGAGAGGGGATTATTAGGGACTTTCTAGCCAGGATTAGGTGAACTAGAACTTACCCTCCTTGGACTTGCGCAGTGCATCCTGCAGCTCGTTGTTGGTGCCCTCCATTTTGTCCTCCTTCAAACGAATCTCCATCTTCAGCTCCTCACTCACACGGCACAGGGTGTCGCGCTCCTCCCGCATGCTACTCAACTGCAACTCCTGCTTGCGGATGCACTCCTCCAGCTTGATCCTGCGGGAGATGGAATGTGTATTAATCAGGGGAATTCAAATTATCTCATAATGTTTCAAATCATTTCAGATGATCTTGTAATTTTTCAAAGCATTCCAAATAATCTCATAATTATTTGAGTCATCGATTCTAATCATTACGTGATAATTCATAATGATTCAAATCATCTCATAAAGATTCAAGATGATCCGAAATGATTCGAATCATTATGAGATGAATCAATAATCAGCTCATAGGTATTGAGTATGACTTATACGTTAAGAAATTAAATTAAGTAACTTTTCAAAACTAAAATATGAAAACTATATTTCCTGGAATTTCTTCGTCTGAAGAATTCGCGGATGTATTTTTTTATAAGAACACCTTATTCTTCAGAAGGACATGTTCTAACATGGCAGAAAAAAAACCATTTACGACAAAATATTAAATAAAAATCTGGATATTTAAAAAAAAATGTTTTGAAACAAAAAAATTATTGATTCATGAAAAAACTAGACTACTACTCACTTGTGCTCCTCCTCCTTGGTGCGCATGTGCACCATCTCATCCTTAAGCTGAGCAATCGCCGCCCGTTGCTTCTCATCCCGCGCGTTGGCCTCGCGTCTGCTGCGATCGAGGGACTCCTGTTCGGTCTTCAGATCCCGGGACACGGCCTCCAATCTCTCGGCCACCGCCTGCTTGTCCCGGTGGGCAATCAACAAGGCCTGCTGCTTCTCGCTCTCAGCCCGGATGAGGGCCTCCTCGTGCTGCTGGATCAGACTCTCCAGATGAGCTTGCAGCGTGGCCAGTCGCTCCTGCAACTTTTCGATCTCATCGTCCTTGGCCGTTTGCAGTGCCTGCAGAGCCTGCTGCATCCGCTTCTCGAGGGCATTCCGCAACTGGAGGATCTCCTCGCCATGTCGCTTGGCCGCATCTTCTGCACAAGCTTGAAGATTGGCGATCTTCTGGTTGAAATCACTCTCCGCCGCCCGCGCGGCATTGAGCAACTGCGTCTTGGTCTCCTGCGCCTTGCGTTGGCACTGCTCGAGGTCCTTTTGCAGACGAGCCACGTGATTCTTGAGGGACTCCTCGCGCACCAAAGCCTCCTGCAGATCCCGCTCCAACTGGCTGCGTCGCTCCTCGGTGGCCTCCAGTGAGGTGTTCGTATCGAAGAGCACCGACTCCAGGGACTCCTTCTCCGAACGCAGGGCAGCCAGCAGTTCGTTCAGCCGATGGGTGTCCTTCTCGTGCAGATCGATGACCACCTGCTTCTCCTCCACATCCTTTACCATCTCCTCTAGGTTCCTATTCAGGCGACTGTTCGTTTCGGTGGTCTGCTCCAGACGCTGCCGTGTGCGCATCAGTTCCTCGTTCAAAGCCTCCTTCTTGCGACACATGGCCGTCAGCTGGTTGTGGATATCACCACGATCCCGGGTGACGCAGGCCAAGTCCTGCAGGATCTTCTCCTTCTCCAGCTGCAGGCACTTGAGCTTCTCGCCCGCCGACAGATTGTCCGTCTCCAGTTCGAGTCGCGCCTTGTCCAGCACCGCCAGTTCCTTCTTGAGTTCGCCAATCTCATTGCACTGATCGGCCGACTGGATGCGCAGCTTCTTGCGCTCCTCCTGCGTCTCCTGGAGGCAATTCTGCACGCTCTTCAGCTCGTCGCTGGTGGAGCAGCTGTTGTTCGAGAGCTTCTCGTGCTTCTCCTGCAGATCGCACTTCTCCAGCAGCAGCTTGTCCAGGTCGTACTCCAGATCGGACTTTTGCTTCTCGAGCAGATTGATCAGGTTGTCGGACTCGATGCGCTGCTGCTCCAGGAGATCACGGTTCAGGCTCACCCGGTTGAGTTCCTCGCGGAGGGAGATGGTCTCCTCACGCAAGCGACTGCTGCGATCTTCCTCGGATCTGTTGGGATTATAACGAAATTTTACAGGATTTTTAGGGCTACAGGATTCTGAGAACACTTACCTCAAATTTAACTCGGTGATATTCTTGTCCTTAAGAATTCGCTGGATTTCCAGCTCCACGGCCTTCTTATCCTCCTCCATGGAATCGATGCGCTTCTGCAGCTTTCCACAGTTCAGCTGCAGCTTCTCATAGTCACCGCTCAGGTTCTCGAACTAAATGAAAGGATACAATGTAATTTCAGCTTACAAAAACAAAGATTTCATTGCCTGTTTCGTAATAATATCATGTCTAGTATTATTCCGAGTCCCGTGACCAACCCATTTAGAGATACGAGATCCCGGTGCTGATGAACCTAGCCCCTTGTCATTTCTACTCACGCCGCCTGCAAATGCAATCTTCGCAGCCATAATTTGTAACTCATCGCAGACATGGCTCTTCACCCCGGATTTGAGTTGGAATTAATATACTTTAGTATACAATCTACGGCGTAATCAGAACCAGACACAGACTAATCGAGTTATCAACGATCCGCCCCCAATCTGCCTTGACATCCACACTTGGAAAAAAACCAGACTTAAGAAATTCCATGAAAAATACCAAGTACCAAAAATTCGGGGAGTTACGTATATAACAGTTATAACGAACCCAACATTAAATGGATTAAACATTATAGATGTTTTGAAAGACCTCTTATAAAGCCTATTTGATTATATTTTGCAAAGGTAGTTATAAGGAACTTTTTTAAGGCTTTCCTATTTAAGAAATCAAATTGTATCGACCCAAAAATAAACCAGACGCTACTCATTAAGAAAAAATGTCCAGTACCAAAATTCCAGGAGATATGAATATAACAGTTTTTTGATACAGACTTAAAATGAAATGTATGAAACATTATAAATGCTCTGGAAAATCTCTTGTAAAGACTACTTCGATTATATTTCAAAGTGGTAATTATAAAGAGCTTTATTAAAACTTCCCCATTTAAAAAAAATGGTATCCATCAATATTCTTTGGATCTGAACTTTCTTTCTTTTAGAATATCTCTATAAATGACCAAAAATTTCAGGATATATAAATATAACAGTTTTTTGATATAGACTCAAAATGAAATGAATGAAATATTATAAATGTTCTGGAAAATCTTTCCTAAAGCTACTTCGATTATATTTAAAAATGTTAATTATAAAGAACTTTATCAAGACTTTTCTATTTTTAAAATATATCAAATGGTATCGATCAAAATTCTCCGTTTCATAACTTTTTTTTCTCTTATAAATAGGAAACCACTTACCGCACTATTGATATCGGCTCTTCCCATCTCCGACTGCTGTTTCTGGGTGCGCACATCATCCAGTCCGCGCTGCAGACTCTCCCGCTCCTGCAGGAGTTCCGACAGCTTGGAGTTGCTGCTGTCCAGCTTCTCGGTGAGCTGCTGCATCTTGGTGGTGAGCAGCTGCTTGGTTCCCTCGCTGGTCTCCAACTGAGCCTTGGTGGTGCGCAGGGTTTCGCTGGTGTTCTGGAACTTGACCTGCATGTCGTGGAGGGCCAGCTGGTACTTGTGGAGCGCCGCCTGGACGGCGGAGATGGTGCCCTCGGCGAAGGCCTGGGAGGCGCGTGTTGAGTTCCGGCGCGGGGACTTCCCACCAGCGGTGCTCCCACCACCACCTCCTGCACCGCCCGCCACGGAGGCGGCGTCACGTGAGAGATGCATGTGCTGCATGACCCCGCCGGTGACCTCGGCGTCTGCCTCGCGATCTGCGATCTCGGCATCTTGAACAACGGCTTGCGCAATTTCGCGCATGGAATTGTTCAGGCGCTCTATCTCGTCACTATAGCGACTGGCCAGCGCCGCCTGGGATTCCGCCTGCGCGCAGCGATCCTCCAGCTTCTTCAACTGATTCATCAGCTCCAGCAGGCGCTGATCCCGCTCCATGATCTCGTGTCGGGCACTCTCGTACTGAACCTTCAGCGTGGCCAGCTGATTCTGCAGTTCATCATTGCTGCGCTGCGCCTGCTTCAGCTCCTCGTCCGCCGCCCGCTTGGCCTGCTGGTGGGCAAAGGCCACCGTGGCATTGGAGCCACTGATGTCCTTGCCCACACAGTTGATCTCCTGACCCATCTTGGCCACCTCCGCCTTCATGGCGGTCTGCATTTCCTTGAAGGATCTCTTCACGGCCACCACTTCGCGCCACATCTTCAGCAGGCGGTTGTGCTCGCTGTTGTAGTAGTCCTTGAAGGCCTGCTCCTCCTCCTTGAACTCGTCCTCCTTGATCAGCAGCTCATCCCGCAATCCAGCCCAGTCGTTGGTCAGCTTCTGCAGGTCGTTGGTCAGCGCCTCGTTGGTGCGATTCGACTCCTCCAGCTGCTGGCGGAGGGCTCCGTTCTGCGCAAGGATCTGCTCGCAGCGCTGGTGCTCCTCCTCCAGTTTGCGGCACAGCTCCGCTGCTCCGCCACCGCCGCCTCCGGTGACCAGGACGTCGTCGTGGACATAGTCGCGACTGCAGCTGGGCGGCGGCGAGTCCAGCGAGGAGCTGCAGGGCAAGCTGCTCTGGCCCAGGGTCAGGGAAG
The DNA here is from genome assembly GCA_037075245.1 of Drosophila mimetica. Classification (NCBI taxonomy): domain Eukaryota; kingdom Metazoa; phylum Arthropoda; class Insecta; order Diptera; family Drosophilidae; genus Drosophila; species Drosophila mimetica. The sequence continues at coordinate 4,791,097 of JBAMCH010000023.1, read as the reverse complement.
TGGAGCACTGAAATGGAAGGTGGGCATTACAATAGATGTTATTATGGAGGAGCTACTTTACTTTATACTGGAAAATGATTTTCTTTTACTCGTGGCAACCTTAAATATTTCAATTTTAATGATAATTGCAATCACATTAGCCTCTGATCCCCAAATTATATTCAATAAATAAAAACATGAATAGATTAAACTGAACAAACAATTTATTACTCATACGCAACGTTGCCTTTTAGACATAGGAAAGATTTTTTATTTATTTAATAACAATTAAACAGTTTAAAATAAACAAAAATAAGAAATATTAATATAAGTTTTGAAACATATTTTAAAAATAAATACATTTTTAATAAATTGAAAAAAAAAACTATTTTTTTTCTACAAAAAAAAATTTTTACTTCCTAAAAAAAAGTTTTTTTCTTCCTAAACAAAAAGTTTTTTCCTTCTTCTTTCTAAAAAAAGTTTTTTTTCCTGCAAAATTTTTTTTCCTTGCAAAATTTTTTTTTCTACAAATAATTTTTTTTTTTACAAAAATTTTTTTTTTTTCTACAAAAAATTTTTTTTTTTACAAAAAAGTTTTTTTGTACTTACCAACACCTGACTGGTGGTTGGACCCGTGGTCAACTTAGGTCCCGTTCCCACTGTCGGCTTGATGGTCTCGTGCATGCGGTCCTCCAGATCACTGCACCGCTGGCGATACTGCTGGATCTTCGACTGCAGCCGGCTGACCAGATTGGCCTGGTTGTGCTGCGCCTGCTTGTAGGTGTCCAGGCGGCGTCGATAGCTATGCGACTCGTCGGCCAGTCGTTGGCGCAGCTCCTGATTCTGGCGCAGCAGGGCCGAGGGATCTCCTCCACCTCCAACACCACCTCCTCCTCCGCCCGGCGGACCTGGGCTCATCATCCTGGGCGTTAGGGCGCCGGCGGCGGAGGCGGTAACGGAGGCGCCGCTGGCCGAGGGGTCACGCCCACGCTGGCTGCGCGAGAAGGGCAGCCGGGAGGCGGTCGAAGGTGGGTGGGCTGCTCCCGTCGCCTGAAGGTCGACGGCCGATGGGCAGGGCGTTTGCTTGAAGTTATCGCGATACGCCTGCATCTGTGGGTGGAGTAGGGTGAGTGGGAGTGAGTTCGATTCGCTACTTTCGATGGAATTTCCGTGTTGCGGTTGGCATTGCGTGCAACAGCAATAAATCACGAAAAAGTTGAGAAGTTTGGTATTAGAACTATAGGTTACCCTCTTAAAATTTATAAAAAATTTTTTTTTTAAAGAATTTTTTTAAAATTGATGCTTCTTGCATAAAAATAATATTAATACACAATATTTTATGTTTATTATGATAATAGCCTTTAAAAATGATTAGGTCATTTATTATTATGTATTACAAATTAATTTAGAAATTTTTTTATTTTGTACATCTTTGAAAATTTTCGTGTATTGCCAAAAATTATTTTAAAAAGGTTCTATATAGATATTATAAAATAATTTATAGTACCTTGCTTTAAAAATATTTTAAACTTCCTTAGTAAACTACACTTTACACTTTTGGTCAATTGTAAAGGGGTATATAGGCAATGTAAAGCGGAAACTTTCTGGCTAAAAGTTTGGCGCCTCGCCTACGCTCCAGAGCGACTCGATAAGTAAGTCCAAATTGATTTATTAACTTGTTCCGGGCCTGGAGTCAGTCGTCATGACAGCTGCACCGAGGCATGTGTTCCCTCGCAAATAAACAAGCTCAGCGCCCCCTGTTCATTATCGTCCAAGGATCCCGGGATCCCCAGTCGAAACGGCTTTGCGTCCATGCCTTCGAATGATATTTTTGGGGGCCCACTTGAGGAAATTGTTTTTTTGGCCCCGGACGACACGCATTGCACAGTCTGTCACCAGGACAGCAAGTGTTTCTGTTTACCACCCCCCTGCTCCTCCAATCCAATCCCCCAACTTCCAAGTTCCAACTTCGAACTCCTTCCCCCAAAGTCATAATAATTTCCTTGTCCTCGTATTTATTTTAATAAACAACATTTCCGCCGTTGTTGAAACTTCCTTTGACACGAATGCGTCTTCTAATTTTGAGCTCCTTATGCTATCCTACCCAATTCCTCCTAACCCCCTGAGCCATTTGTGTTTATGCAAACCATAAAAATATAATAATAATATCCTTGATAGTGCGACTATGATTTGGCATGCAATCTGCTGCTTGTCGCTTGTACTTTCTATTTTAGCTCCTGATTTACTATCACCGAGCGCTTAGTCAAATAGAGGTCGTAATTCTTGCTTATGAGGAGAGTAGGGGGAATAAAAAAGAATTGAGAATCAATCATTCGATAGACTAAGACTAAAGATGACTTCAAAAGGAAGGGAACCACAACAAATAAAAATGTATATTTTATAAGATTTTAAAACTTAGCTTTGGGTCCTAGGACTCATATTACAAAATAGGATTACTTTATCTCAATCCTATATTTTAAAAAAAATATTTTTTAAAGTAACGTCTATGTAAAACAGTGGCAGAGTCAAGATTTTTTAGAGAGGGTTTTCAGTAATGAAAAATTTAATAAAATTTTGTTAAAAGCTTATACCCAATTGATCAAAAAATCAGGCCTTTGACCTCTTAGGAGAATAGATTAGACCGATTAGACTAGATTACTTTTCATATATTCAGTAAAATTTATCAAATTTCTAATTTAAAGTAATATCAATGTTAGATAAAGCTTGTTATATTTGTTAGAATTGTTTAAACTCTAAAACCCATTTATAATTATAAATTATAATGATAATTTATTGTTTATTTAACAGCAATCTCCAACTTACATCTCACTAGCAAATTTATATAGCTGATGTGTATATCCCACTTAAATCCTTTGCTTTCTTCCTCAATCACTTTTCTTTGTTTCTTTTTATTTTCTTTTCCGAATTAAGACCGCGCACTAGACACTGTTGTTAACTGATTGAGCTCCAATTGAATACTCATCAAGTTATCACGGAATCCTGGCACTGGAGGCCTCCTCGCCAACGTGTCCTGCCTGGTGGCAATTGACACAAATTTGCGGAATGCGGAAGCACTAACGCAACTAACGCTCCTCGGGAGGGAAAGTTAATCAGAACGAGGGGCCTATCTAGTTGGTAAGGGTTTCAGTTTAGGTCTAGAAATACGAATCGAACTGTCTGGGCCCGCGGAACTAAGCCAACTGAGCGGCCGGGAAACTTTTCGCAAGGAGGAAGAATGGAGGATTCCCTTTTCGAACTAACCGCCATTAAGGTCTGCTCCGTCTGGGGACTGCAACTTGCTTTTTGGTGGGTGCATAGGACCGGGGGGCAGAATAAACATTGAATTAACAAATTCCTGGTTGCCACCGGCAACCGCAATTGATTACGGAAAGAGGAGCTCACAATTATGTTTGGCGTGCGAGCGAGCAACAAATGCAAATCGTGTCTCGAAGCATATTCCGAATGCGGTCGGTCAAATCGGGCGATATCGATGGGGTATATACCTCTACCATAGACCTCCTCCTCTCCCGGTCACATGCTTCATGCCTAACTGCTTTTAATAAGTCAACTAGCGGGGCAATAAATCGAGAAAGTACGGGGAACTCTGTCGATGCGATTAACCCTTTTCTTGATTTATTTGCGGTGAATATAAATGAGCTTCTATGAATAGTATAGTTCCATAAAACCTTTGGATACTGTTATTATGCTAAACATTTGACAGAACAAATAGGACAGAAATAGTTGACATCTAAAAAAAGTAGTATTTTTAATAGTTTCAAAAATTAAAATATAATCTATATAATTTCTATGTAATATTCTCTATAAAAACAAAATTCCTATCTTTTATTTTTCTACAAAAGAATATTACTTTTAAAATAACTTTAAAAATTTGACATTTAGTTAATGATACAATATTATACATAATTGCATCATTTCCTACCCTCAGAATTTTTTTAAATTAATTATCGTAACTCTTGAAAAATATTACACAGAGAAAAAAACGAAAAAATATGGGACTGATATATGGTACAAAATAATATGTTCAAAAATATAATTTTGATATGAACACAGAACGGACCAAAATTGATATGAAACAATACCCGATGGATGACTATTTTTGGGGTTGTTTTTCTCTGTGTATCCTCAGAATTTTAAAACAAATTTTCATAACTCTTGAAAGAGTGAAACCCCTGATAAAATGCTATATTATCATTACGATTTAAAAAATATTTTCCTTAGAACATTTCTCATAACATTAATAAGCTTCATTACCATCTCATCTATCATGTTCTATTGTATAACCAATCTATCTCAGCTTTATATACCCAAATTGTGCAAATCGGTTTGCATTATCTACAGCCACGTAATGCCCCGATCGCTCGGAATACTTCGCTAAAGGCAAATGTCAAAATGTTTCCTGGCACAGGTTGCGAATTCTATTGCGATGGAGGACTTCTGGGGTTATCGCCATCGTTCGTTCATATCAGAGAACTGCATACTCATGCAGTCCACAGCGCAACGCCGTATAAATAAATAGTCGGTACATAGGTGAGGCAGCTATTTCTAAGGCTCAACGACGAAAAAATGCCAGAAAAAATCCCGAGAGCTGAATATTGAAATATATTGAGCTTGAGAGCAGCCTTATCAGCAGGCGTTTTGAACCTGAAAAGCGACCTTGGGGAGATATCAAAGTGCCAGGTACACAGAATTATTTTTCTATTATTTCCATTAAACTCGTGTACAGATGTCGAAATATAGAAACGAGACTCGCGACAACTATGTGTACTGTGTAGACTCTCAAAGTCCGAAGATTGGTTATGCATTCGCCATTAAGGTGTTTTGTTTGCTTCACTTTCAGTTTTCAGTCTATAATCGCGGCCCGATGCCATAAGGTCTATACTATGTGTAGGTGTGAGATTATTTCCAAGCATAGGTTTGCCTGTCGCGTTCTTCTTTCGCGGGGCTATCGGGTTCAGCCTTATCAGCAGGAATGGGATTGAATACCTAGCGAGTGTGTGTGTGCGTCCAGACCAAAGTCCCCCATCTGATCCACAAAATCTGGATCTGCCCGGGGACCTGCATTGCATTGCGAAAAGATGATCTCCCTCTCTTGACAACGGGCGCCACTGGGATGGAGAACCTTCAATCTTTGGCGATGATTTATACTCAATCGCCAAAGATCATCCCGAGAGTTGGCGACAATAAAAACATCACGTTCACACACACTGTTCGGCTGATCATCTATATAGGCTCTATAAGTATGTGCGCTAGCTAATTACTGATACACTGCGAGACTTTCATCATCCCTATTACATCAGCGTTATTTTATAATCGCAATCAACTCGAGTAATCTTGATTTTGTAAGGCTACAACATTAAATCATTAGAAATCAATGTATTTCATTCAAATATATGGTATAGTATAAGAATATACTCTATAATAATAATGTTCTTTAAGATTTAGCAAACTAAAACGAAATAATATAATCTATTTTTCTTGATACCTTCAGATTTTTTTAACATTTCTTATAAACAAAACTTTCAGCATGGCAACCATACCATATTTTTTGATAAGCCCACCAGCATAGACAAGGAAATTCCTGACCTACCAGAATGAACTGCAAGTCATCGAATCTAAGGTCACTATTGGGAAACATGTCTGTACTTTAAACCCTAAGGTTTCGTAGTGTCTGAACCAGATAGTGCTATTTATAAGTTCTTCAAAAACTATACATATGTGCTTGTCGCCAAAGTCTATTTCCAGTGCCAATAAAAGTAGTGCAATTAACTAATCAGTAGTGCGATAAAGACTTATAAGAGATCTTATCGTTGGTTAGTTGGTTAGAGAGTAGAGTTTTCTGGCAGTGCATAGGTATAGACAGGGATTGGACTGACTCGCATTCGATGGACATGTGTCTGGGGTGGGTTATCAACGCTGGTCGCGACTGCATCCCATAGGTTTAAAGTATAGCTCCTATTTAAAACGCGCTTTAGTCACAGTTCGGATTTTGCCAGCAGCAGCACGGCAGCGATAATCGAAGATTAAACGGAATACGGGGAGATAATCTATATAGTGTAATATAATAGCACGGAATACGGAATACACGGAATACGCGAGTGACGAAGGACAAGAGTGAAGATGTCCCAGACCCTGGACGACCTGCTGTTGCGCCAGGAGCACGCCCGCCAACTGCGCCAGGCCACGCGCTCCAAGTTCCGGCGCATCAACTCGCTGGACCTGATCCCCGAGCACCCCAGTCAGTCGGAGGAGGAGGATGGGGACAAGGATGCCCAGACGCCGCACAGACATTTTGTGACGCTTCGAAGGCAAAGAACTGCGGATGGCAGTCTGCTAAGGAGTCAGTTCCAGACGCAGACCCCACCGCAACCCAATTTGGGCACTCGGGTCCTGCTCTTTGGCCCCCAGTTGCTGATGAGATTGGTCCTGACCATCCTGAGATATGTGCTCTACATTCCCCTCTCCATTGCGGCGCCCAGCTTCTGGTTGTCTGCCTTGCTCTGGATCTTCTGGAAGCTCTTGCGGGTGCCCATTGCCCTGGTCAAGTGGCTGCTGAGTGGCGAGGAGGAGCTGGGTGCAGTGCAGCGCCAGAAGACCATTCTCCTGAGCTGCGGCAGCACCATACAGACGCTTCACCTGGCCAGGAACTTCTATGGATCTGGTGCCCGCGTGGTGGTCTTTGAATTTGAGGGATTATTTGGATTGGCCAGGTTTTCCACGGCTGTGGACAAATTCTATGTGGTTCCTAGACCCACGGCTGCGAATCCGGATCAGTACATAGCCGCTTTGTGCCACATTGTGAAGAAGGAGCGACCCTCGGTCTATGTGCCCGTGTGTGCTACGAGTCCTGCCTACTACGACTCCCTGGCCAGGCCGCATCTGGAGGTCCTGGGCTGCGCCAGCTTCATACCTGGAGTACAGGAGACCCTGCAGCTGGACGACTGCCTGCAGCTCTTCCAGCGCTGCGAGCAGCAACAGATGGCTTTGCCTGCCCATGTGGTGCTGACTGCTCCCCGGCAGCTGCAACAGATCTATGAGAGCGGCTTTGTGGGCAGCTATCGCAATATCCTGATGGCCGCCGGCATGCAGGGCGTCCTGGAGAGGCACAAGTATATACTACCCAATAGAAGGGCGGAACTGAAGCTTAACCAGCACGAGATCAGCGAGCGGCAGCCTTGGTTGGTGGTCAGGGATCAGCCGGGCTATCATCACTATGTGACCTGCACCACCGTCAAGGACTCGCGGGTGGTGGCCAATGTGAGTTGTCGGGTGGAGCATCACACCAAGAACCTGATACCAGTGCCACGGGATGATGAGACGCAGATTGAGCTCTGGCTGCGCTCGTTCTTCGCCAAGGTGCGTTTCCAGCGACCCATTAATGGACACATCAGCTTCCGGCTGGTCAAGAGTCCCGCCCATGGGGGTCAGTTTGTGCCCCTGGGCACACGACTGGGCGTGGCCCTGCCCTACATATGCCACAATCGGTCGCATGCCCAGCTGCTGTGCCGGGCGATGAAGTGCATCCATCGGCGGGGACTGCCCGAGGATGAGCTGCCCAACTGGAGCTGGTCGGCGCTGGAGAGGAGCACCTCCAGGACGGCACTGGACAAGAGGGAGGCGCTGTTCGCCTACTGGGACCCGCTGCCCTATTGCGCCTACTATCACTTCCAGCTGCCGCTCGAGAACGTCAAGCTGTTTTTGCAGCGCCGGAATCGCAGCGCGACGACCAAAAGTTTATCGCCACGCATCACGGTGCCGGTTCATTGAACGGAGGATCTTCAGCTGGAGCCACTGCATCGGCATCTTGGCATCGGCATCAGCATCAGGCGTTCCGCCAGCGAGAGAGATTACACAGACTGATCAATAATATATATAGAATATATATTGAAATCTATATAGCATATACTCTGCGCCATTCTATACTATTTCTTTTTTTTTGTTTACGCCAATGGGGTTCAACATCCATCTAAGAAGATTAGGCACGTTAAAAAACATGTACCGCACACACACACACACCATATGCACATGCACTTGCTAGAATATAGAAATAATACTATACTGTATAATAAATAATATTTATATTTTAATTACCCATTTGACTTAATTTTTTATTTGCGCGATTTGGTTTTGTTTTTCAGCTCTAAAGGCGCTTGTTGGGGCTTACAAAAGCGCAATAGATTAGTGATATCAATCTATTCGGGAGTTATATTTTTTAGGAACTCTATTTATTTAGGGATGTTTCTCAAACTTTCGTATAATATACTCAGATTTATATGAGTTATATGTTATATGAGTTATATGAGTGACTAATTGTGTACTTTAATATTCATATAAGGACAGTATCCTATATTTGTCATACAATTTTTATTATTTCTATACTTTTTACTAGTTTTTTACTTGACTAAACTATATCACTTACATTTTTTAATATTTTTAACATTACCATTTTTATTTTATAAACCCAAAGAAAGATTTACAGATTATTTTCTCACCAACTATTTTATAGTTACATTTTATTTACCCATTAAATTTAGTATATCATTTGTTTGCTGCTTTTTATTGTTTATTTAGACACTTTTTAGGCACTTTCATTTGGTTATTTGTTTACTTGGATACACTTAAATGACCCAACAGTTCGCTAGAGTTTGTCATATTATATTTTATTAAATAATAATATTTAAAAAAAAATTTATTTACCCATTTAACTTAGTATAGCATTTGTTAACTGCATCTGGCTGAATTTTGTTACTTTTTAGTCACTTTCACGTTGTTCTTTGTTTACATGGACGCACTCAACTGACCTGGCGGGTTGCAAGGGTTTGTCCTTGGTCCTTTGGTGGTGCCTGAACCCGCGAAGGTGGTGGTTTTGGCCACGTTTTCCTCGTCCTGAACCCGGCTAGTTGTTGTGGACGCCTCGCGTAACCAGGCAACGGCTTTGGGTCAGCTTAATTGCGGTTGGTTGGCGGTAACTGAGCCATTTCCAGTATCGTATCCTTATCAATGGGCCAACGGAGTGCATATAGAAAGCAGAGGGTGGACAACAATGCACCGCGAAGCCAAAGAAGAAATTTGAAATTATTTGCATAATTTATGGGGTAGAAAGGCGTTTTTCTTTATCACTCAAGCGTAATAACAAGAGCTTGGTTATAATAAAATAAATTAAATCTAATTGGTTATTTAAGTAGCTAAATAATTAGGAAACTGAATATAAATACCTACGTAAATAGTTTAGAAAAGGTAGTATTTTTTGTAAAATTTAAGAAAACAATAAAAATAAATGCAAAATTATTAAATTTTTTTTTTAATATGAAAGTATCATAAAGTTATGCAATTTACTGATTAAAATAAAGCTTTCAATATTTGCTCAATGTCTGATGAAATTTTCGCCCATTAAGATAAGAGCAATGACGAACAGTGTATTACTCACATTTATTTGTGCACATTTATTTCATTAGAATATTTTAAAACGATTAAAATGTTGCGGAAATTAAATAATTTATACATATTAATAAAAAAAAAAAAAATTAGCAAAAAAAACTTTCCCTTGCCAGGTGTGGGGTTCGAACCCACGCTCTCTCACGAGAACCAGAGCTTAAATCTGGCGCCTTAGACCGCTCGGCCAACCTGGCTGACAAAACATTCTGTCCAAAGTAGCATAAATGTTTAAAAGAACATTGTTATCCACATTAAAAATAAATTGATTCTTAATTTTTAAAAGCAAATAAAATTAAATATATATTAACAAATCGAGTTCCACAACAATGTGCAAGACTATGGTTACAAACGAGTAATATTAAAAGTGTTATGTCCCAAAATAGGACTACGCGTGTCCGCGAGTGGGCAGCGCCGGTTAGCTCAGAGCACTTGGGATGTGTGTACTCCAATACCCTGGACAATTTTCGAAAAAAAATCCTCTAAACTTTTCCCCTAAGAATTTTAACCGTCTAAAATTCCCTATAGCACGTCAAAAACCCCTAAATCCTACAACAAAATAAAAATATTTAGCAGCACAAGAAATTGTGTACCCCTTCGTAAAATACTGTGTACGCCCTTGTCCCAGAAAAATAGCATTTAAAAAGTAATTGAAATTTTGTTATAAATTCACATTCCACACAAGTTCCACCCTAAATTGAAACCTTATCCGCTTAAACTAGACTTTTTTTTATCATACCTTTAAAATATCCTAAAATGTTGTTGTCTTTTAAGTTTAAACTTAAATAAATTTTTGTTAAAATTACAAACTCAATTAAAAATTTAATAAAACTTCAGGTAATATATAAATTAAATGTATTTATATTATCAAAAAGGAATAATTAATTATTTTAAAAAATTATTTTATTTATTTATTTTAATGTAGAATATTAAAAAATTATCGGGCCTATCGGGTTTTAGGAAATTTTTTGTAGCCGTTTTTGCAGGGATTTTTTGGTATTTTAAGAAAACAGTATTAATACCGAGGTATTTAAATACCATCCGTATACTTTGGATGTGGAACTGGAACAATGAACAACAGCCCCAAGGATCCCTATCGTGGCGGAGGAGGAGGCGGTGGCCCCCAGGAGGGCGGTGCATCCACGGGCGTGTCCATCAGCATCGAGAGTGACGACAATGACTCGACGACGGCGGAGCACGACTACCTGCTGCCCGCCTCCTCATCGTCGGTGACCTCTGGCGGTGGCGGCGGCGGGGGAGGAACAGCTGGCCTCTCCGGGGGATCGACCAACACGAGCATCAATCTGGAGCACGGCTACGTTCCCACGGCACGGAGTAGCAGCCTGAGCGGTGGCGGCGGCAATGCCCGCCACAGCAACATCCTGTCCACCTTCTTGGCCCGACAGCGATCCTATACGCCGGCCAGCAACAGTAGCTCCCCGGTGCGCGTGACCACGCAGATGAACCGCCGGCTGCAGCAGTCCCGCAGCATGGGCGCCAACAGCCTGGAGGAACCCGCGAGCGCCGGAGCAGCCGGTGGGCCAGGCGCATCGCCCGGAACTGCGGCAGGTGTACGGCAAATGGGCTTCTGGCGTGTCAATCTCAACGATGTCTTCTCCCTGTCCACGGCTCCGTCGACCGAGGCACTGCGCTCCTTCATTACACATTCCAATTTCAGGTATCCACCTTCGGGCGGTGGTGCTGCTGCTGCGGCGGCGGCATCCCCAGCAGCTGCAGGAGCACAGCCTGCCGCCAATCCCGTAGACAACTCGCACATACTGCTGAATTCAGTGCCGGAGCCGGTGAGTCCCCTGCGGTTCAGTCGAGCAGCTGGACCCAGTGGAGCTGGCGCCATGGGCAGGAGCATCTCCCTGCGCGAGGGCGAGATGCGACACAATCACAGCCTTAACGGAGGACGGCACAATGCCAGCGTCATAGGATTAAACAGCAACCCAGTGGCCTTCGAGGAGCACGAACCGAACGATAGCCTGGACCTGGGCGATGGCGATGGCAACGGGGAGAACGGAGGCGGAGCAGCAGGCGGCGGCAATCAAGCGGAGCCCCCAGAGAATCCGCCCGACGACGAACACCTCATCTCGGATGACATGGTGGTGCAGATCCTCAGCCATTTCGTACGCTATCTGCCGCTGATCTTCATACTGTTCATCAAGTTCATCCACGATCACCTGCTGGGCATTCTGGATCTGCTGGTGCTGCAGACGGTGATGTACAATGTGAACCGATCGGTGCGCACCCAGGTGGCCCGGCTGGCCCAAAAGAACTACGCTGTGATGGCGCGCGATGCTTGCCTTATTTCCGTGGTGGTCGCAGTGCGTCTGTTCCTGGCCCTGCCCCAGCTTCCGGATCCCCTGGGTCTGATTGTGCCGCCGCCCAAGAACTACTTTGACCTCACGCCGGTCACGTCGCATCAAACGAGCCTCGACGTCCTGCAGCTGACGACCAGTCCCACGGAGACGCTGAAGGGCTCCAAGGCAGCGTACGACGCCCTCAAGGTGATTCCCCTGGGCATGCTGCTCTACTACATAGTTGTGAGCGATCTCATCATCAAGCTGCTGACAATGCTGGTCAAGCTCATCATAACCATGCTGCCTCACCACTGGATGCGACTCAAAGTGAGGGTGAGTAATGCTTTTCTAGAGGGAACGACGCCCGATAAACAGTCAGAAAGATAATAATCCACTTGAAAAAAAAGAGCTAGATTAGGGCTAAGCTTTAGTGAGTTTCGGTGTCTTATCTATAGCCCTAAATTATGTCAGTTCTTTTAGAACCTACAGAGAAATATTAATAATTTGTTTTGTGATGAACAAAACGCCCTATAAATGAATCATAATCATCTAGAAAAACCAGTTGCTTAAAGAAAATCTAAACTTTTAATAAGGGGAACTGTCGTTTTAGTTGATAATAAGTCAATCAAGTTCAGTGAATCTATTATTTACATATATTTTGTGGTATTCCCCTAATAATACTTCTGTTTACCCATTCCAGGCTCGTCTTTATGTGTTGGTGGAGTACACTTCTCAGTTCTACCGGGCGATGACGCCCATTAGCCAGTGGTTCATGTTTCTGTACGAGTCCTATTCGGGTCTGGAGGTGGTTTCCGGAGGACTCTTCGCTGCTCTGTACCTGGGCGCCAAGATATTTGAGCTGGTGGAGCGCGGAAAGTCGCTGAAAAAAGCCATTGTGACCTTCAGGAAAAATATTGTAAGATTAAGTGAGAACTGAGTTGTTGTGTTCCATTGTTAACGTTGCATTTCTCTCAAGGACTCTGAGCGACCGCCGACCAAAGACGAGCTGGATGCCGCGGGCGCCCTGTGTCCAATCTGCCATGACGCCTTCAACACGCCCATTGTGCTGGAGTGCGGCCACATCTTCTGTGATGAGTGCGTCCAGACCTGGTTCAAGCGCGAGCAGACCTGTCCCATGTGCAGGGCCAAGGTCAGCGATGATCCCGCCTGGCAGGACGGCAGCACCACCTTCTTCCATCAGTTGTACTAGCTGCGCCACCAAAGAAATTTCCACGGATTTCGCGTGTACATATAGTCGCTAGCTAGCCTTTTGTTTAATTAAACTGACAGTTATTAATTATTACTACAAGACATAATAATTCTTATGTTTTTTGGTTATTTGCTATTTGCGTCGCCTGGCGGCGTCCAGAGATCTCGCCTCGTAGAACTCCCCGTCGCCGCGGGTGGCCTTCTTGTTGATCTCCGCATGGCGCTCCTTGGTCACAATCTCCTCCAGCACCTCGCTGTCGCCCTTGATGAGGCGCACGCGACCTGTGACCGGGTCCACCTCCCGGCGGATCTGGCTTTGGCGGCGCTGGTACTCCTCGGGAGTCTCCGGGGCATGCGATTTGCTGTTCATCAGTGCTTGAGTTTGGGGGTGGCAGAGTGGGCAGGGTGTTCAGCAAACCACATACTGGCTAGTTAAATATACAGGGGGGCTCTTACGGACCTATTGGTATGGCAAAATCCTCCTCCTCCTCCTGGTTGCCATTTTCGGGCTGCTTCTGCGGTGCCGGAGCTGGCGGAGGGGATTCCTCCTTTTTCCGGCTGTGCTTCTTGGACTTCCGCGACTTGTGCTTCTCCTTGTGCTCCCTGCGCTTCTCCTTGTGCTTTTTCTTTGATTTTTTCTCACTTTTACCCATTTTTAAGCCGCTTGCAAGAGAACGTAAACAAACTGATTTTTGAAGTGACAGCAAAAAGTCGATAAGCGTATGGGTACCCTGTAATTCATAAGTTTGGGGTGGGTTCTTGTTGGGGTAGGTTTGTGAAATCATTTTATTAAAATTTGTAAAAATTATTGTTGAATTAAATATTTTCCTTAATTTTTTAAATAACTTTAATAGAAAATGGAAATAATTTTAAAAAATGTTTCCCCTATTTTTAGGTAAAAAAAAGTTTGTGAATTGGTACCTGTTTTAAATTATTTGAAAATAAAATAAATAAATATAACAAAAACTAAATTTATAATTTTACCAGTTTACGAAATTACTATAAACGGATATACCCTCCCTCCTAGGGTATGCAAATGTTCTCCCAGTAGTGTTGGGCAACGTCGAAACAACGCAACATTTTCCAACACTCTGCCATTTTGACAGCGCCGCGTGGAATGTGGACCGCAAGTGGAACCTAATCAGACGCATGTTGTGTTGTGTACAAAAAGAAACGTCAAACTAGAGTCGAGCGAACCAAAACGAAACGGCCGAGGAATAAGCAAACCCACTGGAAACCGCAAAGGATCAGGCACAGGACATACGATTGTTGACCAGAGAGAGCGGCGGACCCGTAGCGAACCGCTCCCCCAAGAAGCGGCGGCCCCAAAAAAATCGCCCACAAGAGAATCCACCAAAACCACACAAACACACACACGGCACACACACTAACACACGCGCAACCAAGGAGCAAAAGAAGAATTGCGCCAGAAGAAGCAGCAGCATCTAGAATCTAGTAGTGCAACCAGCCGGATCCACAGGTTCTTCTTCCAGCGGTCGGAGCAGCGCCACCGGAACACACAGCCAAGCGAAGGAATCAGCAGCAGACGATCACCGAGCAGCAGCAGCAGCAGCAGCAGCGACCAGCAGTCAGGATCAGCAGCATTGCCAGGATGAGCATGGAGAAAGTAGCCAGCAAGCAGTACGAGTCGTAAGTGGAGCACCTCCACCGGGCACCGCCAGCCACCCACTCACCCACTGCCACTCGCTGCACAGCCAAAAATCCCCGCCAACAACAAAAACAGAACTGGGCCAACATCATCTTCTTCAGTTGGCCCAATTGTTAGGTTATGTTCTGGCTGCATTTACGTGCGCCCAACTCGCTTTATTCATCCCGCTGGTCCTCCTCCGACTGGCGGAACAGTATCTCGGCGGCCAGCTGCTCGTCCTTGTCGCAGGCCAAGTACGCCTGCACGGCCATCACGCGCTGGAAGCCCAGTGCCTCCAAACGCCCCACGGCGGCGGCTTCTTCGGCGGTCAGTTCGATCTGCAGGGTGCCACCACCAGATCCCACTTCGGAGTCAGAGCTGGCAGCACCCTCGCCACCTGCTAGCAAGGCCGCGAACTCCGCCTGGTGATTCTGAAGCACTTCGAAGGCAGCCGGATCCCTTTCGGCCAGTCTGGCCAGGATCACTGGCAGCATCTCGGGACTCTCGCGTATCAATTCACGCACACTGACGACGCGAGGATCCCCCATTATATCCTGCAGTTCCTCAGATGACAGCCCGCTGCTGGGAATAGCACCAAAATTCTGCTCCACTGGAGCCTCCTGAGGAATTCCAGTGATCAAATACTCGATGGCACGTTCCGGATGATTGAAGCTAGCCCGCAGGGCAGAGCGCACCTCCTGCTCCTCATAGCCCATGGCCATGATATCGCGCACACGCTGCTCATCGGGAGACCCGGAAGGCGTGACCATCTGAGTACGCGTTTCACTGGAAACCACAGTCAGAGGCGGTGTGGGCGCCACCTGCTCCTCGGGCGGCTTCACCTCCACCGTCTTCTTGCCCATCAGCACAATGAACTTGTCCTCCGCTATGCGGTATTCGCTGAGGGGCAGGGAATCCTCCATGATGCGGCCACTGTAAATCAGCTGCAGGCTCTCCGCAGGCAGCGACACCTCGGGCAGACTGCTCAGGCGCTGCTTCAGAGCCCGCACATCCTGCGAGTCGTTCATCTCCAGGCTGATGGTGCGCTGGTCCAGCATGCGAATGGAGAGCTTCATTTTTAGAGTCACGAACTTTAGACGGCAGTGAGTGAAAGCAATGTGGGCTGTGCGGCGTTGTGCTGAATATCTGGTGAAACCTATTCCAAATTTGATTTCTATCCCTTGACATACTAATCAAAATCCGTTTTTCCTGTGCGTCATGTGCGCGCATTTCAGGAAAATCTGGCCAGATCTCGTCGACAGCGACGACAGCGATGTGGAGAACGAGATAGACGTGGAAAAGCTGCCGCCACTGGAGGTGGGTCCCGGCGAGAACCGGCTGCAGCACACATACTGCCTCTGGTTCTCCCGCAAGGGGACACAGCGGGCGGCCGCCGACTACAGCAAGTCGCTGCACGTGGTCGGTCGGTGCGCCAGCGTGCAGCAGTGGTGGTCGCTCTACTCGCACCTCATCCGGCCCACCGCCCTCAAGCCGTACCGGGAGCTCAGCCTGTTCAAGCAGGGCATCAAGCCGATGTGGGAGGACCCGGCGAACAGCAAGGGCGGCCAGTGGGTGATACGGCTGCGCAAGAACAAGATCGAGCGGGCCTGGGAGAACGTCTGCATGGCGATGCTGGGCGAGCAGTTCCTCGTCGGCGACGAGATATGCGGAATCGTGCTACAGACGAAATATCCGGTGAGTCGAAAATGTCCTTTACTAAGCCTTTGATAGGGGAAACCATGCCGGGACAACTTGGGATTTGATCTTCCTAGGAATCTATCTTAAGATATAATTGGTTTTTAAAACATTTCTATCTAAAATGATTTTCTTGGTAAAGACCTAAATATCAATAATATGCAGAAGGTTGATAATTGATTTTATTACAAAATTTTATTGAAAAAATTCGAAAATTTTTAGTTTTTTAGAAACTTATTTAGTTTATTCTTTACATCAAAAATATCCTTAATTATTCTTTCCATTAAACAGGTTTTATTGTTTTGTTTATTTTTATTTCTGTTTAAATATTTTTCTTTAAATATTAACCGTGGTATTACAATTAAGAAATCCCTGTAAATTTTTAAAATTGAAAGTCTAAATTCTTATTGGAAAGAAAATTTTTAAATTTTGCTCCCAAAAGACCAGTGTTGCGCAACGTCTCGATCGCAGGGGCTCACAGCCCGGTGTATTACTTAATTGTTGTATTTATTTATAAACGCCGCATATACTCGCGTATATATTATTGCATTTAGCGGCCTATTTCCCAGTTCCTTTTCAGCTCGCGATTCGCTTAAACAAAAGTGCCGGTCGCGTTTCATTCATAAAAATTCTCGCGCATGACGTTTCCCAAACCGAATGGGATCCACAAACAAACCCGTGCTGATTGTTGTTGCTGTTGTGGGGGGCTGACGTAATGGATCCAATGTGACGGCATTTTTAGTGCATTTCGTCAGGCGTTTTGGGGTCATTTCTGTGGTAATTGACAGCAAAAGTGAAAACACGAATATGCCGAGCAAAAGAGAAAACAAAAACCACTTGCAATTATTTACAAAATTTTAATGTTCCAGCTAAAATAGTTAAAACGAAAGTGAAAGGCTTGAATAATAGGTCTTGATTACATAAAGAAAATGTGATAATTTTATGAAAATTAATTAAAAATTAGGCATATTTAAAAAAAGGATGTATAAAAATATCCTGTTACGTCCTGATGATATAAAATACCAAATTATAAAATATTCCAATAAGAGAGTGGAGCAGCGCCCGCGCATTCTCCCCACATTCCACAGGCAAAAACACCCACATACATACTTGTTCTGCGAATCAAGAGAAATTAAGAGAGAAAATGAGATAGCTGAATAGGTCATACACTTTCAAAAATAATAACTTATTTTCTTGAATTAAAATATAATTACTTACCGTTGTATTAAAAAATTCAAATAGATTTTATGACCCTAGCTTCAAAATTTATATTTGTTAGCACTACAAAAAGTTCACAATTTTCCAATTAGACCATTTCAACTTGAGTTCCTTGCTGAATTTCCCTGGTTGAGAACTTTGCTAATTCGAGGGACTTCCATTAACTGTGGTATTTTTTTCCACAAAGTCAGTATATTTTTGAGGTTTTTTCGCGAGAGCCGGAAGGTATTTTGCGACAGTCCCTCTGCGGTCATACTCGAAAATTGTTTGAAATTGTTTCGCGAGGTGCGCTTCGTTTCGGCTCGCATCGAAAACACAAAAAAAAAACCCACAGCCGCCGGGAAAATCGCGAAATAATATTCTGTTTTTCGTGAAATAAATTAGCAAAAATATTGCCAACACATTTGCGTCAGAAAAATACGGAGAATGTGCGGGTGAAACAATAGGCGACAACAACAAATCGTGTGCACCCCAGACTGCCAGTGTGCGAGAGCGAGAGAGGTGGTCGTGCGTCCCTCTCCAACACACACACACTCTGAATCGCCGCCGACGACGCGTACGCAACAAACGAAAATAAAACGCAAGCGAAAAGGAGAGAGAAAGAACAAATAACGCCCACCGTAACACCCCCCGCGAACAAGAAGAAGAAGCTGAAGCAGAGAAAGACGAAGAAGCAGCAGCAAAAGCAGACGGCAGAATTGGAGCTTTGCGCAGAAATCGATTTTTTTGCCCATTTTAAGAGATTTTCGGTAGCCTCTCCCACTGCCGAAAATCGTTTATCGCCCCAACGTGTGCGTGTGTGTGTCCGTGTGTGAGCCGTGTGCCAGTGCGAAAGTGAAACAAACAAATACAACAAGCGGGAAAGATTAAAATTATATGGACGTTGTATTTTTAATAAAAAGCCAGTGAGTCAGAAATAACAAAAAAAAATTAATTCAGCAGCAGCTTTAGCTTTTTAGCTGCTGGCATTGAAGAGGTGCTCTGCCGCAGTCAACGTCGCTGCCGCCGCCCGCAACCACGCGCTCTCTTTGCCTCTCTCTCACTCTCTCTCCCGTTGAGCGAAATAACACCACACCACACACACAAAAAACAAAAAAAAATAAAGCAACATAATATTATTAACCAAAAACGCCAGCCAAAGTGCCAGTTAAGTTAAAATTATATACTAAAAGTAAACCGAAAAGAGAGAGCTGCCAGCCAAAAGCGGAAAATCAATAAAAGGTCGCTCGCAAAAGTGGGAAAAACGTGCAAACAAGTTAAAAGGCAAAGCTGCAAAGAGGAAAAACTCCGCGCGCGTTTACACGTGTGGTTTATGTGTGTGCGTGTTTAACGTTTAACTGCTAATCGCAAAAACGCAATCTGCGAAAACCGCGTAACAAGAGCTTACGTAAAGCTTGCCGAAGAGGAAACCAGCCAACAACGAAAGATAACAAAAAACTATAAACCGCAACTGAAAAACTCCCCTAAACAAATCCCCCTAACAAACCCCGAAAACCCTTCACATAACCACAAGATGACTAAAGACAGATTAGCCGC
Organism: Drosophila mimetica; assembly: GCA_037075245.1. NCBI lineage: Eukaryota > Metazoa > Arthropoda > Insecta > Diptera > Drosophilidae > Drosophila > Drosophila mimetica. The sequence goes on along the minus strand of JBAMCH010000023.1, from coordinate 4,772,056 downwards.
TCTCCATGCCGCCCAATCCGACGACGAGGAGGAGACGGAGGTGGCCGTCAATGTGGACGGCCATGATTCCTACATGGACGACTTCTTCGCCCAGGTGGAGGAGATCCGCGGCATGATCGACAAGGTGCAGGACAACGTCGAGGAGGTGAAGAAGAAGCACTCGGCCATCCTGTCCGCCCCGCAGACGGACGAGAAGACCAAGCAGGAGCTGGAGGATCTGATGGCCGACATCAAGAAGAACGCCAATCGGGTGCGGGGCAAGCTCAAGGGCATCGAGCAGAATATCGAGCAGGAGGAGCAGCAGAACAAGTCGTCGGCGGATCTGAGGATCCGAAAGACCCAGCACTCGACGTTGTCGCGGAAATTCGTCGAGGTGATGACCGAATACAATCGCACGCAGACCGACTACCGGGAGCGCTGCAAGGGAAGGATACAGCGTCAGCTGGAGATCACCGGGCGGCCGACCAACGACGATGAGCTGGAGAAGATGCTGGAGGAGGGCAACTCGTCGGTGTTTACGCAGGGCATCATCATGGAGACGCAGCAGGCCAAACAGACGCTGGCAGACATCGAGGCCCGGCACCAGGACATCATGAAGCTGGAGACGTCCATCAAGGAGCTGCACGACATGTTCATGGACATGGCCATGCTGGTGGAGTCGCAGGGCGAGATGATCGATCGCATTGAGTACCATGTGGAGCACGCTATGGACTATGTGCAGACGGCAACTCAGGACACCAAGAAGGCGCTCAAGTACCAGAGTAAAGCCCGACGAAAGAAGATCATGATACTGATCTGCCTCACTGTGCTGGGCATCTTAGCGGCCTCATATGTTAGCAGTTATTTCATGTAAATCTCGAATGCAATTACTTACGATTACACCACACACTACTTACACTCAACTCACACACCAAACACACACACATAATCTCATTGTCAAGACCCGATTCTATATAGGATGTTGCGCAACCCACCCAGAGAAATTGCAGAAGACAAAATCGAAACTTAAACTGTAAGAGACCGCAACCAGTGAACCCCCGATAGCGAAAAGCACACGAAATTAGGGCTCGATTACACCAATTATAGCTAATATATATAGAGATGAATGTATGGTTAGTAAGCAAGAGTCTCAAGTCCCCAGAGTCTATCCGTAAATACACATGAAACTCAAGTTATAGCTACCAGAATACTTAGTACTTGTAAACAACAAATTGCTAATTGAAAGTATATAAAATTTAAACTAAATGAGAAGGAGTGAAGAGAAGAATAAACACGAAAACCACAAGACAAGTAATTGCAAACAAAGAAAACATGAAATTTTATTGATTATTGTTATAATGCGAAGCAAAAAAAAAAAGAGAATTATAATAAAAGAAAGGAACACTCTAGACACACAAACACTCATTGCAAATGCTTTGCAGGAAAAGAGGAGAATGAAAATCTTGTTGATTTCCTCGTTTTTCCAACTTTGAAAATGCATTTAGTTTTTTGTTCGTTTAACTAGTTTAGTTTTCTCCTGTTAAAAACTCACACTTAAAGTAGCCTCATCACCACCACACACCCACTCACACACACCGATGAAGAGAAAGATGCAACAAATCTCTAGTTAACTTTTGAATATTTATTATAAAAAGATTGTTTATTATACGAGATAATAACTATATTGACTATTTACTATAATGCTATTTACTTAACATGTTCATATTTATTGAATGCATATAATATATATATATAAATTATACAAAACACACAGCATATATATTATACAAGTATAAAACTAGATAAATAGCTAACTCGGAAATTCTCAGTGGAGATGATAAAGCGAAAACGAACCTCTAAAAGTTGAGGAAGTTGATGGAATGCTGACTTTAAAAGGGGTAAACAATTCAATCACACTCACATATGTATGTTCAGCTTCGAATTAATCGGTAAACTGTTAAATTTAAAGTTGATTATTCAGTTTTTTTCTTCTTTGTTGTGCAAACAATTGGACAAGTTTTGTTTTTTTCCTAGTTTGACTTCCCTAAAAACCAGTTCTGTTGGTCGTTTTTCGTTTTGTAATCGCCAGAAAAGTTAACAGAAATTAATGGATTTCGATTTTAGCTATGATTTCATTTCTCACACACGCAAAACACACACACTTTTGTATACTTTTTCTTTCTTGATTAACCTAATTTATTTTTCCTTTCTTTCCTCCCCCCCGCCCCCTCACATCACCAAAAACTAACAATCGGAATGCAAATTCAAATATATATTCCTCATACATAACCCAAAAACAAAAATATTCTCTGGCATGCGGCTGTAAAAACCAATCAATTTAACAAAAATAAATCAAACCTATCAATCTGCACTCATAAATGATAACAAAAAAAAACCACATAGAATCCAAGCAAGCAAGTAGCATGCTCATCAAGGCCTATAATCTGCATTATCTACACACATTCTGTAGTAAAATTCAGGCAATGCAAAATCATTATACTAATTAATAACACCGAAAAAAAAAACAAAATGCGTAATGTGTATTGAGTTTTTGAGAATTATTGTGATTAAGACACACGGAGAAATGCTTTCGCTTTTAAGTAGGAAATGCCAATTTGTTACTTTATATATGCACCAATACGAACTCGAACTCACGCGAATTGGTGGCTTTCTGTTTTGATTACAATTACAATTACAATTACAACTACCACCTGCAAATGTCAGACCTGCATTATGTGCACGTTTTTTATTCGTTAATTCACCTTTTGATCTTTTGAACGAGCGAAAATGAAAACCCGAAAAACTGCAACGACAACAGCAACAACAACAATCAGCACGTTTCCACCGCAAAAACAACAACAACCACAAAAGCAAAAAAAAAACCCAGTTAACACACCGCGTTTTAGTGAAAAGAAAAGCGAGAAAATTGCGCAAAAAAAAAACGTAAAACGACTTCGTATTATGTCAATCAATCAAGCTGCAATTTAATTTCCACCACGAAAATGCAATCTAAAGCCCGGAAAAAAAAATCAAAATAACGCGACTCCGCCCTGCCACGCCCTCGTCGTTCCAGTCCGGGTTCCAGTTTTCCAACGCTTTCCAGACCGCCAGCTTCCAGCGAAACAAGAAAACAGCTGCAATGCTCCATTCCCACGCGCTGAGGTGAGTAATACGCAATAATTATTCAACATTTAGCATTCTTTTTATCGGCAATTCCCGCAATTACTCTCTCTACGCCAGCCAGGGTTTCAGTTTCCCTCGTGACTTGTCGCAATGGCCAGGCCAGCATTGAAAAATCGCCGAAGGTCGCGTTTCCATGTCCTCGAATCTCCACCCCTCCGCCCCTTTTGAAATTCCGCCCACTTCTATTAATGAATTCGTGCCCTTTGTGTTGTGACATTTCGAGTTTCAAGAGTGCGAAGCAGAGGGAGCGATAAAGAGACGGCCAAACAAGATCTTGGCAAACGAATGAAGCAAAACAAAGAAAGCTAATTATACCCGATACCCTATAGAGGCACTTGGGTATGCTGTATTTGAATAGTTTCTGAACCATTTTAGATCGGTGTCTATTAAAAATATTCTCTGAAATCTTTAGAACTGCTTAGGTAAGGGAAAGATATACCAGGTTCTAGTGTTTCAGAGATCTATTACCATCTATCATGACTTGGAAAAGATCAACTAAAAAATCTCGGATCTTAAAGATTTATAATATTCAGAACTTTTTAAAACAGCCAAATATAATACAGTATCTTATAGTCCTATCATTTCCCTAGTTCTATTACTATTATTTATTAATAATGATGACTTAAAAAAGATCAACTAAAATATCTTGGATCTTAAAGATTTCCAATATTCACAACTTTTTAAAATAACAATATATAATATAGTATCTTATAGTCCTAATGTTTTCCCATTTCTCATATGAATGTCGTGATCTATTTGTTCTTCTCCTCATCGCATTCATTTCTATCAGTCGCTCGGCTCTTTTAATCTTACTGTCATTAAATAAAATGTTTAATGTCTCACTCTCTAAATGGGATATGGACAATTGAAGAGTTCATGAATATTTATAGTGCGATAATTATAAAAAGTTCTCTTTCTTCGTAATTACATTATTAAACCACAGAGCAGCTACTTTTGCCGGTTGTTTTTGTAACACGAATTCAAGTGAATGCACTCGATTTGTCATCGATTACGGATGCTGCCTAAAGCCCTAGTTCGAATAATGCCTCATTCGTGTATTTTTGCAGCTTCGTCATACAAATGAATTCAAACAAAGTTATGGCACTTATTTTCGCATTTCGCCTTTTCATTTGTTACTTATAACAAAACATCTTGCCGTTGATGATCTCATAGGATTCGCATCGAGTCACTTATTTTTTGGGTTGAAAAGCCCAGTTTCTGAGTACGTTTTGAGGGCATGGTTTTTTAAAGCTTTTTCAAGTATTTATTGCCAGCTGTGAAATATTTAAACAATTACATATATAAAAAACAAGGTCTTATCGAAGATTCTTTTTGTTTTTTACACCGAACTTTAGGGGTTCGTGATCTAACTTTATTTTATTAGCTAATCATTCGACCATTTCTAGAGGCATAGTTCTCTTGCACTCCATTTATATGGCTTTTGTTGAACTTATTTTTAAACGATGACCCCAGGGAGAGCACGATATCGTGCCAGTTGCGTGTTTAATTCGAAAGCATTATCCATCTGTGAAAGTTTCTCGGATATTAAACGCCGTTTATCATGTATCATTTCATGCCGTTCTCCCCATCACTTCCTGTCAGCGTATTCTGAACGAGTATCGCCCCTCTAATGTGAGTCGAACATGCAGAGAGTTCGCGCCTCCCCCGATTCTGAATGTAGGCTTTGAATTGAGTCATCGTTGTCACCCGGCGACCTTACACTTTTGTGTTCCCGAGTGCTTCTCTAATTTATAATAGGCGCGTGCACTGATAAAAAGTGGAGGTTCATAATGTAGATCTTTAATCATATCATATCATATTATTATCATCTGAACTTAAAGAATTACTTCTTCTTTCTGTCTAATAATATTTCCACACACATTCCTTATGACCTTACAGAGATAAACATTTATTTACTTCCTAGCCCAATTAGTAATTAAACGCTTTATTTCGGTTGTACAAATATACTAAAAGAGGAACCGCACTAAAAACGATGAGTTGTCCACAGGCAACCAATGAATCATCGCTGTTATCACTTGATAATGGTCTATCAGTGGGCATAGATAACGAAAGGTGTGGGCAGTGCTTCACTTTGTTTTCGTGGCTCTCTTTTTACCCCTATAAATGTAATATACAGTGGTGGCCACGCGTTTAGCACACCATGCTAGCTCCATTTTATTTCCTCTCTATCTTCCTTCCGTTAAAGTTTTCGGCTTTCTGCTTTTTACCCACCTTCGTGCTATATATTGAACAACTTCCACTGTAAATTTCGTCGCATTCGGATTAACCATTGGTCTATGGCACTCATTTTAATGGATCAACCTTAAAAATGAGCTGGACACGAGTTTAGCACACTTTAGGAAATTCATATCCTTTTCACACTTCTGATTATTTTCCTCAACTTTTTGCCTCGCATTCTGGTTAGTGAACCTAAATAAGGTAAGAAATTAAAGAAACGATGTTTATAGACATCATATATATACATCACAAGGACCCTGGAACATATAAAACCAAAATTGTCAAATTATCCTATTTTTACGCAGGATAAGTGTCCAAATGGATCCCCATTTATTTTATTTACTTGTTATCCTTAAAATTAAACAATTAAAAGATAATGCGGTCGAAAACACAGAGCTGGGACCTGATGAATGGTGATAAATAGACTCCCCCTATCATGGCATTTCAGCAGATCCTGATTTTCAAGTCCTTTCGAAAGGTCCTGGACTCTCTCAACCAACTCTATCTGTAGCCCATAGACGGCCAAAAAAAATGAGGTATATATCATTAAGATCGGTCAACTACTTCCTGAGAAATTAGCTACAACACTTGCATATTCATAACTACTTTGAATTAAAGCACGAATTTCATACAAAATTCCATACTCACGAGACTTTAATATGAATATGCAAGTGTTGTAGCTAATTTCTCAGGAAGTAGTTGACCGATCTTAATGATATATACCTCATTTTTTTTGGCCGTCTATGGGCTACAGATAGAGTTGGTTGAGAGAGTCCAGGACCTTTTGAAAGGACTTGAAAATCAGGATCTGCTGAAATGCCATGATAGGGGGAGTCTATTTATCACCATTCATCAGGTCCCAGCTCTGTGTTTTCGACCGCATTATCTTTTAATTGTTTAATTTTAAGGATAACAAGTAAATAAAATAAATGGGGATCCATTTGGACACTTATCCTGCGTAAAAATAGGATAATTTGACAATTTTGGTTTTATATGTTCCAGGGTCCTTGTGATGTATATATATGATGTCTATAAACATCGTTTCTTTAATTTCTTACCTTATTTAGGTTCACTAACCAGAATGCGAGGCAAAAAGTTGAGGAAAATAATCAGAAGTGTGAAAAGGATATGAATTTCCTAAAGTGTGCTAAACTCGTGTCCAGCTCATTTTTAAGGTTGATCCATTAAAATGAGTGCCATAGACCAATGGTTAATCCGAATGCGACGAAATTTACAGTGGAAGTTGTTCAATATATAGCACGAAGGTGGGTAAAAAGCAGAAAGCCGAAAACTTTAACGGAAGGAAGATAGAGAGGAAATAAAATGGAGCTAGCATGGTGTGCTAAACGCGTGGCCACCACTGTATATTATGAAGTGAATCCATCAGATACGTACGTACGAATGCAATTAAAAGTTGAGCCCTTGAGTGACTGACGTTCCCCCCTCCGTCCTGACCGTCGAATTCTCATGTAACCATTTTTTCAATGTCTTTGCCTTTTTACCTTGTTTTGCTCTATCACATGGCTTTTGTTTGCCTTTTTGTTCTCAAAGCCCCCATGTGGTAGAAATGCCCGCAGCATTGTGTTCCCTATTATAAGAGGAATATTAGACTGTAAACTTACTAAAAAAAATTTTTTTTAAATATTTAAAAAAAAGTATTTTTTTTATTAACAAAGGAATATTATCTATTACAAAAAAGGTGTAAAGATGACAACTTTTAAAATTTACAAGGTATTTTTATGTCCAAAAAAGTATTAAGAAATTGTATTACAAAAAAAAGAGGAAAGCTAAACATAATTTTTAAAATTTACAAGGTATTTTTTGGTTCTACACCAATCTGTTTTTGCTACTTTTTGTGGCTTTCAGTCAGCCTTCTTTTCTGCCAGCAGAGTTTGATGACACCACTGCAGTGCCACGCCCCCTTGCAGTACACATATAAATATATATACGATATATCTGCAAGTCATGAATTCAATTTATATATTTATCTGCTTTTCACTTGGTCTCCGCTTTTATTTATATTTATTTATTTGTCTGTCTATCTATTATTTTGATGTCTTGCCAAATCCAAACAGTGGTTTTTTTCCCCCCGTTTTGCGATGTGGGAGTTTTTGTGGTGTTTTTTTCGCTATCTTCTTTTTATTTTTCGTATCTCAACTTTGTCTGGTGAGTCACAAATCTCACCGGCTTATGACTACATTTTTTGTTGCTGTTGCCTGTCAGCCTACGCTTTGATTTATTGATTCACAAGTGGAAGTCATTCTTACGAACCTAATGAATATCCAGTACATGTAATATGTAATATCTATGTGAACTTGAGCGAATTGGGGGGCCACTTTATCTCATCTCGGATGTGGGAAGTTTTCCAGAATCGTCATTGTCGTGTTAACTGTTGAAAGTTGCCTGCCAAGATGCTCTCGACAACTTGAAAACTTTTTGATTTGCAGGGCCAAAGTTTCGTTTTTCTTGACTTGCTTCTGACCATGTAAGAATTTGCAATGCACAAAGGAAGAGGAAGCCGGCATCCTGCATCCTTTTTCCTGCATTTTCCACATCCGAAGCAGACGAAATGCTTGGAATTTATCTACAGAGAAATAAAATGAAGAATTTTCTTCGAGAAAGCGGTTGTAGGAAATAATATTTCATAAAAAACTTGGGATTTTAAACTCATATACTGGTTCGCCTTGTGTACAAAGGCCAGATATCCATACCCTTGAATCAATTTTCCCAAAAAAACCATAGATTTTTATGCCAAAGCCTAAATTAGAAGAAAACAAAAGGAGGCGGAGGTGGAAAAAGGCTTAGGTATTGATTTTTGGTCGTCGCTGTAAAACAATTTGTTAATTGAAAACAAATTTCAAGGCACGTCGGATGAGTTTCAGCTCAGAGGTGTGCTGAGAAGTGGGTTGGGAGTGGTGGAGGTTTTCAATATGACCCATGGGGGCCATCCAAACTGGACGAAAAGCACACATGCACGAATGTGGGCGTAGATTTTGTTAAGCTAGCAAAATTAATTTAGACTTTTGTCGTACAACAAATTTTCATGGGCTATAAAATGTATGTGAAATCCCCAAAACATAATTAAATGTGTGCCAAAGTTTTGAAAATGCGTGGCAAAAGCAGCACAACGTAGTATTATTAGAGAAAATAAATTAAAGTGACTGAAAACACACATTTTAAAATATATTTAATATTAAATGAATTTTCGGAATACAAAATTCCCAATAAACTAATTAATTTGCTGTTTAATTTATGGGAACGAAACGATAAAACCAACTTAACTCTGATTCGGTCTTGGCCCAAAAGGGTATCCCAGACATAAAAGTCCCTTAATACATGTGGCTTGACCCTTTTTTCCCTCTTTTTTAGGGGAACGGGTTCATTCGCCTACTTTTATGTACTCCCAGAACAACAAACATCAGATACGCCCGGCTCATGACCACACCCACCTGCCCTCTTTTTGCCAAATTATATGTGTATTTAATGCTGCTGCAGTGGCTGAGACGAAAAACAACAACACGAAATGAGTTCTGCTGGGCAGTTAACGAGCGGTAGCAGAAAAATAAAATGGTTAGCCCCAGGAAAACCTGACCCAGTAATACGATGTGGAGGGTTGAAACTGATTCCCATTTCCAAGGCTGAGACACACAGGCTTCTGGCGAATTTTCATATTTTTTCGCCTCCTTTGTTGTTTTCCACCGCCAGAAAAATGCGAAAATAAAATACAAGAAGAAAAGAAAACTGAAATTCTCACATTTAAATTCCATGCGCTTGGCTTCATCTCCAATTTCCTTTTTAAGTTGGCTCACAAAGACGAAGAAATGCCAGTTAACCAAGCGTGAGCTAAAAAGAAAGAGTGAAAAGGTTGAGACTGCGACCATAAATATTAATGGTAACGTCGAATGGTTTTACCTTTAATTAAATGAACTTCTGGAGTTTTTGGTTACGTGTTCGTTCAGATGGCTGGAAATATTTAAGTGTGCAATATTGCTTTTAGTTTAATGTGTTTTAAATAGTTCCGAATGAAAGTTATAAATGGTGTGGATAAATCAAGGCTTATCAGAGCTATGGTTTTTATTTATTTCGAAACTAATAGATAGCTAGTCCATTAATATTCTTCCGATTTATTATAGTTTTAAGGTAGAACCAACTTCCCACAGAAGTTGAAATTCTTGAACTAGTTTTGTTTAATTTTATTTGCACCCTGATTGGCACATTTTTGCCATTCTGCAGACCACCCACTTCGCCATCTTTCACCTTCAGCTGCTTCTAATTAACTTGCTCACGAAATTCCTTTCGCGAGTGCAAAAATTTGCATCTTCGCAGTTGCCAGGTGAACACAAAAAGTGCATAAAGCGAGTACAAGAGGCGAAGAAGGAATTGCAATCAACGCGAATGGCACCGAGTAATTACTGTTGTCAAAGGGACGGAACTGCAGAAGGATATACCAGAGACGAGAACGGAAGCGCAGCAAACCAGCGTGTCGAAAAAAAGTAAAGGATAACTGTCCATCCGGATGGAAGAGCAACAGTGGCCTAGCACAGCTGGCCAGGATTCCAACAGACTGTGCTGCCCTTCGCCTCCGGGGAACTCAGTCGGTGGTTGGCAAAGTGGCAAGACAGAGTGGTAAAGAGAACCCCAACCCAGAGGCATCATCAACTCCTGCAAGTCACTGACAAATGGGCTTGACATTGTTAACCCTAAGCAAATAAGAAAGATTGCCAGAGAGAGAGAAATGCGTGTGCCATTAACAAAGTAAGAGAAAATACCCTAAAAAACCTAAAGGTATACGAACTCGAGCTCTATTTCTATGCAAGAAGTATTTAAAATTTAAAATACAAGGTAATATAGGAAAAGTTTGGTAAACAGAATTGAGAAAATGTAAAATTTATTTAACTGCAAGGCAAATCCTATTTAAAGTTGACTTTAAAAGAGATTTCGGTAAAGGATAAGACTCTTGAAAATTCCGTTGCATACTTCTACATAATAAGAGGAAATACCCTGAAAAACCTAGAGGTTTACAAACTGGAGCACACTTTCAAAGCAAGAAGTATTATAAATTTAAAATACTAAGCAATATAGCAAAAATTCAGTAAAATAAATGGTAAAAATTTAAAATTAGTTTAACTGCAAAACAAATCCTAATTAAAGTTGACTTTAAATGGACGCAGCTTAGAGATTCCGGTAAAGAACAAGACTCTGGAAAATTCCGAAATACCCTGAAAACCGAGAGGTATACAAACTCCAGCACAATTTCTAAGCAAGTAGTATTTAAAATTTAAAATATATATCAAAGTTCAGTAAAATGAATGGAAAAAATCTAAAATTTATTTAACTGCAAGACAAATCCTATTTAAAGTTGACTTTAAATGGACGCAGCTTAGGGATTCCGGCGAAGAGAAAAAAAAACCCTGGAAAATTCCGTTGCATACTTCAAGGCGTGCACATAATTTCATTTGACGTAATTTCAACTTTTGCACTCTGCTTTTTGCCACCCCATCTTCACCGCGGCTATCTTGCTTTTGCTATTCCTGTTGCTTTTGCTTTTGCTGTTCTTTTTGCTCTCCGCACAGCGGGTTATAAGGAGCAGCGACATCAGTGACGGCGGAGACAGCAACAACAACATGAGCTACATTAACTAAACCGCATAACGGCAATCAGAGGGAGAGAAGCTGCAGGAGTGACAGGGAGGGGGAGAGAAGGGAGCGTGTTCTTATGGTTCTGTGGCTGATTCAATTGCTGACATAACCTCTCAGTGTGCAGTCGCCAGTTGCTTATGCTGCTCACTCCTTCCTTTCCCCGTTTTCCTTGTTATTTCGCCCCACCTTTTCCCATTTTCCTCTGCGGGAAACGTCTTTCTCGTGAATGAATGGGAAACTGCAATGTCGAGTTCGCTTTTGATGATGTTACTGGGTTAAAATTGTGCTATCCACGGTTTTTCGTGGGAATCTCAGGGGATGTGGTGTGGAAATGGAATTATGATACAAAAAAAAGAGAAATGATATTAAATATATGAGATATTATAAAATAGGTTCTCATGCAGTGCAGAATATTCTGTGAAAGAATTTATATCATACCTTTTTTAATGATTTTATATAATTTGGTTTTAAGATTGCACCATATTTTCTTAAGTATTGGGTTTATTATTTTTGCACTTTAACCTGGTTGGGGAAACTTTTTCCAGGGTATCCCGAAAACATTACCCTCTCCCTGGTACACCCCCATATTCCCTTAACATCTTTTGATTGCCCCACAAAAGCTTCAACAGCTCACCGCCCTCGACACGAAGCGTGGGTAATTTCTTTCTGGTATCTTTTGGATATGCAACACCCACCATCCTCCCTACGCTTGGAGAATTGCGCACATTTTGCCCCTGCACTTTGGGGGATACTGCTTTAAGAGTCGTGGATCCATGGGAGCTGCGATTGTATAATAAAATTAAATTGCGGATTGCATTCATGCGGACGGGTGTTAATGTCTCCATTGTTGGATGTTCTCCTCTCCCCGCGACCTCAATTAAACACGAATGTCGCGCTGCGGTTGCCAAGAATGGCCTTGAAATGTCATAGGCAATTTCTGAGAGCCATTTTAGCAGCTAATTAGATTGCATTTTGAATATTGGATCGCATCCGATGATATGATAAACTCCTCTCGAGAATTAATTAATTGCCGAGCGCGCTGTTCTCTGGCATTGTGGTTATCCTCGGGCAATAAGCCATATCCGTTTCATCATCGTCCTGCGTCCTCCACCACCGCAAGCTCGCTCGTCCTGCTGTGCAGCAGCAGCCTTGTGGGGAGGGCTTTTACGAGTCGCCCTCGAGCAATTTTGGACTGACCATGGAATGCTTTTATGCGTCCATGTTATTAAAGAGCGTTTTTCCAGGATATGGCGGTGGGTAACTATGGTCAAGTGGTCAGTTCTTTAGAAAAAAATGTAAAAAAAATTAAAATTAAAATAATAAACTCATGATTTTTAACTTTAAAGGATTACATATTATTTTTCAATAATAATTTGGCTTGAAAGAAAGTAGTACTACCATCCTGCTACCCTGCAACTTCGACGCTTTAAATCCCATTTTAGCCCGCATTGCGTATACGCCTCATTATCCTCGTAACCACAAGGATCCCCATAAAAGGCATACATTTTTTACAGCAACATTCGTTGTACTCTCTCGTACCTTCTTCTGCGCTTTATATAAAAGTTATCTTTTAAGTAATTTTTTCTTTTGCTCCTGGTGCGGTTGGTTGTGGTTTTAGTCCTTCTGCCGACTTGTGGGACAATTTGTCCAAGGCGTTTCCTTCCTGGGGGCGTGGCAACGGCAGGGACATGCCTGTGTCGACTTCCTTCCTGCCTTTCCTTCGAGTTCTTTGTGCGTAAAATACAAAAAAAGGAAAGTGAACAACAAGGTGGCTAAATGGAGTGGGTTGGGTGGTCAAAACATGATGTGTGTGTCAGCGTCTTTTGGTAGCAGGGAGTTATGGGCGTGAGTACACTGAGGAAAATAAAAAGTAAGGATTAGAAAACAAGAGTATTGCTTTTTAAGGAATATTGAAAATACAAAATTCATATATCCCAGAACGTTAAATCTTAATTTACGAAAAATATTTTTTTTTTTTATTTTGTAAGTTTGCCATTAGTAATTTTTTCCTGTGCACTAATAAGAGAGTGGCTTTTGCTTTTTGTGGCTTACGTCATATTTTATTGTTGCTTTGCATACTTTTATTTCGCAGGCGGCCTTAAAGGATTTGGATTTGGGCCTGCTGAAATGCCGTTACCATGTTGTAAAATTCATTCACATGACACACATGTGCGGCGGCGTATGGGCGGGGGAGGGAGTGGGGGAGAATGGAGAGAGATTAAGAGGGAGACAGCAGCAACAGCATCATCATCGTCGTCATTTTCAGTCGGTCACAATGTCAAACAGAACTGTACACAACAAACACACAAACACGGGGAGCCGAAAAAAAGTGTAAAAAAGAAAACCAAAATGAGTGAAACGAGAATGGCAAAAACAAGTCCCACACTCACCCACACACACACACACACACATGCGCCGCACTTCGCTCTTTTCTTCTTTCCGCTATGCCGTTTTGCGTTTCCTTTTTGTACTGCTCTTCCTTCCTTTCTTTCGCTTTGGGGCTTAGGCAACTAATCCATTTCGCTTGCTATTTTTAACAGCGACGCGACGACAGGCAGCGCAGTCACCAGCGCGGCGGCAGAGCTCCCAAGGGTCACAGGATCCAAGGATCCAGATCCAGGCAGCGCTGCCCGCGTCGCAGCTGTGGCAAATCAAAAGCCGAACACACACATCAGCACACGCACACGCACCCCTTGGGTTAGGCTACAGTTATTTTGGCGCTCGCTGCGCAGGCCGCTCTCTTTCGGCTCATTCGCTCTCTCGGGCGGCTCTTTCGCTCTTTTTTTGGCCTTTGAATTGTCATTTTATGTGGCACTGTGTTAATTTCCACACGGCATACAACTACATGCAACCCCACGAGCCCACACACACACGAAAAACAATAGACGAGCGAAAAAAAATGTTACTAAATAACCTCAGAACAAAACTTATTCTCCTCCCACAAAGCATAAAACTCGCCGCGGCTTAACCCACAATCCTCTAATATCCTCCCACACCTCTTTCTCTTGTCATCCTGCCTTTGCGTGTTTTTTTTTATATTGGTTACCGTTTTTTCTGTTTTGTTCTTTTTGACTCTCTCGATTTTTTCCACTTCAAGCGGGAAAGAGAGATGGAAATTAACGTGCTCGAAATTTCAAGAAAAAGAGGGTATAAAAACACGTGTGAGCCTTTCAACAGGGGTTAACACTAACCATACTCCAAAATATTATTTAAAAAATATTTTAAACTCAAAATTGAGTGAATATCTAGTCATCACTCATACGCCTTGTTGTTCCAAATATCACTCATACGCCACGTAAAACCTTTTCTTTAATAGATTTTATCTTTTGAGTTTTCAAATTGAAAATAAATGACCTAAATTTCCACCGTTTATAAAGGTATTTTAACAATCGATTTATGGGATTTATACCACACTGCGATTGTCTAGTTAAGTTGGCCAATTTATTTGAATCGCCCCCACTTAACTGGGGCGGTATATCACATGGGTTGTTGTAGCTCCAAACAATCGCATTACTGGTCAGCTAAATCGATGCGACCCCCTTTCGCCGCCCCTTTTCTTCCTGAATTGCTCCGCTCTTTTGGCACTAATGTGGCTTCGGATTTGACTGGATATTACGACTCCCCGGCATTATCCCATAAAAGTAGATAGAACACAACACTCACTTATCGCTGCAGGCATATCATTTAATTTCAACATTATTTGTCATAAACAAAGAGCGAGGGAGATGGGGATATAGAGATGGGGGGTTTCCTTGCCTTTTGGGCCAGGCACCAAATGAAATGCGCTATTAATTAGTTTTCCTAACATCTCTGGCTGCCAAAAGGCCTGAGGATAGATAAGTTTTCACACACAAATATACAGAGAAAAAAAAACATTTTTTTTTTTGACACCCTACAAATAATCTGAAGGCTATTTTAAGAAATATAATTGAAATAATTTTCTCTGTAAACACAGTTTTGGAATTATTTTTAATAATAATTTTTAATTAGAATCTAAACTAGCTAATATTTTTTTCCTGTGCCCCAACACTCGGAAACTTGTTCTGTGCCAACACAAAAGTTGAGCCCACAAGTGCGAGGGAGTTGGGTGCAGTGCATCCGTCTCTTTTCCCCGCCACAGGATCTATGAACGTTGTCGGAAATTTTTGTAGCCTTTTCCGTCGCGTCATTTTAGCTATCTGTGTTCATGACTTGTAATTATTTTTGCTGCGCTCTCTGCTTTTGTTGTTCCTGTTGCCATTTCGCCTTTTCTCCCTTTTTCTTTCGTGTCCTTTGGGCACAATTACTTTTGGCACTAAATTTATTTTTATTTGCCCGGGGGCCTGTGCTGTGCCATTGGAATTAATCAAACCCAGAGCGGCCATGTTGTGTGTGCAACATAATGGCGGGTCGGCGATATAATATCGCCCATAGATCACGCCCCTTCTGATTGGAGCAGATGCCGCATTGTGGATTGCATGTCAATGTGTAAACTGCAATTGATTGATTGATTGATGGCTGGCTGACTGGCTGGCTGGCAGATGGCGCAGTCCAGGGATGATTGACCTGTTAAGTCCCCATTCCCACCACCCCCATACCATCCTGAACAAAGTTTGCCTTGGGTATTAAGTTACCTTTACTTGTGACGTCGATTAAATCAGCCGGATATGTTGATTATGCTGGATATTGTGGGGCCATTTGTACAATTCGATTGCGTTATTATAAACTGTCTAGACGGGTTATTAAATGAAAGCATTAAATGATGCAAGTCACTGCTGGCAAAGCTACCAGATTTAAACAAGAACTTTACCCTCATATTGAGAATTTTTGACCTTAAAATAAAGTCAAGAACATAATTTCTCACTTTTAGTACAGAATTGTTTAATAAATATGAACTGAACTTTGAGAACAAAAGCTACCAGATATAACCAAGAACTTTTCACTCATATTGAGAATTTTTGTTATTAAAAAAAAATCAAGAACATAAATTCTCAATTTTAGTGCAACATTTTTCAAAAAAGTATATATATTTATGCTCTTTATAGAACACTTTTTTTCAAAAAGGAAGAAATGGGTTACATTTTCTCTAAAAATTAGATTTTTCCAAAATTTAAGTTCAAAATCAGTACATCCTCGAATTGAGAATAAAAATTCTTGATTTAAAAAGGTAATTTTACTTGATTCATTCTCTCTGTGTATGGAATCTTGGGAATCAAGCTAAAACATTTATGGGGAGTTGTAGGAGCTAGCTCTATAAAACTTTAACCATACCATACATCAATTAGGTACAATGAAAATTCGAAAAAATGTAAAGTTGTGGGGGGAGCAAAGTACAAACTTTTTAGAAAGTTCACTACCCAGCCATCCACGAAATTCTCCTCGAAAAGTAGCATTGGCCGACCCAGTTTGTTGAACTCTCCTTTTAGGCTGGCGGAGCTTCAGGTTCAGGTGTAGTTGGCCCACCGGGCTACGGTTTATTGGCCACCAGCACCTGCGCTCGCCACCCGAGGCCCCCTGGCTCATTACATAATGGAATTTCACTCGAAATTGGAAATTCATTTTTGGGCGAGCCCCGAGCGGTTATAGTCGCAGTCATTGTCGCGGCTTATTTTTTAACCGCATTTTTGTTGTTTTTCTTAATTTGCATTTATTTCGGAGCTAAAGAAGAAAGATGAAATCATAAAGCAAACTGTAAAGCGAGAAATTTTATGTCATAGACCAGGTTTAGACCACGTTTGTTGGCCAAAACTTGGTGTCTCTCTTGTCTCGCGTTTCTCTGCCAATCCACCTTCATTTCGCTAATGTTCCAGCTCTTCAAGGCCAAAGCATATCAAATTGTTTAACGACTTTTTCTTTATTGTCTGTCACCTTAGACTTAGTTTGCTTTTTGTTTGTTTGTTTGTGTTATGTTTTTTTTTTTTTTTTCCAGTTTTTGATAATGCTCGGCGATGACGGCATTGAAATGGTGTTGTTGCTTTGCCCGATTTTTATGAGCTTTCTCGCAGCCAAATGACTTTCAGTTGTCAGCAAATGTAAATTTACAAATGGCCTGATACGAAGCGCCTACCGCCAGAAAAATACCCCAAGAAATGGCCTTCTACTAACTCATTTTGCCAGTTACAAATGGTTCGTAAAACCCCTTGATATGAGGAGTGCATGGAAATGAAATCTTGGATCTGAATCATTCGGTGTGCTTAAATCGAGTAAGTTATTTTCATGACAGAGTGGGCCAAAACCGATTTATATTCATTTTTGCTGAGGGGATTTTGTGGGAAAAAAATCAGATAATATAAGTGGAGGTCAAAATTTTATTTTTATGGAAAAATAAAAAATAAAAAACATACATTTCACCCAACATTTTTTAATGGTATAATAAAATCTTTTTTTTCGTTTTTTCGTAAAGCCATTTTCTGGGTGGAAAATAAGTGGAAATATTTTATTTTTATAGAAAAAATATTTTTTCTTGAATTAAAAAACATAAAATCTACCCAAAATTCTTTATTGGTATCTTCTTTTTACGTAAACCCATTTTGTCGGGAAAATTATATGCAAAATATTTATTTTAGGTCTATTTAAAAACATAAATAATCCCAAAAAAAAATCTTTTAATACTTCATGGTATCTTGTTTTCGCGTAAACCCAGTTGTCAACCCCTTTGGGTTTTAAGCAAAGACTTTATTTTTTGCTTTCTTTATTTCCTGCGCAGACTTTTTGCTGTCAAGAAAGGCTTTAGGAGCTCGTCGAGAGTTGAGAGCTCTGTTTTTCTTTCGGCTGTTTCTGCTCTTAATGGAATTGTTAATGCTAATCGCACTTGCTGCAGCTGCAGAACGAAATCAGCTTTATTTTCCTCTTGTATTTATTGTTACCCTTAGTTTCCCGTTACTCGTGTTTGTTGGCTCAAAATTTATGCTTTACGTTAATTTGGGCCAAATGGAATTCAGGGCTTGAAGAGTGCCATAAAGTTGCCTCCTCGCAAGTGCAGCGCAAATTTGGAGTAGGGCAGCGAAACGAAACGAGGAGGAGGGATTGCAGAAGGACGATAATGATGATGATGATTATGATGGCGTCGGCCATTCCGCCAAAGCGGCATTTGTGCATCATTTACAATAAACGTCGTTGGGGGCCGTCAACGCCATCATTAAAAGCACAATTCCAAGGCGCTTATGTCCTTTGAAGGTTTAAAGAAGAAGGAGCAGAAAAAAAGAAGAAAATCTGATATCATGAGTTTCACTTAAGACTGGATAATCGTTTGAAGAACACTTCAGTTTGGGGGAATTTTTTAGATAATTTTCATGAGAAGAATCTCTAAGATTTCTGTGAAATACTCTAAAAATATGCCTCTCTTTATGCATATCCTACACAAACCCCTGTGGGTTTTTCCCACACGCCATTTAATCAAATTTACAGGCTTATCACAGAAAAGAACACCCATCGCCCACAAAGATAAATGAAATGCAAAGAGATTCAGGTCCCATCTCACTTTATTTGCTTATCTATTTATTCGTATTATTTGTAGCTTTTGCCCCCAATTGTTTCGTCTTGTGGCGGCTGTTTTCGGGCTCGGGCTCCTTGGCTAAATTAATAAATTAAATTGGCGTGCAAACAATTTTCTGGATCTCTCGGCGCTTTTTATTGCATTTGCATTCGTTATAAATGCCGGATGAAAATGGGAGCCGCCTTGTTGCCATGTCAATCATGATTATGGTGGCTTTTTCCCTTGTATATCTTGCCTTGACTTTGACTTTGGCAATTTGTTTTAATTTAAAACAAGAACGATAAATCTTGGAAAGGCATGTTTAGGTCATTGGTTTGGTCAGTTTTAAACTATGATAGTTATAATATTATGGTCTTCATAAAACCCATTGTTCTTTCAATTTTTATTCACCTCATAAATGTCAACTAAACATCAGAAAAAAAAGAGTTTGCTTTTTACTCAGTGCTATTTTATGGTCTACCATAATGTTCACTGTTTTTTTCCTGAAAGGCTCTTAGTCTCTGCTTTCTTTTAATCAAACGTTTCTGAACTTGATTTTAGCCTTTTTTCTTGTCTGTCTTGAAATTGGTTTGTTTTCCTAGTTTTCCCTCTTTCCAGAATTTTCCTCCCTCCCCAGTTATCTCACGAATTCGAGTGGCTGCGAGTCTTTAATTTGGTTTTCGGGTCCGGAGCAAAATCTTTTTTTGCTGCTGACAACGCCACTTTCGTTTCTTCAGGAAGGGCAATAAAAATTGTATACTCCTGTATATTCCTGCTCCTTCTTCTTTTTGGCCATTTTATGCTAGTCCTGCCACACGCACCGACCACAAAAAAGGAAAGAAGGGAAAGAATTTTCCTTAACAATTATCGCATCGGGTTTTTATAACTGCGCCTAGACCTACGAAAATTGTTATGACTCACGCTGAACACACGCACAAAAGTCATAGCTAATAATAAATACATATATACATTTTCTTTTTGGCCAGGAAAATTTCCTAAGGCGCCAGTCGAGCCCTGTTGTTATTGCTGTTGTTGTTGTTTACTGCTGACGTGTGCATGCCATAAAAATCCAGCAAACTAAGGCGACCTTGCCTTGGCAACAGAACACCAGCAGAAAAGTATGCGAGATATTTTCCTTTTCCTGGGAGTGGAAGCGATTTCTGGCCTGATATTTTGACTAGCGCGTATCCGTCGAGGGGAGCCCAAAAAAAAACAGAAGAGAGAAGGAATGGAACTCAATTTGCATTACATTTACTTGGTTCGCATAATATTTTATAGAGGTACACATATAAGCCAGAAATGTACGTACAAACAAATTGAAGATTTTATAACCCAAAGAGTTGTGGATTTTGGAGAGAGAGTTCACAGTTAACTGTTGCTTAAAAATGGTTAATAAAAGCAGTCATAAATATGGGAAAAATATTAATATATTAAATATGGTTCAGTGTTAACTTTTGCGTAAAAATGGTATACAAAAAACAGTACAAAATAATATTGGAATTATTATTTATCAAAAAGATTTCTGTTATAAACTCATAAATTCTAGTATAGGTTTCAATTTAACTGTGGCTGAGATGTGGTAATTAAACACAGTAATAAATATTGGAAAAATATTAAAAAATATTATGGGAACTATTATTTGATAAAAATATTTCTGTTACGAAATCATAAATTCAAATAAGGTTCATTGTTAACTCTTGCTGAGAAATGGTAAATAAAAGCAGTCATAAATATTGAAAAAAAAAAACATTAAAATGGTAAAAAAAATATTATGGGAACTATTATTTGTGATTTCTGTTCCTATTTTCCTTTTTGGCAAACAAAATATGCTTTCCTTCCCCGATGACGAAGGATATGCTTTATGGGATCATATATAAAATTTGATTAGCTGCTGCCATTGTCGATACACACTTGGCGCCAGTTTAATGAAGCAATCAATCCTGCTTTCCCCCGCCTCCTCGGAACCTCTTTGATTGGGGTTAGCTGGAAAAACAATAAAACTTCCCACTGACCCATCGTAAATCTCGCAGCGGGACGACTGAAACTGAGAGATGCGTATAATTTTTGAAAACCCATGCCTGGTTTTTCTTTTATTTCTCCGCTTCAGCGGATAAGCGGAAAACCCCCCCGCAAGAAAAAGTGTTGCCTACATTTGTGGGACTACTCGCTTCCTTTTCGACCTTGTTTAGATATTGCCCGGAAAACAGAAGCCTGACCTTTGACTCGCTTGTTGTTTTTGGGTGTGTTTCGGTGTGTTCGTGAGCTCGCTTTTAAGGTGACCCAAGTCGAGGCGAAAGGAAAAACTCAAAGTTCACCGCTCGAGGCGCACTTGTAACTTTCCACATAAATTAACTGTCAAAAAGGGCAGCTTCCTTGGTTGCGGGGGAGGTGTAAAACCCATCCTGCAGCCCAAGAATTTCCTTGTAAATTTGTCTTGTAATTACATTGGCCGCAGTTGTTGTTTCTGTTTCTTCGCCGTCTAATAACAATCATAATTAATCAAAAACTTGAAAAACAAATAAAAATATTTCATTCCGCCAGCCTTAATTGAGTTGAAGTGTAGAACGGAAATTAAGTATACGCATATTGCGCATACGACATGTGTTCACGCATCTTCAGAAGCCAAGTAATAATGTGATTTTCATGGCAATTTAAATTCGAATTTAATTTATAACAACTTATTCAAAAGTATTAAAATTAAATCATTAATTTAACTTCAATTGCCTTAAAGTGCTAAAGAAAATTGAGTTTATACAGATATTGCGCATACGACACGTGTGCACAAGTTTGTACATTAATTGCATCAATCGATTGGAATTAATGCGATTACTATATTGATGAATTCCCCAGTTAATGCATTCTATGATAGGATTGGCCAATGAAATCCATATTTAATTCAAGCCAATTTTATAGTTTATTTCTCAACAAAGAAAAAAATAACATTTACAAATGCAAAGAATACATGTTATGAATAAAATATAGAGGCTACAAAAAACATATACTGGCATTGCCATAATGATATTCCCATGTCCTGTCATAAATTATTCGTAATATATGTTTCTAGGATATTCGCTAAGGATACCTGTCCTGTGCTCCCCGCACTCGCAGTAACGATTTAAGCCCCATTTTGACTGCGACAGGGCCAAATCTATTTGCGTTCCTCTGGATTTTCTCTTCCTTTGTTTGCTGATGCATAAATAAATCTTCAAATTAGTCAAGTCAAATGGGAAATTTGTCAAGTTTTGGCTGCTCTTGCGTATTTTCCCCTAATGCGTGCTTAGATAGTCGCAGTTTTTCCACCAGCTTTTCCTTTGTCTCTGCTTGGGTTTTTGCTTCGCTTCGATAAAACATTTTGATTTATTTAGGAGTTTCAGCCAAGGCGGCAACAGTGTTTGCCTTGTGTGTTTAGTCGCCTCCGCAGAGAGTGTGTATATCGAGCTAGATATGCTACATAGAAAAAAAATCCACAAAAGATTAGATAAATCATGTTATTCATATCATTTTGATGTGAATAAAGGTTATATTTATCTTATTTTTAATTTTTGCTTCAAAAAATACTAAAAGTTGGTATTTTTAAACAGTATTTTTATAATTTTATGCCAAAATGATATGATTAATATCAAAATGATATGTTTAAATCATACATTTTACATTAAACATATCGTATTTTTATTGATATGAAATGAAAGAAAATGAACTCTATTTCATATAGATTTTTTCTCTGTGTATGCACATCCTTCCAAGGTGGATCGCGTTTGCTTGTGTGTGTTTGCTTAGCTTTCTTGGGTTTATACCCATTACGTTGACCTCGCCTTGCAATCGCTTTTGACTATACAATTAGTTTGCGGGTGTGGGCTGTGGGCTGCCGGCTGTGGGCGTGGCATGTCCTGATATATTCCTGTGAGTGTGTTTCAAGTTGTTTGCTAATTAGCTACAATTTGCGTCTCGCACACAGGACATAATGAAGGCGACTCCTCAACACCAAAGTTGTTCATTATGAAAAATGTTCTTCCCTTCGAGCGTTCTTTCCTGTTTTGGAAAAAGCATCCTAATGAATAGTCATAAATTTGTTCAACTTTTCCCACAGTTTTCGCCAGTTTCTTTGTGGCGCGCTCAGCTCAGCTTCCAGTGTTTGGCCTAATGTCTGGCCAATTTATTGGCAATTTCTTTGCCATCACCTGATGCTGGGGAAGCCACGCCCTGGCATAAATTGTCTCTCAATCTCCCCCGGTTTCGTTGCCTAAATTTGACATTTCTCATATCAGCCATTTCCTTCCCCGACTCCTTGACTTTGATTTATACGCAGTTACTTGGGTTTATTTTTTTTGCGATTTTGTTTTTATCAAGTACACACGCTCGGGTGAGTTATCAGGCAATTTAGAGCCCCGAACAAGTGAATTTGCTGGGCCTGCCAGCCAGTCGGTCCACCAATAATGATAATGGCAACCCGATAAGATTCCCAGCTTAATGAAATTGAAATGGAAATCCAAGTAGGAAATACTTGGCTCATGAGTAATTGTTGCTTTAGGATTTTTCGTGTCTATAGTTGAGTGCTCAAGTGTGTTGTGAATGAAAGTAGATTACAATTCTGGTCAGTTGAGAGACTTCAAAGTTGAAATGGAAAAGAGCTTTAACCTTGTATCGTTAGCTGATTGTGTGATGTGGTTATCAGTTTAGATAAGAGTAATCAGCAGTTCCCAGATAAGTCAGTTCTAAACTTGAAATTGGGGGAAAATTACTAAGTGTTCATGTTTGGTAGATTGTACTTCCTTTAATGGGATCCAAAATACAAATCTCCTTAAATGCCAACTATTCCCATCTCTTTACCCATTCATATATTTCCCTTTCGGTCATTTATCATGCACTCTTTTTGTGTACTGGCAATTTTTCTTCGTCTCCCGCACAAATTTTCCGCCTGCGGGCTGGTTTACGTGTGTATTTTAGGGCGTGTCTGCATCGATTTGCATTATATTAATGCTCTGCTGTGAGCTATTCCATATTTTATGGAGTGATAGTGCACAGCACAAATGTTTTTTGACAGCAGCACATGTGCCATATGAAAAAAACTAACCCAAAAAAACTAGAAGGAAAACAGACGTAGCGGATTATTACAGATATATATGGTCATGTGGCTGCCACGTGCTGTTCTAACCGGCCAAAAAATGTTATTTTCCAACTAACTTAAAACACCAAAAATGAACAGAAACGAAAAGTTTGCTGGTCGGTTGCATTTTTCATATAAAAAGCATGTGGAAAGCACCCAAAGGCAGCGCGGCATAAACCGGAGAAAAAGACGATGAGAAGCAAAAAGCATTTTGCAACAGATATCGGGGGCGGATATATGGAGGATTCGAGGGGATTTTTGGGGGGGGATGGACATCTCTCATTTGGCCGCAAAAAGTTTGCCATTGTGGTCTAGCTATCTCTGTCTATTTATCGTTCTCCGTCTCTCTCGCACTTCTTGCGCAAGTGAAACAATTTTGAATTTCAATATGAAAAGCCAGTCAGTTCTGCTCCACTTTCCCACACCCCCTCCCCTGGCGCCACTTTGCCCATTTGTCGGTAATTAATTTTGTGAGTGGTTTTCCATTAATTTCAGAGAATTTTAGATCATCGTTTTTGGTGATGAGCTTCAAAATCAATTAATTTCCGTTCTGATTTCGGTTGAAACAGAGTGTGCAACATGTGACAGAGATGACTAGAAGTTGCTTTTGAGTGCTTTTAAAGGATATTCTAGATAAAGGATATTCTGGGGAATGTGCTTATGATTATGTCTTTGTGTTGGATTTAATTGGGTATTTATTTTGAATTACAGAATTGAATTTACAATGATATGATTACCTTTTCAAACTCTTAAGATGCACTTAAAAAACTTTGTACTACAATTAAACTCGTAAAACGTACTTTCCTTGCAAATGCCATTCGGTTCACAACATTTTAAAGGAAATGCAGGGAAGGAACCCATTCAAAAGTTTCCATTTTCGAAGAACTTTGTGTGTGGGCGTGTACTGTGTGCGTGTGTGGGTTGTGTCTGGGTATCCGTTATCCGATAGCAACCGCTGCTGCTGTCGCATCCTGTCAAACGGCAACAGCAGCTGCCATCCGATCTGTGTGTGTGGGATGTCCTTGTTGCAACTGCGTTAAAAATCACTTGGCATGTCCATAAAATCCTCTCCAGATCCCTCGGCTCCCCAGTAACAACGGAAACTGCAGCAGACAAGAACCTTAATAAATTTCAGCACATAACCACTGCAAATAAGGAACTTTCGTGGGTTGCTGCTGGGTGACAAAAACGAAAAGTAACAGGCGAATCAATCGATGGATTTTCTGCTTGTCTGCTTGTAATTTTCGATGTTCCTTTTATATCGCCGAACAATATTTGATCGCTTGGCTGAATGGCTTGGCTTTTCTGCATTTCTGCATCGCATCCTTGGCAGTGAGATGGTGAGGGAAATGGTTAAAAAATATTGCCTCCCCGAATGTCCTTGTTGGCTCAACCTTCAGTTTGCAGTCGGTTTCGTCGCTTGTGTGTGTGTGTGCTGTTGGAATTTGCATAGTTTTCATTTAATTTACACGCAGTTTGAATCCGAAAATTGGATGCTATTGCGGAGAGAGGTGTGCGAACAAACACATGGAAATTCCTTTCGCACTGCGGAAAAACCTAAACCATTTTCGGGCACACAAAAAAAAACAATGCTGTGCAAATGTGACCACAAAATGCAACAATAAAAAGCGATTCATAATCTAAACCATGGTTTTATCACCCCGCCAGGTGAAATTTGTCGGGAAATGACACAGACACGCCATTTTCCTGCGCTCAATGTAAAATTCATTAAATAAACAACTTTCGCTAATTTGTGTAATTATTTATATTTATGGGACAGCTGCAAATTTCCGCACGTTTTGCGCTCATCCTGTCTGTTGCTCCTGTCACACGCACACATATGCTGCCCTGCTTACACACACACACACACATCCTGTAAAGGTTGCAAATTAAATGAGCGCCCATAAGTAGGCAACACATTTCATATATTTTCAATGATTTTTCGGTGCCCTCACACACCCACACACACATATACACAGGCCTCTCTCTCGCTCTCCCTCTCTCTTTCGCCTCTCCGCCATTCCTTTTAAATGGCTGCCATTTACTTTCCGTTTCCGTTACATTCTGTGCACGACTTGTGTTGATAAGATATCAAGGATATCGGGGTTGCAGGGGCGCAGGAAAAAGGGGCGGGGGGAGAGGGAGGGGATCAGCAGGCAGGTCGACGCCTTCCTTTGTCTGCTCATGTAATTTGATTCGCTCGCGCCGTCGTCGTCGTCGTTTTTAGTGCAAATATGGGTTAATGCGATTTTTATGTCATTTATTCTACTGATTTCGGCCTGAGCTTTCCCGTTTTCTGCCGTTGATGGGTATTCGCTGTTGGATATTTTCTTGCCAAAAAAAATCAATACAGCAATTTGACTTGGCATATCATCAAATTGCATACATATGTATGGGTTACCATTATTTTCTAATCTAAATTACATTCAGACCGCATTGCATTTCTGTCTGTGGCGGGTAATACATCAATAATGCAATGCTTGCTGGGTTTAATTTAGATACCATCCGTCCACACAGCAATTTCTCAAGCCAAATTGGTTGGAAACCACATTGCGTATACGTAATTAAATCTAGATTTCACCAGACTGCCTGCTGAAAGTTTTATGTTTAATTTTCCTAATCACTATTCTCTGTATCTGATGTTATTAAAATTTAATTTGTAAATTACAAGTGATTATTTTGTATGGGAATATCATTTTGCTTAGCTTATAAGCCATTTAAAATAATATCCCTGGCTATCATAATTTTTTATATATTTTATATCATGTTAGGAAAGATTGAAAGATTATTCCAGACAAACCATTTTGATTTTATGAAGCCAAACCATTTAACAGCAGGCTTTTGATTCATTCAACTTCAAAATTGATAATCTTTAAAGACGTAAAAACTACCTGTAAACTGTTAACACAGTAAATGGGTAATTTCCAAGTTGCCTTTGCCTGAAACCGAGTACACATTGCGTATACGGGATTTCGTAGTAATCAAAGCGGGTATCTTGCAACCTCAACTGTTGACACTTACATGTCAGCCGCATGGCAGCCATGTTGGCCACAAGATTTTGCAACTGAAACAGTAACAGCACATGCACACGCACTTGCTGCAGAGTCATGTATGCGTGTGTGTGTGTGTGTCAAGGACTCCAAAAGGATTTGGGGGACACCAAAAGGGCAATCCGCATAGCCAGGCAGCTTAACTCGCATTTATTATTTACCATAATTGAAATGAACAACATAGATTTGTATGCAAAAATCCCAATTAAAACCAGAATATGAAAAAAATCAATAGTAATTCATTATAGTTATTAACAGACAGTTGGTTGGCGGTAAAGCCACTGCGATTGGAACTGCACTCGTTATGTAAGCCACGCAGAAATATCACAGAAATATATTGTATGTATATGAATGCAGCTCGCATCGTGTACGTACGCTTGGGATGGCGGAATGTTGAGCTCGTCACTCTATATGTGCATGTCAAATGTGCGTGATGGCAACGCAACCAGACGTGACCTCATCCACGGACCGAATTCGCCACCCACTAAGGCCCCCACTTGCCACCCCCGCTCGCGAGCGAAAAGCATGAAATGTTTGTGCTTGTTTAACAAATGCTAAACATTCATAGAGAAAACTAACACTGACCCGTAAAAATAGAGATAAATATATTTTGGAATGATTACACCGGACAAATAATTATCATAGAAACTAAAGTATTTGTACATTGAGTTTTAAAAATACCTTAATAAAATGAGTATTACATTACAAGTGCTAAAACTAAACTTTGGTATCAAATTTACATTACAAAATATCAATTGTATAATATTTATTATAAAATGAATAGCATTCATGAATACTACAGAACGAATAATAATTATAGAATCTAAAGTATTCGTAGTTTGAGTTTTAAAAATACCTTAATAAGATGAATATTACATTAGTACTGCCAGAAGTGCTAAAATTAAATGTTTGGTATCAAATTTACTACTAAATATAAATTTTATAATATTTAGTATAAAGTGGATACTACAGAGTTCAAATACTACATTATTTAGTATTATTTTAATACCACATATTTATACTAAATCTAGTATATTTTTATAAGTTTTAAGAGTTAGGAGGAAAATTGGAATACCTTTATTAAAAACCCGTAAATTCGTAAATCACTCAAAATGTCAAAAAATAATTCGATTTATAAAGTTAAAATTCCCCACTGACTGCATGTGTCCAATGAACCCTGTGAATATTTCACCACATTCGACAGTAACAAATGGCAATACGAATACTTTGCGAAACAACTTTAGTTGGGTTGCGAAATATCTGTGTTTCTGGCCAACATTTATCGATTTAACCGAGCAAATGAAAACTTTTATTTCAATAACCATTCACCAGCAGCATTGCAAACTTTTAATTGCCTTGCACTTCGTGTTTATTCATATATAATGCTTTCATTTGTTTGCGGCCCATCGAATGGAAGCTGGATATCTCGCTTAAAGCGAGAGATTAGCTTGGATAACAAACAGAAATTTGAAATTTCAATTTCTACTTTGTTGCATTGTTCACGGCACATGAATATTTTATCGGAGTTGCTGGCAATTATTTATTAAACATGTATAGTGTGTACTTTGCTTTTGTTAGTTAGTGTTTATTTTGCAATTTATCGATTGCGTATGCATCTGTTTGTAAATGATAAAAATATAGGAAATGTGTTTGGATTTTGACTTTATTAAGGGAAATTTTCCATGACGTCAAACGGTGTCGGCAGATAATGAATTGATATTTTGCATGTTTCTGCCTTTTTGGGTGACTGTTTTTAAATATTCACGCCTTTCGCTGTGTTAATTGTCGCCTTCCGGTGAATCATTTTCACTCATTCCCATCGAAAGGCGCCGCCAATTGACTCTGGTCATTGTAATTATATTTAACTAGATGCGATATTTTGTTGTCTCTACTTTAGTTGCAAGTCACGCTATCTGGATACACTGGAAAAATGAAGGGAACTGTGGGTTATACATAGATAAATAATTATATTTAGTTAAATGGGAGTTTTTCAATTTAAAGTTCAATTTTCACATTTTTTAAATACAAAAACTTTAAACAAATATTTTTTTTATTTCCTCCACCTATATAGGTTTTTTTAGTGTAGTTTTCAATGCAATAAATCGATTGTTATATGTAAATAACAATTATAGATGGAAATTTCATAGTAAATAACTTCAATTATTCGTTTAAGCATTAATAAATTTAATTTCTACTGAGAAAGAAAAGGTTTTTCAATGTTATTGCGTAACCCTAGCCATCCTTATATGCATATTTCCCTTATTCTCCCGGAATTGTCCCTTTATTTTACGTAATCCCTGCGGCATTCGTCTGACTCACTCGAATTCCTTTGTGGAGCGGACAATTGGTCGCCGCTTGATTGCGATTTTGCGGTGGTTGTCGTCGCTTTTTAATGGCAACTTCTCTGTTGGCTTTTTCGTTGTTTCTGCCTCGTGCAATTTAACGCCAACGCGGGCATATTTGCAGTCTCATTTTAATAATTCCCGCTGTCGGTCCTTTCGCGCCCGTTGTGCCATCTGCAAACAATGCGAAACGCGAGTGCGAATGCGAAAAATGAGCCAAAGCAGAGCAGCAGTGTTGCCATGAAATATTTACTGCCCCCCACATTTTGTGCCAGTGTGTACGTTTGGGTGTGTAAATAAACGCTGCATAAATGAGGGCGCGCAAAATGGTGATGTATTCATGAATGATGACAACTAGCGAGTGACGACCTTGTCATTGTTTTAGAGTATTCCGTCTTGTATACTTTCGTCTAATTCTTTCTGGTAGATTCATCCCTTTTTTAGTGAAAAAACTATATATTTTGGTTAGAGATTACTTTACACTAAATGAAATCTTAAAATGGAAAAGTTATTTTTATCTGTACAGCATTTACTATTATTTGTTTGTTTGTTAGTTCTCTTTTTTCCCATCCACTACCTCTATTTTGACTTTGCTGAATATTTACTGAGTGACAAATTTTCGCTTTGAATAATTTAGAAAGTCGGAGACGAGTGTTTTAAATTGTTCAACACAGTCTGTCTGCTTGTCAACACGGTGAGGGTAACACTGGAAAAAGAATATTAAATAAATGTTTTAAACATTTGTATGTGTAACTAAAGAATATTTAAATTAATTCCTCTTTTTGTATTTTTATGAAATTAGAAAACTTTCAAAGGAATATATTTATAAAAATTTTTTTCTTGTGATTGTGTTGATTTTTTCAGTGTTACCACCTCTGTTTGCAACTCAGCTGCTGCTGACCACCAAGCGAGTCAATTAAAGTGCAGTGCAAACACTGAATCAGTCACGTGCAGATGAGTTTTGCAATACATGTCATGTATTCTGTTTGTTTCCACTTTTTCTCTGTTTTATTTGTTTAAAGTCTTTGTCACTCATGGGATATACATTTTTCTAATAAGTTCTAAAGTAAAAGCTAAGGATTAAAATTAATTTGAAATATTTAATAAACATTTATAGTAATATATTTCAATAAGATTATATTAATATCTAGATAAATCCGCTTGATAAATTTCTGCCAATTTGTGAATGAAAATTTATTTTCCAACCATTGAAAATATCCGCCTATCTGTTAATTGTTAAAATTTAGTCCCCGAGCTTCGACTTTGACAAGCGTTTTGGATATTTCCTATCTAGATCCGCCAAATCCACACTCTGACCTCTTTTTTTTCCGACCCACGGCAGCCATTTCAGCGACAATTTCGTATAGTTTGCATTTCAATTTGTTTGCGGTGACTGTGAGAAAAAGAATTGTGCTCCTGCGTGATGGGGGCATCGATTTTTTTTGTGTTTTCCAGCTATTTGCTGACCACGCCCACTTGATTGCATTAGCCCCGATCGGCGGATTGCATGCAAAATGCGAATGGGCCGACATTTTCCACCCCCCGAGAGAGGGAGAGGTCAGCCAGCCCAACTCCCTGTGGATTTGCAGTTGGGCTGAATTTATTTCGCAACGCCGTTGTAAAGATTCACTCTTTTGTTCTTGGGCTTGCAGGCAGGGAATTGCCCAGTATATAAGTAATGCACACATATACCCAAATGTGTGTATAGTTCTATGCTTATATAATACGTGACGGGGTCCGCATGGCGAGCACAACACACACAGTCGCCGCAACGCAAATAGCAACAGCTTGGCCTGAAATAAAAAAAAAGGAGAAGGCGTCGCAGAAATATGTTGTAAATACGTGCGTCCAACATGTGCACTTGACTAGTCAGTGGGCCATATAAGGCGGGGTTCGGTCTCCCCCTCCCATCCCCATGGATCCCTAATAGGGGTTGGCCCCAATTCGGGGCACAGATTGTGTGTTGCGTGGTGTGTACACATCGTAAAACCGAACTGAAACTGAAAAATTGCTTGTCAAACCATCCCAAAAGAGGGATAGAATACATATAATATAGGGAAGTGCCTAACTTGTTGAACTCTGTGTGTTCTCTATGTGGAAATCCATAAAAAAAGGCTAGCTCTTTTTTATTGAAAAATATATACAAATGTATAAATTGTTATAGGATCTAAAGAATTTTTAAAGGAATTTATTATTAGGAAAGCAACACATTTCTCTCGGTGTAATTTCCCTCCTTGTTCAACATAAAAGTTTATGTAGAAAGCAATAGAAATTTTCAGCTTTTTATTGAAAAATATATGTTTCTACAATTGAATGTTATTGGTAAAAAATCTAAAGAATTCTCGAAGGAATTTATTCTTAAGAAAGCTACACATTTCTCTCTGTGTAATTTCCCTTCTTAGTTCTATGCAGTTGAGCACATTGTCCCCGGGTAATTGAGCCGTAGCTGCTGTTGAATTTCCCACTGCATTTCCACCTTGCCAGTTTGCCAGCCAAATAATTGGCCTTTGTGCTTAGCAAGGGTCATATACAGTGGCTTACA
The DNA here is from genome assembly GCA_037075245.1 of Drosophila mimetica. Taxonomy (NCBI): domain Eukaryota; kingdom Metazoa; phylum Arthropoda; class Insecta; order Diptera; family Drosophilidae; genus Drosophila; species Drosophila mimetica. The sequence continues at coordinate 4,740,526 of JBAMCH010000023.1, read as the reverse complement.
ACAGTGTGCGCCCCTAAACCCGACAGCTATTGTCAAGGATCTGTGGGAACAGGTGTGTAATGCCTCAACAAAAGGACAATGAACCACGTCAATTCCCCGGAAATCTGACACGGCCTTTTCGGGGGAAGTTGCAGGCTAATCAGTCACTTGATCGTTTTTGCACACAAAAACACATGTTAACTTTGACATTTGAATCCATGATGCAATTATGCAAAGTGAGAGATTTCAATTAAAAGATTTTTCCGCAAAGGATTCATGATCTTAAAGATATTTTTCGAGCCTTTTCTGAAACCTAATTAAATGGGATACAAGTTTTTTGGGGCGCACCACTTGAATTTCCTTATTTACGATTTTCCCCCCACATTGATTACGTCACTTTGGTTTTTATGGCTATTTCGGCTGCCTTTGTTTTTGTGGGTGGTTGTGTGTGCCAAGCAAACAACTTGAGAATTTCCGTCTTAGCCAAGTGTCTAATGAAAGTTTTTGGCCAAAAAAAAAGTTTTTCCCGATTAACATTCTCCTTGTTTCGCTCTATTCGCCTTTGGTTTTATTTCGATGAGATGGATTTTGTTACTACTTAATTGCCTTTTTCTTTCTTTTCTGCTTTGCGGATAGGTCGCCATCTTGGTCTTTTGTTTTTATCGAAAACTTGCATTCAACACGCAATTTGAAAAGGTTTACATGCAGAAAAAATATTTATTTTTATTATTTACATATAAAAATAATATAGAACTATATTTAATTAATATTCAAAGCATAAAAGTCAACTTGATTAGCAAATGAACTTTTATTTTGATTATTAAATATATTTAAATATATATTCCCGAAAATAAGTCTTAAAAAATATTCTATTGTTTTCGGAAAAATAGTCTAAAATATGTATTTTATCACTTAAATATTAAAAACTATTAAAAATATATTTATTTGATATCTAAAACAAATTTTTTCAAACCAATTGAAGGGAGTTTTTGAATACACACTTTAATATTTTCGAAAATTTTCTAAAAATGTATATATTTCGTTTAAACTTAAGATTGTATGCATGTAGGATGATATAGCTTGATTGAAAACCAAAGTTTTTCGCTTTATATAGAAAGAAAAGTTAAGAGCGGGGCGACAAAATGGAAAAAGGAAGGGAACCCGGAGAGCGAGACGTGCTAAATTTGGAAATGGAAATTAAGTTAGCGCCAAAAGCAAGGCGAGGCGCACAGGCGAAATTTGTGGAGCAGGCGCCTCCAAAATGGCGTCAGGTGGTGATGGTCATGGTGGGCATCGAGGAGCAGGGTGTTGGGATGTTGGGGTGGGTGCCTTCAGCAGGGGGTTGTGCCCTGTGGGGGGTGTGTACGGGGGTGGTTCGTTCAGGGCTGAACATAAATTAAACTCCACTTGACAACAAGGAGCTTCGCTGCTGCTGCTGCTGCTGTTGCTTTTCCAGCTCCTGTGGTTGCTGTGGCGTTTTTGTTGTGCTTGCTCATTTGGCAGCTCGCTTTGGTTATTGCTGTTGCTGTTGTTGTTTATTGTCGCAAGCTAAACAAACAAACACTTGACTACACGCACGTACACTCGCCCACACACCCACATCTGCCACATCCCCCGGCCTTTTTGGGCTGTGTGCTAATGCGCACAGAAAGCAAATTTACATTTAGTGCTGCATATTTTAGGGGGCTCCCCAGTCGTCGTAGTCCTTCGTCCTTCGTCGTATCCCTAATAAAAACTACAAAATCTGTAAAATCGATTTATGTCATTTGCATTCCGAGCAGCTTTATTTATGGAGAGACAAAGGAACTTTATAGTTTTTAATTAAATATTATAGGACTTTTTTTCCACCGTGAAATGCAAACTTCTCAATAAGCTGGAAGAAAATCCAAATATAGACAAAATTCGAGGGAAAGTTGCCAACAAAGTTGGCTCCAAATTGCAATTAAATTTAACTTGGTTAAATTTAGCACAGCCACGCACTTGGACTAGACTCAACTCGCAACCCAACCCACTTCCCACTTACTTATATATATAAATATATATGTATAAAAAGCACAGCGTAGGAGCTTAAATCAAATCGCATAAGTTGGCAGCTTTTAATGAAGGCGAACGAACAGAGGGATGAGCTCGACTCAGGCGCCGGCTCCCGAGCAGCCATCTCATCTCCTCCTTCGGCGTCCGCCACTTCATCAGGCATTCAAAATCCTCAACTTTAGCAGCCGAGTTAAGTCGCTGCCAGTTTAATCCCAAGTGCCTTCGTCCTTGCGCCCCAATCTCTCCCCTTATAGAGCCCCACTCCCATACCAATCTTCCATCCTTTGGCCAACTCTCGCTCCCTGTGCGTTTGTCGTTCTGCTCGAGTTGATGAAACGAACGAGTCCCAGGGCCTAAGTCCATGTATTTATGTGTGCCGTAGGTTTCGGGGAGCCACGAAACTTTTCAGCCCCTGCACGGAGAGAAAAAAGTTTTTAATATGATGGGTTGAGGAATCCTAACTTGGGAATGTGAATTAAATTTGGGTCTTCTTTAAAGGAAAACCTCAGAAATCCTAAAATATCTTACATTGGAGGTATTACGAAAATATAATATTTTTTAAAAATACTTTTAAATGTAAAAACACCTAAAAGTATACAGTGAATAGAGAATAGTCGTCTTTCGGTACAAATTCAGATCCTTTTTGGCCCAAAAAAAAAAGTATGTTGCATACTTTTAGACACCTATTTTGATATTTTAAAAATATAAATACTTTTTCTTACCGTGCAAATTCCATTTAGCATAGAATTTGTCCCATCCAAGGCAATGAAATCAGGCGGGCAAGGCGGGAATTCCAACCCCTCGAGTGAATGGGGCTGTTGTCTATTTTTAAGGGGCAACCTTTGGAGCGCGAGGGACAGTGTTTGCCTTGTGGGTGGCTTCCCGAATGTCGCTTGTCTCCTACCCGACCTCGAGTCATAAATTGGGCACAGTGGCGGCATAACAATAAGTCACAAACACACACTGTCCCTTCATTTCATGCATAAATTTAAGAGAGCAAGCCCGAGGAAACGCTTGACTTGGCAACAGTCCTGAGTTCCCCAAGTCCAGACTGTTTTGTCCGCCATTTGTGCAAACATAAAACCATTGTAAACAAACATGGCCAAACGCTTAATGCCAGCACACATACACAGACCGAAACACACGAAGGACCCCAGCATAAGCTGTAAGTTAAACCGTTAAAATTGGTTTACCCAGAAGGTGGTGTGTGTGGTGGTGTGATGAGAGATCTCTGGATTGGGGATACGGGGAGCCAATGGGTGTGGAGTGTGCCACTGACAGGAACCATTGTTATGAGATAGTTTTAATCCCCACTGTTTCCCCTGCTTATCTGCATTGCTGTACCCGTCCTGTTCTGTTTGGCTCCTCTGCCACTTTGCCAACAAACAAGAAGTTGGCCAAGTACTCGAGCATCATCCAAGTACAGTGGTAATCCGAGCTGCAGATACTCAAGATTACAACTGCTAAGGTTATTTGGGGAGGGGGGGATATGGATATGCGAAAGAGGCATATCATGAAATCAAATATGATGATGGTGATACAAATTTATGTATGAGTAGGAAACAAGAAATTATGTATACGCACGGTGAGCCAGCAGTAAATAAAGTTATTTTCGTTTTAAAAGAGATGAAAAATGGTTATCAAACATAAGTTATGAATAGATTTCTGATTTATCACTTTTATGACACTCCACACAAGTGCCTAAAAGTATGCAAAGAATAAATTCATAGCACTTTTGCTTAAAAAATATATTGTTGCATACTTTTAGACACCTAAATATTATTTTTCAATATTTTTTCGACACTTCTAGCCAATATCTACTTTATGTGGCCTTCAGCAGAGAACTGTTCTCTGTACTCTTGGTAGTTTGTTTGTCCTGCTGGCCCAGTCAAGAGCCAACCAGCCATGTAGTCATCCACCCTCGCATCCTGACTCCCCTGCTGTCACTTAACCACACGCGCCTATAAGCAGGCAATACATTTTAACGGTAATGGAGAACGGGAGAGAAGCGAGGATAAAGCAGGATGTGCAGGAGGGAGAAGTGGGAGTGGGCGTGGGTTACTCATCACTTATGGCCATTATGTGATTGTCGCTGCATGGCAGGCCCAAAGAAATGTATGTAAATCCATTCGCATTCTCTTTGCAATTCCGAAATGTGTAATGATGACGATAATCTGGATGATGATGTTGATGTTGATGATGCTGCCTGCCTGCTATAATTTGCATATAGGTGAGCGAAAGAGTGCATCTCCCACACAAAGTGTGTGGGTTTATATATGTGCAGTAGTAAGTGGTGCTAAATGCAAAGATATTATTCCTGAAAAAAATATATAAAAATTCCTAAAGTGTTTCTTTGTATCATATATACTTTTTAAGGAATAGACTGCACTTCTTGATGCTCTTTTCGCCCAGCAACCTTGTATCAGGCCACCACCTATTCCCATTCTTGACTGTCGGACGCAATTTGCAATGGGGGCAGCAGCGTCGAGTCCTTGATGGTTCAATTTGCAGCCAGGCAGCCTCACTTTTACCCCTCCTTTCCAGCTGAAATCAATGTGTGGCCGTGTGTGGGTGTGTCCTGCCACGCCCCTGATTGAGTTACATGCTGCATTACCCATGCAGCCCGGCAGAGGATTTGCGTAAGCGAGCCACATAAATAGTGATGGCATCCCAATGCCGCCACCTGCACACCAGCCAGCCAGTCAGCCATCGTGTATATATAGTCAAGCGACACCCAGTTGGCCCCGTCAACCTACTCATCCCACGTCCACCTGAAAGACCACAAATCCCCAGCATGCGCCGAGTTCGGAGGTGAGCGGCACAGTGGGTTACGGACTGCGGGCGATGGGTTATGGGTTACAGCACGTGTCCTGTGCCGGCAGCTTTGCCAACATCTCTCGCCCAGGCAATTTGCTCCTGCGGTTTGTCCTAATGCTTTGCTCTGCCCTGCTACCCCATCCAATGCTGTCTCGTTTCGCTGATGGATGACCATCAAAATTCCCACCATTATCGCCCGCTCAGCCTTTTGTAGACCCCTTTGTTCTTGCTGCTCGATTGCCCGCCTGAAGTTGACCGATTAACTTCCCTTCGGCGACACAAAAGCCATGCCCTGTGTGCCAGCTTTTCATCTGGCTTTTGTTTGCAATTCCATAAACAAATTTTAGTTAAAATTAGAATGTTCAGCAGGGGTGGAGGAGGGGAGCAATCTCGAGGGATTTGGATTCTAGGTTAGGCGACCTTTTCCTGGAAATTATTTCATTGGAGATGGGCGTTTTGAAAACTGGTTCCAGTTAACTTGTTGAATATAAAATAGAAATAGCCAAGAGATTTTCCTAGAAAAACATGTATAATTTTATTTAAGCTGAGTGAGAGCTTTATCTACGAAAATTTAAAATAAGAAATATTTTATTGCATACTTTTAGGCACTAATAAAAGTGATTTCAAAATTCCTGCTTTTTCTGTACCATTTAGACCTTGAAATTATATCGACATTTGGCTATTTTTCGATATTTAATGTGTCATCATTGATATTATCGAATCAATATGGTAAAAATATCAAAAATATCGATATTTTAAAGCTCTAGTGCCACCCCCAATATTATATTTTTAATAACTGTCTAAATTTCTTCTGAAAAGTTAAGTCAAGCTTTAAAAATTCATATTAAACCAAGTGTCACTTGGATATTATTAGAATTGTGTAACTCAATCTCAAATCGCTGGTTTTCTCCCGGGGAGACGAACTAATTTGCATACTTTTCGAGCGCACTGTGTTCCCTTTGTTTAACCGAAAGGAGAGTCAGGGGAGGAAGCTTTCCCGGTTCAGAGGGAGCTGTCCCTCAATTAAACTGTCATGTCAAAGTCAGTCGCGTCAGTGGCGGCATTGAGGATTGGCGATGGCCATCGGGGTTATCGGGAGGGGGGGATCTGTGTGCCGGGGAGGAGGAGTATTGGGGGTATAGGTTCCATCTATCTCGGTCTTGTCTGCCGCTGCGTTAGCTTTTACGACCCATTCGGGCTCGGCACGTCACTCGGATTTTAAGTGCCAGCTTCGGCTGAAACCCAAAGTCTACACTCCCCCATCCCCAAGCCTCAGTTTGTTGGCTCTAGTTCAATTCAATTTGCTGCTCTGGCTGTTGCTATTTCAGGCCTAGTCAGGCTCTCAGCTCTCAGCCGTTGCCTTTTGACATTTCAAATTGATTCCCAGCGATTTATGTATATCATTTCCACCACCCACACATCCTCACGAGGACCTCATATGTCCTCCGTTTTGTGTGTGTTTTTGTCTTGCCTGCAAAACAGCAGCAAATTATCCTGTATTTATTACGATTCCATATTGTTGATAAACGCAAAACATCCTTTATTTATAATTGGGCAAGTGATAATGATAAATACCGATTAATATTAATACAGCTACCCCTGAAACACCGAATTTATAATGCAAACTTCCAGTTTTCCCACTTAACTAACTTTTAATGCAAGTTGAGTTTCTCCCGCAAGGACCCATCAAGACCAAAAACTTCTCTAATGAGCCTTTAGCATTAAAAGTTATCCTCGCCGCAGTTTGAAGCAAACGGAAATGCGGTATTTGGCCAACCACATGCTCGAATTTGAATAGCAGTTATGAATGAGTTCCTGCGCCATTGAATAATTGAGCACTGAAGGCTGTTACTACGTAGCAAGGTCGTGTTAAATCCAGCCACCAACTGCTGCACAGAAAAATAAGTTCTACCTTACTTTATATCAATTAGAAGCGGAGATGATTAATATCAGATTTGTTACTCAAATATATCAATTTGCTTTTTTATCATATCAGTTATTCTATTTAAAAAATACCAAATTTAGTACTTTTTGAATAAAATACAGAAAAATAAGCTAAAAATAATCTTTATTCATAACATTTTGATATGAATAACCTGATATTTTCATATCAATCTGATCTTTTGTCAATTTTTTCTCTGTGTGCAGCATCCTCAACTCAAACTGAGGTGTCCGAACCTTCCGTTTCACCTGAAATCTGTGCTCTGCAATATTGATGAATGATTGAGTTTAATGCTGTTCTATATCTGACCTTTTCGCCTCCACAATTGAGAGATCAATTCAAAGGCGACATCGTGGGTTAGCAACTATTTTTAAACGTTTGTGCGGGGGTCAGGCCAAAAAAAATGGGAAGAGATGGAAAAAACGGCGAGCCAAGGCAGTGATGCAAATTACTAGATTTTTACACTGAGAAAATACGCTAGAAAATTATGCTATATCTCTAGAAATTTAAATTATTCAGGGCCCACAAGATGAGTGATATTTTATAGATTTTTTTCAAGTCATAAAAACCCCTATTTTATTACGGAAAAATGTGAAATTGCATTTTTTTTTCTCTCTCTGTCAGTGGGATGTTTGATGGCAGGATATCGCGATTCCAGCTGATGTCATCAGCCAGACGACAAGGACCAGTGGCTTCTGTTGCTCTGACGCTTTCGTCTCGGTTGCCTAAAGCCAAATTAAATAAATAGAAAATGCTTTTTTGTTGCCCGCCATCGGTCTAATGAAATTCTAACACGCGCCACACTTGAAGTAGGCGATGAATGTGTGTCCTGCTGCCCGCTGCCTGGCCTGAATCCTGACGCCTGATGGCGAGGGCCACCGAGCCTGGGTATTTGCGAGCAGCTGGTCATAATGAGCCACTTGAGTGGCGCACACGCATGCAAAAAGCATTCGAGGCTAAAGTCGTTTTGTGGTCGCTCGTTCGCTGGTTCGGTGGTTCGGTGCTTCCAACATCATCTGACCTTCGACTAGAGACAATGGCAAGGCCAGGTTTCTGGGTGGGTGGTGTGAGTGGGTGGCGCGTGTGTGTGGCATGAGCTTCACTTCCTGTTGCTGGACCTCTGCCGATGGGCACAGGGGAAATAGCTGCTGAAAACCTGGGGAAAACTAACATCTACTAAACTGAGAAAATAATATTCCATTAGAAATCGCTAGTTCAGGTACAAATTTAAACAATTCAACAGTATTCTTCATCGCTTTTAACATTTTATCGTTTAAAATTTCATCATCTACACACAAAAAAAAAATTGATATGGAATAATGATCGATTTGAGATTAACCCACATCAATTTTGATATTACACATCTCAATTCGATGTATTCGAAATGTAATTGACATGTTCTGTAGGCCAGTTCGAATTTCGAGTGCTTCTTTCTCACTCTCACTCGCTTAACTTAGGTCGCCATATTGTTTTTTCCTCTCTTTTCGAAGTCAGAGAATTTTTGAGAGAGAGAATTCGAAAAAAATTACATTTTTCAATACCGATTTTACCATTTTTGCATGGTAAAAACGATAAGTGATATTGATTTGACCTTGAAATTTTTTTTTAGATAATTCTTTGTCACTTTTTTGCCCAAGTGTATCCCCTGCACATGCGAAATTTCATTTCCGCACCTCGTTTGTCGCATTGCCATTTGCCAGGACGTGTTTGCAACGCTTTGCATTCAAGAGGAGGTTGCATTGGAAACAGAAAGCGTAGAGAGAGTATAACAATTTGCCGCAGCTTCAGTTTGATAATCATTTAACACTTTTCCGTATATTTCTCGCTCTAGATAAAAATAAAAGCGAAGCGCAGTCGCCCAATGCATACAAATGAGGGCAGGAGCCCGGGAGTCACGTATCCCGGAGAATGGGAGAGCCAAAAAGGACCTCAACCCTTGAAGCGGCGAGGAGCGGTGGCTCCTAATTAAGACAGGCTCGGTCTGGATGCTCGGATGGTCTGGGCCAAAATTAATGGAACCCACGAGTGGCGGAGCGTTTCGGTGTTCACACAAATTAAATTCCATCAAGTTTATTTGCTGTAAATGAGAGGCAGAGGCAGTGCGGCGGAAGGAGTGGAAGTGCTGGCCCTAATTTAATTTCCCCACCCCCCAAACCCTTTTGTGCCCCGTTAGCACGTGTTGCCATGTTACCAACTACCATTTACCACTTAGAAGCGAAGGCATAGGCCTGCAGATCTACAGAAACACCTACACTTGAACATACAGATGCTAAATCCGATTCGTTCGATTTATATTCGTTAGATTTTCCATGTAAATAGTCATTATAATTATTATTGTGGTCTACTCTTGCCATTGCCTTGAGCAATGCCAGCGGTAAACCTTAAAAACAGAAAAAACAAATACAAAATTGTAAACATAAATCTAATATTTATTACAAAATTTCATATTTGTGCATCTCGCAAATGCTATGATTAAAAAAATGAGAAGAACGAGCAGAAATCTATTAATTAGTAATTATTATAATGTGATGTTATATATATAAATCAATCGATAAACAAGAAACCTAAAGCAAATTAAACAGAAAAAATGATATATACAAAACTGTTAACCAACGTAACAAATTTCACTAAGTAGATTTTTCGAATTAAATTTAAATTATAATAATTAAATGAAAAGTATAGCAAGAAAAAGCAGAAAAACAAAGAAAACATTGCTGTATACACGAGATAAAACTACGTTTTTCTACTAAACATGAATATGTAAAATGATTTTTCCGACTTAGATTACCCCATATACCTAATTATAAAAGCAAACAAATTATACATATATAAATTACAAATTCTATGTAAATGTTGTGCGTATATAAAAGCAAAAGCGTAGAACCCCACATCTTTCGAGATCTTTCAGTTATTTATTATGTGTGTGCTATATCTTCATCTATGTAAACGTAAAGCGAGCGCTTGGCTTCGTCTAGCGAACATTTTGGGCCTTAAAGCAACCTACTCAAGCCTGGGCCTCGGTGTTCTTCTTATTACCCAGCATTCTTCAGATCAATATATCTATGTACCCCTGGGGAGGGGGGCAACCCACACACTAATCGTTATTCTATATCTACGTGAATGTGTTCGTTTCTAAACTTGTATAAAAGCACGCACCCCTCTCCGCTCAAACACGAAATGTTTGTAAATTATTGACAGAGAGAGAAAAAGGAAGGAAGATTCGAAATTAACTTATAATAATAATAATAATACTATTTCCGGGAGTAAAGGAAGAAAACATTTTAGTTTTTCTACTTGAATCGCATTTCTTCCACTTTTCACCAATCAAAACAAATTTAAAATGAGAAATTTAATACGAAGAATTGAATTTTGAGTCTCTTCAATCCTCAAGCTCAAAACAAACCCCCAAAAGAAAATTAAAAATCTAGAAGTAATGAAGTTTCTAGGTTCTATTATTTAGTTGTCTTGTTATTTATATGTTTAGCTTTAGTTTTTGTCTAATTTATTTATAAGTTTTGGCTCCGCAATAAATACAGACAATTATATATATTTTTTCTATAATTTGTTTCATTTTATCATTTTTGATTCGTGGACGAATGATAAAAAAAATAAAACCAATAAAAATGGGATAACAAATGAATTGCTAAATTTAAGCGCAAAAGTTCAATTAATAAAAATTAGAATTTTAATATTAACATAATTTGGACTATTTATATATACATACGCATATATATACAACTCTATATATGAATAATTAGTAACAAATCAAATCAATTTCCATAACGACCGGCAGAAAAGAAAACAAAAAAAATATATATATATTCTTAGTGACGAGTGCAACAACAAAAACACTCGTGCAATTGTACTTTAAAATTGAATAAAATTCAAAAAGAAAAAAAAACAATGAACAGTGAAGGTGGATAAGGAACGAGTGGAATGGTACAAGGCGTCACATGCAACTCTGCATTGCGTAGGGTTGCCACCGTCAACTTGCAGGCAGCCGTTAGAAGAGAAGGACAGCAACCGTCGAAACACAAGCAGACTCACTCACACACAAGGCTTGAGATCGGGAGAGCGAAAGGGATAGACAGACAGTAGCTTCAGCTTCAGCCAGGTGGTGGAGTTGATTGATTGATTGATGATTATTTTTGGTGGATGTGTCCGTGCATTGGGAGCAGCAATTGCAACAATAATTCCAGGCATATCGAAGCATTTTTACTCAGCACTCAGACGACAGCAATCAGCGAGATCGGCAACCAAAACTGATGGCAATAACAAGCAAATGAAAACCAATTCGGGATCAGAGAGCGAAGACAAACAGGATGAAGACGAAACCGCACACAGAGATACTGCTACACACACACAACAAACGATCACAGTCACAATAAAGGACGAACGCGAAACAAATACAAATACTTAACGGGATTCACATATGTATATTCAAGAAGCAATAATGAAAGTATATTTCCAAGTACGATAACATAAAACAACCAAGAAAGTCAAGAACTAACATGAATAAATATTTATACATATATTTTAATTATAGTTACAAATTAGCATATATATATATAAATTATACATACATACAAACATATATACCGAAGATAGTCCAAATAATTTAGCAAGGAAATGAAAACCAAACGAAGTAAACTTTAATATTTACAAAATATTAAAATATCAATGTGCAATTTAACAAGCGTTTAAAACACCACACACTGACACAGCCACACAAAATTAATGAATGCTACACCTATATATACACACATATGTAAACCGATTATAAACATTATATATGCGTATATAACGAGTCGATACGAAATAACGATCCATTTGAAAGCGTGAGAAAGGCGAGCGACAAACTGTTTAGTGGCGAAGTAAACAATTTAGTTTTGTGTGCACACACCACAGTAAAACCTACTTAAAAGGAAATCAAAATTCAACTAACAAAACCACACGAAACGAAGCCGTGCTAGAATGCTACAAAGAGCGGTTCAAGTCAAGTTTTTGAGCAAATACTCATAATTGTTAAACATGTTTAAATAATATAATAACAAAAGCAACAAAAAAAATTAATAAATAAATGAAAAACAAACAAAAATCCGTAACAAAAACAAATTGCATATTATCATATATTTTCTCTCTCCTTAGACAATTTAGTTAATTATGAAAAGTAATGAAAAACAAACATTATAATTAAGTGTTAGTCTTATATATAAATAAATATATGATTAATAATTAATGAAAACGATAAAAGCAGAGAAAGAAAATCATGGAACAGCAGCCGACGAAACAGCAAAAAAAAAAGTGAGAACAAATTAAAGTAAAAAAAAAACAGCAAAGAAACCAAATCGAAATGAGAAAAAACAAAACTTAAATTAAGATATTAGATTTGCCTTTGTGTTAATATCAAGTGTGTTTCTTATTACCATTATTATTATAATTTGTTCATTTCCAATTGGTCAGACGTGTGAAATGATTTCCTTACATATTGATTGAGAAATAAAAATTATTAAACAAAAAAGCAACAAAATGTGTTTCTATCCCCCGATATCGCATGGTTTCCCAGGTTCTCAATAGGTGTGTTATTTGTGTCCCTTACTCATAATTCGTTTCTTCTGCAGGAGGATAGTTTATCAGTATGGAACCGGACTGCCACTGATATGACCAGTACAACACGTATCCGTGATACGTTACGCAGGATATTAAATATACCTCTAACAACGGCAATGGAGTATAAGATACACTGTGATAGCCTTAAATATGTTTCAATGTAAGTATGGATTTCAGAGGATGACAACTTTTATAACACTAACAAACCAGTACAGTATGAAACAAAAGTAGACAGTCTAGAAAAATGTAAGAAATCCCTATTATAATTTTTTAGAAATACTTATCCTACATTCTTCAATCCTACATTATATTTTTCTACAAATCGTTTATAATTTATCCCAACTAATCCTAACCCTACCCTACAACACGCAGGCCCAGGCGTAATCGAAATCGAAGGCTGGGAAATCTCTTTAATTAAAGTCGATGGTCATTTAATTCAAGATTCGGAAGGTGGTGACTAAAAGTCCTCGATGATCAAGTCATTTGTGATTTTTTGGAAATGTTTATGGTTTAGAAAGGGGGATGGATATATAAAATTCACTATTAATAAACCCAAATATTCCTCTCTTATTTTGCAGTAATAAAGGCCCATTGAAAAGCTGAAATTCAGTGAATAACTATAAACAAAAGAAAAACAAAAACAATAATTACACAAACAGATAATATAAGTCGCTAGTGAAAGCAGCAGCCACAGTCACAAGTTCATCGACAGCACAGATAAGGGAAACACCAACAGTAAGCACAAGGAACCATCGAGGAAACAGCAGAACATCAGCCCAGAAACCCGATCCACCAGCATCCACAACGAGGGCAGGAGTGGCTCCCAGCTCAGCCGCCCCAGAACCCGAACATCAGATCCACAGAAAGGCAAATTAATATTTAAGCGCTAATGAGACAAATCTTTGTATTTTAAACGAGTTCACAAAGTGTGTGTATATATGAAACGCCATAAATATTTTAGTTTGTATGTATAAAGTTTAAATTAGGCATTCCCCATTAAAGAAAATCAAAGTCCCCCTAACTGCCTGAAACTACTGAAGCCGACTCTCCAATCTGGCTAAACTATCTTAGTTTATTTTGTATTAATTTACCGAACCCCATCCTAATCTCCCTAAGCGATTGGATCACATCTCCCGCAGACGTGCCCTTGTATTGTAGCCTTATCGATTATCGCCATAGCCGGCAGGCAGCCAACACACACAGGATAATGAATCAATGAAACTGACACACTAACTAGCCGATACTGTATTTATCTGTTTGCAATGATTATTTTAAATTAATGATACAAACCGAAACTGAATAATCAAATTGTTTGTTTTTGTTCTTGAAGAAATACAAAAAGTTTTTTACGTGAAGAAAAAAAAGAGAAAAACTAAAAATTGAAACTAAAAGCAAAAACCCAGTTGTTTTACATATACCATATAACACTCATCATTCGAAATCATAATTTCACACATCCGAATATTTATCTCTCCCGTAAATTTTCTCCGGTACAGTACAACCAACGCAAGCCCAAATAAAGGAAACTATTAAAGTTGCAGAACCTATTTTCAAAAGAACGTAGTATTACCTATCATTTTTTGGCGTAAGTATTGTGGAAGGATCAAATCGACGAGGGATTAAAGTTACAACATTGGGAAAGCTACACATTTACTGGCTTTATTAATTGGAAATTGCGACCTTTACTTTTAAGTAACATCTAGTGCTTAACATTATTCCGAAATATGATCCTTACGTGTCCTCGAACATGGTCAAGTCCATTATATAAACATTTGATACGAGGCAGTCCCCTTCCTGGAAGGCAATAGAATACAAAATTAAATAAATGGCTAAGCTTAAACCATTTGAATACCTACCCCAGGTGTAATGCCTACAAGGGCATCCGCATGTCCATAGAACTCTTCCTTCAAAGAGATAACGATGGTCTGCAGGTTGGTCGTGTGATCCCTTATGTACGAGGCGACTTTGCCGATGTTCGTGTTGTCCAAGGCAGCATCAATCTCGTCGAGCACAAAGAACGGCGCTGGATGATAGCTATCGAAAGTATATTACACATATTTTTCTTAGATTTTGGGCTATTTAAACATAACTTCAACTTACCTGTGTGTGGAAAAGAGCAGGGCCAAAGCCGCGATGGTTTTCTCACCACCACTCAAGTTGTTCATGGGCTGGAAACGTTTGCCGGGCGCCACACAATTGTAGTTAATACCATCTAGATACGGCTCCTCGGGATTATCGGGTCCAATGTAGGCCTGAGCAGCCTCGTTGCGGGCCAACTTCTTGTAGATGCCATCGATGGCGTCCGATATGTGCTGACAGCAGGCAACAAAGCGAGAGGAGCGTTCATTCTTGACCCTCTCGAAAGCCGCCTTCGCCTTCTTGGCTTTCTTGCGCGCATTCTCGAACTCCTCGTTGGTGGATTGCACCTTTTCCGTTACGGCGTCCAGTTTCTGCATGGCTTTCATGTTCGGCGTCTGGATGCGCTCCAGGACATCCAGTTTACTTTGCAGGTCCTTTTGCAGCAACTCGTGGGTCTTCTTGAAGCCGGAGTCATCCTTCAGCTTGGCATACTCTCGTGGTAGAGATGAATAATCCACCTCAATACTACAAGTTTTTTAAACATTTTAGATTAGGCTTTTTGGAAATATTTTTAAAGAACTTACAGATTTTCCATTGCTGCTGCTGCAGAGGTGGAGGCAACATCCGCATCGCTTTGTCGCACTGCGTCGTCCAGCGAGCCGCGCAACAATGGCACCACAATGCAATCAGTCTAAGGCACACAAAAATGTAATATTAAAATCGTTGTTAAACTGGAATAAATATATAACTTACTTTCGCTTGCAACAGTATATTTTGCCGTTCGTTTTTCTTGGCCTCGATCTTCGACTCCACCGAAGATAAGTGGCTACCCACGTTATGGATTTCCTTGGCCAGGTTAGCCACATCCCGCCGCGCTTTCGAGATGTCCTCCTCCATGTCATCCACAGCTTGCTTCTTCGACTGCTTCTCCTGCTTAAACTTCTCCATCTTCTCCTTGTCTTCGTCGATTTCCTTCAGATAGCGTGCCTCAGCCGTTTTCAGTCCCTCCAGAGCATCCTCCTCGTCCTGCACACTGCGCTCCCAACGCTCGACGTTCTCTGCGAGTGAATTTATTAATTCATGGTTCAGTGAATACTTTTCAAGTACTTACTTTTCGTGTCCTTCTGCTTCTCGAAGTCCAGCTGCGAGTTAATGGAATCTATTTGCTGCTCGAACTCGGCCCGCTTCCGTGCTCGCTCCTGCTGCATGACCAGCTCCCGCTCCTCGTACTGCCGGATGTTCTTCACGCCCAGGCGGCGGCAGAAGGACGCGTACACCTTGTCCTCCACATTGTTCATGTTTTCTTTGATTTCCTGGATGTGCTCCTCGCGGTTTTGCATACGACGCTCGATCTCGTTGATCTTAGGCTGCAAATCAAGGTAGAAACCATGGTTATTTAAATTTAAGGTCCAATTCAAGACAAACTCACCCCGAAATCATCCAGCTGGGTTTGCACCTGCTTTAACTGGTTGTCATACTGACCAATTGACTTCTTGGAGGACTCCAAATCGACCATGCTGTACTTAAGCCTGTTCTCCAAGCCCTTGATCTGCGACTCCACAGTGGCGAGCTCGCTCTGCTTGCGGGACTTCTTCACTAGCTCCTTGAGCTCCTCCTGGAGGCGCTCCTTCTGCATTTTCAGCTGGGCCATGTGCTTCTCGTCCCAACGCTTGGCCTTGCGCGCCAAATCGTGACTGCCGCCGGATATGAGACCTGACTTTTGATAGAATGTGCCGTCCAGGGCCAGAGCATCGAAACGGGATCGGTCAATCTCATAGGCCACCTTCATCGCATCCTCGGGAGTCTCGCAGACGAGAGCATTACCCGTGGCGAAAAGCACGGCGCGTTCAATCTCCTGCGGCTCGAACTTGAGCACATCGAAGACCAATCGTACATTGCGCGGATCGCTGATGTTGCGGAGGCGCTCCTTCAGGGGCTTCACTTGCAGATAGTCCAAGGGTAGGAAGGTTTCCACTTCCAGCATTTGCTCCTTCAAGATCTGTTGGAAAAATGCAATAATTAATATACTGATATTCCTCAAGAGATCAAGTGCAACTCACCTGAATACAGTGACGGGCTGTCTTTTCGGTGTCCACAATAATGGCCTCCATGAACTTGCCCAGGACCTTGGTGACGGCCACGTTGTAGCGCTTGTGCGTGGGCTGACACATATTGATCATGCGGTCGTATACACCCGGAACTTGCTTCTTAAACAGCTCCACTACCTCCTGCTTCTTTTTTCGCCGCGCATCCTCGTGCTTATCGCTCTTGGCATCGCCCAGTTGGTCGCGCACGTCCTCCAGCTCACGTTGCTTTTCGGCAATCTTCTCCTTGGAAGTGCCAACATCTCGGCGGAGTTCGTCCTTGATCCGATTCTGCTCCTCCAGCGCAGCCTGTGAGGATTTAATGTGATCCATCAGTTTGTCTCGGCGCTTTACAGCTTCTTCGCGCTGTAGGGTGAGCTTCTTGAAGGATTCCTCCACGGAGGCGCGTCGATTGGTTTCGCCATCGAGGGTGTCCTGCTCGGACTTCTGTTCCCGGTTCACTGAGTCCAGCTCGGAACGGTACTGGGTGGCTGTGGCTTCCGCCTCCTGCTTGAGGCGATCGTACTCTTGAACGAGGCCCTCCTCCATATTGACGCTCTTGCCCCGGCGCTGCGATTCGTTCTCGATCTCGTCCTCGAAGCGCTTCTTTAGGGCCTCCACATCGGCCAGCTGCTTCTCCAGTTTCCGGATGTCCGACTGGTGGGCATTGTCCGCCTCGCGGGCTGTCTCCAGGGTCTTTTGCAGCGAAGCGAGCTTCTTTTTGCAGTGGGTAACCTTCTCCTTGGCCTTGATGTACAGCGGCCGGCGTTTGTTCATCTGTGTCTCAAACTCCCGTATTTCCTGGTCGATTTTGGCCAGGTCTCGAGTTATCTTGCCCGCGTCTTTCTTCTTCTCCCGCAGGATTTCATCGGCGGCTTCTTTCCGCTGCTCTACCACCTTCACTTCCTGCTGCCTGACCTCCAAGTCGCCTGTGAATTTCCGGATGTCCCTCTCCACGTGGAATAATCTAAACAGTTGGTACTCAACTTGTTTCTCGTTCTGTTTAAGATGAATAGTTGTTAGAAAAGGATTCAATTAAGAGGTAAGTGAAGCATACGTATTCGTTTTGCAGGCGCGTGTAGCGATCGGCTTCCATCTTCTCGTGCTTGGCCTCCTTTCGTTCCGCCGCGATGCCCTTTTTCTTTTGGTATGTAAACTGCGTCTCCTCCTCGGCCACGATCATTTCCTGCTTCAGTCGATTGTAGTCATCCTTGAGCAGGCCAGAGCTGTAAAAGTTAGTAAACGTTATAGAGCAAACAGATCTAAAGTTCAAAGTTAAAAGTTACCCGCTGATTTCCTCAAACAAAGCCGTGCGTTCCTTGGGCGTCTTCATGGCTATGTTCTCCACCGCTCCCTGGAACACCAGAAAATTCTTGGCCTTTACATTAATGCCAATCTTCTCCAGCTTATTCAGGTAGGTGGCGCTCGAAACGCTCTGAAAAGAGTATGAGATTAGTAGTTAGACCACCAATAAGATAATTGGCTTTCAAAACAAACCTCTCCGTTGATGCGGTACTCCGAGGAGCCGCTAATGACTGCCCGCTGGAAGTCCATGTGCCGATCCTGGTTGAGCACAAACTTGGCCGTCACATAGCAGCTGCGGGAGATGGGCTTGCCAATGGAAGAGCCGTGGATCAGGTCGTTCAGGCGCTTCACTCGCAAACTGCTCGTCTTCTCGCCCATCACGAAACTGATGGCGTCCATGAAGTTGGACTTCCCGGATCCGTTGGGCCCGATGACCGCATTAAATTGCTTGAGGGGACCCACAACTATGTGGCCGCGGTAAGACTTGAAGTTCTCCATTTCGATGTACTCCAGGAAGGCCGTCTCGTCGTCCGGCTTGCGAATTGGCGGCGGTGCCATCCGGTGGGACACCTCATCCTCATCGTCGGCCATTCGCACGTTAGCTGGCGCAAAAATCCACGAGAATTAACAATAAGAGCGCGAAATTAATTTTTTTCGCGAGAAAGTAACAAGACGCTAGGGATGGTAGGGTGTGGAAATAAAAGTATCGATAGTACAACCCAAACGATAATCTTGTTGCATATCGATAGCGCATATATCGATTAATGTCCCAAGGGAAATTTATCGCCGCTTTTATTTAAAAAATTCAAATTTCAAATTTAATAAAATTGAGTCAATCTAAGCAGAGACTAACGCGGTTAAAAAATATTAAATATTTTGTTCGAAACAAAGAACCAAATAGCCTTAAAATGTTATTTCTTTTCTCGTTGAGCTCTTAATTTAATTTCCAAATAAAAAACTCTTTTTAATGCAACCAAAACAAACACTACGCAATTTTTAAATGTTTATAGGATTAATTTTTAATCTCATGAAAATTAGCGTCATTTATTATTTTAATAATGCACATGCGAAGCTTCCAAGTATCATTCTTAAATTAGATATTTCTGCGTTTATATATTCACATGTATATAATTCGCCTAACAATAATGTATACATACATACATAATTAGAAACATTTTTTGCGAACAACTTTTAAGCAAAATTAAGAGGCCTTTTGCCGGGGGTATACAAAAATCGAAAGCTGCAAACAAATGTTGTATTTATTTTTATACAGACGTCAATAAGGCAAATAAACATAATCTAAAAATATGAATGGTATAATGTATAAATAAGAAACTGCGCCCAAAATAGCTTGCACACGAATTTATTTTTATGGTCCGAATCGAGTGCTGACCTACGACACTTTAAATTATATCCCTCGATTGTTCCTGAACTTTCTACTCCTTTCATTTCTCACAATTTCCCCTCAAAGTACACACTAGCTGACTCTCTCGCACTCACTAGAAATGTCTCGAAAGTTCTGCCCTTTCCTCGCAGGGAAATCTCGAATTTTCCCCTCACCACGGCTGGGTATAAATAGCGGCGCAAATTTCCCAGCCGCCACATTTGAAATCAAGCAGCCAAAGTGAAAACACTTCAAGCAAGCGAAAAATAAGAAAAGCAAAAGTGACAGTTGAAAACTAAAAAGTATTAAACAAGTGAACTTAAAACGAACTACAAATTAAATAAATTTAAAGCGGAAATTAATCACTTACCAAGTTTCAATACAAAAGCGACCGAAACAGCCAAAATGCCAGCCATTGGAATCGATCTGGGCACCACGTACTCTTGCGTGGGTGTCTTCCAGCATGGAAAGGTTGAGATCATCGCCAACGACCAGGGCAACCGCACCACACCCTCGTACGTGGCCTTCACGGACTCGGAGCGCCTGATTGGAGACGCAGCCAAGAACCAGGTGGCCATGAATCCCCGAAACTCGGTCTTCGATGCCAAGCGACTGATTGGACGTCGCTTCGACGACCCCAAGATCCAGGATGACATGAAGCACTGGCCCTTCCGGGTGACTAACGACAATGGCAAGCCCAAGATGAGTGTCGAGTTCAAGGGCGAGCAGAAGAGCTTCGCTCCAGAGGAGATCAGCTCGATGGTGCTGACCAAGATGAAGGAAACGGCGGAAGCCTATCTGGGCACCACGGTCAAGGATGCGGTCATCACAGTGCCCGCCTACTTCAATGACTCACAGCGCCAGGCAACCAAGGATGCCGGCGCCATCGCTGGTCTCAATGTGCTTCGCATCATCAACGAGCCCACGGCGGCGGCACTGGCCTACGGACTGGACAAGAATCTCAAGGGAGAGCGCAATGTGCTCATCTTCGACTTGGGCGGTGGCACCTTTGACGTCTCCATCCTGACCATCGACGAGGGATCTCTGTTCGAGGTGCGCTCCACCGCTGGAGATACCCATCTGGGTGGCGAGGACTTTGACAACAGGCTGGTGAACCACTTGGCCGAGGAGTTTAAGCGCAAGTACAAGAAGGATCTGCGCTCCAATCCGCGCGCTTTGCGACGTCTCCGTACGGCAGCCGAACGAGCCAAGCGAACGCTGTCCTCCAGCACAGAGGCTTCTCTGGAGATTGACGCCCTGTTCGAGGGCCACGACTTCTATTCCAAGGTGAGCCGCGCCAGATTCGAGGAGCTGTGCGGTGACCTCTTCCGCAACACGCTGCAGCCGGTGGAGAAGGCACTCAACGACGCCAAGATGGACAAGAGCCAGATCCACGACATAGTGCTGGTCGGAGGCTCGACGCGCATTCCCAAGGTCCAGAGCCTGCTGCAGAGTTTCTTCGGCGGCAAGAGCCTGAACTTGTCCATCAATCCGGACGAGGCGGTTGCCTATGGAGCTGCCATCCAGGCGGCCATCCTGTCGGGCGACAACAGCAGCCAGATCAAAGATGTGCTGCTGGTGGACGTGGCTCCACTCTCGTTGGGCATTGAAACCGCCGGCGGGGTGATGACGAAGCTGATCGAGCGCAACAGCCGCATACCATGCAAGCAGTCCAAGACTTTCACCACCTACGCGGACAACCAGCCCGCGGTGACCATCCAGGTGTTTGAGGGCGAGCGTGCTCTGACCAAGGATAACAACGTGCTGGGCAACTTCAACCTGACTGGCATTCCGCCGGCCCCCAGGGGAGTGCCCAAGATCGATGTCACCTTCGACCTGGACGCCAATGGTATCCTGAATGTGACCGCCAAGGAGCAGGGCACTGGCATCGCCAAGAACATCACCATCAAGAACGACAAGGGACGACTCTCGCAGGCGGACATCGATCGCATGCTCAGCGAGGCGGAGAAGTATGCCGAGGAGGATGAGCAGCACCGCCAGCGGATCGCCGCCCGCAACCAACTGGAGAGCTATGTGTTCGGCGTGAAGGAGGCGACCGAAAACGCTGGCGATCGCATCAGTGCGGCGGACAAGAGCAGCGTGCTGGAGCGCTGCAGCGAGACGGTGAAGTGGTTGGACAGCAACACCACCGCCGAGAAGGATGAGTACGAGCACAAGCTGAAGGAGCTGACACAGTTCTGCAGCCCCATCATGACGAAGATGCATCAGCAGGCGGCTGGGGGAGATGGGCGGCAGCAGGCTCCCAATTGTGGCCAGCAGGCAGGCGGCCACAAGGGTCCCACCGTCGAGGAGGTGGACTAAGTCACAGCCATGTTCCACTAGTGTAGATCTCATAATCGCATAATATCCATCTGGTCATATACTAAGATTGCTTTAGTTAGAATATGCTACTGAGTAGTATTTAATAAATATTATTTATGACTTGCCAAACCATATAAAATGTGTTTAATTTGAAAATATCATTGATACATATCATCTACTTGGGCAGGCCCTCCCGCTTGGCCCAATCTAGCCAGGATCCCTCGTAGTTTTTGACGTTCCTGAAACCCAGGGCAGCCGCGGCTTCTGCGGCCTTGAGGCTCCTCTTGCCAATCTTGCAGTGGAATATGATTTCCGTATCAGGTTGCGGCTTTTCCCGGCCATATTTGGATTTGAAGAGCTGCTCACTGGCCGCCAGTTCCTGGCTAACCACTCCCAACGGAATGTTGATGCTGGCGGGGATTTGGCCGGTCTCCTTTAGCTCCTCCGGCTCCCTGACATCGATGAGAAGCTTCTTCGGTTCACTGGGCAGCTTCTTGACCACATCGTAGTCCACAATTCCAATTGCAGGTGCTTGGCTGCTATAGAAGCGCTGCATAAGATGGTTTTGGGTCTTGCCGGCAGCGTTGAGAGACACCTGGGATCTGGCGACCCTCAAGGCCATCATGCAGTGTTTCATCAGCATTTTAATTTGCTTAATAAATGATTAAATTCACAACAAATATCAATTATTACGTAAAATTGCAAAGAACAACAAATGAATGCCGGCTGTCAGCTGTTTAACTAAATTCACCACTCTTCTACAGTGAGGTGAGTTTAAGGGGAAGTTGAATTTCACTTTGGCGCCTTTATTTGAAATGATCCTACTATGATAATAATCGTAAAAACCCTTATAAAGTAAAAAAAATCTGCTTTTAAATTATAATTTATAGTTTTTGATCGTGTTTATGGCTCATTATCAATGATTCGAAAATTGAATGTGACTAATAATATCCAAGGAAAATTGATATGTACTTTATATTATAAAGTTTAGTTTCATTTTCCTCGAATTAATATTTCTTAAGAGTTTTCCCTCCAAGTTTCTTAAAATTAAAAAATAAAAATCAAAACAACCTAGGGTTAAAGCTTTATTTTATAACATTTGCAGCACTGTGTGGCTTAGATTGGCGCCACATTCAAAATTCGCCTATTGATCGCCCTAATGCCGGCTGACGCAGATGCTCGGTGTTTTGCCCGCAATCAAATCTGTTGCCAGGGCGAGTAGATTCCCGCCGGCAGGGCTTGATTGAATCAATTAAACGGAATGGATTGCGATCCCGGATTCGTCGTAGCTCGAGTAAACACTCTCACCACCAGCGGCACGCGCTCGTCTAGCCAGAAGGGATTTGGTTCAGTTTCAGGTTCAGGTTCACTGATAGCCTCCATGTCCGGAAAAGACATAGACATGGTGAGGCTTATTTGGCCCGATAAGCTGGCCACAGACGTAGTCTCCTGAATCCTAAACGACGGGGGTTCAACGACTGCCGATCGGATGGGTAATGCTTATCACAACGCCCAGCCCACCTCAACAATCGGTGTTCCACTTAAGAAGCGCGTGCCGGAATGAGTTAATTGCCGCGCTGTTGTTGTTCTCAAATATATTTCGACGTTTTATTGTATAAAATATAGCTTACGACTACAGAAATGGCAACAATACACAGTGTTAGCTTCGCAGGATGTTCACAAAATACATTTGCCTAGGACACGAGCGTCTAATGCTAATACAACGAGTGATGTGAACAGATGGGTGACAGGACTTTGCACTGATTCGGTACAGGATTCGGGCTGCTCCTCCGCCTTCATCTCCATCTCTTCTCATTTGGCGCCCGCGATGTGGCCAAGGGACTCACCCACGCGGATCTTCTGGCCGGCGACAATATCGAATTTGAAGTTTTTGGGCGCCTCGAAGAGCAGGACAATGGTGCTGCCCATGTTGAACTGACCCACCAGGTCGCCCTTGCCGAACTCCTTGGGCGCTGCAGCCGGTTCCTTGTTGAGGGCCAGTTCGTCGTACTCATAGGTGCTGGGCGGATGCTTGCCGACATTGAATCCAGTCCAACGGTTCGTCTTCAGCTCGGCATCCATGTAGATCTCGACGGAGCCCACGTTGGTGGCACCCACGGCGGTGTAGGAGAAGAATCCGTGCTTCCACTGGCCCATGTACAGGACGCGTTCGTTGAGGCAGAACAGACCAGGCAGCCAGCCGGCCACTTTGGGGCTGACGGACAGCAGTTCGCCGGAGAAGTGACGACGGATGCTGGGCTGCCAGGCGGCGGGTGAGTGGAATCGGTGGTAGTCGCCGGGTGCCAGGTAAATCACGCACTGGTACAGCTCCGTGGAGCCGTCGCGCTGCTTCTTCAGTGCCTGTGCGTAGGAGGCACCGGAATTGGCCTGCTCCACGGTCTCCAGCGGACCCAGGAAGTCCTCAATGCTGTAGTTGACACCCTTGACCTGTTCGATCAGCGAGTCTGAGGCGCTGCCAAAGTGCAGGACCTTGCCGTCGGCGGGTGAGACTAGTGGTGCTTCCTGATTGATGACGCGAACACCCTCTCTAAGCGGTCTGGTGAAGAACTCGGCCAGGCTGTTGTAGTGCTCGTACTCCGGATACTGGGCCTCGCTCAGGTTGACGTTGAACGTGTTGGAGTACCAGCCGTAGACATAGGGACGCAGACTAGGCGGCAAGTAGCAAGCGGCCAGCCAGCCCCAGCAGCGGCTGATTATGCGCAGTGGCAGGGAGCAGTAGACGCGCGACTGGAACTCGGAGGCGGTCCTGGGCTGACCCTCCTGTTCGCAGCGCCGCTTCTGCAGCTGCCACTCGATGGCGCCGAACACACAGATGCCCATGGGAGCCCAGCGCAGCAGGAAGCCCGTCCAGCGTGAGAGTATGTTGCGCCGTAACTGCGCCAACTCCTGGCTGGGATTGGGCTGTTGCTGCTGCTGCTGCTGCTTGTGCTGTGGGCGCCTGTGGTGTAGCTGCGCCTCCTTGGAGGCGGAATTCGAGGAGAACTGACGAAAGTGCCGGGCCACCGGCAGACTGGCGTTCTGGGCCTGCGGCTGGGGTCCCTTGGCGGGCTGCAGCTGGAGCTGGGCCGGCTGGTGCTGCTGCTGCACCACCTGTCTGAGATTGCCGGCCTTCAGCAGGAAGCGGCCACGAGGTACGAAGTAGGAAACCATTGTTGCTCTTGCTATTTCTATTTCTATTGATAAACCGCAGCCACCGCCGCACTAATCACGTAATCACGTATGCTATGCCTATGGCCAGATAAAAATGGCACGATGTGGAACTGCTTCTGTTTTTGTTTGTTTAATCTGGCGCGATTAATTCGGCTGGCTCTTAAGTGGCCGGGAATGGGCGGCGCAATCCGCGAATTTACGAATCCGGAATGTGGGGGCCTAGGAACAGATGCAAAACATTCGGTTTTTGGGGGGGGATAGCTCTGGTTCACTGTGTCGCAATTTAAAAGTGCGGGGGAGTGGGGATGTTTCTGGACGTTCCAATTGTTGCTTCCGTATCGCTGAGCCGCCTGCAAGAGACTGAAAGTTTTCCATGGGGCGTCAGAAGCGAAGAGGCTACAATGTGACCACGCCAGTGCTGCCAGCTTTTGGGAGCTAGATTGGGCTGCCCAATTGCTTGAATATTACAAAAACAAAGTCTCCCTAGCAATAAACTCTTGTTTTGTTTTGAAAAATTGCCTGTTTTCAGTGCAAATCTTTATCAGTTTCTCTACATAGTTTATTCTTGTTGACATGTTTTTATTCCTTTCGTGGAATCTCTTCGCTTATCATCGTTTGTGGCGTACGGCAGTACGGAAGTCCTTAACCTTTAATACTTTGACTAGATGTGGGGTATTAAATACGTCATTTCACATCTTCAAAAAACGAATTTATTTCGATTGACGTCATTTTAAAAACAATTTGTTGTTGATTTTGTTCTTTTTTTGAAAGTATGTTTATGATCAATTTTTTAAGTAGGAAATTGGCATATTGGCAAAAATGCGTAATTTAATTTAATTTAATTAATACAAATTTTCTATGCTCGCAAAATATGACCATTTATGTATGTACACTTTCTTTGAATTTAAAATTTATAATTGCACAGTATTTTTATTAACTGACTAATTATGTGGTTAATTGAAATAAAAATATAGAAATTAAAAAAAAAATATAGCTAGATTTAGCCTTTTTCCTAGCTAACTCGGCAGCACTGGCACTAATGTTCTTTCTGATGCTCACCAAAACAAACAAAAAGCGAAACCACTCTCTTATCGGCGGGAATAGGAATAGTGGTCAAGGCCTGCGGCTCCGCGGCCCCCTCAAGTCTCTTCGGCGGACACAATTGGGCAATGTTTTTGTATAAAACAGGTTTTTTCGCTAATTTTTTGTTTTTTTATTCTTCTGCCTGTGTTGACTGACAATTTACCGTCCGATTAACTGCGCCATTTTCCACTCTCTGCTTTGCACGGGGGTGGCAACTCTGGCAGCAGCTGCCAACAGCTGATGGATTATTTGTGTTTTCTTTCACTCGGTGGAAAATTTAATTGCATGCACAAATCGGGGAACAACAAATAGCGAGCAAAATGAGCGAGGCGGAGAAACAGGCGGTGTCCTTCGCCTGCCAGCGCTGCCTGCAGCCCATCGTCCTGGACGAGCAGCTGGAGAAGATTAGCGTGCACGCCATGGCAGAGTTATCTTGTAGGTGACTGGTGGAGTACCCAGGAAATCCCTCTAATGATTCACCCCTTGCAGTGCCCATCTACAGAGACAATGGCAACACCTTGGACCCCCAGGACGCCAGCAGTTTCGACCACTTTGTGCCGCCCTACAGGCTCACGGACTCGATCAATGGCACTGGCTTCATGCTGGTCTCCGACGGCAGGGACAACAAGAAGATGAGCGCTGCCTTCAAGCTCAAAGCGGAGCTCTTCGACTGCCTGTCCTCCAACTCGGAGATCGACCATCCGCTGTGCGAGGAGTGCGCCGACTCCATGCTGGAGATCATGGACCGGGAACTGCGCATCGCCGAGGACGAATGGGATGTGTACAAGGCGTATCTGGACGAGCTGGAGCAGCAGCGTGAGGCGCCGAATGTGGAGGCCCTGGACAAGGAGCTTGACGAATTGAAGCGCAGCGAGCAGCAGCTTCTGTCGGAGCTGACAGAGTTGAAGAAAGAGGAGCAATCGCTGAACGAGGCCATTGCCCAGGAGGAACAGGAGCGGGAGGAGCTGCACGAGCAGGAGGAGAGCTACTGGCGCGAGTACACCAAGCACAGGCGTGAGCTGATGCTGACAGAGGATGACAAACGGAGTCTGGAGAGCCAGATCGCCTATTCGCGTCAGCAGCTTGACAAGCTACGCGATACCAACATATTCAACATCACCTTTCACATCTGGCATGCCGGGCACTTCGGTACCATCAACAACTTTAGGCTGGGTCGGTTGCCCTCTGTGTCGGTGGACTGGTCCGAGATCAACGCCGCCTGGGGACAGACCGTGCTCCTGCTCTCCGCTCTGGCCCGCAAAATCGGGCTAACCTTCGAGCGGTATCGCGTGGTGCCCTTCGGCAATCATTCGTACGTGGAGGTGCTCGGCGAGAATCGAGAGCTCCCGCTCTACGGCAGCGGCGGTTTCAAGTTCTTCTGGGACACCAAATTCGATGCTGCCATGGTGGCCTTTCTTGACTGCCTCACCCAGTTCCAGAAGGAGGTGGAGAAGCGCGACACCGAGTTCCTGCTGCCCTACAAAATGGAGAAGGGCAAGATCATAGATCCCTCCACGGGAAATTCCTATTCAATCAAGTGGGTTTGAATTCCTAATAATGATTTAGCTTTTAATAATGATTTATTCTCTTCAGGATCCAGTTTAACTCGGAGGAGCAGTGGACCAAGGCCTTGAAGTTCATGCTGACCAACTTGAAGTGGGGTCTGGCCTGGGTATCCTCGCAATTCGTGTCGCCGTGATGTTCTCTTTGGTCATTCAGATGTTTATTTATACAATTACTTATTACTCCTCTTAGTGCTTAGTATTAAATCGAAATCTTTCAAATTGTACATACTGGTTTGATTATAAGATGATTTATTAGGAATTTAGTAAGAACGAACTAAGTACTTAATTGTATTATATTTATCTAATTTGTAATGGCCTTTTTTTGTGCCTCCGGCTCCTCCTCGCTGTCGTCTGAATCGGAGTCTGATCCTGAGATGTCATCGCCTATCCAGAGAGTGCCCTTTTTCTTCTTTTTGGCCTTAGTCTTGTCTTCAGCGGGTGATTTCCTCTTGGTTCCACTGGTGGTAGCTTCCTGGGCCTGAGCCTCTTTCTCCTTGATCTCCTCTGCCTGCTTGAGTCCCTCCTCGAAGGCGTCGTTCACCTTTTCGGTGAGATTGGCCCTGGCCTCCTCGTACTTGTCGTCCTTGAAGTCGTGCTTTGGCACGGCCAGTAGCTTCTCGATCTTTCGCTTCTTGCGCTCCTCGGCCTCCCGTTCCCGCTCGCCCTGCTTGTCCAGCCAGGCGCGCACCCGCTTCTCCTCGTTGATGTCCCTCAGGCGGCGACCACTCAGATCCCGGCAAGCCTCGCGGTTTGTGGTCTTCTCGATTTGGGCTCCAATGGCTCGCAGCATGGAGCCAAAGCCTCCCTTGCCGCCCACCTGGCGCAGGATGCAGTGGACATCTCCTCCAGGCAGTGCTCCCTCCAAACGTTTGCCATTGCTCACCAGGTAGTAATCCTCAGCTTGCAAGTGCTGGAAACCAAACATCCGATTAAGCAAACTCATGAAATTCACCAATAAACCCATATACTCACTGTGTTCTCCTCAATCCGGCTGCATAGCTCAGCATAATTTCTGCAATCCTCAGTAGCCAAATATTTATTGTTTATAAATATATTTATGCCCATTTCGACGTTCTCCCTTTTCGATAACGATTGCACTTTCTATTCCTCTTTGTTCTGCTTCTGCGGCCGCGGCGCGTGTGTTAGAAAGAGAAAGCGGTGATGCAAGCGATATCGGTTGCCATAGGGTTGCCCCATTTCCGATAAATTTGTGTTAAATTAATAAAACCAGTGAATTAAGAAGTGATCTTTGCTAGTACAGAAGTCGAAATCCATAAAATATCCTCTAGTAAATAATTTCCTCAATAAACCCTCTAGTTTCCACACATTTCACTGCATTTCCCAGATTGCCGCCATTGCGTTTTTACTTTCCAGCGAGTTGGCAGCCCTGGCTCTCGCACACAAAATCTCATTAATTAGTTCGCATTTTAGACGACGAAGGTAAAATTTCAGCGTAGAATTGCAGACCCAGAAACAGCGAGACTTGTGCAAATTTAATAGAATCCGGTAGCGGTGGCGGCTAAAACCCAATCGCAGAGTGAAGTGTGTGAAAAGAGTGCTGAGCAAGTAAAATGCGGTGAATTTACAACCGCAGCCACGTCACAGAGAGCGCATTAAGAAAAGAGAGTGCGGATCTTGGCTGCGAAATCTGAATCCGAACAATGGGCATTAAAGTAATGCAGCTAAAGTGCGGCGGCGATAAAAGTTAAACCTAGTTTTCGGCATCGTTGGGCGGCGGCAGCGGGGCGGGGGCGTGGCGGCCGAGGGAGGCGGGGGAGCGGCATTAAAAGATGGCAGCACAAAAGCGAACAAGATACATACATACATACGTATAGCGGCAAGCTGAAAAGGCAAATGAAAAGTCCCGCATTCAAATCGCCCTGGTATTGGTATATTGGCATTAGTTTAAATACACTCAATAGCCAAAACCGAAAAAAAGCAAAAGAAAAGTGGCGACTCATGTGAGCAAAACGCAAACAAAAAGACCAGCGCAAGACGCCAGTGTGTGAGTGTGTGTGTGCGAAAAGAGACGAAGAAAATAAGCAGCAAATGAGCAACAAAAAAAAAAACCACCCCGCACCCGCCATCCACCGCATTTTCCCTTTTCGCCCCGCTTGGGCTCTTCGTTCTGTGACTTTGACTGACATTTTCTAGCGCCGCCGCCGCCGCTGTGCAAAAATAATCAAATTCAAGTTTAGTGCTATGCAAATTAAAATTTGATTTCATTTCGCAAAGAGCAAGGAGCAGAATCTAATGCGCCGGTTTTGCAAATTTCCCTCGCCTTTCTCTTCTTTCTCCCTGTTTTCTTTCTCCTCATTTTGTTATCGACGGTCATTCATCTTCTAGTCGATTTTCGTTTCCCTTCGCCCTCTGTTTCGTCGCTGTGACCGTGTGTGTTGTGCGTGAGTGGCCCAAAAAGAATTCGGCTAAACTGCTCGGAATATTGAATACAGAAATTTATTAATTATAAACTAAATCATTTTGCAAGGCCCGCGAATTCGTTGCGAATGAATGGCTATTGTCAATCCATTCGCTTTGTTATAAAAGCAGCCAGTCTCCTTCCCTCTCCCACCCCCTGTCTTTCTCTCGCGCGGCCCTGCGTGTGTGTGTGTGTGCGTGTCCCTGCACTGCTTTGCCGCCTTCTTTGTTCCCCTCATGCGAAAGGGGGTGGGGCGGGTAGTCGATTTATATCCATATCATTTGCCTGGTTTAAAGCCCGCCGATCATGTGCCATTAGACCTTGTCCCACTCTTCCGGTTATCAGCCCTCAACTAACCCAAATTCTCCCCTCTCTCTCTCTCTCTTGCAGCAGCAGCGATTCCAGGGGTCAGCTTCGAAACCCAAAAACAACACTTAACCTGCGAACTTTCACACTGTTCAACATAGCCAACTAATTTTTGTACAAGAACAAGTAGACGCAACCAAGTATTCAGATATACATTTATACAATCCTGTATATTGAAACGGACAACTACAACAAACACATATATTTATAACCAACACCCGAGATAATCGAAGGATCGAGTGATTCTAAAGTACCAAGTACCGCGTACCCCAAGGAACCCCGAATCCGTAACCAAATCCGAATCCCAGGCCCCCAGGAAGCGGAGTTAACAGATTATACATACACATATAGAGCGACAAATCGTATATTCCAAAACACTCCATTAGCGTTTAGTTAGGACAGATATATTTATACATATACATATAGATGTTTAACGAAATTTTCAATTAGGCGCCAGATTAGGAGCGAAGTAAAGCAATAAACGACGAACCTCAGAGTTAAGCATAAAGTACTACCAACCTAGATGCAGCATATATAGTTTATATAATCCAAATACCAGCCAAGTCGAGAGTGAGTCGAACCGTAGTAGAAAATCAAAGTATTCAAATTTCTAGCCGAGTTCTCTGTTAGCAGCTAGCACCTTTTAGATCGCCGCAAAGACACCTGTTTAATTAGCAGATACATATTTAGATTTTGTACGTAGCTAGGAACGACATCAGCAATTTTTTGATATTGACCCCTTCCGATTGATGCGGCCAGTTGCAGTTGTTGCAATTCCGGTCCGAGTGTAGAGCCCTGTAGATTGTCGCTGTAGCCTAGTGTAGATCCCGATCGAAGCCACAGTCCCAGGACAACCGCCAGCCATGGACGAGTCGCAGCCGAAGACCCTGTACGTGGGCAACCTGGACAGCTCCGTCTCCGAGGACCTGCTCATCGCCCTCTTCGGCACCATGGGTCCCGTCAAGAGCTGCAAAATCATCAGGGAGCCGGGCAACGATCCGTACGCCTTCATCGAATATTCCAACTACCAGGCAGCCACCACAGCCCTGACCGCCATGAACAAACGCCTCTTCCTCGATAAGGAAATCAAGGTGAGTTAGCTGACCTTCCCCTTGACTTAAAGCAGATTAAGTCAATTTAATAAGAAATTTGCAACTTTTTTTGAGAATGAAATAGGCTGGCATTAAATGATCACCTCCTATTAAAAAACTTTTTTTTACAGGTAAACTGGGCCACCAGTCCCGGCAATCAGCCCAAGACAGACATCAGCTCGCACCATCACATATTCGTGGGCGACCTTAGTCCCGAGATTGAGACGGAGACTCTGCGCGAGGCGTTCGCTCCCTTTGGCGAGATCTCCAACTGCCGCATTGTGCGCGACCCGCACACCATGAAGTCAAAGGGTTACGCCTTTGTGTCGTTCGTGAAGAAGGCGGAGGCGGAGAACGCCATCCAGGCGATGAACGGCCAGTGGATTGGATCGCGGTCGATACGCACCAACTGGTCCACGCGCAAACTGCCCCCACCACGCGAACCGTCCAAGGGCGGCGGCCAGGGAGGAGGCATGGGTGGCGGGCCGGGAGGCAACGGATCCGGCGTTAAGGGCAGTCAACGCCACACCTTCGAGGAGGTGTACAACCAGTCGAGCCCCACCAACACCACCGTCTACTGTGGCGGCTTCCCGCCGAACGTCATCAGCGACGACCTGATGCACAAGCACTTTGTCCAGTTCGGTCCCATCCAGGACGTGCGGGTGTTCAAGGACAAGGGCTTCTCGTTCATCAAGTTCGTCACCAAGGAGGCGGCTGCCCGCGCCATTGAGCACACGCACAACAGCGAGGTTCACGGAAACCTGGTCAAGTGCTTCTGGGGCAAGGAGAACGGCGGCGACAACTCGGCCAATAACCTCAATGCCGCAGCCGCTGCGGCAGCAGCCTCGGCCAATGTGGCAGCCGTGGCAGCGGCAAATGCGGCGGTTGCAGCAGGAGCGGGAATGCCCGGACAGATGATGACGCAGCAACAGATTGCCGCCGCCACAGGAGCGGCGATACCCGGCCAAATGATGACCCCCCAGCAGATTGCAGCCGCCACAGCGCAGTATCCATACGCCGCCTATCAGCAGATGGGCTACTGGTATCCCCCAGCGGTGAGTTTAGCGAGCTTGAGCTTGAACTAGTTTTCCTGACCATTTATCGAATTGTACTGATTTGTATTATCTTTCAGGCCTACCCCACAACCCAGATGCAGACGCAGTACATGCAACAGGGCTACTATCCCTACGCCTACACTACCAGTGCTCAGCAAGCGGGAGGTGTCCGTAAGTAACACATTATCAGTCCCTGAATCCTCTTGACTTTGGTTTAATCAGCTTGCATACAATTTTCAGCTGCTGGATACCGCATGGTGCCGCCGAACGTTGCATGGGGAGTGCCCGGAACTGTAGTGCCCGGCGTTACGGCCGCTGCAGCTTCTGCGGCCGCAGCAGCGAACGGTTCTCTTGCCCCCCAGATGATGTACAGTGCTGCGATGCCACAATACCAGACCCAATGAGCTGAGATGTGACGCCAGCTTCGACGCCGTTTGCAGCATCCGGGAAGTCGACCCCAGCCGCAGCCACAACCACCTCTGCTGCACCATCTGCCGCATCTGCAGCAGTTGCAATCGCATTACGCACGTTTAGGTTACGTACAATACCGAGTAGTAGCAAAGTCGGAACCGCTCCTGGCCCTGCCGGTGAGCAGCAGCAGCCACGTCAATGGTGGTGATGCAGGAGGAGATTAGAAATGCGCACGAGTGTCTAGTTTGGAGTTGTGGCTACGGTTGCGGCTGACTGCGGTGGGCGGAAGCGGAATCGGAATCGGGATCGGGGATGGTAAAGCCCCACAATCGAAGGTCGAGGCGGCGCGTGGAACTCAACTTCAAGTGAACCACGCCGGCGACAACTGAAACAATATCAACTGAAAAGCTCCGGGCGATGGGCGGGTAGCTGTAACAATCTAATCCAATCTAAGTACGTGTTAAAATAATTTAATGATTTGTAATTTAAGCAGAACTAGGCGTATAAACGAAACGGAAACAAAATAAACCGAATGAGAAATTCAACAAAAACAAACAGAACAGAGAAAAGGCAAATTACGCGCGACAGAGTTTAAAAAAAAACACAAACACAATCGAAACAACAAACGTGACAAAGCAAATTGTAATTGTAACTATGTGGAACATGTGTCAACGAAAACTGAAGACGGGAAGGGAAGCGTCAGTAGGATGAATGGAAAGCCACAAGCAAGCCGAATGCAAAAACAAGAGGAAAAACAAATTTAGTCACTAAGAGAATGTAAATTCGAGCATACATATTGTATATTTCCAATGTGGAAAACGAAATGCGATATAAATATGTAAAATGTAAAATAAAGAAACAAAAAAATATATAAAACAAGTGAGAAAACGAACAGTTGGTGTTTTTTAAATCAGGATAAGTAATGTAGTTCTGCTTCGAGTCCCTAGAAGCGAAATATGTATCTTCAAGAGTATCAGTATTATTTATTATTGATTGTAGTCGCCTAGAAACATCGAGGTATCAAAATGTAATTGAGAACCAGCTCATTCATTAAATTTTAAAAATAAACATGACTACAGATGGGATAGAAATTCATATAGAATTAAGCTAATTAATGAAAGCTTCTAAGAGTGCATCAAATATTAATGAATATTGTTTTCTCAGAACTTAAGAATGACATGCGCTGCTGCGACATACAAATTTCAAAGCGTTACCATTTTGTTCCCTAATGGAGAGTACTTTAAATGCAAAACTAGTTCTCACGAATACATCTCTTCCATGGGCTTTCGCTTATTTTGAATGCGTCTGGTGATGTCAGCTTAATAAAAACAGATAGACTTCTAAATACAAATATTCAAGCACTACCAATGCTTTCCAATGTATCAGCCTTTTTTACCATAAAACTAAGAATTAATTATTCAATTGATGTCTGTTGAAATCGATTTTATTTAGCGTATTCTATAGATTTATTTTTTTATATATTTTTATATGCATGTAGTTTTGGATCTGTGTTTAGTAACTAGTCATAGAACTCAAATTCCGGGTGGGCGAGCTGCGTAGAAGCTGGTTCAAAGTACCGCGATAAGCGACGAGCATGAGTGCGGGTGTAGATGTATCTGATCGATCTGATAACACCAGATCCATACGCACCTGCTAGGTACAACATTTTGGAAGTGTTACTAATAATATAGGTGATTCGGAGACGATTGTATTTATAGCCGTAGGTACATAGATTGAAACAAAGGAACTAAACTAGACTAACGATACGGACATCGATAACTATTAAAACTTAAATCCGATTCTGCGCTGGTAAATGTATCTTTTGTGGGTGTGTATAAGTATATCTCATCGTTCTTAGGACTACGCTTACTTCTAGATTACATGTAGCTTGTGGATGGGCACTCAATGTACAACAAAAATATGCTCTATTGGTTCAAGGATACAATGGAAGTAGTTGTGAACTTTTTGGGCCGCCTGTCTTACGAATAAATCGCCACTACAAGAATGTTGCAAAAAAACTTACAACTAGTTTATAAAGCAATGTGCCCTTGAATAAATATCCGAAACGAAAACAGGGCGGAACTACTATACAGCAACTCCATTGGATATATAGATATTCTTAGAAGTACACTAGGTTAAATGAGTATAACGATAATGGAGCTGCATGACAGATGTCGCACCACATGGACATGGCGGTAAAACGACGAAAAAAATAATACAATAATCTTAGGCTAAAACACAAGATATCGCATGGAAACAAATCATATTGAATAATTCACTGGTTGATACAAATCTAACAATGTTTGTGAAACGAAAATTCTACAGTTTGAATAGAACCTTAGATAAAGAAGAGAAACATGGGTCACATGATCAAAACTAGAGCAACGGCTAAGGATTACGTACTGACACTCACATCACAGCTGCTTCACACTGGAGTGATGGAGGAGGGCAGGCTCGCTGGCTAGAACAGACTAGATGGTGATGTCGCCGTAGTCCTGCGACCACTTCTCGTACGAGTTGAGACTCTGCGGCGCCACCGAGCGCCTGATGCGCTTCAACGAGCTGTGAAAGTCCTGTTCTGTGATCGCTCGCATGGCACTGATGTCCAGGCACTTCACTTGCTCCACGTTCAACTCTCGGATGGGCTCCAGGGCAGCGTCCTTGGCCAGGGCCGTCAGGTCGGAGCCCGAGTATCCGTCCGTGATCTTCGCCAGGCGGCGCAACGCCTCCGTGTCCAGCGGACTGCCCTGCTTCTGCAGCAGTCGATTGAGGAGCAACTCGCGGGTCTGCTCATCGGGCAGTGAGACGTAAACGCGTTTCGTAAAACGTCGCAGGGCGGCCTCGTCCAATTCCTGCGGTCGATTGGTGGCGGCCAGCACCACGATTCTATCGCCATCTGGGTTACCAGGCAGCCCATCAAACTCCACCAGGAACTCTGTCTTCAGGCGGCGCGATGCTTCATGCTCGTTGCTGCTCCGCTCCGAAAGAAGCGAGTCCACCTCGTCGATGAAAATAATGGAGGGCTGCATATGTCGGGCCACGGCAAAGAGCGCCCTCACCAGTTTCTCGCCATCGCCCACATACTTGCTGGTCAGCGATGCAGCCGAGATGTTCAGGAAGGTGGCACTGCACTCGGTGGCCACGGCACGGGCCAGCAGAGTCTTGCCGTTTCCGGGCGGACCAAACAAAAGTAATCCCTTGGCCGGGGCACGGAGTCCTGAAACAAGAAGGTGAAAGGTTATTTCACTTTGTAAGTCACTCCCTAATAGCAAACTTACCCGTAAACAGTTCCGGCCGGACGGAGGGCAAAATGACCATCTCCTGAAGGGCCTGCTTGGCCACTTCCTGGCCGGCGATGTCCGTCCACTCCACCTTGGCGCCGCCCTCGACAATCTCGTCGAGTATGAGCTGCACCAGCTTCTGCTCAACTCCTTTGACACTCACCACCGGAGTGCTGGAGCCACTGCCGCTGGGTCCGTTGTTGTTTATGGGAGTTCGCGAGCGCTGGGGCGGCGTATTGCGTCCCGAAGACTGCAGATAAACATTAAAGAAATTAGATATGTGGGTATAAATATAACTGACTACCGCATTTCCTATGCATTAGCCAAATTTTTTGATAATTTTTAGCTGCGATGCAGACTTTCCAAACTTATAAACAGATATCGTTTGTTTGTTTATCTAGATACTCACAAACTGGCGCCGAACGGCGGGAGGCGTGGCAGCCGTCTTGGCTGGCTGCCTTTGGACAGCGCCCACGGATGTCTTGGAGCCAAGGTTGCGCGGCAGCGTCTGTGACTTGTTGGCCACGGCCAAATTGACGGGACGCTTGGTTCCAATGGTTAACTTGCGGCCAGACGCTGTGAATAAAAGAACATATGACCGATTAGTGAGGGATACTCGAGCACAGGCGACTCATTCTAAGCTACAATTTGGCCAAGCGAAATAAAAATCGTACAGAAATCAAGTGCCAAGTGAGTGGTGATAGGGATTGACTGATCGATCTGCTTTTGGTCGCTGTGGCGCCGCCGGGTGAGGATCTTGTTGGGTGCGCTGGTGAGCTGGTGAGGCACTTACCCGTGGGCTGGGCACTGGCGGTGGCCTTGGGCCCGTAGCCGCTGCTGCGCACCTTACTCAGCTTCATGGGCTCGCTGGTCATGCCCGCCAGCATGGGCTCCCTGGTCTTCTGGGGCTTGCTCTGAGCCTGCTCCTTCTGCTTCTCCTTCAAGGAGAGACGCTGCATTTGCAAGTCCTCCTCACGCAGCGCTGCGCATCGGATGAACGCGAGTATGTGGACAAAACCAAAGGCGGACAACAACAAAAAAGGCGGGGTAAACGTGCAAAATGAAATAAACAAAAAATAATGTGGTAAACAAAAACTATGTTTCTGGGGTAGAGGTAATTCGGTCTGCCACTCACCCAGAAAGTGGAGACGGTCTCGGGCCATCGAAAGGTTCGTCTGCATCTTGTCGTGCAGCCGCTGAGCCCGATCCCATACATCGCCGCGTCCACTCCAGCAGTCGACAGCTATGCCATCCTCCAGCTCTTTGATGCCTTTCCGGTACAGCTCAATTGCCAGCTCTTTGTGACCTGGAAAATAAGTGAGGATGGAATGGTTAAAGGAAATTCGACTATTAGGTATCCTTACTAAGTGTTTAAAACTGGGAAATATGGGTAATCTCTGATTGAAACGCTATTATATAGGGTAAAATTAGTTTAAATGGTTGTACAATTCTAGTCAGGCTTTAAGAACTTGGTTTTTTCTGCCAGAATATACCCTTACACTAGAAGAACTCAATATAAAAAGCATGGGTTTGAAGGACTGCCAGTCAATAAGTGTCCATCAAGGCGGCACACTCCCCCGATTCCTCCTCCGCCTCCCCCACATGTGGGGCATCTTTTGTGCGCGCGTTTCGGCGCTATTGATTCTCACACTCGACAGACAACAAAGCCAGCGGGCGATGACTCATTGAGCATCGAGCACTCGAACTCGAACTGCAGCTGCCACCCCCGCTGCTCAGCACTCACCTTCGTTCTCCTCGTCAATCTTGAGCGCCTTGGAGATGTACTCGAAGGCGCGTCGATGGTGGTGCTTCTGCTTGGCCAGCAGGGGATCACCGGGACCAGGTGAGTAGCCGCCTCCCGGACGATTGGCGGCCATTTCCAGCGGTTGAATGGGCCGAAAGCGCTGCGGCTGATTGGATAACTGCTGCTCCTGGCCAGCAGCCTCGCCGTTCAGATCCGAGGAGAGATTGCTCGACTGCTGCTGCTCCTTGGCGGAGTTCTGCACCACGATCTCGATGTTGCAGTCGCGTCGGTGCGGGCGGTAAATCACCTTTGTGCTCGCCCCGTAGAGGTAGCGAAAAATACAAAACAGCTGATAAATCAGCGAGCGCAGAACGTTGAACAGAAAGATAATGGGGAACGAGACGACGTAGAGGTTCTGCTTGTGCACGGAGGACGAGTAGCCGTAGCCGTAGGGATGATGGTGGCCGCTGCGCGGGGAGCACGTAGTGGGAGTCAGGTCATCTGTGGTGGTGGTGTCGTCGTCCCCGTCCGGCGAGCTGCCCGGACTGCGGCGGTTCGAGGAGGAGCCTCCGCCGCCCACGGCCGAGGATGAGGAGCCGGCGACGACGGCCGCAACGTTGGAGGCGCTCGACGAGCGGTGCGTGGACTGGCGACCACCGACTCCTCCGCCCGAGGATCCTGCGCTGGACTTGATGGGTGACTTGGTGCTGCTGCTGCTGGCGCTGGAGGAGGACGACTGGTTTTTGGTGCGTACCATCGATATCGATTCCGCGCTGTCTGCGCGTCCAGCACTCCGGCCCCCCGCTCTCCTTGCCCTTGCCCGCACCCCGCAAACGTCGCACGGGGAAGTTATCCTTCAAAACGGTGGGTTCGGTGGACCGTGGCACGCGTCGCTATCGATGCCGCACGAAAAACAAATAAACCACGCAGAGGTTCTATTTCGAGCAGGAGCTGCTTTTCATTTTGCTGATATCCCAGAGTATTTGACTTTTCTCCGCACTTACAAACTTCTCTGGTGTTGAAAATTGAAGCTAAGCTCTGGAGCCCAGCCAGTGCTGCCCAACTATCGATTACCAAATCTAGCGGGCATAGCAGGAAGCCAGAAAACTAGCCAAATTTGAATGGGGCCATGTAACGGACAAAAGTTAAGTTGAAGGATTTCTACTAAAGAGATTTTTTTCGGTATTTTAGTTAGTAAAATCTAACCAAATGTAAATAGATAACTATTTGGCATCGCATATTTGAGTTGGACTATATATTTAAAGCTTATTTTTGTGATATATTTTGGAAACTTTAAATAAAAATATGAATTCATCTGTGTATAACATGATTTTACATTTAATAAAATGACTTCTTAAGTTTTTTCACTTTTTTGCAAAATAGCTAGATTCGTAAAGGACGATGATGTCCTTTTTAAAATTAGCTAGTTTCAACGGTAAAAAGCTAAAGTGGCATCTCTCCGCCAAAGTCAGCTGTCAACATATGTAGCTTCCAGATAGTTTTGGCTTTATCATTTTCAAGTCAAAATTTAACTTCTGTATCAAATTAAAACAACTGGAACCGACATTTTTCAGATTGTTTGAATTTGTATAATTCAAACCCCAATTGTCGGTGGAATTGGGGAAACTATCGCTGTGTCCTGCCGGTGTGGCAGCCCTGGCTGCCGGGGTTATCGATATACCGATAGCGCAACCTTGATACATCAACTGCCATCCCATCTCTCACACGGTTGTTTTTTTTTGCGTTTTTGCATAACAAAATCTTGGAAATTCGCCCAAAACACAGGCGAACGCGGACCCGGAGACCAGGAGACCAGGAGCGGCACATCCCACTTGCAGAGCAGACGGAATGGGACAGTACACAGCGTCGCAGCGCAAGAATGTGAGGATCCTGCTTGTGGGCGACGCCGGAGTGGGCAAGACGTCGTTGATTCTGTCGCTGGTCAGTGAGGAATACCCGGAGGAGGTGCCGCCACGGGCCGAGGAGATCACCATTCCGGCGAACGTGACGCCCGAGCAGGTGCCCACCAGCATCGTTGACTTCTCGGCGGTGGAGCAAACGGAGGATGCCCTGGCCGCCGAGATCAACAAGGCGCACGTGGTGTGCATAGTGTATGCCGTGGATGATGACGACTCTCTGGACCGGATCACATCCCACTGGCTGCCCCTTGTCCGTGCCAAGTGCAATCCCGCCCTGGACGGTGAGGGGGATGCCGAAGCGGAGGCGGAAGGTGACGCACAACGGGAGTCCATTCGGAAGCCAATTGTCCTGGTGGGCAACAAGATCGACCTGATCGAGTACTCCACCATGGACAGCGTGCTGGCCATCATGGAGGACTACCCGGAGATCGAGAGCTGCGTGGAGTGCTCGGCCAAAACGCTGCACAACATCTCCGAGATGTTCTACTACGCCCAGAAGGCCGTGCTGCACCCGACTTCACCTCTGTACATGATGGAGGAACAGGAGGTAAGTGCTTTCAGTTTAGTTGGAACCTAATCTTCGCGTCAATAAAAACAATGCGGTTCAGCGATAAGGAATAAGAACACTTTCTCTTTTCCAGCTCACATCCGCCTGCAAGAAGTCACTGGTGCGCATCTTCAAGATCTGCGACATCGACGGCGACAATCTGCTGAACGACTACGAGCTGAATTTGTTCCAGCGACGTTGCTTCAACACTCCCCTGCAGCCCCAGATCCTGGATGAGGTGAAGGCCGTCATACAAAAGAACGTGCCCGATGGCATCTACAACGATGCGGTCACCCTGAAGGGCTTCCTCTTCCTGCACTGCCTGTTCATCCAGCGGGGGAGGAACGAGACCACCTGGGCGGTGTTGCGACGATTTGGCTACAACGACCAATTGGAGATGTGCCAGGAGTATCTGAGGCCCCCGCTGAAAATACCGCCTGGCAGCAGCACAGAACTCTCGCACCGCGGACAGCAATTCCTCATCGCCGTTTTCGAGCGCTATGATCGCGATGGTGACGGCGCCTTGTCGCCCGAGGAGCACAAGATGCTATTCAGCACATGTCCGGCTTCGCCTTGGTCCTACTCTACGGATATTCGCAAGTCCTGCCCGATCAACGAGACCACGGGATGGGTCACCCTGCACGGATGGCTCTGCCGCTGGACACTGATGACGCTGATCGATGTGGTGAAGACCATGGAGTATCTGGCCTATTTGGGTTTCAATGTCCATGAAAATGACAGCCAGTTGGCGGCAATACACGTGACTCGTGAGCGTCGCATCGATTTGGCCAAACGCCAGAGCAGCCGGTCCGTGTACAAGTGTCATGTGATTGGGCCCAAGGGATCTGGAAAGACTGGAATGTGCAGGGGATTCCTGGTGGAGGACATGCACAAGCTAATCGGCAAGGAGTTCAAAACGAATGTGGTTCACTGCATCAACTCGGTGCAGGTGTATGGCCAGGAGAAGCACCTCATCCTGCGCGACATCGATGTGAGGCATGCCCTTGATCCCCTCCAGCCGCAGGAGGTCAACTGCGACGTAGCCTGCCTGGTCTACGACTCCTCCAATCCCCGCTCCTTTGAGTACGTGGCCCGCATCTACATTAAGTATTACGCGGAGAGCAAGATCCCAGTCATGATAGTGGGCACCAAGAGCGACATGGACGAGCGCCGTCAGGACTACTTGATGCAGCCATCGGAGTTCTGCGACAAGTACAAGCTGCTGCCTCCGCACCTTTTCAGCCTGAAGACCAACAAGAAAGAACTGTATACCAAGCTGGCCACCATGGCGGCTTTTCCGTGAGTACACCTTTTGGGATGAGCTAATACACCTGGCTTAGAGCGGTGAAATACTTTTCCAAAAGGTTAAGCAGCATTTTTACCCTCAAAAGTATTTCACCTCTTTACAATAGTTTTAGAAATGCATCTAACATTCGGGCCACATCTTGGATTAATGGTTACTTATCTTCTTATCTTCTCTTCTCCCCCTTTTTTTTGTGTGATGGTTGGTGTCTGTTTTTCTGTGTTGTTTGATGTTTGTGCACGTCGATGGCTTCGCGGATTTGCAGGCGCTTCCAGGCGGCCTGGATACTGTTCTACAAGCACAGGTTGGTACAGCTGTGGGAGTCGGCGTAAGTGTTACCATTTAAACTGAACTCGTTACTAATGTCAGCCTTCTATCTGTTGTTGTTCCATCTGCCACGGCGCCCGTATTACTTCCCTGAGGCGCACAGTTCCCCATCCATATCCGCTTGATTAACGTGGTTGCGGGCAGCATCCTGTAGTCTTTAGCTTTAACTTTACATTTACTTTTTTCAAAATCCTGCCTCTGCTTCAGTCATACTAATTCTATTATTTCTCTTCCACATGCAGCCACTTGAGGCAATTTGGCCTGATGACGGAGGATCCCAAGTTGTGGTGGAAGGCGGGACTGGGTGTCGCCGCCGCCACCATGTTGGGATTCATAGTGCTGAAGACAATTAGTGCTGCCGGAGCGCATTCGCGCTAGAAGATGCCACTGGATGTGGTGGAGGGACGTTCAAGAAACACGATTACCACAGACACGTTAATGTTTAACAAATTCATGTAACTTATTAATTACTTCTTTGCTTGCTACTATAAATCCAAATTTATTGTTACGAAAACCAAAGCAAACAATGAAAGGGGACGCACGCCGATGCTCTCATTCCTGACATGTAAATACACTCGCCAAGTGCACTCGCAGGAATCAGGCAGGAGTGGTGGTGTGTTCTGTGGACTATGGAATAGCGGCAGGCCAGTCGAGCACATTGTGTACGTTGCATTTCTATTCGTATATAACCATAACTTAAACCATGTACTCTCTGATAAGTCAAATAAGTTACTGTTACCATCATAATCGAGTAACCAAACAACCGATATCGTGCATAGCTGATAGTGACTGGGTTCTATATAAACTAAATATATACTACACCTAGAGAATCGCCCGATTTGGTGATATCGCACTTTTGTAAATACGCGCAAAGCCCCTAGTATGAGCAATAAATCTATCTGTATATGTGGATTTAAATATAGCGAACTTTAATTGCATACAATATCCTAGTGTTTTCATTTAATCCACAGTCAAATACAGCACATAGGTTTTGTAAAAAGCTTTAATAATAATTTATCTTACTATAATCGAGTCAGTGGAGGACTCTTGTTTGTCGAGGTCTCAATTCACACAGAAAATACTGCTTTAATCCTACTTTTGTATTCCATTAATCGCCGCCGCATTGGCCGATGCCGGCGACATGCAGTTACCATCTGGATATCGCTTTTGGAACTGTGTGATCAGCTCGGGATCCACCAGCCGTATGCCATCCAGCTGGTTTCCCAAGGTTATCCAGTTCGGCTGGATGTTGTGCGGCCTTCCGAATAGCTCGATCTTGCGGGTTCCTGGACTGAGACGCTCGATGATGCCGTAAATCTCATCCGGTTTGTGAGAGGTGGCCCGCACCTCCGCTACGATAACGTCGCAGTCGAGGCCTCTGTTTAGGTTGGTGGGATTGCCCTTCATGCCCACCAGGCAGTGTTCCTTGCCGTGGTTCAGCCAGTGACCTGTGCGCCCAGTGCGGATAATCCGCTGCAGCTGGTTGGTCTTCACCCAGATGAGTTCGTCCACCCGCTCGTAGCCCCACAGCTTGAGGCAGTCGCGGCCAAGCTCCATGGCACGACCTGTGACCCACAGGAAGATCAAGCCATCATCCTGAAGGGCCGGCACACCCAAAGCCCTCATTTCATCGTCGGACATCGTGCCGTAGGGCAGTTCCATGTGGATATCCCAGGGAGGATCAGCCATCACCACAGCGAACTTGCCCAGCACCGTCATGTCCAGGAAGCGCAGGTCGCACTGGATCCATTGCGGCGGATAGAGCGTGCAGCTGGAGTCCACGCTGCGTTTGAGGCTTAACTTGGTCTTCACATCCGTCGGCTTGTTTGTGTTTATGTGCGGCAGTGTGTCCACCTCGTAGTGGACGTACTTGCAGGTGGCCATGTGGAAGCAGGTGTTGAGGAAACTGCAGTCTCCCAGCGACTCGTCCGTGTGCGCCTGGATGATCTTCTTGAAGTGCAGCTTCGTGCACTTGTCTGTGGTCTCACTGCTGCAGGTGTCACTGCCATCGGTGGACTCCTGCGACTCGGCCTCGCAATTGGTTATGGCTTCTGCGATGATCTCTCCATCTTCGGCTGCAGACTCCTTCTTGGCTAGCTTCCCGGTGCTGCTTTCGCCCTCCTCAGCATCAGGCCGTAGTTCCTTCTCGTCCCTTCGCTCCTGTTTCTTCTTGGCAGCCATCTCGGCGGTGGCCTGCTGGGCCTTGAGGCACTCCACTTTGGTGCCGTGGGAGCAGAACTCCATGACCTGCGCTCCGCCGTGCGACTTGAATTTCTCCGCCACGGATCGCTCCTTGGCCGT
Organism: Drosophila mimetica; assembly: GCA_037075245.1. Taxonomy (NCBI): domain Eukaryota; kingdom Metazoa; phylum Arthropoda; class Insecta; order Diptera; family Drosophilidae; genus Drosophila; species Drosophila mimetica. The sequence goes on along the minus strand of JBAMCH010000023.1, from coordinate 4,696,387 downwards.
GGGCTTGGTGAGCAGCTCGAGGATCTCCTCGCCCACCTGCTTGCTCTGCTTCTCGCGGGTGGAGGGCATGGATAGCAGCATCATAATATCATCGGGGGCATCCAGGCTGGTGGATTCTTTGCGTGCTGCACTGGAGTCCAGTTTCAATGTCTTCTCCTGCGGCTGTTCGCCATCGTCGACTTCCACTGGAATGGGAATTTGGAGTTTTAAATCTTATAAAGCTAGAGGAGTTATTCAAGAGCTAGACCCACACTTCCTTTTGGCCTCCTCCTCCTTTTGCTGGCAGGTGTCGTTGGTGTCCTCCAGGATCTCCTTCAGCTCCTTGGGCTGCACTGAGATGATCTCGCAACCGGCCTCTGTACCGATGGTCACGTTGCGGATGACAATGGCGCCCTGGTTGGCCAGCTTGCCCAGTATAAAGTTGACCATTTCCAGACTGCTGCCGGCGATCTTCTCCACCACCTGCGTGGACACGATGGGCAGGGCCAGGGAGCAGGCACTGAGCGTCTGCAGCACCTCCTTCTGCACCTCTAGGTCAGCCTCAACTGGAAATGAAGGAGATGTATTGGTTTTCGGGGGCTCCAACTTGTTGCCATTGCCGGCGCTCACCTAGTTCCTTCTTAGGATTCGTGAGGTCCTCCTGTATGTCCGAGAGGATCTCGATGCGCTCCTTCTTGCGCTTCTCCAGCTTCTCGCGGAGCGTGTTCCGCTTCGTCTTCAGCGACTTTATGTCCCAGGCATCGGCCATTGTTTATAAATCCGCCGGCGAATCGGCGTATGGTAAACAAAGTAATTTTTTTCAATGGCTGGCAGTGTGACTGTGGGAACAGTGCGTGAAATAACACTATTTGCTTACGTTCATTACTTACGTTTCATTACGTAGCTGCGCCACCCAGCTGGTGTTCTCCAACCACACATCTGGGCACACCGCTCCCCGCTAACGAAAATACGTGAAGAATAAAAACGTAAAGTGAAACGTAGGTGAGTGGATGCGATTTTTTTCATTGCCCCAACTGGCCACACTCTCCCCCCGCTCCCCCGATTTGCACGGAAGCTGCGCCGTCGCTGCTCCGCAACAATTTGCCCAATAAAACGTGCCCCAAACTCTTAAATAATTGATGAAGACCGCTCCAAACGTAAATAATAACCGAATGAAAGAGTAAAGTGATTGAAAAGCAAAGAAACCGCGCGCGAGTGCCCAATAGAGAGAGAGAGAGAGCGAGTGCCGCCTTTTGCCTGCTCCCCAAAAATCGTGGCGTTTTCTTTTTTGTTTATGCGCGCCAGAGAGAGCCACTCACACATATGAGAGGGGATTTGCGAAAATCGAGTGGAGCGGCCGTGTCGGTGTGTGTGTGCGCATAGCATTTGCACACACTGTTATTGTTGGGGCACCAGAGAGAGAGAGGAGCGAAAGAGAGAGCCGAACTGGGGCCAGATTTATAACGCATTCGAAATTTTACTCCGGAGCATGACGGTTCTTCCGCGGAACTTTCGACGCGAACCCAAGCTGCAGAGGCAGCCCCAGCAGCAGCTTCCGATTCCGCTCCGCATCCGCCTCCAAATCCGATTCTAGATTCCGATTACCCAGCTGCCGAGTCGAGGCTCCATCTAATTCGCAACAGATTCGCGTATATATCCATTGATTCAGTGCGAGTGCAGTTGCAGCGCGCCTCTCGAAAAGAAACGCACACACACACACCCGCCCCCCCACCAACCACCCCTCGTTTTTCACTGTGTATACTACAGATTTTCGCTTCTTTTTTAAGGCGGCGGCACGCCCTTCCCCAACGTGCGTGCGTGTGCGTGTATATGTATTGGCGGGCTAACCCAAAAAAGAAAGAAGGAAAATAAATAAAAAGAAAATCACACAAAAATCGTAAATCGTAGAAAACTTTCGAAATATTGAATTGTGAAAACTATCAGAAAATTATGTGCCTGTTCGAGATATTCTCCCCAGTTTGCAACCGAATAATGTGCAACCATAGTACATAGACAGCAAGAAACAACACCTCGAAAACACAAAACTAAGGCCCTTCGAAGAGCAGCAGCGAAACACGATGAAGATGGTCGACAAGTCGTCCAAGTTGGTGGATAAATTTGCCGTTATCAGCGGCACCGGCGGCAGCGGAACCGCAGGAGGAGCTCTCGGTATGCAGGGAGGCGCAGGAGGCGGTGGCTCCTCCGTCGGCGGAGGAATCTCCGGCACGACAGGATTGTCCGGCATGTCCGGAGCAGGAGGAGGAGGAGCCAATGGCCAGAAGCCCGTGCCCATGAAGCTGTTCGCCGCCTGGGAGGTGGACCGAACGCCGCCCAACTGCATCCCAAGGTGAGTGTAAACAAATTTGAAATTTCACATATGTAGTACATACATTATGCGACGGAGGAATGGCAAAAACAAAGCAGCACGTTGCCAATTTGTTTTTTTTTATTTGGCTTTTGCTATTTATAGTGCTAAAAACAAAAACAAAAACGACAACTAAGGCGGCAACAAGAGTGGTAACTGTTATTTAACTAGTCGACGGCATAACAATTTTTAGTATACCTATAAAGCCTTCAATCTAAAAACCAGCTGCTAAGTTCAAGTGAAAATTTTATCAAATGGTCTTCAAATAGATATAGAAATAGAGAAAAGGGTTGTTAGAACCTCTTTGTATTTTATAAAAACAAAAAAATTTAAAAATATTTTATCAGGTATATTTTATTGACTAAAACTGCTACATTTAAAGGTCATGCAATTGTGATATCTTTAAACAGATAATACAAATCAGCAGTTTGTTTACAGCTTATTGTTGATTTTCTGCCAATTCGCTTTCGTGCCTGGGTTTCCGTTCGATTGGCTTTGTTTTGTTCCTATTTTTAGTTAACAAAAGCAACAACTGCGCTAACTGTTATTTAACAGGCTTTGTTGTTGCCGCTGCCAAAGCTTACTTTTATTTATTTGCCTCTGCCCAAGAAATCGCAAAGGTTTTTAAAGCGTATAATAGAAAATATTGACTTTTGGTAAGGTGAAATAATCGATTTTATGGCTTTACGAACATGACCCTCTTTAAAATGTGGCAAATTAGCCTTGCTCATCAAGCGAAATATATTATTATGTACAATCTATAATCCCAGGAACAGATTAAAAAGGTTTACGACCTTAAACCCTCTGATGAAATGTGTAGTAAAAAACAATGCCAAACTTTTGACCATGATAGTAAATCTGACCGCAATTAAATCCCAACCTAACCCAATATTATGTAGGAGATAAGACTTTAAGTTTTGAATTATTTCCAGACACATAGACAATTATGACAAACCTAATCTTTCTTGGAATGGGTAGTTCCCTGGGCAATTTGTTATTTCAGAATGTAACTTAAGATCAAAGGGTTTTTTTTTAGATACATTTTTTTTATTGTGACGAAATTCGATAACTTTTTAAAAGAATAAAATATAACATAAAATATACCATAGTATTGAGTTACTCATAAATTATAGAAATATTATTTTCGCAATCTCCGAATACGAGCTATTATCTTTGGATGGCGATCTGGCAAGCAAACCCGTTTGTTTTTGCCCGCTTTCTTTCATTCCACACGTCTTGTGCCATGCCTTTTGCCCCAGTAACCCCGAACTGAACCCCGAAATGAGTAATGCCCCATCTTGGGCTGCTGCCTCTTTGAGGTTCTTCTGGTCTGGCTGATAAGAATTAGCGGCTTATTTGCATGCGGATGAGTCAGACTTTGTCCAATTTGGCTCAGCTGTTGACTCTGGACAAAGATTAATCTATAATTGGGACGGACACCCCACTGCGTCGCAGAAATTAGAAATTAGCCAAGGCAAGGCGTACTTTTTAATCGCTTTTGTGTATTTTAAGAGCTCTCAAGGCGATAAACTGGCCAAGTAGAAGGGCAGAAGGCATTAAAATCTAAATAGTCAAAGGCCTTGGACAAGAACGCCCACTCCCAAAGAAAGTTTAAGCGAGTAAACAGTGAGGAAAGATTATTTTCTAATTATAAATACTTTAGTTAGGTTGTCAATATAATGTTTTCCTATCAAGGTGTTGAGATAAGTTGATTTTAAAATGGGTTTACAGTATTTATTTATTTATTAAAGACATATTTAGGTTGGGATTGCATATTACTTTGTATTTTTAGTTTTTTTTGCTGTGTATAAGGACCATCAGCCGCCTGGAAAGTATTTACTAAATATTTGATGGCCAAGGCCATCTTTTGCGCTCCTCACACTCATTTTGGTGGCTCTTTTTGTTTGTTGAAAGGTCATAAACCGCTGCCGCCTCTGTTTTATCTTTGGGATACATTTTCAGATTTCGGGCTTGAGTTTGAGTTTTCCGTCTTTGTTTTGCTTTGTTTTTTTGTTTGTTTATAATTATGCGCTCGCTTGGCTGGCTTATAATTAGAAACTGAAGCTAAGCAAGCAAATTGGGAATTTTTCAGTCACCAACTTTGAACTCTTCGACCGAAAAAAAAGGGGGAGGCGAAACTTTCACCAGGGCCTAAAAGGCAGTAAAAACATTTGGTATATATGAATTTTCCCCTTGGCTAATTAAAAATGTCATTTTTGGCTAATTGCAGATGAAAGTAAATTTAATTTATAGTTACATATGCCCGCCGCACCATGTGTCGTCACATTTCCCACTTCCTTGTTTCCCGCTGGCTGGGCAAATTGTATTTTTATATGTTGATTTTATCTACGCCCGAATGCGGCACGTAGAGCATATCCAGACTTTGATTAGGGCTAACGCGGCATTGGCGCAAGTTTTCCTTGCGGTTTTCCAGCCGTACGTGACCCGTCTGATCTTTCTGGCCCGGCTGATTCATCCGACACTCCGCTTGACCCGTCAGCACAGCAATCAAATTCAAATCAAATCAGAAAAGGGAAAGAAAAAAGGGGGCCACACACTCACTCAGTCGCTCGGTGGCAATGTCAGGGTCTCTGAAATGCATTCAAGTTCGAGGCGTAGCAAATTATCCTTGGCAAACTTGTGTATCTCGTTTTAATTTGCCTGATTTGTCTGCGGGGTTGCGGCAAAGTTGCCTGCCAAGACAAAACTGCCTGCCTGGCTGTTCATTTACTTTCATGGATGATACGATACGATGATACGCATACGAGTAAATGAAACTTTTTCCATTCTGATTAACAATTCGTTGGAGGCTGGGAGGTGAATCACATTATCCTTATCTTCTCTTATGCGCAGCAATTCATTTAATATTCGAATAAAACTAAGGGGCTTTTGTACTCCTTTAATTGGCATTATTCTTAAAGAGAGAACTATATGGTTAGCTTAACTTTAAAAGCCTTATAAGAAATATTACAATTTATTCTTTAAAATGTTATAGTTTTGTGATAACCCTTATCTAAAAAACTGATATTATTATGTTAGGAACTTGTTATCTTGAAATTTCAAAATTAAATTTTTAAAAAATGTTTCACACGTTTTAGACTTATAAAGATAACACCAAGTACTTCCCTCTCCCAAAAAATTATAATTTTTTATCAAAATCCCTTTCCATTCCCCCTTTTTTTAATATTTGTTCAAGGCAACCTGCACGTTTCAGAATTTGGGGTGCCTTATCAGCAAAGGACACTTCTCCCCTTTTTTTTTTTTTTTTTTTTTCGAAAAAAACATGTTTCAAACTGTTTGCCTGGCTTATCGGTACAGAAAACAAATCATAAAATTGGAGTGGCACTAATCCTGTCCCCCGTCAACTGAAACCCCGCTTATCTGCAATTTATTTTCGCTTGCGCAGTTGGTAATTTCAGTGGTTACCTGAAAATTGAATTGCATTTTCAGCCATTTACAAGTAATTTATTTGCCCGCGGACGGCGGTCGCAATAAAAATGCACTTGGGATAGGTTCGGTTAATTTGATGTTTGTGTTGCTTGTATTATTTGTTATTTGCGGTTCGCTTCGATTTATTTTTACAACAGGAAATTTCATGTTTTTCATGTTCCCAAGTGGAACATGGAGTGATGGATTGATACCGCTCCATTAAGCGACTCTTTCTTTCATTTCCCATTTTTTTTTTATATTTTTTGAGCGTGTCTAATAGTATTTTAAGTGTCGAGCTCTTTGTTTTTATAAATAAACGAGAAATGCTTTGCGGTATTTGGATTTCTGATAAACATTCAGCAATGTTTTTCTCATAGCTTTCGTGTAATTTACAAACTGCGCCAATGTTTTTGCTACAAAATTAATTTAAAGCCAACCAAAATAGCCAAAGAGAGATGCTGTGACATATTTCCCAGATTCAATTTGTGACTACGGCTGCCGATCGTGGCAGCTGCTAAAGGGGAGAGGGGGTATCTTGTATCTGTATCTATAAGTAGAATTTATAGCGCGACAAGCGACAGCAGTTGGCTGAATTTTTTTGTATTTTTTTTTCGCCGTAGCGCGTGTTGCCCACGAAAAGTTAGCCTTGAACTTTTTTTTCTCTCATCCCCTCAGCCGTTCTTTTTTATTTTGCACGAACCCAAACAATATCTAGAGCATCAGCACATCATCACATGTATCTTTTCGTGTGTATCTGTATCTGATGCTGTACCTGCATCTGCATCTACATCAGTGTCTGTGTTTTTGACAAATTGAATTCTTTTCCGTTGGCTATTTCACTGCATTCAGTGGCAATATTTTTTATCTTTATTGTTTATGCCGAAATTTTATGTCAACTGATTTTTTCGCTCTTTGTTGAAATGGATTTTGAATGTGGAGCAAGTAAATATCCTTTAGAAATAGTTTTTGAATATTTAAAAAACTTTTAAAATGTTGTATGCTAGCGTTTTCAGTATTTTAAAATATAACAAATATTTTAACATATTACAAATATTTTTAAATATTTTTTTTTTTATCATTTTTCAAGCTTTTAAATATAAGGTAACTTCAGTTAGGAATACCATGTTTCAAAATCCTAAAATCAATAAATAACATGTTATTTATCACGACTTAATTATGATGTATTTCTTAGATTGGCTTTATAGATCCTCCACCTTATATACCCCACTCACTTCCGACTTTTCCAGAGTATACCAATTTATGCTGATAGCTTTTCAAATTGATTCTGGGTGCAATTTTAATGGGATTTACTTTATTCTGCTGCCAGTTCAGCTGCCGCGTTGTTGCTTCGCCGCTTTTCCGCTCTCGGAAAGCCATCTGTGCATCATCGAGATTACCGGCGACGAGTCAGCAGCTGTGCTTTTGGCCATGACCGATGATGATTCAGGTATTCAGGTGTGTCAGTGTGGGAGTTTAGTGCCTTGTAGGCGGGGGAAAAACCTTTGCAATCAGTTTGCCACATAGAAAAATGAGGGAACACAACAAACGTAGATAAAGATGGGGAAAAGAAAGTGGTCAAGCACTCGAGTTTCCTAACTGTTTGGCTGCGGCTAGACCGAAATTGAACCGAAAACCTAAACCGAAACCCAAACCAATCGATTTCCTGTTGCGTTTGCCGCGCGCTGACCCAAATTCCATCCAACGAATTTTCCCCTGGGTGATGGAGAGGGCGGAGGGGGAGTGAGAGGGATCCCCCTTTGGAGACCAGAAGCCGGGCCTCGACCCAAATTCTCTAGTGCAATCGACGGCGGAGGAGGGGGAGCTGCATCTGGTGGCTTTGGCATCGCCTCCTCTAAGCGCATTAGCCGCGATCCCCGGCCAAGTCGAGTGTCGACTCGAGTTGAGTTGGTGGCGTGTTAATGCCCACAGCTGGCAAATCTCCTGGTCATTAGGGTCGATGGAAAAGTGCAGCAGGAAAGTCAATTAAATTCAATGTACAGCATTGCATGGCATGGCAGCATCAGTAGCAAAGTAGGGGGAATGTGTGTGACCAAGTCAGGTGGGGATTAAGCACCTCGAACACAATGTTTGAGCTTAGTTTCTCCTTATTCTCTACTCAAAATCTTTTAATTGAAATCGTAATTGAAATCTGACGGAGATAGATAGGATATAGAAAGTAAACAGACAAATATTCAAGCACATTGTTCTTGAATTGAGAACATTCGTTCTTATTTAGAGTTGAATGTTCTCAAAATTAGCTTAAAAATCGTACAACTCAGATGAGAATCTCAGAATTCTCTCTATCTAGATATATGCTCAAAAACTTTGGAACTTTATAAGTGTTAAGCCATTGATTTTTCTTAGAATACCACCCACTCTTTCTATACAAACCCCCATTATATCGCCTTTAAAGATCTAGAATGCAGAAGCCCTGTCGTCAATCAATGTGTTTTATATCCAACCTTAATCAGTTGGAAGCCCGAACCCAAACAAAGCAAAATTCATTTCCGCGACAACAAAGACCGTCTGTTGTTTTTGCCATTGTGGTGGTCTCCTCCTGTCCTCCCATCCTGTCCAGCTTTTCCCGAGCGTTGACTCATCCAGTGTTGGTCGAACTGCTTCTGGCTGCACTGGATTTTCCATTTTCCTCCCTCCGGTTTGTGTGTTTGTGCACTTGGCTTGCCAAGGCGAAGACGAAGGCGATGGTGCAGGCGTGCAAGCGTGGAAACTTGGAGTACCACGACATTGTCCAGGCATGTCAACGTCAAGTTTGTTGACTCGCCCGGCACAACCTGCGCCCAAGTGGAGTTGCAACGACAACGCAAACAGCGGCAGCAACACGAACGGCAGCAGCAACCACAACAGCAACTGCAATAACAGCCGCAAACAACGAGCACAAGTTGGCGAAAACTTCCGCTCCCCCAAGTTCCAGGTTCCATGTTGGCCAAAAGCAGACAGGCCAAACGAGCTGCGGATGTCAGCTGCATAAATCGTTCGCCTCCAGATCCCCAGCACCTGTGCCCCTTCGTTGGCTCTGCGATCTGCATGTGCTGGGGTACAGGAGAAACTAGCTAAGTTGATCTATGAGCAAGTTAGGATGTCTCTTAGCTACTCTGGAGTTTGGAGAATTTTTAGAAATTTTTTAATCGGGTTTCTTTGACATCTAGATATGATATTTAACTTAACCTGGAATTTCTTAATTAAATAAATAAATATATTATATAATTTCTAGAATTCTTATAATAGATTTTTTATACATATTCCATATACAAAGTTCTATTGAAGAAAATTAGAGACTCTCAATATTTTATTTGATCAGATTTTGTACAAGTACGAAAAGTACTAATATTAGTAATATTATTTCCATATTTTCTGTAAAGTCAGGGAAGCTTGTGCGAGAAGTTGTACTGTGCTTTACTACAGCACCCAGCTGTAGATAGTGCCTCCCATCGAAAGCTGTTCATAAAAGTGCAATTTATTAGCATACAAAGTACGCCGTCTAGGAAAGCAGAAAGGAAAAGAGCTGAACAGAACAGAATAAGGCGTTGGCGGGGCAGGTTTTAGCCGCTGAGAGAATGAAACATTGAAAGTTGTTCAACCTGGAGTGGTTTCGTTTCCTCTGCTGGCCATGAAACTAGTGGCCAGGTTAGGGAGATTTGTGTGCAGTTCCCAGCCTTTGTTCCCATGCATTATAAGCTGTTGACCCAGCATTTCATTTTGGCACAAAGCGGGGCATCGGATACATACAATTTTACTGCCATTAAAGAAAGGATTTAGGGGTTATTCAAAAGCCGAATACAATGGAGCCAACAAAGTGCGATGCAAGGCAGCAGTAACTATAATAATCTAATCGCACAATAACCATCCCCAGTATGTAAGACGATTGATGGGCTATGATAGTGTAATCGATTAGATAAAACCGGGGGTTATTTAATTATTAAACAAAATCCTCATTAGATAGATACTAGTAAAGTGCAACTATCGATTTTATACGATGTAATATAAGGCAAAGTTATGTATTCCATTATATAATAAATAAAAACTATGCACATTTTTAAGTTTTCTATATAGTAGGCCATCATCTTTATTAGTTTTCAAAATTTTCAAATCATCTATAATATTGTAATAATATTTGAAACTCTTTTAAATGCACTGCTAACTCTCGGGTACCAATAAAAAGTATTAAAATCAACAAATATATTATAGAGTGTTGGTGATAACACACCCATTCAGATACAATCCAATAATAACTGACAAATCTAACTGAATCAAATGGCTGATAATGCAATAATAATTTATGTGATGGCTTATCAGACCTCGGCTACAAATCGCTCTTCAATTAACCCATTAATGACCCACCTCCCTTATGAGGTAATCCCATTCACAGTCGTCTTTATATTACGTATGCGTACGATCGGATGTTGGCCAAAGTTGTTAACCCCAAGGGGGAATAAGGAAAAATGCAAATACAAAACACATTGATTAAGCCGAAAGTGTGAATCGATCGCGGTGAGGGTCGGTCATTCAAAGCATTCGCTATCCAATCTCCACTCAAATTGGATTCAACTAGTTTTTCGGTCTCGTGCCGGCCAAAAAAATGGCAAAAGTGGTTGCTTTCGAGTGACTCATTGATGGAAGAAAGCCGCAATTTGAAAGTGAAAGGTTTCATTATATCTATTTTCGGTTTTCAGTTTTCTTTGGCCAAAAATCGTTAGCCAAAAAAAAAATGCGAGTTGAAAAACTTTTCAACAGCGATTTGTGTTGCCACTTTTGCGACAATTATGGAATTTGGAGCGGCCATTTGAGTGGCTGAGTGTTTTTCAGCCGGCTCGCAGGGCAAAAGAGCCAGCTTGACACGAATTCCGGCAGATGATTCTCATTAATAAATACGAGGAAAGCAGTTTATAGTTTGCGTATTAACATACAAACTTTGGCAATGTTGAACTTTGGCCCAAAACGGGGGGTGCGGGGTAGCGGTTTCAGGAGTAGCAAATAGCCGAGTGCGAGTCACTTGACACAGTTCGTGGTTGAGTCCCAGTTTGGTGGGTGGTTCAGCGGGGGGATTGGGGGGGATTAGGCGGTTAGGGGAGGTCGGCGGTTGCGGTTTTGACTTCTGCTCGAGCTTTATTTTAACGTAGGAGTCGAGCAACTTTGGCTTTTGACTCTTCTCGTACTTGGCAACAAAGTATTTAAACCGATTTGTGTAATCTCCCTCCGTTAACGAGAAATTATAATTGAAAGTCGAAATACTTTGAGACCTTCTTGTTGCCAAGAATGTTTCCAAGAAATTTTTAATCACGTTTAAGTGAGAAGTTTATGCTGGGAAAGTTTCTCACCTTGTTAATCTTTGACTGCTTTAAAATGTTTTTCATCTAAAGGAAATTTTACTCCATTTTAAAACCTATTAGTTTAAAATGATATGATTAGCATGGCCTATATCTACATTCAACTGACTCATCAATTGGGTAATTCCCATTGCACTGCCCCTCAAATTCCAGTGATTTGGCCTCAAAGGAATGTCGGAATTCCAACCTACTTATACTTATTTCGGCCTTTGGCAATTAAAAAATGGAATATATCCGAGGAATTCTTCATTTTGCGGCTCCGTGAGATAAACAAAAGGCTTCCATTGTTTATATCTTGTGGCATTATGCCTACATATAGATCGGTGTCTGTGTATCTATCCTACATTTATATTCGACTGTAAACAAAAACAAAGAATTCATAAGTCCAAGCACGCTCTAACAGATCATAATTTTCATTTTATGATCATACAGTGGGTTTCCGTGGAAGCGAACGATGTTCAGCCATCAATAGATGTGCATATTATAACTTTGTGGCTTTTCTTTAAATAAACTAAAATATATAAGGTATAATAAAGTGTCATTAAACCAGTTAGATATATAAATCTATTATTAAACATTAAATATATTTAAAACTAAATTGATAATACTTGTTTATAACCGAGTTATAATCATAGTAGATGCTCCTCATATCCTTAAATTTAATTAAATGAAAAGAACTTAATCATTTACAACACATTCGAATTTGATTGTTCACTTTCGCAAAGAGGAATTCAGTGTCTGCTGTTGTAACACTTGTACCTCTCACTGTAAACTAAAATATTGGCCAGAAAAATGCAATTAAAATGAGAAATGGGCGGCCAAACACAAGTGGGGAGGTGTTCTGTTGGCTTCCACATCCTGCTGGGATTTCGGACCACACGCAGCGTCCAATTTGGATTTATTGGGTGGACAGAGAGGGGAGGGGAGTATTCCTTCACGAGGGTTTTTCCTCAGTCAGATAGTGTCAGTCGCTGGTTAATTTTATTGGATTGCCTTACACTCTCCAGCTGCGAACACTTTAAGTTCCTCGATTCTGGGTGCGGCCGGGCTATTAACTCAACGTGGTGTCTCTCTCGCTTTTTGTTGACTCTTAGAAAATGTCGTTTAAATCGCCTTTGGCCCTCCGCCTTCCACCTTGTCTGTGTTTTCCTATGGATTAATGTCGCTTTCTTGGGTTCGGTTTGATTTTCAGGTGGCCGGCAGGGCACTCAAACATTTTAAATTTATTTATAACACATTAAATGGGCGTTTCAAAAATGAAACAATTTGCGTCAGGCCAGCGTTGTTTAATTTATTACACTTTTAGGTTTTTATAAAATTTGTCTCGGTTAATTTATGAATTCTAGCGTTGATTCTTGACACACTTTGTCAGCCAAAATGTATAATTATGTTGATAAAAGCTTCTTCTGATAAATGAACCAAGAATAGTGGGGCAAAATATCTCAGTTTATTTTTGTTTTGGCCATATTTATAACCCTCTTTAGGACCCAGACAACATACATCATCCCAATGTATGAGTGCTTTTGATGGATTCGATCGGCTTATGGCATCAATACCTTATGCAATCAATCGAATGGCATTGGCAAATTGCTTTTCTAACCATGAAGTCGAAGCCAAACCGAAGCCGCAGAAATGCTCAACGAGGAGGGGGGCGAAAAAAAGGGAAAATTGAGAAAAAATCGAGTTGCGACTGAGACTCTGAGCGGGTCATATGATATATGGGTCATTAACGAATTGTGCGGCCACTTGGAATATGTTCAAATAATAAAAACAATAAATAATAATAGGAATATGTCACACGATTGCTCGTTAAACACAAGTTTAGATGGCGGCGCTCGCTCAATTGGAACGACAATTCGTCGAAATATTAAATATAAATATCTAAAACAAATAAAAGACACAAATTTTAAGCAAACAAACGCGCTGTGAGTCATCTCGCGATCAGTGGTGGCAGCTCATCAACCCACACACAAAGCTGATATAAGCTTATATGGATGGTGTTATATGTCGGCTAATTACCTCATAAAGGCCACGTCATAACCTCACCAATTAAGCTCCAAGTGCAAACACCCAAAAAAACACAGATAGAGATACCAAGGATTTGTGAAATCACCAAGTTGAGCAAATTATATTACGAGCATATTATGTTGACCATTAAAGCTGAGAAAAACTGCAGGAAATCTGGAGTTTATTATGAGCTTCCTTATGGCCAAAAATGCAACAGAAAGCAGTTAACTTAGTCAGGCTGAAAAATTGTTTATTGCACAAATGGTTGTTTTCGATTAACGGCGGGAAAAGAGTCTGGGAATTGAAAGTATCTCAAGAAAAACTTGTAGGGAATTTACAAGCGGCTATTAAATGAGGCATTGTTCCATTAATTGGGTGTAAATAAAAATCGTTTTATTATGAAATTTTAATAGCCAACTTCTGTTAACCTTTCATTTATATTAATTAAGGTGATTTTTACAAAGCTCTTAACTACCGAACTGCATTATATTGCCATCTGGAATGTATCTCAGCTATAAATCATCTGGTGAACCGGTTTCCTCAACTACAGAACCCGCATTAGCCTTTAATTAATGGTGATTTGCTTGCGCACTTTTATGCTAAATAATTCCTTTATTGCCGACCTGTCCTAGGTCACTTACATTCGCGTTGTGCTGGCCATTTTCCGCTATTTTCCGCTGGCCAAAGGCAGCCGGCCAAGTGTTATCCACACCACAACGACGCCACCCCCGGGCTGAAAACTCATGAATGATTCAGGTGTTCAAAGTGAAAAAGCGAAAAAGGTGTGAAAATAATTACGAACCGCTTTTAGACACATCGACTGCATTCCTCGACGCTGGAATTCAATCGATGTTTACAATATTTATACTAAGAAAGAGGGGAAAAATAAACCAAGAATGATGGGCTGCTAAACTATTTCTGTTTTATTCTTTTTTTTGTGGCACCTCTCAATAATTGATAGACCATAAGTTTCGTGTCATATTCGATGCGGTTGTGGTGTGATTGTGAATGTGAATGAACCGGAGTAACCTTTCCAGCTGCTGGCCTGCAGCGGTTTCCACATATGGTTTAAGGTTTTCATGGTTTGGGGGTGGTGGTGCATTCGGTGGGCGGGTTTCAAGCTGAGGAGCCACACCCACTTCAGCCATATGACGTTGCCTCTGTTGCTGTTGTGACTTTGGAGAACGCAAACATAAAGTGCCATTTAGTTGATAATTGCGGCCAATTACCAACGGTAGTTACATCGATTTTCATACCCTCTCCTGGGTTGGTTAACTATGAAAGGGTTAGTGAACTCTCGCTTCTAACTATATTTTGCAATCATATCATTTTTAAGTGGATAATTATGTTTATAAATTGTTTCAGTGGAAGTGTAAGGGGATCTGAAGGAATTATTTATAATATATTTATATATAGTACTTAACCGTAAATCCAAAATAAATATTAATTTAGAAGAAATCAGTTCCTAGCAAAAACTTGCAATATGGTATAGGACTATATCCTACAAATTTGATTGATTCTTTAATTTTTAAGGACAATTTTATATATATTTTTAAGTTATTTTGCTAGATTTTGTAGTTCCAATATTTTCTAAAGATTTAATACCAAATAACTAGGTAAATAACTATATTTTAAGCAGGGCATTGTATTATTTGAGTACCACAATGCATACTTACTGCTCGAATTCCACACACTCGGTTATTAGAATTTGAATGGGCAACGTTTAGTGCTGTGTACTGAATCAGCTTCTCTGTGGATGTGTCCCCGAAAAACCTTGCTATTAAACATTCCGAATTCAGTTGCCATTGTTTGGAATCCGTCCGTTTCCGGGCATTGTCTCGACCATCAGTCGGCCAGTTTGTCATTTAGTCAGTTCGTCATTTTGTCAGTCACTCAGGGCCTGCGTAATTCTTGCATAAATTAGCTAAACACCCCGATCTGCCGCCTCCGGATTCCCCGGTGTTCGTGGCAAGTAGTTGGCATGCATAAGTGAGGCTCACGCTGCCCGGGAAAACTTCGGTTAGCAACGACGCATTCGGCGTGCAGTTAGTTGATCAATAATGCATTGACCCAAGCCGAAGCGACAGACGGGCGCCAAGTAATGCCTAGGCTGGAAACTTTCGGAGCCCCTTAATTAAACGCCCCCAAGGAGCCAGTGCCCCGCCCACCGCCGACCACCGCCCCCCACTTGGCGCCCACTTCGTGCTCCCACTTCTGGCCAGAAAGCACCCACACATTTGGTTTTAACCGGTTTTCCAGTATCGTGCCTTAAATTCATTTAACCAGTGGCTCAAAACCAGACCCTGCGTCCCGTGACTCATGCTCGCAATCCTTGCTAAAACTCAACCAAACGACTCCCAAGCGAAATGGAAATGTGGAAAAAAAAGGGGGAATGAAATAATATAAAGGACAGCAAATAAAACACGCTTAAATGAAACCGTAAAAGTTACCCATAAGTCGCGACAAAATGACATAAACTAGCTTAGATGATTGAAACAGTGGCAGAAAGGAGTCTGAGTTGGGGTTTTTGGAATACTTTGGAGATTTGGGGTGTGTTTTACTAGGGAATCCCTAATTAATAAGTAGCCAAAAGGAAAGGGTTCCATGAACTTACTTATGATGCAGAGAGAGAATTTTCGAAGAAGTTTACTCTTAAATTAAGAAATTTTGTGCTTAAAATATAAAAGGTACCTAAATTCTTTCTTTGAGGGCAAAATATACAAACTACAGTCTTTTTTAGGGCATTTATTCTTCAAAAAGAAGAACAAATAAGAAGGAAACAAAAAATTTTGTAGTCAAAACTAGGGTTTTTTTTAAATATGTACTCATAATCAATAATTCTCAAATTGAGAATACAAATACTGAATTTGAGAACATCATTTTCTTGATTTTTTTAATTTTAGTTATTTGGGAATTATATTTACCCCTTTTCTTTCCATATACTTTCTTAGAAAGTATGATGTAATTTCCTTTTCACCACAGTGATAATTTTTACGTGGCTGTTATTAGATTACTCATACGCACCGTTGTACTCATATGCTATCACTCATTCCCTGGCATAACTCATTCGACCCGTGGCCCCATACAGGTTTACCCACTTGTGGTTACAATCGTGTGGCAGCGATTTGCTGATTTGTCGAGCTCTTTCGCAGCTTGACATCTCTCGACTGCGCTGTCCTTGGGCGCAGGTCTCTTTGTCATTCAACGGCCCGATCCGGAATGTGGTCAAGTCTTTGTTGTCTACGAAAGACAGGCACTTGTCGTCTCTGCAGGAAATGCACAGTGCAATTTGCATACGGCTCTCTGACCGGCAGTTAAGCTGAGCCAGTCAATCCAGTCGCCCCCGCCGAGTGAATATCATTGTGAATCATAGCACTCATCATCATCATCCCGTCATCCCAGGGCCCATTCACTTGCACAGCAGTAATGGGCACACGCGAATCTACGGAAAACTTAACAGCGGAAACAAAACTGCAAATTAACATGTTAACAAAATAGCCAGTTACGGCCGGCTTTTCTGTCTGTCTTTCGCTCCATTTGTCCGGGGTGTTAACAGCCGCCCCACCGGCCAACTCATAACTCACAACTCGCAAAACAGCTAATCAACGAGAAAGCAAAAATGAAAATGGAAAATAGCGAACGCAAAGCGAGGGTGATGAACGCGATCACGCAACCTGGGGCAACGTTTTTGCGCCCAGTGTCGTTTTATTGCCGGAATTGATGTCAAAGGTGCTACTTGCTGATCACATCGCAGGGAATTGCGGCGGCACATTCCCACATAACCTGCGATGACCGCACGGAATGCTGTATTACTTGCAATGGTTTATTATACTTGTTTCACAACACGATTATTTTGATGTTTTGGATTGTTTTGCATTAGCAGAGGGCATTGGCTCTATTCTATACACAGATTATCATAAATACAATGGGCTTTCATTTATGTTTCTGAAAAATGAATCATGTTTTCTGCACCCAAAAAAAATTCAATACGAAATATAGGTAAATTTTACATTATTTAAGATCAATTTTAACATGATATGGGCCCAGTTAAAATTGATATGCTCGAAATGTAAACAACATGTTCGAAGTACTCAGTTCGAATTTCGAATCTGTCTTTCTCGCTTCAACTCACGTCATTTTGCTCTCCATATGGCTTATTGCTCTCTTTTTCGAAGTGAGAGAGTCTCCGAGAGAGAAAATTATATTATTTAATATCAATTTGAAGAGTATTTCTTGTAAAAACGATATGGGTATGAATTACCTGACATTTACCTGGCCATATCGATTTTACGGAAACATACTTTTTTTTTGTGTATCAAATATGCAATTGTCTTTCATTTAGATTTCTAAAAAATAAGTCATGGTTTTTGTAATAATTTTCTACATAAGTGGTCCATAGTAACAGTAAGGATAGTTTCCTAAACTTTTAGCTTAATTCATTAGTTTATTTTATTTGCTAAATTATGAAGGCAATGAATAGTCACTCATTCATCAGCATAAATTTACATTTGTGCGGCCAAACTCGAATATGTCAAGCAAAATATTTAGCCTTTATTGTTGGGACTCTGAACCGGCGGAGATCAGCGGATGATGTGAGGGCCTCTCTTTCTTCATCTGGAATCTTGCGCCAGTGACACAGTTTCCCTCTCTTTCCGCTGTCTATGCTGCTGTCTTGCTCTCGCTCTTCATTTTGATTGAGGCGATTTGCGAACTCAATTTGTTTTTATGTAGCATTTCCATTTCGCCTCCTTTTTTTTCCTCGCACTAATCAGTTTCAATTTCAATTTTTTTTTTGCTCTTATTTGTGCCATAAAATGTGGGTGCAGGGGGCGTTAGTACTTATCAAGTACACGACCGCTATCGCGTACTATTTATAAGCATAGTTGATGATTAAGTAATTAATAGCGGGGCTGCTTGTAGAGTGCTTAACGGGGTAATTGGTCTGATTTCCAATTAAGCCGACTTATTAAGATGCTTTTTGTGTGTGCTTTCAAAGGGAATTCAGTTTGCGGTTGGCTTTGTAGAAGATTTGCCTTATCCCCTAGGCCATAATTCATATGCATGTCCCGTGTCCGTTGTCCGTTGTCCGCCACCTCAATTGGTCATTTATCAAAGCTCCTTCGAAACAAAGAAAACATTGTTCGCGACTTGGGTACGATGAACTGGAAAGAAAAGATTGGATAGTCGGGGGGGATGACGGTAGGGGCGGGCACTCAGGGAGATAAAGACGCGAATAAAAGCAGCAAAAAATACGAAAATGCTTTCCGGCAGCATTCGACGTGTGTCATTCATGAGCACACAAAAAAAGGTTGAAGAAAAAAACCATGACAATCCAAACGCTAAGAAAATAATGCCAAAATTGTAAACGGCTAAAAAAGAACCCACAACTTTAAACCTGAAATCGTAGCTTTGTTTGCCTTCCAAACTCGACCAGTCAATGACATTGCCCAGACGAAAACAAATATCAAATGCAATAAAGCCAAATAAAAACCAGGCAAAGGCACAAATCGAATAATGTAAAGAAATCGGGGGAACAAGCAAAGCGCGCCCCTTGATTTCTTATAAACATTTAAAAATACCCTCAACGCGGAGGGAACAACAATAAAATGTCAACTTATTTTTAACAAACAATGCGAACATGCCGTGCAAGATGTCAAGTGCATGCAAATCGAATCGAAAGGAAGGCACTGGTTTTTAGGGGTATTGTATGTTACGAGGGGATGTTACGATACGATCGAAGTGACTGGGGAATCGACAGTCATGACATCGTTAGTCACTCTAAGAGAACCACTCGTAATGCCGATCACATTGGGTGATTAGAATTGATATTTCGAGTGATCTACGTGATGAGGTTGATGATTTATTTATGACACTTGGGAAGCGCTGTCCAAATACGGAAATATATTCGGAAAATGGTTAGGAACTCATGTACCTAGTATTAATGGGTTTTTTATGGGTTATTGTTTGTTATCGTTAAAGGATTTTAAATTTTGTCATGTAATGATGATATTTTATGAGTAATACTATTTTGTAATGATGCATTTTACCATCTATAGAAGTTTTATCAATTTTTTTTCTTTTAATAAATTCTTTGTAAATCATTTGCGTTTTATTTCTGTAAGCATAAACAAGTCATCATATGGCATGTACTGTCTGTCCTTGCCTTATAAAAGCTGTCCTCGTCTTGTCACCCAGTAAACCACCTCTTTCAAACCCCCCTTTTGATGAAATTTGCATGAGGCAACAAAACGAATGTTTTGAATTATTAATTAAGAAATTAATTGCGCGTTGCCGCCGACTACGCATCCGAACTTGGCCTGGAATGTATGAAGGCGCTTTCATTTTGCACAGTTACACGGCTAGAAATTTATTATAATTTAATCAAGTAACGAGTATATTTATTCAATAATTATTATTTAAATATTGTTTTATGTCTGTGCATTAAAGAAACTTCATAAAATCATTTAAAATGCTTATTCACGTCTATTGATAATTTCTTCCCTGTGTTTCGTTGATGGCTGGTCAAGGGAATTCAATAAGCGGGTGCCATTGTCTGGCAATCAATGGCTGGCCATAGTTTTCGACCCTCCATCTGCAGCTCCATTTAGTGGCCATTGTGCAGCCTCGACCCGCGAAAGTCGAGTCATCCGGCTGCCTGCTTAGTCAGCTCCATTTGCATATCTTTCACACCCCACCAAGCCGGATATCTTGCACACTGATGATGCACCCGTGCTCCCAGATCACCCAACTCCCATCCCATCCTCGCTGATTGGAGCAGATGAGTGAGCAGTTCCAACAAAAGATGCTCGCAGTGCGTAATCTCTTTCACCGCACGGGGGGCGCATTACCAGGCAGAAATTAATCAGGAAATAAATTATTTATACTCATAATATACCCGCAAACACAGTCTGGACTTTGTCTTGTGCTGCCAAAAACGTTAAAAATTCGTTGGGTAGCCGCTTTGTGACAGTGCAAAAAGTAAACGTAAAACGAAAACTGAAAACCAATTTCCTTTATGGCTTAGTTATAAGCGATTATAATGGCCATTACATCTGACTTTGCGCAAAATAACGAGAGAATTTCGAATCGCACAAGAGAAAACTTTAATTTTAATGTCTTTCCTCTCCACTTTTCATGTGTTTTTCTACATTTTCATTCGCTTTTATTTCGTTTTCCATTATACAACTTTTGTTTTCTACTTGATTGCATTTTACTTTTGATTTTTCTGCTTCGCTTTCCAGGCCTTGCAACGCAAAAATCTCTTGGCGTGAAATTGTTTTTCCTTTTTGTCTGCTGCTTAGATTTCTATGATCGATTGTTCAGTGCATTGGAAATGCATTTAATGAGGTTTTCCATTATATTTCCTATTGTTTTTGGGTCCCTCTACATATATTATAATGTTAAGGGAGGATATATTTACTTATTTCTTTTGAATTTAAGCTTTATACAGAAATATTTTTGGTATAACTTAAAATTTAATAAGATTATATTACATTTTTCCTCATTTACCTTATCCATTTTGCAGACTCTGCTCCCTGACAATAACACGTCTCTCCATTCTGACCCCGCTTCCTGGCGACACCACCTCGCTGTCGCTGGCCGTGAAGATGCAGAGCTCCAAGAGGACACTGCGCAGCCACGAGATCCCCATCAACGGCTCCGCCCTGACCTCCTCCGCCTCGCTGCAGGGCAACTCCCCGATGTCGGTGGCCGGAGGGGCAGGCGGCGGTGGTGGTGGCAGTGGCACTCCGGGAAGTGCGGCCACCGGAGGCGGCGGACTGGGCGTGGCTGTGCCCCTGACGGAAACCGAGCTGGACTTGCACTTCAGTCTGCAGTATCCGCACTTCATCAAGAGAGATGGCAATAGGTGGGTGTCGAATTAAATGTAATATCCTCTTTATATTAATTCAAATTTCCCTTTATCTTCTTAACAGACTGGTTATTTTGCTGCAACGCCGCAAGAAATACAAATCACGCACCATTTTGGGCTATAAAACGCTGGCCGAGGGCATCATCCGCATGGACGCGGTGCTCCAGAAGTCGATGGACATGATCATCGAGCTAACTGCTTCCGGGAAGAACGGACGACCGGGCACTGTGGTGGCCTGTCTGCGAGCAGAGCGCGTCTCTTCCATTCCAGTTGACCATGACAATAAGAACAACAACAGCGTCCTGCTGGCAGGTGAGATTGGGGATACGCTGGATATAGATCCATTATTAGGGGAAAGTGTTGAAAAATGTACTTGAAACCCCTCACACTGTAGTCTTGAGTACGCAGAGGGAGTTAACTCTGTATACGACACTTAAATTGAGAATATTTGTTCTTGAAAGATACATAAGTTCTCACTTTAAGTGTAAAATACTCTCTCTTAGTAAACATTTTTAAAAAATATATACTCTTTATAAAGCATTTCTTCTACAAGAAGGTCAAAAATCATTAGAGAGATTAGTACTCTTCAAACTAAGAATAAATATTCTCAATTTGAGAACTTCATAATACTTCTCTCTTAATTCTCTCTATTCACTCTATATTTTCTGATTAGAAAGTAGTCATCACAAGTTTTAGTTTTGTTTTTACTGTCCCACGTCTCGTATCCCGTGCTCACTTGAATATCCACTTCGATGAGCATGGCATTCCCTTGACCGAACCGTGTTAAAGAATTTATGGCCAAATATCCATAAAGCACAAATAAATGGACCCACGAGTCGCAGGCCCAGTCAAGATTAGAGAAGTGCTAATGACGCAAACTGGGCAATTAATGACCCAAGTGGGGATGCGGAGGAGCACTTGGGCTGCTGCTCCACTCCATGACGGATGAGTGGCTGTCCCGAGATCAGATGATGCTCCCAATTTGAGCTGATGTTTATGGTAATTGCTTGTGAAACAATCCAAGGGAGGGGCTGGTAGGCTGGTGGGTGGCTACCAGTGACGTCAGCGCACGCATTTCAGCATTCAGAGAATTGAGAATTTTGTGCCATGAATTCCCCCACGGCCACTGAACGGCGGCCCCCACATGGCAACAGAAGCCTCATAGCCTCATCATCCATGGCAATCTAATTGAAATTATTTTTCAGCTATTTCTGTTTGACAAGAGAATGGCGTGCCTCCGCCGCCGTTGCCGCCTAGAGAGGAAATTCAATTATGAAAATAGCGTTGAGCGAGTGGAAAACTCATTTGCCATGCGGTTTCCCATCGGCAACATCTGGTGGCTTCAGCAGGAAGAAATTAGGGGAAGTTTTGGGGGGCAAGGAGTGGCCATTTAAGATGAGTTGGATGAGGAAAAGGGCACCGAGTGCTCCTGTGGAAGTAGTTAAGCCATTGAGCCCTTCTTCAGGGGGATGGTGTGTGTGCCAGGCTATAGGCTATGGAGAGATTTTTGCAGTGTTCTCACGTCACTCGGCCAGGGCCAAGGTAAAGGTCAACCCAGAGCTCACCTCTAACCCGGCCGGGCTGATGAAATATGCATGACATGCAAAATTCAATCTTTGCAACGTGATTTTTGTGTTCAGTTAGAAGCTTTGCAGTTTCTAATGGCAAACTGATCGGTGGTAAAGAATTGGGGAAGAGCATTTACTAAACCTTTTAAAAGGTTCTATTAGTTATTGAAATATTTTGTCACTGGTGTAATCATTTCTCGTCACAAATGTTGATATCCAAACTTTAGTATGCTAATGGTGCGCTCGTCACTAGTTTTTTTAAACTCTTTAAGAAGTGAGTTTCTTTGATCAATTAATATCTTGATAAAACATACCTTTATTTGCTTTTTACAACCAACATATTACAATTTGGGATTAAAATATTAAAAACTGGATTACCCCACTTTTAACCCACTTTATAATCCCAAACAAATATTATTAACTGAAATACTGATAGTATATTTCCTCTTTAAATTATTTTTTAGTGTTATGTGTTTTGTACTTTTATCTTGATAGAACACACCTTCATTCGCTTTTTTAAAGCCATATATTATAATTTTTTATTATACTAATTAAGTAATAAGATAAAATACCGAAATTAAAAATGGGTAATCCCCATTTTAACCCATTTCATAACTATATTCGTACTTTCCCTTCCAAATGAACGAGTGTAAATCAACTGCACTCGCCATAAATCATGTCGTTGTCACTACTTTCTTCGGACACTTTTGGCGCACCCCAGGATTGGCCGGGGATATCCCTGCTCGTGGCCCGGGTACGTTGGACTGGTGGCCATCAGAAGTTCCCTCCTCCTCCTCCTAACCACTTGGCAGTGGGCCAAGGCACGAGAATTTGGCTCCCGTGTTCAATCCATTCCGCTGGCAGTGACAGTCAGCCCCATATATTGAGGGTCAGCACTTGAACCCGAGCTAAATGAACTTGGTTCTGGCCAAGAGGGAAGAGGGAGGGGATAAGAGGGCTAAGAACATATAGACACAGACAGCTCTGTTAAATTACTTTGGGTCTCGCTTTCTAATTTGCAAAAATGGAATTCAAAGGCAGAGAACACAGAGAGCATGGGCAATGCGAGGAAAACCTTTTTGCCTCAACCTCAATTTGGTGTATTGATTTTCTCTTTATGCGGTCCGGCCTCCAAAAACGCTGCTGCCGATGGCATTCTGTGCATGTTTTTGTTCTTGTTCGGGCGGGCGAAAATACCAAAACTGCACTGGGGGAAAATGTCTTTTAAGATAAATACTTAGTTGCAAAGACACAACACCACATTTTCCTCTTTTTTTTATTATTCCCATCTTGATTCACTCGAGTAAATAACGAAATTTGGAACCATCTTGCTGACAATATGGAGGTGATGGCTAATTTTTTCCCTGTGTGTGTGGGGTGGGTGTGGGCCTCGATGCCGCAGGGCTGGTTGCTTGTTGAATATGCCTCAGCCGGCGCACCTCGCACCTCGTTCAGAGCCACCCACTCCCACTCCCACTACCGCACCCCTTCGCTGGCATCCATGCCCGCAGGTGCCAGGCCGAGTCAGGCACCATTAGCAGAGTCGGACGCTCCTTCAGCGAGCAGCGGAACTTGTTTGTGGGTTGCTTTTCCAGCGCGGGGGGTGTTGGGATGATGAATTTTCCATGGCCGCCATAATGGGCTTAAAACGGGGGGCAGTAAGCCGAAAAACACAAGAACAACGTACCCTAGTTTCCGAAAATTTCAAAGGACTAAATGGAATCGTTTAAATGAATATTTATATGTACCACTGGTTAAGTACGCATAAATGTTTTATGAGTGTTTTAATCGGAGTGTTTGCTTCATTTATTTTTCATACCAATAACACTTATGTAGGGGGAAAAGCTGAAAGTTTAATCAGCTCTTAAAAGTCATTACAATGTAGTAAGGATTAAAATTGGTAAAGAGCATAAGACGTATAAGTATGTTATATTCAAATCCTTTGTAATGTCTTCTATATTTGTAATTTTTAATCATTTTCCCTCTTAGTCTTATCATAATTCCCTTGTTTTTCCATTGCCTAAGGAAATCCATAAATAACTTTCAAGAGCACAAGCAAATCAATCAAAAAACTTGTGATTCCTGGCCCATCTGTATGCCTATCCCTTCGATTAAGGTCTTATAATTTATGTAGAGGATATCGCTTAGCCTGCGGCTGCTGCTGATGCTACTGCTGCATCCCCGTCTTCATCGGATTCTCGTTCTTATGAAGCCTCTGCTGATGACAGCTCCGACAGCTTTTTTCCGTTTTCTTTTTGCTGTTGCCACAACGACAGGAATTAAGTCATTTGTCCTTGAGTGCCAGAGATAAACGTTGTGCAGAAGTGACAAGGAAAGAGGGTGGGGGGATGGGAGGCTGTTTTGCGCCTCTAATGACCGTGCAGCCACCCTATATATAGTGAACTATCCACCTACCACCCTGCATACTGCCTTTTGCACACCCCCAACCATTGAGTGGTTAATGGCGAAATGCGTAAATTATGTCGAGAGTATCCATATTGTTCACTTCCAAGCTGCTGCTGCTGCTGCTGCTGTTGCTTTTTCCCCTCCCTCTTGCCATATCTACCCACCCACCCACTTGGCCCGCCCCATTGGCTGTCATCTAATGACAAGATTCGTGTGCTGGCCAAGGTCAAACCAATGTATTGCCTTTCTGTGCCAGTTTTCTATTCCCCTTGGCTTGTTTACCCGGCTCTTGATTCTCGGTTCAAGGGTGTATTGTGTTTTTGCAATAACACATTTATTTTAATATTTCCTACGGAGCAAAAGCTAAGATGCTCAGGAATTTTATATATTTCGGTGTAAAAATGTGTTGGCAAAGTGTAATCTACAGATAGTAATGAGAATTCTAATGATTTTTTGATTTTTACATATTTAAATGGTTCCGAATCCATAGTCTAGATGTTGTTGTGGTTTTTCCGAAGTCCCGCATGGTTATAGAGAGAACAGACACATTTAATAATGTATTTCAGTTTAAAAATGTGTTAGCAAAGTGTAATCTACAGATAGTAATAAGAATTCTAATGATTTTTAGATTTTTACATATGTTAATAATCCAAATTGAATTAAATTTGAAATTTTTTACCATGGTCTGTTGTGGTTTTTCCGAACTCTCGCATGGTTATAGAGAGAACAGAAACACTTAATCATGTATTTTAGTTTAAAAATGTGTTAGGAAGGTGAAATCTTCAGATAGTAATGAGAATTCTAGTGATTTTTACATATGTTAATATTCCAAATTGTATTAAATTTAAAATTTTTTACCATGGTCTGCTGTGGTTTTTCCGAACTCCCGCATGGTTATAGATCGCACAGACACTAAATCAATGTCGCTCGTCGCTTTTCAGTATGGTTTTCATTACTCATACGCAGCGTGGCACCAACAGAGCGTGGGATGGGTGAAAATTGGAATGGGAAAGTGCGGGGAGTATGGGAATGGAGGTGGTTAGGAGGCTGAGGTGAACTGTGCTGAATCGGGGGCTTTGCCCATGACACATCTTCCATAGCTTTCGGCAACACTTTGTCTGCCATTATTGTCTCTCTGCGCCTTTGTTTGCCTCTCTCTTCCCTTTGGGGAAAACACTTTTCGTGGAAATTCCTTGAACCAAATGTGTGTGCGTTATATTCACTTATGCCTTCCAGGAAACGCAGCCCAAGTCCCCAGACAGGGAAGAGGTCATTAAAGTGTTTAAGAATTGCATACAATTATAAAGGAATAGATACCGAAAGAATGGAAAACAGGAAAACAATGCCAGGGCGACGACGTCATTAAGTTGTCTGCGTAATTGCAACAACGAAGACAAACAAAATAATTGCCCTCAAGTAGGAAACTTCTATTTTCCTCTCTTTCTTGTCTGCTCTTTGCTTCTCTTTTTTAAGTTAACCAACACGCAAAGGGGCTAAGATAAATATGGGGGCCGAGAATAATAGTCAATAAGCTGGAATGCAGCGCAGCTTCTGCTTTGGCCCAATTAATCATCGCTGCCAGCAGTTTTTCCCAGCCACTCTATCCCCATCTACTACGTTTACCTTTCCCTGGCTCGCTTTTTAATCATTCCCGTACTTATCACTTAACGGCTTTGAGGCTGTCAAAAGTTACACTTAACCGGAGTTTGCTCCGCACCCACATTTACACCAGACAACTTGGGCTGCGGAGGGGCATAGCTCATCCACTAGCACCGCCCAGCACGCGATGGATACCCAGATATGAACGAGGCACTCGGAGACGTACCGCCAACACCCACAAACAGCCGCCCACTCACCCTCTTTCTCTTGCGGCTCTCGCGCAGACAACGGGCTACAGAAACCGGCCGGTGAATCGCTTTGGCTAAATGATAACGACAGCACAACATGCGAGCAAATAAACAAACAAAACAAGTAGCAGCGGTGGAGGAGAAAACCTCGAATATCCAAATACCTCTTACGGAAATCTTAAAAATATATCACTGAATAACTAGAAGAGCTACCTCTTTAAAGATAAAAAAATAAAAGATCAGTGATCTCAAAATGCTGAGAAATTCATCCTTTTCTCAGTACCTTTAATATAGAATCAGTTTTATCAATATTATATTTTCTGAGTAAAAAATCCCATCATATATGTATGTTAGTATATTATTAGATAAGGTTTTACGATCTTGACTCATAAAAATGCTATATTTTTAAAAACAAGAAGGTTAAGCCCATTTTATCGATTACCAAGAAAAAAAATGATAACAGTTAATATCTAAAAAGAGATATTTATATCAAAATTTGGGTTCTCTGTATACCGCATACCCTCGTAATCTTTTAGTACTGGGTGCCAAAACAGATGAGAATCGTAATTGAAATGGTCTGAAAACGGGAGTGGAAGTGGTAGCCGGTTTTCAAAAATGGAGTGGAAATGGTATCGTATGGGAGTGGGAATGAGATTCGGAATGGGACTGGGAATCGGAGTGCAACAAGTGACATCAGAAGGCGATGACACAAATCTTATCGCAAACAATGTAGTTGTCCAATATGAGCGAGTGTGTGTGAAAAGCTCTCTATATTCTCTAAATAAACTAGTTCACACGATCAAAAAAACATGCTCCATAATTCTAGATCAACGGGAACTGCTGAGTAAATTTAGAGCTGTAGAGCTCCCAGTACCTGAGACTTATTATCTAAAGAAAGTATTACAATCGATCTATAGGAACTGATCCATAACTCACCAAATAATTTGAAATCATAAAGTCTTAAAATAGCTTTTTTATGTTCGATCTTTTATAAAGATTTCTATAGAAATGTTACATTTTCACACATGATCTTCAGATCCTAAGTGCCCCGCAATTAATAATATATCGATACAATCCCCCATATTCGGTATACGTATAATCGATGAGCTGATTGAGTGGGTGCCATCTCGCTTACCCTAAGTAATGCCCATTTGGGAGGCACTTCCCCTTTTTTCTCACTTTACATCCACTTCCTACCTAAACTTTTAGTTCAATTGCCCGAATCGAAGCGTAAAAATAGCTTTAATGAGCATTTCCCATGCAGTGAGCTTTTGACACTTGTTTAGTAATATCGAACAGCGACCTACATATAGATAAGCCCACGTGTGTCGGCGTGTGTGAGTTCATTTGTTCAGTTATAATGGAATATATCGAAGCGCACGTTTGTTTGTCTCCCAATTGCTCATATTGATTTGAGAGTAATTTCTCTCGGTGCGCGAGTAGCTCATCTCTCTTTGCTCGCAGGTGTTGTTGTAGGCGCCCGCTCTCTTCCCACTCTCAGTGCAACAGTGCTGCTAGAATATCAAAGTAAAAATAGCTAGATTTAAAAAAA
Organism: Drosophila mimetica; assembly: GCA_037075245.1. Taxonomy (NCBI): domain Eukaryota; kingdom Metazoa; phylum Arthropoda; class Insecta; order Diptera; family Drosophilidae; genus Drosophila; species Drosophila mimetica. The sequence continues at coordinate 4,668,019 of JBAMCH010000023.1, read as the reverse complement.
GGGGCTATAGACTATTAGATACCCATTACCTTTTATTTTTGGGGGTTTCCAATCGTGATTTGGAAAAATCAAGGCTTACAGCTAAAGGGACAGCTGACATTTTTCTTGATGTTTTAATAATTTTAACTGTTACTGTTTTTTTGTTAGTTTAAAAGGGGCTATAGACTATCACATATCCATTACCTTTTATTTTTAGGGGTTTTCATTCGTATTTTGGAAAAATCAAGGCTTAAAGCTAAAGGAACAGCTAACATTTTCATAATGGTTTAACAATTTTAACTTTTACTGTTGTTCTGTTAGTTTAAATTCAACAAGATCCTTATAGAGATCTTATATTTTGACTGATCAACAGGATTTTTGGTATGTGAATATCTAATGAGAGGTTTTTTGCCTTGGGATTAAAAATTCACTCTTTACTTTCATTTCAATGTCTGAAAAACGTTATATAGTATCAGATATAAAGAGATATATATATTTGCCGTTAATAAGCTAAGGGGACAGCACTCTCCCGCTACCGCGCTCTCTCTCTTTCACTCACCGCAAGTGCACAAAACGTGTGGAGCTCCGAGCAATTCATTCATTTCACTGACAAGCGCTCAGCGGTTCACACACTCGGCACTCGAAGAAAGAAAGCAAAATAATAATAACAATAATACGGGAGATGAACAGATAAATCGGGCACAGTTAAAACCAAAGCAACAGCAAAGGCAAAAAAGACAGTCAACAGTGTTATCTGTGATTAATTTACAAAACAAACCAAAGTGTAATCTTAAAACTGATGAAAAACGCAGTTAACTGTGAAAAGGTAGTAAAATATTTACCGTTTTTGTGCAAATAATAAAAATAAACTTTACTAAAAAAGGTTAATAACATATAAGAAGTGTTAACAAATTTTCGGGATCCAAAGATGATATTCCTTTAGCTACTGTTAATCTGTTTAAAGAGCAAAGTACAATCCCGCAAATTAAATATATTCTTTGTTATACAACTGTTTAAATACCTTGTGATCCAATTGTTCTCAAAATGATCAGTAAGCGAATACATCACATCGGTATCATCAAGATGAGAGTGTGCGTAGAAATAATTAAAAACAGAATAGGTTTTTAACGGTTCCAGGCACTTAACCCATTTGTATTGCTCAAAACAAAAACCCGCCCATAAACCGAAAAAGTTTATAACAACGCAAAAGGCAGAGAACGTTTATCTTGGTTTTATTCAGCCTCAGATACGAGTTATCCAAAATGTATTTACTTATATGTATGTTGCTATAATCTTGTTCCGCAGATCGCGTTGCTGAGTATTCCGACGAGGACGAGGAGGCCGAGTTCAGTTCGGGCGAATTCAACGACGAGGCCAACGAACTGGGCCTGATCCGGGGCTACGATCCCAAGGATCCGCGGGACTACAACCATCCGGCCAAGCATGATATGCGCAAGTATCGCAACAAGCTGCAGCGCTCCGGCATCGAGGACTGCGCTCTAGTTGGCCACCATCCCGGCAGCATTCAGCATCCCGTCGACAGCGACAGCGAGTTCGAGATGAAGGACAAGAGCTCGTCACGGGCCAAGTTTAGCCGGGTGAGTCAACCGCGAATCGTGTAATCCCGCCCAGCTGTTCCGCACCCGGCACCCAAAAAAAAAACCAGAAAAAAGTTGTCTTTTACCCACAAAAATATTTTCATTACCTCGCTCGATATATAATTGCGTGGCAACACGTCAGCAGGCGGGGGTCTTCTATTCGGCGGCTCTAAAATTCATTATGCAAAGTGAATAAATATCACTTAGTAGGCAGCTATCTATATAGATTACCTATGGGTAGACCCCCGCCATTCATTAAAAGAGGTGGAAGAGCGCAAAAAAGAAACCGGGAAAATTGTTGTTTTGTTTTTGAACCTATTAATCAGAGACTAAATGTTAAGCTAGACAAAATATTTGTGCCCTAATCTCTATCAATATATTTAGACCCTATATAAAAACGGTCAGTAGTAAAATTCACCCAGAACGAATTGACATAAAAATCTAAAAAAAAAACATAAATTGGGAAATAATTGGGAGATGGGTGTAAGCTACAAATTGGAATAATAAGCGGCCCCAATAATAATTACAATGTATCTTGGTATTAAGTATACCCCTATACAAATCATTTCTTGTGTAACAAGAGCACTAATTCTTCAGGATTTCCCCAAAAATTAGCATAAGCTAATCTATAAGGCATTTCCATATTATTCCCATTTAGCCTAGCCCACTCTAGTCATCGTATCGAACTATGCTTTTAGCCTTGTCTTACATTGTTAGTACCTTGTTGCTACCTCCTCATTCTTGTCAAGGCATTTGCCAATTGCGAAATATTGTCAGTTCCTTGCTGCTAACCCAGATCCGCAGGCAGATACGAGGCACATAAACAAATCAAATGAAATATGCATCAAAAATGTATCCCTATAGTACATAGACTAGAGTGGATATATATATACATCTAAACTTATGTTCGGGCATGCCCCCAAACGGGGTGGCCAAGAATTTCTGTGGCAAACAGTTGACAATTGCTGGGGCGGCGGCCTTGGCGTGTTGCTTACTCGGCTCTCGACTCAATTTGCTTAGATTCGCCCGGTGGCACACTTTCGAACCTATGGCCATATCTCAGGGCTATATCGGGGCCGTGGATTGACAGACGACGGTGTGTGTAGGTGGCGATCTAAAATGGGAAGCCATTGAATTTCCGCATGACAATAGATAGAAGTTGGATTATATCAAGGTCCTGGATATGAGATATATTTAGGGTTACTCTAGTGATATGAATACATATTCGAAATAGAGATTTCTCCTTTTTTAGAAGGAATACTGGAAGTAAGAACCGTTTAATCTTACTGATGATTATTTATCCATTAAGAACGACATTAAAATATTTCAACAGGCATATTTTTCTTCTCCATTTTCTGGCCAAAGCCCCAACTTCTCCTCTTCTTTTTTATCCCCCCGTATAATTAGAAAATCCATGCGTTATTTATGGGGTTTTTCCCTTGGAAGTATGAGTACTAATCACAACAGAGACAATTTTCTTAAGCTGCCGCTTAAATATTTAAACAGCGACAGGCTTTGACTAGGCTCAGCTGTTTGGGCCAATTATGGACTGCTGCCACGTCCTTCTCTCCTCTCTTACCCCCCTCTCTGCTACCTTCTTTCAACGCACCTGGCCAACATCCGTAGCACAGGTGTAAAATTAGCCTGCGGCTTTTATTGTCATGGCTTCTGCTTTTTTCTTTTATTTTGCTTTTTCTGTGCTGCTAGCTTTTATCGCAGGATCATTTAAAATGCCTGCTGTAGATAAAAACCCGCCTAATGACAGGAAAAAAATAAAACAAACAAAAAGACACCGATGAGAGCTGGGCAATTAAAAAAGAACGATGCATAAATTTTAACAGCTCCCCAGTCGTCATCGCAGTCCACGGTCCTTGAGATTTTGTTTAATGGTCTATAAGCAAGTTTAGATTTAGCCAGGGGCAATTAAGAGGTATTAATTGGGAAAGGGGAAGAGCACAGGAAGAAAATGTTGTTAAGTTTTTGCAGTTTTAATTTCCTGTTGATCTAGTTTTTCAAGGGAATTCCTAAGTTTATTACAAAGTATTTAGGTCAAACGGAAAACTCACCCAAAAGAAAACTTGATACGAAATGATGATCAATGTGATGAAATTCGGGATCAATTTGGACTTGATATCGCTCATATCAATTTGATATGTTCGAAAGTAGGCCATTTCGAAAGTTTCCTCTCTTTTTCGAAGTCAGAGAATCTACAATAGAAAAAGAAATCGAAAAAATTACATTTTCAATATTAATTTTACCAAGCAATAATGGTAAAAACGATATGTGCACATATCAATTTGATCCCGGCGTTTTTTGTGTGTAGTACTATTACTTTTTATAATAATATTAATAACAATTTTATTCTTCCTCCCCTTTAGACGATTTCGCTGCAGCAGCGCAACTTCAAGCAGAAGATCGTAGCTCTCCTGAAGCGCTTCAAGGTGAGCGAGGAGCTGGAGGGCGAGTCCGGTCACCGGGGAACGGCGGCGCTGCGTGGGGAACGCGATCTGGATGCGCTCTTCCAGGAACTGGAGTCGCTCTCCTGCTGCGAGGGCGACGATTCGGGTCCGGACATGGACAGCATATCGGTGGGATCCACGCCGAAGCCATCGCTGCGTCCGTTCTTCACCAACTCGCGGATAATGCTGCACGACAACATAACCGGAAATGGCGGGGATCTGAGTGCGTTGGTGGGCGGAGGTTCGGGACCCGGAATCGGAACTGCTGGTGAGTGCGGATTAAGAATTCTTACTAGACAAGGGGTTTTGCATTCTTGTTGATGTGCTATATTAACTGGAGTTTGACTAAACTACTTTTGCTCTTTGAATTATGTTTGGCTTTCATAATGCGTTGCGTTGCGTTGCGTATGAGTTTGTGAGCGTTGCGTTGCGTTTGCCTTACTTTAAAATATTGCCTAAAACTTGACACACACAAAATTACAAATTAAAAACTTAATTTAATATTTAAATTATATTTATGTGGATTAAAAATTATAGAGTGATTTTAGTTTAAATTCTAATGGGGTTTTAGCTTTGACAAAAATATTTCAAGGTTGTTCTTTTGATTATCTTTTTAAAATATCAAACAAAATACCTTTTCCTGTGAAATAAAATCACCAGAGATAATAAATACAGTAATTTATTTTCCACAAATTACATGTTTTTTTGTTATTGCTGTCTGCTTGTCCGCTTGTCGGCAATTTTCCATTGTCAACAACAGTTTGGGTCAAGGTTAAAAAACACGAAAAATAAAGAAAAGTTGCGGAAAGGAATGTCACACACACACATACAGTGAAACGCATACACAACACAGCATACCGACACACACAGTTGAACACAGGACGACAAATTGTTTCGCCCGGAAAATGGAAAATGGGGGCGTGGCAGTGGCAGTGGGACAGAGATGGAGACAGTTAATTGTCCTGTTGACCGTTGCTGCCACTGCCGCCGCCCACTGAATCAAGTGGGCGCGGCCTTGAACACTTTTCCGGGCGCAACAGCAGCGCAACCATAACTCTTTTTCGTAGCTTTTGAACTGAACTAACTTTCAACTGTGTTCCATAGAGACGTAAGTCAAGTATCTTTGCGAACCACGAGGCTTAGCTTAATTATACTCTATATATATATACCTAAGACAACAAACTCAAAAGAAAAACAAACCACAAACAAACAGAAGATACATTTTGCATGGCTTGAACAAATCTCTCTTGCAGGCAACTCTGAGCGCCGATCATCGGATAAGAGCGACCAATTGACCAATTCATCTTACAATCTTGAAAATAACAAAAACCAAAAATGCATTCATTTAACAAACAATAACAATTCGGCTACAACACCAGGTCTGTGTAAATTACAGCAAAATCGAAAACGAAACCAAAAACCCAAAACAAAAAAATAAATGCCCCAAATAAACCCTCGCATCAAAATTATAGAAATACTACACACCTCTCGAATACCACCACCCCCAAAAACCAAAACCACCTGAGAAATGAGACCACAAACAGTTGTGTGTATCCCACTGATAATGAATATTATTATAAATAATAATAATACTGCTATCCTTGTCCAGTTTGTATGTAAATAATATCAGTATACCACCCAATCAGATAATTTTCCCATGAATATATGCCCGAAAATGTCATTTTTTAGGGGGTTTACGCCATATTGAAATATTAAAAAAAAAAACTATACTAATTAATATGATAATTTCTATAAGTCAGGTCAAGATAATGTCCAAATATATTCCAATTTCTTTAGATTTTTCAAGAATAAAATATTTTAAAATGCACTTAACTTAATTATTGTATCCTAAAAATTAAAAAAAAAATTCATATCTTTTATTTTTCTTATAAATAAAATCTGTAAATATTTCTGATTTTTTCGGTATTAACGATAGCTTTGCTTTAATATTTCAAGGAGGCGTAACCCCTAAAATATATTGCCTTGCTCCACACACTCACGCACAGCCCACACACGCATACAGTTACACAGCCACACACTGCCGCAAGTACACTGGAAATGTAAACGTATGCTTTGTTCGTACCTTTGTTGTTGCACCACACCGCATGCTAAAAAAAAAAAAGGGGATGGGTTGATTACGGGGAATCTTTGATTTGTGCGTCAATTCCATTGATCGTTTTGGTTTTAGTGCCCACCGTTGAGGTGCATGTTTGTGGGGTCTTAAAATAAACCTCCCACTCCTCCCCCACCCCAAAAAAAAGGAAGCCAACGTCCTCAACATGTGTGAGATTGTGTGTGAGTCTGCGTGGCATGACAATTGAACCTTCGACGCACTCGAAGCGGTTTTCCAATTAGCCAAGGCACAGACGTCAGACCCTCGAAAGCAACACCCTTAATCACCGCCACACCCTCCCCTTTTCCACTTGATAAAGTCTTGGATTTGTTTGACTCCCCCCTTTATTTACGTGTCGTGCGTTTTTTGATTAATCGGCGCATGGCTTTGAAAAATTCAAGCACGACGAGCCGGAAATTTGTGCCTCGGAAAAATATGGCTACTTTGCGCCCATCCCCCATTCCCCATCCCCCACCTTTAGTCCACCACCCACCCCATTCATGGTCATAAAAGAAAGAAAGCTTTAATTATATTTTCGGTCCGCGTTTTTATTATTTATTTACACGGCGGCAGTCCTTGGAATGGGTAACTCTTCGCTGGGGCGTTCTATTTCGGGACCTACTATTTGTGGCCGCCATTCTGTCTCACGATTCTGTTTATCTTGTCTTGTTTGGTCTCCGCATGTCTTGTGCCCCCAGTTTCACACCGTCCCGTCACTAGACCCCCCCCTCCCCCACCTGGGGTCATCATAATGGTCGAGTGTTTATGATAGAAATGAAAGAAGAACATGGTATCTAAACTAATATAAAATGAGCCCCCAAAAAACGGGAAGTAACCACTGCAGCCGAAACTGCTTGACCTAAAAATCTAAAAAGAAAAACCGAAATTCGGAAATAATTAGGAAATAAAAACAATGTTCTTCTTTCTCACTTTTCGACAAACCTCCATTATGATAGACCCTCCCTTAAGTTAGTTATATTCCCTGAACCCTTTCTAACCAACTCCTCTTTTCTTCTATGCTCCTCACAGATCGCGGGGGCAATGACAGCTCCGGCAACGAGGGCAATGCTGGCTACACGGATGGCCAGAACTCCGATCCGCAGAACAGTCCGCCCCGTGACAAGGAGTACATGCGGCTGCAGCAGATGCAGCAGATGCATCAGCAGCAGCAGCAGTTGACCCCAGTGAGCTCGGTGGCCGCCAGTCTGGGAAGCGGTAGCGTGATAACGCCCGCCCAGACAGAGAAGCGATCGCGTTTGTTCCGGACTTCCAGCAATACGCCGGCCACGGCAGGAAGTGGAGGCAACAGTGCCAGTGCCATTAGCGCCTCGGGAGGCGGCAAGAGGAAGCACACCTTGAGCCTGAGCTCCGAGCCGCGCTCCATGCTGGAGACCTGCCTCTCGCCCACCAATGTGGAGCCACGCAAGCTGCTGCTCGACCAGCTGAGTCGCGTGTTCGCCGGCGAGGACAGCGCCATTCCGGAGGTGGTGACCATCATCAGTCCGCCGGAGGCGCTGGGCGGCAGTGCGCTGCTGGCCAAGCTGGTCACGCTCTTTGCCAACTCCTTCAAGCCGGCCTTCGTGCCGCAGAACACGGCCGAGGTCAAGGCGGTGCTGCAGGCGCTCATGGCCAAGATCCAGAAGTAGTAAGTACTCACGTACTCCATATCATTAGATCTGAATGGTTAATTTATGATACTCCTTCCTCCTCCTTAGTTGCAACTCGAACGCCAAGCCACCGCACACGGTGAAGGTGCTGCTGATTGGCGGCGATTGGCTGCAGGGAGCCACCCTGCGGCACTACGTGGAACTGATGGGTGTGCGCCCTCCGGACTGGCTTAATCACCTGCGCTTCTATCTGGTACCCGTTGGCGGCAGTTGCGGCAGTGTGGCCCGTCACCTCAGCCAGATGGATCAGGCCTATGCGGTGATGTTTGGCTCGGACAACTGGACGCAACTGTGCGAACGGGCGGCGGCCACAGCGGCAGCGGTCAGTGCGGTGACCACGGTGAATGCCACTGCCCTGACCACCAACCTGGCGGATGCGGCTGGCGTGGCCAAGTCGGACATTGCAGAGCTGGTGCAGCGCATCCAGCGCTATCTGCTGGCGGCAGGTCCCTGCACCCAGATACCCATCGCCGAGGCCATGGTCAACTATAAGGATGAGGACTCCTGCCAGATATTTGTGCCGTTCGTTAGTGTAAGTGAAGAATCCTCCTAAAAAGACTCAAAGATAGTAACCTAATCGTTTTTGTGATCTCCAGGATGTTCGCATTGGTTACTTGGATGCCCAGGCCTCGCTGGATCTTGAGGAGAATGTCGCAGGCTCCAATGTTGCCGGCAGCGGAGTCGGTTCCGGCTCAGCCTCCAGTTCAGCCATCCCCATTGGCAGCCAGAGTTCGCCGAATGTGCATGGCAATGTGGTGTCGGGTTCACCGCCCCAGCAGCAGAGCATGGGCCGCATCTCACCGCCATTGCAGACGCCACCATCGTCGGCGTCCTCGCACCGGGAACGAAATACCAGTGAATCGCTGAGTACACCATCGTCGCTGCAGCAGCAAACCTTCAGTGGAGCTCTGGCGGCCGCAGAGGCGGTGGAGCTGCAGGTGGACTACTGGCCACTGGTGAGGCCGGGCGATGGCCATGCCAAGGAGTCCAAGGGCGGCATGTCCAAGGGAAGCGATGCCGGCGGCAAGAATAGCATTAAGAGTACGTTTAGGAACCTGCAGGTGTGGCGACTGCCGCAGCATGCACAGCAATTGGGTGATATGTTCAATGGACTGACTGTTAGTTTCGCCACCAAGGAGAAGAAGCAGAAGCAGAGTGAGTAGATCCTGCTTAGATGATGAGACTGAAGACTAACTCACTGTTTTTCCCCGTTTTCCAGTTATGCGCTTGGGCAAGAAAAAGGATAAGGAGCGTGATCTCGAGAAGGAGCAATGTGTAGAGGGCGTGGCCCGTCTGATTTGCTCACCCAAGCAATCGCATCCAGTGCCACTGCGAGGTGAGAGATTATAGCTTTTACTTGATTAGGCACTTTCACTTATTTACCCTTTCATTTTGCAGTGTACATCGATGGCACCGAGTGGACGGGAGTCAAGTTCTTCCAGGTATCGTCGCAATGGCAGACGCACGTCAAGAACTTTCCCATTGCGCTCATCGGCTGCACCCCCATGTCCTGTGCTGAATTATCCTAGTCATTTTAACCCCCGACCTCACACGGGACACCCCATCTCCCACAAACCACAAAGAACACAGATATACAGACACACACAAACTGAAAGCTGAAACGTGCTTGGAGCAAGGGAGCCAGTCACTTGCGCGGCAATAAATATTATACAACTGAAAAGAATGATAATTTATTTATAATTAGTATTTGTAAATTTTTAGTTAATAAACCATTAGCCCGTAACGTTCAATTTAAGTTCATTTCCGCACGCAATTTGTGAATTTATCCGATACTTTCGACCCGCAATCAGGCAGGCACAGACAGACAGACAGACAAACAAGCTGACACTACTAGTTTAATGATATGCTTAAAGTAATTTGTAAACTCGTCAAAGATGAACAACGCGTATCAAAATATCCTGTACAAGAAGAAGAAGGTCTAGAACTAAAACCAAACTTTGTAGTTACTGTTTCAAGAATTTCTATGGACACGTTGCTCTTGCCTGTTGGCATCAACTAGCATACATACCCTATATATATATTCTCTAACCGACAGTTCCCAAGCGAATCGGGAGCATTAGGCCCCATGATCTCAAAAATCGTTGCTCCCGTCTGGCCAACTATCAATCGTATCTAAATGTTATGCAGCATGCTAAAACTATTTGACAAAACAATTTGAAATATTAACCAAACCCCCCGTCGTCTATGTACTACCTAAATCAGAGAAAGATATCTGTGTGTGAAATTATATACAATACATACTATATATAGTATACCTATCTAATCTACCATATACAAAACCATGTGTACTACTCTTATTGTTGTGATTTTTGAAATTTCAAGGCAGCGGATGTTGAAAAAGCGTAAATTTATACATGTATACATAAATCTACATATATATATATATATATATAGAAGGCCCTAGCAGGAGACAGTTCGATATATCATTATTGTATATTATATTCTATTCCCCCAAAATCGCATTCGTGTCCCCGTAGTAGTTGCGAACCGATTAAATACGAAAACTCTGCGTGTTTTTCCCCCCGTTTGAACTGAATGATGGAAAGGCGTTCGAGGTGCGTTGAGATTGCGTAGCGAAGTGAAATACTGTAAGGCGTGTAATTTATAATTGTACTATTAAATATATTAAAGTTAAATACGAAATTGTCAAGTCGTTTTATTGATCATATGTATGTTCTGCATATGAAATCTAAGAGCAGCGTATATGAATGACCTGCTGTGGCAGGCCGTTGACTAGAATGCAGCGCTCGTTGAGACCCAGAGGGCCACCAATTCCACCTGGTGGCAGCAGGAAGTCATTATCCGGATAGCCCTTGGGCTGGGCAAACTCCACCAAATTGGCATTGCTCTCGCTGAGCGTGTCCAATGACCAAACGGCCAGATTCCGTGTTTTGCCATGTCTAGCCAGGACATAGTACTGGGAAAAGGTTAGATGTTAATAAAGGACTTACGATTCATGGCGTTTTCTACTCACCCGATCCTGTAAGTCCACCAGGTAGCCCACAATCAAAGCCCAATGAGCTCTGTGTCCGGATTTCAGGCAGGGAGCATGATTTACATCGGCATCATATCTTGGCAGTAGAAGTTACAAATGATTTAGGGATAACCAATGAAGTTAATTATTTTTAGAAGGATATAAATCGAAAGGATTACCCATGGGGACAAACATTTTGCTTTGGTTTTAAAGACTTTTATTAACCTATACAGATACGGCTTGTATAAATGCAAGTGATTTGACTTAAAACCGAAGGGGACTCGCTAGCCCACCCGCATGGGAGGTGAAACCAGGATGACTCCATCGCCTCTAACAAATAACATAGGAATGGTGCGCTTGGCGGTCTTGTACACCTCCTCGTAGGTCTCCTCGTCGATCTCCACAGTGGTCACCGTCTCCTCGGCGTCGCCCAGCACCATGTTCAAATGTTGATCGAAGGCCTGTGGAATGGGGTATCCTACATGATTATTGTTTATTATTAAAGGATGAAAACTACTTACGTGGAGGCGTCCTCGCAGTTCCCGCTCGTTGCGCATCTTGACGTACACCTTTTCATCCAAACTTAGACGGATGAGATCCAGTGGTTCCTTCACCGGCAAGATCACCTGGCTGAGCTGCAAGTACGGAAATTAGAGACTTTCTTATCTGCTTTTCAGCTGCTACATACCTGCTCTGTTTCGTCGGCCATTTAATTATAGTATTTACACTTTTTGTTTATAAAATAACCAATTTTTTGCAAAACACAAAACGCCTGTTTATAATTTTTACCACTAAACAAACGCGAGTTTTACAACACTGGCAGCTAACAGTGTGCTGTTAACCGTTTACAAGTGCTGTTAGGCGCCAAACGGGTCTTAAATTGGGGAAATACCGAACTTAAACCAGGTTTCAAAATAGATAAGGAATTTTTTTTGAAAAAGGATACGGCACTATTAGGCAGCCACCGGCTTTTAATAGTTCCTTGACTTTTTTGCTGTTGAGCGGGCCCACATGCAACTGACATGCCCCAGGTCCTGGCATATGTTTCCGGGTGAGCTCAAACAAATACTGAGCGCTGAAGAGTTCCCCATTCTGAGTGTATTCCAGAGCAATGGCATCCTTGAGGAGATCAGCTGCCGGAGGATGGCCACCGAGCAACATGCTCAAGGCCGTTAGACCACAAGTGGGGCCAACCTTAGGTAATTTATTATTAAAACCAGGTAATACTCCATTACTTTATAACTCACCTGCAGAATGCTGTTTACTGAGTAGTATTGGCAGTGTTTTGGAGCAGCATATTGGCATACGCGACTGAGATAGCATCCTTTCTGCAGCTCCGGATACTCCCAGGCCCAACTGCACTCATCGGTGGTTATGTTGACTACAACTGGCAGTTCCTTTGCTGCAGAAGGTGTCCCAGGATTCATCATCATGGGCGGTGGCGGAGGCGGCGGGGATACAGGTGAAACATGCGACATTGATGAGGATTAAATAAATAAACTGGTTAGCAAAGATAAGTAACAGACAATAGCCGCAGCTGTTTTAACAGAAGAATGTTAACAGACAGCGAAGTGTTATCGATAAATCATGTTATGCACATCTGCTTGCATCAACTGTTAGACAGTGGTTCCAAATTATTAAAGATCGCATACAAAAACACTAATACTTGAATTTTATTGTAAATTGTTCATTGTTTATTTTTTAAATTAAACCAAAGAGCATGAGAATTCATAAAATTCATCAGTGGAATAAAGTACATACCAAATATACGCAATTTACATATATGTATTACCAAAAACAAGGAGCAATTTTACATGGAATACTATTCATAATTATAGGATATATCGAGTAACATTATAACTAAACAAAATTCACGCTCGAATGTTTTGCAAAGTTTTTTTTGTGGAGCTGAGCCAATTACGATCGAGTAGCCAATTCGATGGTGCAGGAAATTATGTCGTTAATTACATTAAAAAAGTTTTCTTTTTTATTAAATTTACAATCACAAGATTTTTTTGTTTGTTTCGAAGATACTCTGATTCTGTATTCTCAAGGTTGCTGTTCTGTTGCAAAAGCCAGCAGCGGTTGCGTGCAAAATTTGACTAATACAATGGCAAAAATAGTACTAGGGAGATAGGCGGGCGGGCGGTCAGAAACATGAATTATTAAATACGAGTACGCAGAGCAGCATACTTATTCATTGAACGGTTACTTAGGTCGTAGGAAGTTGGGTATATTGGTAAAGCCTTTGCCAGAGGCCCGTTTAGAGTCTGCTGATGTTGATCTGAATCTGAACTTTGCATCCTATCAATTAATTAATTACTATGCTGTTTTGCTGAAATTGTTTTACTTAATCATAGAACACTTTCCTCCGTCGTCCTTTGTGTTGCTTGCTTCTCATGTTCATATTATTATGTTGGAAATATTATTTAATAATATAGATTGTGTAATTATCCATTTCGCGTTGTTGTTACATTAGCACTGACAGTTGTCAGGATTGCCAGGACGATTGTTTTGCGAGCCCAAGGTGATCTGATCGGGGAAATCGTTGATAACCTCAGCCTGTGTGGGATAAAGGCATTAGTTTTCTGGGCTTACAACCATTACAATTTGTTTTACTGACCTCCGCCTCCAATTCCAGCGCATTCTTGGCTATAACCTGAAACGCCATCTCCACGTTGATGCCCTCCTTGGCGGACGTCTCGTAGTAGGGTATGTCGTTCTTCGATTGGCACCACTGCTGCGCCCGACGCGTGGACACCTGGCGGTTGTCCAGGTCCACCTTGTTGCCCAGCACCACGAAGGGGAAGTGCTCGGGATCGCGTGGACTGGCCTGTATGAGGAACTCGTCGCGCCAGGAGTCGAGATTCTTGAACGAGTTGGGCGCCGTCACATCGTAGACGAGCACACAGCAATCGGCTCCGCGGTAGAAGGCCACTCCGAGCGACTGGAAGCGTTCCTGACCAGCAGTGTCCCAGATCTGTCATTAAAAAGGTTAGCATATCGGGTTTTTTCTTAGCAATTCCAAGTGCTTACCTGCATTGTGACCACTCGGTCGTTGACCACCACCTCTTTCGTGCAGAAATCAGCGCCGATCGTGGCTTTGTATTGGTTGGAGAAGCGTTTGTTTACATACTGATTCATCAGCGAGGTCTTGCCCACACTGCTGTCGCCCAGTATGATGACTTTCAGCAGGGATTTCTTGCGGCCAGACATTTCGATGTAATTTGTGGGGTTGGCTTACTCGGGGGGTTGTCTCTCGTTCGACTTTTGGCGCTGGAAAAGAGAAAATGGTATTGATTGTGTGTTAAAAATACCATTGTTGCGTTTCTCTAATTCGATTAAGCGAGTGAAACAAAGAATTTTCTATTTGGAACTGCCTACTTAAGTAAATATAGAAACTGTTGTTTGTTTATAATGGCTATTGCTTATCTCCTGGTTCAAATATGACTGTTTTTTTTAAGGGTAAGCTAGCCACAACATGTAATGACAGATAAAATGACGAATATTGGTGCTATGCTGTGCAGGGTGATAAAAGCAAACACAATGAGTCATGCTGAGCAGTGAGTGATCGCTGGACTGTGATAACAGGAGGGCGGGGGGAGGGAGGCACCCGCATTGGGGCGATAAAGCGTGATCACTGCTTATTAGCTGGCGCAGCGGAGAAAGTGCGCAGAGAGCAGACAAAGACGAGGTCACTTAGAGGCAAAAAAGAGGGTTTCTGGAGTACCAGGGAAAACTAGCAGGGAAAACGCCCATTTCCGCCAAATCCTCGAGCGCAGGGGGAGTTACCATGGGGCAGTCGAAATAGTGCGAAATTGGTTTTACTCTGTGGACAGATAGCCTCCCCCGCCCCGCCCCCTTTTGGGGGTCCACGAACAACTTGTTTTTGTGCTCCAACACCAACATCGCACCACTAATTGCGTCGGTGTGCGTGGGCCTTTGTGTGTACGTTTTTCGTGTACGTGTGTTGTTTGTGTGTATGTTTGATGTGGGGGCTCCAATGGCATTTTCCATGCACTTTTTGCCTGCTGCGTAACACTCTTTTTGTCGCTGCTCCCCCGCTTTGCACTCTATTCCTTTGGCACTGGCACTTACTTTGAACACTACGGAACACTTGGAGAGCTGTTTTCTTGTGGTGCGACTCGATTTAACTAAAATATTTAATTAATTACGCAGTGAATTTTGTTGTTGTCTCGCCAGGAGAATCACTCTCATCTCTATGGACAGTATCGGGGTTATCGATGGCTCATCCGATACAACTATCGATAGGCGTTGTCTTGTCATATCTTTCGGGGGCCAGTGTTGGTTAACGCACTGCTTTTGGTTGGCCAATTAACGAATTGTATCCTATTTTTGTTGAAATTATCACTGAAAAATATTGAATAGTTAGGAAAAGCAGAGAGCTGCCAATAGCTGGTAACCGGGGCTCAACGAGGAGGCTACGATCGACATGGCCACGCTTCCGCCGCGCAAGAGTCAGACGCCCACCAGGATCTGCATCTCCAAGCAGCACCTGACGCCGCTCCAAACATTGCTCCAAATGGGCTTTCCCAGGCACAGGGCGTGAGTTTCGTCTATGTTCGGTCTTCTGGAGGTCACCAGCTGCTCCAAATCCCTAGCCTTGTACAGAGGCTGTGGGCCGGAGAGGGTGACCTACTAACAGGCTGACAGATCCAGAGAATCGGAGTATTGATTTTTTTTTTGTTTCCCTCTACACAGGGAGAAAGCCTTGGCTTCCACGGGCAATCGAGGGGTACAGATTGCCTCCGATTGGCTGCTGGCCCACGTCAACGATGCCACCCTGGACGAGTGCGCCCCCAGGGAGTACATCATCTACGCCTGTCCCACGGGACCGTTTCTGCAGCAGCTGGAGGAGTTCTGGGCCAAGTCGCGCCAAATGTGCGGCTGGAATGGAGCCCACAACTATGTGCCGCACATAACACTGGTCTCGTTCTTCAAGGTGAGCTTGGGTAGGATTCCGCTGGATCTATTTGCTCATTTAATTCCTAAATTACAGGCCCCCGATGAGTGCTCCCTGCAGCTGTCCAAGGCCCTCAAACAGGTGGTGGACATGACGGGCGCTCTGCTGAATCGACCCCTCAAGCTGGAGCCCTACATGAGCCAGAACTTCATGGGCTTCTTTGTGGCCGAGGAGGATGCCAACTTCTTGAAACGACTGGCCCTGCAGTACGTCAAGGAGGTGTCCAACTCAAGTACGAACCTCCCTTCCGTTCGATTGCACTCTCTTTGGGTTGTTTTGGTTTACCTTTCTCACGTTCTTCTGTTCGATTCGATTCGGTTGATGGTTTCCCATTTTTCGGAGTGGCTTACACGGTTACGTTTGTTCTCCTCTCTCCCTGCACACTAATCTCACGGATATCTGGATACTGTAACTCTGCACAGTCATTAGCGATACCTATGAGCAGCTGGACGCCATTGTGGCCTGCTTCCCCTGGTGCGGAGCCGTCTCCTCGGGCACCCGCTGCATACCGCGCAGCAGTCGATGTAAGCCATTAGCCACAGACATTAGTTTGCATAAAATCCCAACACTGACTCACTCAAGAACACACTTTCTTATCACTCGATGCATGCCTCACTAGCACTGGTACATAGCTCACTAATCTTTTCAACCTATTGACAAAATTCGACATGACGCTGCTAATTGTAGTTTATTGTTATTAGCAGTAAGAGGTGTAGATAGCAAGGTGGGTCGATTTGCTTCTAAAATCTTTTAAATTTCTATTCTCCCATTTTTGCCTAAGGAATTCCGTGTTTTATTGATAAAAATCTTTATTTTCCTACTAATATATAGCAAGTTTAATTGGTTAGTTTTTATATAATTTATTAGCATGGAATTCCAGACTTATACTTGATAAGCCTTTGATGCCAGGTATTGCCCAAAAGATAACTTGAAATGACTATGCTTCGCTTATCGCAAATTCGACTCACCCTGTTAGATACAAACGCTTATAAGCAGCACCGCTTTCGTTTCCATTCAGTAATCGTTTGTCCCGCTTAGCGATCGGCCACTAATAGCTTCTGACCATCCAACTAGCCATCTCACTCGAGCCCCACGTAAAGAGCCTGCACCTGACGCTCGCCTACCAGTTCCCGCAGGCACAGTTCAATGCACTGAAAGCACTTGTGGAGACCCTAGACGCCGGCTGCGCCTCCAATTGGGAACTGCGCCTCTATTCCCGCGATCCGCGGCTCGCCACCAAACAAGTTAGAGCTTTTAGCAGGCATTCCAAGATGAGTTCTAATCCAGCTTTGCATTCTTTCAGGTCCAAAAGGTCGTTTATCCCCACAACCCGCACGAGACGGATGAATTGGAGCTCCGCATCGGCGACTATATCTACTTGAACACCGAGGTGGTGGACAGTTCCAGTGACGGTTGGGCCGAAGGCATATCCTGGTTGACCGGGAGCACGGGTCACCTGCCCGTCAACTACACCGAACGCACTGCCGAATCGGACGCCTGGACCCTGCATCGAGTGGTGCAGCTCTCCAAGAGCGTGGCTTCTTCCCTGACTTCCGCCGAGGATCTGGACATTGTGGACGGACGCAGCATATCGACGGAGCCCGAGGAACGTCAGCGTGAGTTGCATTGTCAATTATTGATAACACTTGAATTTCAGTTTCCCAGAAAGCACTCTTTATCAGTATGAAAAACTTGATAATGGGTCGAAACGATTTAATCACCTTACTGATAACGATATTAATCTAACAACAATTAATCTTCATTCAATTAAGTGTATTTTTTACATATTTATATAAGCAAACGAAGTAATACCATATTTATGTGTCATTTCTGTTACTCCCCCCAACAGACACAGCACATCCCGAGATCATTGAGGGCTCATCTTTCGAGGAATCCGAGCAGAGTGTGGAGAAATACTTGCGTCAGACCCTGAAACCCTGCCTGGAACTACCCTCCGTGCAGCTGCTCAACAGCCAAAACTTGACCCATCAGCACAACCCGAACACGCCCACGATCGAGATCACGACCAATATGTCTTCCTGCTCCACTTCTGTGTCTAAGCAGCCGGTGGACGAGATCTTGGTCGAGCCGCCAGTAGCACAGCCGCCGCGTCCGGACGACACACTCAGCGTCCACTCGGAGGACCACTCGCTGCATCCCGGCTCACTGGATGCCTCGCATGCCAAGAACCGAAAGATCTACATCATGCGCCATGGCGAGCGAGTGGACTTTACCTTCGGCACCTGGATTCCCTACTGCTTCGATGAGTTTGGCAACTACATGCGGAAGGATCTGAACATGCCCAAGACGCTGCCGCGTAGGAAGAACAGCCCCGAGGGCTGGCAGAATGACTCGCCGCTGACCAATGTGGGTGTCTACCAGGCCAATCTCATTGGGCAGGCCTTGTTCGAGGCCCAAGTGCAGATCGACCATGTGTACTGTTCGCCCTCGTATCGCTGCATCCAGACTTGCACTAGTGCTTTGGAGGGACTGCAGTTGACGGGCAAGCACAAGATCAAGCTGGAGCCGGGCTTGTTCGAGTGGATGGCCTGGTATCCCAGCGGCGTTCCCGACTGGCTGACCAAGAACGAGCTGATCGAGGCCAAGTACGACGTTGATCTGGACTATGAGCCGGTTCAGCCGGGTTCCGATCTAACTGTTCGCCTTAAGGAGTCCACCGAACAGTTCTACGAACGCAACCATGATGTTATCCTGCAGCTGCTGGAGCAGACAAGTAATTTATCTTTATATATCTTGTTAAGAAAACTATGCTAATATGTAACTTGTTCTATTCCAGCTGGAAACATTTTGGTTGTGGCGCATGCCACTACGCTGGACACCTGTTCCCGGCAGCTGACCGGTGGAGTTCCACGCAGCACAAACGAACTGCGCCAGGTGATCCACAAGATCCCGTACTGCAGTCTGGCCACGGTGGAGCAGGTGGACGGCGTCTGGAAGCTGGTGGAGCCCGAATGCCTGCCGGTGACGCACTCGAAGAACCCGCGATTCGAGTGGAACGCCTTGTCGGCCACCTAGTGTCAGTGCTTGGAGCAGTTTCTGTGCAAGCATTGAGACTGAGACTCGATTGGGATGGACTGGACCAGGAGGTGAATCACACACGCTGACGGAACTATACGTAAATTGTTTGCTTAGCTATCTGATATCTATATGATTTACTGCCCGGAGATTGGCGCTGCATTAAGTTAATTGTACTGCCATATAAATTGAAAGTAATGCTGCAATGCGATGGAATGCGATTTGGTTGCGGTAGAAAGACAAATCCATCTATTACAATTGGCCTGCTTGTTGAGAAGCGAGCTCAGTGGACTCATACTTTATTGCAATCTATTATTGCGATCTATTGACTATATATTGAATATATACATTTATACCATACGCCAGTAATTATACTATTTGAGCGCTTGCTCGACGCTTTAGCCATAGATTAACTTGCTCTGTTACTAGCTTAGTTGTTACACCACTTGATTAGCCTTGCTGCGTAGCGCAGCTTTTTTGTAGCAATATAACCCAGAGGCAGAATTGTCTTAGCAACCTGTTGAGATTACTCCGTACGTAAAGCCCAAACATATATCGATATTATCGACTAGATTTAGAAGTACAAACCCATGTAACAACGCACAACATAATGGAACAATAAACAATATACATTGAATACATGTAATGCCAAAACATTGAGGTGTAAACTCCATTTCGCTTCCACGATCCCGAAAGGAAAGTCGGGCGATATTTTTTGCATTGTCTTGTGCGACTCGGATGGGGTCGACCTTTATTTAATGCGCATAGAATTAGAATTAGTAATGTAATTGGTTTAGTTGTTAAAACTATTAATATAATTGCTGAACATTTTACTTGAATTATATATCTGCATTTTTGTATTGTATTGATTCAGTAATATATATCCCTATATATTATATATGCTTGTTTTGTTTAGTTTGTGTGTGTTTGATTTAAAAAGAGAAACCAGCAAGGCCGCGGCTACAACATCGATCAAAGTAATCCGATTACAGGGGGCTTCTTCAGCTTTTCAACCTAGCGTTTATTAACTTTTCGCTTTTTGTTTTTCATTCGAAATTGCTTACGGATTTGCCGCTTAAGTATATCAAGCATTAAATGGTATATTATATAATAAAAGGCGCTCATCCCGCGCCCGTTCTGGAGAATTTGTGTTGGCCTAAAATCGCTGGCGGAGATGTAAGAACTCATAAGTCGGATCAAGCGAGCGGCCGCCAAGCTGGGCCGAACTCAAAGGCTAGCAGCAGCAGGAGGACGACGGCCAGCAGGCCTGCCCTCAGCCAGGATCATCGCCTCGCCGCCGGCCGGTCCAATTGTTAGCACTGCACCTTGCCGAACTGGGCGCGACGCTCCTGATGCTCGCGGTACTCCTTGTAGTGCATCTGGATCTCCTGCGAGCGGTAGCGTGTCAGCTTGATGGACTTCCTCATCTCCTGGGTGATGGCGGCCCGATAGCCGCCCTTCCGCAGCAGCGAGTCAATGGTCTGCAGCTGATCCCAGCCCTGCTCGGTGGCCACCTGCGGCAAGTAGGTGGCCGTGCGCTTGCAGCCGCGTTCCGTGAGGAATTCGATGCGGATGCCATGGACACCCAGCTGCCAGTCCAGGTGGCCCTGGGCCTCCTCGAAGTTCTGCAGAATGGACACGGAGACAGTCAGGCGCGGCAACTCATCCCGCGAGATGGGAGCGAATCGAGAGTCCTTGAAGGCGCTGGTCAGCGCGTATTCGCGCAGTCCGTGGTGCAGTTCCATGGCACTGAAGGTGCCAATGCAGCCGCGCAACCGCTTGTCGCGCCCGATCTTCCAGGTGACGAACAGCGGATAGGCATCGTTGCTGAACACCGGCACCGATGGCCCGTCCACGTTGTTCAGCTCGCAGTCGAGCACCTCGAAGCAGAAGAGGCACATGTCCGGCACCGCCACGCTCTTCATGCCGCCGTGGCCATTGGTGAACCGCTGCGGCTGGTGGACCATCTGCTGGTGCTGGTACTCCGCATCGCCGTTGCTGGAGTGAGCCTGCTGCTGCTGCTGCTGGTGCTGCTGGTAGTTGTTGTAGTGGGAGTTGGACATGCTGCTCCGCGTGAGGTCAAGTACACTAATTACGTTAGGTAGGTCTATGTATATTAAGGTTACAGCTAATGGCAGTGCACGTTGATGCTCTAAGTTCAATTTCACACAACAGAACAGCCCCAGTAGGAGATGCCACAGAAACGCCGCCAATCAGTCCGTCTAATCTTCTGCTGCAATGCGGGAAAATGGGGGAATGGGGGGTGTTAGTACTGGCTGGTGCATTCCAAGACCTTGGGGCTCTCACCAATTGCTGGGTAAACTAGGTCACCTGCTGCCCTCCAGTCCTTGCCGCTTGCCTCTAGCCTGTGATTGCACCTGGCTCCTTGCTTGCTGATCCAGACCTCGTCCCCGTGTTCCTTGGCTGCCGTCCTGCTGCTAGTTAGCTCATAAGCACCTCATTGAACTGCGTCCGCTGCTCCGCTTCTGCGTCTGCAAGGGATCAAGGGGGAATCAGGGGGCGCTTGGAGATTGGGGGAGGGTGCTCTCGACCAGAGTTCCATGCACATTCGCCCCAGCGATCTTCACCTTTCGTTTCACAACAGCCTCTATACGGGAAAAGTCGGGGAAGTGGGGAGAAACGGAGGAGAAAGCCCCCCACCTCCTATCGCATTAATTGTTCTTTGTTCGCTGTGGCCGTTTTCCCCCACCCCCGCGCTGGCCAGGGGCCACGCCCCACACATGCACACGGCCCCTGGTTCTGGCTGGCTTATCTGGAAGCCAGAGGGCACTGCAAGTAGCCCGTAAGTGCTATCATTTACCTTTTTTCAATGTAAACAAATTTTACACTTTTTTACGAGTTTCAGGGCGAACTAGAGATGGGAATTCGCGAGTCAGGGCCACCGCGGACATATCGATAACAGGGCATTCCAATGCAGCGCTCAGCAACACTGTTTATCGATAACAGCTGGAAGTGCATCGCCGTGTTTTGTCCGGAAATTGTTGAATTTGGTTTTTGTTTTTAACTCGCAAAATGGCCCTGGCCAATGTGCTGCAGCTCAGCCAGATCGCTGGCCATGTCATCCTCTTCATCCTGTCGCTGTGCATCGTTGTGCCATTGTTCATAAACCTCGACCAATTCTGGTAAGGAAGTGCGCAGTTTTCTCTGTGGGATGGCCCCCTGTGAATTACTGAGCACCTTGATTTTCCCACAGTGGCCACTGCCTGCTCTTCACCACGGGCAAATGGCGCGAGGAGGACGGCATGTTCGATGTCCAGTGGGCCTCCAGTGGATTCTGCAACTTCCCCTTGATCACTGGATTCTTCCTGCTCATCGTTTCGGTGGTGCAGATATACAGGTGTGTATCTGGAGAGGATTACTTGGTATACAGTTCTCTAGAAGGCTTTATTCCTTATCACACAGATACGCCCGCATGAAGGAGGAGGAATCGTTCATAGCCCTGTTCATTGACGTCGTCCTGGGCATCTGGATGCTGGCCATGTCCATTTTGTCGGCCATATTCATTACCCTGGGCTTCATCGTCTGGTGCGATGGCATGACCGAGAGGTTCCCCTCCTGCGCCATTTCCGCGGGTCAGAACATCATCCACGGCGATACGGAGAAGATCAACACCTCGGGATTCTACATTGAAATGGGAACCACTCAGGTAAGAGAACTTAGGAAAAGTAAAAAGTTCTCAATAGAGGTTGTTTTAAGCATTTCTGCTTTCTTTGTTCTGGTTTATAACTATGGTTGTTGCTATATCTCTGATTTATAACATTCTATAATACCAAGTTTTATTGTACGTATACGTAATATTTTAAAATAATATGATTAGAGGGTACATGGAACCTCTTTGACTTGTGTAACAGAGCACGTAGCTTAATTTTTCGTATAAGTAATATTTTAAGATCAGGTTTGCTTGCCAATAAGGCTTAACTATACGTATACGTAATATTTCCATATCATTAGATTTAGTTATACAGCCAAATACTTCTCTTACTTTCCTATAGAAACAAGAACTAAGAATGCAGTTTTGCTTAAATATTTTATAGAACTCTCTAACAGACTCTAATTTTACTCAATTTCCCCTATTTCATAGTTTGGTGCCTGGGGCTCTTTTGCAATTTCCGTGGGCATCGGCGTCATCGCCCTACTGAAACTCATTGACAACCATCAGGTGCGCAACATCAAGGTTTCCATGTACTTGGAGCGCCAGCGGCTGATGAATCAGGAGCAGTACGACGGCAGGTCAACCCCACCCATCGTATCGCATGCCTCCTCCGATTCGGAGCAGAACAAATAGTTGACGTTTGTGACCAGCCAGCAGTTTATAATTCTCTACGTATTTCTCATCATGTGCGTTATAATCATTGTATGTCATCTGGTCCTCGTCCTTATCATCGAGGCGGAAACTCGGCAGCACACCTTATCGATGTAGTGAAGCTCTGAACTAACTAAAGATATTAGCCCTATGATCTAAGCCAACTTACGTGATATGTATTGTATATATGTATTTAATTGAATATTCCATGTTACAAATGTAGTGAAATAAAATTATTAATATTAATATATCCAAAAAGATACAAACCATAAATGGAAACTATTATCACAGCGGCTAGATAATACATTTCCGGGTAAGTACTTACTCATCGGGGACCTCCCCCATCCAACCCAAGTAAACTAATACAATCCAAACAATATGTTATGTCAGTTACATTTATTTTGCAGTTATCTTCTGTGTTGTGTGTGTTTCTCTTGTTGTTGATGTCATTCGAATCTGTCGCAATGGCAAACGGATTTGGTTTTGGATCTCACGCCTGCATTGCAACAAAATGTTCTTATAGACTTTAAAGCGACGCTATTGTACATTTAATATTAAATTCCGTATTTGCTTGCGTAGTCTGTTACAATTCAATTAAAAATTTCTTGATCGCTGCGGCATTGAGAGCCCCTGATCGCTGTATTTATTCATCATTTGCGTCTAAATACAATCTTTGCCTGCACCGAGTTTGTTTCTTAAATGTGGAGCAAAAATGGTGGAGATTTACTTTGTTTTTGGTATAGAGAAAAATAGTTACTTGTACATTTACGGGCTTTGCGCAGCTGAATCTCATCGATACTGTATCTGCATCTACGACTGCTTGGAGTTTGGTTTCTGTTATCATTTTCGGTTTTCCGGTTTCTGGTTTCTGTTTTCTGGCATTCATGAAACAATTTCTGGGTTCTTACAATTAACACTACATCAATGTATGTACTATAATTAGTATTTTTAGTTTTTGCGTTTTTTTTTGTTTTATGGGTAATCATGTTTTGGATTTCTTTGAATAGCATATTATTTAAACTTACAATCTATTTTTGGTTTTTTTTTCTGTGTTTTGTGTGTTTTTCATATTTTGTTTTTCTTATATTTGGTTTTTCTTTTCTTTTTGTTTTTTTAAATACATTTAGAAAACATAACGCAAGGGTGTAAAAAACGATGTGCAGTGTTTTCTTGTTGCGGTTTCTCTTTGTACGAAATGAGGCGATAAAAAACCAAATCTCCTGCGGGCTGCGATTCAATTTGCTGGGGGCTAATCGATCCAGTGAATGCCAGCTTTGGAAGGCATCCTGGAGGATGGGCCGGATGACGACGCCGCCTCGCCCCGTGAGGAACGCCGATGGCCACGCAATCTGGGATGATATAGTGGTTCCGAATTGTAAAGCAAAATCATAGGTTTTTTTTTTCGTAATGGTCAAATATATATAAAAATTGGCTCTGGCGCATGTTTCGATCGATCCATTGCATGGCCAACGGCTGCTGGCGAGCGGCGCGTCCTCCGATCTCTGCCTGCATTGTGCAGAGACGTTTGTCACGGAAATCGGTCGAGTGTGCTCCGATTAACCCCTGGCACTGAGCCCCTTAATCGCAGCCGGAGGTGATTTGCCGAACGCAAAGGGTGGGTGTATTTGTGTGGGTGTATTTTTAAAGCTCCCAAACTCCCAAGCCGCGCCGCCCCAAACCACCGAACCGAAACCATTTCCGGTTCCGTTCCGGCGGAACGAGTGGAATGGGCCTGGGCATTTGGATTCGTTATTTTTGGTGAACACTGCCATGCGATTTCCGTGACCTTTCACCATGGCAGTGCGTGTCTGATGGCTTGCGCGGGAAAAACTCTCGTCTGTTCATGGTCGTGTGTATCCTTTTGGTGTGTGTGTGACCTTGTGTGGGCGGCGGGTCGGCAGCCGAGTGCGTCCCGCTCTCAAGGGTTCATCCCGAATCCGGCTATTCCCGCACCCAACTGGACCGCGTCGTCGCTTCGTGTAGTGTGTGCCAGGGATGGGCCGAGTGCGCAGGCGAATGGCCGCTGAAGCAGGGGATCCGCACTCGACCCTTCCCTGGCCCTCGTAACCTCAACTGTTCCTGGTACTCGTATGTGTAGTGTGTGTGTGTTACATAAGACGTAATGTAAAATTAGTTATAAAACTTTCAAAAATTGTTTTCTTTATAAGCGCTTTAAAGTTGAAATTGTAGTGTTCGGATTTTTCATCCTCCTCTCGACTCGTCTCTTGCTCATTCCTCTAGGCGGATTTGACATCCAAAATAAGTTATTTTCTTTGTTTTTTTGGGTTTCAGACAAATGCAGGTGAAATACTTGCGATGCCTACGCTCGAAAATGCATTTTCCTATTTCTCGTGGTTTCACATTTTTCTCTGGGACGCACAGCAGCGGAGAAAATTCATACCAATTGCACAATCCAAAGGTGTTTTCCGTTTTTAATTCAATGGCTCACAGGACAAGCTAGGCCCGCCTCTGTGGTTTCCAATTTGTTTCGTCCCAATTAGTAGTTAGCCAACTATGCAATTTGCAGCTTTTTCCCCTCACCAAAGTTTCAATATCGAAGCGATCCGTTAAAAAAAGTTTCGTATAAATTTTCCCGCATCTGCTGTACGTTTGTATCTTGACCTGGCTGGTTGTTTCTTTCTCCTTCGTTTCTCTGGAACACTTGGGTTCGCTGGAACGCCACATTGTTTACCTATTTGGTAATAGCTTCTGTCTTTCATCATCTTTTTTTTGTCATATTTTTGGGTTACACGTTTTCATTAGTTATAACAAACAATTTTCAACAATTTTGTACTTTTTGTTTTGTTTCTTTTTTTGGGTTTCTCTAGCCTTAGCTTTATTTTTCTGTTTCTGTTTCTGTTTCATTCTCCCTGTTTCCTTTACTACTGCTTGCGCTTCTCTCTGTTTAACGGTATCACTAATCGGTTTCTGCTGTTGCTTACATAGGAACAAAACGAGAAGGAACATAATTGAACTTGAATTTGATACAACTTGGCCAGACTATTGCTGAGTGTTTTCGGAATTGAATCTCCTCCTTACACTATATACCCTCTATTGTTTCTGGTTCTAACACTTGAATATAGAGATTACTTCTCTGCCTGCCCGTAACGCTTCTAGTTTTTTTTGTTTTGTAGAGTCTTCTGGGCGGACAGTGTTGGTTCGAGCTGTTTGAGTTTAACGTACTTATTTCAGACGTGGAAAGGCGGCGGCCGGGTTCGCTGAGCTGCTACACTGATCATCATCTAATCCGCTCTAATTATTATTATTTTTGGACTGGACTCTTTATACAAGTAATTTTGATTACCGCTTTTGATTTTCGAGTTGCCTGCTCTGTGGTTTCTAGAGTGTGTGTGTGTGTGAGTGTGTGGACTATGGACTGCTGAGATGGCTAGAGGCTGCTCCTTCTGCTCCTGCTCCTTTTGCTGCTTTATCGGGTGGGGGATCGGGTGGGCTTATCGTGGGTGGGTGGTGGGTGTCGGAGGGGGTGGGGTGTTGTGGGGTGCAGTTTGGTTCTGCGCTGGAATTAGCACGTTAAATCAGACGCTCGCTGTACCATATTCAGAAATCCGTGTTGTTCGTACCGCCGTCGCCCTCGGCTCCCTCCCCGGCCACGCCCACCTCGCCCACACTGGGCGGCAGGGCCAGGGAAAGCGGGGGGGCGGCCGAGCCGGCCACCATCATGGTGGGTTCCGTATTCCGCCGTTTCATTTTCAGCTTGTTCTTTTTCAACATGGTGGCCTGCGGTCAACGGTAATTTTTTTGGTTTTCATTTTCAAGAGATATAGGGGTAAATTGGAAAAAGGCAAAGCGTCAGAATGTTCGTTTTCACAGAGTTGTTTTTTGGTTGTATTCGTGTGATTTTCGTGTGTATTTTCATTTTCATTTGGAGAGAAAAAGAGAGTAAGAAAATAGAGCGTTAACGTAAAGGAAATCAATTTCGTTTGCCTTAGCTTAGGATCGAGTTATAAGTGCTTCAAAAGCTAGCTGAGAAATCAGGCAAAATGCAACGGAACTCAATCAACTAAATGGTTTGGTCGGTTATACATATTTCGATACTGAATGATGGATTACGAAAGCTTGCATTTGAGAACGGAACGGAATGGAACAGAAACGGAAATGGAATCAAATTTATTCAAATTCGAACCTCCAAAAGGCGGAAAATCAAAGGAAATTATCGCATAAAAATTATTAATAAAATATTGTAGACAACTTCTAGGCGCTGTGGTGTGTTCGAGTGTGGTGTGTATGGTGTATTTGGTGTACTGAGGTGGCTTGTGGTGGCTTCAGTTGGCTAAGTTCAAGTTCAATAGCGGTGGTCACAGTTCTTCTTGTGCAGTGGGTGGTTGGTTTGGTGGGTGGCGTGTGTTCTTGGGTGGTGGTTCAAAGTATCTAGAGCTTGACAGCACCTTTACTTTTATTTACAGCTATTTATTAGATTTTACTTTCTTTTTTCTTAGTTTTTTTTTGACTTGTTAATGCTATTTCTCTCGCTTTTGGAAGATTAAGTTTTATTTGCTTGCGCATTGGAGTTTTGCTCTTGTTTAAATATTCGATTTGCGGTTACAATTTGGCCATTATCTCTGCTCTGATCTGATCTGCTATGGATTATTTGGGGTTATCTGGTTTTCTGGCTATTTGGTTATCTGGTTTTATGGGTTGAAACAGGAGAACCAATATCGCAGGCCCGTAGCCAAGCTCTAGGTGCTGCCAAAGCCGGCAGGTAGGGCCATCGAAGCCTCCTTTTCCCCATTCTCGGCCAGCTGTTGCTGCTGTTGTTGCTGCTGCTGCTGCTGTTGCTGCAGTTGCTGCTGCGACTGGGACTGCGGGGATCCCGATACTGATACGGATCCCGATCCCTGTTGAGCCACTGAAAGACTCAGAACCGCCGGCGAGATATGCGGCTCCGTGAGACGGCGCTTACTCTTCGTTTTCTTCAGCATGGTGGCCTAAATATATAGCGTAAAACACACACATGGTCAAATCCGACATACACACACAGGCACACGCACATCAAACAGAGAAACATTTTAGAACGCTACATAGTTTGTTCTTTTGCCGATTTCATTAGTTTTTTCACTTTTTTGCTTTTAGTTGTTATTTTTTAATTTTTAATCTGCCATCAACAAATGAAAAATGCAGAAAAAACATGGCTATTTTACATGGTTAGGGGGGTGGCTCGGGGTGTTTCAAGTGGTGTGTGTGCTCTATTTTAGTTAATTACGACACATCGGGCGGGATTTACCAGGGGACAAATTACAAATTTAACATACAAAACACGCATATCCAACGCACACGCAGAGAAAATGTTATTTGGTTCTTAACTCGATGACAATCGGTTTGGGATTTCAGTTTAAAATTTTTTTAAATTTGAACTCCAAGAGCATTTAATTTTGAAATTTTTTTATGATAATATTTTTTAAGGGAAAAAAAAATCCTACCCTTAAAGGGTAATGCTCTAATTGATACGTACATACTATGGAGAATACCATTCTTAAAACTCCTAATCAATATTTATGTATATTTTACAGGTATTTGTTAGTTAATTCCTCTATAGAACCCCCAACCGATTGTCATCTTGTTTTGGTTATTAACAAACACTTTTCATCTTCATAACACTAAGGAAATAAAACGACAGGCATTCCTAATATCATGTCCTAATTGCGGTTCTTTCTGTTGTGCCCAAGTATGACTTAAATCTAAATTTAAACTGTCATGTTTGCTCTGTGAATATATTTTTGGTAATTTTTTGTTAAAGGGTGTAACAAATGGTTTAACCAAAGGTGTTGTCCTCGAAATATTAAACAACAAAAGGTAAGAAAAGCACTTCTCTTTCCAAAAATGAGCTGAGAGTTGGTAGTTTATGTGTAGATTTAAACATGAAATGAGGGTAATTTGAAGAAGCAAGCATGCCAAAGAACAAATGAACAGCAGAAACATGCAGGAAAGTCGGAAAATCCGAAAGGAGCCACTTACCTTGAGGGCCGACTTGAGGACGACCACATCGCCGGGACTCTGGATCCAGGGTTCACCATCCACCTGCACGGGCATATCGGTATTCAAGTGGATCTTGATATGACCGCCCTGTGGTTGAAATATATCATCCATTATTATGATATCTGGTCAAAGGTACAGACAACTTTTGATCCTTACCTGAGCTATGCGCATAGCCGTACGAATACCGGATTGGATTTGACCCAAGTGGACCACGCCCGTAACGCCGACCACCTCCAGCATTCCATCGTAGTGATTGGGCGTGGAGAACTGGTCGTCCTTGTCAGGACCCCAGGGATTGGCACCGCTGCCCCAGCTGGAAAATATATAAATAGGTTGTTAAGTAACATTTAAGGAGCATTCTCTGCTAATAACTTAGCTCACCTCAAAATATTCAAGATGATAATGCCATCGACGGGTGGCAAATCGACGATCTTGCCATCGACCTCCAGGCGCAGCTCCTTCTGCAGATCCTTGACAGCCTTGCGGCCCACGATCTTGCGCAGGCCCATCTTCACGTAGTAGCCCTTGTTGCGCAGTCGCGAGTTGAACTGATTGGGATTCTCCTCACGCGCATTGTGGAAATCCAGACAGAGGTCAGCATCGATGCCAATGCCAAAGTAGTTGTTCATCACGAAGATCTGAGAGTTATCCTCGTTTTGGGCTCCACCTGGTTGGGGACACCAAGATCGGTTAGTTCAAAGTGATTTCTCTGATTTTGGCTAACACATCGAGACACATGACACCAAGTATATTTAACTGACAACATCGAGGTGGATGGCATCCACTGGTTAATTTACCCAAGTTAAACTGGTAGAACCTTTCGGTGTCTGGACTTATCGGTGTTTACCTTACCTCTTCTGTGGGGTTTTGGTCATGCAAATCCCCGCGGGGGATATCTTTACACATCGAAACTAAACAGCATTTATCATCAGATACCAAAACTGGACTGGGGCTTTATGTATAAAAGGGTTTTTGAGGGTAATCTTGGGGTGTGACCGTTTTAGTTTGCATAAATTAAGGGCTATCTATACTTAATATACAATATCTTCTATATCTTGAGCATTATTTCTCATTTTAAAAGTGATTAAATAGTTATAAAATGTCTGTTACTAATATAGCTACGTTAAATTTGGATTCACTTGTGAAAGGTATAATATTTTCCTTTAAGATAAGTATTAATAGATTGCTTTCAAGCTCTACAATATCTACATTTGTACAGTTTTGTTTTGAATATCATATAAGTGGTTTTGCATGAAACCAGCGAAATATTACAGCCGGATTGGGATTAAGTCAAAGCAAAGTGTTTTTAATTACAACACAAAGGAAACGGGTCTTGGGACTGGGTAATGGAATCTGTGGGGTTAGACACTAGACGTTTAGGGTTTACGAGTATGTAACGTAGAGAAAGAACACACGAACGAAGTTTTGAAAACACCAAATGACCTGATATATCACTCGATGTCAGAGCCGGTAATTGATGATGCTGATTGGTTTGTTGCGATTGCGATAGGTGTGCTTGGTGTGCCTTCTTCTTCTTACCGGTTGTTTGCGAGGGCGCCTTCATGGCCGGCTCCTCCGGCTTGTCCTCCGGATGGAAGACAACCGTCCAGCGGTCCAGCCGTATCTCCTCCGCCTCGATGACGTCGCGCAGCAGATTGAGGGGATCCTCACCGCCGGTGTAACCGGAGCCCCAGCACAAAACGCGAGCCAAATCGTTGCCTGAATGGGTTATGGGATGGTTAGAAATAATATATTATGTTATAATATTGTTTTAAAGATGATATGATGATAAATATTTAATTTTAAAGATGATATGATGATAAATATTCAATTTTAAAGATCATATGGTGATAAATATTGAATTTTAAAGTTGATATGATGATAAATATTCAATTTTAAAGATGATATGATGATAAACATTCAATTTTAAAGAGGTAAATATATATGATTTCCCAAGATATACTTCTCAACTTACCAGTTCCCAGGGGAACTATGGCGCAAGGTGGGCTGGAGCACTCCGAATCCTGGCCCACATTGTCCAGGCACTGCAGCACCCATCCAATGGTGCCATCACCGCCGCAAACCAGAATCTTATAGTTGGTTATTTGTCGGAATACATACAGGCTATAAAAGCAATATCATATCAGTTAGGAGCACATAAATATCCTTAACAATGATATTTACCCAGGCAAAGGACCGCCGTTGTCCAGATCGAAGACCTGGTAGGGATTCAGAAGTTTCCTGAAGCTGGAGATCAGCTCCAATCCCTGACAGCCGCCGGATTTGACATTGACAAAGACCAGCAGTGGCCGCACATCCGAGGGCACCATGCTGGGCTCAATGTTCGGCAGCAGCAGGACCAACAGCTTCTTGTCCTCGATGATGGTCTCGCGCAGATTGTAGAAGGCGCGAACCTGCAAAGGATATATATTTTATATCCTTCTAGGGGAGATAATAGTATTTTCCAGACACCCACCGCCTTCATGGAGTCCTCAAAGGTGAGCACCACGGAGCCGTACTCGTAGTAGATGGGTCCAATGCTTATGAACTTGTTCTCGTCCGTTACGTACTTGTTGAGGATCTGCTCGTAGTTGCGCTGCGAGAGACCCGTGGGCAGATTGCCCACGAACAGGGCGATATTGGGACCATGGGGATCCTGCTTGTGCTGCATGTAGAACCGCATGAGCTCCATTTGGCGAATCGAGTCCTTGCCCAGCTGCTTCATAATATCCCAGGGCCTCTCGTTCCACGACAAGATGCGTTCGGTGACGCCGCGATCGAGCAGCACCTCCGAGCACCTTTTGGGAAATACATATTAGATTAGAGAAAAGAAATCTTAAACTATCAGTAATAGTCACGACCCACCTGTAGTCCTGTATCTGGTTATCCTGCAGCCCAAACTTGTCCAGGGCGTCGCGTATCAAATCCTTAATAACTGTGCTATTATCTACAGGAACACTGACATAGGGATCCTCCAGCATTGAGCACTGCAGCTTGCCGGGATAGACGCGCACATGGCCGCGATCGCGGTCGTGGAACCGCAGGTAAATGGCCGGCCTCTTGCCCTCCAGATGGGTCAGGTTGAGCACGGGCGTGGGATCGAGCATGGGAGTGTCCTCCATGCCAGCTGGTGCGTATAGGTCGGTCAGGTAGAAGGCCTGCGGGTCGCGCGTGATGTGGAATGCCCGCAGGGCGGTGGTCAGCAGCTGCTCCAGCGTGTAGGTGCGCTGCACGATGATCACCCGGTACTGCTGGCGTCGGAATGAGTTGTTGCCATCGAACACCTTGATCATCTCTGTGTAAGATGGAAAGAAAGTGGGTTTTATAAGGGTGTTTTTAACCTTTCCCCTTCTTGAAGACTCACCTATATCCTTTTCCTCGCGCTCCTTCTCCTTCTTCTCGCGATCCTTCTCCGACTTATCCGACTTGTGGCCGGAACCGGAATCAGGCCTATAATGGCCAGAGGAACCACCGGCTGCCGATGCCGAGGCACCAGCCGTGCCGGATGAGCCTCCTGCTCCGCTGCCTCCGGCGCCACCACTGCCGGTGGGTCCATGTCCCGATTCGGTCTTGCTGGCCGACTCCTCGTCCTTGAAACGGGGTGTGTCGCCGCTGCTGAACTCCTCGGATATGCTGCGTGCTGTGGATCACAGGAAGGTGGGTCAGTAAGTGGCCAGATACTCACTGGGACACTCAGAGTTTAGTAGCAACAAAGCGGCCTCAGCCTGGTGTTAGATACTTAGTTACACTCGGAAAAATAGGCATTAAATAAATATTTGAAGTATTAATGGGCTTATTAACTGAATATTCATTCAGTTACCATTTGAATACAGTGGTTGCCAAAGGAAGCAGTGCAGGCAGTTCATGGTTCAATATGCTCCTGCTGACAACCACTGCTTTACTATCAAACGATTGAATATATCATACACACATAAATAAAGCGTGTTCCCGTAAAATCGACATGGCCAGGTAAATGTCAGGTAATTCATACCCATATCGTTTTTACATGAAATACTCATCAAATTGATATTAAATAATATCAATTTTCCGAATTTTCTCTCTCGGAGACTCTCTCACTTCGAAAAAGAGAGCAATAAGCCATATGGAGAGCAAAATGACGTAAGTTAAAGCGAGAAAGACAGATTCGAAATTCGAACTGACGTTCTTCGAACATGTTGTTTACATTTTCTGGGCCCATATCAAGTTAAAATTGATCTTAAATAATGTAAAATTGACTTACGATTCGTATCGAATTATTTTTTTGGTGTATTCATAATATAAATTTGATACATCATATTCAATACCTATTTTTTCGGGTACCTTTCATGCGGTTATGTGGGTGTTAATGATTAGTGGCACTTGCAATGTGGGGCGGAATGGTGCGGATGATTAGTGGTTCGATGGTTAGCGATTAGTGGGATGTGGCTTGGTTGTGGCTTCAACGAAAATGGGAACGGGGTAACCGAAAAGCAAAACCAAAACAGAGTGGTTAGAGACCGAAACCCGGATCCCAGATCCTGGAATTCCCCCACCTGTTAGCAGGGACTGAGACAAAAACAGAGACAGAGAGAGAGAGAGAAGGAGTACGGTTGTGGGCTAGTCACCTCTGCGCTTCTGGTAGCGCGGCTTGCGCCAGCCGACGGAGAGGCCCTGCCGCACCTGGCGGAGCAGCCGGCCCAGGACATGGCCATCGCTGGCGTCACTGGCCCGCGACCGGCTGCTGGCCCCCCCATCGCTGATGTCGCCGGCAAAGGCGAGGTCATCACTCGCGCCGCTCGGCCGGTCGTCGTAGAGATCCTCGAAGCCCACATCGTCGTCCACATCGGTGGCGTCCAGTCGCTGGCGGTGGCCCAGCATGTGGTAGTTGTCGTCATACGGCTGGTAATTGCCATCCTCGTCCTGGATGGTGATCTCGATGTTCTGCGATAGCCTGTCCAGGCTGTAGTTGCTCTTGCCGCCCGCCGCTCCAGCTCCCGCTGCACTCTTGGGCGATCTCTTCGAGCGTCGTCGCTGGAAGAGGCCGCGTCCGTACTTCTTGTAGCGTGAGACGGCCGTTATGGCCGCCGACTCCTGGAAGGACTTGCTCCTGCCCACCGGCGACAGCTGCAGCAGCGTGGCCGGGGCGGAGGGCGAGGCCGAGGAGCAGTCGCTGGAGTTGGAGTTGGAGAGCGGGGAGCTGAGGGAGCCGCCCTTGCCCGGCGCCTTGTGCTTGGGCATGAGTATGTGCTTCGGTTTGGGCTTGATTTGGCTCTGGCTTTGGGTTTGGGCTGGAGCCCCAGTCTTGGCTTGCTGGCGTCCGCCCAGGACGCTCAAGGCGTGTCCGGATTTTCCCGGGGCAGTGGTGCTAGTGATGCTCCTAGTGGCAGCTCCTCCTCCTCCTCCTGGGGCATTGGAGGCGTTGCTGTTATTACTACTATTATAGCTAAGGTTGCTGATCAGATTGAGGCTGCTGTCGAGGTCGTCGGTGTTGGTGAGCTCGCCGCCCGTGTCCGAGGTCTCGTAGCAGCTCTCCCTGGGCGCCGTCTCGCCATCCACCTCCGCCTCGGCATCCCCGTGGTAGTCCGTCTCGCTGACATCCCGCGGCTGCCGACTCCGCAGCGATCGCCGGCGCAGGGCGACGTCGCAGTGGTCGTAGTCATCGCTCAGATCGCCACCGCTTATATCACAGACACCGCCGTCCACATCGTCCTCGTCCTCGCTGGGCGAGATGCCTCCTCCTCCGCTGGAGCCCCTTTTCCGCCGGCGCTTTCCCTGCCCCAGCTTCCGGAAGAGATTCGTGTAGAGCAGGTGCAGCGAGGAGTTGGCCGACGGCGACTTTTGCAGATTGCCCATCACATTCGACGTGGAGGTGGTCAGCTGCAGGGCGCTGTCCTGCTCCGTGTTCTCCTCCTCGGGCTCATCCTCCGGCGCATCCTGGTGATCCTGATCCTGCTCCGCCTCATTCTCGTTGCTCGTCTCGCCGACTGTGAGGGAGGAGGGCGTGGGCGAGTGGCAGAGCGAGATGGAGCCACAGGAGGTGGGCGTGGGCGGCGTGGAAAGGAGAAAATGTTGTTTCGATTGCTCGAGCCTTTGCCTGTGGAGCTCGAGCAGCTCCTTCAGGTTAAGATTCGATCCTGCACCCGGCAACGGGCAGCTCAAATCCGGACTGGCTGCCGGATGTGGCGCCCACAGGACACACACATAGAGAGACACATCATCAATCAACCGATAAGCGGAAAATATGCATTTTCCATATTATCAAAACCCAAAAGAGAGAAAAGAAAAAAAAGAAATAACGAAAAATAAATCAAAAATCAAAAAAAGTATAGGGAAAATCAAGGGAAATAAAGGAAAATCAAGGAATATCGAGGAAAATCATCGGTGGGATTGGTGTGATTGGAGTGATAGAGTGGTAATCTGCCATGATCTGAATGAGCTGGAGCGATGTGATGTCTGATCTTAGGAGTTCTTGTTTTCCGTATATATATTTTTTTTTTTTGGTGATCGGAGTGTGCACACAACACAACATCGATAGCAACTTTTTGGGGGGAAGTGGGTGAGTATTGCTACATCGCTATAGAGGGTGATTAAGCCAGCCTACACTGAGTTAGGAACTATCTATCCTAAAACATTATTTCCAAAGGAATTATATTATGGCATTCTAGAATTTCTTGAAAGAAAAACTATTTTCAATATACTTTTTTGATGTAAAAAGGTTGTTATAAGCCCTAAAAAGTATAATTATACAGATGGTATCAGTATAATATATGGTATATGTGATTGAAACTCTAATTTCGTTGGATTTAACTTTAATAATTTAATTATTTCTCCTCAGTGTAGGATCTGGCTGATTAAGAGGTTGGTTTTGGTGGGACCACGATTATATCTGGGACTCCTGCATATCCTTTCGTAACCGGACTTTGTACTTACGACACGAGTAGTCGCGCACGAGCGTAGTCTTCGATTTGACCTGGACGCCGATAATGGCCTCGATGGGCACCTCGGTGCGCGGAATCGAGACTGAGTGCGGAGGTAAGTAGATAGGTTGTAGAATACCAAAATTACATTCGGTTGGCAGGTACACGCGACATCCGGCATGGGTCGTCATGCCACACCACTCGCAGCGATAGCCTGGTAATATGGGGATAATTTTATTAGATACTGATTTAAAACCTTCGTTATAAACGTCAACTTACCAGTGAGACATTCCGAGGACCAACAGGTTTTCTTGCAGTAAGCGCATTTGGACGTTGATGGAAGATTGCCCTCTCGCCAGTGATGCTGTTTTGGAAAAGGTATCATGATCCATTGATCCAGATCAGAATAGGTTATTTCACTCACCTGATGCTTCACATTAAGCAGCTCCTTGCCCGGCACATACGTGGCATTCTCGGTGCAATCGGGCACGGCAAAATCTTGGCACTCAATATGCGCGAAATATTCGCAGACTGTGGAAAATTATATCATTAGATGGGTGGAATATGGATAATATATTATTAGATGGGTGGAATATGGATAATGATTTTAGAACTGAAAGCAATTGGGGTCTGTTCGTTAATTGTACTTTTTGGTAATAATTTCAGAAACTTTTCCAAAATTCCAGGTTTTACCTTATTTATTGAGGTTATGTTCATAATTATTTCAATTTGTAATAGTTTTTACATTTCTAAGACACCAATTTTCCATCTTCTTTAATGAGTTATAAAAACGGTTACGTTATAAGGTAATAATTTCAGATACTATTCCAAAATTCCCGGTTTTACCCTATTTATTGAGGTTATGTTCATAATTATTCCAATTTGTAATACTTTTTACATTTCTAAGACACCAATTTTCCATCTTCTTCAATGAATTATAAAAAAGGGGCCGTTATAAGGTCAATACATCTTTCTATATAGCACAATATGCGCTTGATGATTTGAACAATGGATCGCAGGTGAACAGAAGTGACTGACACGGAACACGACTGCTGCGAAAACCCATTATCAGGGCATGGGGATTGGGGAAACGGGGAATCGGGGAACGGGGACTACATATTCACTTGTCACTTACCTAAACAATGCACCGCTGGCGTTTCATCCAATCGCTTACGGCAGACTGTGCAGAATTTTCTCTTGTGATGAGTTGGCTCGGACCAACAATGGGCAACGGGATTCTGTGCGGAATGACACATGACAGCTATATTCGTTCTGAATTGCAGCTACGTACCTTTATAATACATGGAGCGATGCCGGAACAGGGCGTTACCACGCTGCTGACACATCGTTCGTGAATGATAAAGTTGCAAACTGCATGGGGAGGAGAGAGCAGAGAAAGAGATGTGGTTATGCAATGTGTCGGTGGAAGTTCAGAAGTTATTTCAATGAGATCACAATGACCAGTGCTTATCTAAATGGAGCTGCGTATGCGTATACGTAATATTGCCCAACATTAAAAAAGAACAGTGGGAAAAATCTGTTAAAAAAAATATACAATCTGCACTCAATTCAGTTAAGTATTGAAGTTTAAGAGTAGAACCCCCAATATAATTATTATTATATTATTTCTGAATAGGAAACACAATAATATTATTCCTTTATTTTGATCCAACTCAAATCTTTTGAAGGATCTAATAAATTAAAATACCTCTAGAGTTAAAAATAAAAATATTTCGCATACTTAAAATCTCTAAAAATAGTTACAAGTGTAAGTGTTTTAAACCCCTCTAGAGGACTGGGTTCTAAATGGGCCCCCTGTTGGCCGCCTCCCGGCTCCGCCCCTGCGTGCAACCGCAAAGTAACCGCGTCATTGGCAGCCTGCATGCCATTCATAGTTGCCGAGTTCACGGACGACGGGACATTCATTGAAGTTCCCCGCAGGGCAACCAAAGGGGGCGTGGCGGGCGGAGGGCGCAAGTGGCAAGCTCTGAGCTAAGTGGCCAAGGTAATGCAACCCAGGGGGGAGTGGCAAAAGGGGAGGACGAGTGGCGGCACAAGGATAACTGCACGCACAAAGCCCGACTGCTTGCACTTATATCCCTTTCTCACTCTCACGTGGCTTAGCCGACTCTCTGGCTGTCCCTTTTTCTCGCCACCTGGTTGAAAAGTTAAATCCTGTTGCACAGAAAAAAATTGGATCATTTTGAGTTCTGATATTATAATGAGTTTTTGGGGAATGTGATAAGCAAAATTCGGTTTATATGCAAAAAAAACATTCCAAACTTCTTAAATTGAAATTTTTTTTTGAAAAATAGTGTTATCCTAACTAAGTTTGCAGGAATTCCAATGTTAGGGATACTGTTTTTTATCCGATGTCTAATAATGAGTATGATAAATACATTTTATAAAAAATAATAATACATTTTTTTAAAATTTAAATTTCGGAACTAATTCCTTGATATGATCTATAACTATCCTAGACTCATATAAACCCTAATACTTTAAAGATTGTTATAAAATGTGAAGATCCTTTGAAGATTGTTATAAAATTGGGATTCATATGGTAACATTTCCTTGGAACTTAAGAAACATAACTTTTTTAAAATTGTTATCCAAAAATGAATCTCAAATCTGGGGATAAACGCAACACTTTCTGCTCCTTATACAAACATTCATGCATAAATACATATGTTCGCGTTTTGTGTGCACCAAACTTAACATAGATATCATAGTTTTATTTTTAGCCCGCCGTAAAAGTTGTATTTACACATAGACAAAAGTAGGGGCGTGAGTACACAAACAAACACTTGCTGCGTTTGTATGTATGTATGTAAATGCATAATTATCTGCTGTGTGTGGGTGCAGGGGGGTGTGGCAAGCGGCTGGGGGCTGTGGGTGGTAGAGAGAAGAAAGCTGAAAACTAGGCCGCTGACCTGAGGCGCAGTGCTGACGTCATGAATGAACTCGTGAATGTGCTTTAGTTTTTTGGCCCGCTTTATAAATAAAACAGCGTCAAGCAAGCAGTGTGCAAGCAGTGAGCAAAAGAGAGATGGAGGAAGGACAAACGTGACGCTCGCTGCAGTTGCAAAACATAACTGTAGTTCGTCCTGCCAGCTAGCTATCTCGCTCTGGCCTAAGTGTTTGCCTTCGGTTTCTTCACACTGTTGTTGTTTTGTTGCACGTGCGATGGGTGGCGATGGGTGGTTGGGCGATTGGGTGGTGGAATTGCAGAAGCAACAGCTGAGCATGTATACGCCCTGTGGGTCAGCGGTTGAAATTTGTGCTTTTTTTTTAAGTATTTTCCACTTTGTTGCATGCCTGCATTATGTATACCACCAATTTTGTGTGCTTTCTCTCGCTCTCTCTTTGTGCCTCTCTCTCCTCCTCTTCTCCTTTTTTTGTGTAGATAAGCATAAGCAGACAAACAGCGATGCCAACGCAGGGGGAAATTTTCGAAATGCCTTTCTTTATGATTTCCTTGTGTGCGTGGGGAAATTTTCGGTTTGGAAACTCAACACACTTTTACTTTTCCTTTCCCTTGGCCCAAAGGCGATAAAACCAAGAATAACAAAGGAGAAGCACGAAGAAGAGAAACAAGAAGCAGCAGCATAAAGCCAAATTTAAAGCACATACCAATACACGCACAAAACAGGAACGGAGAAAAAGGACGAAACAGAATGAGAAGAAGAAGAAGAAGCAGATGGAGTTGGAGGTTAGGGACAATTGAATACGCACAAGTTGACATGCGTAGTGCGTGAAGAGGAAGCACAATTAAAATTGATATTTGCCCAAAAGGAGAGTTATACAATTCAATTGAGGTGGTGTGGCCAAAATACACACACTTATACATGCTACAAACCGATATACCCACATATCGAAATGCCAAAAGCAGGAAGAAGAACTCCCTTGAATTAAAAATAGCTAGACATGCTTAATAATAAATAAGCAAACACATAAACACATTCGCAAAGAGACATTTAGATGACGCATATCAAACACGCATAAATCATATTCCCCAAATGTCTCTACACAGCGAGAAAAGTGGATGTCAAATCCGAAAGAAGCAATGAAAAGTGACCCAAAGTGACCCAAAATGACCTATATAAATTCCATCTAAAATAAATTTTTTATAAATTTAAATATTATCCTTTAACTTTTAGTTAGGTTTTTCATCTTACTTTCATTTACCTTCAACGAGAGGCAATTTCAGAAAAACAAATTCAATTTCATAGCAATCTTTTTTCCTGATTGAAATAAAAATTGAATAAATGCAGTTTCTATTTCACTTCCAAATTGCGAAAATATTTTTAGACACTTTTGAAAAGATAGATACAGAGAGAGCAGCATAATTTCATGTCAAATTATATATGCATTTTCATCAGTTACCATCCTTAACCCCGAACACCCTCATATCTACAGTTTTTCCCTTCTGCACTGCTTAACAGACATTTAATCGGACTTGGCTTGATTTCATTAACGTCGGAAGCGCTTTTGACTAGAGATTTTTTCCGGCTGGCCTGCAACGTCAGCAGTGCCCTCCCTCTTTATCGCTCTTGGGGATTCACCCCCTTCTCCTTCCGTTCGGTGCGATGTGCCAGCCAAACTGACGACCCCGAAAGTCTATTTGTAATACTCTATACAAGGAGGGTATATATCATGTATGTACACAAAAATAACCATGTTCCCGTAAAATCGATATGGCTATGTAAATTTCAGGTCATGTTAAACCTATATTGTTTTTACATGAAATACTCTTTTC
The DNA here is from genome assembly GCA_037075245.1 of Drosophila mimetica. Classification (NCBI taxonomy): domain Eukaryota; kingdom Metazoa; phylum Arthropoda; class Insecta; order Diptera; family Drosophilidae; genus Drosophila; species Drosophila mimetica. The sequence continues at coordinate 4,627,215 of JBAMCH010000023.1, read as the reverse complement.
AAATTGATCTTAAATAATGTAAAATCGATCTACGTTTCATATAGATTTCTTTTTTTTTGTGTGATAATTATATTCTGTTGGTATCCTTTACTTATAATATTTTCTAGTTAGTTCTGACTTTTTTATTAAAAAACCACCATATAGTGTAGTTATTTCTGTTCCCCTTCTTAGGAAACTTTTTTTATAAAAAGTTATGTTAGGATTTCCCGCTATAGTGTATTATTTGATCGTTTTCATGGTATACCCTTTGTTACCGCTTGCGTTGTTCTCCATTCACTTTGGTTATGAATGAACAGCGTCGACAACGAGGCAATTAACAAGGCAAATCCCCCTGCCACCCACCACTTGCCACCCCCATCCCCCAACCCCCTGGCCATGCCATCACCCCACTTTTGGTTTTCGGTTCCGCTGGCTTCGTCGTCATTTTCCATGGCGGCCATTGATGACGCACTTTTAGCCCTTCGCTGCTATCGGCAGGGGCACCTCACTCGGATTCAGATTCGGATCCAGATCGTTGTGGAGTGGGGGGGGTTGGTTTTGGGTGGCGGGGTTGTTGCATCGCGGTGGTTGGATGATGGTTCAGGGGCGTTCTGTTGCCGGCTTGTAGATATCCCAAGCCAAAGCCCCCACCCTTCCCGCAGGTCATGCATCCAATTTGATTTGGGTGCGCACCTGCTGCTGCTGTTGGTTGCAAGCCGCTGCTCCCCCCCTTTCCCCTGTAAAACCAATTGAAAATTCGCCTGCGGCCTGCTCTGCAACTGTATGGGTGTATGACTGTGTGTGTGTGTGAGAGTGCATTTCGCATTTGACCTACTTTCGAGAATCAGAGAGCCCGAGCTCTATTTCTGTTCCGTTTTCTGGGCAACTGCGTGGGCTGCCGCTGCAGCTCCAGCTCCGTCCGGGTTCCAATTAGATATGCAACTCAATTATGACGGCAGTTTGAATCATCTGCCCACTTCAGAGCCGCCTCTGCACTCAGCACTCTGCACTATTTCCATGCGGCCAACGCTGCGTATACGTGATGAGCGACCAAAGGAGCGGCGCTGCGCCCCCGGGAGTATGCAACAGACACTTAACATATTTTTCGCACTCATCACCGCAGCGCATATAGTATTTACATATATGTATATGCCCGCTTATGATATATAAATATCGGATGTTTTGGCCGCCATTAACACAGTGCCAGAATGCACTGAAAATGTCATAGGCAAGTGCAAAGAAAACAACTCGAAATTTCGACTGGCGAATGGGCCATAAATTCACCAGCTAAGTGGGGGAATAAACGAATGAGTGCATTTATGGCATCTCGTTTTTGTTCATTCAGAGATATCTTTTATGATCTCGGGCTCTGGCCATTAAAACAAGCCATGGTTCGCTGAAAAAGACTGAGGATGGTATGAAAAATTCAAAAACATTCAGTGATTTTAGGAATTCGTAAAATCTCTATATTAAATTAATAGAACTACTTCAAGTGGAAATCGTAGACCTCGAACAAATCAATCAATTGGGGGTTTTATTTTGGTATTTTCCACATTTGATTTTAATACACAAAAAAAAGAAATCAATATGAAGCATAGATCGATTTTGCATTATTTTAGATCAATTTTAATTTTATATGCGGCCAGGAAAATTTGAAATGGTCGAAAACAGTACTTCATGTAAAAACGATATGGGTTTTGCATGACCTGAAATTTACATGGCCATATCGATTTTACCGGAACATTCTTTTTTTTTGTGTATACATATTAAAATTAAAAGCATGAATTTATAACCTCTATGTAAAAATACACACAATGTATCTAATCAGATTGTTAATGTGCTAATGCTGCCAATTAAGAAGTTTTGACTGGAAATCTGCAAAGTGGCAAAAGGCGCGCACTCTGGCCAAAACTATAAACACTGAGGCCGCATAAAATGGCAAGCGTGAATCGCGATAATTATAATAATAGCAACAACCAGAGCCACAAATCCCATGAACACCAGAAAACTACACAAATAAACAGAGGAAAAGCGGCGGAGATTCATCACGAGGCGAAGCGCTTAACACGCTTCCCATTGGGAGAGTCAGATGCTTCCCATTTTGTGGATTCCGAATTCGATTTTCGATCCGTATAGAATCGCTCTGGTTTGGCTTAAATTGCGCTGGGCGAGTGATGTGCTCTGTTTTATAGATTTCCATGGCAATGGCCAATGCATATATGTACATATAGCCAAAACATATATGTATACACAGCGAATCGGAGCTGTCTATGACGTCGTTGGCGCTCCGCTCACGTCACGGCAGACACGGCCAACAGCCGCACAATTTGGAAAAGTTCAAACGCGCACACTTATCGGCCGCAAATAGCCCGATGATGCCGCCCCTATACCATTCTATGGCCTATACTACACACTCGATGCGGCTGTGTATGGATGCTGCTGCCTCTATACAATCTACACAAAACTATAGATGACCCATTGGTCATGTGGCGATGACGTCGGGTCTGCCGATCATGCTGCACAACGGGAAAATCTATTGAATTTTATTGGAAAAACGCAAATTATATAGAAAGAATTACTAATTAGATTACAAATATCATTTTATGACTTAAGTTCTTGAGATCTCTATCTTTATTTCTAGTATTTTGTACCAATTATAATATAATATTATCATTTTTATTCCCTGAATATATATTTTTTATTTTTAATACCCCTAATAACTTGAATATTTCTAACTAAAATTGAGTCACACATATTCAGTTTTTGTTTTACGATTAAAATATATTTTTTTTCTCCCTGCATTTCTGTTTTCTTGTAATGCCTGTGCAAGTCTTTGTTTTTACAACCTCCCCAAACGGCATCATCGGCGGCCGCATTTCCATTCCAAGTTTATGGCAATTTAAAAAGTATTTTCAAAACTAGACGAAATGTATTTTTACATCTGCCGCTGGCGTTGAAGATGTTCGATGATTTGCGTGTTGCCTTTTCTCGGTTCTGTTTAGTGCTCATTAATTACAACTTATTTCTATTGCGGCCGTTGAGACTGAATCGAGAACTGATGGATATACACCAATTCATAAGAAATTATGGAGATTTGGTATATTTTCAACAGAGATTTTAAATTTAATTTAAAATGCTAATTATAGGGGTTTATAGGTACCAATATTGACATAAATATTCAATTGATTAATAAATTAAATATATTTTCCAATAAAAAACTGAAAAAAACTCTTTCATAAAAGAAAATACAAATTAAAAATATTTTTTAAGGAATATCTATATTCCATATCTATTCGTCATTATTCAATTTTTGAGTTTATCGAACTGATCCTGATACTTTTTAACCTTTTTATGTTGAAACCTCTCCGAATTCTGATCTTGTGATCTCCCCACAATAAACCCAAGTCAAAAGTAGAATGAAAGCTAAATTTTAGCACTCACCTTCGCAGATATATCCCTGCTGGATGAGGCCCCAGAGGAGATCCGAGCAGTGGTGACAGTATGTTGGCTTATGAAATGTCTTCTTCACGAATGAATGCCCACCATCCGCCATTTTGTTTGCCTGTGTCCGCTGCCCGTCCTGCCTCTTCCTGTCCTTCCGCTTCCGGTTTATCCTGCGCCCCCCTTTGTGCCGCCTTATTCCTTGAGTAGCGCGTTTGTGCCTTGTGCTTTTGGGGTTGCTGTTGCTGTTGCAGTTGCAGCTGCAATACGAGTTGCTGTTGCAGTTGCAGCTGCAATATCTTGCGCTGTTGCAGTTAAATCTTCAGTATCTGCGGCTATTGCAGATGCAGTTGCAATATATGTTGCTGCTGCTGCTGTTTAGATGGGCTATTTCGAAGTGGGATTCCTTTGGTTTGGCAACTTAGGCCGCTGCTGCCGGTGCGGGCGACGACGCCAGCTGAGGCAGCGCTGCCGTACCGACCGAGGGCGTTCGATTGGCGTGGGCGTGGCAGGGCGAGTATCCGGCCAGCTTGGACTGCTCCTTCTGCTGCTGATCCTTGAGATCCTTTTCCGACTGTTGCTGCTGCTGCTGCTGCTGACAAAAGCGATGCGATAGTGACGACGGCGAAAGTGACGGCGACGACGGCTGCATTTTCATCCATTGGTCAGGTAGCGGCTCCCTTATCCGGACATTTGCTTGCCGGGATCGGTGTGGTTGCTCGTTCTGTTAGCTTTACTATTTACCCTTACTAGTTTCTATATACATATTGGCTATGTATCAGATTGGTTTAGCTTCATGCATCTTTGGTTTGGTTAAGCGTTTTCGTTTATAACTTTCTTTGGTGGTGAGTTTTTCTTTCTTTTGTATTTGTTTTTACTGTTAATTATTTACAATATTTCTGGCGCTGCACTAAACAAAAATTGGTTAATTGATAATTAGACGTTTTCTGCATATTTATGTGTGCCATTTGAGATATTTGTGGGTATTTGTATTCTGTATATAACACACTGCACACACAGGCGCGGACACACACGTAGGCACACTTCACTCGGCGGGCGGTCTTCACTTTACTACTACCGAAAACGAACGACCGCAGCAGCAGCAGCAGCAGTTCGGAAAATGTTTTTCTTCGACTTCGCTCTTTCCTTTGCTTTTCCACTTTCCGCTTTCCTGCGCTGATACGTGGGCGCCGCACCCCCCAAAAAACACAAAAAAAAACAGCAGAGCCCAAAAAAAAAAGGAAAACGTTTCCCGATAATAAAATCCACAAGAGCGGGAGTTTCCACAGGGAAAAGCGAGAGAAAGAAGAAGAGCTGCGCGAGAGAGAAGGCACGCGTCATGCGTGGTGAGTTGGCTAAAAAAGTTCCCAGTATTCTTGGAGCACCATAAAAAAGTAGTAGACATCAATATAATAATAGAAGTGGCAAAAATATGATATCAACAGCGTGTGCGGCTGGGGAAAAGAGAAAGAGGGAGATAGAAAGAGAGAGAGAGAGAGCAGGAACGAACTGCATTGCTTCAGTTTCCCTTTCCCCCAACGCGATTCTATTAATTTCCATAGCCGCGTCGCCCTCAAGTATGCAACATGTTCTGTGATGAACCAATTACCACCGCCACCCACTTTCCCAGCCCCCCAAAAACACCCAATACCCCCCAACGCCCACTGCCAGCGGGGATGGCCAAGGACAATCCAGTCAAATATTATATCATACAGGTCCTAATAATAGACGGAAACAAAGGTAACGACACTTGAAGTTTTCAACTTGATGACAATAAACGATAGCTAACGGAAGGCACACAAATCCACATTGTGTGTATACGAAAAGTTAAGGTCGTCATAATAGCCCTCGAGCGTAAGGATCTTGGTCTTTAAATAGTGTGTATCACTTAACGTGTTTTGAACATTGATTTTTTCTATGATATTAAGGACTATTTTAATAGAATGGAATTTAGGATTGTGTGCTATATTCTTAAGTTCAAGATCTAAAGTATTTTGCAATAAGATATGCTATTTATCATATGAGATTTCTAAAAACTGTTTATAAAGTACTGATCCTAACTCAAACCTCCTTATATACAGTTATAATCAGTCAATGGAGATTCAATTTACAGAGTAAGGGGAAGGTATTTTATTTTTCCCTCAAAGTATGAACAAATATCGAGGTATTAATGGGGTTTACAATAAGCCAAATTGTTGTGAGAACTTGTACAGAAAGTTTTGAGCTTGGACTTGGCAGTACTATTATTCGGGCCGCAACTGTGAGCGAGGAGCCAGCCTGACGACGTGGAATGTCCAGGACCCGTTTCCCGAGTCCATATATCCTGGCCACCAGGCGATGTCCTTGCGACATGCGCACTCCCCAGCCCACCAACCCACCACACCATCGCTCAAACTCAACTCCACCACGACGGAGCGGTTCAACGAAAGTGGCCAAGTTTAAGGATAAATCACAACGAGCAATATTTTTGCAACAAATACAAACGCAATGAATGATGAACGATGTCGGTGGGTTTTTTGGGTGGGGGAGTGATGAAAACTTTGCGGCTTTGCTTTTCTTTCGGGAAATTTGTGTTTTGTTTTGCACTGGGCCGCGGAGAAATGGGAAGAAAAAAACCTGAAAATTATGGATGCTAATGGGGGGCCAAAAAAAAAGCGAGATATATGGATTTCAGAGGCTGTGTATACACACTCTACAACTGTAGACAAAGCAGCCCTACTTCGCACCCACTGGGGCCATGGTGGCGCCCACCCCGCCCACCGCCGCCCCCCCCTCTGGACTTGCCACCCACTTTCCCACCCAATGCTGCGCGCTTCGCTCTTTTCGGGCCGCATGAGCAAATCGCAATAGATAGAGAATTTTTTTCTTTCTTTCTTTTGCTGGCGCGGCTTGATTCCTTGCCACCACACACACACACACAAATATATATATCTAAATACGATATATGGTATATATATTGCCTATATGCATATATGTATCGCTTAGAGGTGTGCGTGTGGCCTTGTCTTTTTTTCATTGCTAATCACTCGAAGGAGTTAATTTGTTAAAGCTCGCCTTAGCTGGGAAAATCAGGCCTGGAAAACTCATCACTTCAGCACATATGACAACGTAATTTTCACGCGCACACATACACTCGCGATTTTGGAGAGAGAAATTTTATGTACCATACATTTTTGAAGCTGCAAAATTTTGCACATTCGATTTTCACACTGCTGCTGCTGCTGCTTTTCTATGGGATTTTCTTCTTTTCCCCGCACTTCAGACTTTTCCCCGTCACCCGGATGGAAAATTTTCAACGCACATTGAGAGTTTTTCGATTTAACCGAGTTTTCTATGGGTTTTCGTCGAGTTTTCCACGGTTTTTCAACGAATTTTGTGCACTTTTGTCGCCTGCGAGTGTGTGAGAATTTTCCTGTGTGCTGGCTGTGTGTGGAAATGGGGATCCAGTAAAAATGAAAATCCGCAACCGTTACGTACGGAAGAGCACACCTAGCTGCTGTGTGTGCTCGGCTGAACGATGGTGCGCTCTGCGGACGGTTCTGAAACTTTCTCGCAGCGCAGCGCCTTTATCGCTGCTCCGCCTGGCGCTCTCGCCCTGTCTCCCTTCTGCACGCTGGGGGGCCCATCGCTGCCTCTCGCTCTCGCCTCGGTGTGTTGAGTTCTCGCCTCGAATTCCTGTGTGCGTGCGAACCCAACAACAAACAGGGGGAAATTTTGGGGAGCTCCCGTTAGCTGGCTGCTCTGCTCTCTCGCGCGCTCTCTCTCTCTTGGAGCAGCAGGATGCCTCTCTCTGGGCTCTCTCTCGCCCGCCCCCAAATAAAAATGAAATCAACAATTTGTTGGTCGGCGAGCTGCCAACTTGGCCCCAAAATTAATGTGACCAAAGCGGGGCAGGAAAATAGCCCACAGAACAACCGTTATTCCGAATGGGGCCAAGTTACAGAATTTACTGTTATTTTTGTCCCCAAATATATATTCAATATTGTAAACTTATCATGAATACGTATTTCCAAATATATACAAATTTTAAATAAATATTTATTTAATATTTAACTATTTTTTTAAATGAGAACGTAAATTCACTTTCAAAAACTTTATTAATCGGTTCAGAAAAATACCAGGACTGTAATATTTGCCATCTTTTATCATCTGAAATATACAAACTTTCACGACCTTTATTGTAGCAAAGAACATAGAAAGTAAAATGAGCTTTGATTGTTTACTTTGGATACAGCAAGTTTCATATATTTATAGGGCTTTTAACTTACAACTATAGAGTTGAGCACACCGTCGATTAATCGCTTCGCTTCACTTTGCTTATCTCTAAGTTAATCTTTACAAGAATGAATGTGTATGAGCAACCGATATTGCTGCTTTTGTGGAGTAAAATGGGTTTTTGCAAATTGCATTTGCCAAGCGAAATTAGAAGTAAGTTTAACAGCACTTTTATACACAATCTTTTATGCTGACACAGGATGGTTAAATAATAATAATAATAATAGAACCGGTATACTTTTGGGTTACGTTGAATACAGATACACGCATACATTTAAGGCGACTTTTAATGGGGTTTCAATATAGATAATGTCTCTTTCTTGGGTTTCATTGTCATGGAGCCAACTTAGCCCAGGCCATGATCGTCGAAGAAACTCTGCGGGGTTTCATCCTGGAATGGGAGAATGCTTAGCTTCAGTTACGTGATCTATACTTAACATCGCTCGAGATAAAACTAAAAGCTTCGATACTGGGGCAAAATGCCCCTTATAAGTAGGCTATGGAAAAGGGGTAATAAGTAATAACAACTAATAATAACGAAAGGACACCAAATGGGTGCACTAAGCCAGACGGTTTGGGAGATAGACAGATTGGAGAGAGTGGAGTTCAGAAATCAGATCAGTGGAGAGTAGATCAAAGCGGGCGTCAAGAGGTCAGAACAGTCAAAATAGGTCAGTGACAACAGCAAGGACAACAATCAAAACTAAAAGTACACAATTACACTAAAACAAACTGAGGATGACCAGTTCTTACCATTATCATATAGCATACGAGTACATTTAATACTTTTGTTTTTTGAAAAATACTTTTTTTTATTTTAATTTGTTTTTTTTTTTCAGTTACAAAACACAGAAAATTTGGCTAAAACGTACAACACACATACATAAACATATATATTTGTAGATATACATAAACTAGACTTTATTCGGTTACCACTATGGGATGATTATTACAATTTTCAATTATATATCGTTCTCATTTTTTTCAACATTAAAGCTTACTTGTTTCTATTGTAAGAATAGTATTGCATATATTTCCCCACTAAATTAGTTATTGCCGGTGATTGATTGGAATGATCTTTCGATTATATAATGTAGATAGGAAGAAGAATATTAATTCAGTTGAGGGAAACCCCAGATGGAACTACGTGAGGTTGGCTTGTTTTGCATGAACTTTGCTGGATCTATAATATCTCTGTGTGTGTGTGAGAAATGTACGAGAGGGTGTATGGAAAACCGCATGCCAGATGCTCTGATATTACTATCTAGTATTTAGCTTTGTGGGATTTATTGCTTTTCGGAGCCTCACGCACTTGGCGTCTTCTTGCTTATCAATTTATTAGGTTTATTCAGCGCATCAGTGCTGTACAACAGCCAAATCACACACTAGTGTTGAGAAGTGGATGGAGCAGTGTTGAAAAGTGCCAAGTGCAGCACACATTATCGCTGGGGGTGTATCTGTGTGTGTTATTGTGTGCTTGTTGTGTCTGGGTGTGCGTGTAATATCAACTACATAAGTTCTAGGGTGTTCTAGTTCTTTAGAGGAGTCCAATGTCTCTTAAAGTGCCCTCAACGGCTTCGTCCTGGAGTACAGAGAATAAGAACAATAAGAACGAGAAGAGTAGAAGGAAAGAAAGTAGTAGTAGTGGTGGTAGTACGAGTAGTAGGTGTAAGTGTGAGTAGAATGTGTCCAATAAAGAAACCAATTTCGATCTTGTTTTGCTTTTCTTTCATTTACGGCACAACTTGGAAACACGTAATGCATATTATATGGATGAACATCACAGCGCAGCGCGGGGAAGGCGGGGGAATGGAAGCTGGGCAATATACACATATATATACAGCTGGACGAAGGATTGACTGATCTGACCTATCGACTCTCCCACTAAAACTCTTCGCAGATCGGGAATATAACGTTATGTTCTTTACACTGGTTCTTTGGGATGGGTTCTTGTTTTTCTTCTAGGTTTTTCTTTTTATCTTTTCATTAGTTGAGATACTCATTGAAGTCCTGTGGTGGTTGTTGGTGGTGGTAGTAGTAGTTGTGTTAACATCGATTTATGCAGTGGCGGGTAGGGTAAGCGTTAATAATAACAAGAGAGAGGGTACATGGGTTACACATTTATATATGGTTTATGGTATGGCAAGAATATGTATAGTTTAACATCGTTTCTAGTTAGTAATATTCAACTACAAAGGTCATGCAAAATAATCAAGCCAACTAAGACCGCGATCTTACTACAATTCGGGTTAGGAGACTTACAGAGTTACAAGGTCACAAAATAAACACAAGCTAAAATTGTACTACAAATGGCAAACAAGGTTTTAGTTATAGTTTTACTGCACAGCAACATCTATGGCAAGTTCAATACTGTGGCGATCAAATAATTCCTGGTAAATTCTCACAATTCACAATTCGCTTTCGAGTAGGCAAGTTTCGGAACTCAAGACGGCATGCAATGACAAATAAAAGAATCGATTGAGTGCGTGTGTGGTCAGCTAAGGTGGTTTACATCAGATTCGGAACTTAAAGTTAATGACAATGCTGCTGCGACAAGCACACACGCACACTGGACTTAGGGTCTATTGCAGCGAGTAAAAGAACTCTTCTTGCTTCGAGTGGTTAGAGGTGTTCGGTTTAAAGTACGAGTAGTATAGTTATTAGTTTCGATTGCACAAATTAGAGAAACAAGAACGAGAAGTAGGTAAGAGTAGAGTATAAAGTATAAAGAGAAAACCGTGATATGCATGAGGTATGACATTGTAAACGTTATAGATAGGCATATAAATATAAATATATAGATGCAAACAAACACTAACGAGGTAACGAAACTGAAAACCATTAAGTTGAATAAATATGTAAAACAATTAACAATATCCGGCATAGGTAGAGAGTGACACAACCGTTTTAGGCATTACAGATCATATGTCTCGGGTGTACTGACCTCTTGGAGCAGATCCTGCGAGGCGATCGCCTTAAGTACGTTCTTTTTGGACGTCTCCTGGATCTCACCGCCAATGAGCAGCTCGTCCAGGATGAAGTAGGCTTTTTCAAAGTTAAAGATTATATCCAGCTCGCAGACCTGTTTAGGGATTAGGTAATTTAAAACTCTTTTCTTGCTTTTATGGCAAAGTGGTGTTGATAACTTACGCTGCCGAAGTACTTATCCAACAGCTCCACATAGCGATGAATGATCTCCAGTGTCAGCAGCTCGTTGTCGTTCTGCTCGATGGCGCAACAGAAATACAAGCTGGCGTACCTGTAGAGGGAAAAAAGCAGTGTTGTTAGTGCTTAACTAAAGCAAAAAGATTTAAAAGATTTACAATTTATTAGATTAAATTGTCCCCCATGGGAAATACATTTTTGGTGGTTAACAGAGCCCTTCTTTCTTATGCAGTTCACATTTCTTTGCATACATATCTTATCAGCTATAACATTATCAAGGCTATTATCTCAACTATATTTAATGTTTGACATTATTCTTATGGTACTTTGGTAGGCAACTGGTAACTAAACAAAAATAAATATATATAATTTTTTTTTAATTTTAAATCATAATTTTTTAGCAAAATAAGCTGAAAACAAGGGGCTGAGAACTATCCATATCATCTTGGAAGACTCCTAGGTGATCTTACTACAATTACTCACCTCTTGTAGACAATTTTGCAGTCCTTCCACTCCAGAAAAGAGCACATCTTGGGCTTCCGGGCCAGAATCGTGGTGACCAGTTCCCGGGTGATCTTCTTTTTCACCTTATCCGGATATGCCATGTACCATTTCTGTAAGCGCAGTTTGCCCTGCCGACTGAAGAGCAGCATGAAAAGCATCTGAAATTGAGTAGTACCTTCGTTAGTCCAGAAACTTTATTGATTTTAGTGGTTTTCATTAATTTTTCATATCTTTTTAGGCCAGCGAAGCTCCCAATTTCCACTGACACAGTCATCGAGCACCCCCACCAACACACACACACACACACATTTGCACCTGGAGCCACCGCTTCGTCAACAAGAAAAACTAATTGGAAAACCAAGGAAATCACTGTTCCACTTTATTTTCCTTAAGCCTCACCATGTACTGTGCTTTTCCTCCGTGTGGTTGAGGTTTTCCGTGTGCTAGCTGTATAAAATATAATGGAAAAACTTATTTTTCCATGCAGCCACCGAACAAAACACACAGAGAAAACTCTTCTTCATGCAGAGCTGCCGTTCGCAATGCACCTGTCGACGTGTGACAGGGAATAGCAGTACAGTGCGTTTCATGTAAATAGAGATGGTTAGTTTGGGTACACACTGAAATTAATTTTTCTGGATTTTTTTAAATTATTATTATTTTGTTCAACTACAGTAATCTAATTTCCAAACCTATTCCTTCTTAAAATATATATACTTGTAAGTAATGTAGTAAATTTAATATCTGTATGTAATTAATTCTAAAAGATATAAGAAGAATAATGTAATATTTCCAATTAACCATTACAAATATTATTATTAAGTAATGTTTTTAGTTTCGTAAATTAGGCTCCACTGTGCTTGAGCCGTGCGATATTTGCCATTCACAGCGAACTATCGCACGACAAGTGCAGTCTGCAGCTCCTGTGGTCCATCTCTATTAGACTGTGTAGACGTTAGCAGCTGGCCGTACTCGTGCCGTTTCTAAGCCGAGAAATTTCGTCATTTGAACTCAGATTGCAAGCAACGACCCGCGACGATGTCAATAAAGCTCAAAGCGAACCTCAACAATCCGCCGATAAGTAAGTAGCGCCAGGATGCCGGCTGCAGTGACCTTCAGTTCCGGGAAGATGGGATCTTAGTGAGGTTATATCCGCATGGGGGTCTATTTATGTACACAATATACAACCGATCCCTCTTTTATTGCATCAGTTTGCAATCGTATCGTATCGTGTGATATTAATTGACTCATCCGATTAGGTGGCCTGGCGACGGCGCACCTCATCAATGGCACCGTGCCCGTGGAGATTGTGTGGAGCAAGGAGGAGACCTCGCTGCAGTTCCCCGACAACCGCCTGCTGGTGTGCCACTCCAACAACGATGTGCTCCGCGCCCTGGCCCGCGCCGCTCCGGACTACAAGCTGTACGGGGAGACGGCCATCGAGCGGACACAGATCGACCACTGGCTTTCCTTCTCGCTGACCTGCGAGGATGACATCTCCTGGGCGCTGGACTTCCTGGACAAGTCCATTGCACCGGTCACCTACCTGGTGGCCAACAAGCTGACCATCGCCGACTTTGCGCTATTCAATGAGATGCACTCGCGCTATGAGTTCCTCGCCGCCAAGGGCATCCCGCAGCACGTGCAGCGTTGGTATGACCTCATCACCGCCCAGCCGCTGATTCAGAAGGTTCTGCAATCCCTGCCAGAGGGCGCGAGGGTGAAGAGGAGCCCACAGGCCTCCAAGGAGCAAACGCCCGCCAAAACGGGCGAACGCAAGCAGGAGGGCAAGTTCGTGGACCTGCCGGGTGCTGAGATGGGCAAGGTGGTGGTGCGATTCCCGCCAGAGGCCTCCGGCTATCTGCACATCGGTCATGCCAAGGCGGCGCTGCTCAACCAGTACTACGCCCTGGCCTTCCAGGGAACGCTCATCATGCGATTCGATGACACCAATCCCGCCAAGGAGACCGTCGAGTTCGAGAACGTCATTCTGGGCGATCTGGAACAGCTGCAGATCAAGCCCGACCTGTTCACGCACACCTCCAACTACTTCGACCTGATGCTCGACTACTGCGTCCAGCTGATCAAGGAGAGCAAGGCCTACGTGGACGACACGCCTCCGGAGCAAATGAAGCTGGAGCGCGAACAACGCGTGGAATCTGCCAACCGCTCTAACTGTGAGTTGACATCGATTTTTCTAAATAAGTATCATATTTAACACTTCATGATGAAATGGGATAATTTCATCATTACTATTTTACAGACCATCATATTTTATATTAATTATTATTCGTTTTCTTTTTTTAGCCGTCGAAAAGAATCTTTCCCTGTGGGAGGAGATGCTGAAGGGCTCGGAGAAGGGTCAGAAGTACTGCGTGCGCGCCAAGATCGATATGACCTCCGCCAACGGCTGCATGCGCGATCCCACCATCTACCGGTGCAAGAACGAGCCACATCCTCGCACAGGAACCAAATACAAGTGAGTTAAGTATAACCTTTAATTGCAACACATAATTAACTCCTTTGATTTACAGGGTGTATCCCACCTACGACTTTGCCTGCCCCATTGTGGACGCCATTGAGAATGTGACCCACACCCTGCGCACCACCGAGTACCATGATCGTGATGATCAGTTCTACTGGTTCATTGATGCCTTGAAGCTCAGGAAACCGTACATCTGGGAATATAGTCGATTGAACATGACCAACACCGTGCTGTCCAAGAGGAAACTCACCTGGTTTGTGGACTCCGGACTGGTCGATGGCTGGGATGATCCTCGTTTCCCAACGGTGCGCGGTATCATTCGTCGCGGTATGACCGTGGAGGGCTTAAAGGAGTTCATCATTGCCCAGGGCAGCAGCAAATCCGTGGTGTTCATGAACTGGGATAAGATCTGGGCCTTCAACAAGAAGGTCATCGATCCCATTGCTCCTCGTTACACGGCCTTGGAGAAGGAAAAGCGCATTATTGTGAATGTGGCTGGTGCAAAGGTGGAGAGGATCCAGGTGTCCGTGCATCCCAAGGACGAATCACTGGGAAAGAAGTCCGTCCTGTTGGGTCCCCGCATCTACATTGACTACGTGGATGCCGAAGCCTTGAAGGAGGGTGAAAACGCCACCTTCATTAACTGGGGCAACATTCTGATCAAGAAGGTGAACAAGGATGCGTCTGGAACTATTACTTCCGTCGATGCTGCTCTCAACTTGGATAACAAGGACTTTAAGAAGACCCTTAAGCTCACCTGGTTGGCTGTGGAAGATGATGCCAGTGCCTATCCTCCTACCTTCTGCGTTTACTTCGACAACATCATCAGCAAAGCTGTTTTGGGCAAGGACGAGGACTTCAAGCAGTTCATCGGGCACAAGACGCGCGATGAGGTTGCCATGCTGGGCGATCCTGAGCTGAAGAAGTGCAAAAAGGGCGATATTATCCAGTTGCAGAGGCGTGGCTTCTTCAAGGTGGACAACGCCTATGCTCCGCCCAGTGGCTTCACGTCTGTTCCCTCGCCCATTGTGCTGTTCTCCATTCCTGATGGTCATACGAAGGATGTGCCCACCTCTGGTCTGAAAATCAATGCACCGGATGCCAAGACAACGGTGAGTAAGATTTAGTTAACTTATTTTCATTAAAGATTTAACTTAAGATATTTTAATAAAGCAGGGATGTAGGGTATTCAATATTCGATATAAAGGCCTAAATATCTCTCATTGTTTTCTCAATAGATATCTACAATATCAGCTGTTTGGAACTCCCCAAACCATTTTCTCTCTTTAACTTCAGCTCTCTGTAGCTCTTTCACTTTCTCTTTATTATGTGCCGCGTTGGTTCGGCCTAGTCTTCTTCTTTGGTTAAAAACCAGTTGTTTGCTGAACAACCTACTGTGTGGATCGTTATCGTCAACCTCTATACGGTATACGCACAAAATTCAAAGAGGGCTCGCTGAATAATACATGTGGCCCTTGCTGACGTTGCAGAAAGTTTTTGAAAACATGAAGACGTTGCAGTGATTTCGCTTTTACCTAAACTTATAAATGAAATATTGTTTTTCTCACAGAAAAAGGCATCCTCACCTGTGAAATCTTCCGGTCAAGCTTCCGAATTGGACAGCCAAATTACCCAGCAAGGAGATCTGGTTCGTGATCTGAAATCCAAGAAAGCATCCAAAGATCAAATCGACGTTGCAGTGAAGAAGCTGCTCGCCCTGAAAGCTGATTACAAATCGGCAACTGGAAAGGATTGGAAACCGGGACAAACTGCTGCTCCTGCACCTGCTGCCGCTCCGTCTTCCAACGCCAACGACGCCGTTTCGGTCAATGCCAGCATTGTGAAGCAGGGAGATTTGGTCAGAGATCTGAAGGGAAAGAAGGCTGGCAAGCCGGAGATCGACGCCGCTGTAAAGACGCTTCTCGAATTGAAGGCTCAGTACAAAACTCTCACCGGTCAGGACTGGAAACCGGGCACTGTTCCTCCCACTGCCGCTCCAGCTGCATCCCCTGCTCCCTCTGCCGCTGCCAACGATTCGGTGGCGCAGATTTTAAGCCAAATCACTGCCCAGGGCGACAAGGTTCGCGAGCTGAAGTCAGCTAAAGCCGACAAGGCCACCGTTGATGCTGCAGTAAAGACACTGCTCAGCTTAAAGGCCGACTACAAAGCAGCCACCGGCAGTGACTGGAAGCCAGGAACCACAGCTCCAGCCCCAGCTGCATCTGCCGTGAAAGTAAAGCAGGAGAAGAACCCGGAACCCGCTTCGGGCCTTGCTGTAAACACTCTGCTAGACAAGATCTCCCAGCAGGGCGATAAAATCCGCCAGCTGAAGTCTGCGAAATCCGAGAAATCCCTGGTGGAGGCCGAGGTGAAGCTTCTGCTGGCACTGAAAACGGACTACAAATCGCTGACCGGTCAAGAGTGGAAGCCAGGTACTGTGGCACCCCCTCCAGCAACCGTAGCCGTTGTGGATCTCACTGGTGGAGATTCAGGCAGCGACGTAGGCAGTGTCTTGGCCAAGATTCAAGCACAGGGCGATAAGATCCGAAAACTAAAGTCGGAGAAGGCGGCTAAGAACGTAATCGAACCGGAGGTTAAGAACCTGCTGGCTCTGAAAGCGGAATACAAGACGCTGAGTGGCAAGGATTGGACTCCAGACGCTAAGGCAGAACCAACGGTAGTCAAAAAGGAAGCCAGTCCCACCGCGATGGCATCGTCAGCTAAGGATGAACTCACCCAGGAGATCAACGCCCAAGGGGAGAAGGTGCGTGCGGCCAAGGGCAGCAAGGCGGCCAAGGAAGTGATCGATGCTGAAGTGGCCAAGCTATTGGCTCTCAAGGCCAAGTACAAGGAGGTCACGGGCACCGATTTCCCCGTAGCTGGGCGTGGAGGTGGTGGTGGAGGAGGAGGATCGGCGAAGAAGGCGCCAAAGGAGGCTCAACCAAAGCCAGCCAAGCCAGTTAAGAAGGAGCCGGCTGCCGATGCTTCGGGCGCTGTGAAAAAGCAAACCCGTCTTGGTCTGGAGGCCACCAAGGAGGAGAACCTGCCCGACTGGTACTCGCAGGTTATCACCAAGGGTGAGATGATCGAGTACTACGACGTGTCCGGTTGCTACATCCTGCGTCACTGGTCCTTCGCCATCTGGAAGGCCATTAAGACGTGGTTCGATGCCGAGATTACCCGCATGGGTGTCAAGGAGTGCTACTTCCCCATCTTCGTGTCCAAGGCTGTGCTCGAGAAGGAGAAGACGCACATCGCGGACTTTGCCCCGGAAGTGGCCTGGGTGACCAAGTCCGGTGACTCCGATTTGGCCGAGCCAATTGCCGTGCGTCCTACCTCCGAGACTGTGATGTATCCCGCCTACGCGAAGTGGGTTCAGTCCTACAGGGATCTTCCAATCCGTCTCAATCAGTGGAACAACGTTGTGGTAAGTAACTGTTTGTATTTTGTATACTTTATTCTTGTTTAACTAATATTTTATCGTTTTTATAGCGCTGGGAATTCAAGCAGCCAACGCCTTTCCTGCGCACCCGCGAGTTCCTGTGGCAGGAGGGACACACTGCGTTCGCAGGCAAGGAGGAAGCCGACAAGGAAGTGCTGGATATCCTCGATTTGTATGCCCTGGTCTACACCCACCTGCTGGCCATTCCCGTGGTCAAGGGCCGCAAGACCGAGAAGGAGAAGTTCGCGGGCGGTGACTACACCACCACCGTGGAGGCATTCATCTCGGCCTCTGGACGCGCCATCCAGGGAGCTACCAGTCATCATTTGGGTCAGAACTTCTCAAAGATGTTCGAAATCGTGTACGAAGACCCTGAAACGCAGCAGAAGAAGTACGTTTACCAGAACTCCTGGGGCATTACTACTCGCACAATTGGCGTGATGATCATGGTGCATGCGGACAACCAGGGTCTCGTGCTGCCGCCACATGTTGCCTGCATTCAGGCCATTGTGGTGCCCTGCGGCATCACCGTGAACACCAAGGATGACGAGCGTGCGCAGCTATTGGACGCGTGCAAGGCGCTAGAGAAGCGTCTGGTGGGCGGCGGAGTGCGATGCGAGGGTGACTACCGAGACAACTACTCGCCCGGCTGGAAGTTCAACCACTGGGAACTGAAGGGCGTGCCGCTGCGCCTGGAGGTGGGTCCCAAGGACCTGAAGGCCCAGCAGCTGGTGGCCGTGCGTCGCGACACTGGCGAGAAGATCACCATCCCGCTGGCCGATGTGGAGAAGAAGATACCCGCGCTGCTCGAGACAATCCACGAGAGCATGCTGGGCAAGGCCCAGGAGGATATGACCAGTCACACCAAAAAGGTGACCAACTGGACCGACTTCTGCGGCTTCCTCGAGCAGAAGAACATCCTGCTGGCCCCCTTCTGTGGCGAGATCAGCTGCGAGGACAAGATCAAGGCGGACAGCGCCCGCGGCGAAGAGGCCGAGCCAGGTGCTCCGGCCATGGGCGCCAAGTCTCTCTGCATCCCCTTCGACCAACCGGCCCCCATCTCGGCCAGCGATAAGTGCATCAACCCCGGCTGTACCAACAAGCCCAAGTTCTACACGCTGTTCGGACGCAGCTACTAAACTAAAGGGAGCTGGAATGGAATGGAAGCCTGGCTTCGTTGTTTCTCCAAATCATATTTTTAGCAAGCAAACAAACTCGATTGGCTAGGATCGACGGACCTACAAGTACTCTGATTTGAACGACCTTGATATTCATTTTAAATTGATTAAATACTAAAAGTTTAAATTGAAAAATTGTCTATTAAAGTTTCATTAGTTTCTATTGAATATGGAATATGAATTGTGTTTAGGAAAGAAATATTTCCTCGAATAAGGCTTACACAATCTACAGACCTTTTAACCCCAAACTAAATGGTTGGCAAGTCTAATTTTAATTGTGAATTTTCAATAAGTTTTCAAACTATTTAACCTCGGTTGCTCCTTTCACCTTTAGCAGAGATAATTAGCCATGGGATCAGCGAAATCTAAATTGCAGTTTATTTATTTAAATACTTCCGTTTATTAACCATTAAATGTTTATCTACTTTTTTCGATATGGAACACTTGACTTTTTAAAAAGGTATCAATCCCATCGCCAGCCAATTAGATTTTAATTACTTGTCAGCCACCCCATATCAAACAAATTAACCTGCCTAGATTTTATGGGCTTTTTAGTACCTATTAAAAGTGGGGAACTAATTGCTTCAACCATACAAAATATAGTTTTAGATTGTGAGGTTCTATGCAAAGTACTAAAATATACTTTTTTCTTTACAGGATTTAAAGTTTAAAGAATTTCTTTATTTTTAAATACTTTAAAAGTAGTTTTATAGATTTCAAGCAATTCATCATATCCCTCATACCCCTTTACTGTGTTAATAACACCAATTAAAAGAAACTTAGCAGCTCCATTTCAATAAATGGGTAATTTTTCATTAGTTGCAATCAGTGGATTCCATCTTAAACTGCTGCAAGGTGGGTAGAGCATATGACCAGATATAGGAACTGATATCAATGTTGAACCAACCGCTCACCAATTCGATTCCCTCCGGTTTGTACAATTATAAACATTGTGATAAATATGATAATTGTGGTTTAAGAATGTACCCTAAGCCGGGTGAGAGTGAGCTAGAGTCCAGCTAATTAAATGCATATCTTGCCACTTTGCGTCAACAGCCGGTGTCGACTTGTTTTAAATGGAAAAATAATGGCCGAGCCCACGCCGCGGAAAAGGCCAAACAGACCTGGACAATATTGCGTGCCGATATGCGTAAACAACAGAACGTCGTATGAGTATGACAAGCAGACTTAGTCAAACTGTGATAAACAAATATGTATGAGTATTTCCAATCGCATTACTACGATTTGCAATTGGTTTCCTCAGGGAGTAGTTTAAGTGATGCAATTAAAAAACATCAACAGTCAGTAATATAATACCTTTAGAATTAGGAAACTAAACTTATAAAAATTGAATTAATTTTTAGTTAATCCTTAAATAATTTTTGAATTTCGGTTTTTTGTTTTAAATTTTTATGGTAAGCCGTTTTTTTAAACTATTTTTTTGTCTAAATGAAGTAAACCCAATTCCACTATAAACTTGTTATTTTCCGAAAGTTTAAATTTAAATACAATTTTGTTACGAATTTAATTTATTACAGCTATTTATCCTGTACTGAAATGTTCACACAAATAAGTTTATATGGATTTGCTAGCGAAATGGAGTTCCAGTAGAGATATACCCCCTGAGTACGATATGCGAACGATACACAGCTGCTGTGTTGACTCAGGTCAAGCCTTAATGTGTTCTACTTAGTCGTTAATCGAATCTCGACAAATAGCAAATATTTAGTGTTATTTAGTATTCAGTTGCCGCGAAAGCAAGCGAGATTTGCAATTATGTTTGATTTATGGCGTCCGTAACGCGATTCATGGGGTGGCAGCAGGGAGGTTTTGCCTCTTGGAAATCCCATTTATTCCATCCGCAGCTCCAGCTTTAGCTCTTAACTCCAGCCCACTCGTGGTAATCAATTGCACAAATTGCATAATGATGGTCGCGACTGATTGAATGCATGGCGCATATGTATCTACTCAAGCAACCTGTTTATAATTGCCGGATTATTCATGGGTAATGTACAATCAAAAAATTTCGATGGGGAGTTGGAGTCGGGGGTTTCAGGGAGGTGATTAAGGAATCGCAGAGGGCAGTTCTTAAATGCCAAGGGTGAGTCAGTCTACTTAAAGAATGTTGTTCTTAAATAATAAAATAATAATAATAATAAGAAAGATCTGAATATGGAAAAATCTAGCACGAAGTTCTTTAAAATCTAGCAAAGTTATTCTAATCAAATTCATCATCTTCCTGTTTTCCAATGAGTCATTGGGTTTACCAATAATATTTTAACTTAATTCTCACTTTAATTTTAGATTTTTTAATTAAAAACAAAAACATTTTGCGCTTTACTTTTAACAATTTCTGTTAATTTATGGAATCTTTTGACGTAACTCCTCAGTTTAAAGGTAGGAAAGTTTAAAGACTTAAAGTTTAAAGGTAGGAATGTTTAAGGTTCGCAATGACTTTCATATAAAAGTATCTTGTAAGTCGAGACTGCGAGTTACTAATATCATAAGTAACCTGTGGCTTATAAACAAGAGAAGTGTGAAAGACAAATATTAGCTAGTTAGTGACCAAATGGAAACCGAACAGGATCCAGCTGAGATTTAAGACAATAAAATGGTTTCCACATAGACAAAGATCAAAGGCATTAGCCAAGGAGTTTTGTTTTTTTTTGATAACCAGGCACGTGTCGCAAGCTCTTCCGCTTGATCAGAGACGAAACCCCGCTGGGAACTGGGAAGTTGAAATTTGGTTCAGATCAGTCGTGCAGTTCGCGTAGCGGTGACGAGACAGTTTCCTCGGTTCTGTCGCGTTTACAGAACCAATTAGAGGGGAACTACGAATTGGGCTGCACCAGGGGCGTCCGTCCAACGACTTGGGCTGCCAAAACAAATTATGTCATCAAAGGAAAGGGAAATGGTATTGGAACTCGAACTGAGCTGCGTAGCCTGTTATTAACCGCAAGGCCCGTGGGCCAAACAAACGAGGTGGAACAAAAACTGAAAACGTAACGGAGACGTTGCTGAATCACAATTTCAAGGTCGTCTCATCACGACATCTTCTGTCCGTTGTTGTTACCAGATTGTGAAATACCCAGCGATCCTGTGGCTGTCCAATGTCTACTCCTCTTCTCTATAACCCCTCCACTCCTGAAACCAACTCACCTGACGGGGCAACTTTTTTTTAACTGGCCATTATCACAGCTTGCAGCCGTGGATCAGGTTCCCCGACAAGAGGAAAAAATCTCTTCTACAGCCAAAAATTGCATGAATGCATTTTAGCACGGAAATGCGCTTGTATGAGTTGTCTGAATTTATGCATATACAACTACAGTGGAGATCATGAAAAAGAGATTAAAATTTTGTTTGTCAAAAATTCAGTTTATTAGTAATAACTAATTATTTCGACTATTTTACAAAACTATATTATTTTAAGCCCCTTATAACCATTTAAATTGCAACTTTATGACTTAAAACGCATAATAAAAAACACATGATCATCATTTTAAAAATAATTTTTTATTAGATTATTAATATGAGATAAATAAAAGTAAAATTAACTTTGAAATTATTGAGCTAAAAAATAAATTGAAATACTAATAAAATTAAGAAAATCACATTATTATAATGAAAAAATAATATTTATTAGAAAAGAAATATAAAAAATAGTTGAATTAACTTTTTAAGTAATGAGGTAACCAAGAAATTAATAAAATTAAAATTACATGCATTTATTGGATTATTTATTGGTATTGTGCTAAGTAAAAGTATATCATGTTTAATCGAGGTATTATTTTTAATATTACTTTTTTTTGCATAGGCTGTATTGAAAATGGCATACAGAAAGTTCCTCTTACACAAGTAGTACTGTATATATGCATCTGTTTCGCTGCCATGGATGACATGCGTTTTTTTAGGGCCACCTCAAGTGGCTGGCCTTGGTTTGGTGTGGCTCCTTTTTTTTGCGGTCGAGGGGAATTTTGTTTTGGACTCCGGATGATAGGGTTGCCAGGCCATTGCAGTCTGCGCTCCGCCAACTCAAATCTGGAACAGCCGAAGACGGGAGGCTCCATTAGCAATTGCCCTTGCTCGATTTCGGAGTGCTTTAAGTGCCGTTTAATTGGCTTTAATTCGAGTGTTTCGCTGCGGTGTGTGTTTGCTTTTCGGTTTTTATCGCCTGGCTGAGGGCAAGCTCATCTTACGGCTAGTACAACCCGGAAAGCAGCACTACTCACCTGGTATTCTCACACACCTGTCTGCGCACACGTTCACTACCCGCAAGCATTCGTATGTGTGTGCAGCGTTGGCGAGGCAGCGGCGCCGGCAGAGCCGAGTTTCCTTTGAGCCGAGTATAACTTCAAGCCAATTGCCCGCTTTCAATTCAGTTGCCGCTGAGTTTTCAACCGATTCAATTCGAGACCGCAAACATCACTCAAAAAATATTCGCCAGTCACCGCCAAGAGAAGTGAGTTTCAGCTAAAGTCGAGGTGCTAATAACATGGCCTAATCCTAGTTCCCCCGTGAACTTTAACTCCGTGTGTGTGTGTGTGTATTTGCCCTTACAATTGACACAAATCGCAAAAACCGAATGAAAACAAAAGTCAATCCAACAATGGCCAGCGAAAAGTGTGCGAATGTCATAATTTGCGTGCCTCGAGTTACGTGAATCCGCCTGTCCGTCCGGCAAAAAAGGAGGCGTGAAATGCTACGTACAGTGTGTGTTGGTTGAGGAGAAAAAACTCAGACTAGAGCAGCCTAAACAATGGGAATATAAATTCAATGGAAACTAATGCAGTTAGAATGGCAAAGAGCAAATGCATTCAAGTTTGTGTCTTAAGTCTTTTGTTTGGCCTGCAAAAGGAAAACTGACTAAAATAAGCGGAAACCAAAGGAAGCATTTATTTTTTGGATCATGCATAAATCAAAGCGATTGCAAAAAAATTTATATTTTAGAGAATGTATACCCGTAAAAACAATATTATTGCTGTTAGTTTGGCAAAAGACAAATGCATTCAAGTTTGTGTCTTAAGTCTTTTGTTTGGGCTGCGAAAGGAAAACTGTCATGCTTAAATCAAAGCGTTTGCAAAAACTCACCCATTAAAAAAAAAAGGGAAAAACAAAAAGCTGAATTTTCTATTCAAAAATCTAAAATTATAAAAAGCCTTAAAATATTTTTAAAAGTTAGGACAACTTATAAAATATATATTTTAAAATAGCAATCATACAATTACGACCTTGAAAACCTTTTCTAAAATTAAAACAAATAAATACAAATCCCCGATAAAATGTTGCACAGATGAAAACTAGAATAAGTGAATAACTTATAAATGTATTTATAAGCCTGAGGCAAACGTGAACAATTGTGTTTGCATAATTTACACAATTGACAAGAGCTGTATTCTATAATTTTGTAATCAATCAATGCAGCTACTAAGTAAGTTTTCTTAAAACGAAAACTATGGAAGAAAGAGAAAGATGTTTTAAAAAATCCCAGGCTTTTATGCATTTTCTTTATGAACTTACAAACTTGAAACAGCGTTACATATTAAATTGGTGCTTAACTTTCTGCATTAAAAAAGCAAAGTAACTTTAATTAGTGCGCTCATAAAACAAGAGTGAAATGCAGAGGCTTATAATGCATGGAAAAGGGTAAAGCTGAACCCTCCACAAAGATGGCTAATTGGACTTCCACCCGCACTTGCATTGCCCAAGAGCGTAATGCACACACTTAAAGGCCGAAAAACCTAAAAATAAAAACCCCAAATAAAGCAATGGGCCGCACATTAACCCATTGCGGGATAGACAAACAAACGGTGGCCGCTAACAGGTCTTTAAACTTGTCACTATTTACCAACATAAACAGATGATGTGCGAGATGTGAACGGGAGTGGGAATGGGAATGGGAAGCGGTGGGGATGGGGATACCACCACTACCGAAAATCCCAATTGGCCACGGCAATTACACGCAGTTGGTCAACACCGCCGCCGTTGTCTCTGCCCGATCGTATTTCATCAGTATCCGCCGGTGACATTGAACAAGAATCTTGCGCGGAGTAGGTTAGACAAACAAACGGCCAACAGCGTGATCTTGAAAATACATATGGTTGTAATGTGACCTCATAAATGGTCACTAAATGCCAAAAACATGAGTAATTTTTGGCAATGGGTGTTTATTAATATCTTATTAAAATTTATAATATTTTATCTAGGATGTATTGCAATAATATCCCTAATCCCATTCCAGATCGCTGCTTAGCCATGGACATATTGAGGAGCGATGCCGAGCGCGGCGAGTCTGATATCGCCAAGTTTTATGCGAACAAAACTATTTTGATTACCGGAGCCACGGGATTTATGGGCAAAGTTTTGGTGGAGAAGTTACTAAGAAGCTGTGGCGATCTAAATGTCATATATCTGTTGATTCGCACTAAAAAGGGAGTGGATCCCAGTGTTCGCAAGGAGCAGTACTTCAAGTGTGTGGTAAGTTCTTCATATCATATCATATCATCATAACTAATCGCTTCGTATTACCGGAAATCAATACATTCCACTATTAAATGCTGTAAATTATACAATTTATGGCTCGTAAATAAGACCCAGCCCTCCTCTCGCTTTAAGCAGCTTAATTAGCGTCTACTTGGTTAGCCACTCTACGCGGTACCACGGGACGTATGCTTAATGGCCATATAAACTGCAATCGAGTGCATCAAAATTCAATGGAATCTTTGAGTGCTGATTATAAATAATAACACTAATTTGCGGGTATTTGGAAATTCTTAAGGTTTACGCAAAAAAAAAAAACTACATTTCCGGGGTTTCTTAAAATATTTCCCAATAATTAATTGCAGACACGATGCGGGTAAACCACCAAGAATATGGATTTTTCGTAATACTATAATTGACCAATAAATAATTGTTAACGGTATTTCGTAAAGTGATTGTTAATAATTATAGGAAAAAATAATTTATTTTATAAAGAACGTGTAAAACAATTAAAACTTTAATTTATTTTTCTTAAAACGTAGTAAAGAATTCGCTTTCAATTTAATGAATATTTTTAAACAAGAAGTATGTGATTCATAGATTAAAAACTCCATTTAAAGTCAGACCAACATTAATAAAAATCTTACAAAATCCGCGGCGATCGCTAATGCCGACCTTGCCCACCGCCCGATAGCCGTAATTTCCACTTGAAATCGCAACGCACTCGCACGTGAACTCGGTTATAAATTCTATATAATTACACGCTATTTCTGGGCACTATGGCAGCTGAACTAATACTCCGTTTGCCCTCCGCCAAAAGGGAAAACCTCCCGCAAATTACCAAATTATCGCACCGCTTAAAGACACAGACATCTAGTGTTACGTCGACGAGCCCACAAAGCCCACAAAGCGACCCACTCAAACACATCCACGGCGTTTATAAGTCAAGGTGATCATTATTGGTAGAAAAAATCCAAAAATTACAATGACTCTTAATTGTTGGCCGTTAAGCGGGCGCTAAAGCCAGCGACATGGCCCATTAGGCGATGGCGATTCTTGGCTTACAGCAGCAAGTTTTGGCTCCAAATTGCAATTCCAACGCCATGACACTTAACTAATGATTTCATGCGCTGCCATTTCAGATCTTTAGCAAGCTGCTGGAGAAGAATCCCGGCATCGTGGACAAGGTGCGCGTGGTAAAGGGCGATCTGCTGGAGCCGGACCTTGGCCTGAGCGCCAATGACACCAACACACTCGCCTCCAACGTCGAGGTGGTGTTCCACTGTGCGGCGAATGTGCGCTTCGACCAGCCGCTGCGTCCCATGGTCATGATGAACGTGGTGGGCACCTTGAAGGTCCTCCGCCTGGCGGAGAAGATGCGCCACCTGCAGGCCCTGGTGCACGTGTCCACCTCGTACTGCCAGTGCAACGAGAGCGTCCTCGAGGAGCGAGCATATCCGGCCCCACAGAACCCCTACTCCATCATCGAAATGGTCGAGACCATGGACGACGCCGCCCTGGCGGAGATCACACCCAAGTAGGTGGTTTACTGTTAAACAGAAAATTGTTATACAAATATTTATTAGATAAACCTATTATAGGTATACGAATATTAGAAAAATCCTTTAAAACATCAAGTTTAAGTCCAGCTTGACATTTTTTTATATTATTTTATACTTTTGGATATTCTACCCTACATATTTTTCAAAAATGTGTTAGTAAGTGCTTAAAAATAATATTAATATTAATTAGATAAACTCTTTATAAAGATAGGAAAGTTATAAGAATATTTTAAATATTCATTTTAAAAGAATCATAAAAAGGTAATATTATTTTATACCTTAGATCTCCAAAATATCCGTCAAAAATATAGCTTATTTATTTGCCTATAAAATATTTTCTTGGAAACTCATTAAATAATATTTTAAGTATTTTAAATATTTGAATTACATATTATAAAATTTTTCTTTTAAGTAGAACATTTTTATTAGCTTATATTTTTAGATGCTTTGTAGCCCATTTATTTTCAGTAAGCAAACATAAAACACAACAATTCCTGTTTAAAAATAGTCTTGTAGCTAAATAGTAGTCGTATGTCAGAAATCCATACTCCATACTCCTTTATACCCCTACCTTGGCACCTAATAACTAGTTTCGTTGACTTATTTTCAGATTGCTGAACGGCTTGCCGAACACGTACGCTTACAGCAAGGCGCTGTCGGAAGATTTAATTTGCAGATACAACAATAAGCTGCCCATAATCATCACAAGGCCCTCAATTGGTGGGTAGTCTACTTTTTTTTTGGCTGCCTCCTGGTTAATTGCTTTATTAAATCCGCCTCTTGCAGTGACGGCCGCCATTCACGAGCCATTGCCCGGCTGGATCGAGGGCGTCAATGGGCCCACCGGCCTGATGATCGGAGCCGCCCGCGGGGTCATCCGATCGATGCACTGCAACCCGGACTACGCCTCCACCGTGATTCCCGTGGACAAGGCCATCAACGGCATGATCCTGTGCGGCTATCAGCGGGGTAAGGCCAGTCAGGAGAAGAAGGCGGGATCTGAGGAAAGGGGCGTGGAGTTCTGCAACCTGTGCATCTCCAGCAAGGCCCTCATGTCCTGGGGCGACAGCATCGAGACGGGTCGGCGGTTCTTCTACGAAACGCCCCTCAGCTTCGCGCTCTGGTATCCGGGGGGATCCATTAAGAAGAACTACTACCACCACCTCTTCTGCGTCATCTTCTTCCACTATCTGCCCGCCTACTTCATCGACTTCTGGCTGCTCGTCTTCGGCCAAAAGCCATTGTGAGTTAACTTTGAACTATAGATCATTAAAAAAATGTAGAAGATAACTTAAGGAAACTAGGAATATCTTAGAAATATTATAAATGTTAAATTTATTTTATTTTAATTTTTACTATGGAACTACTTTTAAAAAATTATAAAAATTATAAAATCCAACTATAATATAATCTTTCAGAATTCAGTATAATCCAATAATTTTATATAATTTACAAAAAAATTTTTTTTTTCTTTTAAATTTTCTTAAAAGCATTTTGAACTTATTATCTCGTTTTAGCTTAAAAGCTTACTAACTAATTATCTATATTTATGTCTTGTGCATTTTATTTTTAACCCCTGATTTGATCCTTCCAGCTTGCTGAATGTCCAGCGCAAAGTGTCGATGGGTCTGAAGCTGCTGCAGTACTACACAACGAAAGACTGGGAGTTCCGCAACGAGCGGTTCCAGGAGATGAGTAGTCAGCTGAACGCCCTGGACCAGGACCTCTTCGACACCTCGGTGGGCCAGGTGAACTGGGAGACGTACATCAGCAACTACATCGTGGGCATGCGAACATATATCCTTGGCGAGAGCGAGGCCACCTTGCCGCAAGCCCGCAAAGTCCTGCGACGCCTCTACATCCTTGACTGGGTGGCCAAGATACTGTTCTGGTCCCTGAGCTTCTGGTTCCTGTGGACCCATCTGGATGGCTTTGTAGAGCGCGGAGACGCCTTCATCCGATCCTCGCTGAGCAACATTTACCACGAGCGAAACAGCACCATTCACGCCTAAGTTCTTTTGTAATTATGTACCTACTTCAAATATAGTCCACAAGATTTTCTTTGTTTTTAAGTAAATTTTCTGGTGTTTACTTTAAATTAAGAGATGAAAGTTAACTTTATTTAAATTAATTAGAACATTAAAAAAAAAGATTTGAATCATTTTTACAGGAAGTTAACAAAAAGCTATAGGAATAAAGGTCAACAGACCTAAACACTAAAGGTAAAAAGCAGAAGTGCAATAGGTATAAAAGCAACAGGTCTAAAGCAAAAGCTAAAAAGCAAACTTGCAAAAGCAAAAACACAAAATTTAAAAGCAAAATAAAACATAAGTATCAATTAATTTTTACAATAAAAATTCTAAAATATTTTGGTAATGTTTAGAATGGTTAAAAGTTTATTTAAAATATTTTGCAATACAATTTTCTTTGCATTATAATAAAAATATAAATAAATAAATAAAAATATACCTATAAATATATTAACAATTTTTTAAATAAATATATTTAAATAGGTATATTTAAAAAATTGTTAAAATATTTCTTTAATATTATAATGCCAAAAAATGTTTATTGCTAAATATTTTTATTTAAGCACTCTGCTTTTGATTGTAGGTTATTATTGAAATTTTAAAGTGTTTATATCAAAATCCAGTACATCTGATCCCCAATTGAAATCGACACTCAGCACAAGATGATAAATCATTCCTTAATCTTGGAGTCAAAGAAAAACGTGAACGTGAAACCGATAACACAGAGCACCCTAATCTCTGCCTGGCAACGAATAATCCACCACCGCAGTGGAGTTCAGTTCCTAATGGGCACTCGGCAAGCTTTCGAGAGCTTTCGGCTCTCGCGAGTAACAACCACGAATCGTTTAGTTCGGGGGGAATATATAGAGAGAACATATATATATATCTACCGAAAGTTCCTCGGTCAGTTTGGTGCGGCGTCGAATAGCGAGCGGTTGTTGAGCAGCGGAGCCAACAGCAGTGAAAAGAGGAACTTCCAGTCCAACAACAGACAGCAAGCAGCAGCAGCATGTATCACCTGAAGAGTCTGGCCCGCCAGGGAGCCCTGCGCCAGCCGGAGCTGGCCACGCTGGCCAAGGCCCTGCCCACGGCGGTGATGCACTCCGCCCGCGGCTACGCCACCGAGCACCAGATTCCCGATCGCCTGAAGGACGTGCCCACCGCCAAGGATCCGCGCTTCTTCGACATGGTCGAGTACTTCTTCCACCGCGGCTGCCAGATCGCCGAGGAGTCCCTCGTCGACGACATGAAGGGCAAGCTGACCCGTGACGAGAAGAAGCAGAAGGTGAAGGGCATCCTGATGCTGATGCAGCCCTGCGACCACATCATCGAGATCGCCTTCCCCCTGCGCCGCGATGCCGGCAACTACGAGATGATCACCGGCTACCGGGCGCAGCACAGCACCCACAAGACGCCCACCAAGGGAGGCAAGTGTTAACTAGAGATTTACTACCCAAAAGGTATTAATTTTGGGGGCCCAACTAAAATTTACTGGGAAAAATAGCTATTATTAAGAGTGAGTTCCGGTAAAAAAGGCAGTAAATCTAGGTTACAATTTGTAGCTCCTTAAATTTTTAAAGACCCTAGAAATGTTCCATTTAATATTATAAAAAAAAAATTCTGTAGGATGACCTAATAGCTATACATCATATAAGCAAACATAGCCTCCCTTCATATGCAAAACCTAAAGTGCTATTTTTAAAGACCTCAAATATCTTTAAAAACCCTACAATACCCAGCATATTGAAAGCATCTTTAATCCCATTTCTTAAAAAACCCTATAGCAACAACTGCCTTGTTGCAAAATCGATTTTTCCTCCGGCATTTCTGGCATTATGTCTTGACTTTTCGAGTTATGTAACTCTGTGTGGGCCACATAGAGCCCCCCTTTCCCTGGTTCTGCGCATGTTCTGCCGCCTGTTTTGTTTACGTTTTAGCCGACACCCGCCCCCTTTTTGGCCCTTTCAGGGTTTTCACACCGCATTGCATAAGGCTGAGACATTGGGACACGTGTTTTCATTAGATTTCCAAACCCTTCAAGTGTTTCAAACAAAATTCTGCCCCTGTTTTTTTCGCACATTTTATTATTTTCGAGCTGGCAAATTTTATTTCGATTCTTTCGATGTTTGTTTTTCCTCTGGCTGGGTGCTATTTATAATGGACTTTTGCTTGTGTTTTGCTTTCTAATTGAAATGAGAACACAGCGCTGCACAGTGTGTCAAGTAGTGGGTAAAAAATAACGCCCCCGTAGCCCCAAAAAAACCGAAAAACCCCCTTGTTGTCAGGCCATTCAAAGTGTTTGTTCCGAATTTTGTCCTCTTTTTTTCTAGTCTCGCATAATTAATTATAGAATCAGTTCAGTGCTTATCAAATGTGAAAAGTACTTGACAAGGGAATCTTATCTGACCTTGGCTATGCGCAAAAATAGCAAACAAAATAGCCCAAAAATTCTATGCCCCTATACCGTTTGTTGTTTACGATTATTGCCACGCTTCTTGGCGCTTTATGATCTTGTTTTCGAATCTAAAATCGATCATGTGGTCTGGGGTTTCGGGTAACCAGAGCTGTAAACAGCCGTAGTCGTGTGTTGCCAGGTGACCCCGCCTTATGTCTTGTTAATGATTCACTTAAATACGGCTCTGCTATTTCAGTGCGAAAGGTGCTAAAAGTTGCTAGTTTGTTTATTTACCTAGTACTAGATCAATGGACAGTGTTTAATGGCCACCATTTTGTACACTCCCAGTGGCCATGCTCTAATTAATGCTAATTCCCGCTGATGCATCTGCCATTTAGCTGTTAATTATTTAATACGTTCTGCGTAAATTTTCGAGTTGGGTCTCGAATTTCGGCGAAATTGCCTTTCAGAAAGCCGGCTTGTGAATTTCGTTTCATTTTATTGCCGCGTCTGCTGGATGTTTGAGTGTGCGTTTGCGGGAAACTGGTTTCAATTTGCCCGGGGTGTCTGTCAGATCGGCTTTTTGTTCACGTGATAGTCACGTTGTGCCAAAAAAAAGGAAGATAGAATGTGCCTCGACTATGAAATACCCGTTACTAAGCAAAAGCAAGCAGTCGCAAGCAGCGCAAAGCAAGCAGTCGCTTGAACGTGGCGCCATCTATGTGGCGGACAATTCTTTATTTGCTTATAACTTTTTACTAAGTGGTCCGATTCAAAAAATTTAAACTTGCGCTGCGTAGGAACCCCTAGAATCTGTATTTCGAGACACAACTCTCAAGCTCTTATAGTTTCCGAGGTCTCAGGGATCAACTCGGCTAGTGATCCTGATCAAGAACAAATATGCTTTATAGCTTCCTTCTACCTGTTACATACTTTCCCCTTATACAATATACCCTCTTGCTCTACAAGTAACGGGTATAAAAACTGGGAGAATATGACGAATGCGTCATTGGCTGTACCACTGTGCTTTTTGTGGAGCATTTCTCACATGGGGGTCCATTCAAAACCGATTTGATCTGGTCTATACGGCACTTTCTACACATGTCGATGAACCGATCTAAATTGTCTACCCAATTGAGGGGTCTGCCCTGTAATTACCCAACTGCAACTCAGAATCGAACGCGTCAAAATAAAAACTTGGGGACAGTTCAACACAACTGATAATGTAAGGCGGGCCTATCATATACTATATATGTATTTTATGGGGGTATTTATACACATGCACATTGCACACATTAGTTGCAGTAAATAGCATTTCCATTTCCCACAAGTACTTGACGGTTATCTTATTGACTAACAAGTTCCGATTTTATTTACTCCCCTCGAGAGTTGCACTCGAAACTTCGAATGCAAATCGGTGTCAATCGTGTTACACTGAAGTGGGTTATGGGGGACTTACCCCCTGGCAAAAACAAACAAACCTGTGCGAGATATCATAGCTAAGAGGTTGATCACGAAATGGCATGTTTTTTTTAACTCAGCCAACTTTGCTGGGGGTGCGTCTCTATAGATGCGTCACTTCCGCTCCTTATCGCATATACCTTATCCAACTTGTAGATCTCAAGGCCTCAAGGCCCCAAGATTTCGGAGAAGGCTGCCCACGCCAGCGCATGGAGCTTTTGCACTCAGCGTTTTAATCATATGGCGTAGAATTCTGGTCAGCTGACTGGCTGAGGCAACCGGTTGGCTCTATCCGAAAGTAAAGATCGCCGCTTGTTGCCAATGGGGGGTACATATAGAATATGGTCTTATAGACATATAGACGTGGCCATACGGCACACACAGCCGCACGATCGAGCCCCCAAATGTGTTATCGCACCCGATTGTATAAGCATACCAGCTAGGCGAGCTGTCGTCGTCGGAACATTAATAGATTCATTTGTTGTATTCATATATTGTTTTTCGAAAACTTATTGGGCAAAAAAAGCGAAAACAAGTCGCCTGATAAAGCCGGTTGCCGCTGGTCTTCTGGCATTTCATATTTCTGCCTCTGCCTCTGTATATGCTTTTTGTTTTTCGATTTTTATGGTAAACATACATAAGCGAAAAGAAAGGCGAAGACCGGGGCTTCGGCAAATAGAGAGGGCGTCGCTGTCGTCAAGCGCGCTGGGGTACAGTCAGCACAGTTCTCAGCTCGATTCGCGGTTCGAAATGATGAAACGACTTGGCTCACTCAGCAGAAAGCCAGAGAAATGACGCAGAAGAGTGGAGAAGAAAGGGTCTGTAGACTCTAGAAATTCCAAGAAATATAGATTCTAACGCTAAGAAAAGTTTCAGATATGCTAAGAACTTTTCCAGGAAGGTAAAACCAGTTATTTTTAACATGAACCTTTAATAGTTCTAATAATACTATAAACTATCTTAAAGTTTTAAATATTCCAAGCAAAAGAAATATAGGTTATAACGCTAGGAAAAGGTTTAGATATCTTAAGAACTTTTCCAAGAACTTAAAAACAGTAATTTTAAACATGAATCTATAATAGTTCTAATAATACCATAAACTATCTTAAAGTTTTTACTATTCCAAACAAAAGAAATATAGGTTCTATCGCTATGAATAGTTTTAGATATGTCAGGAACTTTTCCAATAACTTAGAACCCGACATTTCCAACATGAATTTGTAATAGTTCTAATAATATAATAAATTATCTTAAAGTTTATTTCTATAAACCAAAGATTACTTGCTTTAAAAGATTAGAGATTCCAGTAAGACCCTTGAGTAGTCTATTCTTAGATTGTTTACAAGTAAAACTCCACATAACTTTTCGCCTTTACTTGAGAAATGGAAATGTACTATAAAACCAGACGGTCCCCTTCAAAAACCATGATACCCAAATACAGTCCACTCAGTACAAGATGATTTGTAATTCGCAAATCCGTGTACTCATCGTATTTTTGTTTATAAGTTCCAGTTGCCGGGCCCCAAATAAATTCACACAGCTGATAATGTGGAGAACTCAGTTCGAGTGCGAAAATCGAATCATGATTTTTTTGTTTTTTCTTTCTAAAGTTCGCTTTATTCATGGTCACTAGCGGCCTGGCAACGCGGCATTTAATTTAATCCACAGAACGAAACTAATTTTAGTTTTTATAGTCATGTTTTTTGGGGGCTCGTCCCGTATTTTAAATTAGGGAAGTCATTAAGTCAGCTAGCTTTCTGTCCATATAAACCCCATTCAATGGAACTTGCTCTGGCCAATAAATATTTATCGATCCATAAAGCGAGCACTTTGCTCTTTCAAGTTCTTACAATTGAACACGCTTATTAAATTCGAATTACAAGCAGGAAACTGTGGCTTATCTAATCGCCGCCCTCCCAAAGATATCAAAATTAAATGTGCCAAGCAAATAAAGATAGGAGGCGAGGTGTTTTTTTTATATGGGTTCTGGGTTCTTGGGACTGTTGCGCCATCGGCGAAAGGTTTCCCCACGTCTGCCAGATGCAATGATTTTCCTTTCGGGGGGCACGTGCTTGGGAAAAAACCTAATGAGAAACATTCGCTTGTTGTATCATCGAGGAAAACTTTTGCTTTCCGCGAGGAATTCGTGTAGTTTGCCGTCTATTTTTGGCTTCGTCTATTGGATTTAGGCCAAAAATGAAAGCTGCATCAAGGTTGCCCAAGTTCTGAGTGTACACTGTACACCTGTCGTATACGTAATGTGCTTATGCAATTGTTTGCTCCCTTTTTGGCAGGTATCCGCTTCTCGTTGGACGTGTCACGCGATGAGGTCAAAGCCCTGTCCGCCCTGATGACCTTCAAGTGCGCCTGCGTGGATGTGCCATTTGGCGGCGCCAAGGCCGGCCTGAAGATCAACCCCAAGGAGTACTCCGAGCACGAGCTGGAGAAGATCACGCGCCGCTTCACCCTGGAGCTGGCCAAGAAGGGCTTCATCGGACCCGGCGTCGATGTGCCGGCCCCCGACATGGGAACCGGCGAGCGTGAGATGTCCTGGATCGCCGACACCTATGCCAAGACCATCGGCCACCTGGACATCAATGCCCATGCCTGTGTCACCGGCAAGCCCATCAACCAGGGCGGCATCCACGGACGCGTCTCGGCCACCGGTCGCGGTGTCTTCCACGGCCTGGAGAACTTCATCAACGAGGCCAACTACATGAGCCAGATCGGTGGGTATATCTATTGGAATTTATAATATAGAAAAGATCATCTAATGTGTTATATCTTGCTCCTTAGGCACCACTCCCGGCTGGGGCGGCAAGACCTTCATCGTCCAGGGCTTCGGCAACGTGGGTCTGCACACCACCCGCTACCTGACCCGCGCCGGCGCCACCTGCATTGGTGTGATTGAGCACGATGGTACTCTGTTCAACCCGGAGGGCATTGACCCCAAGCTGCTGGAAGACTACAAGAACGAGCACGGCACCATTGTGGGCTACCAGAACGCCAAGCCCTACGAGGGCGAGAACCTGATGTTCGAGAAGTGCGACATCTTCATTCCAGCCGCCGTCGAGAAAGTCATCACCAGCGAGAATGCCAACCGTATCCAAGCTAAGGTAGGAAATTATCTTATATAACTCTGAAATCTAGTGTATAATTCAAGTTTTAGAACTTAAGACCTAAGAATTCGCGGTCAATTGAGTTAAACTTGATTTAAAAGCAAAAAAAACTAGATTAAATGTGATTTTTTGGTAATATTGATTTTAATTCGACTTTATTTTATTTATCTAGCTCTGTATAATCTAGATTCTAGATCTTAAAACCTAAGAATTCGCGGTCAACTTAGCTAAACTTCATTTGAAACCAAAGAAAACTAGATAAAATATGATTTTTTGATAATATTGATTTTAATTCGACTTTAATTTATTTATACAGCTCTACAACTTTAGACCTAAGAATTTGCGGTCAATTTAGCTCTACTTCATTTAAATCCAAAGAGAACTAAATAATATATGATTTTTGATAATATTGATTTTAATTCGATTCTAATTTATTTCAGATCATTGCCGAGGCTGCCAACGGCCCCACCACCCCCGCTGCCGACAAGATCCTGATCGATCGCAACATCCTGGTCATCCCCGATCTGTACATCAACGCCGGTGGTGTCACCGTCTCCTTCTTCGAGTGGCTGAAGAACCTGAACCACGTCTCGTACGGTCGCCTGACCTTCAAGTACGAGCGCGAGTCCAACTACCATCTGCTCGGTAAGTTATATACCACTACTATATCTGAAAGCTGTAGGCTCTTGAAGGCACCTGCTCCTCATCTCTCTATCTTTTCTACTTTCGGCTCATTGATCACGCCATCTCATTGATCGGTTTATGGATTACTTAAGCTATGATTTAGAGAATACAAAACCTGTACAGAATAGCGCTTGCTCTTTCGGCATTTGCTCTTCCCAAATCGGTTGAGATTTAAACTTGTTTCTCCGCCTTCCAAAATTTCGTTTGCCTTTACTTTACTTTCGATCCTATCCACCGACACAAACAAACCCACCACCAAGAGACTCTAAGATCGTTATTTAATTTTGAAGTATCATCTAAGTAATTCGTTGTTTATTCTTCTTCTTTTTTCCGTTTCTCTATCAACAATGTAGCTTCAGTCCAACAGTCAATTGAAAGAATCATTAATGACGGTACATTCTAATTATTAATTCTTCTTTTCGTTTCCACCTATCCATCCTAAAACCCGAAACCAAAATATTTTTACCTCATGTAAACCCTACTATATTTGTTATGTAAACATTTTCTGTAGTTAGTTTTGTTCTGTGCCTATTCAACTTGTTATTTTTGCATTATCCTCAACTCATTTTGATATCATAATCACATTAATATAAGGAACCATCAAATCCAATGCTCTAATTCAGTATCTGTAGTTATTTGGTGGCTTAAAACCTTGTCATTTATATGTACTCTTCCCCATGAGCATGTGGCACTCTCGACTAATCGCTTTGTCCTCTTTTTGTATCCCCAATCGCTGTCTTCCTGCAGAATCCGTGCAAGAGTCCCTGGAGCGTCGCTTCGGCCGTGTGGGCGGTCGCATCCCCGTGACCCCCTCCGAATCGTTCCAGAAGCGCATCTCCGGCGCCTCCGAGAAGGACATCGTCCACTCCGGCCTGGACTACACCATGGAGCGCTCCGCCCGCGCCATCATGAAGACGGCCATGAAGTACAACCTCGGCCTGGACCTCAGAACCGCTGCCTACGTCAACTCCATCGAGAAGATCTTCACCACATACCGCGATGCCGGCCTGGCCTTCTAAGCCCGCTGCTGAGTGTGCTGTCTAGCCCCCAGACTATTAACTAGTTAATTAAGCAATCGAACTCAAGAGCATAACTATTGCTATTGCTCCTCCATGCACCGCCGTCTTAGATGAAAATGTCACAAAAAACCGAAATGCAAGAATCGTAATTTATATCTATGGCAATTGGAGCTGGCCGGAATTACTCTTTTTAACAAACAAAACAAAAGCCAACTTTCGCCCGTGTTTCGTATTAAGTTGAACAAGTTGCGAGCTTATTATTGTTGATTTTCTGTAATTTTTAAGTTAATGAGCGTCAAAGTGAAGCAATTGCATTTTCAATTATGTATCGCAACGTCTCGTACCGTCAAGTCACGTTTATCGTACGATCGCTCCGTTGCCGTAACATTAAAATAATCAAATATACACAAAACTAAACTCTAAACAAGTGCATTTTAATTGTCAATTGGAGTTGGCCACTTAGCTGATCACAATGGAATACAATTGTTTGTCTCGATAATAAACTACTGGTACGCAAAAACGTATACATCGTTGGATCGTTTTGGAATGTATCAAAAATATATGGGTTCTATATAATACTATAAGTACACTTTTGTGGCTGTGGTCCGTATACAAAATTGGAAGAGGTGTAATAATCGTGTAAAAAACTATTCGCTTACAAGCTACAGGGTATAAATGTCTCCCGGATCTGAGTGCATGTCAACGTTGTGCAATCTTGCGTTACGAGTGGCGAATCAAAGAACCAAAGATTTGGGAAACAATTGCTGCTTCACATAGTCGTTGATCATCTCCATGAGCAGCTCGCGAGTGACTTTCGGATGCTGCAGCACGTAGCCAAAGTCTTTCAGTTTCGTGTTGTCCAAGTAGAGGTGCTTGTGCTGGAGCTGCTCCTCGTCGAGGTAGGGTGTCAGCGGGGTGTTGTCGATGCCGTTGCGCTGGCAGATCTCGGCCCAGGGTGCCATGTGCTTGTCGTTGATCTCGCCAACGGTGTCCGTGGGATAAAGCTAAAAAACAATTGGAATATATTAATAAAGTATGATTGAAACACTAAGCTTTGCAGTTTGAAATCATTGCTTCGGAAGTATTTATCTAACTCTTACCTTTGCCAAATTCGACATGACAAGTCCGAAAAAGTCCAAATTGATGTCGAAAATATCCACCAATAGATTACTAATGCTGCCCTGCGTCGATGCTGAATCATCAGAGATATTGTAGATCTGGCCGGCGGTCTTGGGACTCTGAGCCAATTGCCAAATGGCAGCGCATACGTCCGATACGTGCACTGTATTCAAACGCATGGCATCGTTCCACAGCAGCTTCATTGTCTCGTTGAGGTATTTGTAAATGGCAGCGATTATAATGCGCGGCACTGTAAACGAAAAGTGGACGGTGGGGTCCGGTTTTGTCAATTACATCAATTATCGGGAATCAGTGAAGAGGGAGACTCACTCAAATAGCGCTTATCGCCAATGCCATAGACCACGGGCAAACGGACGACCGTGTAGCTGAGATCGTCGATGTTGGCCAGCTCCTTCTCCACCTTCAGCTTCTGCCTGGCCACGCCCGTCCATGGATCCAGCTTGCAGTCCTCCTTCAGCGCCGTCTTCTCGCTGCTGTTCATGCACCCGGAGCTGAGTTCCACGTAGCGTTTGACCCGCTGGTTGGCCGCCTCGTTGGCGCAGTTCAGGCTGAGCTTGAGGATGCCCTCCTTGTAGACGGCATCGTCCTGGTTGGCACGCGTCTCGGCCGCACAGTTGATCACAATGTCCCAGGCCCTTCCGGTCGTGGGGTGTGGCGCAAAGGCCGCCTTGCAAGAGGCTGTAACAACAAAGGGGAGCGTTCCAGAACAGGTTTAGGTGCATTAGCAGTAGGGTGGCTCGTTTCGGGAAGAACTGGTGAGGTGCTTTTTAAAATTCTTGTGAAATATAAACTAGGGACTTCAAAATATGTGTTGTTTCAGAAGTCTTGAAGTGGGTACATCTAGATCTAACTGCTTTAGATGATTCACTTGACTTTGCACAAAATCTAGAGGTTTTAATCTGTTATTTCACCACAACATTATTCACATCCTCCTAGTGAGCGAGCCACCCTAATGTTAGGGCTACCTACCGGCGTTTATGAGGTTGGCGCTGCAGAACTCCACACGATCGCTCTCGAAGACCCGCGCCTGCTCCTCGTTCAGCCAGGCCATCTGGGGAGGGGTCTTATCGGCCAACCGTATTTCCTGCGCCAGTTCATTGTCCAGCAGATAAGTGGCCAAGTTGCGTCCGATGAAGCCGCAGCCTGCGGGTGAGAAGCACATAAATGCACAGCGGCGTGATGCAGTTGGTGATAAGCGGGGATAAGTAGGGGCCACTGGGGGCTGCGCGGTCATCACT
Organism: Drosophila mimetica; assembly: GCA_037075245.1. NCBI lineage: Eukaryota > Metazoa > Arthropoda > Insecta > Diptera > Drosophilidae > Drosophila > Drosophila mimetica. The sequence goes on along the minus strand of JBAMCH010000023.1, from coordinate 4,587,621 downwards.
TACCACCCAAAATCAGAACAGTCGGCTTCTCAGACATGCTGCAGGCGCGACACGGTCAACCGGAATGGAAATGGGAATGAGTCAAGTCGAGAGATGAATGATATATTTGTTAGCGGTCGAAACGGTTTTCTTTTGTTGTTTGGCTGTTTTCAGTGTGACCGTCGCTCAATGTCCCCGAATAGCTAAGCTCAATAATGCTGCGATCACACTGTGGCGCACAGTTCTAAAGTACGTTACTTATAGACTATTCACACTATATACAATACTTTCTGAATAGTCTTTATAGCTTTACCGTTTCTTAAAATTCCCAGCTACTACTTTGTGCCACGTTTTTATGCGAAATTTAGCACATGAGTCCTTTAAATATTAGATAAACCAACTTCACATTTCAGCATTTGATTTTTTTAATACAACGGCAAGAGCTTATTAAGGAATTCCTCCATAGAAATCTAGCGTTACGTAGTATACGAGGCGATCAAAAACATAAAATGTCCACATATTTATAAAAAGACAATAAAGTTCTTCCATCTTTGAAGATGGACATTTAGGGTATTCCCCAATCACTTGACTTGAGAAATTCCCGTCAGCTGTCTGTCAGCTGTTCCGTACAAGTTCAATTTCATTTCAAAAGTCAAAAACCTTGCGCCATTTTCGATTGGTCATTCTATCGAAAGCTTACATTTGTCAAAAAAACGCGGAATATATTGCAATTTCTCAGGACTAGGGAATCAGATATAATCGGCGATAATGGATGTGGACGAGGAGCCATCGTGCAGCAGCAAGGGCGAGAAGCGCTTCGAACTGAAAAAGTGGGACGCCGTGGCCTTGTGGGCCTGGGACATCGTGGTGGACAACTGCGCCATTTGCCGCAACCACATCATGGATTTGTGCATCGAGTGTCAGGCGACCCAGATGACCAAGAACGACGGGGAGTGCACCGTAGCTTGGGGCGTCTGCAACCACGCCTTCCACTTTCACTGTATCTCACGCTGGCTGAAGACCCGTCAAGTCTGCCCCCTGGACAACCGCGATTGGGACTTCCAGAAGTACGGCCGCTAAGATCGGGACAAAAAAATCTTGTAATACCTTCTAGTCGCAGGTCTCGAGGGTTAGGAACGAACTTCAGAACGGATAGTTCCCAATTCCCCAGATATTCCTCAACAACCTATTTTTTTTGTAACGCAAGAAATAAAAGCTGTAGAACATTGAAAAGATTTTCTATGTATACTTTTTGTACTGTATATAGCTTTAAATCAGTTTTATTATGTTGAAAATCAGAGTTTTCAACTTTTTTTTATTAGGCTTGGCAACTCTGCAAAATTTTTATCGCTTCTTCTTCGAAACTTTCCATCAAATGACAGCTGTTTGAGAATCGAACAGGAACCGTTTATAGTTGCTCCCTCTTTTAGTTTGAATTGTAGGAGCACTTGATAAATTAATCAAATTTGAGAAAATAAAACGCTGTCACAATCTCCAAATTAAAACGCTTGCAAAAAATTTACAAAAAAGAAAAAGTTTATTTTTAAACCTGTGCAACTTACCTTCGCGCGGTATTTTCTTGCGACCGTCGAACACCCTTACCGTCGTTTTTGCTCGTGATCTGCCCACGGTCACACTTGCATTTTAGCTAAAAGAAAAGCTGCAGGAAAAAATTGGCAATAAAGTGCAGGAGCAGCCGAAGCAATGGACCAGGCCGAAGTGGGCAGTGCGTGCCTTGCAGCGCCAAAGCGCCGCTTTCCGGCCACCGCGGGATGTGGGCGTGAGTCGGCCGCCACGCCCCCGCAGCCTCCGCTGCCGCAAATCTCGGCCGAGGAGGAGCCGCAGATAAAACAGCGCAAAAGAGAGCAGGAGGAGAAGGAGGAGGAGCAACTGAATCGCATCCAGGACTCGGGACGCAACCTGCTGGACTTTTGCGACGAGCTGCTCATCGAGATCTTCCAGTACCTGGACACATTCTCCATCATGGCGGTGATGCAGTGAGTCCAGTTATCAGCTGCGTTGCGGAAATCTCTGGGAAATCCCTAATTCTTTCAAATATCCACCGGATATCCCCAGAACTTTCTCGGAAGGGATGCTTTTTTATCGCAGATAACTTTACTTCCTCCTAATATTTATGTTTTAGTTGTATCTCTGGATTCTAAAAATGATGTATTTCGGCATATGTAAATGCATTTTAAGTGCATATAATTGAGATTACTAGAGATTTCTGTTACATGTTACATGAATGGTTCCCATTATAACCCACAATATTTTCCAGTTGCTCGCCTCGTTTGGAGAGTCTCCTTTTGGACCATCGCTTCTATCACTGCATAGATCTCAGCAACGGACCGCTGCCCATGGGCATTCTCGAGGAGATTCTCGGCCGAGCCACCGAAAAGACGCACACCATCAAAATCTGCGGACCGCCATCCTCTCAACATGTAGCCGGCGAGGGTCGCCAGTTTACCCAGACCCTAAGCTCCGTCTTTCCCAAAGTGGCTACCCAGCTAAAAGTGCTGGAGCTGCAGGGCGTCAGCCTGGACTTCGAATATGTGCGTACCACTACCAGAAGATCCTAATTATGCATTAATGTTCGTTTTTCCTTTAAGATACACATTTCTGAGTTTCCCGCCTCGCTAAAGCGTCTCAAGCTGAATGATTGCAGCGTCAAGGTGGGCATGGCCAAGAGCATATTCCACTCCATAGAGGTGCATCTGGTGGAGCTAGAGGTGCGTTAGATCCACAATTGACAATTTAAGCGACTATCCAAACTCTGTATCCTTTAGGATCTCAGCATTGAGGACAACACCTGGTTTGAGCCCTACTACATTATGGGCCTCTCGAAGCTGCCTTCCCTGCGTCGTCTCAGTCTCAAGGGCTGTCAGATGCTCTGCAAGTTTGTGCCCTATGGCAGCATGGCGGCCCGCTTTGGTTTCCAAAAACTAGAGGTTGGCATTGGCTAGTTAGTTAGCCCAATTTTTAATCCTTTTTCATTTTCAGTCACTTGACCTACGTTTGACGCCCATCAACAACCCAGATCTCCAGTGCTTCAGCGCTATCGAGAGCCTAAAGGAGCTGCTTCTGGAGTCGCCGCCAAACCCGCCCGCCGAACAAACCGCCGCTGAGAAAACCAACAACGGCAACGCCACTGACGAGGCTGACGCCCCAAAGCCGGCTTCGGTAAAGGTGCTCAACGACGACGAGCCGTCAACGTCGCGTGCCGCCATGGAGCATCTGCGGGCATGCATGCAGGGCAAGGAGGAGGGCACCGATATGTTCAACTCGGACAACTGCAACGAGAGAAAGGAGGGTGAGCCGTCACCGGTGCAAGCGGAGCCAGCCTCAAATAGCCAAGAACAGGAGGGGAAACGGATCAGAGCTCCGTCGGAATCCGAGGATGAGGATACCTCCTCCACTTCGGGCACCTCAGCCTCCTCCTCGGACAAATCAGAGGTGGCCTCGCCGCCCAGAAATGGCCATAATGGCGAACCGCCTGTTCGCTCACCGGTGCTGGTGATTTCGTTGCCAAGCGTAGCCGATCTTCCACCACGTCCGCCGGCAGCGGATGCGAACAATGCCGGAGCTCCCGGGCAGGAGCCCAGACCGGAGCCCAGACCCACGCCCCGGGCTTACATCTATGTGCCCGAAGTAAACGAGAACCGCGAGCGTCAACAGCGGAATATGATGGCCATAATTGAGCAGTCGGCGGAACAGTTCCGCCACTTACGCGGCAATAACCCCGCCTTTAGTCGTTTCCTTCCGCGACACGATCAGGTTATCTACATGAATCCCACTATGAATGTCCTGTGCGCAACTCGACGCCATCGCTCACATCCGCGCCCCAACTACGATCAAGTGGTGCAGCACCCGATGTTTTGGAACATGCTGGACCCACTCGATCGCGATCACAATCGACGCATGCGCCACCGTCCGACGATCGCCTCACCCACATCACCTCAATACTATGTAACTGATCGCGCGATGTACAGCTTTGGTAGAGCTCCGAGACCTGTCCAACCCGACGTTGTATGGATTCGCAATGTCAACCGTTCGCCGGACAACAGACTGGAGCGTCTGTCGTTGCGCAACTACAACCTCATCACAAATCACACGCTGGAGCATCTGGTTCAGTGTTCCCCCAATCTGGTCTACATCGATGTAAGCGGAACAAGCATCACAGTCTCGGGATTGCGGCGCTTCAAAAGCAGCAAGCCCGAGTGCGAAGTGGTTGCCAATCACCTGGAGGCGTTCGAGGAGCAGGGACAGCAGGAAGAGGAGGAGGACGATGTGTTGGTGGTGCTGCCCAGCGTGGAGAATCCACAGAACGATCAGCAGCCACCGAAATCGCCCCCACCACCACCACCACCCCCATCTCAGGAACTGGCGGCCCCATAGAAGATTATCATTTAACTCTATTCTTTGTATCATTGTGTACTGTAAACATTTTTTTTGTCGAATTAGGCCGTGCTGGATTATCATTTTTAGCAAGACGACGACGACATGGCCAAGCCGATGAACCCACAACGCTGGCTACAAGCGAGTGCTGTAGCTCAGCCCACTAGTATTACGTTCCAAACTAATCAAGCCCTTGTACTATACGCCAGGCTCAATGCATTGTATAAATCCAAGAGTCCCAACACCACAAAAAGAATTCCTCTAGTTAGGCATTAAAGAACGCGCGATGACTTTGGTATATGTATAATATAATGAAATGTTTATTTGGTAGCTCTGTAGCATGTAAGGACAGCATTGTTCGGGGTTTCGGCGTTTAAAATGTATATAAATTCTAGAAAGAAGTGTAAGATGTGAGAGTTTACTTCTCGGTGCCATTGGAGGATTCCTCTTCCCCGGCATCCGACTCCTCGGAATCTGTATCCGGCTCCGATTCGCTGGAGCTCTGACAATCGGCTATCTCGCCGGTGAAGAAGATCACCGCCTTGGGGATAACGCGCTCCTTCAGGTAAAAGCCCAGTTCAAAATCGTTCTGCAGTATGGCCTGTAGTTTGGATAAATGTAAGTAGGTTCTAGTCAATAAACTACTCTGAACTCACATTAGCGTCACAATAATTGGGATCTTCAGTGTCGTCCGGCAGCTGAGGCGGCGAGAAAAAGTCAAAGAACGATGGCTGTTCATTCGGATCATCTGTTCAAGGATTTGGTCAAAATGACTGGTGAACATGGTAGATGTTTCATTATGACCTTACCCTTCTTTCCACGGTCCTTGGATGGTTTCCAATCGATGACACAGCCCTCGCATTTGTAGATCTCGGCGCCGTCGTAGGAAAGTGGATCATCTGGATCCGGTAGACAGTTGAGGAAGTACGTCTTGGTCAGCACAGTGTTGGTGAAGAAATCATTGGGGTCGAAGTGGAACTGTATGTCGAACTTGACCACCGGATCGTTATAGAGACTGGAGCGGATGTCGCTCAAGCACTGAATGCAGTAGGATTAGTTAGTTAGTTGGTTAGTTTTCGAAAACTTTCAAATAATAATAAAAATATTATAAACCTTGATAAATTTATCAATTATCAGTGTTAATAGTTCAAGATCAATAAGGTTTGATTTAAATAAAATAATTTTTGAAAATTAGTATGGTAAAGAAACTTAGTTCTTGCTTAGGTATAATACTCCCATTATGATCAAATACTCACCTCTAAAATTTTCTCGTCCTTCTTGCTAATGAACTCTGTATAAGAGGCCTTGAGCACTTTTAACCAAAAGTTAGGAACACTTTGACTTTCTTGGGAATCCCCGTAGTTCTGTTTCCTGAATTCACTGTTTCAAAATAGGCCTACATTAGGATCGCCTTATAAATACCATATATTACTTACTCCAGGATCTTCTTGCGCTTCTCGAAAATGACATTGTGCTTTGCTTCGTAGTCCTTCTCCATGTTATAAATATCGCGCTGCAAAGCACAATCCAAATTGATGGTTTCCATATAGAGCTGCTTCAGCTCGGTAATGGTTTTTTTCTCATCTTCAGTGAACTTGAGATCCGGCTTTAAGCAAACATTATGTTCTGGTAAATCATAAAAACCAAGCGACTTACATTCGAATCGACCTTGGGCGGAGCAGTATATTTAACTCGTGGAGGGTTCCTGTTTCGTACGGTTTCCATTTTGGGATCACAAAACAGCTAAAAGTTAAGAAAATTTTGCTTTTTATGGGGATTTTTTATTCTAGCCTAAATTTTTGTTGGATACGTTGTGACTATCGTCGTGAGAATGAAAACTGAACTAAAAGTTCTCCAAAACTTTCAGCACAAAAGTCAGCGCCCTCTTTTCGAAAAAATTTTGAAACTCACCCTACTAGACATTTTTGGTTTGGAACTAAATATTATTAAGTAAATTAAATTTTAGAAAATACCTTGTACTAAAATGTTATAATTTCTGAACTTAATAATCTTTTTATTGTATTGTTGCACATAAAAAAAATTCGATACGAAACGTAGGTCAATTTTACATTTTTTAAGATCAATTTTAACTTGATATGGACCCGTGTAAAATTGATATGGTCGAAATGTAAACATCATGTTCGAAGTACGTCAGTTCGAATTTCGAATCTGTCTTTCTCGTTTCAATTCACGTCATTTTGCTCTTCATACGGGGTATTGCTCTCTTTTTCGAAGTGAGAGAGTCTCCGAGAGAGAAAATTCGGCAAAATGACCTTAATAATGTAAATTTGATGAGTATTTCATGTAAAAACAATGTGGGTATGAATTACATGCCATTTACATTGGCCATATCGAATTTACGGGAACGTGCTTTTTTTTTGTGTGTGGAGACTTTTTCTCTTCTTTTGCTTTCAACCCTCATTTTTTCACAGTGCCAACGTCTTAGGACATATTGTTTTTTCTTTGCCAACCCCTTCGCTTTATGTTGCCATTGAGATGCAGGCCATGTTTATTGGCAATTTAACGCACATTTAATTCCTGTTTTTTCCTGTTTATATTTTTGGTTTCCTTAATTTTTTTGTTTGCCTTCGCCAACTTTTCATTTGGCATGTAATTAAGTGTGGGCCAGATGTTTGGGGTGGGTGAGTGGGTGGTTGGGTTGGTTGGTTTGCCTAAGTGTATGCAAATCACGTGCTGAGTGCCGCGGAGGGTTAAGGTTCAGCCATCGCCATCGTCATCGCTTCCTGGAGTCTGTTAAATGGACCGAGGACTCGGTTCTTAGCGAGTTCTGCCCGCTTTTGGTTGTCTTTTGTCGCTGGTTTTAATAATGTGGGCCAGGCCTAGTGCCATATGTCAGGCGGCTGTGAAAAACAACAGAAACGTAAAAAAAAGTTACAAAAATAAGAGTGAAATTGTCGCTTAGGCAAACATTTCAAAATGAAATTATGAGTGGGGCAGCGCAAAAAAAAAGTGTAAACAAATTTAGCCAAGCGGAAGTCCAGACACACACACTCCACACACACACACACACACCCGCAGAGGGAAAGCCGCAGAGGAAAAGCGAGGGAAAGCGAGATCGCATTGTTGTGCGCTGCTGAATGTTTGCCCACAAATACACATGGCACATGTAAGCATGCACTTGTCCAGTTTCCACAGGACATCCACAGGACCCACCCCCCCCCTGCTATCATCACATTTGATATTATTAAATTTTTTCCCTAAATACCGCTGGGAAATTAAAAAGAAATCATAAGGCAAATAGTGTAGGGCAGCCAGCCATCTGATGATGACGGCTCTCTGGCTGGCCAATTCCGAGATTTATACGAGTGTATACTTACACAGGGAGAAAATGGAGGCAATTAGTAAAATATTTTAATAATAATACAATATAAATATAATATTTTTCAAATTTTGTTGTTTGATATATGGAAAAACTTATTGAAAACTTCCAAAATTCAAATTTTCTTATAATTATTTTCTGTAAAATATGAATCCTACTTATTATTATGTTTAAAATAATAAGTAGGATTCATATTTTATATATGTGATCAATACAATTTTTAAATATTACTGAAACAGGTAGGATATCAAAAATGAAGATTTATATACCTATTTAAAGACCTCCCAATAATATATTTTTTAAATTAAGATTATAGGGATAGATTCCAAGGATTAATGAAAAAATTGTTTAGATTAGATAACCCAATCACGGCTATATTTCTATATATTTAAAGACCTTACTATAATATATTTTGTAATTTAAGATTATAAAGATAAATTCTAAGGTTAAAACCCATTGATTAATGGATAATATTTAAGATTGCATTAATTAATTACAGCGATATTTCTTTATATTTCAAGATCTTACTATATACATATATATATTTATTTTGTATTTTAAGATTATAAGGATAAATTCCAAGGATAAAACCCGTTGATTAATGCAACATCTTTAAGATTTGATTACCCAATTACAGCGATATTTCTTCGCAGTGTCCTGGCTCTTTAAGTGCTTTGCCATTTAAGCTGTTCGGGCATTTTCAATTTACATTTCGGTCATTCAATTAGGAGGTGCATAAAATTTAGCTACATAAGTAATGGAGCAGCCTCATCATCATGCCGAGGAGTTGAGCAGTCGAGGAGCTGAGGAGCTGAGCAGGAGCACGGGGATCATGGCCATCGCACCCACGTGATTGCCGTTCGTCGGAGGTCGTCAGTGCCGGCAGCGTCAACATAGTTTGAATTTAATTAAAACCGAAATTAGTAAAGCCCAGTGCAGTACAGGTTCGCCTCGCTTTCGGTTCGGAGCAACAGTTACTTGGCGCAGGGATTAGAGCTCCCGGTGTTCCCCGGCTCCTTGCTGGGGAAAAGTGCATGTCTGCAGAAAATCGAATCAGCAGCTCAACGCCCCCAACCCGGCGACCTGCGCTTGCTACGCTTTCACCTGGTCCTGAACCGACTCCTCCGAGCGGCGTCATGCCGAAATATCTGCAACAAAAGCATAAGATGTAGTGCGGCATTTGATGATGAAACGACGTGTTAATTAAGGTCATAATAATTCAACTTAAATTGAAAACTTGCCCGGCCAGGCAACGCAGCAGCTCCATATTTCGGAATGGGGCAGGGAAAAGGATGCAGGACGAAGGGCATCGCATCCTCGGAATCCTTGCAGGCTAAGCTGAATGCAACAAATTATTTTGCACCTTGGTTGAACTTTCCTTGAGCTGCAGACAGCATGGCGTTGATAAACGGATTTTGTTAGTTTGCTTTGCTTATTTTAAATAGAACTAGGTGGTGGTGCTGCAGGATGATGGCCAGGGATGTGATGGGTTGTGGGATGCTAGATGGTGGTATTCCCAGGGACAAGGGCCAATGTTGCCTTTGGTTTTGCATAAACCAGACAACGCATCTAATAAGTTGCAGCTGTCGGTTGCCAGCCACCCCACTCTCAACCTCTCAGCTGGCCAAAGAAGTTTAAAGTTTTTACTGGTCCCGCCTAATGCCTCAAAGTGCAGAGCTGTGTTTGCCATTAAACGTTATTAGTTAAATGATAATTAACAGTTGGAAAACTTGCAAAATATCTCCAACTAATTTGCATAGCCAACTAATTGGCTTAGAGGGTCATTGCTTTTGCTATTTTTCGGCGCAATACCTTTCGGTTTTGCACAGCGAAAAAGGGCATTAAATATGATTGACAGCTTATTAATTCGTTCATTTTATTTTCTGGAAAAAGGCTGTGCTGTAATATTTTAAACGCTATTTTTTGTTAAACCAATTAAAATACTTACCTATTAGGGATTTTTACATATAAAATATTTAATTACTTTGAAAGGGTCCTGGTACGAATACAATTTTAAATATAAATACTAGCAGTTACTAGCTAGTTACTTTAAATACATTCTTAGTTTTGGATGAAACTAATCATTTAATAGACGTCTAAAGGGATTTTTGGTTAAATTTTAATTTCAAAAAAATATAAAAAAAAAAATTAAAAGCAAACAAAATCTAAGCGGTCATATTTTTTAAATATTCATGATGTTTTGAACTTTTTTCGTGCGAAAAAACGGTATCAATTGGTTAAACGGTTTATCGTCCAGGATTTTTGAAATGAAAATTGCCCATTTAGATTTTTGTAAAATATAAAATCAGTTTTTTTCTTTTCTTGGCTAATATATTACCAAATATCATGGAATAAATACATATATTTTTGCGAGTGCCTCGATAAAATGGTAGCTTAGTTGCTCATAATTAACAGCCGCACACCTGCAGTTCGTCTTGCCCGACATCCTAATTCGAATGCTATTCATAACGCACACACACACGAGCACAAGGAGCAGATCCTTGCCAGCCGCAGGATAGTTTGGCAAACGCTTCCTTGGCGCTGCCGCCGCCTCCCCTCCGCCGCCTCACCTCCGCCGCCCGAAAACTTTTTACTAATTTACATTCATTACACACATTTGCAATAAAACTAGAAACCCAACTCGTACACAAATTCAGACGCCCATGTGTGTACATAAAGGCTTCAAGGAGTATTTTGTGTGCATGTACAGGTGGTACATATACACACACTACTACTACTACTACATTGACACTTTACATGCTTCATTAGCGTGTAAGCGCGGTAATAATGAAATTTCCTTATGGCTGCATTTCCCAGGAATACGGGGGCGCAAACTCCAGCATATTGATGCAAAGTTTTCGGTGGCGCCGAAACTTGCGGCTATGTTACCGCAAAATTTATGCTCCGCTCTTGGCACCTCACTTTAAGCGCCTTAAAGTTACCGAGGATTGCCGAGGATTCCCCAGGATTGCCGCTGATTGCCCCACGTCCCTTGCCCCGGCTAACAGGCAAAACAGACAATGACAATCGAAATTGCTCAGCATTTCGACAATCAAATCAGTCGCCAAACAAGACAAACACGAAAACATAAAGCGAAGACATACAAATTTGTCAGCAGTCAGTCAAAAATGAGCAGCGGAAATGATGGCAGAAACGCTGGCGGAAACGGAACGCGACAAGGTGGATGGTGGATGGGTGGGCCTTTTTTTTTGAGAGAGGGTGCCATATAGGGAACCCATTGGAAAGGTGGTGCAAAATCTTGCTGCACAGCTGATGTCATATGACCTCCCCGTGACTTTTGCCTGCCTGCTGTGCTGCTGGCTGAAATTAAAATTGCATTACGGGCCAGGGCAGCAGGCAGCAGGCAGCAGGCAGCAGGCAGCGTATTGGGTTCAGATTTGGGTTGGCTTTTGCCTTGGATCGTTTCGGTTTGCTGATGCTTTTCTATATGCTGCTCTATCACCGGGAAAAATGTCCGAGAAAATCTATATTTATATTTTAACCATATTTTCTTGTCATTTTCCATTTTAGAATTTATTTTGGTGATGATATTTCCTTAAAAATGTTACAAAGTATTGGTATCCTATTCATTTTAATGATTTTAGAATTATATTTTATATTCTTAATGATCTTAAAACTTGATATTTTCAAAAAGTTGTAATTTAAAATGATTTATGTTTGAAATTTCCTAAAAATATAATAATAGTTATATTTTTTACCTTAAAGGAGAGGGCTAAGGATTAAGATTAAGGATTAAAATTTCTATTAAGTTTATTTTCCAAAGTAAGCAGTTAACGGCTGAAAACCCCAGAGACTGTGCTGTATTTTCTAAAGTAAGTGGTTAACTGCTGAAATTCCGAAAAAATAGTTGATATAATTAATTATATTTTTTAACTCAAAGGAGGGGGTTAGCTTAGGAATTACAATTTATATTAAGTTTATTTTCCAAAGTAAGCAGTTAGCTGCTAAAAATCCCGGAAATTGTACTGGTTTTTCCAAAGTAAGCAGTTAACTGCTGAAAATCCCAGAGTTTGTTTTTTGTTCGAAATTTCCAAAAAATATTTGATATAATTAATTATATTTTTAAACTCAAAGGAGAGTGCTATGTTAAGTTTATTTTCCAAAGTAACCAGTTAACTGCTGAAAATCCCAGAAACTGTGCCGTTTTAACTAAAGTAAACAGTTAACTGCTGAAAATCCCAAACACTCCCCGTTTTTTTCAACTGTAATCTCATGTGTTTGTGCTGGTTCCATAAATATTTCAATATTTGTGCACATTTGAAGCTGCTTAGCCACGCCCAGTGCCAGCAGCACCGGCAAGCAAGTCGGGCAGGAAATAGTTTAATTAAAATTCCTTTGGCAATGTCATTAAGGACATTACATTTTGTAGATTCTGCTGCTGCTGCTTTCTGCTGCTCAAGGTATTTGTAGTGAGGCCTGCCAGGACGAAGGACATTTCAATAAGACACGAAGCCAAGCCGGGCAGCCAAGGACCAATGAATTTCATTGTTTTCGCATGCAAATTTGCAATGTGCCAAGCTGAACAAAGCGTGGGGAAAGTCACAAAACACAAAGCAGCAAACAAAAGTTAAACGGGGCGATCCTTTAAAGGGCCATAACGGCATGTAAATTCCTTTAGCACGCCCCATCGATATTGTTTCCTAACGTCTCCGATGATGAGTGGTGGAGGGAATTTGGGGTGGGAGTCCCGCTGAAAAGCGGGAAAAACAAGAGCATAAAACCCAAATGCAAATGGCCAAAGGTTCGATGTAAAAAAAAAAGAAAAAATTCGTATACACAATGCATATAAAAGAGCAAATAAAAATGAAAACGAAGAAACAAAGGAGCGGGGCGGCTAGGAAAACAACAAGATTAAAATGAAAACAATCATGACAATCAGGGACCGCAAATGTCAAATTAAATTATCAATAAATTCCCACCAAGGAGCCATGCCGGACGCAAATTCGTCCTTGCTCTCCTGCCGCCGATGGCACTGGCAATATCAAGTATACGCCACCAACAGTCCACCCTGACCATCCACATCGCATTCGCCATCGCCATCGCCATCACCGTCAGAAACCAGAAACAGCATCACGATGGACATCACATCACCACCCACGCCATCGATGGGGCGTTTGTAGCACATAATGAAATCATTTACAAAATGAAAACAACAGCAGCAGAAGAAGCAGCAGCAAACCAACGAGCACTGCTCCAAAATATTTGAAAATCCAACACCATTTTGGTTTTAAGGAGGGGTAATCTTTCTAAATGTTGACCAAAAATCGATGGTAAAATAGGGTTTTGATCTAAAAAGCTATACACATTTTAAAATATGTTTTCTAATTTGATTAAAAATACAATTTATTCAATTTAATTTGTATGTTTTCAGTTTTTTAAATTAAAAAAAAAAAATATATATATATATATGAAATACTAAATAATTAATGAAGTAAATAATTTTTAAGTAGATAGTTTTAAAAATTTATAAAGAAAATCCAAGTACACTCATAGAAACTTATACCCTAAATCGTCCTAAAAAACTGACTTTTTGCCCGTGTATTTTGAATATCGCCCATAAAAAGCGGCCGCTGGTGATTCGACATTTTTTTTTGACCGATTTTCTAAAATGTAGGAAATTATTTTTATGAGTGTGATATGATATGATTTTATATGTTAAAACTTTAAGGTTTTTTTTTTACTTCCAATGTGATTTCATTCGTTTAAAAGAGTTTTTGAGTTCTTCAGTTTGTATTACAGAATGACTGGATAAACCGAAAGTTTAAAAACTAAAATAATATTTTTTAGCCATTTTTCTCACTGCAGCGATTGAGACAACGAGAGCGACAAAGCAGCGTTGGCAGGGTGCGTATTTAGAATGATTTCGCCTGTGGGTTGCATGGGATGTGGTTCCCTTTTCCGGTGCTCCATGTCCCGTGTCCCATGCTCCATGTCCCGTGTACATCTCGGTGGCATTCCGGCGCACTCGTCACTGGGGCGAAAAACAGAGAACTTTGCACGCCATTGAGCTGACGGCACTCTGGCAGAAAGAATACAACAAAAAAAAAGTGGAAGAAAAAAGCAAACGAAAGGCACACTTGCAAATCATAAAACAACAGACGCGAAGAAAATGTTTTTTAAATCTTCATAAATATTCATTATGGGAGCGGGGGCATGGCAAATAGTTTGGGGCAGTCGGCAAACTGGGCCTGGGACGCTGCCCAGTGGTCGAGTCCTGCAGGATAAACAGGGAGCTGGTGGCCATTGCCGCTGTAGTGGGCGGTAAGCCTCATTTCGCAGATGGCAGTACAAGAAGTTTGCCAGAAAACAAAAACAGAAACGGCCAAAATAACAATAAACTCGGGGCTCGAGGAGCGTAAGTAAGAAAAGAAAATGAATTGAGGGCGCATTTCAAGTGTGTGTCGGCCTTGAAGCGTGAAGATGAGGCTCGAACCCGAGACCGAGTCCGAGTTCATGTCCATGGCCACAATGGCCAAAATGGCCAATGGAACGAGACCAGCAAAGCACAGAAAAAAAGCAAACAACTATAAATAACAAGGAACTCCGCCGGACAGAAGGGAGCACCACAAAGCTGTCAATTAGCAGAGTTTCTTACTTAATTTTAGAATTTTCGTATATTTTTTGGAGGGGGAGAAGCATAAAAAAATCCTAAATGTCAATAAACATCATGGCTTGGTCTTACAAAGAGGCTCCAAACGAACACTTGTAACTGGAAGTTCAAAAATCCCAAGGATTTCTCAGTTTGGCAGAAGGATGAAAGTTTATATTTATTATATTATTTTATTTATTATTTATAAATATGATTCTAAAGGATTTTAGGATGGTAATACCAACATGGTATTCATAATTTTAAGAACTTGTTTAATAGTTTCTATAATTCTTTGTTCAGCAATTATAGTGACTTAACAATTTTTAAGGAGATAAAATAAAGAGAAAATATCCCTTCTCATCAAGAAAGCAAATGGGATATTACCGTAAATGTCCCGTTTAAAATAAAGTAAAGCTTTTACCAACTTAAAGCTTTTAAATCCTTAGGGGACCTTAATAGCACTATCTTATTTGAAATTAGGTTAACCAAAATGAAGTTAATGCGAGTGCAGGATGCAGAATGCAATATCTTATATGCTGAACAAAAAATAAAATAAACTAATACGAAACATCTTTACAGGCCTATACTCTAGAAAGTGTCCCTTATAATTTTTTGTTTAATTTCAGAAAGTACCTGCTTTCTTCCGCAAAACTAAAAAAAATTGCATTTGAGAACCAACATTAAAATGAAGAATATTCCCCAACTATTTCTCATTTAACGGGTTCCACAGTCCACCCAGTATTCTCTCTTAAGTTCCACCAGCCACCCCCCATTCTCGTGAGAAATTTTCTCTTCGCTTGTGGCACACATTTATTGCGGCTGTCGAACGGCAAACAAAAAGAGCAACAGCAACAACCACACGGTGCAGAAGAGGCTCTAATACCAATTACATTGTGCTGGTCGTTCATTCGAACCGCCCCCCTCCCCGTCCTTACGTCCTGTCGTCCTTGTTCGTCCTCGCTTCGGCTAACTGTTGAATCAACGAGTGGTTGCCGAAGAACAGTTCGTCGTGCGACCTACGACGACTGAATCGTACGGTCTTCAGTCCATTTTGAATCGCGCTAGCTAACGGTTGTGCTCTCTCGTCCCACTGCCACCAAAAAAATATAAGTGTTTAATAGAATTTGCACACAAGTTCAGGTCGAAAATCGAACTCCGCGAAATATTATTATCTCACTACCACGAATAATAAGTGTTAAATTGAATTTATTAAAGAAATATCAGAGAAATCAACTTTAAAATACTCTAAAATACTAAATGATTAAAAAATAGAGGTGTATTATCCCGAAAAGAAACCTTTTATGAACTGACTACCAAAAGTTATCGTGTTTATTAAACCGGCAAACAAAATTCGCGGTTCGGGATTTCGGTTCTGAAAGTGATACGACTTTCATCTCTCGCGTCGTTTACCGTTTTTTGGCACCCACACGCGCGCTCTTTCCCCAAACTCGGCCGCTCTCTCTCTCGCGAAATACCATTGGAGCCACACCGCTGGCCAAGAATATAGCATTGCGGGCAATTTTCAAGCACACACTGCCATAAATTGTGATTAACCGCAGCAGGCCAACCAACAAAAGCGACAGCAAGACGAAGATTTTTAATTAAATTAAGAGTGAAAAATACCAGAGCAAGCGGGTGAATGTAAACAATCAGCACGGCGAAATAAAATATTTAAATATTTGCACTCGGAAAATTGTGCGGCATTTTAAATTAGGACTCCACGACACAGCGGTGCGCATATTAAAGTGACATATCCTATGTGTGTCCTGTGAGGAAGCCCCAGTGATTCCTGAAAAGTACAAGTGTGTGTGCCAAGCCGAAACAGCCATAAATAAAGCCAGGCAAACAAATAAACAAACGAACAATCGGGTCAAAGTGCTTAGTCAGGCTAAAAGACCCAAAAACAACCAAAAAAAAAAACCCGCAGTTTTTGTTCCAAGGTAAGTCCCTATTCACCTGTTGAGAGTGGAGTCCTTAAGGCAATTATTCATCTGCACATCCCGATATATCCGTATACACATATATATCCCGATATAACACATCGTTGATGAGTGGCATTATGGAAAATAAAGCAATTGCTGCATTTAATTGCACTCATTGTTTTTGTTTCGCTGCATTTTAAATGTCCGCGCTGCAATTACTCAGCTGCATAATTAATATAAAATAAAGCTATACGATTTTTACGATTCTGATTGTTTTTTTTGTTCCTCTGTATTCTCTGTACTATGCTTTATTGTTTGTATTTTTTAACAATTAATTAAAAATATGTACGATGTGTTTTCGCACTTCAATTGGCTGCCAGGATTCTATTTTATTTCGTTTTGTTGCCAGTTTATCATTTCTGCTCCTTTTTTTCCATAAATTCCCATTTGCCGTGGGCTTTGGCCATGGCAAATTGCGAGCTGCAAAAGGTTTTTGAAACATTGTAAAACCGAAGTTTATGTAGAAAACAATTATGCGGCAGTTGCAAAAACACAGCGCGGATCTGATTGAAATGGCATAAATCCAAAGAGAGAGCCAAAGCTCTCGATGTGACAATCACAGTTCGTTTACTCGCATAATATGCCAGTCGAGCTTAACCGATTGATATCTGTATAAATTATGAATGGTCGCGGCTCAATTTGCGGCATGGAATTTGGTTCGCTGCAAAAAGCAACTCACTTTAAATCTGTAATTAAATGAAATTTGCGAAAAAATAGTTCATACAAACTCATCATTGTCAATCGCATTAAAAGCGGATTAACTTTGCCTAATAAAATTGTCAAATAGGAAAGAAATTTATTATGATTATGCGTTGAGAATATAATATTAACTATTTTACTATTATTTTAGTAAAATATAATCTTGATTTCAGACATATTTTTGCTATAAATGCATTTAATAATAAAGAGAGAGAGAGAGAGAGAACTCTGACGCTCTCATTTGAGTTGAAAATGTTCTTGAAAGTAGAACGAAATTTTTTAAGTTAATGTTTAGTTCGTTATTTAGTCAAATCAGTCGTCTAAATTTACCAAAAAGTTCTTATAAAACTCAATTCAACTTTTTTCCTCCTAAATGCTTAAATGGTTTTCAAGAACGAATATTCTTATTTCAAGAACAATGTGCTTAGATGATTTCTCTCTGAAATTGTCAAAAAGGAATTTATTTTTTAATTATGTGTTGGGAAAATACAAAATATGTTGTTTACTATTTTACTAATATTTAATTTACATATAAGTAAAATTCCCCTCCGCTGCGCTTTCATTCGAAAACGAGCTCAATAATACACCCAGTAACAAAATATTTCCCATTAAAAAAGGGCTGAGGTCAAAGAAGCAGTATGTAAATATGCGTATGTGGTGAAAATGGGGTTTTAAAATAAACGCATGCACATCGTAAATGTATCTTTTCGCTCGGGCCATATATATGCATATATATATCGGCAACTTTAATTTCCGTTTAATACTGCGGGCAGCCGCCGGAGCTTAAAAATGAAAGACATATCAATAAATAAGTGCGTCCCGCCCGCGGAGGAATATCGAGGAGCCCACACACATATACGAACATATATCCCAACGCACACACAACGGGGCATAAATAAGTCAACGCACATAATGGTTAAATAATTAAAGACACACGAAAGCCACAGCAATCACATGGCATAATAGTTAAAGACATTCATATTTATATTTATGTTTATCGAGCTGCATTCATCGGTTGGTCGGGTTCGACAGCCGTTATTCAGGACCCCGCAGGATCCCAAATACAGGATCCTTGCCTGACTGTTGGCCATTAATTCTCCTGCAGACCATTATTAGAGCTCTCTCCACCCACACAAAATGCAATTGAATTTAAGAGCAGGCAACTCTATTAAGTTCCAATTGTTATTCAAAATTCCAATCGCATATCTCATGTTTATGGGGGCGTGGCTGCCGATGCCGCTGCCACTGCTGTTGTGGTAATTGTTTTAAAGCATTCGTACATAAATTTGGCTAATTAAACAAGACCGCACAAGCGCACGCACAGGAAAATATTCCACAATAATGGAATAATGTAAATAGTAGCCTCCACACGGGGCAACCAACGCGCCACACAGACAGCTAGCCAGCATTGCCGTTCGGTTATGGCCATCTCCAGGTCCCCGTGCATATGGTCGGGTTATATTGGCCAACACAGTCAGTCGATGGCAATAATAACAAAACATAATTCATAACAATAAAACGAGGCACTGGCTGCAATTGGCTTTAATTCAATTGTCCGTGCATCGATTGGTTCTTGGTTATTACCTGATTCCGATCCTTTTCGTCCTTTCCGTGTCCCACATGGCAATTGATAAATGCGAACTAAGGCAGACTTTGCTCACTCGCCACACTGGAATTCATAATTAATTACCGACATTTAATTACAAATTGTATTTGCTGGATGAGAGATTAATACAGTTGTTGGCAGGGGAATTATTTGGTCACTTAGTGACTAAGGCAGAAGCTTAAGAGCAAGCACACACAATAATGTGAGGAAGTAAGAGCCTGGAAGATAATCACCTTGAAATCGAGTAGCTTAGTCCCATGTAGCCATATATATTGGTCACCTTTGAATGGGATACGCACAGAAACAAAATTCGATATGATATGGTTTATTATATGGTTAATTCTACCTTATTTCATATCAATAAAAATATGATTAATGTAAAATTTATGATTCAAACATTTATTTTTTTTTGTATTAGCTACTTTATGTTAAAATTCCAAATTAAGTATTTATTATGTTAAAATGATATGAATAACTTGATATATTCTCAATTGTACCTTATTTTTTATCAATAAAGAACTTATATGATTAATGTCCAATTTATGATTCAAACATATCAATTTGATATTTTATCATATTTAGTATTTTCTGAAGAATTAATGAAAATTAAGATCAAAATAATCTTTATTCATATCAAAACAATAATACTTGATCTTAAAAAATATCAAATTTACCTGCACATCTTAATCTGATCTTTTGTCAACTTTTTTTTCTGTGCACACTTTAAGCTGCTTAGTTTTTAGTTGTAGCTCCTGTGTCCTTAATTCTGCCTTTGTTCGCTTATCCTTGTCGAAGTCCTTTTACAATTCACTAATAAATATGAATTGGCTTTCTTTCGGCCATTTCCCCATTTCTCCAGCTCCCCATTTCACAGTTCATTGCCGATTCGCAGGTTTATACGGTTTTCCCTTAGCCCATTGCCAACTATTGACTAATTAAAAAAATCAACGAAAGGAGAACGAAATCTAGATGCCATAATAAGCAACTATTTTCGGTGCGCTTTTTATTTTTCCCCCCTTTCGGTGTATTTTTGCTTGATGTTAAAAATTCTGGCTAAATGGCAAGAGCGAAATAAGGAATGTCCGCAGCTCGCATGAAAACGGAGGAGCCTTCGCAGCAGTAGATTTCTCGTATTTTTCCAAATGACCCAATAAATTTGAGCTCATTATGACGCCAAGCCACGCTTTCCACTGCCTCCTCCTTTTGTTTGTGGCCAGCTGAAATGGCAAAAATAAAAGCGAAAACGGAAAAAAGCAACAGAAATGGCAGAAGCAGCGAGTAAGTAAAATAAATGTGGCAGCAATCGTGGCGCGAGAAGGAAAATAAAAATGAGCCAGCAGCTCAGGTAATTGCTGTAAGAGGGCCAAGAACCCAGGAACCCAGGAACCCAAGAACCGAAGAGCCCAGAAATCCAGGAATCGGGGGCAATGAGCGTTGCCTGGCGCATAATGAGCGTGAAAATAGTGAAAATATGAAAACGTCTTCGGGGCGGCGAATTACCGAGGGGTAAACACCATCTTTGATTTGCTAATGGCTAATTCTGCTGCCGGTGCAGAAAAGTATGCTATGATTTCTTTTATTGTCAATGTTTTCACAAGACTGCACTGCAGGCCAAGAAAAACCATTAAATTTTGTCAAGCGTGTTGAGAAAAGTTCCTGGGAAAATATTATATGCTACCATTTCTGATTTTCTGTTTTAATTGTTTAAAGTTTAATTCATCTTTAAGTCATAAAACAAATATTCTTCGGCGAGTTTTGATACAGAAGTTCTTAGTGTTTTTAAATCTCTTATAAAGGTGCCTATAAGTATGCAATAATATGTTATAAAGGCGTTTTTTACTAACACCTTATAAGTGGTTTCCAACTCTTAGTGATTTCTATGGTAAATCCCTATTAAAACATTTTTCTCTAGCCTTCTTACTTCTAATCTAGACTTATAGTATTATTTTCATGAAAACTGGACCCAACATTTTTGGTAAGAGATTATTAATCTTTAAGTCATAGAAGTCATATTATTCTAAGAGTTTATGTATTAAAAGAGAAACGACTAGGATTTTTAAATCTCTTATAAAGGTGCCTAAAATTATGCAATAATATATTTTAGAGTTATTTTTTACTAACTCCTTTTAAGTGCTACTAAACCATCTCGACTTGAAGTATTATTTGTATAAAAACCAGACCCAACATTTTTGTAAAGACAACATTGGGCAGGTATTAACAGATAATCTAACCAAAATTAAGCTAATTTCGGGGAGATTTCTTGAAGCAAGCTTTCCTGTGAAGCGTGGAAAATTAGTTTAACCTCATCTCCCTATAAATTCAGTCCGCTTTTGATGCTTGATTTCACAGTATTCGGTCGGTCTTCAAATTATGCTGCAATTTTGGTTAGCCAGCCTGTGCTCGACCGAAATCCATGCTTAGGCGCTTTATTACGTCTAATTAGGATGCCGTTGATGCTGCTGCTGCTGCTGTTGCTGCTGCATTTGCCGCTGGAGTTGCAGTAGCTGATGCAGTTGGCCCAGTTTGGTGCAAATTTCGGCCCCCATCTAATGCCAAGGCCCACACACTCACAGATGCGTCGTTTGTTTAGCCATTCGAGTGTGCACATTTGAATAATTAATTTGTGCAGTGGTAATTTACACGTTGGTCGACTGGCTTTTTGGTCGGCATTTCGGTTGTGCGGCTGTGTGAATCGCTCTCGGCTGCGTGGCATCATGTTATTTGATTATTTTGCTTAGGCAATTGCATTCGTTTGTGGGCTGCGGACGGTGGGGCTCTGTGCTCTGTGGGCTTGAGTATGACATGGCATATTTATGACACTGGTAATTAAATTTAATTGTTGCACTTCTCTGGCAACGCCCCCATAGTTTCGCGTTTCGTTGCGGTCGTGGGCCCATAACTTAACCCACTAACGTCCGCCGTGCACGCATCCGCGCTTTGGTTATCCTTAGGCCGCAGGAACCTTTTTTTTTGTGTAGGAAAAGGGCCTCTTTTTATACCCGTTACATTCGGCGAGTAAAGGGGTATAATGTATCTGTGGGAAAGTATGTAGCAGGAATGAAACGCTTTAGACTATATAAAGTATATGTATTCTTGATCAGGATCACTAGCTGATTGGATATGGCCATGTCTGTCTATCCGTCTTTCTGTATGAACGCTGAGATCTCGGAAACTACAAAAGTTGAAATTGAGAGCACATGTTCTTGGGGTTTCTACGCAGCTCAAGTTTGTTTTAGCCGAGAGTTACTCCCTTACAAAAATCCTGGCACCCATATCTTAACAGATTTTGTAAAAGTTTAAATTTTTTTAATCGGTCCACTCATTAAAAAGTTATGTGTAAATAATAAATTTTCCGTCACATAGATGGCGCCACTGCTTGCTTTGACTTGCTTGCAACTGCTTGCTTTAGCTGATTAACGGGTATTTGAAAGTCGAGGCACTCTGGTTTTTTTTTGTAATTTTTTCCCAAGCCTGTTTGTTGGCCTTCGCGACTTGTCAACGGGCATTGGCTTTTGTTTTATTCCCAGGCATTTGTTTTCCTCGCCGTTTTTATTGTCGCCCTTGTCCATTATGGTTTGACACACTCTACTTGGGAGCTACTTTGCGTGCTGGCCCTGATATGATAAGGTTGGCTCAAGCCCGGAGTACCCCCTTTGCCTCCTCTCGACCCGACCACCAGTTGTCGGCTTAATTGCAATGCTAAACGCTAAATCATAGCCTCACGTGCACCACGTAATTAGCTTAAATTGTAAGCTGTTGTTATAGGACTGAGCACGGCTGTGTGTGTGTGAGTGTGAGTGCGGCTGCATGTGTGTGCGTGCCGCTAATTAGACGAGGGGTCAGTTGCACCACACGATACAGACATTTTCCAAACTACCTGATTTTCCATAATATTTAATTTCACTTTCAAATTTTACAGATAGGACATTTCGTGACAGTTGCACCTATTTTAAGTCAACTAGATTGGTACTTTTTACAATGTTACATAAATGTGATTTAACAGATTAGAAATATTACTAATAAAATGGGTAATAAGTAAGTGTGATATTATGGTAAAGCATTACCTTTACATTTTAATAAGCTTTAAATAAATATATAGAAACTAATAAATATTCTAGAATAACAAATCTTAACCACACCTAAATAGAACATTTATGAAATATTTTCTTTGACATTCAACTGCAAATATTTGAGTCAAAGTATGTATTTGAGTTGACATTTGTGGCTGGCCATTTATTGGCAGCAAAGATGATGTGACTTGGCAACTATTCAATTCAGTCAGTCAGTGGCTTTTAGGGTATTGCTTAATAGGAATATTTCAGAAAATTTAAAATCAAAAATTTCCCAAGGCTATAAATTAATAATATGATATTACAAATATTATTCTAATAATATTCTTCTTCCCAGGGATATTAAGCCATTTTCCTTTTCCAAATCATAGTGTTTATCTTACTTGCATAAACCTTATCTACACTTTTAAATTATCTGACTTTTCAGGTAAATAAATTTCTGTTAATAAACATAATGGATCCCGTTTTAAAGCCCATTTTCCAATGATAATAAACTGCTGCGCTGCCATCTAATTACGATTGTTTATTATTTAAATTTAACGTGGCCATTGTGGCAGACAATGCAGGCAGTCTTTTGTCTAATTGCCTAAGATACACATAAGCAAATAAACAAACAATTTTTGGCTGTGATTAAATTCGGTTTAATTAAGTGAACAAATCGAATAATAAATGAATGTGGCCATGGCAAATATAAACGCATATAAAATTATATATAAGTGAATTCTCTTTATAAAAAGAGAGAGAGAGAGCGAGCGAAAAACGAGGCCTGAAGGATACGTTTTGGGAATGTTCATTTCAAAGTCAAAAACCTGAAAGGGAATACAAATAAAAACGACAACACTTCCTTGATTATTTTTATTTTCGGGAGGCACCGAATGCCCGCAGGAACCCAAATAATTAAATCCAAAACAGAAAAGGACAGAAGAACGCCCCAAAAGAAAGAAACAGTCGACAGACGGAGACGATGGAGAGCGATTGCAAGGACAAGTGAAATGGAAAGTGAGGAAATGCCCGCCAGCAGTTTTTGACAGTATCCTTGACTTTTGTTGCCTTTTACCCGGCGTTTTTAAGACCGAACCCCCACCCATCGATGGTAATGAAAAACGCGCCCTTTGCGGGCTCCCTTAATGGGCGCGGGCGTTTTGCCAGGAATGCCTGTCGTGCCACGGTGTCCCAGTTTGTGGATACCACCCACCCACCGCCTGCTCCTTGTTTTGCCTTTTATTTTTCGCCAGCACACAAAACTTTTTGAGTAAATGTCTTTGTCAGCAGGTGTAGGCAGCAGGCAAGCAGGCAGCAGGCAGGCTAACAGGCTCGTTTTTCCCTTCCGCCGTGTCCTTGCTGGCGGCTCCTTGCAGTTTCATTACCCCCAAACAAGAGATTTTTGTTTAAACTTGTTGGGTGAGTAGAAAAGTGTGGCAAAAAATGAATACTTTGCATCATTTATGCGGTCTTTGGCCCCCCTTCTTTTTGCTCTTTGTTAATGCCGAAAGTTGTTGTGGCGCCCTTTGGCTTTTTTGGGGCTCCTTGCCGCCGACTTTTTGACTCGGCGTCGACCTGTTAAATGTGTTTATTCGAAACACTTGAATTATTTAGACACATCTGACTGGCATCGCCTTTGATTAGGCCATACATATTCCATGCATTCATAAAACCTGCTGCTTGGACAGATTTTTAGACAGCACTTTATGGCCTAGGTGGGCTGGGATGGCTGAAACGATGGCTCGTTGGCTTTGTGCTTTTGGCCAGAGTCAGCATAAAATTTAGCACGCAATTACCAGGCGGCAGATAAGTCGATAAGCCGCTGATGAAATGGAATGGCGTGGCACGCGGCGCAGAATGAAGCTCATTAAAATGCAACGAAATGTCACCTATCTGAAATTGAAGCGCAATCTTAACGCACCTAACAGCCAATTATAGCAGCCCGGCATACACGGCGTAAATTCCACGATAAACATCCTTCGTGCGTCCTGCAGAAGAGAAGAAATGGCCACCACAATGGCAAGTGGCCTAAATTAGAGTGCAAGCTTGTTAACGGCAGAAGATAGCTTATACAATAAGATACAGGACACTGAGAAAAGCAAATATTGAGGATATAAATTGGAAAGAATATTATAATTTAGTGGTAAAGTAAGAAAACCGTTGGAAATAATACACCGAAAAAATACCGAAAATATCATAGAAACTAAATTTTTCGAACATTAATTCTAAACTATTGTGTTTCAAAAATATTTTAATTAAAGAATTAAACTTTAGGTATGGAATTTTTATTTCAATATATAAACATTGTAATGTTAAGTATGAAATTAATACTACAGATTTTAGGTATTATATTATTTAGTATTAATACAATACCACACTATTATACTAGATCTGGTATATTTTTAATACAACTAGTTTTAAGAGTTTAACTATGGGTTTTTTTGGTATAACTATAAGATAGCCATAAACTCTTAATTTACTCTTTTTTCTCATACATCTTGGAATATTTTACTTTTTTTTAATTTATAGATTAAGCCAAAAGATTTATTTTATTTATTTTTTTTAGTATTTCATGTTCTTATTTCTAGTTATTTTGTAGTGTAGCTTGTCAGAGCCCAAAAGTACATACGCTTTTGCAAATATTTATGTGTATTTGCTGGCTTTGGGTCATCGGGGGTCACTGCTCTGGCTAAGACGTTTGCATAATACGAGAAAGATTTCTTAGCTTTGCCCCCCTCTCCATCCCCCAGCTCCGTATATATTTTTCGGTGGGTGGCTGCGTAAGTAAAGTCATATTAAATGTCAGTGAATGGGGGGAAAGTGGGCTCAAGCTCCGCTGGTTAACTGCAGAACATAAGCCCCGGCATAGAAAGCGATAAAAATGGCTTGGCCATTGTGTGTGTGGCTGCCTGTATTGCCGCTGCTGCTGCTGCCGCTTTTTCTGCACCATATTGCCAAGTGTTCCATGCTCTCCATTCATTCGGTCTCTGGGCATTGTCTGGCCCCCATGCGTAAAGTGAACAAAAATTGTGGGAAAATTACATTTCGAGGAGCCCAGAAGAACGGAGACCGAGACCGAAAACGTCCAGAGAAATCCCGACTTAGCCTATTAGCATTCATATTAAAAGGAAAGTGGAGCCATATTGCGTATACGCAGCCATGTACCGAAGCTCAGTGTGTACATTGTCAGAATGTGCGTAATGCCCGTTCCATCTTCTTTCCAAATTTGTGTGCGTGCTTCTTACGCCTAGAATCTCTGTTATTTTTGCCCTTTGTTGTTGTTGTTGTTGCTTCTCCGACAGACAGCACAGCTCGGCACTTGGGCAGATTTTGGGATTAACGTGAGCTCATCTGCCAAAAAAGAGGGCCCCATCCACTCCAAATGGAATACTTTTGCGGGGAGGAGCAGGAAAAGTTAATTCCTTTTTGAGTAATACGCGTTGTCCTTTGAATAGGCACGAAAATTGCATTCTTTTCTACCCAATTTTATGTCATTTCGGGGCTTGGCCAACTAAGCTCGGTTGTTTACTTTTATTAAAACCTAGAAACTGTTTTGCAAACTCAACTGGGGTGGTTGCGAAATTACTAGAGATTTAAAAGCAATAGTTAAGATTTGGCCAGGCTTGTTTAATAAAGTTTGCAAAGTCCATAAAAAATGTAATAACACAATTTGGTTTAGTTTTCCTTGAAGACTTTGGGCTTATCGTTTTAATCCAAACATTTTGTATTCATTGTAAGAGCAAATATTGTGAAACTTTTTAAAGGAGAAGAAATACACTTGTTTACTTTCAAATGTGAGCTAAATTTTATATTCCAGAAAAGCTAACTGTGTTTATTTGCATACTTTTGGGCGCTTAACAGCTGGGTTTTTCAAATCACTTAAAATATGTGCCTAAAAGTATGCAGAGAATAAAGGATAGTCGTCTTTCTGTATGAATTCAAACTACTTTTCAATTAAAAATATATTGTTTCATACTTTTAGACACCTATTTAAATAATAATCCTTTTTTTGATGAAGACTCCCTATACACGGCAATGCAAATGTGAGTAGCTACCAAATGAATGATTCATTTGCTAGATATCCGTTGTTCCTGAGGTTTCGGGAGCCGACTTAATCGAGCAGACTTAGTGCGAGCCCCGAAACAAACCGCAGACATGGCCTGCAACCGAGTGGAGTTTGGGCATATCAATGGAGGCGCCACTCACGCCAAATGGCCAGGACGACAAGGACTCGGCTTGACTTGGTTGTTTGCGTGTTTTGCTTAGGTGTCGTCGCTTATGTGGCCTGCCCAGGACACTTAAGGGCACTTTAGATGTGTGTGTGTGTGCGGGTGAAGGGGAAATCGGGTAAAAAGGACGAGCATATGGCTACACAAGGATACAAAGTGGTCAGCGGAGCCATTACAGCGTCAAAAGTGCTTATCTACACAGTTGTTCAGCTGTGGTTGTTGTTGTTGCTGTGTGGGTGTTGCCATTGTGTCCAAAGCTAAATAATGCGCTTAATAGCGCTTACCCACCTCGAAAGCCAGGACCAACAAACAGGACATCACGCTCGCCGTTTTTGCCATTTGTGCGCCGAGCTTTTGTCTTTGTGCCATTAGGCGTGCAAACACACACACACACACACGTTTTTGCTGTTCTGCTTTGGTTGCTTTTGTTGCCAGCTCGATTAGCATATCAATATGCAGTGTGTGCAGGCTCTCCAATCCCAACTCCCCCTTCCCTCATACAGATGGGCCATCCTGCTGGCTCCTGGCTCTCTATTCAGTGCCACGCACAAGTGACACATCGTTATGCGGCCTGATAAACATGCGGCTCCACCTACTTACAACCTCGCAGACAGCACACACACGCATATTGCGCATACGGCACGTTGTCAACGTCAAGTGCTTGAGTGCGACAAGAAACTTAATGAAATGAGCGAATTGAATAGTGAACAGTGAACAGTGAACAGTTCACATGCACACACGCATTCTCCTCCCGGATATTGGGTTTTATTTTATTATATTTCTTTGCTTATTTTCTCTATCATGCGCAAGGATTCGCCAGGATTCGAGTATTCTGAATCAGTTTCCACTGGCATTGTGTGCTGGCAGTGCCAACCAGGCAGCACATGCCGCCATTTGGCAGCATAATATCAAATTACAATGACTACCCATGTGGATCATATAGCTCTACACACTCTGTGTGAGTGGGTGGTTGCGAGGCACACACCTTTTTGTTTGTGTGCTGGTAAACTACTTAATGGTGTGTAAATTTGCCGACGCGCTTCGACGCTGTTCGGTTTCAATTTTGCGGCTGAGAAAAATTAATTTTGCTACTCCCTTTTGCCTTCGGTTTGGCTGCCAACCCACAGCCCACTTTATCCACGTCCAACAAGGCACACGCTGCGTATGCGTAATGGATTTGTGCAATTAAACTGAAAACAAGAGCACCGCACACGCATACGAAATTTGATCGAAACCAATGGTACACATACAAAGTAGAAAACAAACAAACATCAGACAGACAGTTAGACAATCACTCAGTGAGTCGGTGTCTAACCTGTTGGCTTGGTTGCAAAAGTTGCCGCTGCTGCTGGCACTCCTGGCTGCATTATTAGCAAGTTCGGCTTACCCACACTCCACTGTGGCTGCGAATGGAATTCAATTTCAGCCTGACACAGGAATTACATGCAATCCAAGTTGACTTCACCGAGCAGCAGAAGCAGCAAAAGCACCAGAAGCCGAAGCAGACAATACAAAAGCCAACGGCAGAACTGAAAAGATATATCCCCCAACGCCTCGCCGTATCTCCGATATATCCCATATCCCTGCGAGTACGTGTGTGTGTGTGCTGCCAAAAAACTGTTTACGTACCAAATAAATTTGCCATTAGATGAAGGGGAGAATTTACACGACTTCAGCCGGGCCAGAGCACATAAACAATGCAGCTGCAAGTCGGCCAAGGAGAGTGACACACAGGACCAACTCCTGCGGCACAAAACTGAACGGGAGAGCTGGCTGAAACTTGGGTAGGTTGGAGTTAAAATACCCTTGGATTTATTATT
Organism: Drosophila mimetica; assembly: GCA_037075245.1. Classification (NCBI taxonomy): domain Eukaryota; kingdom Metazoa; phylum Arthropoda; class Insecta; order Diptera; family Drosophilidae; genus Drosophila; species Drosophila mimetica. Next base: position 4,558,909 of record JBAMCH010000023.1, on the reverse strand, counting down.
GGAATAAGGAAGAGAGATCCTTCATGAACTATTATGGTTAATATTTTTTAGTTATTTCGGACTGAATAAAAGTTATGGGTGACATAGTTTGTTTATTCATTTATCCAAATAAAAATGCCTAAAAGTATGCAACAATATATTGTAAAATCAAAAGTGATATATTACTACAGAAAGACAAATATATACTTTTTACTGCATACTTTTAGGCTCTTAATTTGTGATTTTAAAGAGATTTCAAAAATCTCTCTTTTAGAATGTAATTATTTTCCTCAAGTGGAATGCATTTTATACATACCCCTTAAAGAAGGGTATAAAGATATACAATAAGGGCCACCCGAGCAGCAGGGATGTCGGCGTCGATAACGCTTGGTGAAAATTTACGATGAGCATACATTGAAATTGTCACATCGAATCGCTGTACAGGAGCAGCAAAGGCAGGATACACCTGCCGGGAAGCCAGTCTTCAACTGCAGCTGCAGCTAATGAAATCTCATGGCCTGGATCGGGAAAAATCCCCGTCTGTGTGGAAATTGAATATGTTGCCTAGCACTCATTGGCCGTAAATTATCACCTTCAAAGTGCCAGAGTTTCTGTATTTTCCCCTATACTTGCTATTTCTCCGCCTCAAATAAAAACAAATCAAAGTGCAGCTTGCTGCGTTTTAAGTGTACAGTGTACACATATATATAGTTCGTTTCGGGACACTGCAGAGGATCGTTTATAATCAGAAAACCAGAAAATTTCCCATTGCCTCAATGGCCACGACATGTGCACGCACACACAGACACACGCAGAGATTCTCTCTTTGGGCGAAAATCTTTGAACTATGAAAAATTGATATTAGCTAAAAATACTTTCAGTCCTTGTGGCCGGCCGGCCATGTCCTTACCAGTCCTTTTGTTGGCCAGGCCAACTTGGCTGGTGCCCCCTTCCCCCCCTTGCCCATCTATTGGCCCACTCACACAGGCTGTGGAGTGTGTGCACAATGATTAGACGACGGAACCGACCCGAACACTGGCCACATTGTACAATTTACTCTGATTCGGATTCCTCCTGCCGCCGGGGACTTTTCGTAAGCCCCCTGGGATGTGTGGGGATACTTCCTTTTTTCGGTTTGCTTATTTTGGCTGAACTTTATTTAATAAAGCAATTTGCGCTTGGCTGACATTAGTTATTGTTTGGCCGCAGTGTCTGCTGGCCCAGCACAGATAATTTGTGGAGGGTTCTCTGCTACTTTCGGGGCGGTGGGTGAACTTTGTTTGCCCACCAATTGCCACAACTTGTTAAGCAATTAAATTTAATTTGCATGATAAAAAATAAATGAAGACAGCCCTCGGGGGCGAGTGTGTATTTAAATATATATCTGCTGAAGTGCCATTGCCCTTGATTAATGGTGATTAATGGCCGGCAAAAAGTTGACAATGTCAACGAAGCAGGTACCAAAGGCTGATCAATCAAGCTGACAGAATTTTTGGAGCTAGGAATTCAGGTATTTTGGTGTTTTGGCAAGTCATCCTGGCGAATCCTGGCAAATCACGCACCGCCAATCAACTCAATTAGTTGGCTGTGCCAAAAAATTTAAAGAATTTTTCGCGGCAACGCGTTCGAATTGAATGCTGATCTGGAGGGGAACCTACCCCTTATAGACCCTCTAAAAAAATACCCCTAATTTTTTTGGGAACCACATTCGACGCCTCTGGCGAGGCCTGCACCTTTCTGCATAACAAATCAATGGAGGAAGCATTTTTTCACGTTGCTTGCAACGTTTTTAAGCGCACATCCGCAACGGTAACGCCTGCGGCTCTACACTTTTCGGCTTTTTGCTTTTGTTGCCGGCCACGGGTGCTGTGCGTTTTGCCAAACTGTCAATCAATAGAATTGTTCGCCACTTTTTTGTTCCCATTTTTTTTTTTTTTTTTTTTTCTAGTTCGCTGTTAGGCCCACCGCAAGGACGAAAGTCCTAGAACGAGCCGAATGCAACCGAAACGAGTCGAAACGAATCGAATCGAATCGAATCGCATCGAATAGAAACATTGTTGCCGTTGCATGTGGCATCCATGGGCGAGCCGTCAAAGTCAACGTGCATCACGATGATGGGGCGATGTTATTTTTCGCTTTGTGGCTGCGCTTTCCCCGTTACGACATTTGCACACTGCACACCACCAGAAACACAGGGAGGTGGAAAAACCACGGCAAAAAACTGAAGAAAAATGCCGAGCTGGCGGAAAAAAACCGGCCAACAAGTGCCGTTGATCTACGAGGGGTCAGGGCGGCCCAGCTGGCCAAGCCGTGTGTTTAAGTTCGGGCTTTAAGCCGACTTTTGGTCGGCCAATTTAAGGGAGCAGTGAATGGCTCTGAACTGCAAGAAAATCCAGTTCGAGGTAGTTAAAGAAATAAAAAAAAAATTTTAACCTACAAAGGGTTTTTTAGAACTGGTAGGAAGAATTTTTTTCAATAGCCGCTTGGATTTTAGAATTTTGAAATATTTTATTCACATTAGAAACATTAGAACATTAGAAAAAATCCTACGATTTAAAAACCATGTTAAGGAAAAAATCCCTAAAAATATAAAATCTTAAATAAAAAAGATTTAATGCATTTTTAGTGTTAAAAAGTAAAGGAAATAATTTAAATTTCCAGAATAAAAAGCCATCTATAAATAATATAATTTTTTAAGAACTATTAAAGTTTACCTGGAAGTATACATTATAAAGTAAATGGTGGTATTTCGACTGTTATTTCCACTTTAAGCAGATGTCTTTTTAAGTTGCCTCTCTGCACTGATTTTCTCCCAGTGCACTGCAGTATCTTGCTGCTCCTCGAGCCATCAAACTGCTCGTTAACGCTCCGGCAAAGGAGTCAGCCACTGATAGAGACAGAAAGTGAGATGAAGGAGCCAAAGGAGGAGCAGCGGGAGGTGAAGGCCACATGAAGCCGAGGAGACAGGAAGGCTGCTTCCTTGAGGCCGCAGGCTGCGTTCTGCATGCGGCTTTGATTTTGTCTTTGTTCACGTTTTTGGCCATGTACGTTGTGTGTTGGCCCGAAAGGCAAAATCAATATATCCCTGTGGCTTGACGGTTTTCGTTTTCGTTATTTTTTTCCAGTCCTGTTTTTTGGTGTGTGTGCAGCTCGACCGTGATTTGCCTTTGCCTTGGCTTTTGGCCTGGCACCCTTCCCCTCCCCCTTTTCCCGGAAGTTGCCCGTCTGTTGGTTGGCTTTCTCGGCATGCAGGCATTTATTCGGGCACTCCACAGACCCCGTCGAAACCCCACGAAAACCCCTTGCAGTTGCCAGCTGACTGGGCTTTGTGTGAATCGGCCGTGATTATGTCTAATAGCTGTCCAAGTCGATCGATGTTCCGTGTGCCTGACAGTTGAGCCGAAAGCCAAAGGCCTTCAGAGTCCTTCGAGTAAGGAACACTCACACACAATCGCTGCGGCTCACAATTCGATCTTTGGCATTTAGAGGCGGCTGATGCATAATAAATGAGCCAGCCGCACTTTCGCCTAATCATATAATAATAACTTAAGTAATGGCCAGCATAAATAAATGAATCACTAATGAGCTGAAACTGTTTCCCTTTTCGGCGGCGGCGGCGGCCGCAGAAACGAGCTGCGACGCACTAAAAATGCGCCATTTACGACAATCAAAATGATTAAGTGCGTTCCGGGTGTAGCATTGCGAAAGTTGCGTATACGCCGCGTGGCCATAAAAGGAAAATGTGGGAGAAGAATTATGAGGGGGAGGTTTCTCTGCTTAAAGCAATTTAAAGCCTCCTCGCTGGCGGAGGCAATTTTGTTAATATTTCCGTATGAAAAAGAAGAAAGAAAGCAAGTTAAAAATACACTTTAACTGCTACCAACAAGTCCCCGGGGAGTGATTAAAATATAATAAATTTCACTTGAAAAACGAACCAAGACAGAAGCGGCATAAACCGAAAGGAGATTAAGTGGTTGGCCAGTATAAAAACCGCACATGGAAACCACCCCCCCGAAAGCCGCCCACAACCAAGACCACGCCCACCCATATGGACTCTCTGGGAAACGTAGTCCGTAGTCGAGGTTTTCTGGGTCCAAGCCCACAAAAGTGTGAACATAATTTAACATGCAGCGGCGCGCCAGTTTTTGGGTTTTTCGGTTTAGACAATGTTCAAGGATTGCCTTCCTTTCTTTAGCCCCCCCTTTTTCCGCCCCTTCTGCCGCTGCCTCTGTCCGTCAGTTTTGGCCGGCGCTTTGAGCCGGGCGTTTGAGTGTTTTGAAGCCTTATGTGAATTTGATTTGCGGCATTTTAATTTATGAACATGTGAAAGAGCCGCCGTCGAGTTACCAAACATTTTGCCAAAACATTTCCTGAAACAAGTTGCGGTTACAGGGGTGTAGAGGAAGAGGGGTGGACCCTCTAAAGCCCTCAGACAGACAGGCTTTTTCATCGGGGGAAAGAGAAGCCCCAGCTGACGGAGTTGCTTTTTGTGCTGAATGCCAAATCAAGCAGCTGCCTTTATGTGCTTTAATTTTCGCTTTTTTTCGTTGGTTTATTTCTATATTTGACTGCCCGACTTGAGACTGCGACGCCCATAGAAATTTTTGGTTTTCTGGTTGCTGTATTTTTTTTTTGTTGTCTCCTTCCCCTTTTTTTTGGTTTATTTATCCAGAATCCTGGCAGTATGTCTATGGATGTGGGCGTTTTGTCGGGTTATCAGTGCTCGCATAAATCTTTTATCAACCAGTCGCAGCTGTGGGAACCAAAAAGGGGGGTTTCTGGGGGCTGCGAAGCCCCCTGTTGCTGCTGCTGCTGCCTCCTAATGAATACGCACAAAGTTGCTAATGAAGCTGCGGAGTGGGAAGACGGAGAAGTTGGGCATACGAATATGAATACATATACATACATAAAGCCAGATGGAGACATCGGGGGCGTGTTCCATGCCTTATAGCTGATCTCATGCATATGCGACAGATAGAATAATTATACACCGGGGGCTGGAATGGTATTAGAATGGGCTGTGAGTACTGCGCGTCCTGTGGCAGCTGTGGGAGTGCAAACTTTGTCTTGGATCTCGGGCCAAAAAGTGCTTGTGTCTTGCCAGGCTAAAAAATGCTAATGCGATAAGTCCCCACACAATATTTAATAAAGAAAGTAAATCTTTTAAAGTCCTAAATAAAAACGAAATGAAAATTCTAACAAATTGCATAAGCTTTAGTTTCATAAAAGTGTTCAAGACTTGAGACTTGACTGCCAGCAGAAAATGTGATAAATCTCTTTTGCTCGCAAAAAACGTAAACATGGAAAATTGTTTATTCTTTAACTTTATTAAAAGGCTTTAAATTTTATATAAATTAAGTGAGATGTCAAGGGAAAAATCAAAATTATTTGTTCAAGACAAACATCAGCTTAGATTCCATAATAAATGTGATATTGTTTAATATTGTGTTAGAAAAATCCCTATTAAAATCTCAAACCAAAGAAAAAGTATTTAAAATTGTGACGCCCTACCAAAATTTTGCAATTCACGGGAGGTCCGAGGTTCACTCCCCAGTCAGAAATGAATTTATGTTAACAGTTCACCAAATCACTAATAAAATTTAAATATTTAAAAAATCTAAAATCAAAGTTTGACAACCCTTATTCCTTATCAATTCCTTTTAACTTACCTTAACTTTGATTTTCTCTGAGCCAAAGTGCTTTACATTGGTCGAAACTTAATTTAATTAAGAGCCATTTGAATAACTTTTTTACTTCTGCAACTTGCTGGGCCATAATTGCCTGGGTAGGTGAATTGATTCCGTTTTTGTTCTCCTATTTTTTATTAAACTTGTGCCTGCTTATGGGCCACGATTACCCTCAAGGCTGCCAAAGAGGAAGCCGCAGAAAATAAAGGCGAGCGCAAGTAGCTCGGCCAGAATGCTTATTGTGGTCGTTACAGAGTCCGAGGAAAGCCAGGTCCTGAATGCGGGGGGAGGAGATGAGGTGGAAATAGAGAGGGTCCGGTGAAAGTCAGCTAATGGTAAATAACGATAAATAGAAAAAAGAAAAGCTGAAAAGTGCCTTTGGCCAGAGGCAAAGTCAATGACGCACTCCGGGCACTTCAAGGCAGCAGCAGCCTCATTGGTAGCTACAACAAAAGCAAATTCTAGTGTGCTTAAAGCGTAAAATTGTTTGTTATAAAATTCAATTGCAGCTGCAGTTGCCTTTTGCTCGTGTTGTTGCCGCTGCCGGTGCTCTCGGCCAAATGCAATCAGCTGCATAAGAAATGCCAAAAGCTGCAACAAAAAATGGGAAGAAAAAAAAGAAAGTTTCCAACTTGAGTTGGCTACTTTTGTCTTGAACTGAGATTTGCCAAAGTATAAACTATAAGTATATCGGAGCCTTGGAAAAAAACTTATGCACTCTTTCTCTGCATATCAAATGGTGGATGGCACACAGCAAAATGAAATAAACATATCGCATTTTCAAAGGAACTTACTAGCTTTAAGTCAAGATCTCATCTAAGCAAGCATTTCAAATTCAAAACTGTTTTAAATAAAAAAATTTAATTTCTAACTAGCTGAGCAAAAAACCCTGCAGATTTCAAATCTGTTTTAAAAGTGCCTAAAAGTATGCAGAGAAAAATGTTTGGTCTTTGTTTTCCGCATTAAACCTATATTGTAGCATACTTCAACCAGATTTATAAGCTTTGAAAAATTAAATTTGTTTAAATCACTAAGATTTTTATAAGTTGTCTAAAAGTATGCAAAGATAAAATTTAGCTGCATACTTTTAGACATGTTTTTAAGTGAATTTAAAAATCTAGAGATTTATAGTTTCGCAGTTCGCTCGGAGGAACCATTTTTTGTCGGTTTAATTTAGCCTGGTCTACTTCATATTTTATATCCCCACTCTGCAAAATATTTGCCTTCTGATTATGTTATAGCAATCTGCGGGAAAGGATGTGTATGTGTGACTTCCATCAGCGAGTCATGTGGCATATTACCTTTAATGGGGACTACTTTGAGGTTGTTTTTTGCCGGGGTTGGGCCAAGAATGAGACTCAGGCTGAGACACACACGCAATCCACTCGAAGCCCACCCGCTGGCGTCATAAAAGTGCGTAACAAGCGGCAACAGGTTGCCAGGCGGTTCGGTAGTTACCACGCCCCTCGCCTCCTTCATCCTTCGTCCTGTGTCTCTGTGCTCGTTTGCCAACAAATTGCGCATATCAAATTTACGGAATTGTCGCAGCTCTGCCGGCTGCTTTCCACCTCTTCATCGCTGGCCGGAATTCCCGCCAAGCCTTGGCAAACTAATAGATTTCGTTGCCTTGGCACTGGGGCACACACTCAACTTTATGGCCAAAGTGTCGGGTAATGGCCTCAAATGGTAGGCGTTGTCAAAGGATCTCGTCTATAGGCAGCTAATGCCGCATTTCTGGGCTCGTTGTCTATATATTCCGCTCTCTCTTTCCTCTTTTTTTATAAGCGTTTCGCGTGACAGCGGCTGCATTTACATATCCGCGACATTAGAGCCGCCATATTAATGATTTTATAGTGTAATAACGCGTTATCACGCCGTCACTCGCACTCCCTTTGGGCAGGATAGCATAAATAGATATGGCTAATTCATTTGTTACTAGCTGTTGGCTGATATTTTTGTGCTTTCTGCTTTTTTTTTTCTGGCCTGCTGAATTTGACAGTTTGCATTTTGATTGAGTTGTTTTGCCATAATTCATGGGGACAGGCCAACGAAGCGTGCTTTGCAAAATGCAAAACGATGTGGATACGGCTGTGGATTTCCAGTCCATGTCTGGGCATTAATAAACATTTGATTTGTGATTTGTTGCGCTGCATTATGCAAATGGCTGTCGTGCATAAATTGCGCAAATTATTCTCTGTCTGCCGACTTAATTAAATGACAAATTTATTTTTTCGGGCAAAGAAAACAAAAAGGACTACAATGCAGTGCATGTATTTGTGGCTCTCTCACATATGAATAGGCCTTAATGAGTTGGGGAAAAATAGTCGAAATTCAATAAATCAATACAATGTTGATATCCCGAATATTTATAAATATTCAGCAAAAAAGAAAAGTGTTGTGAGAAAACGTTCAGCCGTTGTTAATTGCAAAATGGGATGGTAAGGGGGCATATTTAAATATTTGGAACAATCAGCTAATTACTCTTGGGCTTTATATGTGGGGAAATCTTGATTACAGATAATTAGGTGGAAAAATTAGTTTTTTTTTGTGGGTGTACTACATATTTTGTTAATTACTTTAGGTCCTAAAATATGTTTATACCCGTTACTAGTTGAGTAAAGGGTATATTGTATTCATGGGAAAGTATGTGACAGGTAGAAGGAAGCTTAAAAGAAATAAATCCTGTCTCCCACATATTAACAGAATGTAGAAGAAATTTGTTAAATCCGACCACTTATTAAAATGTTATGAGCAAATATTAACTGCCCACTTTCAAGGGACTGCTTGCTTTGTACTGCTTGCGACTGCTTACTTTAGGTGATTAACAGGTATTTGATAGTCGAGACACTCGATAGCGTTCTCTCTTTTGTTTTAATTACTATTGTTTGAAATATTGATAGGAAAATGATAAGGTAAATGTCACAGGGATTTTATTTTGTGGGGGGAAGGATTATTTTTAGACAAATAACTTGTTTAATGGACAATTAATATTTCTTTCTGTGCATTCCCTAGAAAAGCAAGAACCACTAGTTGTTAGAAAAGATAAACATCCTTTCATGGCATCCCCACTTCAATCGACTTGAGGTCCTTTCTCCACTTTCTCCCTTTTTTTGCCGCGTTGCCTGGCTACGATTGTCTGGATTGTTGCCTAATTCTTTCGGCTCCATTCAGTTGGGTCCGCTAATTGCTATAACTTCCACTTTCTGTCCGCTGGCCTGTCAGAGTGTGTGTGTGTGTGTTGATTGCGCTGAAATAAATGAGTTTTCATGCTAACCGAGCAAAAGTTGGGCCAATTATAGTGGCTCAAGGCCCGAGGCTGAAAATTCCCGGTATCGGGTTGAGTTTGCATGGAGGCTACAACTCTTGATGCTCGAAAAGTTTTCGCTTTTGTCTAATTTATATAATGCCATTGCCATTTAGCATAAGAAGCAAGTGAATTGCTTTACAAATTGAATGCAAATCTCCTCCTCTTCATTATGCGTAATCATTCAGCTAAACAAAATGGGTGAAAATTCCCCGATTCCAAATGAGAACGAAGCGCGTGGCACAGATTTTACGTTTTCGGGGCGAGGGCTTCTTGCAATTTCGCTGCTCGCGATTTCAGTAAGACACGGTTTTAGTTCGGTTTGACTGCGGGGATTATTACGAAACATTTCTCGCTTTTAATCAGAATCTCGGCTGGCAGGATGATAAATGCTCGCTGGCACCCGGGGAAATCCAGGTCGGGGTCGAGGTAAGGAAATATTCATAATTCAATGTTTAAACCGCAATTCATGCTCTGTTTTTTGGCATCCCCCTGCAGTTGCTGCCAGTTTAGTTTGGGTTTTTTTCTCAGTCTTTCTCCTCGTTTTTTTTTCAGCTTGACTGCCATTCACATTAATATCGCTCTGCAGCTGCTGGCGGTGTTACTGCTGCTGCTGCTGTTGCTTTTGCTGCTATGCAGCTTACCTGGGGTAAACCTTAAAAACGCTTTTGCATTTTCATAAATGTTTGGCTTTTGCTGAAAATACACTCCACTCTGCGCTCGCCCCTTGACAGGCAGCCGAGTTGATCTGCATATTTCACTCCACTTTTGTTTTGCTCTCACTGCGGTTGGAGTTCTCGTCCTGCATCCTGCTCCTGCATCCTGCTGCTCCTGCATCCTTTATCCTGCGCTGCAATAAAATTGAAATTAATTTTTAGCGATTGCGGATGCGGTGCTCGGTTTTTTACACTGCCTCCTCTGCCTCCGCTGATTGAATTGTAATTTTTCTTGACCCCTCTGCGATATATATGTGTATACGTTTATTTCCATTCATAACATGCCCATCACTTGCCCATTTGTACTCCATTATTTATTTAATAATAGTTCGCTCTGAAATTCAACCCTTTTATCGTTTTTAGGCCACACGCCCTTGTCGTCGCCATTGTCGCATCGATAGCAATTAAAACAGACGTCGGCTAAAACAAATAGCCATCAGGTAATTAAATTTTCGTTAATTTATTTATTTTTTATATCAATTATTACACTCGGCCATTTTCGAATAAAGTGGGGGAGGTAATGAAAAAGCCTTCACTTCATTTTCGGCCCCAAATTAAATGAGTTTTGAGTTTGGCTTAAATTTACCAGAAATATGTATTCACATCTAGATATATACCTGTGTTTGTGACGCTTTTGATTGACAAATACGAGGGGGGAGGGGGCGGGGGGTGAATATGAATATGAATATTAACAGGCTGCCATATTAAGTGTCTGCAAATCCATCCGCATCCGTGTGTAAGTGTTTGCTCAAAAGTGAATATTCATGTCAATGTCTGGTTTGTCATTGAGCCAAAACCAAATGGATGCCGAGCGGAGCTGTCAGCTTACAAGGAAATATCATTTAATAAACTCGCTCAAAACTCGATATGAATTCTGTAAAGCCCCCTGCCTTCGGAATTCTAATTGAATGATGGACTGCGATACTATGAAATCCCAATCAATATCCTTGATTTTGGCCCCTGGAAAATTGCTCAGCTATTTTTGCGCAATTAGTGCAATTAGCCGGCCACAAAAGTTGGCCACAAACCTTAGCAACTCGGGGTATTTAGTTGCCTGGCTTATAAATGGCAACTAGCTTTGGCCAGCAGCTCTTGGACATTTGCCATTATTCATGGGGTCAGGCCAGGAAATTGAAATGTTATGTGGCCTCTAAAGTATATACCCCCAAAAACGGTGCTGGCCAAAAAGCGTTGAGAGCTCGGGCCCCCAAAATAAATTGCCAAAAAGTGTCGTTTATCTTGGAAAAGTGGTTTAACGTCGCCGCAACTTTCCCCCCTTTCCCTCGCTTTTTTGGTGAAAAACGCTCAGATTTTCGGCTTTAATTAGGAGCAGCTGCTATCGCTAAAGTTTTTGGCCAAGTTTCCATCGTCGTGTTTGCACTTTTTGGTCAAAAAGGTCGTGAACTTGTGGCGTTGCTGTTGTTATCCCTGCTAATTGAAATCGCTTGTTGCGAAAACTTAATTATGATTGGCCGTTTAGCTTTTGATCTTCTGTCAATTTAACTCAATGCGAAGAACTCTTCATTCTCAAATGGGCTCAGTGATAAAAGAAAAATGGAATGGCAATATTTGGTCAAGTAGACGGCACTGCACTCGATTTAAACCGAGAGCTTTCGTTTGTCCGGCAATTAGTTAAATCTATGCAAATATTTCTCTCCTTTGGCCGAGGCACTTGAACAACAATCGGCCAAACAATCAATCACTCCATCAATCAATCAATCGATCAAGTGGCAGCGCCAGCAGCAGCAGCAGCAATGAAATTTGGTCAAACACAAACAAGCCGGAGAACGTTGCTAAAGTGCAATTAAGGTTGAAAACTCAAGAGACGCTTAGAGAGCAGAGCAATTGAAAGTGGAGTCCAATTACTGGACGATAAAAAAAAGCAGAGAGAACTCTCCCGACAATGTAAACTCCAATTCGCAATTGTATGAAATGCGATCCAATGCTTTGGAATCGCAAAAAAAAGAGGGAAAAACTGAGTACATTGACTTCCATTCAAAGGGGGATAAAAAGAACAAAGGCAATCAAGTGAAGGGAATGGATCTGGATCTCGTTGCATATATGTATATCCATATCCATGCATTTATGGCATCGCTTTGCTTAAGTGCCGCAATTATAATCCATGACAATCTCTTTAATTAGGAACGCTGGAAAAACTGTATAAATGTTCGTGGCGCAAGAAAACTAATGTCAAATGTCAGTTGCCATTACTTCTGCTGCCCCCTGGGAAAACTATTTACCATCTTTCTCATTTATTTTCACCTTCCTTTGCTGGGTTTCCTTTTTATAGCGGGTAATTGGGAGAAACAGGGGTATATTGCTTTTGGGAATCATATGCTAGATGTTATAAAAACCAAAAATAATCTTGTTTTAGGTTTATAATATTTTATTTCAATCTGTGTATCTTTTAGATATAAGATGTTATAAAAACCAGAAAGAAAATATTTATAATAATATTTTAGGTTTATAATTATTTATATTTAACTCTAAAATAAATCTTTATATTATCATATTTAAGTTAAGATTATATACTGGGTATCTTTTAGATATAAGATGTTATAAAAACCAGAAAATATATATTTATAATAATATTTTAGGTTCTTAATTATTCATATTTAACTCAAAAATAAATCTTTTCATCATCACATTTAATTTAATATCATATACGGCGTATCTTTTAGATATAAGATGTTATAAAAACCTGAAATAAAATACTTTTATTAAAATTTTAGGTTTATAATTATTTTTATTTAAATCAAAAATAAATCTTAGTAATATCATATTTATTTTAGTATTATATACTGGGTATCTCAAGGTCTTTTACCTTTAGCTATGATTTTTCCCTTTTCCCCTACTTCACCTTTTCTCGCTTTTACCTTTGTTTCAATGTGTTTTACAGTTTTCCAGTTGATTTAGTACGCCGCAATGTTTTTATTAGTTGCGAAATATTTTCAGCTCCGCTTTTTTCCATTTTCCATTTTCCACTTTCCTTCCGCTTTTCCTTTTCACTGGTGGCGCTGTTTATGCCATTGTCGTTTGTGGTGCAATTAGTTGTTGTTCTGCGGTTATTTATTTAATTTCTTATTCAGCTCGTATTTGTGGCAGCCATTAATGCTCGATTCCAGTTGGTTTGGCGCGTTTTTCGCCGCTGTTTCCACTAATTAAGCTTAGCATTTGACCATTAATCAAATTAGATTTGTGCGTTTTTCTTCCTGTTGCGCTCTCATAACTCTAGGACTGCCGAATGCCAGAGTGTCTGAGGATCTGGGGAGGATGGCTGGCACTTAATTAAAAGATTACTTGTTAAAACTTTTTGGCAGAAAACTTAATGTGAACATTGCCTGCAAGAGAAAGAGAGAGAGAGAGAGCGCGCAATGTTTGCTAAAGAACTTTAAATAAATAAAAGGAAATTGCAAAGCAAACACATTTGGGTACAAACACTCACGCAAACACAGACATATTCACACTGAGCTACACTCAAACACTCATACACTCACACACTCACACACTAGCCTTCTACTTGCACATTGTAGACAAAATGGCAAACGTTGAACTTTGATGATTTATAGCAGGGGTGTATGGTATACTATATATATATACGTATACGAATGGCTATGCTCAACAGCATTCTTTGTAGCCACTCAAACTCGGCTGCGCACACACAAACACTAAACTCTCAGTTAGCTACACTCTGCTACAGAGTTTCACATTTAATTTACTACGTGTCACGCATACGCTTGCAACTTGACAAATACGAAGGGGGCGGCGAAAAGAGGTTGGGGGGTTGGGAAAGCTGTTGGCGGAAAAAACTGGAAAAATCTCACTAGAAAAGTAGAAGACGACTAGGTAAGATGCTCGATTACGAGCAACTCTGCGGCTTTATTTGAAGTCCTTGATTATGTTTTCAGAGTCAGCCGCAAATTACGGTAAACATAAACAAGCCTTTGGTCTTCACTTCCGGTTCCTGCCTTCCCGCCCGCCTGCCCATGTTTTTTTAAGTACTTTTCAGCCACTCTGTGAAAAGTTAATCCTTTTGCTTCTTTTGAGTCCTTTTTCGGGGGCAAACAAAATTCCAAAGTTTAATTTAACGTTAATAATGTTATTTGTGATTTTTATTTTAGCCCCCCTGCTGTGCATATATGTGCACTGCACACATACATATAAATATTTTTAATAGCGCCGTGTCGCATGTGTCATTATACCAAAAGAGCTCTCACACACACACACACTGAGAAAATATAAAGCTAAAAAGCTGGCTGCCAACTTTGAACTCAAAGCCACTCACACAGATTCATTTAATTATCAACTTTACTTTGTGCCTCAGTATGTGTGTGTGTGAGTGTGTGTGGCTTTAATTGGTTTTTGATAAAAGTCAGCTAAGCATGCTAATTAATGTGGCTTTGACTTTGAATGCATTTGGCTCGTCGGCCATGCAGGTGGCATGGGGATTAACTTCTGCTCAGCTAAAATCCGATTTCCTTCTACGTATTTTTTCCCATTTGAGCCATCTAGGACCATCTAATCGGATGCGAGGAAACTGCAAACAACGGGAAGTGTACAAATATTTTTTATTTTCCACTTCTCAAACGCAAACATACGGCAGAAAGTTTTCCCGACGACAACTACAACTCCTGCTTGCTACTCAACTCAACTTAAATAAATAAATTGTTTGGCTGCATCAAGGATACGTATACGCAGTGTGGCAGCATGTCAACACAATAAATGCGAATGAAAATTGCAGCAAAGTTTTGCTATTTTTGGCACATGATTCCCGGCACGAAGGCGGTGGCCAGAGGGGGCGGGGTGGGCGTGTAATGTACAAAAAATAAGACCCCCGTGACCAAGTTGCAGCACCGAAACAGTAACTGCAAAATAATTAAATTCCAACAAGCAAGTTATAGACCCAAGACTTTTTGCCCGGCTCTCGTTGTGTCTTACGACTCTAATTTCATGCAAAACGCTTGTAACCATCCTCTCACCCTTTCAGTCAGGGGTGTAGGTTGTAATTTTGAGTAGGGGTCGGGAAGAAAGTCCTTAAGATTTGTTTAGAAATAGTTGTTCTCCGCTAGAATCTTATAGTAATAGTTTGAGACTTACAAGAAGTTCAATTTAAGCAAAACAGACAAGTTTTTTGTTTTTGTAGGTTGCATTGTTGTAGGAAACCCAACTTTTTGAATTATTGTAAACACATATTATTAGAAAATGTGGTATAATTATTATTATTTAATGCATTTGGCTTATTTTCTTACTTAAATATATGCAAAATCATTTAAAAGTTGAAAAATTTTAAAAGTAGTTATTCAATGCTAAGAAAGAAAAACAAAATTTTTTTTCCTCAAATTTTGTTTAACAAGTTATGGAAATTTCCAGATGATTAACTAGGCAAAGAAAACACAGTAACTACAATAATCATTATTAAAAATTTAAGAATTTCAGTATGTGAAAAGAGTTATGAGCTCAAGTTTCAGCCCCCAAAATGGCACCCCCCTTCGCACGCCACTGGAGTGTGTGTTCTTGAAGGCCCTGAAAGTTATGCCCTCAACTTATTGCCGCTTTCCGCATTGCTTTTGTTTCGCCAGCCAGGCTTGTGTTTGTAGTTCGGTTGGGTTTCTTACGGCTTACGGCTTGTCAGTGGCTCAGTGGCTCGGTGGCTCGGCGGCTCAGTGGCTCAGTGGCGCGCTGCTGGGAATCATTTCGTTTCGTTTGCTGCTGCAGTTTTCTTGCACATGCCGGAAGGAAATGAGCAAAAATGACAAAGTTAACGGATGTGCACAAAACACAACGCACTCCCACTCACTCCCGCCCACCGATATACCATCGTCCTGCGTCCTTCGTTCGTTCGTCCTTCGTCCTTTTTCTCCACCGGTCCTGTCCTGCTTTGGGCCTGCCCAATGCACTTGCACAGGATCAGGATATGTGTGCGGAAAGTACGAAAATTTTACATGCATTTGATTTATGTTTCGCCAGCTCTGTGAACTTTTGCCACACCGCCCTTGTCATTGGTCCAACTCCCCTTGGAAACCCACCTACCCCCTCCCCCACATACAACCCCCACAAGTAAGCAAATCATAGCCTACATTTCCGCTGTTGTTTATTCGAGAACATTTCTCTTCCTCGTGCTCGTGTTCCTTTAGCTCCTTTTTGGCCTCCGCTGGGGAGTTCACTTCACTTCGCATCTTCATCTCAAGGCGAAAGTTTTTTTGTCTCTGCAACATTTTTCCATAAATTTCACAGAAAAGAAGGCGAAACGTTGTCATGTTTGGCTAATATGCAATTGTCGCAGCAAAGCTGGCAAAATTTATGTCGCTCGGGGGAAAACCAACTTCGCCAATTGACTGCGAGAAGTATTGATCAGCGGAAGGATTTTCCTTTTAATAAATAAGTGTTTCTTTCCTTTTTTTTCATTGCGCAATCAATGCTTAACCAAACCTCGTTTGGGATACAGCCAACAAAAAAAAAGGGCTGAGCACCTTTTGAAAAGCGAACAAATTAAATTATATTTGCCGCCCCCTTTTTTCCGCTTGTTTTGTGTTCGGTTTGGTTTCGTTTCGTTTGTTTTTTGTCCCCTTTTGTTGGTTCACGTTTTGAAAATTTCATTTATCAACGGCATTTCCATTGCTCGATCCCAGTCGGCGTTCCGACGTGGCTTCTAACGCGCGGCCCCTCGGCCATCCCGTGTCAACAGGCAATTATTATAAAAGCCTGGAAAAACATAAAAGGAAAGGAGAAGCAGAAAACAATAAAATTTCGCTGCCAAGTGGATAAACAGATACTGTGCTCATGCGGAATTTCAGTTAGCAAAGTCCTAGAGAAAGCCATTTCATGAATTGGTCTTACTCACGAAATAAAACTATGAATTTTGATAAATTTCAAGAAATTAGTGTGACCAATATGCTTTAAATAGCAACTATAAAAAAGCTGGCCACACTAATTTTACTTATTTTACAAATACGTTCAAGTTTATAGTTGTTCTCCCCCATTTCCTCTCCAACTTCCATCAGTAGGCAAATTTGTTTCTAGTGTCAACGAGTTGAACAAAATTTCCGGTTACCATTATGAGCTTCCCCTTTCGTGTGGTGAACTTTGTGCTGCAGTTGCTAACGGCGGTGGGTGAACTAGAACTGGCGTCTCGCAATGCGATGGGCCCATAACATATCCGCCTTTGTCCATTAGGTGCTCGAGGTTTTGGCCCTGGTCCTGCTCATCCGCATCCTGTCCACCCACTGCGTTCGGGGCGAGGAGTACAGGATATCGGTGTGGCTATACACCTTCCTGCTGCCCCCCGTCACCCTGCAGAGCGTGGTGCTCGTCGTATTCCGGCTGTGCTGCACCACCGTGGGCCTCGATCCAATTGTGCGTACATATGGGCTTTTTCGGGGCTTTTTGGGCTTTTGGGGCGGCGATGATGAATGCTCAACGAGTGTGTTTTACAGGCGGTGACGTTTAACTTTGCCAGCGGCCTCATCTGCATAGCCAGCGCTCTCACCCTCATGGTGGCCATGATCGATCACTGTGGCAACGAGTTCGCATTCCTGTTCTATATTTCAAGCGCCTTTGGCGTAATCGCCGGGGTCCTGCATTTGCTGAATGCCTGCGTGTGCAACGTTTACATACCCCTCGGCGAATGGTATTTATTGATTAATGGCATTGCCGAAACTGGCCGATTGACTAAATACCTGGCGTATTTCCCCCTAGGTCGTACCTGAAACCCTCGAAGAGATCTAGGAAGAGGGCTTTACAAAAGAGGATACACAGAAGCGTGTGATATTTTACTTAGATTTTGTAGTACTATTATACCTTCTTTGATTTTGGAATATAGATTGTGTTGAGTTTAGATGATATTCAAAATATAGGATATTTCTTCAAAATTATTAATATGTTTTTATAAATATTTACAATGATGTTTTTGCTTAGACCTTTTTGGATTTAGCCATATATAGATTACACTGAGTTTATTTATATATCTTGAATATATGATTTTTATTCATTTTAAAAGCTATACTTTTTTTCTAAATTATTTTATTATATTATTACTATTATATCATCAAGTTAATATGTAATTATCACTTTATATTACAGTTCCTAAAAAAATTTAATTAAAATATTAATTCTGAACAGTTTAATAGTCTTTGAATGCAATTTATGTAATCATTATTGTACGAAAATTCTAATAACTTGCTATCTCCGATTAATTGACAGTTGTGAGCCATTTGGTCATGTCATAAATAGACTTTTACTCCTTCCCAAACGATTTCCCAGATCGAGACAACCAGACAGTGTAAGGAAAAACAGTTTAGCTACACAAGCGCTGAATTTGCCCCAGACAAACCCAAACCCACTAAACCCAAAGACGGACTCTTTGTGCCGATTGTTTGTTTGTTATTGTTATTTGTTATCGCTTCGCCGGGGCGGCGGGTCTGTTTGGCCTCTCCGTCTGGCCAGCGGCCATAATCAATACCATTTGGCGACCTTTGCGTGTTAATGGCTTAAATGCTTTGGCCAGTGTCGACAGCATTCCACAATGGGCATAAGAAACTGTTTGATTGGTATTCGGTATAACTACGAGTAACGAGGGCTGTCGCCGAAGGGCGCCATTCAATTGCACAGCCAGAAATCAATATATTGGTTACAAAGCGCTCAAAGCTTTTAGCCTCTTTTGAGGACAGCTCAAAATGATAGTTGCACTCGGATAATGAAGAGGATGCGATATGCAGGACTCACACTTCAATCAATGTGCAGAGTGACAAACATGGAATTTTATTCGCCATGCGCATATTCATAAGCACAAGAGATTTACGTGTTGCAATGGCAATCAAATGGAGAGACAGCCACGCCCCCTCATCCGCCACGCCCGCCTCCTTTTCAGCCAACTGACAATCACTAATACAAGCAATCAGAAGGGCTGCCAGCAAATGAATAGCGAACGAACTGCAACTGCTGTCGTGTAAATCTTTGAGATGGGAATGCAATGATGATGATGATACTGGAATATGAGGATGGTGTCACTCAATTGCCGGCATTGCTGCTGATGAATGCAAACTAGCTGACAGCTTTACACCCACAGATTCAGATTGTGAATCAGAGTACCTCTGATATATATATATATATATATATGTATCTATAGAGCGGAGTGGAATTGCCAGGAGTGTTCGTTTCATTTGATGACTTTGATGCGCCGGCAAAAGCGCATAAATGTTATAGCGATACAGAAACACCCCCACCGAAATGCCGGTAAAAGATTTTACGGCGCGAAGAACATAATGAAGCCCATTGCATGCACATCCGTTTCCATTTCCCGCACTTAATTAAATACTTGCTCGCCTGATTAACTGCGGCGCCTCATCAGCCAGGTGATTTGGAGGACTTTAGAGCACTTGGTGGCTTAATTAGAGTGCGGCTGTCATAAATGCCAAAGTAGCTCGATATCAGGAGGCATTTGTCAGGCAGCAGCAGCACCCAAACTAATGGCTAAAAAGCGAGGGACAAAAGGCAGCTGCAGCAACAAACAGTATACAAATGTAAAAATATTTGGCACTTCAAAGTGCTGCTGCCAGACAAATACGACAAACGTTGAAGAGTCATTTACTAGGAGTGCAGAGTAGTTGCTACTACTAGCAACAAAGCAAAAGCAAAAAAAATGGAATGGAATACAGTCAGTTGAAAAATGGCGGCAAATGCTGGCTAACGAAAGCAAACGAAGGCAAACGCAGGCGCTGCATTCAGTATACGCCGTGTGTGCCAGCGTCGTAGTCGTCGTCGTCCAAACAAAGAGCTGCTGGATGATGAGCAGGCAATCGGAATGAAACCAAGCACTAGAAGTGACTAACAGAGGGAGTGATATGGGGGCAAAAGAAGGGAGATGGAGTGACTGACTGACTGTCAGCTCAACTGGAGATGGAGATGGTGAGTAAAAAAGGGAACCTAAAGCGGCGCAGAATGGGGTTGGCATCTCGCTGGCGTTGACGACAATTGCACAATTCATAATAGCCAACATGACACCGCACCAACACACACACTCAGCCGCATGTGTGTTAACCATTTGGAGTGTGGGCTGCTCGGAGATCGCCATTAAATAGTGGAAACTGTTGCATGTCGGCACTGGAAAATAGAGGGGGATGCTAATTTATTACGCAAGAAGAGCTTGTTAAAACAGACAATTAAACAAGGGGTTTTAAAAAAGACTTACAGCCAAGAAAAGGTAGTAAAATTAAGGGGATATGCTATAGGAAAACACATGATTTGATTTTAAAAATATTTTAAAATTTTTTAATGGTGTTTTTTATTAAGTAAAAATATTAGAAATAATAAAAAGCAATATTGAATTTTTTTATAAATTTTTATATTTTTTTTTAAATGATTTCTCCCAGTGTACAGCCCCTGTGATGGCACAATGTTCACTTGTTTATTCTCTCACTGCTCCCAACACTTTCACTAATGTGCGGGAGTCGAGTGCGTTTGCCTGGAGATTGCATATTGCATTCCTGGGGAAACGGGACTGCGAGTGGAGGGGGACCGCAGGACCCTGGGTCCCTTCTTCACCGGACTGTACCAGAGCAGGCCTAGGATAAAGGGGCCATGGCCAAGTGCTGTAAATGATTGCGGTAATAAGCATTATGCACAGACTGGCATGTCCGTCAGTCAGTTGGTTAGGCGGACCAACGGACAAACGGACAAATGGAGGAACGGACATACGGACAAACGGACAGTTAGACAGACAGTGGGAAAAACAGACAGGCGGACATCCAACGTCCAACTGGCTCTCTCTCTCTCGTCTCTCGTCAGCGTCAAATTAGGTTGGACACTGGGCATTAGCCGGCTGCCTTTGGACCTTTGCCCTTTTGCCCTTTGCACAGTGACAGCAGCTCAACTATTTGCTTTGATGGCAGCTTCTGCTTTTGCTCCTGCTCCAGCTCCTACTCGGTTTTGATTAAAATCGTAAATTGGTTTGGTCAGCGAAAGGTAAATAAATTGCGGCCAAGATTATCTTTGTTTGCATTCCAGAGTTGGACTGCGCAACTCCTTTGAAGTGAGCCACCAACTACTAGCCAAGTCGAGATTAAGACAGGAAACCCTTTTATCTTCACCGAAAAATGGAACCCACACACACACATTCGCCCATAAAACGGGCAGCCAAGTGTGTCTAATGTGTGTCCTTTAAAGGGTTCCAACCGAAAATGGCCTCTTACGATGATTGATATCGGGGGTGTTGGTCCCCATAAATGGAGCAATTGACAGACGGGAAATTATAATTAATAAAACAGAGAGGCTGTTCCCCATCCTACATGTTCAATTGTAATTGCTCGAAATTAGTTGAGTAAAGTTGAGCCACTTTTGGCCCACTGGCCAAGTGGCAAAAGCAAAGCAAGTCAGGTCCAAAGGTCCGAGCAAATAAAAAGGCAATAAAAAGATCGTAAAAGCGGCATTAAAACCTCCGAGCAACAACTCAAATATTAGCTTAAATGCAATACACATTAAATTACTCGTAGCAACAATAAAAGCGTACGAATAAAACAGATTTTCTGCTAGTAAAACAATAAAAAAAGTAGGGAAAAGCATCGAAAGGCTGGCAAGGATGGATGGATGGCAGTTTGGCCAGGGGACACACGAGCCCAAATCATCTGTGACTGGCTGTGAGAAATGTGGGAAATGGGTCTCCTCGACAAGGAGCGGGCACAAATTGAGCAAAGATGAGTTTTTAATTCGATTTCCCGAACTGACTTTGGAAAAGGGACGTGTTTCTTGGGTTTTCCCATCCATCCATTCAATATATATAGCCAGCCAATGCCCGATGTCGGCCAAAATATGTCAAAGCAAATTTAAAAGCGACGAAATTGTCAAGGAGCAAGGAGCAGGGAGCTCTCTGAAATATGAGCGCCAAAATGTCGAAAATTGTATTTGGTAGACAAGTGGCATCATAAACATATCGCCTCGGCCTCATTTTGAATTCTTGGGCTCTTTCCATGTCCGAGGGTGAAATTCAATTTAGTAAAAAGGGAAAACAGGACACAGAAAAGGGACTTTGACATAGATATATATATATATATATATATATATATATATATATATATTGTATAATCGTGTACAGTGGATTTTTGGCACCGTCTTCTTGTTGTCGCCCCGCGAATAAAGTGAATTTCAAGTTTTCCCCCTCCTCTTTGCCCTGCGTTTATGGTTACGTCGGCGTTTATGGCTACAGTTTTTCCGTGCCCTGTTTTCCCGTGTTATTTTGCGTAAAAGTTTAGTTAACAACATTCTTTTTTGGGGGCTCCAGAGCCCTGAACTTCGAGTGCCCGGCCACACAATGACGTTAATATTGTTCGTGATGAAGCCCGAAATGGAGACACAACGCAGCCGCCGACTTGATGATGATGGCCAAGTTGATGGGCGCGAGACGTGTTCCGTGGACAGACTGAAACAAAATATGGCAAACTCTTAATTAAATTTGAGTTCATTTATAATAAGCGCTTGAGCTGGCAGCAGGCTGACAAGCAGGCTTTTCCTAGAAACTGCCAGAAATCTCGGGAAGCTACTTGGGGAAATAGAGGTGCGACGAAAAATCAAAGATAGATGAAACTTGGGAAATGGAATCAATAAAAAGTTATGTTTTAAAAAGTTTTTTACACTAAAAACTAAGGAGTAAAATATTCATGTGCCTAAAAGTATGCGGTGAATAAAATATAGTCGTTTTTCTGTCTGAATTCGTATCACTTTTAAATCAAAAATATATTGTTGCATACTTTTAGACACCTATTTTAAAATTTCTGTGGATTATATTACATTTAATATTTAAAATATTTAATTAGGATATTACTTATTTTAATTTTTTGTGGTACTAATATCATGTTTAGTTATGTTATAATCGTCTTTCAGTATGAGTTTATATCCCTTTTAAATCATAAATACATTGTTGCATACTTTTAGACACCTTTTAATATTTAAAAAATGTATTAAAGTTATTACGTATTTTTAGATTTTAGGTACCAATATCATGTTTAATATTGTTATATTTTTTTTTTATTTAATAATTAGCCGAATATAATCCCAGTGTACTCCGTAAACCTGCTTCTCTATAAGAAAAGTCCCCCATAATTGGTTCCTAAATAGGACCACACATGTTAGGATTTTCCCGGGGGGGTGGGCAAGGTTGATTGCAGCCGATAAACTTTGTAATTGTTTCATTTCCTGGATTTAAATTGCAAATATGAGTTTTGTGTCTTTGGCGGCCGGCGGCGCACTAAATTATGCCAAATGGCGAACACGCGTTTCGGGTGGCACCTTGTCCTCGTCCTCATCCCGAAGGACTGACTTCATTACGGGTCTCCGCAAAAGGGTGTGTGTATATATACGTACCCATTCCGGACCCAAATCCTGGGGCCCAACCCAAGAACCCGGCGTCGCACAGTAGATTTAACCTAATTAAGAATGTTCAACAGGACACAATGCTTCGAATACAAATGAAATGCCAGGGAAAAGTGGGTGGGTTTTTTTCGGGGAGGGGTGTGCAAGGTGGGGGACTTTCCGGGGGGCGTGGCATGGTGTGGGATCTAAGCAGCAGACAGGCTGCGCAAAATGAATGAGCTGCCGAGCAAATCTGCTGTCGTGTTTTCGCTTCCAGTGAAAGGTTGGCTGCAGGGTTACATGGCTTTGTTGCTTTTGCTTTGCCTCTGCTTTTGCTTTGCTTTTTTCCGTAGCTGCTGGCAAGACGAATGTTAATTCTATTTAAGCATATACACACACACACAGCAGCAGACAGCACACCCATTTTTGGTAGAGACAAGCTGCTGCTGCTGCCTTTGGCATTCAAAGTCACAGAGATTGTCAGCGTTTTCATTTTAATTCAAACAAATGTTACTAATGTTGTCATTGTTGTTGCCGCCTTCTCAGCTCGCTTGTTGAATATTTTATCGTTTGACTTGACGCCTTGGCAACATTTGGCTCCATCATTCCACCCATCCAATCCGCCAACGAGAATCCTTTCTCGTCACTCGCTAATGGGCTTAGGGTCCTGTGGATTCCGGAGCTCTGTTCCCTTCTTCATTTGCATACTTGGTCATATTTTGATGGCTTGATTAAAATCCAGTTTATGCGAAATATGATCGTCCTCTATCCGTAGATGGCATGAAAATATTGATGCAACTGCGAAATGCTCGGTATTAAAAGTGTGAAAACAATCGATGGGGGTATACAGCATGCAACAACTGGCTGTGAAAATATTATCTTTATTGTTATTTTTATTATTTTTATTTCTTCTGCTACTGCGGTGCGTGTTTCATATATTTTTTTTATATTTTATTTTCATACCATTTTTTGTTGTAACTCACACACCTGGGTTTTGTGGGAAACTTTTGCACAGGTACAGCCGACAATTGTGGATTTTTCCTTCGTTTTTTTCCGGTTGTAAGGGGGGTTTACGTTCTGTTTTGCGTTCGGTTATCCTTGTCTCCTTTGGCAACATTTGCTTAAACAGCGCCAGCAATTTGCACACTATTGCCATTGTCCTGGCTGCCCAGCGAAGGATATCTTTCATCTTTGGCATGAATTTAAATTGCTTTATGAGTGCAAATTGTGCTCAGCTGGTGGGCGAGTAGAGACTGTGGAAATTATGTGGATCTGGCTGAAAATACGAGAGGGAGCAGCTTAACTGGGGAGAGTCAAGTTAAACGGAGTATCGACAGGTTAACAAGTTAATGGAGTGTCAGATGTGGGAGAAAATGAGCACAGAACTCTTTAAAGAGGGTCTTAATTATTATATTTTGTAAATAAAATTATTGAATTATTTCCAAAAAATTCTTTCCTTTAAAATGTATGGGAGGAAAATATATTTAATTTATATATAGCAAAGATACATACCTTTTTATACCTGTTACTTGTAGAGAAAAAGTATATATTGTATTTGTGAAAAATGATGCACCAAAACGTAGAAGAAATAGCTTAAATCGGACCAATCAGTAAAAAATTATAAGCAAATAAAAAAAATTGTCTGGTAGATGGCGCCACTTTCAAGCGACTGTTCTGTTTGCCCTGCTTGCAACTGCTTGCTTTAGCTGAGTAACGGGTTTATGATAGTCAAGGCACCCAACTAGAGCGTTTTATCTTGTTTCCTATTTATATTAATTTATATTAAATGATCAAAAACCCTGAAAAATAGTTCAAACTTTCTAAATGAAGCATCCTTTGTTTTAAATTTCTTATGTATCAAATTCTATTTTAAATTTTAAAGACCCCAAGGCTAGAAATTTGATTTTCTATTGTACCAACATTGCGGTTTTCTTTTGCGAAATATGAAATACCGAAAGTCTGGCATCTGTGAAGATTGTTTATCTTGAAATCCTTTCATGGCATTCTCCCCTCACTTTCCACTAGAACCGAGAACCGAGAACCCATTCCCATTTTCCTGGGGGGCAACTTCGATTGAATGAAATCCAATTAGCTTTTTTCGTGCTTATCAAGGCGTTTACAGTTACTCGGGGCAACAATGACGGTAGCAGTAGCAGTAGTAGCCCTCGAAATAGTATCCGCCGCTTGATCTTTCTGCCTCGAACTGCCCGCTGTTTTCCTCGGACACGTGATGAACTGTGGGGCGTTTGGTAGGACCAAAAAAAAAACAAGAAAGGAAGCTAACTTCGGCCAGCCGAAGTCTATATACCCTTGCAGTTAATTCCTATTTAATTACAAATTACAAAAATCTGAATTTCGATTTGGAACAAACCGAATTATAGCAATTTTGATAATAATTGATTGATCATTCCTATGGGAGCTATATAATATAGTCGTCCGATTTATGTAAAATTTATTTCGAAATTCTAAAATAATAAAATAAACTTGTATTCAAGAGTAGAAGAGAATACAATAAAAATTAACAAAGCTATAATTTTTTTCCTATTAATTTCCCATTAATTTTCCGATCATTCCTATGGGAGCTATATGATATAGTCGTCCGATTTTTATAAAATTTAAATCGAAAATCAGAAGTATTAAAAAAACGATATTCCAAAGAGTAGAAGGAAATATGTCAAAAGACACCGAAGCTATAATTTTGTTCATATTAATTTGCCATTAATTTTCTGATAGTTCCTATGGCAGCTATATGATATAGTCGTCCGATTTTTATAAAATTTAATTCGAAATTCAGAACTGTTAAAAAAATGATATTTCCAAGAGCATAAGGTAATATGTCAAAAAACACATAAGTTATAATTTTTTTTCAATTATTTTTCCGATTATTCCTATGGGAGCTATAAGATATAGTTGTCCGATCCGGCCGGCTCCGACTTATATACTACCTGCAACAGAAATACGACTTTTGGTAAAGTTTCAGCTCGATAGCTTAAAAACTGAGGGACTAGTTTGCGTAGAAACGGACGGACGGACGGACAGACGGACGGACAGACGGACAGACGGACAGACGGACAGACGGACATGGCTAGATCGATTCGTCTAGTCATGCTGACCAAGAATATATATACTTTATAGGGTCTGAAACGTCTCCTTCACTGCGTTGCAAACTTCTGACTGAAATCATTATACCCTCTGCAAGGGTATAAAAACAGACGTACTGTGAACACGTCTGTCGGCGTAAAAAAGAAACAAACGGAAAAAACCCCCCCGAAAAAAAGAATGCGAATGTTTCGCCATCATTCTCGGCTTACAGACAAGTGAATATGCGTGTGTGCTCGCAGGACTCCATGGCCTATCTATATGCGAGTGTGTGTGAGTGTTGTCTGCGACTGTCAGTGTCATCGCAACTTGCCAGTAACTGTAACTGCAACCAACTGTGGCCAACACACACATACACATATAAAGTGCCGCTTCCGGCTGGATATCTCTTCACGCTTCGTTTATTTAGTTTTGCCCGCCATTTTTCTGCTTCATTTTTTCGCACTGTGGCCCACACGGCGTGTACTTATTGTTGTGCAATTTTCAGCATTTTCCCCATTGCCGCCAACAACATTAGCAAGTCAAACAAATTTTGTTTGCCAAGCAAAGGCAGCTGGTGCGGCCAAAAAGAGCAGAAAAAAAACGCTGGAAATAATTTGAAGCAAATTTTAATTAATGCCGGCAGCAGTGCCGGCGGATACAGACAAACCAACAGACTCTGCCGCGTGGGCGGAGTTAACCGCATAGCGAAATTTTGGTCCAAAGGACGAGAGCGACGAGGACATCGTCAGCAGCCAGCTGGCAGACCGCAACACCGTGTAAATCCCTTTATCAAATTAATGAGCTCATTAAAATTCGTTTAGCAATTACAGTTTTAACAATTTCCGCCTCCCCAGCATCAATATGCTTGGCGGTGGACGACCACCAGAAATGGGAGTTGAGAATATGCTGAATCGCACAGGTGGCGACTTTGGGGCGCCAGGACTTTCAGGATACTCCAGCAGGACCTGCACGTGCGCAGTGTCGCCCGGACGGCCTATAATATTTTAACCATAAAAATCATAATAAACTCTGAAGTGAAATTCTTGCCGCCGCCAAGATTGTTATATACTCCAAGCGAGGAGGCAACTCCGCCGTTAATAGCAAAATCGTGTGGCCGGGAAATAAAAGGGCATAAAAATGCTTTAAAAGTAATAATAATTGCGTTTAGCCTTGTTTTCGCCTCCTCTCCGCTAGGTAAAATTTCCAGCTGCTCAATCGCGGGTGAAACAATAAAACGAAATAGCAATGTAATAATTTATGATGGCATCATTAAAAGCAACAAACGGTGGAGCTGCAAAACTTTTGCCATTCGAAAGTATTAGAAGCTGTTGGGTTTTCTTCCTTTTTTTTCTGGGGGGTTTTCAGGGGGATTTTTCGTCTTCGACAGCTTTTTGGGCAACGCTCCGTTGAATTTTGCCTTTCGCCTTCGAGACTGCAGTGTAATAAAAATGTTATTATTTCCCTTTATTTATTATGCTTTTTACGGAATTTATGACGTGCGCATGTTTTGATTCATTTTTCAAAAACTGTTTGTAATTTTCATAAAATGTTTGCCCAATGCTAATCCGCCCGGTAAAAAATGCGAAAGGGAAGGGAGGAAGACTGAAGACTTCAAGTCCATCCATACGGCGAATGATTAATTGGATATTGTGGCAAATGCACATAAACCATAACTGACAAATTTCTTTTTTATTTGGCATCCGGCTTGGATACAAAAGTGTTACACGCACTCGGTGTCCCTGTCTTGGTGACTGGTTCCTTTGTGTGTGTGTGTGTGTATGTGTGTAGAGGGTCCTTTTCATTTTCATTGTTCCTTTGTTACTTGGGGCTATTGATTTTTCATCCCTTTTCGTCGCGGTCCTGCTGTCGGTCCTGCCGCTCACTGCCTTTTGTATTATTTTGCCATTTATTGTACATTATGCAGGCGACTAATATTGACATTATCTGTTCAGCAGAGCCCTGTTCCTTTTGTCGCTCTGTCACTCGAATCAAAGGCGTAAATCCGTTTTTTATCGCCCTCTGAGTTCCCTGATTTTTATGTCCTTGGAAGGGATATTTTAACTATTGGGGGAGGATTTAAGTCCATTAGTTAAGATATATGTGTCTTTACATATTTGGGTTTTGGAATTTTAATTTTATAAAAATCACTTATATCAACTCAATAAAATAGAGTACTGAAAAGAATTCAGCAAAAAAATTTACATTTTCATTATATTTTGCTGCATACTTTTAGACGCCTTTTAAAGAGATTTTAATACTCAAAAGATTTCAGCAGCACTTTTTATCTAATTTTAGTCTTAAGAGTATTGAAACTTCAGCTTGGCCAATTTTCTATGCTTTCTTAAACAAGTAAAGAACAAAATTTATTCATTTTAAAAAGTATCTGAAAGTATGCAACACAAAAATATTTTATATTTTCGGAATAAATCCATCCAGTCAGGAGCTTGACTCAAAAGATTTTGTAGCATACTTTTAGACGCCTTTTAAAGGGATTTTAAAACTCTATACTTTTCTGCATTATTTCTTTTCTCATTTTAGCCTTAAGAGTACTTCAACTTTAACTTGGCACAGTTACTCTCATAACTTTCTTAAATTTACCCTTTATTGGCAGAGTCGTAATCAATAAATTCTGCAAATAGTTAAGGCCTTCAGGGTAAAAAAAGGGAAAGAAGTCCACTGAGCCGTGCTCTTTAACGGCAGGCAACCAGGGAATGTTGATTGTTTCCTGCCCCAGGACAACAGATCCTTGCTCGCCTGCTCACTTACTCACTTATGCACTCTCGCTTGCTCAACACCCAGCATTCCTCCTTTCCCCGCCCAGATCCTTTGGCCCGGCAATTTATGATATTTATTTGATGCCCTGACATATGGCCAGCGTTTTGTGTGCTCATCTATTCAGCAATTCCCTGGCTGTTGACCCCGCCCATTGCCAACGCCATTCGCATTCGGTGTGACCCGCTGTGGGTCATACATCAACTGACTGCTGCGTGCGTAGATTGCAGTACATACAAATGTGTTGATGTCACCAACACCAACACGAGATAGAGCAGGAGCTGCAAAAAATTGCATTATTTGTTTTTCCACGTTGTTAGGTATACATATAGGACTAGGAAGGACTCTCTGCTGCCGCTGTTGCTGCTGTTGCTTTTATGTCTGGGGCGCTGACATCGCATGACTATGCATTTCATTTGATATGACGATATGCCCTCCCCGGCACACCCACAATGATGAATTATTGTGCCAAAGGTGACTTTCATTATTCCCTTTGCATTTTTCATATCGCACACAGCAAGCAGCACGCTGCGTATCTATGCAGAAAATTGAATTCCAGATAGCCTGATGGCCCAGAGTCCCCTGGCAATAATACCGCCCTGTCATCCTGTACAATTTAGGTCTGCAAATTGATTGTATGGATTTAATATTAAGGATTAGACATCAACGCACAGCTGAGCAGCACTCCATTTTCAGGGGGGGTCATGCATCATTCGATGGGCGTGTTTCTGGCAAATAAATGAAATTGTGCTTTTTGCCTATAGATCTCACATCATAGAATGCGGATGGTGGGGGGATTCTACTTCATGAGCATAAATTGCATTTTGTGCAATTTTCCATTTCCATTTTGCTTAAAAATGGGAAAGGCGGCGTGCACCTAGGCCATGTTTTTCCAATATATCTACTTTGTGCTGCCATTTCTTGGGGTTTATTTTTATAGTTTATTCTTGGTTTACTTTTGTTGATATTTTTGTTTTTCCCCCTTGTCGGGGAATCGCCGCAAAAGGCAATTTTCTATAGACTCTCTCGCCCGTTTGCAACTTTTATGACAAAGACATACACACAACCGCTTAGATGTTGGGGAAAATTGAATTTTTAAAAATTGTCCTGGCAAGGCGGAAATATGAAAGCTTCCAGTCAAACCGGATCCCACGGACCAGCCGAAATGCTTTGCTGAATCCAAAGCAGAGAAGGAGGAAAGCACTCACATGTTGCTGCTGCTGCTGCTTCATCATCGGCTAAAAATCGATCCTGCTGCCAGGACCTTCCTTCCTTCCTTTTCCCATTTTCCCCCCGTTTGCTGTCTGCGCTGTTTCGCAGTTTATTTGGTTTCCTCATCCTCCTTCCAATCTTGAAAACTATAACCCATCCACACACACATTCGCTTCGGGTTTCCAGCTGGATTTTGTTTAATTCGTTGTCAGAAATATGGGTCCATTGTCCGTTGCCGCTGCATTAGACTTCGCCTCTAATATTCGCAGCAATTTGTTAACCAAGTTCGCTCTCTCATTTCCCATTTTCCCTTTGCCATTCCCAGATATTTCTCTTTTTTTTGGATTTGCAACGTTGTGTTTTGCACTTTTTCAATTTATTCTCATGCTGCACGCTCGCTTTTGTTGCATATTTTATTTGCCGCCTTTTAGTTATAGCCATTGTTGTGCTCTATGTAAAATATTCAACATATTTCGCAAGTTGATTTTGTTTTTATTTCCCTTCGAGCAGCGACGCCGGCCGAAACAATAAAATGAGTGATAATAAAAAATGAATTGCACATGCGGGTTAGACAAAGCGGTGGGTGGATGTGCATGTGGATATGGCCATGGATGGAAGGGTGGCTTAGTTGGGGGCGTGTGTGGAGGCGGGATAAACAACTCGAACTGTTGCAATAATATTTTTTTGACGCCTTCAAAGCATCCCGCTGTTAAAGCAAATATTATTGGTTATGGGTTTTTATTCACATAATCAGAATTAGAGTTCCTGGAATTAAAAAAAATATATATGATTGTAGTCTTACACGGAAAAAAATTCGATATGATATGGGGTCAATTCTACCTTATTTCATATCAATAAAAAGCCCATATGATTAATGTCAAATTTATGATATTTTCTCATATCAGCTATTTTATCTTATAATAAGAAAGTCTTGAACCTTAAAAAATATAAAATTGACCTGCATATCAATCTAATCCTTTATCAATTTTTTTTCTCTGTAAAACCTGCAAGAGAAATAAAGTTAAAATTATTTTTTACGATTTATCAGAACTATTTAATACCTAAATATTTATCTTAGATAGGAATACCTATTTACATATCCAAATAAACCCTCAAACCCACACTTATAACCAAAGTATCAGGTTCTGATGGCCCAACATGTAGCCTGCCAACATTATTTGCATATTCCCATGTTAATACTTTACTCCATTGGCATGCCAACACAATGGCCTTCAGCGCAGGGCTCCAAAAATTGAGTGTAACCCATCTGGTCAGAGCAATCCGGCTTTGTCAAATCTGCCATGGCAGCCCTTACTCAATTATGCCTCAAGTTCCGTTTCATTAAATACGCTTTTGTGCACTCTAGCCCCCAAAACAAAGTGCTAACACACATGCAAAGGCTTTTGTGCTGTGTTGCAGTGGGGAAAAGTTGGCCAACAACAACCAGTCAGCAGCTGCTGCCGGCTAGGCTAACTACCAAACAGTCGAGCCTATGGCTCACACACACTCGCACACTCGGCCAAGTCCTTAAACCGTCTTTAACCCGCTCTCTGCAAACGCACACAAACACACAAGGACATGCACTTAAAATGCAAACGGGCGTAAAATTTTAATTGAGCCTTATACACTTTGCCCTTATAAGTATGCAATGGTTTATTTTTTTGTTTGTTTGTGCTGCAGCCTGCGTTTGTGCATGTGTATGAGTGTGTGTGTGTGGACACTTAGTGCGGCTGCAACCTTGAAACGGGCTCCACCCTCTACACATATGACCCAATAGAAACCAATTTGCGAGAACAACAAGAACAATGGCAACAACGGCCAAAAGGACATCAATCAGTGGGCAATAGGAGGCGCACAAGGACCTGCATTTGCGAAGTACCGACCTACAGTTGCGGTCAAAGAAATAGTACTGAAAAGGAATAATTGTAATAAAATCGTTTATAAAGGAGCCTGAAAGTAGGCAGTAAAATATATTGATAAGCTTTTTAACTAGAAAATATATTGTTGCATACTTTTAGATGCCTTTAAAAGTGATTTTAAAAACCTTTTTTATAGTTTTAAAGAAAAATACCTTGTTTTCAGTACTTAATACTCAATTGAAATGCCTACTATTTAATGTTGATGTTTTATTCAGTTGAAAATGCAATTCAAATAGCTTTCGAGTAGATAATCTAATCACTTGATCGCCACCGTTCATATATGCATTTAGAGGCGTATGCAAAATTGTTTTGCCATTGCAGCAGCTGGCTGGCATGCATTGCCATTGTTTTTATCGCCGCTGTCGACGGAATTGCACCACCCACAGTGCAAAAAGTGCGCATCAATTATTTATATTGAATATTTCGCTTCGATTAGACTACATTCAATTGCCATATTCAGGGCCGCGCTGCCAATGCATGACAAGTGGGCCAAGAACGCGGCCAAGGGCCCTTGGTATAGGAGGCCTAATGAAAGCTGGAGAGAGTAGCCATCAGTTACCGCACTTTCCCTTTCGAATCGAGCTTGTTATTGCGTTTGGCAAATATTTGCAATGGTTGGGTTTGATTGGGGCTTTGGTGGGGGGTGCCATAAAGAAAAGTTGTCAAGTCCTCAGCATCATATGTCTTTCAGCATAAATGTCATTCCGATACTTTGCACAAAGGCTTCTCGTTTGTGTGTTTGTTGTCGCATTTTTCCCCTTTATTTGCTTGTGCTGGTATGTGTGGCTATGAGGCTGCGTGGGTGTCCTTGTCAGGTTCACGCATGAGCTGCTACTTACTGGCCAGGATTTTGCTGCATTGCAGGATGCGTAAATTGAATTTTGTGGTAAAGTGCAAATTGGCTGCAAAGTCAACGATCGGAGTGGCTTTAGTGCCCAAAGTTAAGGAAATTTCTGTGATTACACGGCGCAGTGTGAAATTTAAGAAAGTTCTTTCTCATCCCCCTCCTTTGTTGCATTCAATTTGGCGGCGTATTAAGTTTTCAAGCTGCAGCTTGAAACTTGATAAATAAATTACTCGGCAGTCCGACAGTCGGACAGTCCGGCCTTACACTTTGCACATTTTCCAGAATTATTGCAGTCAATTGACGCGCTCCGCTTGCAGAGAGAACTCCAGACACTCGGATCCGCTGCGATTTGCAGTTTTGCCTCTGTTCATTGGGTCTGCTTTTTTATGCTTCCCCCATCGCCTGCTAGCATTTTCCTTTCCTTTTTCCTTACTCTGCTTTTTTTCTATTTTATTTTGCAATTGCAAGAAAATATTTTCATTTCTTAGTCCGGCGAGGAGACTACAGGTCGATGCGTCACTGGGTTTCACTGCCTTTACAGCATTTGCTGGCTGGCTGGCTGGCTGGCAAGGACTGGCTCTCCTCCAGGAGATTGGCTGACTGGCTGGCTGGCGGAGCCATCACTTGGCCGTACTTTATTGGCCTGGCAAAAGTTTTGTGCCGTAACTCGAGCCGGGGAGTCGGAGTCTGGGCGATTTAAGTTGCTGCCGACGAGCTCAACTTCAGCTTGCCAGCACAGCTCCAGAGCTCTGGAGCTCCAGTTCTTCAGCTCAGGCAGCTCAACCAGCTGGCTGACTTTGAGTGACGGCCCGGGCTAATGCTAATGCCAAAAGCCGGGGCCAATGTCCCAAGTTGCTGGTCGCAATAGTTGCTCCATTGATTTAACTAAAGGAAAATTGATTTAATGCCATAATTCAGTGGCCTCCCAACTCCTCCGACTACACAGTGTGCCAACTGACTTTCAATCAATTTGACGCATAATTCCTGATGGATTTAATCGTAATTGATGATGGATCAAGGCCCTCGAGCGGCGGACAACGCGGCGTATGCGCAACGCAGCAAAACTAATGCCTTGTAATTTATTTTCGCTTAGCTTTGTCGAGCGATCAGCGCGCAGTTTTACCTGCAGCAGCAGCTGATACAAACGGCAATGGTCTTTTCATTAAGTTAACTTACATAAATCAATGTCAGGGGATTGGCGGAGGGAAAGGACCTAAGGATATCCCGCTGATATGGCACTCTGTGGTCTTCAGCTTACATCAAAGTCCGAGTATTTTTTTAATTTTAATCAAATGCATGACAAACCCTACCCCCCGCACTCCGCCGGAATGTCTGGCTGCCTTTTATTTGACTTGGCCATTTCAATTGCCGAGCAATTCCTTAATGGCTTGCTTTCGCCCCCTTCTTTCTCCCCCCGCCTTTCACTTTACTCGCTGTGCTGTCCTTAGATGTAAATAAAAATGCATTGCGCTGCCATTTCCTGTGAAAGCCAAAAGCATTTGATGTAACTCATTTCAGCTTATGCGGCGGCCACGTGACGACAACATTTTCCCTTACCGCTTTTTTCACCCCTTCTCATTTGTAGCGCTATTTGTATTTGCATTTGTGTGGGGGAGGAGGAGGTCCTTTCTTTTTATAACAGGTATTTGCAGGGATACAAGGGTATATTTGTGTTTATTTGTATGAGTAAAGGGGTAAGGATAAAGAAATGCAGACCACATATAACATTGATTATATAAAAAACTGATAAATCTAAATAACTTCAGGAGTTATGATATTTACCATTAATATCTAATGTAAATTTAACTTATTAACTGATTAAAATGGGATAGAAAAAATATATATTGTGTAAAATTTAATTAAATTATTTCTTTGTTCTTTTCAAAGGATATTAAAATATTTTTTTTTTATGATATAAATATACTAATATTTTTTTGGAGTAACCTGAAGCAACTTTAAGGATTATTTAGAGGTAATAATATCTACCTTTAACATCTAATGTAAATTTAACCTATTAACTGTTTAAAATGGGGTTGAAAAAATATATGTATTGTAAAATTTAATTAAATTATTGCTTTGTTCTTTTCAAAGGATATTAATATATAGGTTTTTTATGATATAAATACACTAATATTTTTTCTGGACATTTTAACCTAAAGTAACCCCCAGTCGGTACCCCCATAACATTCCCTCTCTTTTTTTTATAACGCTGAGCTTCGCCTGCTTCTCGTTTTTTGTGCGGCACTGCAACGGCTTTTATATGTTTTTCTTCACCAAAGCTGTGTGAAATCAATGGAAGCTGCTTCACTCAGCCGTCGCCTGCCATTCTCGGGTGGCGAACTGCCCCTCGACTGGCCTGTGATTGCGCAAAGTGCGGCGTTGTCCTGCGAAAGCGTTTTATTTAAATATGTACGTGTATATGTATTTACATATATGTGTGTTTACAGGTTTACAGGATGCTGGTGGTGATGGCTGTGGATGGTGTATGGTGGCAGGTAAACCGTTACGGTTTAAATCTGCTTGTCCAACACTCGGCTTCCGCCATTCCGCCCTTCGGCCCTCAGCACTTTAGCTTCGGCGGCCCCGTATTTGTGTCAGTTTTCGTGCGGATCGCTTACAGTTGGCATAAAAAGGACTGCCAGCAAAAACAGGAGCAGCAGCGGCGGCAGCAGCAGCGGCAGGACATGTTAAAAACAGTTTTATGCACTGCCAGAACGAGCTGGAATAAAATAAATATGCTGGCTGACTGCTGGTTTCGCCCCTTTGGTTTCGTCCTGTTCGTCCTGGCAAACGCAAAAGTGCCCACGCTTCAATGCGTGTATCTGTCGCCCAGGCCAAAATGCTTTAAAAAGTGATTTTTACAAGCCGCACGCACACACACATGTACTCCAAAGTCATGGGGCCAAAAGGAAGAAAACCGCTCGTAAACTACAGAGAGAAAAAGTTTAAAGCGTTTTTTTTTCGCCACCCAAACACCAACCCCCTCCCCCTGAATAGTCAAGTAAGCTAAGCCGACCTGAACTGAACTGAATTGCCGATTTGCAATTTTCGGCTTTCTTTTTTTTTTTTGTGTTGGTTTTCTTGGTCCAAAGGGTTTTGGCCGGCTTAATGAATGAGCCGCAATCTGTGCTATATTTTTCTACCGCACCAGACCGTTTGTTTATGTTGCCCCGCCTGCAATTGATGGTGATTGAATTTTTTGATTGATCATCTGATTGATTGAACGAGTTGATTTTGGTCGGTGGGGGAGGGGATCCCCCTCGGGCGATGATGGAGTTTGCATTGCAGTTGTTGGCCACCGCCTAAGGTTAAAAACTAATAAAAAACCAACAGCAGAAGCCCACGAAGCGGCTTAATTGAAAAGCGCGGCCTAAAAACGAAAGGAGGCACTGGGGAGGTGTTTTCGCGGCCCGCCTTCGTCGCTTGCTGGCTCCTTGGGGGAATACTTGCAATTACGCTAAAAGCAATTCCCGACCGAAAAACTCCAAAGAGTTGGCCGGGAAGTCAACCCTTAGCCTTTGGCTTATACGGTATACGGCGACTAACAAACAAACAAACACATTTGCCACCTCGCTAAGACAGGCCCACAAATTTTTATTTAAAGCACTTTACCGGGATCGTGTTTCTTTCTTTCTCTCTCTTTTTTGCTCTACCTATCTCTTTCCCCAACTGTGTGTGTGTCGTACAATCAACTTAAACTAAGATTACAAGCACCGCCCGCTAAGCTGCGGAAAAATGTATGCCAGCGACCAGGAGGATGGGGAATGGGGAGGTCCTTGCGGGAAATCCGCAAAACCACTCACGGCAGACAGACGACTCCTGCAGCCGCGGATGCCCGCGAGGAGTACGCATGCTATTTGTATTTAAAATGGGATTTACCTGGGCTTTTGTCACTTCTCTTGGCGGGGCTTTTAATTTGATTTAATGCGTCTACGCGTGCCGCGCTTGTGCTAAAAACCGCCATCGCATCCTGGAGACAAGGACTCTATTTGGTATAGCGCCTGGTTTTCTTGTTGTTGTTGGCCATTTGTGCGAATTAAGTTTTGTGGCGGCGCCTCCCCTCCCAGTTAACCCACTGAAAAGCGCACCGCAAATGCCCCAGTGAATTGGGCAAGTGAAAACTTGTGTTGCGAGACTACAAACTCTGTACTACAAACTCAATTGCAAAATGTATGCCAACCTTGTTGTTTGGGGAAAAATGCAAATTAATTTTCCGCAGGCCTTTCGCTGCGGTGCCCATTAAATATGAGCGCTCTGCATCTCGCCATTTTGCCTTGGCCTCCATTTTTGGTTTATGTAAATCTGGGATGCTCCCATCCTCCCAACCTCAGACATTTTGGCAGGCGACCTTCTCCTGGCTGCAACATCAAAGACAAGAACATTTTCGCTAGCGGCTAGACTTTGAACTTGCCAGCTGCTTCGGGAATGGGTCATGGGATCCTGGAGACTCGATTCTCGAGTCCTTGCTCTCGGCTCAACCGCAATTAAAACAGATTTTGTGTTTACGATGTCCTTGGCGAATTCGTAAATCAATTCTATGCGTATTTTAAGCAATTAATTTTCCTGAATTTTAATTGACTTTGCCATCCATCTGCACCCCCCAAACTCATTTTCAGTCCCTCTGTTTGCTTGTTTATTTACTTGTTTTACCCTCAACTTGCCCCAGTTAGCCCACAACATTTGGTAGTCATCGTTGCTGTTATCTATATGTTTTCGTTGCGGTTGAGGCTAAATTGATTTTAGAGCTAAGCAGAGTGCATGTGTACTTAGGTCATTTGTGTCGGTAGTTTGGGTCTAATCCTTCTTCAAGCTGTCAGCTCTCCGAAATTGGGCTCACAAAGGTGACCACAGACATGGCCTAAAAGGGAATTCTTTAGACGGACTAATGAAAAAAGTTAATTGAAATTAATAAAACGAAAACTAAAAGAGATTTATGGGCCATTCTCTTAAGGAATCTTAAGATGTTTGACAATTGCAATTAAGTTTTTGTCAATCTGTCAGCTATGTTAAGTTGATTTACAAAAGTGACTACCGAAAAAGCCAGCTTAGCTACCTAAAGAAAATAGTTGTTAAGCCTTTAAAATATTTAATATTTTAAAATATTTCACTTACCTTAATATTTGAGCTGGTGGATATGGGAAAAACAGAGCCGGCTGTAAAAGCAATGGATTTTTGGGAGCTTTTCAAGAAAAAGATCAAAGAGGTTTTGTATCTGCGACTTGTATGAATCCAGTTTGAATGAAATATGGCCTCCTCGAGGTGTTCACAGTCCGATTTGATGAGGTCACACACGAAGCAGAAGGGGAATGTTTGGACCATCAGTCCATTGATATAGGCCACGGTGGCCAAACCCGTCCAAATGTCGGCGAAGAAGAGCAGGTTGATCATGGAAAGGCCAAGACAAATACCAATCAAGAGGAACTGAATGAAGATGGTGCGGGCAATCGCAGGTCGTATTACTTCGGCATATCTGAAAAATAATATAATAAATATTAAATACTCCAAAAGATATGTTTCCTTTTTAGCTACTCCTTAATGAGCTTGTGATCCTTGATGCAGTCAACCAAATCCTCCTGGTTTTCGTCATCGCTTTTCTCAGGATCTGTGCAGAGTTTCTCCACCCTCTGTTGCAGAAGTTTAATATGAGCTCTCAGGATCAAGCCATAAAGCAAAGGATATATATCACTCATCAGGGTTTGAGTTACAGAACACAACATGAGTGCCGTCTCGTTCAGGGCAGCCTTCCAGAAACTAGAGCTACTCGCCCGCCAATCCACAAATGGATTGTAAATACGCCAGGGCAACTTGCCACTCAAAGCGGCCGACAGAAAGGTGGATATTGTGTAGCAGGTGTAGATCATCTGGTAGATAAGATAGGCCGTATTGCAACGCACCACCCAGCGATGCACTTCGATGCGTTCTTCCAAAGCCTTACAACGTCTGTCCATTTGGGCCAATAGCTCCTTAGCCTTGTAAAATCCGGAAATATAGACATTAAAGAACAGCACTTTGAATGGCATTCCAACTGAGTTGAAGAACAGCTGGAGAACTGTTAGCAGTTCACTCGGAGTAAAGGTGTCCAAGTCCTTTATGAAACTGATACTGATTCCGATTGGCAAGTAGATACAACACCAAGCATAGATTAAAGCGGCCAAAATATAGTAAATGGCCTTGTACTTCTTGGGAGTATGCCATCCCATGCAGAACATTCCGTACTCGAAGTATCTAAAAGCCTCTGGAGAAGTTAAAAGATCTGTGGGAGTTGGTTCCCTCAAGTAGTTAAACATTATTGCACTTTTCTCTCTTGAAGTCTGTTCTGAACTGCAGTTAGTTATCCTTGGGATACCGTACTTATACTGCCAAAATTCACTGCATATAAGAAAAATGGGTTTTTCAAAAATGCAAATTTAATTGACCTCTTATATGCAAATAGTTCCCACGCAACCTTCCCAAAATAATCAATTATCTTTTGATTGTGAAACCTGTAATTTTGTGTGGTCAAAGCAAAAGATAATAGCTTTTGAATTTTTGGAACTGTAATTATCTGCAATGTGAGATTCTTATTGGTTTATAAATTTTATTTGTGGTGCTGATTTTTCTAAACTTAAGTTTTTATTAATAATATTTTACTATTTTATTCATTTAGCCCCCAATTTTTCAGCTAAATTGAATTGATTCGCCAAGGTAACAACGGAAAATGCCAATTTAGCCACCTAATTAATAATAAAATCAATAAAAATCATTAAAATATAAAAATTGCAATTTCTTACCTTTAAATTGGTTCTTATGGAGATGGGGAAAACAGAGCCTGCTGTAAAAACCACAGACTTTTGAGAGTTCAGCAAAAAGAAGATCAGTAAATTCTTGTATCTGCGACTGCTGTCAAGCCAATTGGAATGAAAAATAGCC
Organism: Drosophila mimetica; assembly: GCA_037075245.1. Lineage (NCBI taxonomy): Eukaryota > Metazoa > Arthropoda > Insecta > Diptera > Drosophilidae > Drosophila > Drosophila mimetica. The sequence goes on along the minus strand of JBAMCH010000023.1, from coordinate 4,519,145 downwards.
ACCTCCAGAAGTTCACAATCCGCCTTAATCAGATCACAAACAATACAGAATGGAAATGTCTGCATTGTTAGGCCATTTATATAGGCCAATGTGGCCACACCTGTCCAAAAATCGGCGAAAAAGAACAGATTTATCAGAGAAAAGCCAAGGGAAATGCCAATCAGAAGAAACTGGATGAAGATAGTGCGTTCGATGACAGGACGAATCATTTGGGCGCACCTGTAAAATATTTAGAAATATTAAACTGATTGTTTTCTAAATTTCTTCTCTTCTTCTCTTACTCCTGAATCAGTTTATGATCCTGAACGCAGTTAATCAAGTCCTCCTGGTTCTGCTCATCGCTCTTTTGGGGATCTGTGCAAAGCTTTTCGATTCGCAATCTTAATAATCCGATATGAGTTCGCAACATTATTCCAACTAGTAAAGGATATATATCGGTGAGTGCACTTTGTGATACAGAGAAGAGCATGAGAATGGTCTCATGCAGCGCAGCTATCCAGAAATTAGTGCTGTTTTGACGAAAATCCAAGAATGGCGTATAGATGCGCCACGGCAGAACTCCCGAGAAGGCAGCCGATAAGAAAGTGGAGATGGTATATCCAATATATATGAACTGGTATACGAGATACGCTCTGTTGCACTGAACCACCCAGCGATGAACCTCGAAGCGCTCTGAAAGTGTAGAACATCGATTGTCCATTTGGCTCAAAAGCTCCTTGGCCTTGTGAAATCGCCAGAGGTAAAGCCTCAGGAAAAACACTTTAAATGGTGAGCCGAAGGAGTTGAAAAACAGCTGGAGAACAGTCAGCAGTTCGCTGGGATTAAAGTTCTTGATGTCCAAACCGAAGCTGATTATGATTCCGATTGGCACGTAATAAACGCTCCAGGCAATGATGAATAATGCTATAATGTTGTAAATTAATTGGTATTTTGCGGTGGGTTTCCAGCCCAGCCAAAACATTCCGTATTCAAAGTACTTAAATGCCTCTCCCGAAGTAAGAAAATCCGTGGGAATTGGCTTTCGCAAATATTCGAAAAGCATTTTTCTTCGTTTCGTCCTTAAAGTCATACTCAAACTGCCGTGGATTTTGGGGTAAGCTGTGTATTTATTTTGGCCAGTACTTTCGTTGTCTTAGACATATATTTATATTGGTTTTGTTTCCCACGTTAGCCAGACAAATTAATCAATTATCCTTTAACCACTGGGCTTGCAACCCTTACTTTTTTGTGGCCATAACAAAAGTAAAAGCGTTACTGCATTTTTGATTGCGTGGTTTGGCTAGCAGTACGGTTCAAAAAAGGTCCTAATATCCTTGAAGAAAGTGATGAAGATACGAATGGGCAGAAAGCTATAGAAGATATAGTAGTTGGATCCTTTGAAGAGCCATACATCCCATCCCGAATAGTGAGGAGATCCTGAAAGGTTGTTTTTCGCAAGAACCTAAACAACTTTTGCTTGCTTTTCTGTGCATTAAACTGCTGCAAATTGTTTATTCAAGGCAATTGTACAGTTCTGGTAAACAAATTCCAATTTATTTTATTTTTCCCACAAGACTCGGTATGCAAATGGTTCCCACGCTGCTTACGCTTACGCACAATAATCAATTATCGCCTAACTATTGGTTGTTGAGCTGGCGTTTCATTGTGACCGCAGCACAAAGGATGTTATTTGTTGAATACCTGATATTGTAATCGCCTGCAATGCGCTGCTCAGCTTGAATTTCTAATTTCTTTGCTAGCTTTCCACACTCTTTTTCACCCCCCTGGGGGTGGTGTCATTAAGTAGGCAACAGTTTTAGCCACATACAAATGTAAATGCCTTTGCGCCGCATGATTAATAATACATGGAGATATGTGCCTTTGGCATATCCGTGTATGTATCTACATATTGCGTAGCCGACATGTGCACCATGGAGGGTCCTCCGATTTCCCGGCCATTGTCTGTCTGCGAGCTGCGCTGTCGGCAGACGCGTGTGTTCGAGTTAATTTATAGACTTATCAACACTTAATCACCGGAAAAATGGCATGGCGCATGTGTGAAACGCACACAGTAGTAGTGCCAGTGCCACATCCATAGTCCGTAGTGCCACGCATGTTGATTACGACCGATGTCTTATGGTCGTATTTCACCCGGAGATGAAGTCAGAGCCACAAAGACAGCGGGACAGTGGAACACACAGGCTTAATAGTTGTTAGTTAGTTGTGGCTGTGCGTGAGCCGACTGTTGCGCTGCGTAGCACATTTGCCGTAATTTATACTTTATAGCCCCGGCCAGATATGAAAAGTCTCTCACACACACACACACACACACACGCCCTATATATAGCATAATATCTGGGGCTATATTTTTTCAGATGCTGTTCAGCATGTTGACTTTTATGCCATTTTCTGCGGTTGCCAAGTCAACTGTGGTCAGACACTGGGCCCAGATATTTATGCGTGCATATAAATAACAAGGTCTCTGACTTTTTGCACACACTGTGAATGTAACTGGGAGCCGGGAGCTTATGTTATTAGATTTACGGCGGAATGAGGGTGATGCGGCGGCCATAAAACGGCGGACATTCAAATAAACCGCAAAGAGTTGACTGCATAATTAAAGTCCTGCAAGCAGGACCTTCAATCAGGCAAACAAAAAGTTGATTAAACTAGGAGTCAGGCGTCGTTCAATAAGCCCAGGCAATTGGCCAGGACAATTGTTAACCATTTGAGCGGCACTTGCCACGTTTGCTGATTCCAAACACACTCCGCCTTCCTAGTGATTGCAACAACGTGAGGCATCACAGAAATTTTCCATTTGTTTGGCTTGATTTTTTTTCTGCCTTTTTCTGAGCCAAGTTGAGCTTTATTGTGGGCCATTTGCGCCAAAAGGCGCCGCCTGATGAAGTATTGTTTCTGGATCATAAACTGATTTGCCTAAAAGCATGTGTGCTTCTCTCTGTCTGCCTGTGTAGCTGCCCTACGTGCCCAGCATTCTGCTGCCAGTTGCCCCATTGATTTGACTGGCGCGGCACCTTATTAAATTTTTCGATCCTAAACGTGTGCTAATTGGTTTTGTGCGGCACAACCTCATAACCGGAGTCCACTCAGCCAGAAATGGCCGAGTTATGGGCCTCGGTTTAGCCAGCCGGCCAGAGCCATTAAAAATTGATTTATTTTTAATTATCAGTGACGTGCGGCGCAATAATAAATAAACGTGGAAATTTATTGCAACGTCAAAAGCGACGGCCGGCAAACGTCGACCTCAACAATGGCGTGTGTGTGTTTTGTATAGGGATGCATGCAGTATCCACACATGTATGTTTTTAGGTTTTGCGCAAAATATTTAGAATGCTAGAATGAAAATGTGGGTGGTTGGTGGATGGTTGGTTGGTGGGCAAGGGGCTTACAACAAATCGAGTTGTTGGCATATTTTACAAACACTTTGCTAATGTTGGCGCTTGTCTAACATATTTTTAGTTGCCTCTGATGATGATGTTGCTGTGTTTTCCGGGTTCTGCTGCCTTTGCCAGCTATTATTATTATTGCAGCTGTCGCTCATGAGGCCCCAAAATGCGAACAAAAATGCTGCACAAAAATTCTATTATCATAGGCCATTGTCGCGCCGTCCGTTTGACAGCCGCTCGACCAACAACATTGTCACCAGGAACATTTTACTAATTTATTAACTAAACCAATGCCATCGCACGTTGTCCCCCTGAAAAGCAAACGCTGCGCCAAAACGAGCCAAATATTTGTCAGACTGCTGGCTGCAACCGCATTTTGCTAATTTGAGCCATTGGCTAGAATTCCTTTAGCCGCGAACCTGTTTGAAATTGAATTTCCAGGAAATTTGAGATTTCTAATGCCGCCACCGTTCATCAATGGCTCGTTTTGGCATTTGCAGTTGCAGTTTGCAGCTGAGAGCCGTGGACTGCGAACCGAGGACCGCACCCATTGTGGTTGCCCCTTTTTGTGGCCTGACGCGTTTAATGAATTTTTCATGTCATCAACGTTGTACCATTGACCATTGCCCACTTTCAATTATTCACCGAACCCATGCCACTCGCCGCCCCATTCAACTGTACTTACCGCATACCAATTCAAATCAATTTTTGATTTGGCAGATTTACATTCTTTATTCATATGGCCAAGGAAAATGCTGGTTTTATTTGCGAAAAATTGTAAATTTATTTTCAGCAAAGAGTTGGCCTGGATTTTTTCGCGTACTCGTATTTTAAATGATTTTTGGTGGGTAGTTGTTGGGGTATTATGACGCGGAAGTATTTTAGGCTGAATTACAATTATGGCGTGCAAGGTATAAAATATTTAAGAGAATTTTTAATAGTGGGAAAAATCATAAATTACGTGTAAAGGTGTCTAAAAGTATGCAACGAATTTAGAAATAATTTTTTCGCTGCATACTTTTAGACAGCTTTTTTTAAAGATTTCTCTTAAAGTTTCATGTATTTAATCGTTACAAATCTTATAAAGGTGTCTAAAAGTATGCAAGGATTACATAAATAATTTTTTGCTGCATACTTTTAGACACCTTCTGTAGGGATTTCTGTTAAAGTTGCAAAAAACTCAGATCTTAAGTTTTATAGCACCTATAAAAATCTATAGAATTTTATTAAATGGTTGCAAATCTGTAGTTTACCCCCTACTGGTAATGCGTAGTCGAGACTCTCGGTTGGAGTGCATTTATCCGCTATTCATTCGAGTCCCTTTTGCGTGGCACTATCTATCGCAAATATCGCTCACTGATGAGCGCCGCACAGCGCGGCAATATATTTTATTCACATGCCAGTTTTTGCCGCTATGCGGTAATTGATACGCTAAACTGCATAACGCAGATTATGACGTTAACATGGCAACACTAAAATGAATCGCTGGCACTGAATGGCCGGCCAATGAATGGAAAATGGGCGGAAAGAGCGGTAAAACAAAGTGCACAGCTCGACAAAGGAAACATTTAAATATGCAATAGAGGAAAAAATGGCCGTGATGAATATTATTATTATTATTGTTATTATTATTATTGTAATTCGTATTAAATTTGCATGCTATCATGTAGTTATGCATTCGGTGAAATTTAATTATTCACATTATCTACTAATTTTTTAAATAATACTGTTTATTTTCCATGCTCTTTTTGCTGGCGCAGTGGAATTTAATATTTTAACTGGCACAAAACATATAGGTGATATTGCGTGTGTGTGCGTGGTGTAAAAAGTTTGAAAAGCAATTTAAAAATGAAATTTATGAATTGTGCGCCGCACACACATAAAATGCAAAAGCCGAGCGTAGAAATGGCAATTGCTCCGATGGCCAGAAGGTAATTAGAATTCATGACACGCTTATGAAATATCACACATACGCAGTGTGGCCAAGACGATGGTTCACACCCTCCTACTCCGATTTCTCCTCCTTCTTCGTTCTTGTTCTCTTACCCTCTTTTGATTTACGATTTTCGAATGCTCACACGCACACACAGGCAATGCAAAGTAATTTATGACAATGCCTTGGCCACAAAAACTGCGAATTGCAATCAAAGCCAAAAATGGCTAAGACCCGGCCAGAGAAGCTCATATAAATGTCAGCCGGCTAACGATGGATGATTCGAAGCTGCCTGCAGATGCATTAGTTGGCCACTTGGATGGTCCTTCATATCTATGGCTTCATCTCAGCCTGCTTTTTTTGCATCTTTTAAGTCTGCTCTTTCGTCCTGCGAACAAAGCTCGACTCCAATGAGGCAACTGTGGCTCGACTTTGCATACAAAATGCTTTCGCTATGTAGGTTGCGACGTGTTTTTTAATGGCGTGAAGTCAGCGGCGCGTAAATAATAAAAAAAAAAACAGAAATACATATATAACACAGAGCGTAGAACGTAGCAACATCATGAGGCATCTTAATAAATTACTTTGGGGATTTCGGTGCACAATTTTTAATATTGCCAGGCCGCGGCCCAGACAGCCACATCGCTGATATAGGGCCACCAACACACCCCCGGTGCCGGCGAGGGGTTAAAGGCAGCCGTTCTACGCCCGACAGTTGCTTGACATTTCGAGTTTAATGAAATTTATGCAATTTTTCTTATTTGCCAAATGCACTGCGGCATTCGCAGCTCGCCCGCGGCGTCAGCAACACGCCAAAGTGCAATGCATCAAGCGGGTGCCTTTCATACAAAGCGGGGTGGTGTTGAGCTGCTTAGATATAGACAGAACTGACAGCGCCCCGGTACATGTGCACTGCGCGGAAAAGGGTCATGGAAAGTCCTGGGAATAGGTAAAGCAATTTTTCAGTTTTTTTAGAAATATTTTATAATATTTTATATTTACAAAAATTTAATACAAATTTTAAAAATTAAAATATCAAGTTATTTGTTTTAACCTTAAGTTGGGCTTAGGATTAAATATTTTATTTAAAAAGTTGAATGTACTACTGTAAAATAAATATTCAATGTTTTATAGTTTGGTTTTGTGTAATTATTTTATTCTTCTTAAAACAATAATAAAATAGTTACGTTTTTCATGGATTCAAGTTAAGTTTCGGTTAAAAAAGTGTTAAATTAACATAATTTTCTTGAAAAAGATTATCTAACAACTTTGTTAAATGAAAATTCAAAGGGTTATGTTTTGGTTTTGTATAATTATTTTTCCTTTTTAGAACAATATCAAGTTATTTACCGTTTTTGTGGATTCACGTTAACCTTCAGTTAAACAAAAGCATTAAAGATTTATTTCGAAATGAGAAAACTAACTTAAATAAAAATATTTGTATAATATTTCTTTCTTTTTAAGCAAATGATAAATTAATTTCCTTTTTTATGGATTCAATTTAACCTTCAGTTAAGTTTCGGATTAAATATTTATTTCAGAAGGAGAAATTTATTTCATTATTAAATGTAATGTTAAAGATTTTAGTTATCCCAATATCAACTACTGATTAATTTAGTTCTATATTTCGCCAGTGCAATAGCTGCGTGTGACTCATCATTCGCCAAAGTGGGGATAAACTATTTGCACAGCACACTCATATCGCGGGCAAAGTTTCCCATTGTTTGACTCGGGAGAAATAATTCAATTTAGGCATGAAACTCAATACTTTGGGTTCCGCTGCCTTCTCGCCAACTCGAATGTCCAACTTAGTTTGCTTAGTTTGGCTAGCAGCAGAACTTTCGCGATGGTTAGAATTTAAAGCATAAGTACGTACTTGTTGCCAAAGTTCATAAAGGTGGCCTGCTCCGTGGCTAATGATGATTATTTCTAGTTCATTTTCATTTAGCGCCATTCGTTTTTTTTGCCCCGGCCAGCTAGTAGCTGCTGACAATAAGGACCGGGATACAAGGAGGATGGTGGATAGAGGACGACATTATATTTTCATTGTTGGTCAGCCAAGCGCGAAGACTTTGAGGGGAGCAGAGAGAGCCATTTCCTCGGCTCGAACCCGCTGCCTCTGTTTTCTGGCTTATGCTTTCAACGGATTTTGGCTTGGCTGCCGCACGAAATGAAACAAAATGTCGTCGGGGTGTCATTTGGCTTCGAAGGACCCGGGACTAAGGACCAAGGACCAAGGACCTAGGACCTGGGCCAGGAAATGCTGCAGCTTTGCTTTTCAGCTGAACGGCGGGGGTAAATCGGCGGGCATAGAAGCGCCTAATGTGCTCCGAGCTGCTAAAGACTCGACAGTCGAGTTAATGAAACCAATAAATTAATTTTAATGATTGCATACAACTACACTTCCACACACACACACACAGGATACAGTGAAGCGTGCAGTTTGCTGCGTCAGGACCTTCCTTCCTTCGCCGTCTCGCTCTCTCCTCCGCTGGGCGTGGCACTCGCCATAAGTAATTGACAAAATCTTAATTAGTCCTTGGCATGTCCATTGAATGGCTTCTGTTGGTTGTCGAGTTTAATTAGCGTTAAATATTTGCAGCGTCTTGAGTTTAATCAAATTAAAAATACCATCCTCCCGTCGGTCGGACAAAAATCAATGCCTCCTCGCACGCTAGACCGCCAATCAATTAGATGTTTAATCAAATTTTCATTAACCTTCTGCCGCCTGCGATTTCCGTTCGGGCCAATTAAAAAGCCAGCGCCGATTGTGTGTTGCCATTGTGTCAGCTTAATCATTTTAGCGCATTATCTCCTCACGTCCTATGTGTATATATGTATGTATCCTGGCCGTTATCCTTGCCAGGGGCAGTCCTTACAGTGTGCGAGTGTGTGTGTGTGTGCCAGAGTGTTGCTTGCATGGAAAACAAACCGTAATCAGTTGAAGAGCCGAGTGCGCTCAAGAATTTCCACTTGCACTTGCCAACGGCCACTTGGAGCTATAAACTGTGAAGAGCTCTTCCGGCTACTAGCAGCAGCATCCGGATTCGGACGAGCACGAGGATGAGGCAGCTGCCCCATTGAGTGTCCTTGAAATCGAATACAGCTCTAGCAGCTGCTCCTGTGCTCCTGCACCGAGGGAAACCCAAACTATCTAAATTGAAGGAATAAACTGATGATTTAGGAATGAAAGTTCTGAGATATTCCTTATTGAATTGTAATAAAAAGGATATTTTTCGAAAAGATTTAAGTTGTTTTCCATTTTAGCTTATATTAATTATATATTTATAGATTAATTTATTTCAAAGTACTTTGTTTATGCAGTGTACCTATATTGAAAAGAATGAGAAGAGTTTTAAATGATTTGCCTACAAAATTAAGAGAAGTTTAAAAAATTTAAATAATATAGGTAAGGAATACAAATATTTTACATGAACTTATCAATCAAGGACCTTTCCTCAGTGTAAAGCTCCTTTAGTGGACAAGTGTTCCGATTTTGCCCTCAGTTTGTGACTGCTGAAAAACTGTGCATAATTTCGAGAGGAAGTGCATTGACATTTATGCGCCAGGACGAGAGATGGCTTTAATTAAAGTTTGGCTTGCGCTGGGCCAAATGGCCAACAGCGACCTCGATTGTCCTGGGCAACCTTTGGGTTAACCCTTTGGGCCCGTTTCGCTCCTGTTGCCATACGGATATCTGCTCCTGATCTCGTCTCTCTGGGTCACCGGCAGCTCGGCGTTGTCAAAGTGCCAAAGTGTAATCATGCTTTGTGCGAGAGGCTTAAATTAAATTAATTGACGGCCACTTGAAGTAAATTAAACTGGGCCCGAAACGCCTCGTCCTGTTGCCATCGTCAATGTCCTGCCATTAAAGAGATTACAAAGGGTCAAAGGGATAGCTGCGATTGCTCATAATTGCGCGACGCCTGCGGCCAGCCATCGAACGCCTTTTGCTCCTTTTCATTTTCTGTTTTTTTTTTGCTCTGGAATATCTTGTATTCCTTGTCCTTGTTGCAAAAGTGTCATTTGCGTTGACTGCCGAACGAGAGCGAGAACGAGAACGAGAGAGATACTCGGTGACAGAGCATTTGGATGGCAAACTAATTAAATTTTGCTGGCTGCGCTGCGTTGGCGGGGCCGGATATGGGTAGCCAAATTGGCGCCGCAAATTGGTAATTACCCCGGCTGAAAGTGCATGTCAAACACGTAAAAAGGCGACGGAGAGCGGCAAAGAAAGCGAACAGTTTCTAGCTGCCAGCTACCATCTCCGAACAATGTGCAATTAGCCAACGACAACTGAAACTGCAGGCAGCAACTACAAATATAATTACACTGGGGGAAAAGACGGGGGAATACTAATTTCTTGATTAACATTTAGCTGGTAGAGGTTTAAAATCACTTATTCGGGTGCCTAAAAGTATGCAAAAATAAATAAAATGTATTTTACTGCATACTTTTTGACACCTATAGAAAGGTTTTAAGAACTACTCAATTTTTTGTGGTCTTTTATTAATACTTGGTTTTTAAAAATGTGTGAAATTTTTCAGGCCAAGATAAATACTTTGAAACCACGTCTTAAGGTGCCCAAAAGTATGCTACAGTATATTTAGAGCCCGAAAGACAGATGGCTTTATTTTACTGCATACTTTTTGACACCTTTAAAAAAGATTTAAGATCTTAAGTGATTTTTGGTGGTTCCTAAGAAGATTTTCATGCAAAATATCTCAAAATTCTTAGGATCAGAAAACTTAATGGAATTTTAAGCAACTTACTCCCCAATTTCTCTCTCTGCACATACATATCTACAGCTGCATCCACACGCCACTGCGGCGATGACAATCAAGCAAACGATGCCGTCGTCCACGCAAAGCAGCTGACGACGCGTGTCCTGAGTGTCCTTGCTGTATCTCTGTGTGTGTGTGTGTGTGCTTCAGAGTGTGTAGGTGTGTGTCTGTGTGTGCGGATGGCCTTTGGCCGCCTTGTGGGCGGCGGGGCGTGGTCAGCTGCAGTTGAGCTGCCTAATTACTTGTAAGTTGGCGAATTTGCGGCATGGCGTTTTCGGGGGCCCGGCAACTAAATTGAATTTGACGTGCCAGCAAGCGGTCAATTGCTAACGAGTGGCACCGCCATTCTGCGCCACCAAATGGGTAACAGGACCTCCGGAAGGTTTTCGAGACCGACACAGACGAACGGACGGACGGATGACGTCGCGTGTCCGGCGTTTCCTGTTTCCTGGGCCAGCGCAACTTGCTGATTGCCGGCGTGTAATTATTTTTTAAGCACTTTGTCTGCCCGAGAAATTAGACCTAACTAAGCCAATCTCTTTCATTTCATTTGGGTTATTTTTTCTGCTGTTGTTGTGCTGCCCCGGCTGCATTTGAATAGGAGGAAGGAAGAAAGGAGCTTTGGGATTTGGCTTTTGGGTCACACACGGCGGTCGGGAATCCTTGGCGCGTGTATCCTCTTGTTGCTTGGCTTTCATTTTTCGGTTGCTTTGTCCAATTAGCAACTGTTTCGGGGGCTACGATTTCATTTCTTTTATTGTGCTCGTTATCCTTTTTATTTTGTTTCGCTGTCGTTGTCTCGCGGTCTCTCTCTCTCCATCTCTACTTCGGTTTCAGCTTGTGCAAATTTGATATCCTTGTTACGGCAAATTGTTGTACAATTATTCTGGCTTCGCCTTCGTCCTGCTCCTCATCCTCGTGCCACTTTTCAACCTCTTTAATTCGAATCGAATCGAATCGAGGGATATTTATATGCGCCACAAAACGTCATTGGACCCCCTCATTGTCATTGTCCTGCGCCAATATTGTCGCCCTTTCGATTATTTATGATCTTTACTTTCCACCGAGTGCTCCCCACGGGCCTGTGGCCAAGTTTTAGTAGTCATCGTCCTCGCTTCGGTAATAAATTTATGCTTTTTTATTTCCTCCTGTCATAATTTTACCCTCAAATACACACACACACTCGTACGCACGCAGGACGAGATGGAGGGTGGCGATAGCAAAATACTTGGCCATATTTCCCCCCCACATTTTCCAGTTTCGTCCTTGGGTTCACTCCTTTCAGGACTTCGTCCCCTGCAGGCTGTCTAGAAATTTTCCAATTGATAAATTATTTTATGGCAAATACACAAATTTTCTCATACGCACCCTTACTCTTTCGCCTCTGTGGTTGTTGCTCTTGCGGCCTGGTTTTTCGATTTTCATTTCGTGGTTTTTCTTCCTTTTTTTCTTGGCCCCAGATATTCGAACTCCTATCCTTGTGTCCTGCACATAAAAGTGCCGTATAGTCGTATTGCTTTGGGTACGTAATATCCTTGTGTACTTTGCGTATTTCCTGTCCCAGCCTCTTGGCCAAGCGGTCACTCATTGCTCGTCTGCTGGCCATCATCATTTTTGCTCCGCCTGCTCCCTTTCTCCGCTTTTTTTTTTGTTTCGGCCCGAACACATAAAATCAATCATCTCTCGTCGGAGGCCCTTCTTTATCAATATTTTTTGCGATGCCTTTCATCAAAATTTGTTGCTTCGCTTGTTTTTTCGGTACCTATATGTTTGCGTCCTAAGAGGAAAACAAATTCGAGTCGATTTATAAAGCATTTAAGTTGCTTTTCCTTTCACTTTGTGCGACTCCTTATAAATATGCTACATTTATTTTAATAGAATTGTTTATGAGCCCCATATTGGCAGAGCCGCCGGCAGTCGGCCTCATTGTGCTCCAATCTGCGGGCTCCGCAGCCTGCGCAACTGCCAAAACATGTTAAGTAGAGAAATTGTAATACTAGGTTGATAAAAAACAGCGCAAATAAACACACACACACACACACATGAAAATATAGTGGAAAAACCGCGCCAAATCAAAGACAACAAATCCAAAATGCGCACACAATATTTTGCGGGATTATTTCAGTTGGCTTGCTGTCACTGCAAAAATGGAAGGAGGAGGCGCACAGGATAGTCCTGTGCACTATCCTGCGGAGACCAAAAGTTCGGGCTGCGATCCAAATTTCTGTTAATTTGGCAGCTTGTCCTGCGTTGGCATTTTGTTTTTTGCCCGCCTGCCGTCGTTTATATTTTTTTTCCGCTCTGCTTGAGTTTTATTCGCCTGTGGAAAAAAGTCAAAGAAGATACGAATATATACGAATGTTCGTATGTGCACTAAGAAAAATAATGTGGAGTTTTATGTGCCCAGAAAGTAGTCATTTAAAACATGAAAAACGATATTTATACACGGGAAAAATTAGTTTCTATTTTAAAATTCAAATCACTACGGAAATATTAATTAAATTTGTTCAAAAAATCATTTTCTAAAGTTTTTGTAATACAAATTATTTTTTTACATTTTTGCGTCTTATGAAAATATAATAAAAATTATTAAATAGATTTTATTAAGAGAACACATTTTTTAAACATAAATACACACCTTTAGGTTCTAAAAAATCCCAAAATATTATGCATTTCAAAATAATAATAAGATGTAGACAGTTAAGAGCCCCATTTCTTGCAGTGTATGCTGCTATCTCACTCTTGGTCGCCTCTATTCTGTGTGCAGATATGCAAAACGCTGTGCGCACATAAATTTCAGTGTTGGGCCACGCTTATTTGCATAGGAATTATGTATTTGGGCACGGCGGCTTAGCTGCATTACACAGGACACCAGCACATAGATCCGAACACCAGGACACACTCACATTCACACACACACACACGAAGGACTCTCTGTGGTCATGCAGAAAACTAACGCATATCGTTTTCCTTGTATTTTACAGCTATAAATTTACAAACGCCCCAGGAAAATGCATTGCAGCAAAACAAGCAATTAAAGCAGTGCAGCCCCGCAACCACGAACCTGTAGCAGTATCCTGGTATCCTGTAGTATCCTGCCGCCAGCCGCCTGCCGCCTGCTGTGCTAAAAACCTATTTTGAATAATTAAAATTCCGTAAGTGCTGCAGTCGAAGACGTCGACAAAGGCGAAGTGGTTGTGCGAGTGGAAGAAATCGCAGGACAACTGAAAGTAGCCGGGTGAGGGTCTCCTCCCCCCCCCCCCCCGCCAGTCTCCCGCTGCTTGCAACACAATCTGCGGCCTGCAAATTCGTGTGCAGCAATGAAATAATTAATTCAATGCACCTGACTAAGTCGCCGAGCAGCAGAAGAAGTAGAAGCAGCAGAATTGCTTACAAATTCAAGTCCTTCGGCAACAACAGCAACTGCAGCAACAACAGCAACTCCGGCAAAATGGCCGCTGAAGCGAGGACAATTAGCCAGCTAGGACATATCCACGATCGCCGGATGAGGAGCCTGCCCCACATCCTCCTGCTCCTGGCCATCACAGTGCTCGCACTGCACTGCGAGAGCGGTAAGTTCAAACCAAGATTGTCACTATATTATGGAGCTTATACCATGCTCGTAGTTCTGAAAAAGCAGCCTTATAAAAGCTAAATAAACAGTAATAATTCTTTATTACAAAGAATTTAGGGTAACTCGGTTATTTTAGAGATAGATATACCACTCAAAAAAAATTTAAGAAAAAATCGTAGTTAAAATTATTTCTAGGTATTATTTAAATCATCCAAAATATTAAGATATTTTTTTGTAAAAAGTTTTTTTTACATTTTTCAACAATATTTTATATGTTAAGTAATTTTTTTTTTCATTTGAAGTTTTTTTGTTTTGGACGACTTTTTGGGTAGGTTGAATACTGACCCTTTTTAAAAATATTTAAAAATGGGTGGATACACCGGGTGATATAGGGGATAAAAGTGAAAGGAAATGTGGTTTTCAAAAAGTAGGCAACACAATTTTTTTTCTAAAGTACACCCTTTTAACCACTCTCCCAAAAAAAAAGTTTTTTAAAAAACGTTTCCCAATTATTACTTTAATTGAAAATACAGTTAATTAATATTTCGTATCCCATAGTCAGATAATATTTTGATAAAAGTAGCTTTTAATTTTTTAAAACCTAAGAAAATGCTTTAGGTGGTACCCAATTTAAGTTTACTTTGAATTTTAAAACCCACCACAATCCAATATCCATGGTCGGCGTCGGCAGCACTGATCATCCATCCCAGGTGGCCGGGCCCTTGGCAATTGCAAATTCAATCGCGTGCTAGAGGGCCAAGTCGACTCGACTCGACTCGAGTCAAGTCAATCAGCGGGCCCGGCCGCAAAGCCATTCAATTGACAAAGCCACAAATTGCAGGGGAATCCGAAGCCCCTCCTCTGGTGCTGATGCTCGATGACGGGGCTTTGTCGGCCGGCGAATTAATCTCACGGATGAATATTTCAAAGCGAAACTTGAGCAATTAATTTCGCTAATTGCTTTTCTTCGCCACGTTTTTGTCTCAGGAGCAGGACCAGCACCGGTCTGCAGTCTGCTTGCATTTAAATTTGCCCGGCAGTGGGTGCATTTCAAGGACTCAACTTTTGCCTGTGCATAAACTCAATCTGACATTTATGCGAATGTCCACGGAATCAAATAAGAGTAATGACATTGCCAGCCCAAGGATCCAAAGGAGCAGGAAGAGCATGAAGAGCAGCAGTGTCTTGGGATCTGGCCGAGTTACTTCCTTCGGAGCTGGGAATCTAGGGATGCGGCGGTGCAATGTCCTTTGGCTACTCAAACATTCCAGTGGCTATTAGTATTCATATCTTGACTGAACTAAACTGAAAGCTTAAATTCCTCTGGCCATTCGCCCGCTCCCCGTTTGCGGAGGGAATGGTTTTGGGATTCCGTTTTTATCTGCCAACGTTTGCATGAATTTTCATTTCGTGCTAGAATTGTTGAAAAAGATGCAATTAAATTTTAGGGCCAGGGGTGTCGGTTGGAAAGGAAAAAAAAGAGAGGCGAAGGGAAAAACGAAGAAGATGTAGATGGACGTGGTCCTGGAATCGGACGACGAGTCAGATATAAAGTGCATGCATACATATATATCTATCTATATATATATAAAGGGAGCGCGCAAAAAAGCTCAGCACGAATTTTCCAAGTCCCTGACAGTGTCTCAGTGCCGCTTTTCCCCCCTGGAAACCGAATTTTCCTCCTTCCTCCTGCGGTTGCAGCTGCCGTCAGTGGCAAGAACGCATTATTAATTTATTTTTCAACTTGCTAGATGAATAAGCAAAGAGCAAAAATGCTCCTCGATTGCTGCTTTGCTGCTGCTTTGAATGCAGCCAAGCAAAATTTCCCAATTTAAACGTCGTCTCGTCCTGGCTCGAAACCCCAACCCCTCCAACGGTCCATTGTCGGGTCATTTTGCATGCAGCTTTGGCATTTGAGGATTCAACAGAAGGGCAAAGAAAAGCGGCAAAGGCAACGTGTTTCGACCGGACTTCAATCTGCTGTCCATCACTGTCTTCGATCGTGCCCGGGATCCGGACGAGCACCGCAAGGAAATAAAATCCAAAAGTGAATAATGAACCGCAAATAACTTTACTTTGTCCGGGGAGCGAAAAGAGCTCCCACTCTTTGGCATTTTTGGGTGGAAACTCCAGCGCTTTTCAATTGCTCCGGGACGTTTTTGTCTGGCGCTTCCGCCAACTGCGAGTGTCAGTAACAATTAGTTTTGGCTTGTAGTCCAGTTAACAGACATCGCAGCTCTCCGCTTTCAAATATTTGAAGTTGAATTTGAATTGGAATTTGCATTTGCGGTTGTCAGACTGCGCACTCCCCTTGTTTTTCCGGGTTTTATTCAGCATTTTTTATACAATTAATGAAGTGCAAAGCGCTTGGCAGATAGAGTTGGCATTTGCCAACCGCAAATCTCCTTCATCTTCATTAATGTTGAATATATATTGTGACATAAATCACACAATCAAATTATCTGCATCCCCCAATCGCCTCGGGGGAAAAGCAGTAGAGATTTGGATTCGGATTCAGCTGTCCGAGTCAACTAATCAATTTGACATAGGTAGAGCGGCAGCAACAGCAGCAGCAAAACTTTAACCCAAAAACTTTGGATACTCGCATTTCGGAAAAGTTGTTTTTCTCCCCCTGTTTTCCTCCTAGTGAGATAACACTTTGCAAAACATACATACATGTGTGGGTAAGTGAAATTTATTAACTGCATGGACCACAACCCAAATGCAAATAAATCAGACATCAGGCAGTGCAAAACTTGGCTAAAACAAACGATAATAGGTGGAATGCCGGTGGCAGATGAGGCGGAAAAGTTGCCAATGCCTTTTGGTTGGGGGGCGGGGGTAGGAAAAAGCAAAACAACAAAAAACCACAAAAAGGATATTGACGTGTGACGGGGACGAGGAGGCATCGAGAGGCTCTTGAGGCCTCGAGTTGATGGCATTGCAAGACCGAGTGGGCGTGGGTATTCATCCATCACTCCCCCTGTCCCACCCCCTCTTTTTCCAACCCATTTTCCCACCCGTTTAGGTGCGGCGGTGTCAAGTATTTGCACTTGAATTGCGCGCTAAGCAAAATTTACGCGCATTTGTTTGTGCGACTCCAGAGAATTTCCTCGTCGCGTTCAAGGCTCAAGTGAAAATCGATGAGGCGATGCCTACATGTACACGGAAAAATAATCAATCACATTAATAAGCCATTCAGTAGTCATATTTCACATGTTGAAAGCGCTTTAAATAATATTTGAAATATTTATGATGTGCGTTTGGAAATGGCTTTAATGTGTCTCTAATAATTCAAAATATTTATGTTTAAAATCCACATTAAAATTCAATCAATTATGTAGGCTTTGCAAGTATTTATTTGGTTATAGAATATTTTTAAAATAATTTAATTTAAATAAATAATGTCGCTCTAATAATTCAACATATTTCTATATAAGATTATTATTAAAATTCAATCATTTATATATGCTTAGCAAGTATTGATTTTGTTATAAAATATCTCTAAAATAATTTAAATAATTTCCTATTATTGCTGACATAATTTCCAAGCAAATATTTCATATTTAGTGGTGAATTTTAAATGATCTTTAAATAAAAAAATGAATTTGTAGTATTTTTTGATAATTTTCAGTGGCTCTTAAATAAAGTTATAATTTTTTGAAAATATTCATTTTTTTCTGTGTACCCTTGGGGACGTTGCATTGCCGCTTGGCCACAATGTTTTCTTTTCCGCCTCCGTTTCGCTTGGCTTTTTATTGGTTTCCTTCGCCTTCTTTTTTGGCTTGTTTGATTTGGCTGTTGTCCTGCTTCTGGTGTCATGAGCAAAGGAGCAGCATTTGAGCAAACAGACTAGACCTGCCGTTCAGACAGACATACAAACATACAGCACTCACACACACACATGGCGAGGACAAGGACGAGACACTCAGAGCCCTCAGCCCGGGCACATATTGCTTCATCTCCCTACGTGAGTCTGCCGGCAGAGGCATCAAAACTGTCGACAATATCAACGTCAACGCCATCATCTCGGCATCCCGGCTTCCCGTCTTCCATATCCAGCTGATTCCCCGCTCTAGAGTCCCCAACCCACCACCCGCAACCCTTAACCCACTTGCCACATCTCCATACTCCCACCCACTCGAGCTCCGTCATTATGGGCTTCGGCTGGCACTTCACAAAAATGCACACAAAATCCTCAACTTTATCTCGTCAATAACTTAAGTGCCAGCCAGGGCTCTCGGTTCCTGTTTCAGTCTTCAGTTTTAGTCGGTTTACTTGGGATCTCTGCTCTGTTCTGCACGCAAAGAAATCAGCAGCTTTTGTTCTCGAAATTATGAATTAATAATGAGTTATGTACCGGATGAGCGGGAAATGAGGAAATCTATTTGCTGAAGAGTGATTGCAGATGGTAGGGGAGAAGCTTAGAAGTTTAGTTGGTCTTTAGATACTTTGCTTTAAGAGCTTAAGTCGATAACAGATTGATTTCCTTGATATCTTTGAAATTTAATTATATAAAAATATTCCTTAAAAGAAATTCTTTAATATTTTTATTTCTATCTAACTAAACCCTATAATTTTCCTGCAGTGCACCTTGTTGCCTTGTCTGCGGCTTCGATCTGCCCTATTCCCTGTTGGCCACATTCGTTTATTGGTAAAAATTTGCCCCAACTCTGTTTGGCACGTACTGCGGTTGCAGTGGCAAAAGGCTTGCAAATGATTATTTTATTGACAATTAAATCATAAACATAAACCCTAGCCGCACAAAGCGGTGTGTGAGTGAGGTTGACATGCTGCAAGGAGTGGAATTTTATTGCCATGAATGTCAGGAGCTGACATTAGTCACAGGTCCCCCTTTCTCGCCGCCAGTGAAAGCGATTCCGGTTTATTGCAGCATTTAAGGCCAGAGATGGAATCGCACTTAAGCGCAGAGCATGGGGCAATGTGCCGCTTATGGGCCATCCAGTGCATGTGTGGCAGGACTTGTTGCCCGCGCACAAGACTTTTGGCCGTGTCCTAGGGGACTTTTGGGGTTAGCAACCTCATGCCGTGGAAAATCATCATCATCGAGGTGATATTAAAAAGTTCGCCCCGGCAAATGAAGAAATTGTGTTTGGCCCCGATTAACGTGTCTGCAAAGTTGGCTTTGAGCTGCTAACTGGGCTGATTGAATTGGAACAGCAGCAGCAGCAGCAGCGGAAACCACTTTGCTCTAGCTGCGCACCATATTTAATTTGTGTGCAAATGCTCGGCAAACAGGTTTCTAATAAAATAAAGTGACTCTCTGTCCTGCGTTGCTGCTGGGATTCCGGGGCACTCTACTTGCTGCTTACAGCCAGGAACTTCATTAAAACCCCCTCCTTTCCATTCCTTTCTCGGGCTTAAAACAGAGAGCCATTTCATTAGGGCACAGCGGCTGGGCAATTTTAATTTGCAGCGCGTTTGGCATCGGCTTTGTCAGCTCTCGAGCGGAGCACTTCAAGCAAATTGACATGGACATGGCTGGGTTTCTACGTTTTTTCCCCCTTTTTGGGCCGCAAATAAAATATGAAAACGGCCACAATACAAAAACATTGCTTAGTGCAGGTGGAGTTGCTACCTCAGGAGGAGAATCCCCATCATCATCATCAGCCTGGGCAACAATGAGCTGGCACTGCGGGCTACTTGTGGCCCAGGGATTGGGTGTTTGGGTGTTGCCCAGTGTCCTTCGACATCCGACATGCTGCCAAAGGAGGTTAAAATATTTTTGCAGCTTTATCTTCAGACATTTCTGGGGCAGGGTAAAACAGAGGAAAGGTTGTCGTAATGCAGCGCCGGGATTTAACTGACAGTGAGTGCAGCAGGCCAGCACTCAAGCTCGCCCGTTGGGCAAACAGATGGCCTCCCCCTGCTCCATCTCCCCACTCCCCAAAGAGCACAGGAATCCCGGTGTGGCCCATGGGATGTGGCCATTTTACGGCTGCCCTGCAGTTGGCTGGGAACCATTCAGCTGCACTTTCCACTCACTCTCGTGGGTGGCTGCTCGCTGCCTGCAAATGCTTCAAATTAATTTCACCGCATGGGGAAATTGCCCCGCATTGTTTGGCACTGTGGCATCAGGAAGCCGTAAATCAGGATGCCGAGCACAAAGAGTACAAAGATCCTGGCGAGGGTTCCTCGCCTCATTTTCCATGGCCCAGTGTTTGCTGCGCTTATCGGCGTCTAATCTCTTTATGATAAAATGTTTATATTGGCGACAATATCAAAAGCACTTTGGCCACACTGTCCGTTGGTGGTGGTTGTTGCCATAATAAATTCCGAGTGCCACCGCAAACAGAAACGGGGAATGAAACGGTGGCCAAAGTTTCCACATTGCCATATGAAAGATAAATTCACGGATAAGAACTTTGGCCGGGTGCTGTGAAAAGCGGATTGTATGTACAAGCTAATTTAAGTTCGACGCCAGCTGTGCGTTTTGCTGGGGCTTCCAGTGCCACTGTCCTTATCCCTGGGACCCAAGGATCGCAGGACAGCAAAAGCCAGCGGAGGAGCGCAGCTGTTGTCCAACCGCAGCAGGCGAGGCGACTTTATTATTATTATCCCCGGCGCAAAGTGGCAATGGGCCGGCTCAAGTTGGCCACCAGATAGGAGCGGCGACATTTGTCCAGCTGCTTCATTTCATATTCAGCAGATACTTTTTCCATCATTACGATTCGCGAGGCGAGAAATCACAAAAGTGAGCTAGAGTTCCCCGCTCTCGGCCATAAATTCCGTTTTGGCCCGCTTTTCAAAGGGAAATTCTCACTTTTGGAGCTCCGAAAAGGGCATTCGGCCTTCGGCAAAGTGTCGTCTCTTGTTTTAAGCATTCCTCTCTGTTTTCCTTTTTTTTTTTATTCATATTTTCCTCAGTTATTTTCCATTTTTCTTTATGCTCGCAAAGTTGCGACTGGTGGCAGGGAAAAAAAAAATGAAAAACAAAAACATTAAAAAAAGGAAAACACAAAAGGCGAGCGCAAAGTTTTTCGGCCTCGCAGGCTGCGCTGAAGCTGAAGAACTGGCCAAGTCGGACTTCGACTTTGGTTGACAGATGATAAAGCTGGAGGGGAGCTCTCTGTATATAAGTATCTGCTGGGATATCCATCTAGTGGCCAGGGTGCACGCCTCATCAGCAGCTCATCAACGAGGGCGCCTAAAAAATCACATTCCTCTTATATATCTCCCATTATATATATATATATATTTTACCCCCCATCTTTGGGAACTTTTGCGCTTCTCTGCTTAAATGACTTTAAGAATACATAACAAAGTTTTTAAATTATTTCTCAAGTTGAGGCTAAAATGAAATTATAAAGGGATTTTCGCCAGCGGACTGCAGCTGACGTCCTGGCCATTCTGTTCGGCCCGCACTCGGCTTATTAACATTGGAAACTCATTAATATTGTATTTTGCTCGTATTTTTAGCACTTTATTCTCCTTTATTCCGGCCACCTCGGCCACCTCTGCGCTAGTGGCCTTAACTCGTTCATAAAAGTTTGGCAAATTTCATTGCATTAATTTGGCGCGCAGGTGTCAGCTCTCCGGTGTCAGAGGCTGCGAACGCACAAAGTGTCAAATAAATCAAACAGTTTACTGGGTGCAGGGGGGAGGGGGAAGGGTGTGGGTGGTGTCCAGCGCCTGGGATCTCGGGTTCCCAACTCAGGGGTTAGAATCAATGGGGGGGAGGGTGAGGCGAAAGGGGTTTGCAAGTTTAATGAGTCGTGCCCGGCCATACGATGGAATTGGATTGTTCCTGGCCAAGAGGGCGAGGATGTGATACGGAGCTAAGGTCCTGGACCTGAAATCGGTCACACTCCTGGCTGGGAACAATTGCAACAGATTTGACAAATACGACGCATGTTTTATTTATTTGTCTGCCCTTCGACACGCCAACAGGGACTAAAAGCACTGAGGAAAAAAGGGGAGAAAAAGAAAATAGAAAAAAGTTTTATTTAAATGAATTAGAAATAATAATAAAAATAAAGAAAAAAAAATATTCGAAATTTTTAATATTCTTAAAAAAAATTAATTAAAATAACATACATTTAAATTCAGTTTTATCTATACAAATTGGGAAAAATAAAAAAAGAAATAAAATAAAAAATTGTAAGCTTCAATATTCATGAAATTTTTATTATATCTATTCAAAATATTATTTTTTTAGTAACTAATATTAAAAAAATAATTACCTAAAATAATTAAAATTTGTTGCTTACATTAATATCTACTAATTAAATTAAAATAAAGTTAATAAATATTTTTAAAGTGATCAAAACTTGTTGTAAATATAATCTAAACTACAAATATCATTATTTGTTTTTTAGTCAATAAAATATATATTTTTTTTATTTTTAATCGTAATTTATTGGATAGCAAGTTCAAAAGATATAACTATTTAACACTACAAAATTTCTTCTTTTTTTTCAACCCCTAATATATATTATTTCTCTCAGTGCCGGATTCTGAGACCCGTGTTTGGTTTACTAATTTCCTGCTGCAAATATTTGCCGAGCGTCCTAGCCGGGTGACAATTGCTGCATTCGAGTGCCGGTGGCGGCAGTTCCCATATGGCGGCACTTCATGATATTGACATTAAGTGCAGCCGAGATTGCAACCCCTAAGCCGCCTCGATTCGCAACCCTCCATCTCCATCTCCATTTGTCTTGGGCTCAATGTCATCGTGGGCGCTGATGCTAAAGTGACAGGGCTGTCCTGAAATGATATACGCATCTATTGTTTGAAACGCCCCATTCTCATAGTCATTGTGATTCTCATTCTGGGAAACCTCGGGAGCCTCAGCACCTAAACCTAACCAAATCGGCGGGCCTAATGAACCATAACGCTTTATCGCCGTTTGTCGTGTCGTCGCGGGGTCCCCGCCCCCCTCTTCGTCCTTTTGGCTTCGAGTGTGCGATTGGGATTTAATTTGATTGCTTCGATGGCTCAGTGAGTGTGTGCATGTGTGTGCATGTGTGTGAGTTCGGCATTATCCTGTGATTTACTGTGTTATTCGGTCTTACTTTGTTTTACCGCTTATTGCTTATTTTCCCGGCTGTCTGGTTTGGGCTTTACTTTCTCTTTTCCCTTTCTTTTTATTGCCACCCTGTGTCATGCATTAACGAGGCGATGACAAAAAAACTCAAACTTAATCCTTTCTGCATTGATTGATAAAGTGCCTTATGCGAGGATTAAGGCGACATTGATTTACTATGCCTTCGGCTTACTCGCACCCTTTATTGCGATTTTTCTTTGCTGCCAAAGGGATTGTGTTTCAGCACATTTTAGCTAATTGCACAACAATCTGGGGATGTCTCATTAAAGTTTCTGGGGGAAAAGGGAAAGTTTTGACCTCAAAAGGGGGGGTGCATTGCAGAAGGGGGAAAACCCACCTGCAAAGGGTGCTACATTTTATTCGAAAACTTTCCCTGTTTCGCCAGCATAAATATTGTCAGCTATTCGGGCATTGTTTTCCCTTTTTTTCGTTTGCGTTGAACCCTAAACCATTGGATTGTGAAACCCAGTTGGTTGGCTGCAGACTTTGGCTCTGTGGCTATGTCAATTAACGCCTAAGTTGTAAACAAATTTCAGCCCAGTGGCCCGCTGCTGCACTCATAAATTGCAGTTAGAAGATGGCAGTGAAAGTTCGCCCGAGAGCCCAGTGGAGCATGCCTTTCTCCCACTTTCTCATCCTGATCCCGAAAGGGGGAGAAAGTTTGCAAGTGTTGGCCAAAGTATGCTTTAGCTAAATGCTGTTAGGTGGCAGTTGCTGTTTACTTGCGACTTGGCGTTGGCCTGATTAATTAGCCAGAGGTCCTCGACAAATTTCCAGTTTGCACTGCAAATTGAGCGGGATTTTCAGCAGGGAGGGGGAGAGGGGATGAGCTGAGCACGTGGCGCTTATCATATTTTTCTTGTCTCTGCCCAATCAGTGGCCCCTAAGCCAGTGGCCAAAAGTCACTTACCAGTTGATCCCTAAGCCAGGCTATCTCACTTCGACTCTTGCCACAGAAATGACCAATTAACTAAGCAGTATCCTTAGCCTTATCCCCAGCTCATAGAAATGGGTTCGCTTCGCAGCAAAATGGCCAGGAGTCACAAAACTTTGACACTGGCTGCGGGAATTTTAAATCAAATCGGAAGAGAGATTATATTGCAAATAATACTTATGAACTTATTATCTTGTTTGTGTTTTCAGCCACGCCCAGTTGGAGCAGCAGTCTCCCCCCTTTATTTTCTATACTTTATATATATAGAGAGAGAGCGATACCCTCTTGGCATGCAGAACACGAATCAGCTATCCGTGCTCGCTGCTGGGATAGAAATTTAAGCCATAACTTGGCCAAGCGCAGACTTTGGCCTCGATATTGGTCTTGGGTTTTGATTTTCTTGCTGCCAGCAGACCAGGCCAGGCCAGCCAGCCAACTGCTATGTTTATACTGTGTGTGTGTGGTACAAACTCGGTAAATAAATTCCAACAAAATCGTATAACAATACACGAAACGGGCCTCCAGGGCAAATGCGAGGTTGTGGCATAAACGCTCGCCAGACGACGCGACCAACAGTTTGGCATATGGGGGATTGTATTTCCCTTTTCGTCCTCTTTGGACCAATAGTATTTTGCGCAGAGAGAGAAATATCCTAGAATTTTACACTTAAAGTGAGAATTTTCGTGCTAAAAACATAAATAAGTTCTCAACTTTTAACTTGGAGTGGGAAATACTCGCTTTCAATACTACTTTTTCTAGAAATGAATACCAAAATTAAGGGTTTATATGGTATTTATTCTCCAAAAAGGGGGGGACAAAGGGGAAATGGGTTACATTTTTGCTTAATATGAGGTTTTTTTCCCAAGTTTGTACTCAAAATCAGTTCTTCCTAAAAATGTGAATTTAAATACTCAATTTGAGAATCGCATTTTACTGGATTATTTCTCTCTGTGTTGTTGCCGTGGCCTTAACAACGAAATCCGGTGAAAGGGTGAACAAGTTCAGCTGACAGATGGACCAAAAACCCTTTAAACAGCTTTAAGTTTGGGCTGAAATTATCAAAGAGCCGCTGGTAATTGCGCTTCGAGAAGAGAGATCCCGAAACTGCGTACTTAATCCAATAAGGCAGGAACAGTTTTCTTAAGTAATTTGTTACCCCGGCTCCCCGAAAAACCCCGTTGAAAACGCTTTGTTGGGCCGTTTAGTCTGGCAAATAGCAAACAATTTTACTCAACTGCCCGCTCGGCCGGCAGTTTTCCACTTTTGCAGCTCGGCAACTCTTGGCATAGTTGCTTCAAGTATTTTTGCAGCTTTTGTTTGTTCGCTCGACTGGCGGTTTCCATTGTTGGATGGGTGGATGGATGGATCTATGGGTGGATAGTCCCGGGGCTATCTAGTTCCCCCCACCAACCGCATCGCTGCGTTGCATCGACTTAGCCTTAAAGCGAATCAATCAAATGTCGGTTTTAATATAAAATGTTAATTGGAAAATTTGAAGCTGCAAACTTTTTCCAACTCTCATTAAGAAATTATTCAATTTTTCCAAGCTTTTCCGGGGGGTGGAACTCACATAAAAGTAAAGTGCAAAAGGGAAGACAACAAATTGTTTTCAGTTATCGGAGGACTCGACTCGACTCGACTTTTATTATTGCCTTTTTATTGCGTATTAATTTTGCGTGCTTAATTTGCCAGTTCTGTTGGAGGGGGCGGGGGGCGTGGCGTAGGCGTGCTGCCACGCCCCCAATTCCTCTGTTGTTCTTCCCTCGCGCGGTTTTCCGGGGGCGCCAAGGACTCGGCTTGTAATTGGCGCTGTTGCCCGGCCTCCTTTCGCTGCTTCTGCTCATTTTAATGGCAAGAAATTGAATTTTAATTAGTAACGAGGAATCTGTTACGCATCAGTTTGTATTTAATTTAATTTCTTAATTAAAATGCGCGAGCATGTCGGCATAAAAACCAACGGCCGTCGTCGTTTCCCAGCAAGGCGAAAATATTTCCATTTTAATGCTGAGCCGAGACAAGTGTTATGTTTTTTAATATCTTGACTTGCCCGATAAGTGCCCCTGTCAGCCGGGCTAATTGTTGGCTTTCAATTGGATTTAATGGCCAAGGGATAGGGCTGAGATCCCTGAAATATTCAGGCGAACAAGGCCAGAACTTGTTCAATTTTTAATGGAATTTTCGCAACACCAAGTTAAAGTGCCATCGCTATATAGAATATATATATTTAGAAGGGAACACCCTATTTTCTATGCCCAAGGACTAGCTGTCTGCTCAACTCGAAACACACACAATTCCCCCGTCTTCGGGCGACAACATTTTGGACTTTAAGCTTTTTGCTGCCTGCTTTTCGGCGACTTGCAGTGATTTTGTGCGCCGGAAAATTCACTTATTCCGTGGGAAAAAAACGTGGCCCTTGCCAAGTCAGCTAGTCAGCGGAAAAAATGTGCCAGCCACATACATAATACACGTATCTCGGTGTCTGGGACAGCTGGGCTTCTTTTGCTGCGGTCCACATAAAATGCATAAATTATACAGAGTTTATGCTGCTGGGATGCTCTTACTGCTGGCTGCATTTTGGCCAAAAAAGCAAGAGGGACGCCAGTGACAGGTGAATTGTGCATTCCAACACCCAGGACCTAGAAGCTTAGAGACAGTTCCACGCACAACATACAAATTAGGGTTAATTAACTTTGCTTTCCAGACCAACTTAAAGGCGCTTTTGCAGCCTGGCAAACTGGCAACCTGGCAAACGAGTATCCCAAAAGCGAAAATCAGGTTATATAGCAAAGCACTTGTGGTTCGGTTTTTGCCCCGTTGCCTCCGATTTTTGGCTCTGCAGTTAGTTTTGCCTCTCGGCTCTGCTGTTCCAGCTGCAATGTGTTG
Source organism: Drosophila mimetica (assembly GCA_037075245.1). NCBI lineage: Eukaryota > Metazoa > Arthropoda > Insecta > Diptera > Drosophilidae > Drosophila > Drosophila mimetica. The sequence goes on along the minus strand of JBAMCH010000023.1, from coordinate 4,492,584 downwards.
CAGTTTTGTGACGCCAACTTTGTTTGCCAAACTTTTTATTGGCACATATCCTCTCTCGCTAGTTCTGGGCCCACACTGCCGTGTTCGGCTCTGGCTCTGTGGCAACGAACTGGGCTGAAATTAAAATGTGCATTGTTTACGCTCTGGCTCACTCCGCTCCCCTGTCTTTGAGTTTTTGGGGATACTGGCAGCGGCAACGGATAGATGGTAACTGGTAACTGGTAACAGCATTTGCATACTGCGCACACGGGGACGCGTCTGTGTTTGCTTGTGTTTTTAAAGCCGCACACTTGACGCGCTCGACGCCAGCGAAAACATGCGCCAAAGTGAGCACTTTCTGGCAGTGTCACACTGGGGGAAAAAAAGTACACTGAAGATGGTAGAAAAATAGTCTAAATAAAATGTTATTTAATATTTTTAAGGCCTTAAAATAATTTATAGGCGTTTTTATAGTGAAAATTAACTTCAAAGTTCAAGAAAGAAAATCCTTGGAGTTTTGAAATCACTTTAAAAAGTGCCTAAAAGTATGCAGTAAAAAAGAAATTGAGCTAACCGATTTAAACTTTTTTGTAGCATACTTTTAGGCAGCTCTAGTTTTAAAGAAAATACAAGTTTTAAGCGGATTCCATAGAGACACACATTTTTTCCACCCCCATAACATAAATATTAAAGGGTTATAAAAAATGTAAAAAGCTATAGAAACATATTAATCCGTTTTAATCATTTTTCCATTTCATATTAATATGATGTGCAGAAATGACTATTTAAACGCTTTAAACTGCCGGGATTATTGCATTTTTTCCTTGTGCAACCCACTAAGTGATGATATGGGCGGCGAACCGACAATCGACGAAGGGTCGAAGGTCGATACTTGGTATATATACTTCCCATATATATTTCTCAACGCTGGTGGCGCGCAATTTGTGCTCGCATTAGCCGCGTGCTCCGATGGCGAATTATACTCTTGAGCGTCATTTAACAGAGAAGACGATAAATTAAATTACCCGGCCACCGACGAGAGGACAGCCAACAAATTTGGACTTTCCTTCTGCGGCCAGGCCTCGATGCTCGGTGCTTAACCGCTTTCCCACCCTCCGAAATCCCCGTAACCCCCCGAAGTTTGGGGCTAAAGTCATAAGTAAGATCTACACACTTGATAAGAGTTGGAACTCAACATCCGAGACGAGCATTTCTAAAACACTAACTCACACAAATAGACACGTACACACGGGGCTGCCTTTCTCTTCCGTTTTCTCCTTTACTCACACACATATAGGAGCATTCCTTTCTTTCCTTTCCCTACACCCACACACACACACGTAACATGGACACACATCCGGCAGCATTTCCGCTTTATTTTTGGCACTGACTGCCAACGTATTCCAATTCATTTGTTTTCCCTCTGCCTTTTAACTGCCCGCCCACATTTTGAGGGGGGCGGAGAAAGGGGGAGTGGCTTCCACTATATCCTATTCACAGGCACTTGGCATTTAAAGGACCCCGGCCGAGTCGTGGCATAAAAAATTTATAACTTCGATTATTTCCTCTTACACTAAATACTAATAAATTAAATTGTTTTTTATTTCTCAATAAATTTTTATTATTTTGCTACTTTTATACTTCATTTCGCCTCCCCTTCGAATGGAAGGTGTCGATTTAATGGCCCAGACGCGTTTGATTCGACCCAGTTGGCCCGCCTTTTCCACCCACATTTCCCCATTTTCCTCGCTCTCCTTCTCGTTTCGCCGCTCGTTTCAGGGATTTAAGGTCAATTTTTGATTTCCGCTCTCAAATTGCTCAACGCACACGCATCCGCATCCTATTTGCAGTAGGGTGTAAATGTGTGTAAGTCTGTGTATCTGAATCTGTATCTCGATCTGTATTGGGTTCGGAATATCTGGATATACACAAGGAAAAAATTGACAATAGATCAGATTGATATGTGCAGGTAATTTTTATATTTTTTAATGATCAAGGTATTCTTATCATTTTGATATGAAGAAAAATCATATTCATCTTAATATACATTACTTGTTCAACAAATACTAAATCTGGTATTTAAAATGATATTACAAATTATCAAATTGATATGAATTTGATTTGATTAATATCAAATTTATCATTTAATCATATCAACTTGATATTTTATCATATTTTACCAAATTTATCATTCCAACAGATCGACTTGATATTTTTTCATTTATTTTTTTTTACATTTTGGCCCTACTTTATATATTTTTCTTTTTCGGTGTATGTATATCTCGATTCAAGAACGAGTGGGTGGGTGGGATGGTTGGCTCTTCCGAGCGGCGAAACTTTGATTTGTTTTTCGTGCTTCATTTGATTCGAGTTGAATTGCTGCTACTGCCCGTAGTTTTTCGGACGAGGGCCGTTTAATGAGTTGACGCTTTGAATATGAGAAGTTGGCCCTAAGCTTTTTCGGGGAATTTATTGCGCCGGTTTTAGTGTGATTGCTAATTTGTAATTTACGCAGTCAGGCCACATCCGCCCTTTTACTACTGGCCAAACATTCTCAGATGCTCTGCCTGCGCCGTGAGGCAAGAGTTTTTGGCCCGTAAGTGATTCATTTGACGCCACTAGCTCAGGACTCCTGGGTTCCTGAGTTCCGCTTTGCTGCACGTAGGTCATCAGCAAATAATAAACATAAACAGTTTATTGTCGGCGCTGGGGCCAATAAAACCCGGGAATGGGCCTCGTAAAATTACGCACTGAGGCTCAAGTGCAGGGCATTAAATCAGCACCCCGGCGGCGGATGAGCCCTGGACACTTGTCTTGTCTGGCCCGGAACCACCTTTGCTGGGTGGCTGGCTGGGTGACCTCTGTGCTGGGGAATTTGTAGGTGCTTAACTTGGAATGACCGATCAATTGGTCTGAGTTTCCTTTCTCCCACCCTCTACTTTTTTAGGTGGCAACTAGCCAATAAGCTCAAACACGCGCCAAGCCAGCTGGCATTCATTTTCCAGTTCGATTTGCATAAGTCGGGAATGGTTTTAGTACGACTTAAGTTTTAACCCAACCCCCCCTTGGCATTTTTATAAATTTTGCAAAGCGCTCGCAACAAAATTTTACGCTGTTTACACAGTGAAGTATGCATAAAAGTGACGCTTATGAACAAGTTGACAGCGTGGGGCTCTCGCGCTTTCCCCCGAGTCGGTTTTAAAAGTCGTAAACATGCACAACTAACAGATTTATTTATATGCGGCATAAAAATGCACGAAGCCGGCAAACAGCAAACTGCGTCAGCTGAAACACAAAGGCTTCCTTGCTGCGACCTCTCTGATTTTCCATTTTCCTCAGTTTCCCCGTTTTCCCCGGCAAAAGCCAGCCAAACGAAGCGGAACGAAACACTCGCGTATAATAAAATTGGCTGTGAAAGTGTTTCAGGCAACAGGGATAAAAACGTAATCCGCGCCGAGTAAAAGCCAAATGACTAACAGAAATGGAAAAGCTGGAGAAGCAAAGCGTGGGAGGTGGGTGGAGAGGGGTGCTATATGTGCCTCAAGCCTCCCAGGAGGAGCAGCGCCCCCTTCTCCACCTCCTCCTCCATCTTTTCCCCGTTGTCATTGACAGTCTGTGAGTGGGCTACAAAAATCTTAAACTGACTTAAAAAGCATAAAATGCCAGGCAGCGAACAACGCGAACAGCAGTAGACGAACGACATCTTGGCGGGCATGTCAAACGGTTTGGCAGAATTTAAAGCCAGAGGTCCCCAGCTGGCTGAAAAACCCACGCAACCACCCACTCAACCAACCACCCACCACCCTTCCACCCTTGTTGCCGCTGTTAACTTAATGGTGACAAGTGTCAAAAAAGGCAAGTGCGAGAGGGGAAGGGGAACCCCCCGGTTGGACCCTCCACTTTTTCGATTGCCTCTCGCCCTTTTCGCCACATTGGCTAAATCGCCTTAAATCGCACATTTCAATCTTTTTAACGAACCTTATCGATATTCGCCGCGAATAGGCCCCCGCCACGCAATATGCTAATGAGATAATTTCTGTTTTCTGGGTTTTTGCAGGGGTTTAACCCACCCCTACAACCCCTACAATCCCCTCCCATACAGCAGTGCTAATGGGTTTTTGCATGCCCAATGGGAGGTGGTGGAAAAACAAGAAAAGGAAAATCCAATCCATAGATCAACTGGATGGCATAAACTATGGAATATCATGAAAATTCGTATGTGCCATGTTGACGTTACATGTTGTTGTTGCTCCTGTTGTTGCTGTTGTGCCTGTAAACACGCACATATGGCGGTAGTTCGATGTCCTGTGTTCGCTGTCCTCTGAACGGAACGCAACTAACAATTTTTACTACTGCAAATTTACGACACAAGGCAAACAATTCGCCAAATGAAATTCCTGCGGAAAAGCATACAGAAAAATAGCAGAAAAAAAATGAAGAAGAAAATATATATATGCGGATATCGAGTGGGCGGAGGGAGTGGCTAAGAACTGTGGGCGGGGACAGATGTTATTGTAATTTATGCATACACATTTTTGTGTTCTATAAATTCCATTACGCTTTTTTCCCCAACCATATTTATTTTATAAATTGTGGCGAAATGTGCAAAATGATTTGGAGCCGTAAAATGTCCGGCCTGAAAGGTTCATAAAAATATATCAAACCGTATACGTATAATATAATATTTGTGTTGCATTTGGGTCGCACTGGGTTCGAGTTCGCAAACTCGATTGCTTTTTCAACCAGCTAGCCCGGCAAATTGATTGAACAGGGAATAATGTATGTGGAGCGTGGAATGGTCGCTTTATTGCATTAGCAACAGTTTGCCAGGACATTCGATGGATGGCGATGGCGAGTGCCCGTCATCTTTGCCATCATCTTTGGAGTCATTAACATTGCCAGCCATCCTCGCTGATCCTGCACACACACACACACTCACATATCCTTCGACATCTGCGGTAAGTGGCGCACTACCTCCTGAAAACCCCCCTCCACCACCACCCACTTTGTGGCCAACTAATGAGACTTTGCTGTTCGAGCGCGTGCAGACAGGAAACGGTCCTTTGTAATTGCCATATGTGGTAATGGCCGTAATTGGTTTTCCTTTTAGAGATTTACTGACTTTTGTATTGGCCGCCGTTGCGCCATCGTCATCGTCATCGTGTAGCAGCCATACTTACAGCAGAAACTCTGGCTGAGTTTCATTAAATCTTGGCGGGACTTAAATGTCGCTCGGTGACAAACAGGGAATTCGTTTTAGCCATTAGCCAGCGGGGCTAACAAGTTAACAAGCGCCAAAGTCGCCAAGTCTAACACGTGACTTCGTGTCATTTTGCAGAAAATTTTGGCGACTGAGGCGACTGAGGGAAAAGGTCGCTTAAGATGCCGCCAGCATTTTCCAGCTCGCTGTCGATATATGTGTGTGTGTGTGTATTTATATGGCCAAAAGTGTCGCGCTTTATTTTGGCCCGACTCGGTAATTAGATGAATTATGAAAGGGAGTTGGCCATGTAAGGTGGAGATGGGGGATTCCCTTTTCTGTGTCAAGGTTTCGAAAGCACAGGCATCCCGGCAGCACGCACACACGCACTCGCATTCCATTCTCCTGACGGAAACGGAAGCATTTGCATTCAACTTCACAGAGCGCCCAAAAGTATGCCATGCAAACGTGGCTCCGGCTTCCTTGGAACGCTTTTGCTTTTGCTTTTGCTTTTCCCATGCTTTTTTGCTGCTCGTGCACCCCTCCGTTGTTATGCTTAGGCTTAAAGGCATGTCCTTGCCTTGCAATTTACAAATTCAATTTTAATTGAATTTTATTTTCTTTTATTGCCTCGCCAGTAATTGTTTCTCGACAGTGTCCTCGACGCTCGACGATTAAATTAATTGCCAAACTTCGGGGCAGAAAACAAAAATTAATGCATGAAATATGCTACTTCAACGAATTTGTCGGAAGCCCCCAACAAAAGCAGCCGAGAAATTGAATTATAAGAGCACTCCAGCAAAGGCATGTATATATAAAATATATATATAGCTACGTAGCAATGTGTAGATATAGAAATGCAGAAGGAATTCCAGCGACGTCTAGCTGAATTTTTGACTTTATTCCCTACCATTTGTACGGCCAACTGCCTCGAGTGCCGTGTCCTTGCCAGCGCCATCATGACGATCATTGTACTCTGTTAGGCGAAATCTAATAAAATTCAATAGAATTAATTTAATTTCAAGTCCTCGCCTGGCGAAATTCAAGTGCAGAGGTCAGAGGCAAAAGCCAAAGCTGCCTGCGTGCATAAGTATTTCTGTCTGCTCGACTTATGGGAAAAAAGCAGAAAAAAAGTCAGAAAAAAGCAAACAAGCTAGGCAGAAGGATATATCCAGAGATGGGAAACAATACAAAGAGGCGGCTTGAGAGTAATTTGCTGCGGTGCTGCAGAAAAACCTGTAGGCGCTTGGCATTGCCATAGACCAAAGTGGGTAAAGTCGGTTAACACACACATGCTCATGTTCTGGCAATTGCCATTGTCTGACTGGGTTTGGTTTGGTTTGGGGCCTGGGGTTTTGTGTCTGAGCCGGCAGAAAGCGTAAAAGCAAATTGAAAATTTAACCTCAGGTTAAAAGCGTTAGCGACAGTTGAGTTTAACGGCATTAAGGCCGTGCTAAGCTGTCGGTAGCACACATACGAATGTACATGTGCATGTTTCTACGCCCAGACGTCGCCCCTGGGGGGTTTTAAGCCAAAAACGCCCACAATTGCTCGCGTATTTGTTGTTCGCCATTCGGCTTTTTGCTTAGACGGCAGCATTCAGCATCTGCTTTAATGCCAAAATCGTGTAGTTCATTACGCAGATAGATATACGCAGCCACGCAGCTACGCAGCCAGCCACATCCAGCATTCAGCGCTATAAATTTCAAGAGCCATCAAGATGATTACTTCCTGCCAGCGGACATAAAAAATAAGTTGCAGCTCGCAAAATAAACAACTAACTATGGCACTAAAACTTGCTCATATCCTGAGCACATCCGCTTTGCGAGAGAAACGCATATGAGTAGGAATATATATGTGTGTGTATATATAGAGGCCTCCATCGTCTGCTGGTGAGACTTCCTTGGGCTGGAATTATCACATAAATCACAGGCAGTAGCAGAAACAGCAGCACAACCAGCAACAATGAGCGGCGAAAGCAAGGCCAACTTACAAAAGAACAACATTAAAAGTTTCGCAATCGCGTAATGAGAATCTGCTTTAAAACTTGCGACAGCCAAGCTACAACACGTAAATTGCCAAGTATCTGAGAGTTGAAACTTAATTGACGCAAAAATGTACACAAGCTCACGCACGTCTTGGCTTGCAATTAAGCCAGGTGAATTCGGAACGGAGTTCGGAGTTGGCAATGGTGGAAGGAAAATGGTGCCAGGGGCAAAATGGCTGCCCAGCTTTCAGTAAATAATGCACGTAGCGTGCTGTTGCACCCACTCTGTTGCAACTGCCACCTTTATCTAGGGGATAAACTTTTATTTACTGTGAAATTCAATTTAGTTTTTATTTCGGTTGCTCAACTCCACCGCTTGTTGATTATTTCAGACCTCAGTTGCGCCTTCTACGACTGCCAGCTGGCAGCCAGATAATTAAATGCAAAATATTTTATATTTATTTCGAGGCTTATGCAAATGCCGAGCTGAGCCGCAAGATAGTGAAACTTTGCAGGCACTCATTACAATATTTGCATCCACTTATTTCCGGGGAAGGCAACTAACTTTTCCGCCAGCCAGTTGATAAAACCTACAAGTTTGTTGCCCCAGCAAGTGGCAAGTCGAGAGAGTATCAATATCAATGAAAATCACACTTTGCAACTTGAGCGATAAATTCAAAGTGCCATTTCGATACTTTAATCCCAGGGACATAATGTCAGCCCTGATGACGACGTGATTTCATGCAAAGCATGTAGCCAGGAGAGATGGGAGACCCGAGACCAGAGACCCGTCATGAAACCCAAGGACTGTAAACAATTGCCCGGGTCGTCTAAACAACGCCCCGTTGGGGAAAAATCGAGGCGGATGGGGTCACGGCGAGCAAAAAAAAAGGGGAAAACTGCAAAGGAAAGCAGGAAAATAAAAACTGCTAGGCCGAGAAAAAGCGGAGCACAAAAAATGTGGCCCAATAAAATCAAACAACAGACGTGATGCCATACAGCCGATGTCGATGGTCGATGGGTGATGGGCGATGGCCGATGTTCGATCCCATCTCGATGCAAAAGTGCGAGAGAATCAATTGTGTGTTGACATTTTTATCAGCACACTTTGAGCGGTGCGTGCATAGGCATTTCGCAGGCCCAAATATTCCATGGTACATGGACATGAGAGCTGAGAGGCAGCAGCCAGGAGCAGGAAGCCAAAATCAGTGCCAGCCGAGATGGCCATGACAATGTTGACCCTTTTTTGCGCTACATCAAACGTGCCGGGCTCGGGGCTGATAGCTTCGTTAGATGAAAGGTGCGACCCAAGCGAATTATACATGTAAACGCACGAAGAAAGTTAGAGTGTGTGCACAGAGACAAAAAACTGGGAAAAAGTCAAGAGGAAATTGAGAAATCAAAACAGAAGGGGAGCTGGCAAGGGTTGACTTTAACTAACCAAGGAAATTCCATGGAAATGTGGCTAAAATTAGGAGGTGGAAAGGTGAACGTCGACTTGAAATTTATCAGATTCTGTGGGTTAAAATATATTGTTGCATACTTATTGGCACCATTTTCAAATAAATGATAAATTGTAGGGTTTTCTAATAGAAATTTTCTATGTACCATATGTACTATGTACTAAACTCTATTTACTACTGCCTCTTTTATCCAATATATAAATTCTTGTATATTTTTAAGTCCAATGGGTAGTCCAAATAAACAGAATACAAGGAGGAATATGAAGTCAACGTTAAACCTGGAATCATATTATGATTTATTAATCCAAAATATTTGTATATCCAATGTATAAGGTTAACCTTTTGTATTCCTTCCTTAAATGGAGCTTATGAATTTAGGATTTCTAATCTATACCAAGGCCTATATAATTCCAAGAAGGTATCCTTAAGAAAGTACCTTATACCAAGACCCGCATTTCAATACTACCTTAGTACGTTTCCATTTCCCTCAGTGTGCGCGTGCGAACAGCGGCAGTTGTAAGTTGTTTATGGCGGGTGGCCTGCGTTGCCTTTATGCTAATGCCGTGTGCGTCCCACGTGGCGTATGCGTGTTCTGCCTTTCAAGTTTGATTGGGTTCTGCGGCGGCGGAATCTGAATCTGGCAAAGATGTCGATGATGCCGGTGCGGAGGCTGATTCGGATGGCAATGCCAATGCCGTTGATGATGAAACTCCTGTCAAGGCAACCGTTTAATTGTGCATCATAAGCCGCTTACTTAATTATGGTATTCGGCTGTTGGCGTAATTAAAGGCGAAGTAGTTGGATTGCCGTTTGCTGGGGTCTAGCCGAACGGAATGAATAAAATTATCGTGCGAGAGCACAAAGCCGTTTCCAGTAACTACTTGGAGAGCCATAATGAGATGTCTGTCTGCTTGTTGGTCCTTCGCTGTTTACCCGTGTGTGTGTGCTTGTCGGTTCGTCCTGACAACCGCTGTGCGTGTTGGGGTATTAGTGTCAAAGGCAACCATTGACAGGTCGAGCTCATCAAGCGGCAGAAGCAAGCGGCTGATTGCTGGCGATGCCGCCGATTGTTGCCACCGCCTGTGGTTGCCGTAAACTTAACGGCAAACAATTATACACACAGAGGCAAACACACACAGACGGGCTGCAGGCTCCCACACACACGCACACTTGAGCAGCGGGGAGAACAGCCGCAGGTCCTTGCCATCTCCGTTTGCATACAAATACAGGGAAACAAACACACACGTCGCGTTGTTGTCCTTGTAACACTTAAAATTTAGCACCAAGGCTGTTTGTTTGCTTATCTCACTTGCCATCTGATTCAGATTCCCCATCCGCCCCGTTGAATCCAGCCCAACCACCCCATCATTTGAACCCGCTCATCTCATTTGCGTCGCTCTCTCTCCCTTCGTCTTTAAGTCTAGTTTGCCAACTATTACGACATTGCTGCGTAATTAATTTTAACCCATCGCACACCACCCACCGTTTTCCATTTTCCATTTCCACTCCCCATTTACCCACAGACATTGCATACTCTATGCACTTGCCTTTTGTCCGTGTGACATTACAAGGTTAATTTCTGCTTAATGTCACCAGGCGACTAAGTTATGTGGCCACTTAAATTCCTGGCGGCATCATTGTCAGCTTTAACCCACCAGTGCCCCCCCCCCCGCTTTTGCACTTGGCCCTGTCGCATTTTTCAAAACATTTTTGCTTTGTCTGCTCTAGCTCTAGTCCAGGCCTTTGTTGAAGTATTTAAATGGTTGGCCTGTCCGTAAAAAATGCGCCATGTCCTGGCACACACACACACGTGCAACCTAGTTATCGTCCTTTGTGTCAGTGGTGATGCATGCACGCAGAGAAAAGAAACCTTGAATATCAATTTACGTACTAGAAATAAACGGAAATTATTATTTTTTACAGGAATTTTTAAGTTCTGCATTATTATTTTTAAATTTATTTTTAAAAGTGCCTAGAAATATGCAATAAAAAAGAAATATTAATAAATCCTTTGGATTTCTGGTTTCATAATAAAATGTGGCATACATTTAGGAGTGCATGATTTATTCAGCACCCTCTTTAATTTTTTATACAATATTTTTATTACATTTCCATTCTGAAATTCTTCGTTATTATTTTTAAATTAATTTTTAAAGGTGACAATAAAATAATGTTAAAGAATTCTTGGATTTTCGGTTTCACAATAAAACGTGGCATACTTTTAGGCGATAATTATTTTTTAAGCGCCCTTGATTACTATTTATACTATGTTTTAAATACATTTCCATAACAGAAAATTGAATATAAAAATTCTTAATTTTCCTTAAATTTTCCAAGTGTATGGATGTGTGAAAAAGGACCCGCATGCAGAGCTTATTGAGCTTGTGCTGGCCCCGTTGAAGAGCAGGAGCTTTAAGAGCCATCTCGGGCGATTTCCATATAGTTATGCAATCAGTCACACATACGGTAAACTGCAATTGATATTGGCCAGCAGCTGCCGAAGGATCTGAGTGGGAAACTTTGACACAGAGGTCATCCTGTGCACACACACACAGAGTCACATACATTTTTCGTCCACAATTCCGCTTCCCTAATCCGATTTGTTTCTCTTTGTGCGTTGTTTTCCTCTTTGCTGCCGTTGTGGTTGTCGCCATTGCTGTTGCTCCTGCTTTTTCACACTTTATGCATTCTATTTTCCACAAACACACACACAGACACACGTGCACTGGCCAACAAAAACACGAAACAATGCGGCAAGTGTAACAACAACAGAAACGGCAACGGCAGGAGAAACAAAAAGCCAGTTAGCGAGTCAACAGGAAGGACGATCGGACAGCCGGGACATTCAGGAATCGCATTATATACGGCATGTATACGAATCGTATTTACCCGCCTGCCCACCGCGAGAACCGCGCTGATGAAAAGCCTGCAAAAACCCCGGGAAAAACCTGGAAAAACCTGGGAAAACCTCCTAATTAAGTTGAGCTTCCCCCTTTCGTTTTTTTCCCCCATTTTCTGCACTGCATTGCGAACCGAAGCGAGGTGAAAATTAGGCCACGACCCACGAACCGAATTCGTGCTCGCTTCCTTTGGCCAACCTGCCTTTTCTTGCCTTTTTCCTGCAGCACCACCACCACCATCGACTAGAAAGTGTAATACATTTTTTTTCCCTGCTGAAATTTGCATACACGCATTTTTCAAGCGTTGCAGAATTTTCCGGTTAGCAGCAGCAGCGGCAGTGGCAGCAGCAGCAAATCGTTAGCTACATGTCCGGTAAATTCCCACTTTTTGCCCCAGCGATTTTTGAGGCAATTTATTTTGCATTCTGGCCTAGACCTCCAGGGGATGTGGCGGCAATGGAACTGCTGGCAAAGGCGCAAACAATGAGGAATAAAGAATTTCCACCGAATGCAAGTTTAAAGCGACGCTTTTTTCCTGTGTGTCGCAGCTCGGAAAACTTTCTCCGCTGCTGCTGCTGCTGCTGCTGCACGTGCAACATGTCACATTTTCCATCGCACTCCAGTGAATTAAACAGGGGGCTCAAGTGAATTGCTTTCGCAGAAGTTAAACATGCCACGGAGGTGTGCGAACTGTGTGAATTTCATTTGACGCCACCAGGAAAATTACAAAAATTTCATTTGACACGCAGAAATATTTAATATGCACAAGCACAGAGAAACGCAGGGAGGCAGAAAGGAGCAGTCGGGAGCAGAAAAAAGGAGCCGCCAGGAGCAGCAAGGAGCAGCCAGGCAGCGAGTGTCCTTGTCTGAAAGTCATGATATATTCAAATTCATTTCGTTGCGCATTAAACGGCTAACAAATAGCATGAATTTGCAGCATTTTTCGGCGACATCCCACTGTTCGCACTTCCGGAGTTTTCCACAACCAGTTTTCCATTGCCATTTCCCGGTGCCCTGCATAAATTATCGGCCAGCGAGAGTCGGGGAGATTTTTATCATTTTGTTTACCGAATTCAATTTCGTTTTTATCGCATGCAATTTACATGCTGCCTGCTGTCCATTTTGACGTCATGATTGATGTCCTATGCTGGCGACAGTCAATTATCGTCAATCACTTGGCTACAAAACAGGAGCAGCAGCAGCAGCAGCAAAAAGGACTTCCCGACTTGCCTTCACCTATTTTTTGTGCCCCCTTTCGACCTGCAGCATTACTCATACGCACCGTTGGCAGACAGGAATTCGGTAATAACTTTGATTGCTCAATCTGCCCGCCAGGCGAAACACTTTAAGTCTTAAAATGCGGCGGGGTTATCGTGAAATTGAAATCATTGCCGTCATTTGGAAACCATTACGTATGATATATGCGCTAATCTGATATGCAGGCATATATACATATGAACACACACAAGTTGGGTGAATAAAAATGTCACCGAGAGCGGCAACAACAATCGAAAAATACAATTTATACACAAGGACTTGGGCACAAAGGGTCCCACGAAATGGCGCCGCTGGCGAAAGGCGAACTAAACTCGTTGTCCTTGTGCGCCATAAAGAATGTGTGTGTGTGTGGGTGTGTGTGTTGCATGCAACACATTCGCTAAGTAGCTGCTGGTTTGAGATTGCGGGGGCGGCTGCCTTTGCGGCGCGTGATCCTGCGAAAAGGTTGCCCGGGCAATTGAGTGTGAAAATTTTGTAGGCATAAGCGGAGCGGCAGGAGCGACAGGAGCGCCAGGATGTTGACTAATGCACGAGCAGGCACTCAACTGGCGTGTCGATGTCCTCGCTGCTCTTTGGGTTCCCTGGGTTCCTTGGGAAACTCCTTCTGACAGCGCTTATGAGCCAGGTCAAAGGACAGCAAAGGCAGCAGCCAGCCAGCCAGGTGACGAAGCCGTCGACAAGTCAATAAATATGCTACCAGATATTCATGGACGACATGTGCTCAAATGCGAATGCGAAACCAGAACCAAAAGGCCTGGGCCTTAATCACGTGGCGACGGCACTCGCATGTTGTTACGTCAAATCCAGAAGGTCCTGCCAGACGTCAGAGCATTGACATTGATTTGTTTTTTCGCCAGCGACGGCGACTGTTCTGCGTCTCACTTATTTTCGGGGGATTGTAATACGCTTTTGATTTGCCCAGAAATTCCATTTTTCACAATTTAATGCGCATTTCGCTACGTGTTGTCGTCACCGGGGCCATCTGGAACGTGCCCGGAGCCCAAAGCCCAGAAAGGATCTACGACCCCCGAGCAGCGAGCAACGAGCAACGAGCACATCTATCATAGCCCAGGCATTTGTCACGTGAGGGACAACGTGATTTCATTTTCCTGTCGCCATAAAGGTGACACATTGCATTCGTCCTGCTCCATTTGTTGTGTATTAGTCTAAGTACGAGTGTTTGTATCTGTTTTGCTGATGAATGAAACTGAAACAGAAACAGCAAGTGAAACTGAAACAGAGGGGATGCGCAGCCCTTTAAATGATGCGCTTTGTTGCTTGGCCTTAATAAATTTCGAACCGAAAGTGCGGAACCAAAAAAGGACGAGCCATTTATTCAGCGTTCCATTGATTTTCGGGGGCCAGAAGCACCAGGCTGGATAACATGTTGTTAAACCACAGGAACGCGAGCAAACAAATTACCCACAGCAGTTGGCCAGAAATTGTTGAACATAACTTCAGATTTTATGGCCCACATGTGTGCGAAAAGAGAATGGCGAAGCGCATAGAAAGTGGCGGGGCATGTGGGTATATTCATTGTGGGCTTGGGTTCCAGTGGTTCACTCACTGGTTTGGTGGCTCGGTGGCCCCGAGTTTACTATCAGTTTGCTGCTCGGCCAGTGCGGCTGCGAAATTAGCGCTCCGCTCGCAAGCCAACCTGGCCAACAACCATTTTGGCCCCCGCTTTCAACTCTTGGCCTCCAGTATGCCACACTCTCTTGCTCGCCGTCTTTTGCGGCTTGGCCAAGTTTCATGTCAAAAGTGCACTCCATGAATATTTCACTTGCAATCACATTGTTTTCCCGCTAACTTTTTAGATTGTTTTAACATGTGGCGGAAGTGGGCGTGGCCAGTCGGGGGAGTTGGCGTGGAGTGGGGGAGTGGGGCAAGTGGCACGTAACGTTGCAACAACAGTATCAAACTTTGGTTTTCACTCAATTTTGGCAATGCTTTTCAGGCTTGTGGCCACCGCCTCCCAAAACGCCGCCCCAAAAGCTGTTGGAAAATTGTGGGTCCATGCAGGGAGAGAAAAGGGGGTACTTTTACTTTACTAAGGGTTTTGAGATAAAATAAGAAAAACTTAAATTAATATATTTATATTTTAGAAGAAATCTTAATAACTTTTTAAAAGAATTCTATTAACTTTAACTTATTAACTTTTTATTAAATAAGTTACATTTTAAAAATATTTATATTTTAGAAGAAGTTAATCAGCTAATAATCAGCTATGGCAAGCAGTCATAAACCAAGCTGTCGGAAACCAAGCAGTCGCTTGAAAGTGGCTCCATCTACCGGACATTATTATCTTATATATATTATCTCATTACTTTTTAATTAGTGGTCCGATTTTAAAAAGTTCTTCTACATTTTGGTAGGTAATAATAAACCAAACAAAATTAGATTTAAACTTTTACAAATTCTGTAATGATGAGTTCGTTAGGATTTTTCGAAGGATTTTTAAGGCGATTGTAAACTTGCACCATGTAGAAACCCTAAGAACCTGTGTGGTTAAACTCAACTATATTAGCTTTTGTATTTTCCGAGACCTCTGAACTCAGATATATGGTAAATATCCACCAAAACGGAATCTTTTTTTTTAGTAACCCCTAATATTTCCCACATTTTCTCCCAGTGCCTCAATTCATGTGGTTCTCTGTGTGTTTGCTGAGGTAATCCTTGATTCCCTTGTGCTAAATTTGCCAGTTCAGTTCAGTTCGGTACTATTCGGTTGGGTTCCCTATCGCCTCGCCCGTCAGATTGCAGTGGCTGCCCTTTGTGCCGGGGCACGTTAATAGTGCTGGGTGGCTAGTAGCTGGCAGCTACTTTGATGGGGGCACTTCGTCTGGTCGAAATATGGGAGATTTATGCAGACGTCTGGCCAGCCAGCCAGCCAGCCAGCCAGCCAGCTAGTCAGGATAAAGGCCACTCCGGCATAAGTAGCCGCTCAAAAGATATTGCGTGTTTGCCTTTGCCAACTGCCATGAAATGCACCTGTTAGGATCTGCTCTTTTGGCCATCTATCGAGGGATTTACAGTGTTGGCTTAAAGTTTTTCACCGCTCAACGCTGCGTTTAATGAATTTCCACGTTTTTTTCCTGCCCTTCTTTTTTTTTGTTCACCCAGTTTGCTCGAGTGCTCGGCAAGCTGGCGCCGTTTCATTTGTCGCACTTGCATCGCCGGCGCAGAACAGCGGAGCAGGTGCGTCCCAGGGCCTCGAAATTACAGCAGTTGCAGTGGCAGATGTTGCAGGAACTGCGAACAGCAGGAGCCCAGGCATTTTCTATATTTTATGCACTTTGCGTGCTACCGAAAATGTTACCTATTTTTTTACCTCCCTTTTTTCGACTGCTGCACACTTTTGATGAAGGTCAGCGGGCGAAATGGGGATTCCCCTACCCAAAAGCATAAAAACTAGTTTGATAATTTTCTACTCAAATTGAATATTTGCAACTGTATGTGAGGGAAACTTTTCTTATTCTCTGCGAATAACTTTAATGGAAAAACTTTGAATATCAAACCGCAAAAACAAAAAATCCTGGCCAGCGGAAGTGGAAGAAGGAGGGGCAGGGGGAGGGAAGAGGGCCTGAGGGGCGGTGAAAATTGGAAAATTGAAATTGAATTGTAGACACAGACATGGCAAACAGGCGACCAAACTGACCAGACACACGCAAATAGAGGACTCGGAATTCAAAACGAACTTTGGCCTGCTCGGTTCAATGAGTGCAGCTATTCACCTCTGGGGAGCGGAGAATAAAATTGAAATCAAATAAATATGCAGGAAATATTCCTGCGGCACGTGTGAGTGCAAATGACTGAGGCCTGGAGATGCTTTCATCTTTTTTTCCACTTCTTTTTCATTTTCCATCTCAGCTCCCCTCTGGATTTCCCGGGGACGCGGCTCAGTGCCCAAGTGGCACAAAGTCATTTGGTTTATTAGCACTCGAATGCCAAATCCCAGGACAACAGCAGGAAGAGGAAACCCTTGCTGCGAAGTCACAAGTCCCCTCCTCCTCGTCTGACATTATTTCGTTATTATCCGCATCAAGGAGCCGATTGACAGGAGCACAGGCACGTGCTGCCAACGCCTTTATCCGCCTTGCGAAAATATTGTCACAAGCAACGAGCCGGGCTCAAAACAGACTAGTCGTCGGGCTACAAAAGAAATTATATTTACCAGGCCAGAACGGCACAGGAAAAAAGGAGAGTAGAGAGTCTAAGGAAAACAAAGCACAAATAGGCGGCCCGATTCGGGTCGCAAAAAGCAGCAAAAAACAGAAAAAACAGCAGAGGAATCAAATAAAATGCCAGCAACATGGCATCGAGGGTCGTGCCAAGACCAAGTCAAAGTCCTTGGACAGGACCTCCTGTCCTCCTGACAGCCTCCGCAAGTGCGTGCTGCTGACTTTTGGCTTTCCTTTCCTTTCCTTTCCCTCGCTTTGCTTACCTATTTCTATTTTTTGCCCCAGCCGAATGTTTCCGCAGCAGATAAATACAACATTTGACACTTCATTATTGTGCCCGCAGCGTAATCGAATCAATTCAATTCCAGGACCTCGGCTGGCCACGTCAGGCCTTGTGTCCTGGTGTCAAAAGTGCTTGGTCTTCGCATCCTCATCCGCATTCGCATTCGCAGGACCTCCCTCCAGGTCCACTCCACCCCGCTTCATTGTTCAGCGCTCAGAGCCCCAAGGCTCAAGGCAGCTTGCCCTGTTGACACATTCGCTTAAACGTATTAAATTGTTTGCCATCGCCTTTTGGCATCGTCCTTGCTGCTCGGCGGCGCTTTGTAGCTGACGCACAGCTTTTTTTCCTGCCACTCGACGGTTGATGGCCCTCCGCTGGCGTGCGACTCGGAAGTGCGGCCAGCGCAGTCGTAGCTGTATCCGCATTCTGCCCTGTCACACTAAAAGTAATCGATTACCTTGTAACCGGATATGAGCGTATCCGTTTTTTGGGCAGGGGAGGGGGTTCTTTTCCCATCTGAAACACAAATGATGGGTGTGTATGCTACGCATTTAATTGAGTTTAATTGGGGCTGGCCGCAATGCCTGGCTATTTATGCAATAATCATTGTTTAATTACAAAACCAAATAAATACTCCAGTGCCGGGGTCCTTTGATGTGGTCACCGTGGGCCTGAATAAATTATGCAAGACACGAATTACCTAATGCGCAAATGTAGAATGCCGAATGCATCGATATCTGTGCGTGTTGTTGGTGTTGGCAATTGAATTAATTCCGGGCTCACTGGGGTATCGGGCCAAAAAGTGGGCTTTAATATTTAAGTGCATTTTAACACTTTACAAGCCAGGAAACTAAAGACACCCACACACACACGAAGCCTGAGATTGACACATAAAATTGATTAGCAAATCAACAGCAAGTGCATTAAATTATTCGCCCATCCTTTGGCCTGGGATGTGCGTAAATTAGACAACTTTCATTGGATGGGCATAATAAAATGCACTTTATGAACTTTCCGACATTTGACAAATATTCTTAAATGCACTAAACCAATTAGCCACACATGCTGTCTTGATGTTGATGTTGATCTAGATGACGATGTCCGGAGACCGAAAATGTGTGTGCACAGGCCGAGTAATAATATTTTGAGTAATTTACTTTATGGCTCGGCACGAAAATACCAACAGGCATTTGATATTAAAACTCCATCTCTCTCTCTCTGTCTGTCCTTTGCAGTGGCCGCCCAGAGCATGATGACCAAGAACGAGCCCATGTTCATATCACGTTCGGAGACATTCAAGTTCATCACCGGCGAGACAATAGTGCTGCCCTGCGAGGTGGCCAACACGGGTGAGTAGTGGGTGGTGGTGGTGGGTAGTTGGTAAATGAGGGTCTTAAACCCCTCTTTTTGATCTCGCATACCGACACGAGGAGAGTCGCCCACGCAGTTTGCATTTAAATGCTGCGGTCGAAGGCTCTGCCATACAAATAATTAAGCCGACATTATGCGATGGCCACAACTATGCATTAATCCCCCGGCCGGACTAAATTTCATCCTTGCTGTGGCACTCCGACCGCAGAAAAACAGGACCAGCGGTCAAAGCGGACAGCTCACGGGGTGGTGGTGGTGGTGGCATCCATCCAAGACATGTGTGGTGGTTTTGCTGTGGCCTTCCGCTCCACTCAAGTCTTGGCATTTGAGCAGTGGCCGGTCCATGTACGTTTTTCAATTTAAATGCGGTCGTGTGTGCGAGATTATTTGTACATAACAAGGATTTAGCATAAGCAACAGCATGCGAGGAGCAGTTTTCCCCGGGATGAAAAAGATGTGGGTGGTGGAATGGGTGGAATAGAATAAGGCTGGACCAAGACAACGCCGGCCAAGATGGTCAAAACTTGTGCCACTCGTCGGGGACAAAATGCTACATAAAAACTTGGACCCAAACACTTGGAACACATTTTATTTATACAGAGGGAAAAACTCTTTAAAAATATTTAAACTTTATTTAATAAATAAAAATGGTTTTAAAATTTTGTAACACACCTTTTTGAATTTTTTAAAATTATAAAACTTATTCGATAAATAAAAAATTGATTTAAAATTAATATAATACTTTTTAAACCTTTTAAAATATTAAAATTATTTTGTTGAATAAAAAATGAATTTTTTCGGAATTTTTGAGTTTATGCTGTTAATTTCTGATATATGATATTCTGATATTGTGTTGAAATTTTTCCAAGTGCATGGCCCACACTTATGTAGTCGCTTATGTAGACACATGTGAGCTCGAGACGTCTGCGGTGGGTGTATCCGTTTATAAGAAAAGGAAATACAGAACAAAGAATTTCATTTGCGTTTCTCATGCACTTGATTGCCTCTGACAACGACGAACTCGGCAACTTGGACGAGGACCAGTAAGAGATGGGAGGACCAAGGACCAAGGACCAAGGACACGACGGGCACGAAGACGAACGGAGCTGGCAACGCAGGCGATGCGATACATAGACAATTTCTGCAACAAAATTATAGCTGCGGGCATTTGGGCTCTAATAATAAAAAAGCATGGCTGAGAACAGAAAATACCGGAATAAAGCACAAGAAAGTAAATAGAAACGGGGAGGGATATAAATTGCCTGGGCGTTTTACTTCAGTTTGGTTTACTCTGCAGTTGGCCGAGTTTTTGCCGCTTTGTCCCCGTGGCTAATGCGGCATTATGCTAATAAAGTGCCCATACGACAATTTCATTACAGCCATAGCTCAGCTCGCGGCTTACTTGCGCCCTTAAACGAAATAATTAAAAGCGCAGAGGCCGCGTCGCGATTTCTTTTTCCCTTTTTAATAACGCATGCTTTATGGGGACAAAACGACGGTGGCGGTCTGAAAAATATGATTAGGAACGCGCATCCGGCGATTTGGCCTGATTGCTGCAGCAGGTGAGCGCCGGTGAACGCACATCCCTTTTTATGGCCGCGATCATAAAGTGTAAAAAAATAATTGATAGAATTTTTAAAACCGCACTAAAACGTCGAAACTCTCACCCGGGCACTTTGTGCGCAATTTATGCGCATTTTCATTCCGTTTTATGCGATGCGAACTCGTAAAATTCGAGAGCGCGAAGGGCGAAAATCAAACACAAAGGGCGCGTGTGTGCGAGCATTTCCATATAATATGAAAATGCCTTTAAACACTTATTACGGAGCTTTGCACCCCGAAAGAGTAATCTTTCAGCTCGAGTGGCCGGAAAAGCAAGCGGAGGGTTGGGTTTTCGATGGAGGGATAGTCGTGTCTGAGTGCGAGTAAACAGTGAAACATTTCATCATTATCATTTCATTTGAATTTTTATTTGTTCTTCAATGTCTGGCACGCAAAGTCTGTTTATTTCATTGTCTGCTTTTTTCACTGTTTGCTTTTGCTTTCGCTTCTGCTTTTTGCCACTGTGCTTTCCCCAGCAGATGATACCCTCTAGAGTGGAAATACTTGTACTTATGTCAGCTCGACAATATCAATTTCGAAAAATCCAAAGATTTCTTTGATCACAAGCGGCAAACGGTTCAGTTCAGTTCATGCTGTCAAAGCGTAATTATATCCCAAAAGCTTAGGCTCTCAGTCTGCAAACTGACCAGAAAAGGATGATGATGAGTATCCTGGCCAAGAAAGCAAACAAAGACAGGTGGCAAGCTGTTCTTTTAGAGCCCACTTTGTTTGGCCAAATTTGCATGTTAATCCTGTGCCTTTTGAGACAAGTAAATATTATTATATAATTTATGCCTGTAAATTGCAAAAACTTTTTAGATACACAACAAATATATTTGCCAGAGATGGAAATCGGATTTAATTTTAAATCGTAATATTTCCATTGTGAGACGTTACTTTGTTGCCATTTTTAAGCTTTTCCAAATCGGCTAATTAATTGCTCTGGCCATTATATCCAGTGCTCAACTTGTCTGCATGCAAAGCCAGTGTCGTGTGAATTTTTCATTGCGGCCACGCTTAGAACAGCAAAAACATTTAACAACTGGCCACACGGCTAACTGGTAACTGGTAAATGGTAACTGGCTGTGACTGTAAACTCGAATGCAATAAAATTCAAAACACAAAAACCCCGTCATTGCGGCCATACAAACGCTCATTACGCTTTGATGGAGCGTCGGCGCTCGAAACTATTACCCGGCAAACGGAAATGGAATCGTACCGCAAAAGTTGAAGTTGTGCAAACAGCAGAACGGACCACTCGACTTGGCCCGGCTGCGAGTGCCATATACTAAGTAGTGGTAGCTATAGTCGTAGTATGGAGGCAACAAAGTTTCAATATTAATGCCATTTACAGTTCTAATTTCGCTTTTTCCGTACACACGAACACCACACTTAACACACTCACTCTCGCACACTCGCACACACTCTCGGCAAACATGGTCGTAGAAAGTTTTGCAAGAAGTTGCAGATAAGTCTGCCCTCCATGCGCTCTAGTTTGCCTGCGGCGGCTAAGCCGCAACATCGTTTATCTTCGGGGGTCATCATCTTATAATATTGGCCTTTCCGACATGCAATAAATTGCGCTCAGACAAACAACATGTCCGTTGGTCGGCCTTTGGTCCTTAGGACCCCCCTTTTCACCCCCTTTCTACACATACACTGCGAGAAAAGCGAGCTGAAAGTCGGCAGGACGACGTTGGCTGGAATATTGCGCATACGCACAGTATGCCCGGGGTAAACAGACAAAGGCGCTGCTGCAACAATGCGAACATTGGCCATATTTGAATTGGTCGTGTATGTTTGTCTGTCTGTGTGTTTCACTGTGTTTATGTGCATATATGGCCATATATATATATATACGTAGGCAGGGTATCTCTGTCACTGGGTGAAGTGTGGAAAACTAAAAGTTGGCTTTCGGCTGTAAACAATGAACCAGCGCTCTGCAGCAGGACGTGTGTGGTCGGCCATTTGTCCAGGATTCAGTGCTCAGGATTCGGGGAGCCAGGAGGAGCAGGCAGGCAGGCCGTGTTTATGTGAGCCGCCCAGTGAGGATGAGCCCGGCACACAAAAACCGAAATGCTTTTACCGAGTTTCCGCCTATCCTCATCCTCATCCGCTCCTGCTGCCTGATCCTGATCCCGAATCCAGGACTTGCCGCTCGCTTAACGGCGCAATTGTTTGCATGTATTGTTGTCGTAATGCCTTTCCCCCTACCCCTTTCCCGCTCCCTGCATCTGTGTGCCTTTCTATTTAGTTTAGAACACTTAAACCGGAAATTGAGGCGTTTCGTGTTTTGCTTGTTTTCGTTAGATTGTTGTTATTTTAGTTAACAATTTATTTAGTTGCAGCCCGGCGAGGCTATACAGCTACACGGCTCACATGAACAAGGGCCCTGATTTATGTGTGCCTTGCAACGGACAAGAGTCTCGAGTCCTCGAGTCCTGAGTCCCGAGTCCTGCGCAATCTTAGCCCAGAGTCTGCTGAATGGTGCCTGCAGAATAATTAGTTTTGCCACCCCGCAACAACAGTGTTGCGAAATAGTCATGCACAAAATTATTCTAAAATTTTATTATTTGTATAAAATTAATTATTTTGTCTGTAAAATTGTATTTTGCATTTTTTTTAATCATTTAAAAATGTGTCATCACTGTCTCAATTCACAAATCACTTACCCCTTACTCCTTTTCAAAATTCCCAAAAATAAAATGTAGCATTTGAACAATTTTCCATTGACAGCTCCGAAACAAAGACTGCCAATTAGTCCGAACTCGTTGAAATTAACCAATTGTGAGGCCTGGAAATTCCCCCTGGGAAACCAAATAATTGACAGCCTGACTTGGGCAATTTTAGAGGCTTGCCCAATTTGCATATCCCTGTGCAAAAATCGACTTGGCAGTGTACCAACTACAACTGGCGTTGCTTCATTCATAACTCAATCAAGCGGCTAATATGATATGACTGCACTTTGCCAGCACGTACATGTTGCAATGCCCTGCGCCTCCTCCCCGATTCCCTTTTCCTAATTCCTAAGCAGGATGCATGCCACCTCGCCACCATCACCATCATCGTCGTCATCGCCATCGCCACCCGGGAAGCCTAAAGAATTATACTTTCCGTTCTCTGCGGCAGGGACACCATCTACATGCAGTCGGTATAACCAGCCTGCAACCCGCAACCACAACTCCACCTTCGACTCCTTTTAGAGCACGCTAACGACAGCAGGTGGTGCTCGTTTATTTATTTGTTTTTGCAGTGCACTGCGCCTGCATTGCCTTTCAGCTTTCACCTTTCATGCAGCCGAGAACGGAGAACGGAGACCGTGTGCCTTCCTTGGCTTGTTGATGTTGTTGAACTCATTGCAAATAAATACGCTTTTTGAATGCGCATGTAAATGACTTCATAAGCATTTTATTACAGCCCAGCCAACTCGGTTCCTGGCTCTGAGTTCTCAGTTCCGAGCCCCTGCTGCACTCACTCACTCATCCGTGGGTGTGTGCGGTATGAATCAATTTGAGGCAGGAGCATTCGCATGCCTACAGCTGCGGTCAAAATATTATTATTTAACTCAAATATGCTAATGTCTTGTGTGCTAAGGGGGAAATTCGATAGATATTGACAAGGGTTTTGTTGGTCAATATATAAAGGATATGTTTTCTTTTCTTATAGAATAGTATTTGATACATAAATTGTTATTTAAAGTATGTATTGAGAGGTTAGTTCATTAGTAATGTTTTATTTGTGTCTTCCGTTAGATAGATTTATTGAAGATAATTAACAAAGAACTATTTCTTATTAGGAATATTTAAATTTATTAATTTATTTAAAGCAAAAGTAGAGAATGTAATATCTCTAAACCCTTTAATACCCTTAATAGTTAGGCAAAGCAAAAATATGTCAAGCCCTTAAAGTCAGTGCCACCATTGCGACCGCAGCTGTAAATCATTTTCCCGCTCTCCTGACTTTTTGGCAGCCGAAGAGCTCACTTAGTCATCGATGGCGGGCAAAATTGTTTTAATTTTTAATGAACGCCGCTCGTCGGCGCCGAAACACGGAAGTCATACATCATTAGTAGCAAATCCGGTGGCTTCAGCACACATTTCAATGCTTTTGCTTCTCAATTCGAACTCCTCCTCGGCTCCCGTATACATACACATATCCTTCCCATGTCCTTTCCCTTGGCCGACCATCTAGGTTCAGCACGCGCGCGGAAATTTACATCGAGCAACTCACATAAATTGAAAAAGGAATCACAATTAATGAGTTCGATGAATACGCCATTGCCATCGGACTGTTGTACGTGAATGCGAGTGTGAGCGTGTCTATGAGAGTGTTAGTACATGTTAGGGTGGCCCAAGATTGAGATAATATGATTGATTAAAATCTGGAGTTTTTTTGTATAGTGTGGAAAGGAAGAAGGGATAGAAAATTAGTGTAATGGAAATTAGAAAATTTATTTTAGTATGTAAAAATAAGGATAATTTTTTTAATATTTTGCAAATATTTTTGAAACATTTAAATAAAAAAATTAAATTAAAAAATATAATAAATAATTTAAATAAATAGTTTAGCATCTTAAAAATAGCGCTAATTAACTTTCTCACACCAAAAGTAGAAATCCTATTTAAGATAAGGTCCACCCTAGTTTACATGTGTCTGGCTGGCATCCTTCCGTTGGCATCCTGGCTCCTGCTGCCACTGCCTCTGCTGCCGCTGCTGCTGCTGCTGCTGAAAGCATCCGAGTGTCTGACTGCCTCTCATTCTGGCATATGATTGCAAATGCCGCACATTAGCGGATATCAAGTGGGTGTTACTGAGTGCCTGTCTGACTCTCATCCAGTGTTGTTCATGCCGCCTGTCTGCGGTTTATATTCCACTCTGGCTCTGCCTCTGCCACTGCCTCTGGCTGTGCGAGTGTGTATTTGTGTGTGTACGGGTCCATGCCAAATTGAATTTCTAGCCTTTTTAGATCCTTTGAAGCGGCCCGTAATTGAGTCATTTGAATTCTGAATTCTGACTTTTCAATTTGCGCTGCCACTGCAATGCAAGCACTCGAATCTGCCATTCGATTTAATAACTCTCGAACATAATTTATCAATTATAATTCCAGCCCGTGGGCCACTCAACTCTCGATTTACGATTTATGATTTATAATTTTCGATTTTAATTTTACTCTCTCTCTCTATCTGATTACAGACACGTATGTTGTGGCCTGGAAGCGGGGAATCGCCATTTTAACCGCCGGCTCCGTGAAGGTGACGCCCGATCCACGCGTGCGGCTGGTCAACGGATTCAATCTGCAGATACGCGACGCCCTGCCCACGGATGCCGGTGATTATATCTGCCAGATTGCCACTATGGATCCGCGCGAAATCACCCACACGGTCGAGATACTCGGTAAGTAGGCCGGCTCACAAATTTGCCAACAACTTTTCGCCCCCCCCCCCTTTCACCGACTGCATTGTTATGCAAAGTTGCCAATCCCAGATTGACGTTCCATGGGATTTTTATGGCCGAAATTTATGCGGCCGGGCTCAAATCACTTGGGCCCCATTGTTAGGCTTCGTTATTCGGGGCTACACACTCTGTGTGTGTGTGTGTTAGCTGGTCAAATTAACATATCCTTACATCCTGACTGCCTAGTGCCTAGTGCCTAGTGCTTTATGCGACCGGGCCACTCAAATATGCTAAGTAGGTTCGGCTGCAATTTGGCCGCTTTACGGCCAAAGATTCAATAGAGAGAGAAATTTTCAGCGTGTCGAAAAAATCAAAACTAATCTGCCATTTGGCCCGGAATCGCTGGAGAAGAAGAGAGAGCGGATGCAAATTGCTGCTCCTTTTCCAGATCCTTTGGCTCCTTTGGCCGCCGGTCCTGCTCAACTACTTCCTGCCGGGGATTCCTTCGTTCCCTGTGCCTAACAAGCGTGCGACTCCAGCTTTGTTTCTGGCTCCTTCTGGGTATCCTGTGGGTATCCTTGTATCCTTTCGCCTCCTCTTCTCTCTTCTCCTTTGGCATGCGTCTTCGGCTGGGCTTCTAATCAGCAATGATGAATAATTTACATATATTTCCCCCAATTACAATGTTGCCCTTTATTTGCATACGATTGTGCGACTGTCTGTGTGTGAGCCACGCCCACCGCCCTCCGCCCTCCGCCCTGCGCCTGTGTGTGTGCGGTGCATGCAAATTGCGATACAATTCCCAAATCTCCAAAGTGCTCTGTCTCGCTTTTTCGACGCATTCGCCGCCTCTTTCGATTGAAAAATAGTTTTATTGCCGACTTTAAGGCGCTTTAAAGCGCGAAATCGTGTGGATTTTCGCCAAAGCATTATTCGCCAGAAAACACAGGCCTATAAAAAATGCATATTTATTTTAGCGGCGACAACTTTTTTCATTTGTCATTGAAACTTGGTCCTGCTCTCCTTGTGGTCCTGCCACTGCTCATGGTTTTTTTTTGGGCCATCGCCGCAGGCAAACATTAAACGGAAAAACGGAAAACTCCTCGCCGGCAAACAAGAGGGAGTGGGAAAAAAGTCGATTATTGAAAAGTTTTGTTTATTTTATGTGTTTATTATGCGCTCCGTTTGCCAAATAATGATCATGGCCAGAAATATTTCGTTTATTGAACTTTCGCAGGCGCACGTAAATTTCTCGCCCCGTTTTCTCCACCTCCTCCTTTCCCCGTCGACCAATCTCCATTATTGTCAAAGGAGAAAACAGGCAAAATAATGCCCTGTCGAAGTTTTTATAGGCTCAGCAGCCTCAGCAGCCTCAGCAGGGCCAACGGACACAGCACCCTCCCCGCAAAATCAGATCCAAAACCCTGGATTCCAGAACCAGAGAGAACCCAAAAACCCTACATATATATAAATTGCATAAAGTTTGCCGCTCTTTGGCATCTCGGCTTGGCAGTTTTTACGAGCGTAAATTACTTTCAGTTTGGCTCACACTAAAGATGAAAAAATAATGTGCGCCACTGCCAAAGTTTTCGCCTCGTCGGCCGTCGCAGCACTTACAAAGACATTAGCCCGGCGATGGCCAAAAAATGGACCAACCTATGGCGGGGATATCATTCGAGGAGCCCGCGGGCAAGGGCCAAACAATGGCCGAAAGTTTGCCCGTTGACAAATCTTTTAATATGGCACGGGCATTAATATCTGGGTGACCTTTCCCCCCAGAAATAATTGCAGTAGGTCCTGGAAAACCATCTGGCACTCTAGGTGAACTGTATCTAACCGACGGCGGCGAGAAGGAGTCTTTAATATTTGATGAGTGCGCCAAGGTTGCGCATCCGCCGTGTTGGCCAGCTGTCAACAAATGGGGTGGAGCCGTGCAGTGGAAGTGTGTCAAGGACCTGCAAGGATGTTCACCGGGATGCAGCGGGCATTATTCATGTGACGTTTAATAAAACCAATTAGGCTTCGACATGGCCCATCCACCATCCATCCATTAGCCGCTGGCAGGCTGTCGCCACTGGGTTTGGTTTGGGTTCGGTTTCTGGTCAGAATGAATGGATGGCTGAACCTCAGGCTCGACCAAATCCAACCGCAAAACATTATGTTATGCGGCGGCCAGTGCGGTCGGCCGTGCCAGCAATTTACACATTTTTATCACTGCCAAAATCGAAATGAAACTGTGTGATTTTTAAATGCCTGCCGCGTGCGCGTGACTTTAAAATCAAAAGCGCCCCGAAAATCGTTTTATGTCCAGTTCGAATGGCAATTAGCTGTGTAATTACAGGGCCTTTGTGGCGACCAAGGCGAGTACTGCACTTTAAGTATCGATAACAATGAAATCATTGAACCGGAAACCATAATTACTGCACGCGTGTGTGTGTGTGTGTGCGGCTTAGAAAATGGAGACTGTGATTTATACGCACAATATGCCAAAACAACTGTTCAGGAGACGGATGTGGCCACATCAGGCGGAGACAGGTGCAGAGAAAGGCGAAAGGATGTGGATAAGGAGGAGAAAGGCGAAGGGAGAAAGCAGAGCAGCCGCATTTAATTATGGCCAGCTGGCAATAGCTGGCCGACAATAGATCCCCGGCACAATGGGCGGAACAACAATGTTTGTACAATAACAAAAGATCCGGGATGCGAGGCTGCCGGAGAGGTGTGGCATATAATTATATATAATTATATATAATTATATGCCACAAGGACGATAAACAAATGCCGCACACACACACGCACACACTTTGCACACACTGCAACTACAAGTTCTTTGGATACTTGAGACAAATTACCAACACAGGACACTGCAGCCACGGGAGCCCCCAATTAAATGGCCGGGCAATCTGCCTGGGATTTCAGGCCCTCGCAGGCAGCCGCTTAAGTTTTGGCACTAAACTTTATCGGCAGCAACACAGAATATGGATTTAAATTACTTAACAGACATGCTCCGAAGTTTGGCCGCCCACAAAACCGGCGCACTTAAAGTTTAAGCCTGGCTGGTTGGAGAATGTATGTGAGTGTGTGTGTTGGCCAGTCGAGTGGGTAAGTGGGTGGCTAGGTGGGTAGTTGGGTTGTTGGGTGGCTGAGCAACTTTGCATGCCGCAAAACCAGGGCCCAAAGTTGAGCCACCGCCATCCGCCGTGGCTGTTGCGAAATCAATATGAAACAAACTCTGTCAAAACTGGCCGCAACCAGCGCTCCTCCGTATCCTCCTGATCCTTGAAGTCCCCCTGCTCCCCCTACTCCTCCTGCGGCCAATGCGGCTGATGCTTTGAAAGAGCTGCTTATTAAAATTTTTGCCAGCTGCCCACAAAACCAGCAAGCCAAGCCATCAAGTCTGCAAGATTGAGACCCATTAAGTAGTCGTCATCTGCATGACATTACATGCCGCAATCCACGTATTACAAGCCGCACACTCGCACTCGCACAGTCGAAATCAATTTCAGACCCGGTCCCGGGCATCGGGAGTCGAGTATTAAAAGAGCTTTGGGCTCCCAACTCCCCCACTTTGCAGTGAGACATATTTATTGAATTCAATATTCGAGTGTACAAAGCGTGAGAATATTGAAAATATATATTCGTAGCAAACACACACACGAAACTGGAATTGGAATGGAATGGGTTTGGATGCTATATGCTGGCAAGAGGCATTATTTGCCTGCAACTTCATTGCGAGTTATCCGAGTCCTTCTCGCTGCGCCTTTTGCCAGGCTCATGATTTATTACAGTCTAATGCATATTTTGTGGCTGCAGGAGGACCAGAGCACTGCGCACACGAGCTGCAGAGAGAGAGAAAGGGTTGAACTTATGGAGAAAACTTATGTAAAAAATATTTATTTAGGTAAAAAAAATATTGTTATAATTGTTTAAATTTAGAAAGATATAATATTCATTAAAATAAAATAATTTTAGTATTTTATTAGTAAAAATATTATTTTAAATCGTTGAAAAAATATTTTTTAAATTGGTTTTAAATAACTCCGATTCAGATGTTCCAGACAGAAAAAATGATTAATTTGTTAGTCTCATCAAAGGCTTTCCCATTCTTAAAATATTCGTAATATATAAATTTATAGAACATTGATTTAAAATAATAAAAATGTTTTAAAGATGGGATATTTAATTGAAGAATATTTTTAATGCTTTCAATATTTTATTAGTAAAAACATAGTAATTCTCCCAGTGCTGTTTTCCCATCCACAGGATTTTACATCCTTAAAATATTTTTAACGTATAAAAACCAATTTAAAACATTGAATAAAAATATCAAAAATATTTTAGGGATGGAAAATTCATTGAAGAATATTTTTATTATTTTTTATATTTTTATCGCAAAAACCCAGTAATTTTGCCCAGTGCATCTGCGAGCCACGAGCCATGAGCTATTTGTGCGCCCCTCAGTGATCAATTGTAATTTTCTTTCGAATGCAAATATCCCGGGGAGCGAGTGCGCTGCCATCCTTGCTGGGCTTATTTGTTTTGGCCAGAGCAATAGAATATATTATTTGATATATTGCAAATCGTGTGTGCTTTGAAAGAATTGCATCAATAACACATGTTTGTGGCTCCACGGGCGTAGTCGGTGATAATTTGATTGGGTCCTAATCCTAATCCCCCTTTTCGCCGACGCCCCTGGAGAACCGAGATGGCCTCCTATTTGATATGTATATTGAGTGGACTCTACATACATAGTGTCTCTGTGCGCCTTTTGGTTTATTGAGCTGTTGATACTCGCACTTAAATGTGAACATTTCTGGGGAAAACCAAGTATCAGCAAAGTGTGTGCTGGCCTCAATTTACGGGCTAGCCAAATGAATGAAATCCCCGAGAGCTTTAACAAAACAAAAGGAGAAAAAACAAAAAGACTAAAAATAAAGTAAACACAAAATCACAAACTCTCACCAAGGAACAACAACTGCCGGCCATTCAGTGGCCCCCAGAAAAGAGGAAAATAAAATAATAATGCATGGGAAATGTCCATAAAATGGAATGAAGCCATCGAAGGCGTCAGCTGCCGTTGTCCTTGATTTAGTCGGCGCACAGCAGACATAATTTTTAACAGCTGTAAAGTAATGCGGCCACAAATACAAATAAACGCCGGTCCCGAATTAAATCAAACTATGACCCCAGAGGGTCTGAAAATAAAACGGAGGGCACTTTTCAGAGACCAAGTCCGAACTTCGAGACGCGTAAATGCCGTTTTCTCTCATTCAATTTGCATTCGGGGCGCATTTATTTATTCAAATTGTGTGATGTCCTTGCCCGGCCCCACTTTGCATACATTTTCGGGTGGACACTGCGGGGACACTGGGACTGCTGGCCATTTCTAATGTGTTTTCTCTCCCCATTTTCCCATCTTCCAGTGCCGCCGAGGATTCATCACATTAGCACCGGCGGACATTTGCAAGTCAAGAAGGGCTCGTCGGTGCGCATCGAGTGCTCGGCCACGGGTAATCCAATGCCGAATGTGACTTGGAGCCGCAAAAATAATATTTTGCCCAACGGTAAGATTGCGCAGAAATGCCAGCAAGAGGACGAGTGAGCCGCAGTCCAAGTAAACCGAAAAAAAGGACACACAAACAGCCGAGCAACCACGCAAATTAAAATCATAAAGAGGCAACAAAGGAGCAGCAGCAGCAGCGAGAACGGCGGCCAAAAAGCAAATGAATACAGTCGTAAAGAAAACTTTAAACAATTTCCATAAAAATGAAAAGTCAAAGAAATTATACATTTTCCGCCCCGAGAAACCGCTTTGCTGCTCGTCCTTTTTCCTTTATTATTAAATATAATGCTCAGTCTGTGTGCATGTGGTTGCTTCGTTGTTTGGTGGCCATTATCCATTGGCCGTTGGCCAACCCGCGGAGAAGCCTCTGGACTCCGACTCCGGCCGGACATCACTGTCACTCGGCCGCACGTTGATTCCCCGTAATTGGCTCTGTCGTTTCTTGGGCTGCGGACACCCGGACTTTGGTCCTCCGTCTGAACAGCGGATGGCGAGTGGCGGCCTTATTGAGTTGCATTTTTCATGCGGTTTTCCCGTTGCAGGCGAGGAGAAGCTCCACTCGCACGTCCTCTCCATCGAGAATGTGGACCGGCACAAGGGCGGCGTCTACATATGCACGGCCAACAACCGCGTGGGCCAGCCCGCTTCCAGCCAGGTCGTGCTCCATGTCCTGTGTAAGTATGCCACCCACAGCCGCACCCATTGCACTTTCATATTTGAACACTCGCAAAATTAATGGATATGAAATTGGCAAAATAAAATAAGAGGAAACGAAAACGTTTTTCCATTAGTTACAAGATATATCGTGAAACAATGTTTTTTCCTTTTAGAACACAGACTAAAATATATTTCATTTTAAATCTTAATAAATATTAATAAACTGGAAATTCCATTTGAATTTTTTTTTTTAATTAAACAAATATTGTAGTATCAATACTTAATCAATAGTTATTTCCTTTGTTAATATGATTAAAATTCTGATTAAAAAAAATAAACGAATTTATTTTTACCACAGTATTACTGAAAATATTATTTTAAAAAAAATTAAATAAAATTATTTTATACCTTTCGTTTAGTTTTAACCCCTTAAAAAAATAATAGAAAATTAATTTGGTCCTAAAAAACAGGCTATACATTTTAAAACTTTTTTCAACATTAATTATATTTTTTGCACACTTACTTAGAATTTTATTTTCCAGTGTAGACACACAATGGCAGCGAAACGAATTAATTTTTTCTGAACGCCCCTGTGCCACTCGGAGTTCGACTGTCAGTCCAATTTATGTCAAATCTGATTTCGATTTCGAACGGGTATTGACTTTTAACGCTCTCGCGGCGCATGCATTCGCCTAGATGACGATGTGGGTGGGCTGGGGGTCGCTGGGGGGTTAAGGGTCTAGGGGATCGCGCTCGCCAGCAAAGGGGAATGCTTTTATTACATTTACACACTTACCGACATTTATTGGTTGGCTGGCAATTATTGAAATGCCTGGCGGGGACTCGAACTCCCGCTCGCTCTGACATTTATTAAGAATTTATACGTATAATTTTGATGGGCGTCGGAGTTCGTAACCCCCGGTTGGTGGTCATTACATGTGCTAATTACGTGGCTCCCATCTCTATTTACACTGTTCGATGGCCATTGATTTTTCGCGTTCGCTGCCATTCCGTGAGACAGCGCAATGTTCATGTTATTAACTAATTTCTTAACGTTCTTTTTCTTCTTTTTTTTCCTGAACCAACCCCCAGTTTCGCCGGAAATCTCCGTGGAGCGCCCTGTGGTCTTCTCGGGCGAGGGGCACGAGGCCACGCTGGTCTGCATCGTCCACGGCGAAACACAGCCTGAGGTATGTTTTAATTAAATTTCATACATAAATTTTCATTATCGCGCTTGCTCACTTGGAAACACGTACACACGCCCCCGCAGCGGAAGCTGCAGATACAGATACATAGACAGATTCCCCATATAAAAAGCTGGGTCCCTGGATATATCCCATAGATTTAGACATCTTGTCGAGTCCATTGTTTAACAGATGCCTGCTGACTGCTGCCTGCTTTCTGCTGCCACCAACGCATTAATTAAAAGTCTACAAAGGCAAATTGAAGTGCAATACAAAGTGCAGATGCGAGATAAAGGGACGCAGGACACTGAGGCTGCAGGACGAAAGAGAAAAGGCGCCGAGCATAATTTTAATCAAACATCGCTCACAAAAACTCGGAGCGAGCGAGAGGGGCGACAATGTGCGAGAGCCAGCATGTCCTTGTCGTCCTGTTGCCCATTGCATTTTCGTATATCCAGTTTTTCTGCAGTAATTTCGACTTCACTTCTGCCTTCTCTGGTGTTTATTTTTGTGCTCTGCGCCTTTTGTCGACATTTAAATTAATACGCTCGGCTATAATTCAAAGTAAAATTGCGGAAGTTG
Organism: Drosophila mimetica; assembly: GCA_037075245.1. Classification (NCBI taxonomy): domain Eukaryota; kingdom Metazoa; phylum Arthropoda; class Insecta; order Diptera; family Drosophilidae; genus Drosophila; species Drosophila mimetica. The sequence goes on along the minus strand of JBAMCH010000023.1, from coordinate 4,458,963 downwards.
CCAAAGCGGAAGTGAGAAGCGGCGGGCAACCAAAAAATACAAAAAAAAAGAGCACAAGAGAAATGCCAAAGAACCGAAAAGAAAACCCAAAATGACATGGCGCTCACACAGGCGAGAAGAGCGGTGCGGAAATGGAGGGATACGGATTTACTAGGGTGATCCTGTATGAAGGAAAATCTTTATCTTTCATTATCACTGAAATAAATCATTTTAAGAAATTTTAAATGTTTTTAAAAAGAGTTTTTGAAAGGGCCAGAAAATGATTTAACATTTTTTCTAACTCCTTCTCTTCTTAAACTAAAATAATAGAAATGTTTAAGGCTTAAATATTTACTAATTGTCCTTAAAAATTTTTTTAAAATTTTGTAAAACTCTTTTTTGCTATTTTAAATAAAGCTAATATAAATATTTAAGGCTTAAATATTTTCTAGTGGCTCTTAAACCCCAAAAAATCCTTAATATGCCATATAAACCCTTCCATAAAGACTCGAAATAAAGGTTTTCCAGACCTTAAGTTCCTCAAATAGTGCCCACAGAGCCACCCTAACGCACACAGACGAAACCCGAATAATGACTTGCAACCGCAAATGTCAATCCTTAAAATTATACAGCTCCCGTTTCATTTCACTTTGTTTCGCTCCGTTTTGGCCCGATTCGTGGTAAGTCCGTCAGCGACTTTGGCCCGTTCCACGAATTTCCCGACAGCGCATTAAGTTTTTATGCTATTTAATTTTCAACATTTTTTTTGGCCCCTCGTTTTGTGGCCGCAAAGAGTCGACTGCCTTTCCAGCGAACAGCAGTAGCAGCGTAACTATTTATTTGCCAGCTAGCTGCAGCTTTTTATTTGCTCTGTCCGACACATTTCATTATAGTCGGTGGACCCTTAACCCTCCGGCTGCCCCCCTTAACCCCTATGCTGGGCAGCGTCAACGTCAACGCCTCCTGCTTTGCATTGTGCATGCCATCGCCATCGCCATTGCCAGTTGACGGAGCTGTGGGCGGTTGGAAAACGGGCTACAGAAGGGGCGTGGCATTTAGTAGTCTTTGAGAATGGCATTTCCGCATGCAATTTTTACATTTGCCCTCCTCGCAGTTCGTCATTTTCCCTTCATTCACTTAATTTTTCATTTTTTGTTTAAGTTCTCCTTTATTTCGGCATCCCTGTGGCTAAGTGTATACAATTTAACGCTTCCTTTTCGGCAGTTTTTTCGGGGTTTCGTATTTTAACGAGCCTGTAAAGTACTTGACTCTGTGCAACTGCACATGCATATAGAATATTTTCAAGTATGAGCCAACAGACGCGAGAGTTTCGGTTATTTTTTAGGATTTTTTGTTAACCATTTCCTAGTTGTTAAATGTTAATTAAAGAATTCATTGGCATGTAAACTCTCTGGCGGGGCAAAGGTCAAAGGTTTAATTAGCGGGCGAAAGTTGGCAAATATCTGTGGCCTGTAATTGCGGTTGAAAATCTGTTGCATAGAATTTTTATTCACATTCAGGGGAATTTAAAATGTGCAGAACAAAGGTGTAAATGATAGGCGGCCAATGAACTAATGAGTCCTGATGCGAATAATGGCTATATATTCTGGGGCTGTCCGATGTGCATCATTGTTCACATTGTTCCGATGCAGCGTGCAATTTTAATTATGTCTTGTCAACGATGAGCTCGCATTTCGCAGCGCAAAAACCGCAAACTACGCCACACGGGGGCAGCATATTAATTATTTAGCGGCCATCGAAGGCTCCGTTACATGCATATACACTCACTCACATTCGCAGACACTGGCACTTATGTGCATATTTACATATTAATTACGCATTGCACCACAAGCCCAAGTCTGGCATATTCATAATCCATTGATATTGTCGATTTGTTGCATAATGAATATCATAAACATGCTCTAAGCTGTGTCTGTGTGGGGGGAAACCCCCAAAATCACCCACCCACTCGTGAACCAAACCATCCGCAACGACAGCAACAAAGTCATTAGAGCAATTGTCATTAACATGAGCGACGGCAATGAGACAACATCATTATCAACGTCATCGGGCGGCAGTATTGTCAACGATGTTGTCGCCGTCATCGATGTCGGACGCATTAAACATGCAGCAGCATTTGACAGAGCCATCAACGTCAGCAGCTAACAGCATTAATGGGCGTCCGCTTGGACAGCCACTGTTCCCTAATACGCCCCACACCACCCCACGCCCACTCCACGCCCACTTCTAAACAAGGACCCTTGATGAGCTTTCATCGCTCATCAGCCAGCGAGCGAGAAGCAGATATTGCAGCCATGCCGCTACTATGGCTTTTAATTATTTTGCAAATTAATTTCCAAATTGGTAATTTTCTTCACATTTACACACACGAACGCTGCCTGCGCACGTAATGAGTTTTTGTGCCCTGGTAAAGGACTGCAAGTTGGCCTATTGGCCCGCTCCGAAATGAGATGTTTAGATGGCACAAAATTGCCAGATAATTAGAGGATTCGTCGGTCTGGAAATTACTTGCCGGGGCAACGTTGCAAAAACTACTTGATACACACATTTTAAGTGGTAATTTATCAGCTCTGTGTGGGGGGGAAGTTTTTGAAGGGCTTAAAGATGAGACAAACTTATTTTACTTTTTTTTTTAGAGGTACTATGTATAATGTTATACAACTACCTACATTTTCTAACAAGCATTACAATTTTTAAAAATTAATTAAATAAGTTTTTGATACCATAAAAAATATATATAAATACAAAATTATTAAAATTAAATTTAAAAGTTTTCGATTACACAAAAAAAGGATATTAAAATTGGAAAAAAATGTTAAAACTGTTTATACATCACATATATTGCAAAATGTAATTTAATCATTTTGTATACAGCATATTTCATCCTTTAAAAATGAGAAATGTAATATTCTTTTAAGCTAGTAGGAATAAATTCAAATATGCTAAGTTTCCTAACATATTCCTACTCATTTACTTATGATCAACATGTGGAAAACTACCAGAACTTTGAAGTGTTTGCCGGATTATAGACTTAATGACATGGTAGGCCGGCACTCTAAACTGCTGTTGAACTGCCGTAATTAATTACGGCAAAGTTATTTATTGTCATTATCTAATTTCTATTAGCTTTCCCCTGGGCGGCAACTTCGGGGAGCAGCTGCTGGCCCCGGCCATTTGGTGTAGGCAGCAACTTAAGTCAAACTGTGGCCATTAACAGCGACACCAGTGAAAAAGAAGAAAGAAAAAACTAGAAGCGAGAAGCGATTCCTGTTGTGTTCCACACGCAATTCTCCCATGTGCGTGCTGGCGTGCCAACGCGGCGTATGCGTAATTCCCACATGCCTCTTGCAATTATTTGTTTGGCCCTCATGCTCTCGCGCAGCTGAGCAGTTGAGCTGCCAGCCATCTAACAACACTCTTCCTTTGGCAATTTCCTGTGCTGTGCCGGTTGAAAGAAGGTATTGCATAATAGATTGCCAGACGGAACGGAAGGGAAAGGAAAATGGGAGCCAGGATTCCGGGATGCCGGGATGCCGGAGCAGGAAAAGCCCAGGCACGCATACTCTTTTCCACTTTCTTCTTCCTTTCTTTTTGGCTGATTAGTGTTGATTGGTATTTCTCGCTTTGCTGCTCATCAATGCTAATTTCTTGCCGCTTCTTCGTCTCATTTCGCTTTGTTTTCCCTCGGCCAGCTTCAAAGTTGGCCAAGTTTCTTGTCTCGAATCGATACGATACGTTGATTCGCTTCCTTTCTCCCCAATTCACGTGCTCGCAGCGAAAGCATTTGAAAATTAAGCGCAAGTGCAAAAGATTGATTGGCTCAACATTTGCGTGGATCTATTAATGAAGTGCACACACACACAGTGCCAATCAATTGGCTCAACCGTCGAGCAATTAATTCAGTTAGTCGGGGGTAGAAGAAATATTAAATAAAATAATTTCTGGCCATTTTTCTGCCGCGTCAACACTTATGCCTCGTTGCGCACGATGGAGGGAACGGCGCCAGGATGATTTTGGGCCCACGATGATAGCAATCCAGGGAATGGGGCCCCCAAAACTAGAGCTTAAATTAAGGGAAAAGCGTAAAATCAACAGCACACAGCCATCGCCAGTCGGCTAGAAACAAAAGGCATGAAAAACGCAAACATCAACAATTCGGACGAATAGCAAAAAGCATTTATGGCACGACTGTATGGCATAACTGTAACTGCACACGTACACATCAGAATGGCGCGGAAATGTCTGCTGTGTGCGTGTGTGTGTGTGTGTGAGTGGGGAAATATGACAACACATATGCAGCCTGCTGACAGCCATTTTAATGGAATATGCGGCCAAGCACCGCCGGCGTTAACTAATCTAGCCAAATAGGAGCAAATAAATAGCGGACTTGAAAATAGAAATGCCACAGATAGCAGGCTATCCAACCCATTCCATTGCCAGTTTTTTCCGCCTCTATTTGTTTTAATATTTGCGCCTTTGTGGGGGGAAAACTGGAGATTGGATTTTGGTATGTGCGTCATGCCATCGAGCACCTGCTGCTACTGCTGCTGCCCGTATCCCCTGTTAATTCGTGCGTTGTGTCCTTACTTATCTGCCGACTACAGCCCGTATCCTGCCGTATCCTGGCGAGTCCTGGCGTATCCTGTCTGCGAGCTGTCAGCCCGGCGACAGCCCGCCGCTGCAGCGACTCGCGCGCTCCCCATTCATTTGCAAAACACGCACGCCGCTCGTCCTCTTTCTGGATATCCTGCCGGATAGTTCGCCTCCTTTTTCGGGGATATGTTTGCACAGGACCCGCTGAGTTGTCGGCACTCGCACACTTGACACACAAAACATGCTCTCGAAAGCGGGGCTGCGTGAAAATATGTAGCAAATAGGGACAAACAATGCCGAATTCAAGATGGGCAAAAAAAAATCTGATGGGAAATCAATAATCAGCGGGGGGGTTGGCAGGGGTGGGGGGAAAACACGTCGATCTGGTTTTCAATTTCAACAGGAATTACGCTTAATTGACGCTCAAGTGACAGCCGCACGAAGTGCCAGTGGAAGTACTCTCGCCGCAAATCGTCTTAACTTTCGCCCCCAAACCGACGAGCAACCTCAGTAACCTTAACCAACCCGAGACGCAATCACGCACACACACACATACTCTTACCCAATCACCTACCAACTGGTAACTCGTGCTCGCCTCGATTGACCAAGTTTTCAATTATTTACAGGTAATTTGGTTCAAAGACACCATGCAACTGGATACCACGGAGCGTCACATCATGGAGACGCGGGGCTCGCGGCACACGCTGATTATACGCAAAGTGCATCCGCAGGACTTTGGCAACTACTCCTGCGTGGCCGAGAACCAGCTGGGGAAGGCACGCAAGACCCTGCAGTTGAGCGGAAAACCGAACGTGGCCGTTTTTAATTCACCGCCAATCAGTCAGTACAAGGACAGGTGAGATTTCGATTGGGTATATAGTATGGGAGGGGGGTATATAGGGAATGGATTGGGTTCCTAACTTAAAGCCACGTGCCTGGCCACGACAATGCTCGAGTGGCTTGCCTAATTACGAGTGCAGCTGGCTTGCTAAGTGAGCATAAAATGCAAAATCCGTAACAAATGTTGGCTGCTCTGGCCTGATTGGACATTAGACACTGCCCCCCAGATGATGATGATGCACTGGGTAACTTTATTAGATTAATTTCGTTCACTGACAGGGCAACTGATGGACAGAAAGACAGTCAGACAGACGGACAGACGAACGGACAACTCTGTGGGCCGACGGTGCGTATACGTAACGTAACGTATGAAACTTTTAATTGGATTAGCTGTCATCAAACACACGCACACTCTGGCCTCATAAGTGGGCAGACAAAGGCAGATAGCAGAAAAAGAAAGGTACAGGGAAGTCAGCCAAGCGACAAACAAGCCAACATCTCACGTCACACCACTCGAATAAAATGGCAGTGGAAAGTGGAAATAGACATGGAGAGACCGACAGCTAGATAGCTTTGCACTGCTTCTTTCACCGAAAGGAGGGGATTCAAAAAAACACCTTTCAATAATTCAGCCCGAATGGAATCCAATAATCTGCTGAAAACATTTCCAGCTAGCCATCATAATTTGTGAAAGAGGAAAGCAGAGCAGCCATATTGCGCATACGCCCCGTTAACGCAACTTTGCAAAAAGCAACTAACCAAACCGATTTTGGCCATGTCAACTTTTGCGCTGATTTCATTTCGTTTCATTTGGTTTCATGATTCGCTGCCGGAAACTGCTGTCGGCAATTAAGCTGCCAAAAAGCCCCGAATCGAGCATACAAAGTACGCAAAAGTGCTTCCTTGTTTTTTTTGTTCCGAAAATACTCAGCGTATTCCCTGCTCAACCGTCTGGCGCCAGTCGCCAGTCGCTCTTCAATTGTTAATAATCATTTTTATTGCCTGCGTTAGTTTTATGCTATATGCGAAAAGTTTCCTGATTGGCGTTTTATGTTTTTATTGTGCCCAGGACTTGAAGTTATTAGTTCGCATGGCCCAATAATCATACGGAATGGATCGAGGGCAAAACAAATAGGGATACAAAACAGGAAGGACAACTGGCATTCTGGGGATGCCGATGCTGATTAACATTCAAATTGTGTGCCGACTTTATCGCAAAGCAATGAACTAGCGCCTTTGTAATGCGTACACAAGGACATTCAAGGAGGAAGTGGGGGTCTCGTAATTAGTTGTTTACTTGAGCAGCTTCACTGGAGTGGAGTGGCCATAAATAACTTTGGCCATCAGCTTCCATTGGCGACTAATGAGCTGCCACGGCTTTAAAGCATGCTTTTTCCCCCCCTGATCCTGGGGGTGATGAACCTTTAAGCCAACCAACCGGGGGGCAATGGCCAAAAATGCAGTTTACTCACCCTTTCTCCCCTAATCACGGCACAATGCACCCAGTCGGTGAGGGGGGTCGGTCATATAACTTCATTTACACTCGAGCTGAGAATGTGGCAGGACTGTTGGCTTTTCGGTTGAATGGACGCATTGTGCGAGCAGTTTCACTGGCACCCGGGCAGGAGTAGGGGGCAGCTGGGCAAACAAGGAGCCAATAACAAAGGCGAGGGCGGGCATTATGTTAAGACTGCAGTAACAGCAAACGACGACGGACTCGGGGAGCGAGCAACAAAGCTGCTAGCTGGCTCATACGCAGTATCTTAACCCGGCCATTGTCGTCAGCCATTGATTACGTTGTTGTTGTCACTAGGGAGGTCCTCTGGGGAGAGGATTCCCCTCCATCTTGAGCTTAGCTATTCTTGGCGCTGCTGACGTGACTGCCGGCTGCGTGTTGGCCTTAACTGCAGCAGCAGTAGCTCTCAATGGAGAATTTAACAATTACATATTGATTGCCAGCGCCGCGGAATAAATCCCCCGCCAACTGTTGCACGCGAAAAACTTTGCGATAACCCGAAGCCACTCCATTCAGTAACCATCCCGCTCCTCTTGCAGATACAACATCTCCTGGGCCGTCGACTCGCACTCACCCATCGAGGAGTACAAGCTGTCCTTCCGCAAGCTGCCGCAAGGACACGAGGTCGTTGGCAATGCCATCGACTCGCCCTCCTCCTCCTCCTCGCTGTCGATGTCCTCCTCCTCGTCCTCGTCCCAGATGTACGGCTCTGGCTCCGGGCTGCACGGCCATCGGATTGGCAGCAACATGGGCGGACTGTCCGGACTGTCTGGCACTGGCAGCTACTCCGGTTACGGCAACGTGATGCACTGGGGCCACAACGACTGGCGCAACGTCGTCCTGCCGGCCGTTCCCGTTTCGCACCACTACGCGCAGGGCATGAGCTACATGGTGCGCGGCCTGGATCCCGACCAGCACTACGAGGCCACCGTGCAGTCCAGGTGAGTGGGATGCAATGCCAGAGGACACCATCGCAGTGGTGCCAAATTATAAAAGCAAAACTTTACGCGCGATTTAAGGGGATTGCAACGGAACAGTGGTTAAATCAGCAGTAGGAAAAGGGAATTTTTAAGGAATAATAGCATTTAATATCATGATTTTATTGAATTGTAATAGTTAAACTGCTAAAATTGTGAAAGAATGGTAATTTCTAGTATTTTTCCTAAAAGTATGCAGTGAAAATAATATATAAAGTATTTTGTTGCCTACTTTTAGGCATATTTATAATTGATTTCATAACTCCAGTTATTTTTTGGGATAAACTAACCATACAAGCCTTAAAAATATTATTTAAGTTTCTTAAATTGAAGTCTAAGGCTTTATTCCACTGTGCCTTCTATCCAAGCCAGCCTGGTTGCTAATTTGACCACTCGAGACATTATTTATAGTCGCCAAGCGGGGGAGCTGTCATCATTAACAATCATTTGCATATTAAAACCGGTAATGCTACTGAGCCGCATAATTAATACCACACACGGTTATCCATTGCAGGAATCGTTACGGATGGAGCGATTTGACCAACACTTTTGTCTTCTCCACATCATCGAATGGTGAGTACCAACTGCAGTTTCGCACTAAGTAAACAGTAAAGCATCCTTTGCACTAGGCTAACATGCGAATACCCTAACAGAGGATTACAGAAAGAGTCCATGTACCATTTGATTGGGTACAGTACTCCCATCTTTTAGGGTATTACCACCTCGGCTAGCCGTGGGTCAATTGAATCCCATTTGCTTGTGTACTTTCTGTTGCCGGCTGCATGCATAATAATTTGGTATTATGCGCTGCTTTCGCCGATAATCCACAAAAATCACAATCAAGCTGCAGCACGCAAACACCAAGGCAAGCCATAAAAATAGCAGCGAAAAAAAAAACGAACGAACGAATCGCTTTGTATCGCAGCCTGAGGAGAAAATATGTTCAAGCTGTCATAACTTAATGCAGTTAAATTTATTGCTGCAGCGGATTCACTGAGGCGTGAAGTGAACACGTCGCTTTCTCGTTTGTTTTCGTAGCGAGAGTTTCCGCCATCATTTCGCATTCACACTTAAAGTCCATCTTGCACATGCACAGCATGTCTGTTATCAAACACACTCCTTAGCGCACTCACAGGTAGAAAGGCGGTGCTTAATGAGTACTTTGAGTAGTGATCAGCCATCTGCCATTCGAGTAATCATTAAGCATTAATCATTAGTATCATTAAATTGTATAAATCAAAGTTTAAAGCATACTTAAAAGGGTTTAGTAAATAGCAGAGCTTAAACTGATCGAAAAATAAATTCTTTATAAATTGCTAGGTTTTTAAAATCACCTTTAATCACCTTTTGCAGTAAATAAAGGATACTCGTTTTACTGTATGAATTCATATCACTTTGGGTTAAAAATATATCATAGCATACTTTAAGACACCTACATTCAAAGCCAACATTATTATTTTATCAAATTAAATAGGTTTGCTTAACTTATAAGTGTAGAGCACCTTTTCCCGCATCAAGTATACGCCGCGTTGGCAGTTACTTTGACTCGCGGTTGATAAATTCGCGGTTGAGGGAACCTCCATGTGTGTGCATAACTAATTGATGGCACAGTCTTGACGCTGCATAATGAGGGCTAAAAATCAAATAGGAGCACAGGGCATCGCTAATTGGATGTTGGCGAGCCCGGAAGTTCCTTGAAAGTCACCTTCGTCGCGGCAATAAATAAACAAAGATGCACTGCGTCGATTGCTATCCAAGAGCGGGCAGACCAAACCCACCAGGTGGGTAGATCTAAATGCACACTCGAAATCCATTTATATGCAAAACTATTGTTGCGTTGCATACGGAATTCGTGTTTCGGTGGCGGAAGGAAGGAAGGATAGCAGGGAAAAGTGAGGAGAAGCGGAGGTCTGCCAGCGTGAAATGTGGCGCGCGGAGAAAAGCGATTTTCCATGCAAATGACGCACATTTGGCGGCGCCGGCTCCAGATCCGCTGTCTTTTGCCATCTTTTGGCTGCCACTGGCATGCGAAATGCATGCAAATGCAAATAGTGCACGGTTCAGTGCCGTTGCCATTGCCATTGCGGCTGTTGCAGTTACGCTGATGGGTCTTCTGCTGCTCGGGATCCTGCCTCTGCTCCTGCTGCCTCTGCTCCTGCCGCTCCTACTGCTCCTGATTCCCCTGGCAAACAAACGCATAAATATGCAGTGGCAACAACAAAAGAAATATGCAATAAACACGCACATGGCGAGTGAGATATACTCATACTTGCAGCCGGGGACAAAGCGAAGCGGTGAAAATTTAATAAAGCAAAACGTGAATGCCGCACTCACTCACAAAAGGGCTCCTTTCTCCGGCGAAAAGCTATAGCTTTTCGAAGGTATCGATGTCGCCGGGCGGCAGGACGTGTTGCTCTTGACGGTCTCCATCCAGACACGTATCGGCATAAGATGCTGGCACACAAAGTGCCGGCAAACTCCCCAACTTCATTACGCGCCATTGAAATGCCATTCCATTCACATCGCACATACCCCACACTCACACATTGAATGGGAAGTTCGTTGGGCGGCAATTTATGGCTGCGCTTTGTGCTAATGGAAATGACTTCATTATATTTTCGAAACGTAAACAATTTACGCAATTAGTGACCGAGCATGCGATGCAATAATAACCGCAGCAGCAACAGCAGCAGTGGCAGCAACAAGGTGCAATCGAGCAAAGCGGCAACTAATGAGCCCGGAGTGTCATAACAACGACCCTCGCACAATAACAGTAACACTAAAGGACGAGAATCGTCCTAGACTGCGACTGCTATATACTCCCTTCCCCCTCGCAGACAGAAATATCACCAGTTCATTTACCTGTGCCACTGCACGTAAACGTGTCCTGGAAGTAGAGCAAGGTGGCAAAGGACTCGCCACCAAGAGAAAGAAAATGCCAATTGAGGACTGTCTGCAGACTGCCGCTCACATTTGGACTCCATTCGAGATCCCGACACCCGTAGATGCAATCCCACTGCAAATGACGTTTGTGAAAACAAAAATACTCTAACTACTTTTACTCGAATGTTAAGCCAACGAGAGAAGCTCAACAAGTTAGATGGTTAGTAGAGAGAAAGCAGAAAGGATTATAATTACTGGAAGGACTACAAACTGTGAAAAGGTATTCAACTTTAGGTTGCAGTTTCAAGTTTTCTAAGGAAGCCAAAGTAATTATTGTTTGAATAATAATGAGAGTTTCTGATAAAGTAATCAGCTTAATTAAATTACTAGTTTCATTTAATCATCAGGAAATGATAGTAAAATACTTGGAAATACCAGAAACAAAACCATTTGATTACAACTTAGGAAGACAACTTATGCAGGACATTATGGGTCAGCTTAAGGAGCCCCCGAGGACACATGAACTTCGATTTACCAACACTGCGAATGGCCTCCAAGTGCATTTAATTTTTACGATTCCCACCGATGTTAGCCCTGTTTCAGCCATTGTTTTTGTTTGTGCCCCCATTGTCATAGTCGCGTTGCGTAAATGTGACTATATAGAATAGACTCCCAGGTATGCAGCTATTTACATCATGGAGTTTCAGTTATAGTAACGACATCAGAGCACGCGGGCCCAGGGATCAGGGGTCTCATAGAGCAGAGCACATGGAGACATAAAAAATAATGCATTTTGTGCACGCGAAAAAATACTCGACATAAAGCAAAAAAGAAGTTAAATAAAATTACAACATAAAGTAAGGCAACGAGTGTTCTGTTCTGTTCTCTGTTCTCTGGCGATGGTGTGGCTATGTTTGTGCGGACGTTTGGCAGTAAGAAATATCAGAAAATGAAAGACTCGTTGAAAGTTGCGTAAAACTTGCTGAAACTGCCAACTGAGGAGCAGCGGCAGCAGCGGCAATAACAGCAATAGCAATACCAACAACAAGGCATTCAAACGATGACAAAGTGGACCCTTACTGCATGTCCTTTAGAATGCGTCGGGGCAACGTCGCCGCTCCTGGCACTGAGCGTCTGCTCAAAAACTTTCAATTTACTCGTCCTAGTCGGCGGCAGAGGCAGCAGCGGCGGCGGCCATCGTGTCCTCCGGCAGGATCTCCCTCCCCCTCTACCGCCCCTGTGCGTTTGAAGCTTTTGTGCTGCCGCCGGGAATACTTTAGCCGAGGCACCAGTGAACAACTGCAGCAGCGTCATCGCTTTTTGCGTTCCTTCACTTTTTTTCTCCATTTTTTGTTTTGTTTGTTTCCCTCCCATGTAAGTTGCAAAGTTTGCCAAGGCATCATATACGGCGGGGAAAATGGGGAAAAAATGGAGGAAAATGAGGCAAGAGAAGGCCGAAGTTTTGTAGTGGCAGCATAACAAGCGCACAGGCAAAAATAGCACCGCTCTGCGCTGCGCTGCGCTGCCGAGATGTGTAATGCGAATTCTCCACGTGAATGTTATGTTTATGTAAAGTGCAGGTCCCACAATGCCAGCCCAACACCAAGGAGCTGTTTTCGGGGAGACAGCGAGGGGGGGAGAGACCCGCAGACAGATGGAAAAACTGAGACACTGTTGCTGAAGTTCCTGGCCACAAGTGCTGAGTGCTCGCCCATACAAAGGAATGAGGGGCTGCATTGTGTCACTGCCGAACCGTGCATAAGTATGCCTGCGCTGCTGAGCTTTAATCAGGCTTTAAGGGCCAGCGGAGTTCCTCTACACCCAACCAAACCAAACAAAAACGCAACAAACCAGCTATAATGGAGAGCCAAATCCGTGCGGTCAGCCGGCGACAAACGAGCCACTGCTGCGCGTGGAGCATTGTTGAAATGTTGCTGCTGCCGGGCGGCCAAACTTGAAAATCCGCGCTGCGGCAGCCGCTGCTTTTTGCGAATCTCTAATAAACTAGCAGCAGTGCCAGAGCCGTCATGTCACCTGTGCGAAAAATCGGATTTGCCTGCTGTACTTACGAGCACCGGCAACAAAAAATCACCAGGACATCACAACAGCAACCTTACACTGGCAAAAAATCGAGGCCTAGAAAGGTCTAAATTATGAAATGAAAAAAAAATTAATAAAAATCCAAAACTACCTGAATTTGAATAATTAGGTTTTTAAACAACATTTTAAAAGAAAGAAAAAATTATTTTTTTGCCTAAGAAGATATATTTTTTAATATTTAAAATATAATTTGGAAAATAACACATTTAAATTTGTAAAAAAAATTGTAATGTAATTTTTTATACATTGAAATCGTTTAAGATTAAATAATAATTTTAAAAGAATATTGTTTTAATTTGTAAAAATTTTATTTAATCAAAAATTATATATTTTCTATATATTTTATAATTATTATATTTTTTATTTATTTTATTAAGAGGTTCTATTTAAGGCTTTTGACCTTCTAAATTGGCGAAAAATGTAAGTTCAGATAATTTAATAATACAAAAATTAGGTTTTCTATTCCTAGTTCCAATTGTCATTTAATATCTAAGTAGCTGCCCTTTTTCTCCCCGTGTATCACCAGCAACCCAACAAATCCGCGTCCGTCCATGTCGATTGCATTCGGCCATTTGTATTTGTTGCCGCACCGCAATGCTATTACGTGAAAAGCGCGTGGAGGATGTGGGAGATGTGCACAATGGTCAGGATGGTCAGGATGGACAGGATGTGGGGCGATGTGGGGGTTGTGGGGGAATGTGGAGCAGTCCGAAACCGGACAGGTGCCGAAAGCCGGACCCTCGCCACTGCGGCGACATCGATGGCGGGCAGCGCGCTTATTTAGCTGCGCAAACGAGAAATCACAAGTGACGTTACGGTTTTGTGCCGCCAACCGCAAGCAATAAAAGTCGCCACGACAGCCGGACGGTTCCACGGTTCCACGGTTCTACGGTTCCAATGGGCGTGGGCCACATTAGCCAGTTGGCCACATGGTCACGAGTCCAGCTGCTCCTGCATCCTGCATCTTCCTGCTGCCACCATCACTTCGCTTCGTGGCCGCGTCTGTTTTCATTACAAAATTGCCGGCGTTAGCTGGCACCGCAATTGACAATTTGCTTTTATTTTATGTTGACAGTTGGGGAATTTATATGGTAATGCCGCTGGGAGTGCGAGTGTGCATTGCATTTGATCGCCGACGCGTCGGCCATTTTTCTTAGTCGCTTTAGCGACGGCCAACGACTAAATGGCCAAATGAATAGAGACATATGAGAGGGGTTTTTTGGTTAGTGGATGCACAGAAAAAATATACTTCCTACTTTAAGGGTAAAAAAAAATATAAAAACGCAAAAAAAATATTTGAAATATTTTTCTTAAGTATTTGTAAGGAGTGTTCTTTAATATTAAATATTTTTATTTATTCTGGAAAAAAACTTTAGAACTTTTGCTATGGTGCTTTAAATTTTTAATGGTTTTTGAAATATGTGGCTTACCATTTTCGTTTTAACGAGCTGCCCATAAAAAGCAGGAGAAAAATGAAAATCGCCTCGGTGCTGAGTGCATTGAAGGCGGGAATGCGCCAAACGAAAGGTGTCATGTTTCGAGGCGTTGGCAGCCCAGATGCCTCGATAGATAAGCTGTCCCGGTTGCTGGCCAAACACGTGTGCAACATGCAACCTACATTGATACCACGTCCGGCATTCGGGGCTGCTAGAAACCATGAATCCATGGAGCCGCGTCCGATGTTGGCTGTCTATTAAAAGTGTCAGCAATCACTGGGGGCGGGCCATTTTAGCTCAGCATCCTTTCTTGTTTGACTGGCCAGCAGCAGCGGCCAGGAGATGTGATGTGCGGTGTGTGCTTTAGATATGTCGCTGCCGACTGGCTGGCAGGCCATCAAATATTTATAAGTTTTATTCGCCCGCAACTTGTGACAGCGGCAGATCGAGATAAAGAAGTCGATGTCCCTGGCAGCCAGGACATTTCATTAAAATCGATGTGATGATACATGTATATGCGAGTATATGTAGCAGCAGAAGGAGATGTGGCCCTTCATTTACCGATGTTTACAGAGTCGGTAGTCGCCTTTGATTCGCCGGCTCCCGGTGGCCAAATGCTCATTTGTCATTATTGACAGACGCTGCACGTTGCCATTTTAATTGGCGGCCTTAACGAAATGAGCTGGTTTTCCGAGAAATGCGTGGCATCATGACCCCGTGGAGCGCCCACCGCCACCCACTTGATTGGCCATCTGCATCCGCATCCGCAGTCGCAATCGTCTGCGCAAAAGTAAATCCTCCTGATTGCAGATTGCACTTTAAGCGTTAATGATTTATTTGCCCGCATGGATTTGATTTAAATATCGTGGTTGGGTTTTTTCCGGGTTCGGGGAGTTTACTTTAATAGCTACAGCACCGTAGAAGCGTAGGCTTGGCACCATCCCTACTTTCAACTATCCTAACTTTCAACGACTGCCTCACGTACTAATTGCAGATGGACCTGTCGATCTGTCAACCTTTTTGAATCACGGTCTGTCAGGTTAGTCCCCTCTCGCTCTAACTCTTTCTCTGTCTGCCAATTCTCTTTCTATCTCTCTCTCTGTCTCTGTATGCCTCTCTCTTTCGCTCACGCTCTTTGCATGTTTCCATTCTAACTGCATGATATTTATTTTTTAATACCTTGTACATACAGCTCCATATTTGCGCTAAGCTAGCCTGAATAAATGAAAAATATCTATAAAATAATAAGAAAACAAAATCGGAAATAAACCAAATACGATATATATATATATAGAAACACGTTTGTCCGGGCAGTTTACCAACTATTTGGCGTGCCATTTCCGTTGCGAGTTGAAAGCCCGATCAGGAACAGAAAACGAAATAGAGAAATTCCCCGAAACAAGTTTTAATGTGTGTGCCATTGAAAGTCCGTTTAGATGGCAGGCGTGTGTGTGCATGTGTGCGTGTTTATCCTGCGGAGGTGTACTCCATACTCCATTCATATATATCCAATAGCCATTGAGTACATTTCAATCTGTTGACTTGCATGCCCGACCAATTTGTTTTACGACCGTATATATAGCCAAATGAATATGGAAATTCGATTTCTATGTGCCATTTCTGTACTATTTCTTTTTGAGACCCTTTCGAGCGGATTAATAAAAGCGAATTGCATCCCATCTTTATTGCAGATAACGAGATGAGGGATCTGAGCGTCACCTTCTACGGCAGCAGCGCCATCAACCGGCAAAAACTGGGCCTCCTGGCCCTGAGTTCCGCCACTCTGGCTCTCAGCCTGCTCGTGGCCTAATTTCGACTGCGAGCCGAGTTGCGTTACGAATTTCACCGCCAATAGTTTGACTTTGATCTGGAAGTGGAGACGGGAGACAGGAGATTGGAGATGATTGAGGCCACTAAAGGTCCCGCACAACACCCCTCTGTAGTCCTAAGCGATGATCCACATAGGCATAGGCTAAGATTTCTCATTGTTCGATTCGAATTTCTCAAGCAACGTTTAGTGAACTAACCAAGAAACGGAACCATACATAATACATGTAACAATCAATGTAAAAGAGCATGCAACTGTTCAAACTAGGACCCATAAAGCATACATACCCCTCACACTCGCCGACCATTCCAGCACTCGAAAAGAAGGAAATCAAATCCAAGTGTACATAGATTTTATTGCATACTCCTAGGTATAAAATGCACCAAAGAAATAGTCACTCGACGCGAGAAGAAACGTAAATTTACATAAACTAGTATGTACTTGAAAGAGTCATAGTGGAAATATGGCATTATGCGGATAGTTAATTTAATTAATACATAAATGCATAAACTAATTATCGGATACGCCACTGCGATGCATTTTAGTCAAATTTCCCGATTAAATGGCCGACTCTCACTCGTTTGCAGCATCCGAGACGCATTTGAACAATGGCTTCTAGCTTTTTGCAATTTGTATGTACGTAGCCGCTAAGTAGCTTAATTGACCGCATAAATGCAATTAAATTAGTCAACAGACCTATTGATTTGGTATGTAAATTAATCCGCACACGAAAAAGGGCAGCCGCATATAGGAACTTCCATGTGGCCATTGGATTACCACTAGAGAGTAAGTGTAAATAAATACGATTGATATATGTATGTAAGGTTCGCATCCGTAATATAGTGAGTAAATAAATAATAATATCCACGTTTGCCGGGTTCAATCTCGTGGCCAAGGTTGTTTTATGTAAATACATTGCACCACAGTCATTCGAAGTCTCATGATATATGTACTTACAGTTCGATACTCGTATTGTTGCTTCACCATGCACCCCGTACTATCCTTTTTGGCAATCCAGAACCGAAAAACTCACCTTAGAGGCAGTCACCCAACATATGAGCTAGACGATAAGTGAATATTGTAATGAGATTAACGACAGCGACGCCTACATATAAATAAATGTATAGGAAAGTAACTCTACTTGATTTCCGAATAAACTCAGCCATATACAAGATACGCATTCAGCTTTTCTAGAGTTAAAAACATGATAAATCTAGCCTAGAACTATGGTATATGTGTAATTAATACTGCTGTCAAGCGATTGGCCACACAAAGCGATAAGTGAATTACAGTAAATGTATAATTTGTGTTAATGTGAATGTAAATGGATGTGCAACAAGCGATACAATTAATATAGCAACGGCAGCAGCAGCAGATAATGTTTAAATCCCCGAAAATTCCCACTAAAAGTTGCTTTGGTCCGGCGACTGGAGCCCATCGATAAGTTAGCTAAATGATGACTCAGTATATATATACACCTGAATATAGCGATTGAGCCGTTACTTGTATGTGTAATTTACAGCTTAGTTATAGTTATTATCTCATTTTGTTAAATGCAACAACCAATACCAGAAACCAAAAAACCAAATACCAAGTCTACTTTAACGTAATCATAATACTAACCTACACCAGAACATTTTCGGTATTGAATGTATATGTGACTAGAAACCGTATGTGTATGTATATTTGATTATTTTGTAAAATTTTTCAAAAACTATAAATAAAGTCTATATTACCATATAAATGTAAACGCAAGCCTGCTTCAACCTTTTCCGTGTTCTCTCATAATTTATGCGGCCCTTTTCAGAATGTATTTTTCCGTTTGCTCCGGGTGGATAGTGGCTGGTGGGTATAGTGTATAAAGGATGTGGATTACCCTCCACAGGACGATGATGCTCATCAAGCACCCTTGGCATCCTTCGCCTTCGCCTTCTCCTCCTGAGACGTTGCAGAATAAACACAGTTGCAGCTGCAGCTGCAGATTCATACGCAGATTCAGATTCAAATAGAGATGCAGCTGCTGGCAGCGCGACTTGCAAAGGGTCGAGACTCTCGGCTCGTTGCGTAAATGCAAACTTGGTTTATTTTATTTACTCCATCCAGTTGTCACAGCCCAATGCAGCCGGCTCACCTTTTGTATGTAGCTCCCTGATGGCTGTGTAGACATTTAAGTGAGCCGGCAGAGATGACGACCCATCCAGCTATCCAGCTATCCAACTATCCCAGCATCCACCCATCATTCCAACCCACATGATGGAATAGAAATGAAAATGGAAAAGTTTTCATACTGCCTCCCATTTCACATCAACATCCCCATCCACATCCACATCCACTCGCCTGCCAGATTGGAGTAGCAATGGTTACACAAGCTCTGCTGGCAGCTCGAGGAAAAACTTTAAATGGGAAAT
Organism: Drosophila mimetica; assembly: GCA_037075245.1. Taxonomy (NCBI): domain Eukaryota; kingdom Metazoa; phylum Arthropoda; class Insecta; order Diptera; family Drosophilidae; genus Drosophila; species Drosophila mimetica. Next base: position 4,440,382 of record JBAMCH010000023.1, on the reverse strand, counting down.
TTGACAGACAGACATAACGGTATTTTAAAATGCGATCCGAATCACACACACACATGCGTCCCTGCAGCATTGTGTGGCCATCAGCAGCTTAGGTCAGGCGATATGTTATATATGTGCGCCTCTAGGTTTGCTAGCTTTACCTATTCCGAGTCCGAGAAGAGTTTAAAGTGGGCTTTCTGTTGGCCGAGTAAATTGAAAAGTTTAAGCCGGCTAATGAAATTCCCGGCCGGAGCATTAAGGCGCATTTGTTGAATAACCTTAAAAAATAAATACACATAATTTGGCTCGAAAGTGGGGAAAGAGAACAAATTCCGAGAGCGCATGCTGGCGGCAACCGGGGAAATTGCAAGGTGCAAATGGCATGAAATTACCGCAAAGAACTGGCGACCCAAAATGTCTTCCCCCTTCTGACTGCTTCTCCTTCTCCTGCTGCTGCCGTAAAGTGAATGGAAAGTGAATGAGAGCGAGTGAGTTTCGGGGGCTAAGGGGGTTTGGGGGCCAAAACAAAACCCAAAACAAGGCCCCGAATCTTCCACACGTACGTGTGAGTGTGCCATGTGCCCGCGTGCGTGTGTGCGTGTGTGCACCTCATTTCCGGCCATTGTTTTTTGGGCCCCGTACACGAGTCTCCCGCCTGCTGGGGCTGTCGTTCAGTCAGCTCCTGCTTTTGCTGCACTCGGAAAAATCTTAAGTGGTTTTTAATCGCTAGGTAAGTCAAAAAGTATTTTTTGGATGATATTTTCATAAGCTTGTCTATTGCTTTTAGTCACTAGAACCCGATAACCCAGGTGTAAGTAGTTTAGGAATAAAAATAAGTGATCAACGAGCTGAGATGTTTTCGACTTGGAACCTATTTATCACAAAGTCTGATAAAAAAATTCTTTTTAGGAAGCAAAATAAAATCTAAGAGTTTGCACAAAAAAATTAAATTATATTTGACGGATTTTTAATTCTAATTTTGTTAAATCAAGGGCAATAGCTAAAAGACCAACTGTTTAGAGCTGCTAACAAGCAAAAAAACAATTTTCTCATGATCATTTTTGAAAAAAATTTAAAAAAAAAGGTTTTTTTTTGAATGCCGAACGATTGGGAATTAAATTACGAGCTCTACGAAGTATAACATTCCATATTTGAAACTTATTTGACCCAATGTCGGCCTTAAAAACTTAATATTTTTAATGAAAAATGAAGCCTCCAATTTTGCACAAAAATTCTTTATTTTGCATTTTTTCAATCGTAGTTAATCTTTAAAAATTAAAAATCCGACTGTATTGAGCATCTACCAACCAGAACTACTGACCCCCAATCCATTTAAAAAAAAAAATCATTAATATTTAATAATGAATCTCCCAAATGAATCAAAGATGGAGTTTAGTGAATAAAAAGGATTAATGACAGAATCTATAACTTTTAACACTCCCCTTTTTTTTAGGTGCATTGTTTGGTTGCGCTCCTAGTTTTGGTTCTGGGTGCTGTTCTCAATGCCATTCTCGTTGCCGTAGTCGTACCCGTTCTACTTCCTGTTGTCGTTTGGCTGCTGTTTTCACGTTATGAGCTACTTGTTGTCCCGGTGCCTCTTCCACCGCCTCATCCTCATTCCCAACTAGCACCAGGCACACACATGTGCAGATGCGGATGCGGATCCGTAGGCCTGCTGCTGCTGCAGCTGCTGCTGCTGCGTGTGTGCGACATGTTTACATAAAGTCCTTTACCGCTTCTAATGCATTATGGCAACAACACGAACGCCACTCGGCGCTGCTTGTATTTATCGTATGTTCTTGCCCCGGAGCCTCGACCGGGCTAGTTGAATGCGACAAGCGGCAACAGGAGAGGCAGCAACTGCATCGTGCAACCTGCAGCACATGCTGAAATATCACAGACGCATCGCAAAGACAAAGACAAAAACACACTCACACCGCTGCATAAATATTTGCATACGATATTTATTATGCTAAAAATAAGCCAAGATTTAAAAGCAGGCGAAATAAGGCCAACTTGGCTGTTAGCTGTTGGCTGTTGGCAATGCGAACGGTGCATAATGAAGGCGCGAAAGGCGGGAGAAAAACAAATGTCATGACAACTCTCACTCAAGCAGCCTTCACACCTGCCTTTCGCTTTTGCATACCGCATACTGCATACCGTATACCCCATATACCCATTTCCGTATCCCCTTTGTGCCGCCGGAAGTGGGTCACGTATGCGCCTTAGTCTCCGTCTCTGCTGCCTCCTTGGTCGAGACAAAGCGGAGCTGCCTGTAATTAAGCCCGCTGCGAGGATGGCGTCGTCGACATTTGTTCCTCAAGTGCCCGCGACGGATGTGTTGGCTTATGATTTGAGTTTGAAGTGGGGAGGGTGGGGAGTTCCTGGTGCCACAGAAAATTAACTTAAATTTTTCGTAAAAGCTTAATTCGCCTGCCAGTTGGCTAAGCGGCGCCTAAGACGTCTGTAATGCGTTTAGCGATAGGCATTTGCATGCTTTTAGCCGCGCCGCATCTCCAAACAAAACAAAGGCGATGGGCGAAACAAAAGCCTGCCATAAAAAGAGTGCTAAATCCATTTTGCAACAGACGGCTGGTGGTCTAAACCACCGCCCACTGAACACCCACTCAACACCGACATTTTCCCGGCCAGACGACTGGCTGTGTGCGTGTAACAAGTGCCACTCAAAAAGGGCGGGCTGACTGGAAACAATGAAGGCAAAAAGCACTTAATAGGCTGCCACAGCGCCGTTGACATGGCCATTTATATGCCGCAACTTGGCAGCGTTTTTAATTCATAATGCAGGGGGAGGTGGCCCAGGATGTCGGCAGGACTTTGTGACACTAGCTTTCGCTTCTAATCCTAGCCAGGATGCTGTCCACTGCCTGTCACCGCCGCTTTTCATCACCCATCTCCCTTATTGATTCCATTTTGGGATTGGAAACCAGATCAATCTCTGTTCATCGCGATGCCGTGGATTTTTGTTTAAAAACATTTTTTGGCAACATGCAAAACTGCAAGTTTCTGCTGTGTTCATTAAGCTGACAGCTTGGCCGAATGTAATTAATAGACTTTGCAGACTGGACAACGAAATATCGGAGGAGACTAAACTATAGGTATTCATCATTTAGCAGCAGCAGCAGCCGAAAATGTGCAAAGCTCTCGCTAATGAAGGGGGAAAATAAGCCTTGCCTGGCCTGAAAGGACCTTCGATTCCGAGTCCTTTGTTGTTTGCATACAATAGTGGCCGATACTCAAGCCGAGGCAGTCGTGAAACCAGCGGTCCAGCCCTCTTTGTTTGCTCTTTAAATTGGGACAACGCTACGTATACGTAATATCATTTATAAATACGCCTAACAACAGGCCCCCATACGTATTGATGTGCAGCTAATGCGACCCCAGAGAGTGACTGGGCAGTAGCAGCTCCATTGGCAGCAGGACCTCCAGCAGCAGCAGAAGGATCTCTGAATCAGAAGCTGAAGCGCTAACGAGCTGTGCCTTGGCTGCAATTGTTGCCAGAGCTGAATGCCAAAGCAAATAGCAGCTGAGGGGCGACTGAAACTAAAGTCAAATGCAGCAAAAAGAATTGTGGAAAAAGGACGACAGGAGCTGGGGAATCAGGAGCGTACAACAAATAGCAAGTTTGTTTGGCGCCAGGGACACCAAAAAAACGAAAGCGAAGGGGGGCGTGGAAGCGGTGGCGGAGGCGTGAGGCACTGGGGGCGTGGCACAACCGGCAGGCAGGCAACCAAATCAGAAAATCCGATTTGCATGGATTTGTTGGTTTCTTTTGTTGGCGCAGAGTATCCTTGCCACTGACGCCAATGCTGTTGCTGCTATTATGCTGCTGCAGAATTGTTGCTGTTGCCGTTGACTTTTTGTTATTTTTTCTTAATGTCTGCTCAATGCTCAATGAAAAAATGATAGAAAAAAAGGAGCAGAAGGGTAGGGAAAGGAACAGGACGAACGGAAAGCCAGCTCCCGATGCCAGTGGCATCGCCTTTGGTGCCCGCTGAATTTTGTTTGTTTGTTTGTTTGTTTCTGCTAAATTGTGTTTTCCCTGTTCATTCATTCGTTTGGCTTTCCCATCCGTTTTCTGTGCTGTTCTGTTGCTGCGGAATTTTTCAGTGATTTTACATGTAAGCATCCTTGTGAGCTCTGTGGCATGTCCACAATTGAGGCAACCACTGCGATTCAGACTCGGATTCGGACTCGGATTCGGGTTGGGAAGCTGGCAGGACAAGCTCGCCCTTTCGGACCGCCTCGCCTATCGTCCATCTAGAATCCAGCATCCAGCATCAGAGTCCCTGTCCGATTTTATATGTTTACCCCGCTTACAACTTTGTTCTCTGTTTCTTTTTATACCCGGTAGATGGCGATTCGGAGGGTATATTGTATATGCGCTATATAGATGGAGTTGAGGGCCATGCAAATGAAGACGAGCTGTTAGTTTATGTTCCCTGTTCCACAATTGTTAAAGGTTCCCTTTTAAAATATCCTAAAAAATTTAATTAAATTTCCATTTTTACTTAAAATATTTAAGATTTTATTTTTACACTGAAACTTAGCCTTAAAATGCTTCACTTAAACTAATTGGTTAACCTTTTAAAATGAAATATTTTTATGTTTACATACAAGCTCACTCAATAAAGATTTATAAGTATTCTTTTTAATGATTTTATTTTATTTCTAAATATTTTAAGACTAAATTATACTCACAATAAGATGTGTAGGAAGTATAATAAGACGATATTGAATAGTTTAATTTTTTTAATATTTCTAAATATTTGTAGACATGGTTATAAAGTTCTACTAAATACTAGGAAGGTATAGAAATGATATGTTACTGTTGAAAGTTAGTTTTAATTAATAATATCGCAATATTAAATGCATTATTATTTTCTTTTGAGTTCATAGGACGAATTCCTTAAGGTTATCTATTGTTTAGCCACATTTTTAACAGTAAATAGCCAATAAATCCCAGCTTTAGTGAGTAAACTAGATTCGAGTCGCGTTCCCTAATCAGCCCGTTTTTTATATCTCTTTCCGAGGGCAATTCCCGTGGAGTAAGCGTCAACGAAGTTGTCGTTTTGGACTGCTACATCGACCGGTTGCTTGGGGGAGTGGGAGATCCTCTGGCTCGGAGGCCACCTTCCTCTGGATGTCCGACTGCCACGGCTTCACTGGCTTCACCTCCTCCAGTTGCCAATTGTTCGATTCTATTGCACACTGTTGCTCGTGGTCCCCGGGTTCCCATGAGTGTGAGTGTGTGTAAGTGCGATGGTGTGTCCTACAAGGATTTCCCATGTACAATAACGTAATCTACATAATTTTCTTTCAGTTTGGTTTCTCTCATGTCTCCCATGTCAACATTTCCCACACCGTTTTTCAATTTTTGTGGCCAGCATTTGACTTTGGTTTGTCCTTGCTCACGAGTGGAGCTCACTCACTCACTTGTTGCCCGGCCAGCCACCCACTCAGCATCCTGAGCCACCCACCCACACATTGGAGCAGTGTCCTTTGCGGCACTTCCCCTCGTGCGGCAGCATGTGTTCGCCTTCCGGCAGGAAAGTATGGGGAAACGGCAAGGATCTCGACCAGTGGCTGTTGTTTGGGGGGTTGGGGATGGCAGCTGCATGCGACCCACTGCATCATAAGCCCGTGCTCCAGTCATGGTCTACTTCTCGGCAATCGCATTATTATGCGGGACATTGTGGTCGGCTTTCAGCGTTGCCATAACAGCGGCAGGAGCAGGAGGAGCTGGAGGAGCAGCAACTGCAACTGCGGCGCCAACTTTGCACACACGGCTGAAGCCATAATCCATCATAAGTTAAAATGCCTAACCCATTTGCAGCAAAGATCGCTGTGGCCATTGTTTGCCATGTTTTCCTCCGTCCATTGCCTGGCGAGGAAGGCCACTTCGCTGGCCAATTGCTGATGGAAATCCATTTCATTTTAACATGCTGGCCAGCGGCCGCAATTAGTGCAGCGCACAGCCAGCGAGGGGCGCTTACTTAGCCGGGGTGGCTTGCTTCTTCTTCTCCTCCTCCTCCTCCGGATGCGGACGACTCCCCGGGTCAGTTGGAGACTCCGGGTGACTGGCTGACTGGCTGTCAAGCCCTTGTTGTCACTGAAAGAGCCTCCAAGTCCGGCACATGGCATGCATGCAACGTCGTCGCCATCGCCGTCACCATCTCGCCATCACCAACGTGGTATCTGGACGTTGTCAGGCAGCTGCCAGCTGAAGTGGCATTAACTTTTCCGTACTCTGTACTCACTGTACTCCTCTCCCCTTTCCATTTCCCGCTTTCCCGTTTCCCGCTGCCCACTTTAACAACAGATTCCCGTGCTGAGCTTACGTTTTAATACTTAATTCTATCTCATTGCCGTTGCTCACTTTAATTTTCCTGGCTTTTGCCTGGCCCAAGTGATTGATGCTAGACAAAATATTCTCGGAAATCTCAGCAATTACCAAGTTGGTTAGATTAAAAATCTAGTTTAGTTTCTTTATGAGTCGCAGGTTTGCTTGAGTCTAGACAGGTTTTTACCTAAACTATTTCAAATTTCGTTTTTAAATTTTCTAACAATATTTGTACCCTTGCAGAGAGTGTACTATAACTATATCTTACAGGTCTCATAGAAATAATCTGAAAACCTTTGGGAAATTAATAAGAAAACATTTTTCGTTAATTATTGAAGTGTCTTCTATTCTGGAATATACCTTTTTTTATTATTTCAGAATTTCGAATTAAATTGAAAACAAATTGAACAAATAGGAATAATCGACCAATAAATGCCAAAATAATACAAAAAATGCTAAAAAATATACATTTTTGTTATTGGTAATTGAAAAAATCGAATCCATTGCTTAAAAATGGAATCTATTTGGAAATCGAATAAAAAATTAAAGTTTCTACGGAAACTAGTGTTTAAAGTTATAAACCATTTTTAAAATATTTTATTTTTGGAGAAATAATTTCCTGGAAAATAAAGAAACATTTCTTAAAGTATATTACTATTATATTTTTTTGATTTATTTCAGCAACAATCTGAGTTAAGTTACCAACTTTAAGACCGCCGCCTTCTTGGCAAATCGCTTAATTTAGCGCTGCGCAAATTGCACACTTGGCCCTCCAATAGAATGTGGACCGCGGGCTAACAAAGTGCCACAATTTTCTAATTACAGCCGCAGAGAGTGCGTGCATGCCGCAGCAAAAAAAGTAGTAGAGGAAATAGGAAAAAGCGGCACGCAAGCAAAGCGAATGCAACAAGCGCCAAACTGCTGCATTAAATTAATTGAAAAATCAGAAAAGTAAATAAAGCAAAAGGCCCAGCGAGAAGGTGGGCAGGAGGGCTGGATGGCTGGTAAAAGCGGCAAAAAAGCAGCAAAAAAGTGCAAATTAAGGGAATTCAGTGCACGACAAAATCGAATAAACAGCGGGCCGAAGCGACGACCTGCGCTTTGAGCCCCAGCGATTCAGGTCGCCCAAGGGGTCGAGAGTTGAGAGTGGAAGGTGGAGAGTTCAGTGGCAGCCACATGCAACTGCAAAGTGGGAGAGAGCGTAATCCCACTTGAATCTCGGGCTTTTGGGATACGGATACGGGTACCGGGTTCAAACACACCCACTCCCTCCCACTGAAAACGTGAGGTCCTGCGACCGTTCATTAATCAAAACAATTAACGAGGCCGCATTTGCGCGACATTTCCTTTTTTTGTCAAGTGCCCAGAAGGCAGTCGGTCGCCCACACGTAGAGCCGAAAAATAATGAGCAGACATATTTAGCGCCCGGCATTATGGACTCGAAATCTACGAGTGTCCCTGGGTTCCTGGGTCCCCCGATCCTTTTGTCGCAGCCAGGCCAAAAACTGGGTGGCCGCAAAAACCATAACAATAACCAATTTGTCAAGCACATTGACCACATCCACAAATTCTGGCCACGCCCCCTTCCGAACGGGCTCCGTTTCGCCACGCCGTGCCACTTATGGCAGGAAAACATAAATTTCATGCCAAGAAGCAGCGAGTCCTTCGAGTCCTGCGGACCCCCCAAAAACCACCTCCTCCTCCTGGTCGATTTCCGGTTATGAGAAATGGCTGCTGATGTCAGAGCTGCATTTCCCGTTCAACTTAATTTCGCTGCTGAGCCAATAATCTTCTTTACTCTGCCGAAATATATCACAATCTGCTTTATAGCAATACTCAATTTTGTGGGCCAAAAGAAAGCCATGACTAACGTGGTTTTATTGTATTATTGTAGTTTTATAAACTGTAAATAACATTTTATAAATTACTTTTATACTTTCCTATCCCACATATTTATTATACCCGTTACTCGTAGAGTAAAAGGGTATATTAGATTCGTGCAAAAGTATGTAACAGGCAGAAGGAAGCGTTTCCGACCATATAAAGTATATATATTCTTGATCAGGATCACTAGCCGAGTCGATCTAGCCATGTCCGTCTGTCCGTCTGTCTGTCCGTCTGTCTGTCCGTCTGTCCGTCTGTCCGTCTGTATGAACGCTGAGATCTTGGAAACTATAAAAGCTAGAAGATTGAGATTTGGCATGCAGATTCTAGGGGTTAATACGCAGCGCAAGTTTTTCACGCCGATGTGCCACGCCCCCTCTAACGCCCACAAACCGCGAAAAACTGTGACCCATTCTGTATGAACGCTGAGATCTCGGAAACTATAAAAGCTAGAAGATTAGGATTTGGCATGCAGATTCTAGGGGTTATTACGCAGCGCAAGTTTTTCACGCCGATGTGCCACGCCCCCTCTAACGCCCACAAACCGCGAAAAACGGTGGCACCCACAGTTTTGAAGCTATATTAACGGGAAAAGAAATGTGTATTTGTTTCATCAATACATATTGATAGACCAAAGTGGGAAACCCCCCCTCCCCCCCTACCGCCCACAAACCGCGAAAAACAGTGGCACCCGTCTGTATGAACGCTGAGATCTCGGAAACTATAAAAGCTAGAAGATTGGGATTTGGTATGCAGATTCTAGGGGTTAATACGCAGGGCAAGTTTTTCCCGCCGATATGCCACGCCCCCTCTAACGCCCACAAACCGCGAAAAACTGTGGCACCCACAGTTTTGAAGCTATATTAACGGGAAAAGCAATGTGTATTCGTTTCATCAAAACATATTGATAGACCAAAGTTGGAAACCCCCCTCCCCCCTAACGCCCACAAACCGCGAAAAGCTGTGGCGCCCATAGTTTTAAAGCTAGAGCAAAAGTGTAAACGCAATTTTGTTTGGGTTATTAACGCCTACCGAAATGTAGAAGAAATTTTTTAAATTTTTTGAAGCGGCTGCTTGGTTTGCCCTGCTTGAGACTGCTGACTTTAGCTGAGTAACGGGTATTTGATAGTCGAGGCACTCGACTATAGCGTTCCCTCTTGTTTTTCTTTAAAACCCTTTAATAACTGTAAGAAAGATGCTTTTAATCCCTCCAGTATTAAAGCCAAATTGAATTTATAGTCCCAAAAAACCAGCAATATGTTCCCCAAAGGATAAGGATCATGGCTCAAATGATTTAAAACTTTTACTTGTGTTGTTTAATTGTCTGCACGGAAGTAAGTAGTTGGCCAACTTTTATGAAAAGCAGATTTACCCCAATATTTAGCACATGTTAATAACACTCTCAAAAAGAAAATAAAAATGGGGAAAAATATCCTGACTCAAAGGCAAACATTTAAGGATGTGGAAACTTAATTTCGAGCGTATTCAGATGCCAGCGGGTTGAAATTAATTTTGCAGGGCAATGCAGCCACATTTCGCACACATTATTCGGGTCTCTGGACTGGCACCTCCCAGGACTACAGGACTACAGGCATCCTGCGCATCCCCACATCCTTTTCTGTCGCCTGCCGCCAACCTGATTGCAGTTGATAATCAAAGAAAGCAGACGGCGGCTGGTTACGACAACTGCCACCAAAGTGGCAGAGAAAGCTGCTTGCCAGCCGCATCCTGGCCTTATCCTGCCTGCCGTTGTCCTCCTGCCGCTGTCTGCTTCGTTTATGCAACAATTAAAATTCGCAATGAGCGTGATTGTAAATTAAAAGAGATAAAAGAATATGTCACATGTGTGCGGGCTTCGCTTCGTTTTTTTACGCTTTTTTCTTGGGCGCCGCATGAAATATGTTGGCTGGCTGTTATTTATGATTTCCGTTGATAAATACACCGATCGCCACGCCCCGGTGCATGTGGGCAAACAAAAGGCGGAACCGCTGAAGCTATCGAGAGCATGCAACTTCCTGTAGGTATTTTTTAGCAGCAACTGGTTAACTTTAACATTAACCCGTCCACTGAAACAGCAACTTAGTTAACCCCCAAGATGCTGTCCCTGCTCCAGATCCTGTCGTTTCTCCTTATAGAACCTGCATCTGATGGCCGCCGGCGAGTCGTTTTCCTTAACTTTTAATTATTTCGCGAAATGCGAAAACGGGAATTGCATTTCGAGGCAGCTCGAGACACGAAATGCGAAACTCCGAGCTGAAGCTGACCCCCTTTTGGCCATCTCCCTCTGGCGTTTATTTTATTTACCCAGCGCTATGCAATCTCGACTTGCAGCCTTGTAAATCAGTCAGTCAGGAGGAGCAAGGTGAGGGTTTCCCCCTGCTGCCACCCATCCTTCGTCCTGCCAGCATATTTGTTTTGTTGTAAATCACAAGGAGCCACGGCGAAGCGCAAAATGTTGCCTGCTTTTCTGGGTTTTCCGTCGTCCACCACTACACATGCCACTTTACACCCAACGCAAACACGATTTTCATTTGTATAGTATATACAGGGGGGTGGAGAAAGGGGCGCAGGGGGGACAGTGTTATTTATGCAGACCCTATACCTCTCTATCTGCCCACGCCACGCCCCTTTGCCATCGAAGAGGCAACGCGGATTGCTTGTTTCTCGTTTTGCCATATTTTTTCTTTTGCCGCTGCTGCTGTTGCTGTTTAACAAAGCGCATAAATTCGCTTGCAACTGTGTCCTCAGGGCCGAGAGGGGGGTGGGGGGCGGTGGTGGGTGGTCTTTGCTGACCTGCCCAGCTGCATCCCGCCCCCCGCCGATCAGAAAAAGTGTTCGTTTCGGCTTGCTGCGCTTTCTCATCTGCCTTTCGCTTGTTTTTTGCACCCCATCTTGTTTGTTTGCCAGTGAGCTGGTCAAAACGATTTTTGCCTTGGCTCGTTGGTAACCAACCCCTCAGCCCCCCGAACCCCTCAACCCCCCTAACAAAACCAAACCGACCCCTTAACCATATGCAAAATGTTGCTTTTTCTTGCTTTTCCTGTTGCCTTGGCTGTGTTTTTGCCCCTTATCTGCACCTCCTCCTCCCGCCGCCCATCGCTAAATATAATAAAAAATAACGCTTGCAACTTAATCTCTGACAGCTCGTTACCCGTTTGCATGAGCACGATATTCATGAGCTGCTAAGCTCGAGTTACAGTTACTTGGCTTTGGCTTTGGCGTTTGAATCACGTTATATGCAGCACCATTGCAATATGCACCACCAAATCGCTCAATGTTTGTCACAGATTGCTGATGTTTCACCTGGCGCTTAAAGCACAATTTATTTATGCATTTCGCACGTTTGTGCAGCTCATGTGACTTTGACATTTCGATTGGGTTACTCACTGGCGAGAGGGGGAGGGGTTTTAACCATGTAATAAGAGAAGGGTCAGGAGCAGCAACACCATTCCCGACTGCCATTTAATTTATATAATTATCAGCAGTGCCAAAGGGGTCAGCTGCGCACACGATAAGCGACTTTCAGTTGAGACCTGACACTCGCTCGGCGGATTCGTATTCGGATTCGTACTCGATAAGGCGGCTTTGGCCCAAACACACACACACACGCGCACAATTAGCGACCGGGCTAAAACCCACACTCACACACACACACACGCGTGGCCATTACGCATTCATTGGTCCGCGGGGACTTCATTGTTGCGGCCAGCAGCTGCGTGCTGCCAAAACCAAATGAGCAATTGACTCCGGCCGCCCAAGGCCCACCCACCCACCAAACGACCTTCCTTCCCCAGTGGGAAACCCAGAGAACCCCCCCCCCCCCTCCCCCGTTTGCATTATCTCGCTCGCTGGCCATTTTAATGTGTCGGTTTGTAAATAATTGCAAAAAACACATAAATTATGTATTTTAATTTACATTTATTTTACGCGTATTTTCAATGAAACTGTTACTTGGCCGCAGCTCAGCTCCGCTCAGCTCAGCGCAGCGCAGGCCGCGACGCCAACAATGTTAATTTATTGTTGCGTTCCCGATTCTTCCGCCCTGACATTAAATAATTGTGCATTTATATGATTTAATTTGTGGCCACTGGCCAACGGTCGGCGGAGCGGAAAGCAGCCGAAAGTGGCGGAACGGGCGGCAGCGGCAATGTGCCGCCGGCACTGACTAATTGCAAGGACGGAGGAGGGAGGAGTAAAGCGTGAGGAGTGAGGACCTCCCTGTGGTGTCACACATTTCGGTTTGACTCACTCGGATCGAGGTCATTGGGTTAGCAGCAGATCGAATGCACGAATGCTCCCCCGCAACTGAAAATCAGGATGCACTCTGAATTTGTTACAAGTGTTTAAAGTATTTAAATTATATTTTAAAATGTTTTAGAAAGTATTGAAAGTATTTTAGAAAATATTACAATTATTAAATACCAAAAAAAAACCATATAAAATTTTTTTTTTTTTAACAATTTTTCATAATTTATATTTTCAGTGTATAAAAATGTTATTAAACTATTAAAATCTTTAAAATGGTTTAAAAAGTTTAAAATTCATTAAATGCCAAGGGACGAAATAAGATTTTTATTTTTAAAGGATTTTTCTGGTTTAATTCGGAACCCTTCCTTATCCCTAAAAATTCAGTATTTTCTTTACCATATTAACAGAAAAATCAGAATAAAAAGTGTTATACCTCGAAGAGCTCGTATTGGTATTCAAAACAGATAAAATTAAATTTTTGTAAATTAAAACAAGAGGGAACGCTATAGTCGAGTGCCTCGACTATCAAATACCCGTTACTCAGCTAAAGTCAGCAGTCTCAAGCAGGGCAAACCAAGCAGCCGCTTCAAAAAATTAAAAAAATTTCTTCTACATTTCGGTAGGCGTTAATAACCCAAACAAAATTGCGTTTACACTTTTGCTCTAGCTTTAAAACTATGGGCGCCACAGCTTTTCGCGGTTTGTGGGCGTTAGGGGGGGGGGGGGTTTCCAACTTTGGTCTATCAATATGTATTGATGAAACGAATACACATTGCTTTTCCCATTAATATAGCTTCAAAAATGTGGGTGCCACAGTTTTTGCGGTTTGTGGGCGTTAGAGGGGGCGCGGCACATCGGCGTGAAAAACTTGCGCTGCGTATTAACCCCTACAATCTGCATGCCAAATCTCAATCTTCTAGCTTTTATAGTTTCCGAAATCTCAGCGTTCATACAGACGGGTGCCAAGCTTTTTTGGCGGTTTGTGGGCGTTAGGGGGGAGGGGGGGTTTCCCACTTTGGTCTATCAATATGTATTGAAGAAACGAATACACATTCCTTTTCCCGTTAATCTAGCTTCAAAACTGTGGGTGCCACAGTTTTTCGCGGTTTGTGGGCGTTAGAGGAGGCGTGGCACATCGGCGAGAAAAACTTGCCTGCGTATTAACCCCTAGAATCTGCATGCCAAATCTCAATCTTCTAGCTTTTATAGTTTCCGAGATCTCAGCGTTCATACAGACGGGTGCCACAGTTTTTCGCGGTTTGTGGGCGTTAGAGGGGGCGTGGCACATCGGCGTGAAAAACTTGCGCTGCGTATTAACCCCTAGAATCTGCATGCCAAATCTCAATCTTCTAGCTTTTATAGTTTCCGAGATCTCAGCGTTCATACAGACGGACGGACGGACAGACGGACGGACAGACGGACGGACAGACGGACAGACGGACAGACGGACATGGCTAGATCGACTCGGCTAGTGATCCTGATCAAGAATATATATACTTTATATGGTCGGAAACGCTTCCTTCTACCTGTTACATACTTTTGCACGAATCTAATATACCCTTTTACTCTACGAGTAACGGGTATAAAAAAAAGTCATAATGGTACCCCTTAAATAATTTTTTAAAAATTGTACAAAAATTTATTTTTAGGAAAAATGTTTGGGATTGTTTTTTTATATTATTAGTTACTCAAAACAGACGTTTTTAATGCATACGACTCGATTTAACAAAAATACGCTTGAAAACCCGCTATAAAACTGCATTTTGTTGGTAAAACTCAAAAACTTAAAACTTAAATGTAGTAAATTTAACAGTTAAATCCTGGGCCTGTTTTAATGTGTAACCACCTTAAACTGATATCTTGCCACAAAAACAAGACCGAAATACACCAATAATTTGGCTCTGGAAAGGCTGTTGCAAGAGGGGGAGTAAGCAAATAAATACATGATGAATGTGCAGCCGCAGAGGCTTTTCCTCCAGCTTCCACTTGCATTGGCCATTCGGAATCTGTGTCGGATTTAATTTGGATATTCGAAAGGAGCATTCGATTCGATTCGAGTCACAGCTGCAGATTAGCCCGGCATTTAGCACCGCACAGGAGGCTGCAGCTCCTCAACCCGATCAATCGAGCGGCAGCAAGGCGGCAAATGAAGCGTGTTCGGCTTCTGGCCAATGATGCTGATGTTCTGGCCACGATGGCCCTGACTTCGGCTGGAGGAGTGGCAAAATTACTTGCAAACAAATAGGTATAAGTGGAAAGTTTCTCAACAATTTTTGCCAGCGCCGCTCGTCTCCGCTGGCTGCTGCCACATGTAAGCCTTGGCGGCAAAGGCAAAAGTCGTTAAAAGTTTATGAAAGTCAAACAGAGGAACGTGCTGAATGGAGGAGCCAGCAAGGAGCGAGACCGGGGCAAAAAGAATGAAGACCAGAAATTTTTATAAAATAACTAAGCGCAACGAAACGTGGCCCGTTGGTCAGTGGCGACTGGTGAATGCTGGATGGCGAATGGCGAACGGAGAGTTCCGCCCGGACAGGCAGTCATGTCGATGTCCATGTCCCTGCTGATTATGTCCTTCCTCCGGCCAAACAGTTTCCAGAGTTTTCCACTGCTCTCCGATTTGATGTTCACTATTTGCCGGCTCCAAGAATTCCCAAAAATTATCTCATTTCGGAGAAGGAATTTTAAAAATGTTTCGGGTATTTTTTTTTTACTTTGCCTATGCTTGAAGATATTATTTATTTCGGTAAGCCTAAACATAAATTATTTAGCTGAAACAAGAAGGAAAGTCTTATATTATTACCATTCTTAAAATTTATTCACTTAATTTAAAGATCAGAAAAACTATAAAACTAAAATAAAAATTCCTAAACATGTAATAATATATTTTAAAATAATAATATTTTTTTAAATTATTTATTTACTTAATATTATAATATTTAAAAAACCTTTATAATAATGTAAATATATTTTAAAATAATATTATTATTTTTTAATTATTTATTCACACAAGTTATTTAAATAACTCCAAATTAAATTACTAAAACTGTATTAATATATTTTAAATTTAACTATTATTTAGTTTACTTTAGTCGACATATAACACCATTAAAGATACTTTGGCCACTCAACCAACCCCAAATTTTGTACAGAAAATCTCTGTTCGCTTTCTCACATTTCCAATTCAAGGTAATTTGAAAGTCGCCACTATTCGGATGGAGTTTTTCCCCGATTTGCGTGGAAATGTTTGCAATTTTTTATAGAGCGCCGCAAATGCTGGCCATGCCCCGATGGCAAACAACAATGACTCGTCGGGGGCTTGAGTACGTTGTCAAGCGCCATTTTCCGCTTGCAAAATGATTTGATGGCAGCGGCGCTTCCGCCTCAAGTCGTCCTCGTCTTGGCCGTTTCCGGCTGCGGATACGGAACGAAACCCGCCACTCCTCCCCCTAATCCCCATCGTTCCGCGCTGCTTGCGCTGCATGCCATAATCTTTCATATTGTGCGGCTGCCATGTCAGTTTTTGCATTATATATAGATATAGTAAACCCCCCAAACGGTCAGGGATGAGTTGCGAGGAGCTGGAGAGCCCAGCATTATCAATTTGTGCGCCCAACTTTGTATTTAACTTTTGGCTTTCCACTTTCTTGGCCATCAAGTTGCCCCCGGTTTTGCCCAACCTCCTCCTGAGATCGATGGCCATGTCCCCACCTGGTTGATGGTGGATTTTTACTTCAGGATTCTGGCTGCTTCGCCGCTCGAGGGCCGCACCCATTTTAATTTGAACTGTCAAAGCCGTGCGTTGAAATCATAAATTTTATTAAGCGCAGCCGAGCGGCCATTTTGGATGTGGAGACCCTGCTCACGGGCATCTGTATCCCAATCCGGCGACTCATCCCAATCCCGGCCCACGGCCCTCATCTATTAGCCGGACTGCACGGTTTAATAAAAAAGTTTCGGCGTCGCTTAAGTGGGTTGGACAAAGGGCGCTGAACGGGCGCCGAGGTTGCGGTTAATACACAAGTATGTATACGGTATATATAGCCAGGGGTTCTGGAGGTGAGAGTATCTCCCCCCTTTTGTAAACTTTTTTAATGCAGCCATTTCGGGGAAGGGGAGGGGGGAGCAGGCGCTATGGGAAGTTCGGCTGCCTTCTAATAGAGTCGTAATAACTTCATCATTATTGACGCATAAAACAAAATTTATTTATGCTTGCCGAGCCGCTTTTCGCTCTAGCTTTCGCTTTTGCTTTAATGCAATACAGAAAGCAGACAAAATAAATGCTTTTATGTGCGTGTGAGGGGGTGGAGACACGCCTCCTCTCCCTTTGGGGGCGTTCATAGGCTGGTTTTTTATGGAATACTTTTGGAGAATTTCGGTTTCTTTATTTCTTTGCGCATTTAATGAACTATGATGAGGGTCGTTCGTCCCTTTCCAGTTCCCATGGCATCGAAATCAGCACCCTTTTCGATTTTATTGAACTTTTTTTATTAACTTTCGCATCAGTCGCAATTTATTGCCCTTTTTTGGGAGGTTCCTGCTCGTCTTAATGATAATTTCTCAGCATTTGAAGGAAGCCGAAAATGTTTTGTAATTGCAAAGAGCGCTGGGAAAATTGTGGGGTTTATTTATGCATATTTGCGGGGGGAGAAACACCCATAGAAATATATGTGAAAGCATAAATTTACAGGTGAGCATCCCCCAGCAAAACGAAACAAAAACCCCAACAAGACAAACTTAACTAACTGTGAAATTTCTTATTGTGATTGCGTTTGTCATTGCGTTAGTTTACAACTCTGCACAGGTGTATAAAGTACAGGTGTGCCACCCGTAACACCCACCCACCCACTCACACACACATGACAAGCGTCGCCTGCCACAAGTTTCTTTGGAATTTCAAAGACATTGACTGCACATCTCTAAGTTATGAAAATCTGTGCGAGAATTCTCTTAGCTAAAGCGCATTGAACTGTGCAAATTGCGAGCAATTTAATTTTTTCTCGCTCTCTGAAGGAATCAGCTATAGCTGGGATGCCGTATCCTATATCCCCCATCCCCCGTAACCCGTATTCCGTATTCCCTATTCCGTATCCGGGCCACATCCCATTGGCCCACCTCTCACGCAGTTGCCCCGCGGGAGGTTGCGAAAACTTTGCGTAATACCAAAAAGTGCTGGCAGCACATTTCGAGTGCAAACTTTATATTAGAGTTGAAGTGCCACACACACTCGCACTCGCACACTGCCACAGTGCCGTACTCTGGCAAGTAAGTAGAAAAGTGGCAAAAGTGCAAGTACGTGGCTTGGCTTGCCTTGGGGTGGAACCGAACCCCCCAAAGGTCCCCCTCCCGAAAAAGACCCAACGACGCCCCTTCGCGACCCCTCGCGTTATTTATGAGTTGCGTATGCTATAACGAACTGCAGCAGGGGCAGCCAATGCACACCGAAAGAAATCAGATCTGGAGTAGTGATCGATGGGTTAGCATTATGTTTGCAGAACCAAAATATATCTTACACATAGAATAATATATTATGGGGATGTTTGTAATGCAACAAAAGAAAGTATAGGTAGTTTCCTGCATGTTCTACTAATGTTAATGCATTTAAAAAATACTAGATTAAATATATAAAAATCTATAAAAAAAAGCTCCTTATAAAAGAATAATAACTATGGTATATAAATATAGAAAAATGTCTGGCGATTTTAAATCAATTATAATAGTGCCTAAAAGTATGCTAAAAAATATATATGTTATATATTCATTGGTTTTATATTTTGTTGCATACTTTTAGACATATTCTAAAAACCCAGTGATTATCTGTAGCATTCTCCTTCTTTTTAAACTTCTATAATTATTTTTTCCAAATTTATTTTTCCGAGTGCCTCAAAGGCAAAAGCACAAAAGCGCAGCACACAAAGCAATGCGCCAATATGACAACGACAACTGCGTGAAGCTGTTGGCTGAAAAGTCCTGCAAGCGGAGGACCAGTGCTCGCAATTACAGAGCACAAGTCATCGACTTGCGCAAAGTTCAGCCAACTTATGATACCCGGCAGCAGCAGCAGCAGCAGCGATTCCCCGCTCATTCGTCCCCTTTCCCGCTTTTCTTTTTTGCCTGCATACTTTTTCCGGTAATTCGAAAATATTGCGAATTTCCCCTCAGCTGCATTTCACTCTCGCGAATCGCAGGTAGTTGTCACGGAAACGGCCACCTGCTGACACCGCCCACATGCAGGCCACCGCTAACCAGTTGGACGGGGCGATGAAGTCGCCTTTGCACCTACTTGCCAGTGGCAGCAGGAGGCCCACGCCCCTTTTGGCCGTCCTTTGACACGCTAGCTTGCGTTTTAAAGGAATTAATACACTTTCAGCCATTTGCCGCCCAGCGCATTTACCTTATTGCCCCGTCGTTTGCCTTTGTTGCACTGGCACCCTCCAGTGCGTTGAGCATTTGTAATATATGCATTAAAAAACTTGTTTAAAATTTTATTTAAAAAAATTTAAATATGTATGTTATTTGTTTTTATTTTAATTTATCGATTTTGGCTGTTTTTCATTTAAGTAGAAAAAGGACAAATTGTCCTAAAAAAAATTGCATCACGAAAAATGTTTCACAAAAATTAAAAAATAATCTAGAATAAAAGAGATAAAATCTATATAAAATAGATTAATTTATTAAATGCTGTTGAATATCAATAGAAATATTTTTAGAGGCTTTTTTACTTCAGATTTTGGCATGCTTTTTATTAAAAATGTGGTTTTAAGTAAAATGTATATTTTTTAAACAAAAAATAGAGAAATAAGTGATTAAATATCTATAATTATGAATATTATAAACCATTTCGCTTGTGTGTGGTTCCGTTTTTATTCCCATCGTTCGTGTTGCCTTTGTGCTCAACGATTTGGCTGTGGAACGTGCGAATTTAATTGCATAATTTCAGATTTATATTTTGTTTGAAACCATTCCGCTCAGTCCCCCCGCAAAAGAGAACCCCCTGTCATCGTCACTATGCCGCTGGCTGTTTCCTTAATGGGCGAGAACAAACCGTTAGCTACTTGCCATAATAACGCGTTGCGGGCGAGTCAATAAAAATAAAAATGAATTTGCAAATTGTGCGCATTTAATGAGTTGCACATGTGCGTTTTTAATTAATAACAAAGCACGCTCGCCCACACCCGCGAACCTGGGGAGCATGGGAACCTAGAGCATGGCTCTGCACACCCATAATCCAAAACCCATAAGCCAGCAGGAAACGGCGTTGGTTTATTAAAATAATTTCCCCGGGTGATTCCGCGGTGCATTTGCATTGTATATATGTACGAATGTATGTACATGCCCAGAATGCCCGTCGGAAGCCAAATATTCCAGCTAAACTAATGCCGACCGCAGTGTGTTCGCATACCAATATTGGATTACTCGGGCTAATTAGGCGTCAACTGAATTTCCAATATCGGTTAATTCAATTTGATCGCCCCCCAGCGAAGGCGTCGTCCCAACTTTCAGCGCGAAATCACAGCAAATTTAATCATGTAAATATAATTACTAAAAATTAAGCCATAAGCTGGGGAGTCGGGGCGCAGAAACACCTGCCAGCAAACAACAAACGGCAGCCGGTTAAGGATAAAGGTCCTGTAGCAGGGGTACCCCCCCCCCCCCCACACACACATAACACCAAAACGACCCAAATTATTTTTAATTCCCCGCAGGATAAGCGCGCATGAAACGAGCAGCCGCCTCCTGTGACTCCAGAGGCCTGCCTTGGCTGCAATTTATCCTGCGTGCTGCGCATATTAACGAAATGATTATGGAATTCATAATTACGCACACACCATGTTGGTCCCACTGTGTATTGTAAAATGCGTCAACACATTCGCCAGCCGCCGGCAGTCGTCGGGGATCCCGCAGGAGTCGAGGTCGTCAGACAATGGGTTTGAGTTCTGAGTTCTGGAGGTCGGTTTCCCCGGCCCACCGCCCACATGGCGCATACGCAATTTCCACCAGCCTTCCTTGGCTGCTCAAATATTTGACGCATACAGCATGTAGCGTATACCATACAGCATATAGCGCGTGATTAAATTAAATGCCAGTTCGATTCGCAGCAGCAGCACAGGCGACACAACTAATTAAAAACGCCCAACAATGCACTATGGGGCATTTGACCACTTTGGCTGGCCAAAACCCATTTTTGAAAAGTCGTTAAAATAAAAAATCTTGTTTGAGGATGTGTTAACAGAACACCATTTAACAATGTTACGTTTCAGGAAATCCGATAGAGGGCTTCTCTGTTAACTTAG
Organism: Drosophila mimetica; assembly: GCA_037075245.1. NCBI lineage: Eukaryota > Metazoa > Arthropoda > Insecta > Diptera > Drosophilidae > Drosophila > Drosophila mimetica. The sequence continues at coordinate 4,419,619 of JBAMCH010000023.1, read as the reverse complement.
CAGCTGTTAAATCAGCTGTTACAAATGCGACTCTCGATCTGTTAAAATTTGACGATTCGCTTGCAGATTTGAAGTTCTTCAAATTTGATTTTTAAAGCAATCTAAGTAAACTTTTTGGATTGGAATAATAGGATGGTGCTATATACTAAGTGTTTCTGTGCTTACACGGTGGAAATCCGTCGTTTTTTTCTTATAATTGAGTGGCAAAGGAAGTGGTCTAACACGCACATTTTTTTATGAAAACTTTATTTCAAATAGAGCAATAAAGCGAGTCCAGCGGAGTCCACTTCTGAAACCAATTGGGATTTGTAGAGTATTTAATTCTTGTCAAAGTCTATATAGTCAGAATCGCCACTTATTGCCACTTTTTCTATAATTTAATTTTTTAGACCATAACCTCAAATTTAGCAAAGGATATGGTTTTGCACTGGGGGCTGAAGAATTAAGGCGTTTTCTGGCTTTAAATTATTTTTAAAATGAAGAATAAATAACTAGCTGTGTCATTGATTAGTTTAAGTGGACTTTATAGGCTGTATAGCGAAATTTTTGGTACAATTAGCAAAAAAAAGTCGTAAAAATGTATGGTAAATTCGGTCATTTGTCATTTTTTAAAAACATTAGGATATAGTAGTACGATCTGTATGAAACTTTTAGTATTATGTTTAAAACGTAAATAATCGCTATTTCTAAAGTTATGTGCATTTATATCAAAAAACAACAAAGTTTATCTGATCGTTCCTATGGCAGCTATATGATATAGATGTCCGATCCGGATGATTTTTATATATAATATGCGCAGGGATAAAAAATGAAGACTGGTAAAGTTTCACGTTTTTATCTTTTAAATTGACTGAGTAATTAATTTAGGCCTATAAAAGTGGTCAAATGCCCCATAGTGCAATGCGACGTGACCGGGACCGTGAAAGGAATTTGTTGTGCCCGAAATTCGATTGCGATTGGAGGTCATTGGCTTGGCCCATTTGAATCTGACCCTTGTCTGAATATGAGTGGCCTCTGCGAGTGTGCGTAATGAACTGGCCTGTCCGCATAATGCGATTATTGTCCCTGGCCTCCGAATATCTGGCATATCTGGGCTGCCTGGATAATTCAATAAATTGCAATTCCATGCTGTTAGCTGTACGCTATTCGCTGCTAGCTGTTAACCCGCCCCACGGGCATTTCAGATGCCAAATCAAATGCACTTAACTAAACTAAATGCGGCCGCCGCTTTCGATTCTCCACCCGCTGCGCCAGAAAGTAGGCAACGATTTGCTCGCCGCATAAATTTCGCTTGAGTGGAAAAGGGAAATTGTTAAAAGGGACCAGGAACCGGTTTTCCTTACCCCTCACCCCGCAAACCGAAACTGAAACTGAAAACTTTTTTAAGTTAATTGAAATTCAACCAGGACTGAATGGCTATGGACAAGGCAAATACCACTCAATAAGAGGTACAACACCTAAAAAAATGATCATAGAATCTAAAGTATTCATACATTAATTCTATAAATAAAATACATTAAAATACATTACATATTATACATTAACACGGTCATTAATAAACTGAATGAATGAATGAATAAACTGAAATTATTGAGTTTCAAAACATATTTCAATAAAATGAGTATTACGTTATTATAGTCAAATGTGTTAAAATGAAATTTTTGGTATAGAACTTACATTAGATAATATAAACCCTATAATATTAAGTTGGAAATTAATACTGCAGAGTTCATACTAGATTATTTAGTATTTTTTCTATACCATACTTTTATACTAGTCTATTTTTAAAAGGTAAACTCTAACTTTTTTAGGTGAATGGTCCACATATCCCCGAAAACCCCCTAGAAAAAGGTTTCAACTTTAGTTTTCGTTTGATCAGCACAGGGATTGCCTCCACCAGGATATTTATGTCCGTGCGTAGGCCTTCTTAAGGGATGGACTTGTTGAATGGCCAACGAATACGCCGCCCACCCTGGCTGGGCAAACAGTTTAGTCAGTGCCTGGCAATGTGCTTAAGTCTCATTTATTTTTCATGGCCTGGCCTATAAAAATTGTAATTTCATTACCACCGACAGGCGGTTACCTCGCAGGTGGGCAGCAAGTGCAGAAATTGAAACACACTTGAAAAATGAAGGTGCCCGTATCCGGATACAAGGATACAAGGGATACAAGGGATACCCGAATACACAAACACACGACCGCAACCAAAGGTGCCGCAGCCGCTGTCTGCCCGCTGACTCCGGGCCTTTTTATGAATTTTTAAAAATGTTGCTGTTTTGGCGGCTGCCGGCGCTGATTTCGCAGTCATGGGCAGCCGTGTGGCCACAGGACCCAAATGCCCGGCCACTTGTTAGCCATTTTACGTTCCGCATTCGAGCGGGTGAGTATGTGGCCAGGGTACTTAACTTAAATGGCATATACACTCCTTGCCGCCTTGCCTCCTTGCCCCCCATTTTCCCCCTCTGACCAGTCGACATCAATTTAAATTGAATTTTCACTTACCTTAGGAGGAGAATGGACTTTGGTATGCAGCCCAGACACCCGGCAATTTACCTTCTGAATTAGTCTAATGTAAAATTTAAACCCGGGCATTTCCTTTTCGCTTCTGGCTGCTCATCTGCTGGCTTATTTTATGTTTTGTATATTTTTTTCCCTCGCTGGTTAGTCTATGGGTTCCGGGGGTTTGAGTTCTTAATTGATTAGGCCCAACATTTAATTAGCAGCGAATATTTCGGTGCCATTGCGGCTTGGCTTTTGAGCACATTCATAATGCTTTGATGGCTCTGATGGCCGGCATCCCGCTTCAATGTCGCCAATTATGCTAATTAAAGGTGGAAGGAAGGCTCAACAATGCGCGCAAAATGTCACCGTTTACGAGCAGGGGTTTTTTAGGGTGGTTTAGGGTGGCTGCTGAAGGCTGCTGGCTATTTTTAAACGGCAAATTGACAGGCCCAAAAGGACCGAGGCTTAAAAAAGGGCTAACTAACTGGGCGGGGCTGGGGTCAATTGACAGCCGGGGCGTAATTATCAAAATATGTAGAAAATGGTTGCCTCTGGGCTTTCAGCCTTCTGGAATTGACAAATTAACATAAGAATGGTTCGGGCCAAGTGATAAACCTGCCAAAAGGATAACGTTTACGTCGGGAAGGCGGGCCAAATCCCAATTTGCCGCATATCTTAAGCCGGCGAGCGGTAACGAACCTGTTGATGAATCAAACTCGAAATTCAAATTTAAGTCCTGCCATGGGCGTGGCCTTGCACAATGTCTGCGTCAGCTTAACGCTTGCTGCACTAATTCAATTAAATATTTGTCTTTGTAGTTTTTCCTGGCAATGGTTGGAGAGGGGGGTGGAAATATGAGGAGCAGGCCCAAAACCCAAAGACCAGAAGACAAAGAGAAAGCCAAGGCTGCCGCCTGACGACGACTGCCTGCTCAGGATAAACAGTCTCCGGGATAATGCAAATATTGTCGGGAGCGCGCCTTTCGCTCAAAAAGTGAGAGCTGCCCTGCCAGCGGCTGGAAGGAATGAATTTATTGCTTTTGGGAATTTTCCACTTGATGGCACTTAATGCGATTTAGTATTTAAATGAAGAGGGAACAGGGAGCTGGAGATGGCACTGCTCCGATGGTCGTGGGACAACAAAGACGATAAACTCATTCGGGCGCATTAAATTAATCCAACTTAATATATAGACAGGGTCCCCAATAATCCGTATAACCATTTTGCATGCACTCGAATAGAGCTATTCCTCGCCTTCCAGAAACATCGATGATTTTTCCGGGGCTGATTGAAAATCGCATCGGTCACACACGACTGCAGTGGCCGACTGACAGGGCAATCTAAAATGTTTTGCTGGCTGCACAAGTGCCAGCTCCTCCGCCTGCCATTACTGCGAAAATACACGCCACGCGTTCGGGTTTCAGTTTCAATTTCTGTTTGAGTTTCAGTTTCAATTTCAGTTGCTATTCGATTGCCAGCTGAAAATCCCCGCACTGATTTTGTGCAAATACAATCGTAATTGGCAATTGTTTTTATCTCTCCTCGCTTTTTTTGCTGTGATTTTTTTACATTTTATTTTTATATATTTTTATCGGATAGTGTAGCATGACAATATGTTAGTTGAATAAATAAATAAATAATTGGTGTGTCGTAAAAAGTGTGTAAAGTGCATAAATCTAGTTGCATTGTCCTAATTAGGTGCGGAATATGCGTATAAATATTTTCATAAGCGGTAACTGTTCCATTTGGTTAACAAAATAAGCCAAGCAGCCAATTGGCCGCTGCATAATTCAATTAGAGCGAAATGCCTGCGAAAATGCATTAATGCTAATGCAAATAGCAGCGAATATAATTGACTTTCCATAATTTCACCGCTCGGCTGGGCCAGCGAATAAATATTAAAATTAACTTAGACTCGCTACCCGTCACATAAACGAAACTAGACGAAAATTATGCACGAATTATGCTAATTGCGTATAATAATCAAAACAAAGTGAAACGAAATATGTCTAAATTGAACCGCCACCCGGTAAAGAATAAATAATTAATATCGTTATGAGATAAAGTAGTGATATACAAAATAATCGGACGAGGTCGAAAGGTTTTTAACTTGGTTTTCTGGGAAGGGAAGAGAAAAAACTTTCAAGGAAACAATGACTAATGGCTAATCGAGGCTTCTTACGGACTACTATTTAACATTTGTTCGCTTATTAAGTTGTTCATAGAACTTACTTTTGATATATCATAGATATATGGTTCCTAAAATTACCCGGACACCTTCATGCTGCCAGCGAAGGACACTCACGCAGGCGAGTCCTGGTGGCTGTTTTCTGTGGAGAGTTCCTCTGGATGCTGCGACCTTCTCAGCCAATTTCGCCTCGGACTACTAATGGCGGTCCAGCTCCAGGCGGGATGCCTCTCCCACAGCCACAGGACCTCGTCCTGGTGAGCGTTTGTCCTTCGCGTGGACTGACAGCAGTTGAATAAAGATGTCGCCGGTAAGTCAAACATGCGCAGCTGCAGCCGCATTTGACCAGCTGCAGTGCGGGATCAGAGTTAGATCTGCGATTGGTGAAACTTGGGGGGTCACTTAAAACCCGCCGCCCCGACGAACTTACCTTCGCCAGATGAGCGCGGGTTTTAGCCTAATATCTAGAGCCAAACTTAATCGATGCACGAACTTACCTTCGTGCCTAACAAGATTGCGTATGTACAAGGACCGAAACTAAGACTCGCTAGGCCCACAAGGCTAGTCGAGCATAGTCAGCGGACTGGATCGAATGGGATCTCTGATTGGAACAGGTGGGTCGGTCGGGAGTGTGTGTGTGCCACTTACAACTAGCAATAAATATAAATATATATGCGATATTACTGGCTGTAGGGATGGCAGAACTGGTAGACCAGCCGCTGCGACCGCTCCGTCTTCTTCATAATGCCCTTCTTGTAGTACTGCCTTATCGACCGCGACAACTTGTCGTAGTTCATCGCCGGCCGGTTCTTGCGACGACCCCACAGCTTGGCCACCCGCACCGAGTCCTCGATCTTGAAGATGCCCTTGCTGCGGTCGATCCACCGGATGGCCGTGCCGTTCACCTGCGGATTGGCCAGCAGCTCCTTGAGGAACTGCCACAGGTGGATGTGCGAGCCACCGCCGCCCGTGCGTCCGCCGTTAGGGCGTTTGGCCATGGCTGTACCGCCGTTCGTGGGCGTGGCTGCGGGCGGCGAGGTGGAGCTGCTTGTCAGAGGAGTAACTACTGCATCTGTGTCCACTTCATCGTCATCTAATGGAAAGAATAGAAAAATGTTGGTTAGTATAAATATATTTAAATATATTTAAAATATATTCAAAGTGTTTTTTAGGTAATAAAATAAAATAGTTTTGTAGAAAACCAATTGAAATTTTGTAGTATATTATACAATTTAAATATTTTGAATTTTTCTAGGAACAAAAAGTAAAACCAAATGCCAAACTTTAATCCTTTAAATTCGTTTTTCTAAGAATTTTCTAGTTTCACAACCAAAATACATAGTGAAACATCAAGTTATTTTTTTAATTATCGCTTTATCCCTTTACAAATATAAGCTGCTGTTATTAAAAAGGTAAATAATAAAGTTTAATAGAGAACTGATACTCAAAATGTTTTAATGGTACATTTAATAGCAATAGATAAATATTCTTTTTATTTTAAAAGGTTTCTTTAAAGGCAATTTTAAGGTCTGATTAGAATTTAATTTAGGAAATTTTTATTTCCCTTTTTCAGAATAGAAACCCATGCAAATCACCTTCGCTTTCCCAGCCGCCCCACTCACCTTCGCTGTCCTCGTTGTAGTCCAGGTCCAAATTGGGCATCGCATAGCTTGCTGGCCAGAGATCGGCGGCCGTCGACTGCGAGTGCGGCTGATCCAGCTGATGCGGCTGGTCGGCGTAGGCCATCTTCCAAATCTCCAACTGGGCGTGCAGCGTGCTCCCGCTCTGCAACGGAACGAAAGAAAGAAAGAAAGCCGAAAGTGAGACATTTCGAATGGGAACAGAGCCTTAATCCCTGGCCAGATCGCAATCTGGACGGCATATCAATTGGAAATTCTTAGGCTAACCAAGTGCATAAATTATGTGCAGTCTCCGTGGTCCAAAAGCTGAAGAGTTGGCAGTAGTAGTGGTGATACTAGTATTGGTAGTAGTAGTAGCAACAAGCAGCGACAACGGCGACGACTTACTTTCACCTTGCAATGTCGTTGCTGGTCGTTGGCTCAGTTCGAGTGCTGCCAGTCCCGCTCTGCCACCCCCTTTCCCTCCCTCTCGCAGTCATCCGAGCTGCTCGTAATCATCCGTCCAAGTGCTGCAGTTTCACCAAACAACCTTCACACATTCTTTCACCTTTACAGCCATGACCACGGTTACTAATTTTTGTTTCTTTGGCGACTGCTGACTGCTCTCCGATTTCGTTCGCGTTCGTTGCCTAAGTCTTTTGTTTTCTGGCCTTTTTCCACTGCACTCTCCACTGCTCTTCACCACTCTCCACTACTCTCCACTACTCTCCACACTCTTGTTCGGTAGCAAAAAGCAGCTAACGAGCCTAGGCGAATGTAATCATTGATATATTTTTGGCAAAAACTCTCGACGCGAGCACATGGAGATGGAATGGGAATGGAAATGGTTTTGGGATTGGGGATGCGATGTGGAGTAGTTTTAGATGCCTAATTGCTGGCAACAGGTTTCGAGTCTTTGAGCTCTGAATCTGAGCTTTAAGTTTTGCGTTTTGCTTTCTGATTTCTGATTCCGAATGGGCCTGTAAGCCGCTCTGGCTGCCAGCCATGACGTCAACACGCCAGTTACGAAACTTGTTTCGTTTTAGTTTTCGTTTCGTTTCGTTTCGTTTTTATTTTGCTCTTTGTTGTTGTTGTTTTTTCTTAACCATTTCCATTCGATTTCGGGCCGTACGCGAATTTCAATTCAATCGCATTGATTGGGCCTCTCCGCATATTGGCTCTTTGCTATTGGCATTTGCATTGTGTTATTGTTTTATACGCCATGGGCTATTGGCCCGTTGCTTTGTGCTGATCGATTTTGTAATATGCCCAACTATTTTGGCACTCGCCCAGTTAAGTCACACAGGCGAACGTCTTTGAGTCATAAACACATATATTTCCACCTAATTCCCTACGTGATTTCTAGGTGTCATTGAAATTTGTTACTCTGGGTTTCTACTTCTTTCGCGGAATTTTGCAGACAACATATTTGTGCAGAACGCTTTTTATGTGTCATCTTTTTTCAAAATGTGACGAAATGTTTCGTTTAATATAAAATTAATTTAGTAATTAAATTAGCATCTTAAAAATTTGCATTTACGTATTTCTTCCAATCGATAATTTCAAACCCGTTGTTTGTGATTAGATCTCCAAACTCTCTAAAGTACTTTTGCTAATAAAATGTATTATAATATTTGATGTATCTAGTAGCCCCATTAAATCAAACCAGTTCACACAGAATATACAGTATATCTAGAAGGCTAAAAATATATTCACTCGGTTTCCCAATTATTGTTAACTGTACCCAAACCACAAGTCGAAATATTAAAGCGACTTTAGATGGAATTTCAAGACTTCTGCAAACCTTATGAAATGGAAATCCCTAGATATTTGGTTGGTGGAACTCACCTCTGGTAGTCGGCGCACGAATTCCTCCTCGCTGAGTAATGTGAGGGCAGCCCCATCTTCGCAGAAGTGCAGCTCCAAGTCGGCCACCGGCGGCAATCTAAACTGGGCCAAGGTGGATCGTAGCCATGCGTGTACTTGGGCGGGCGACCAGCCATTGGGATCTGTATAAAATATTACATATTTTATAATAAGTAGCCCATGAAAGATCTTAACTATCTAAACTTACCCTGCGATATCTGCAGCTCCGCGCAAATGGCGTCCGCCTCACGCTTGGCATGCTCCAGAGCCAGCGAAATCACGGGCTCAAAGTCCCCGCGCACCTCGGCCAAGCCGCCGATGAAGGATTCCAGAGCCAGTGGCTTCAGGTTGTGCCGCTTCTGGAAGCTGGTGTCCTCGAGGCACTCACGCAGCAGCTGGTGATCCGGCTTGGTGTCCTGCAGATTCGGGGGACTCTGCTGCAGGCTCTGCTGCTGCAGCAGAGAGTTCAGGTCGATCAAGCTCTCGATGTCCGCATCCAGGGGCTCCGCCTTGATGCTCTCGCCGCAGGAGGAGCGCGGCGAGGGTGTCTCACAGTTGGATTCGGGAGGAGAGGGTGGCAGAATGTGCAGCTCCTGTTTGATGCTCACCGCCTCCAGCGAGGGAGAAGGGCTATTCAGGCTATCGTAGCTGCCGCCGAATCTGCCAAAGCCGTAGGCCGCGAACTCCGACTGCAGCGGACTGGACTGCGGCGAGGGGTAGGCGCTGTGGGGGTAGGCGGGCGGCGGGATCAGCTGGTGGCTGGAGGGGATGGGATACGGAGCCGTGGACTGCTGCTGCAGCGGCTGACTGTCCCAGGCACACTCGACCTTGATCTGGGGGGCGTTGTACTGGAAGACGGTGGTGGGAATGGGGGCGGGGGCGGACTCCTGCGGCAGCAGCGACAGGTCAAAGTTGTCCGCGTAGGCTGAGTACTGATCCGGCGGCGTCTGGGCCTGGAACTGATGTGGCTTCAGCTGCGGACTGTGCGGCATCTGCGGAGATAGAAAGAAAGTGGTCCAGAAGATAAGTACACGGTGAGAAAAAATATTACTGGGTTTTGTCTACTAATTCACTAGTTTTCCCTCAGGAAAAATATATTTTATATTTATTTTTTGTCTATAAAAAATTCTTATAAAATTACTAAATCTTTAAAAAATCTTTTTAAAAAATATTTCTGATTTTTTACCTCACCAAAAACATATTTTAAAAATGAAAATATATCAGTTAAATAATAAAGATTTGTATAATCTTTAAAAATATTTTAAAATCAACAACTAGTATTTCTCTCAGTGCCCCTACAAGAACTGGGAGTTACCAAAAAAAGAGGGCCAGGCTGCTAATTGAAAATCCAAACACTGCAGGCGCCATCTTGCCCCGGCCCCTACTAATTATCCAGCGATCTGAGCTGCCAAATCGCGGCCACCTGTCTTAATTATCACGCCCATGAAAGTTAATTAGTTTTATCTGCCCGCTTTCAGCTTCCAGCTGGAATTTGCGTATGTGCGGCCGCCTTTCTAATTCGCACTCGCAGCAGCCACCTACCTGACAAAGTATGGAAATTTTCGGATCTGATTCGGTTCTGATTGAGTTGAGCTAAGTTGAGTTGATTTGGGGACTGAGCTTAACCTTAGTTATCCACCGATGATGGCGGTAGTTCGGAATCGGAATCGGAATCAGAATCGAAATCGCAATCGAAGCCGACGAGGCAAGAGCAAGAGACGTACTAAGCCCGGAGTGGCATTGATTTTCTCATTTATCAAGCTGCGATTTTCGATTTGCGACTTGTGACGCCACAGAAGGCAGCTGCTGCGAGGAGGAAAAAACCCAAAGCCCCCGTGGACCAAGGGGGTGTGTGTGCTTTTTACGAGCGGCCAAACAATGACTAGATCAAAATCAAAGCGTTCTCTCGGCTCTGGGCTTCACAATCCCACACAGCCGCCGCCTAGCTAGCATTTTGTTTATTTTTCACCCCCCTTCTTTTTTTTTTTGTATTTATTTGCACGGCAGCGTCATAAAAGAAGGCTACCAATTTTTACCTCCGACAAACTGGTTTTTCATTAAGCAACTCAATGCAGCAGCAGCAGCGGCGGCGGCAGCGAGGGAATAGAGTCAATATGGCTATGCGCTGTGCGCTTATTATTAATAAAACAGCTCATACTGGATTTTCCGACTACATGGTACTTTCGTGGCCCGCAGATCGCTCGGGGGGAGGCAATGGGAGGCCTGACTGCAATAATATTATTGCCTGCGCTCGACGACGCCATAATTCTAACTAGTCACGATGTTATTACAATTTCTGTGTTTTAATTGCTCGACAACGGGGCGTATGAGTGATTTCAGTTCGCTTTTCTCGCCTGCCCGCTAATTGCCAGCGCAAACATTTCGATTTCGCCTTGCGTAATCTGCATATTATTAGAGCGATATTCCAGTGTACTGCAGGGTACTTCACCCGAAACCGAGATCTTGGGCTGGCGGTCAAAAGCCAGAAGTGCCAAGGAAAACCTAGGACATGATTCAGCAGCTGCAGCCAATGACTCATAAAAAGATGGTGATTTCTGGGCAAAAACTGCATAATAAATTGCGCTGCTATGGGCCATTTATGGACCATTAAGGGCCAGGCAGGCTGAAAAAATGTCAACTAGTTAAGGGAGTTTTCTAAAAATTGATTGAAAATAAAAACTATCCCTGCATTACATTTTATGGCCCTCACTTGACCAACCACCCTCATAAATTTGCAATAAAAAAGGTTTTTAACTAAATTTTAAGGGAAATATCGATAGATAGGTAATGCAAAATAATGCTAATAAATATTCCCATTCTGGGGGGTCAATAAAAGCGAACTGAATTTGCATTTTTTCTCTTCCAGACTTTGATTTATTTGCCATATCATATCATATGATATTCTCCCACCCTTAGACAAGCCCACATCCTCGCTGCGAATTAGATCACTCGGGTTATTCCATTCTATGGATTTCCTGCTGCTTCGGCGATCTGAATCATGTGCTGTACTCGTAAATTTTAATTAAATCTCGTTCTGCAAGACAAGCTCAGCTTAGAAATACTGACAGAATCGGAGTTCCCAGCGCCCGGAGAGCAGACAAAAGGCTTTTTTGTGGCCAAATCGTTTCTGGCTTTCGGCTTTCGGCCGGTAATATTTCATTGGCGTGTCCGACATGGGGCGGCTGTCAATAAACGCTTTTGTTTGCGGCCAAAAGCTGGAGGGTTTCGGGGTTTGGAAACGGTTAAGAATATGTGAAATCGAAGAACATAACGCAGTACTGGACACCCGCACCCATCGACGTCATAAAATTGGTAATTTCGGCTGGTTTTTCGCTTGTTATCGATCACCAGGCCGAGTTGGTGTCAAAGGCGGGACATGAAAACAATGAGCCCGGCAGCAATTAGGATTTGGAATCGGATTCGATTAACAAGTGGCTGTCAGGTGTGGATTGTATTTTTAGAAAAACCACAGCGCCATTATAGACACATTTAGCCGGCAATTCTATTTTTAAAAAATACTTTACAAAGGCACAGAAATGATATGGCCGCTGGAGTGTGGGTGTTGTGTGCCGCTGTAGCGAAAGGGAAACATGAGAGGTTCTGGGCTTTCCACCTGCAAACAGGATACATTAGTACCCAGCACACTCGATTCGAGGGAAAACTCTTATCGAGGAACACGAACGAGCGGCGGGTGGGTGACTAATCCCGCACAATCGGACATTCAGATGCGATCACATGTCGACTGACACGCACCGGCACCAAAGGAATTCGATTCCAATTAAATTATAGCAATTTTCGGGCAGCCAAAATGCCATAACTTCAAAGCTGACTCATTTCAAACGTCGGCCAAATAAATCGAATATGCCGAATTTATTAAAATTCCAGCTGGCTGATAAAAATTCATTTTCCAGCAAAAATAAAGGACAAAGAGAAGACAAAACAAAAAATAAAATAAAATAAAATAAGCCAAGTCAAGCCAAATAAAGTGAAATAAAATGAAATAAAATCAGAGCTATGATGGCTATGTGGAAATCAGATATGAAGACGAATAGGCCGAGAGTTGAAAGCAAACATTTTGCGGCGCTGTCAAAGGCAGTGGCAGATTTGATTTCCCTTTTAGAGCCAGCAAATTGAAAAACCCTTACCCGAATTAGCAACAATAATATTTGATTTGAGCTCTCACTCTCTGTGTTTCTCTCTTCTCGCTTTTTTGGTTGGTAATAAATTGAAAATACACAAAAATCTTGCGTCGGACGAGGCCACAAAAAAGCAACAGAGAAACAAGTTTTATGATTTTTGTGGCTGGCCAGGCCAAGTCAAACAAAATCAAATTCATTAGAACAAGTCGAAGCCGCTGTCAAGAATGTGGGATATTTATATTGTGTGTGCTTGTGGCTTCGCCTAATAATAAAATCAAGTTTACGTTTTAAGACAAAAACGACAAAAGCATTATTAAAAGCTGCGATCAGATAGCCAGCAGTCGTACCCCGTGCTCATGCTCATGCTTATATCCATGCCCCCCATATATCTACCTGTATAATAAATGGAACGAATGGACTTGGGCTGACTGACTGGCTGGCTGGCCAACGCCTTAGGCGAACTCACGACCGATCTATATAAAATGTACAAATCCATTTAACCAGATCTTACACGGGGCGCGCCCAGGCCCATAGACAAAGGAGACCTTGGTTGGCCCCAGAATCGGAATCAGAATCGGAATCAGAATCAGAAACTGAATCTGAAACCAAGGCAAAAGGTTGCAGAGTGAAGGGTAGGCTGACTTATGAACAGAATAAACAGTTGCAACTGCTTAGGCGGCCTTGAGTGCTGACATGCCGCTGAGTTATGACCAGGTGATATTTAAATTAATTTATATGTATCTTTGGACTAAATAAACAAACTATGCTAATGCCGCCGCGCGGTCTTAACCTCAGGTGTTCAGCTGGCTGGATCCCAGTTGGCTCCGACTGGCGACAATTGTCAGTTAATCTGTTCTAATCGCATTATGGCAATGGAGCTGGCAAAAGCCAAGCGAAACTGACCCGTACCCCTACCCTCCCTCCCTTAACCCGATGCGCAGTCGCAAATTGTTTGTTTAATGAATGTTCGCTTTATTCGCGCGCTTAGGGATTGGATATGCACAGCAACAAAATTCGATATGAAATAGGGTAAATTCTACCTTTTATCATGTCAAAACAAAGCCTATTAATATCAAACTTATGATTCAAATTGATATTTTATCACATTTAGTACTTTTTGAACAAATAATGAAAAGTAAGATCAACATGATCATTATTCATATCATTTAGATCTTACAAGCATATAAACCTGCACATATCAATCTGATATTTTGTAAATTTTGTTCCATATTTAGTACTTTTGGAACAAATAATGAAAAATAAGATCAACATGATCCTAATTCATATCATTTTGATCTTACAGACATATAAACCCTATATTAGGTCAATTTTTTCTCTGTGTATGGTATATGGTACCATATAGCACATATTGGGGGTGCAAAAGGGGGTTATGGCCATGTTGAAGTGCGCTGTCAACAGCATAAGCGCACATACAGCACACAGACAGGCAAAACAAAGATAGAGATACTCTGGCAAATCCCCGGCGGTATCCACGTACAATCTACCAGCTCTCGGATGCGTGGGTTAAGCTGTCAAAGAGACAAGACTTATTTCTGCTTATTTTTACATCGCCCCGTCTGTTTGCCTTCTGTTTGTTTCACTCATTATTCTGTATTTCAGTATCCCAGTATCTCCATTGTATCTTTGTATCTCTGGCTTTTTCGCAGTTTGGTGTTGCTCTTAGCCACTTCGTGACGGGGCAACTATCTGCAAATGTATCTGTAACTCGGTGTGCAGTTCTTCGCTATTTGCATTGCATTTAATTGCCGACATTTCATGCTAGATAAATGGCTGCCAGCAAGGTTAATAAATATCTCGAATGGGTGCAACATTTCAATTATGCTGCATTCTTTGCAGCCTGCTTAATATTCTAATGGGTCGGGGGTTCTGTCGAACTGTAACGACCCAGAATGTTCCGGCTTGGGAAAGCCACCTAACCAAATTAATTAAAGCTACCACTTCGATTGAGAAGCTCTCAAGATCTCCACAGCTCCTCAGTATGCCGCACATTAACCCGGCTGATAACTATTTGGACACTTTCCTCATGGACAAGCCAGTCAGTAACCCACACTCTTGACTGGAATGGCACTTACCATCCATATCCAAACCCATCCAATCCGGGCTGGGACACTGGACTCGGTGCCCATCCCACACCCACACTCCACTCACTGAAGGAATGCGCTTCTGTCTAGGCACTGAACCCTGCAAATCCAATCCAATCCCTTCTGCGCTCATTATGCACTGCACGCACTGACAATTATTCCGTATAAAAGACGTTGCGAAGCCAACTCATTTCAATTTGCATAAAAGCCAGGCGAGATTCAATGCTGAAGTCTGAAGCCGCAAGACAAGACCCGCAACCACAGGCAGCCGTGGCAATATTTTAGCAATGCACTGCGAGAAATTAGGAAGTTTTGGAAGTTTTCCCAGGAAAATGCAATGTATTAGTTATATATTAGGAAATTTAGTAACCCTATATAGTTTAAAAATCTTTTTTATAAAAATAAACTTTCCAGAAACTAGAAAGCATATAATATAAATTGGAAGCGATAGAACATTTTAAGAAATTTTTATCTAATATTTTAAAATATCTATCTTCATTTCAGGTTCTCATATACCCTTTGTAAATTCTTAAAAATTTCTACATATATATTTTTGTATATTTTTAAATAATTTTTATGTTCGGATAAGTGTTAAATAATATAATGATAGTCCTAGGAACACTTAATAAAATCAATAGTTTATAATACGTATGTTAATAATTAATATGAAAATAAAAATATAGAAAATGTGCAATCAGAGATCCAAAAATACTTCTTAAATATGTTTTTCTCAACCCTGAAAAACCAATTTCGTTGAGTGCACTTGCCACAATAATGGCCAAGAAGGGAGCCACACCCAAAAAGTGATTATTATTGTATAATCGGTTTGATTGATAACCAGTCGTTCTGGATGGGATTGCGATTGGATGGGCTACGTCAGGGATAGGGATAGCATGGGATAGGGCCCCCGACCGAAACGAACTTAGAAATGCCACTCTCGATGGATTCTCCTGGAGGGAAAGAAGAAAACCTGACAAGTTGAAGTATTTATGTCATGTCGAGTTTTCCTCAACTCGCTTGTCTCGGTCTTCAGTCGAGTCGACTCGACTTGGCTTAGTGTGGCTGAGCTGCGAAAGCGGCTTGCATTTATAATTGTTGGCAGTAGTATTTATTTTATTATGTCCATAAATATAATGAGAGATGAGTGTAGCTGCCGCTGGCGGTCTTACAGTTTGCAATCTTGCATTGCATTTCTAAGCGCTTCTGCGCTGCTTCTGTGTCAGCGATTGGAAAAGCGCGGAGACATATTTCCATCAAATCAATCAAAAATGGTAAATACAAGTTTTTTTCTTCCGTATTTTCTTTTATTGCAATGCAGGCAGCTACAAGCAGCAAGTAGCATCGAGAAACGTCAAAGAGTTGCGTACGTCGTCGCCAATGGGGCTTAAGTAGGTCCAACAAAAAGTATCTGCTGGATTGGAATGCACTTTCCGAGTGAAATGCCAGTTCAGGCCGACATGGCAGCTCTTACTCGGCGTTTGTGCCACTGTTTGTTGTCATGCCATAGTTGACAATCATTTAGAATCACTTCTTGCAAAATGAAAGCATCTTTTGAAAGTTGCTGCTGCTGCTGTAGCTACTGCTATTGCTATTGCTGTTATTGTAATTAAAGCGAAATGCCATAAGACAAATGCGAAAATGTAACTGGGAGCTCTACTCTCACCCAGTGACACGCATTCGCAGCAGCGAGATGCCAAGTGCAAGATGCGAAATGCGAACTGAAAGATACTTTTGCCGCCTACACGAGATGCGAGATGCGAGAGGCTCCCAGCTGCCAGCTAATTAAAAGCCGCTGCTTTCGTGCCGCAAAAACTGCGCATAATGTGCCAGGCGACAGATACAGATACTGATTGCGACCCCTCACTGGCCGATAATGATAATGGCGGGCGAGAGGTTATCAACTATCAGCTATGTAGTGCGCTACAGCTATGTTTTCAGGGAGATACAGATACAGATACATCTACATTATGTGGACTTACCTCACTCGCTGGCATGTACAGCATTTTCTCGTACTCCATTTCTGGGCAGTAATAACAATAATCGTATCTCGCAGATATTTATTTTCTCAGGCTGTATCTCTGTCTAGTAGCTACTGTATCTCTAGCGTAGCTGTATCTCTCGGCATGCAAAATCAGATGCGAAAGTCTCTCTGTCGCTGTCTCGTTCGCACTCGCGGCCCTCCGCTCTGGCCGTCTCTCTCTGGCTCTTTCACTTGTTGCTGTTTTGATTTTGGATTTGATGGCTTTTCGAAATGTTTAACTAGATTCACTCAGCTTTTTGTTTCACTGCCTCGGCCTTTGTGTTCATAATGGTCTGTGTTTTTGGGAATAGTTTCGAGTTGCTTTTGTTTTATTTTATTTTGGTTTTGAAGCCAGTTTGTTGCATTCACTGGACGGGTATTCACTGCATTTCGTTACTAAAATTTCCACTGGCAAACTTGTTGCTCTCTCTTTCACTGTCTCTCTGGCTATCTCTGTCTCTCTGGCACTTTAATTTATATAGATCTCGGTCCGCTGGTCGACCGTTCGCCAAGTCTTCACGCTCGATTCTGTGAGCGGTACGTGCTGCGATCGCTCCGCTTACCTCATGCGCGAAGCTTTTGAGCCGCCAAACTGGTTGCGAAGCTTGGCTTTGCCAAGAGCTTTGCCATTCAGCTATTTAACCATCGGCACTATCGGCGCTGCCAAGCAAAAGTCCATCAATTCCCAGATATACACTCACATATATATATGGCCAGATGAAATTTATTGGCTCGCATAAAGCGACACAGACAACTGGGCCAAGTTGCAACAACTGAGATTGATTCGCCCGCAGCCACGCCCACTGGCAAAGAACAAAAGAACCGAAAGCAGTAAAAAATGTTTGAAATTGTTCCTGGCCGAATGCACGTCAACTGCATTATCATTTCCGCTTCCGCTGCATAAGTTGCACAAGACGCGGCGACGCCGCCAGCAGCATTGTCCTTTCGCTGCAGGAGCAATACAATTTCGCTTGGCATTTATATTTCATTGGACAACGACCATTTCACAGTTTTTGACATCTCATAAAAACAGCGTCGCCGCCTGGAATCCAACTACAGTGTTATCCTACTTTTCAGAGTCCTGGCGGTCATTGACTTTCTCAAAATAATTATTTAAAAGCCTTGAAAAGCAATATCAATTGTTTTTACTGCAAAAAAATATTTATAAATGGCTTACAACTGTTAAAAATTGTTAATAAGCCATATTAACTGTTTCAACTCAGAAAAAATATTAATAAATCGCTTACAACTGTTAAGAATCAAATATCATTCGGCATCGCTTTCATTTCAACCCCTCATTCCCATCATTTAAACTGCCCTTCAACCGCAATAAATTCGTTGAAATTGATCTAATTAATTTAAATGCTAATTTTGCTTCAATCCAATTTAAATTTATGCCATCAACAGATGGGAAATTGGACTTGTTTAATATGCATTTTGTAATAAATAAAGAAATGACGAATCTTTTCGATTTATAATGATCTCATTTTTTTGTTTTTAGATAGGGTTTGATTTACAGATTAACTGGGTCTAAATCAGATATCCCCAATTGAGGGTATAAAAAAGATGGCTTACAATTTAGCGGAGATGCCCGCCAGGATCTCTGGCCCGCTGATTCCCACCTTGACTAGCCGAGCCGGGTTAAATTGGCTGAGCAGGCGGCGCTGTCGCCTAAAATGAAAGGCATGTCAACAGCAATTGGCACTCAGCAAACCAGGCGGAGATGCAGATGCTCCGCGGAGCAGCCGGAATCCCGCCGATGGCCATCATTATGCCAGATGCCGGACCCTCCGCGTTTAGCTGTGGACAGCCCTCGGCTCCTGGCTCAATGTTCCTGTTCCTGTTCCACTTCCCAATTCCCAATGCACTGTACATATTTTTAGAGATTTTTCAGTTCAAAGAAGAAGTTTTAAACTAGCATAAGCCTTCGAATCTTTAACAAAAGATTTTTTAAACGAGAATTTTTCAAGCAAGTCCACTTCAAAATATTTTCTTTTAATATCAGAGATCCTTTTCTGAAGCACTCGTTACCCAACCTATCTGATTTTAGTTTCCGTGTATCGCTGGGCATTCGATCTGCAGCACTGGCAGCGGTGTCCCGTGATGGACAGCCGGCTCAAAGGAGCGGCGTGCTTAATGGCGAGCTGCAACCGCCGAGAGCCACGGCGGGGCAGCTCCTGATGGGGCAGCATTAACCCACGCAGCTCCGGCTCCGCTGGATTGGCCGGGAAACGTGCTGGAGTGGCAGGACACGCAAAGGCCGCGGCAAGCAGCTGAATCAGCCCCTGCGGGCGGACGAGCGTTCAATGGGGAAATGACGCCAGCTCCACGGGCCACCCGCTTAGATTGACCGGCCGGGGACAGACTTGGCTTCCCGGGGTTTGAGCTACCTTAAAATATATGAAAGATATCCCTTTAAACGGTGGCTTAAATAGGGAAAATTATGAGCTTTGATGTAAACTTTTGTACATATTAAACATAAATCATTTGGAAAAATAATCCTCTGTAATTATCTACCAAATACTTTTATACCCTTTTTGTGGTCACCAAATTTTAAGATTATTACTGAAAATATACGTTTTTTTAGACGTCATTGTGCAAAAAAGGGGTACAAATATGCAGTTTTATACCTCGTTGAGCTTGTAATTAAATTTCCAATCGATTGGCATTTAAGCCTTATGTTTTTTAATTAATAAAAAATTATTAATTCGGTGCTTAGAACAGTCAGTCTTTCAGCTGTGAGCCTTGGTTTGATACGATTGAAAGACTTTGGGTCAACAAGATTATTTTTAATATATAAAATGGAATAAAATGGTATATAGGTTTTCGAAACTCAAATATATGTATCCTCTTTATGGAAAAGCGATACTAACTAATTTAAGTTCTCAAGACCTTTTTACTTTCAAGATTAGCTAATCGAAGCCGCCGCAAAGCATCATTTAATCAGGCTGGTGCCAGATAAATCAGCTGCCAGTCGGGAGCACTGGACATCTGGACGGGAGCAGGCCGCTCTGTGGCTGCTGGATAACCTGCGGCTGGCTGTCGATTCGCATTAGGACCAGTGCTGAGCCCAGAGAGTTGATTCGATTTGCAGGACATGATGTTGGACTCTTATGAGTGCCTAGAGAGAGATGCGAGCTAATGCGACGGAAGGGGCACAATGTGCATTGCATGCGGACTACCCATGGGATCTCACACTGATTGGTCTTAAATCAAAGCAAGGATTAATGCGTTAGTCGAAGAGATGAGGATGTGGCCCAGCCAGACGTATACAAATAGAGGGCCAACTGCACACACTCACTGGAAAGGGAAGCGATAGACAAAGTCCGGGGGAGGGGGGGCAGGAAGTGGGCCAGGACGAGACTCACACATGGGCGGGGCACAAAGACGTGAGGCGTGACAGCGCATGCAGCCGGATGGATGGTCAATGAGACACTTCCGGTGTAGGAGGCCACAGCAGGAGCATCGATGTAAATGAAAGCCGTTTCGCTTAAGCCGAGCACAATGGACCGTGCGCACTCCGGAAGCACTGCATCCACGATGGGATTGGTATTGGGATGGGGGATAGAGTGAATTGGAAATGGAAATGACGGGGTGGACAGCAACCGTCTCGACGGACTGGAGCGCCCAGCAAACTGTTGCACGCCTGTTGGACATTCAAGTAGCAGTCCTTTGGGCTCAGCTCTCCAGAGAACAGTGATGATAGTTTAGACTTTAACCAGATAACTCGTAAAAAATATAGACTTTTTATTTAAAATGTTTTTTTTGTTGTTTAAATAATTTAAGAGATTTTAGAACTTATAAAATGTAAAAAAAATTAAATATAAACCCAGCTTACATGTGAAATTGCTTACTATACCATTAAAATCCCTAAAAAAATACTTTATAAATACAGATTAAGCTAAAGCTGCAAGAAATAAACCTACAATTATCTTTCAAAATATTTGTGATTTTTTTGATAATTTATTTTAATTAAAACATATCATAAAAATCATTTAACATTTCGCTTTTGTTTATTTACTAATTCTTCAAATTAAATTCGGAAAATTCCCACAAACCATGTTTATAAACCAGTTTTTTATAAAAACCAAATACAATTTTTTAGGCGGCTTTAATGCTTCGTTAATAAACTGTTTTTAGGCGGACAAAAAAGTTAATTTTTTACAGACAGCTCTAGAATATGTGAAAGTGGCATGGGTAAAGCTACAGCCACCCGGCAAATCCCATTTTTGTGGCGGGACTTTGTCTGAATCTGAATCTGAATCGAATGAGCGCGACCGAATCGTTGCGGTGTCAGTTCGCTTGGAAATCCGCTCGAAAGCCATTCACAAATGTAATCCGCTGGCCAGCTCAATATGCGGGTATGTAAATAATTGCCACCGCCGTTAGCGATTTGTCCAATGCCCCGAAGGGCACTTGATGCGATTCCGTGCCGCCCATCGTAATCATCTGGTGGGCTAGAGTCCTGCGATCCTGCGAAAGGAAACGGCGACATGTTGAGTGCCGGCTCAATGAGCCGACGCGTTGATTTCAAATAAATAAAAATGTTAATTTTAAAACAGCGCTTCTCTCTCTCTACTGCAAATTACAGTTATTCGCTGTACGTGTTTAATTATTTTTAAATCACGCTTCGAGTCCTTTTCGACTACGTAACTGCGACTGCGACGAGACTACGGGCTGTTTTCGCAGGCTCATCACGTGCCGATTGTCAGCTATTCGAGGGCGCTCGCCGATGGCCCACAACTGTCCACTTAAAGTATTATTTCCGCAGCCGGATCCTTAATTACACGGACTATTTCGTGCGGTTGAATTTGCCTGTTTTATAAATAGTAATTATGACTGAGGGTCTACTGCTGCCACTGCACATGACACACAAAACTTCAATGCATAGTAAATAAAGCAAATAATCGGGGGACTTTAAGGTCGCAAGACAAAGAACTTTCGTTGCCTTCATTTGCATAACTCGGAAATTAAAGTGAAAGGGCAGCCGTAGTGAAAAGTCAAAGGTCAAGCCGACTTTGGGTCGAAATTTATGATTTCGCAAAGAGAAACGGACACTTGGAGGCCCGTGGGCAAATGCATTTGACGTTATGCAAATGACGAAACGAACTCACCGACCAGTGACCACTGACCGTAACCTGATGTCCTGTTTTGTGTCCCGATGTCCTGACAGCAGTTGATTAATTTGCTGCAGCCCCTCGTTTTTTGGGGCCACTTTCTGTTTGTCTTGCTTCCTGACTGCATAATAATGCGAGCAACCTTTTGTCGAATTATGATTTCATTGTCTTTGCTATTTATTAATTAAACCGAAACGTTTTATTTGAGTTTCCGAAACAGAAACAACCCCGCAATCTGTTTGCTCCGGTGGTTAAGCCCACCCCCTCAGCTCGTATTTGGACTACTGACTACTGCTTTTCCCAATCTCGTTTTGGGGTTACTTTGCCAACAACATCACCATCATCGAATCAATCTCCCTCTTTTCGTTTTCAATCAAATAATTAATTGCAAATTTGCGGTTCAGTGCAATCAGTTGCCTTTGACACACGAAATCCCCTTCCCTCGCTTACGAATCTCCCCTCATTTAGTGGGCCTTTTGCCTTTTTGCCTTTTTCGATTGGAGAGCCTGGCCAAGGCCGAGCTCCTTATGCAAACTGGCTGACAGTTTCTATTCCGTCCAGAATATATAGTATAGTATGTGCATCTGTAAATGTAAAACATGACTACTGTACACTCATTTCTTCGTTCTTCACTTTTTATTTCCACTCAGTGGCTGGCTGTGACGTCAATGGCAAGTCACTTGAACCAAATCGTAATCATGTAGAGCTCATTTGCCTTGAAAGCCGAGTGCAGGCAATTGAAAGCTGGAAAAAGAGGCTAACAGGATAGCAGGTGAACGCCTTCGCCTTCGCCTCCTCCTCGACATCGTCCTGCCCATCCTTGCAAGCTGCTCGTCATCATTATTGGCAGCGATGAACGTAATGGCCATTCGTGTATAATGTTGCCAGGAATCAATTGAATTATGGCGCTGCTCAAGGGCTCCCGAGCGACAGGCGGGCAGACAGTGGTAGTCGACCTAGACGAGACAATCGAGCAGCAAATTGCGTAGCCCGAAACCGAATGCTTGACTGGATGTGACTACCTCTGCACTCTCCGAGCTCCGAGTTCCTAGTACTCCCAATCACCTTGTCCGCCTTTGAGAACCCGCCACCCTTGGCCTCCCACTTCTCAATCCCCCCCCTCCGGCCGCACTTATCTCGGCCATTGTCTTCCCCGAAATGCAAACGCCATCCGAGCATATTGAGCATCTTGAAGAGCTCCTGCCCACCACTCCTGCTGCTGCTGTAAGCGCCTTAGCTTTGTTCGATTCGATTCTGTGCACTGGGAGAAATCATTTAAAATCATTAATTTATCATTTAAAAAAAGGAAAAAAGTAGATTTAATAGTCAATTTAAAAGTGTAATAACTAAATTAGGTTTCCATCAGAACCGTGCTTTATAATTTTCAAATCATTAATGATATGTTAGTTCCAAAAGGAAAAAGTGCTTAAAATAGTATAGTTTCAACATGAAATAATTTTTAAATTTGTAAAAATATTTTTTTTATTTTTTAGCATTTACTTGATATATTTTTAAGATATTTTTCGAGAAGGGTATACATACATTTTTTTTTAAAAATTAGAAAAAATTAGAAAACTTTATTTTTGGTTCAAAAAATTTACATCTTCGTATCAAAAATAGCTAGGTTTTTAAATCACCCAAAAATGTCAAAATAAACGTCTAAAAGTATGCAGTGATTAAAGGATAGTCGTCTTCTTGTATGAATTCATATCACTTTTGGGTAAAAATATAATGTTGCATACTTTTAGACAGCTTTTCTGATTTTTAAAAGTGATGTTAAAAGCAACTATCCCCCAATTATCTAGTTATACAAAATTCCCCATAAAAATATTGATACATTTCCCCCAGTGCTTTAGTGCGATCTCATAACGTGCATCCGTGTCCTCGCTATATTTGCATGCCCCTCCCCCCCGTACGCCCCCTAGTTCTTTGGTGGTGCGCTTCAATGGCTTTGTTGTCCCTCGCACCGGAATGGTATGTTAAATCCTTTTTGCGAACAAATTCAATTGTGCTTGTGCAATTTTTGTTTGATAACTGCAAGCCGGTGTGTGTCTAAATCTTTGATTGCCTGTGCGTGTGTATTGCACATGTACCGCATATATATTGTATATATAGACTACATAAGCTAGGTGGCATTGTAGGAAAGCACTTTATGCGATTATGAAAATGCCTGATTGCACCTTTTGAACTGGCGTATTTTGGAAAAAGCTGGCCGATGGAGCTCTAATGCTATTTAAAGATTACCCGCCTTCGACGATCGAGCCCGCTCGTGCGAAGTTGGGCGAAAGTTTGCAGCTTAAGAAGGATGTGCTATGCTGCCAGGATATGCCAGCATGCGAGAGTGGATTGCTGGCTGTTGGCAACTTAGCCACAGTCAATTAAACGCGCGAAGCGGGGAGAAAGTGCGCCCGCAAGCGAATAAAACGAAATCTAAATAAATAGCGGGGGTAACAGCTCAAAATGAAAGTAATACGCATCCTTGGGGGAGCGCGAGTCCTTGCACTGCTTGCCCGCCGCCCTGCACTCCCATGTCATTGCACGCGTTATCCTTCAAGCCAAGGAGCAAAGTTTGCGCCAGCAGCTGTAGCAAAATTAAATAGAAAACGGGAAACTAAACGAGATTATCGTCGAGCTAAAAGAGAGCGAGCTTCGTATACTCTGCTCAAGCAAGGACCTCTGGCAGGATATACGAGCGAGAGTCGAGCAGCTCGTCCGAGCCAAAATGCTCGGACCCAAAAGCCATCAGAGTCGCAACACAGATAAATGAGGGGGGTTATATATAGAGTGTGTGTGTGTGTGAGTTGCCTGGCATCGAAGGTCCTTGCAAAGGCAAAGGGACATTGCTCTGCTCATTGAACTGCGGCTAAGAATGCAGCTCCTTGCGATGGCTGACTGGCTCGCCTGCTTGCTTCCCGGTTATGAAAATGACAAATGCTCGGGAGCAGTGTTGCTGCTGCTGCTGCTCCACTTATAATTAAAATATGCAAATGCTGCCCGGTATGTCAGCGGCAGGACTGCCACATGTAAATATTTATGCAGCCCGCTGCTGCACATAGCGCATTTTATTGCCGAGCCAGCAAAGGAGTTGGCATAATTTGCATGTAAACGCGCCATTTTTCTTGAGGTCGCCCAACGTTTAATTATTTTGTTTGCCAGCTCCTCCGCTATTTATGCAAATGCAAATGTTTTCGCATCAATTTCCAAGTCTCTGTACTGCCGCTCATTAAGCCGGCTGTCGCTGGCATTTCACTCGGATCCATTCCATTTGATAGCATAACTTCCCCTTCCCATCTCGAAACACCACGATTATAATTGAGTTCCGCCAAGTGTTTTGCCGCTCAATTGATTGCGCATACGCAGCGTGGTACAATATTTACGCAATGCCAATTTTTTCGCTTCCTGCGGTTGATTTTGCCGTTGTTTTCCCTTGTTTGCCACCATATTGGTGGGGCATAAATTACGCAATTGATTCGTGCGTGGGCCCAGCAGTGGCCTTAATCAAATTAACCGGTACAGATGTAAATTAACTTTTCATATCAATTGCAATTCAATTAATTAGCATGAAACGCGCACTCTTCCGCCACCCCAGAATCAGGATCTGTGGCCCTTAAAGCATCCTCTGGCCATGAAAAAGTCATTAAGCCTGGCTGTCTGATGCTCGACTCTCAGAATTTTTATAGCACGCACTGATCTCAGAAAAAAAAGGGAAAAAACTGAGAGCAGAAGAACCTGCGAAACACCTTGCGACGTGCAAAGGGCAGCGGAACGTGAACGTAAATTACAATTAATTACATTTTAATGACGCTTGTTTAATTCAGCGTTTACAATTACATACACAATTATGGGGGCAAGGAGAACGGAGCACGGAGCGCGGGGCGTTAAGATGCAGGACACTCGCTCATTACCCCACTTGCAGTGGCTGCACTTGGATGGCTGCCATTTTTATGCACTTGCCGCCATTGAATTTAACAAATTTCGCCTGTGCCCGCTCTTTGGACTCGCAGCCATATTAACGACCCGGGAAATATTTTCACCCCGACCACCCCCCCGCAGACCATTTCCAGCTGCTCTTTCATTCATTCTCAGCGTAATTAACTCGGACCGGCACTTTAATTAAAGTGCTCGCAGAACAATCAAAGGGAATTTAAACAGCGGGCCACGCAAAAATAAATGACAAACCGAAAGGCGAACGGGAATGAGAACGAGACTGAGAACGAGACCAAGGAATGAACCATCCAGCGATTCGGCAGAGAACAATTTCCCTGAAATATAAGCACATTAATTCACCGTGGCCCCGGGGCAAGGAGTGTAGAGGGGGCAGAGGGGGAGGAAATCAGACAACAGGCAAATTAAGGTGCGAATCCATAAACACACAAGTGCGAAGCTATAAAATGCCGGCGCTCGGCGGAGTGTGCCACGGTGTCTGCTTGCCAATGGGGC
Source organism: Drosophila mimetica (assembly GCA_037075245.1). Lineage (NCBI taxonomy): Eukaryota > Metazoa > Arthropoda > Insecta > Diptera > Drosophilidae > Drosophila > Drosophila mimetica. The sequence goes on along the minus strand of JBAMCH010000023.1, from coordinate 4,393,627 downwards.
GTATGCGTAATGCAGCACCAGCTGATAGCGGACGCCGGTCCGCCCAATTCCGCCCTCAGTGTGAATTGTGGCCATTGTGGCAGTGGCAGTACACTGAGATAATTAATTGGGCCCACTTAAAGGCATGTCATCTTAATGGGATGCCAAAAGAACAACGGTTAGAGTGTTTAAAATAAAAAAAAAAATTCTGTAAAATTCCTTCAAACGTAAAATATCACTATGGACGGCAGTCCATGTAGTGACGAAGCGCACCAGGAGAGTGTGCGAAGGCGACTACTATTATATAGCCGCAGAATTGAAAATCTGCTGTAATGGTCCGATCCTCGCGAGTGATACACCAAATTAAAGGTATTCCTAAAACTTAAAGGATTGCATACCAAGACCTCAAGAAAATCAATTGGTTTGGGAGAGAGAGCGGTGAAAGTGTAGAAGTGAAAATTTAGAAATTTGGATCTGTTGGGGCCCGTGGGGATAATCGGCCCCCCGCACTATGTTAGTTGTATTCCTACTGAAAATGCGCTTAATATGAGGGGTCATATCAGAAAATCGGACGCTCCGTTCAAAAGTTATACCGAAAACAAGATTTTCTTCTTCTTCCCAAAATGAAATTTTAATTCTGTTTGTCAGTTTGTCAGTTTGTCAGTTTGTCTGTGTGTCCCAAAACATGGTTTTAAAGTCCTGAAAATTTGATATGATGTTCAACAGCTCGATATAAGAAACTTTAGTTCTACCACTTTTGGAAAAACCCGCTAGTTTAGCGGGAAAACAGCTAAAAATAGCTAAAATACGGAAGGCTGTAACTTCTAAACTACTGAAGCTACAGACTTGTGCTGTATCTCGTTTGAAAGGTATTTTGAAATGCTGTAAGCGCCCCCTATATGTAATTTGTGTAAATGTTATAGTTAAAAAGATATGCACAAAACAAATTTTTTTTAAACTTTTTTTTTAGCTTTATTTTATTTTTCTCAAAAACGGCTCTAACGATTTTCTTTAAAACTTTAAACTGTATAGCCCTTGAGATTCCTTAAATTTTGGTATATAACACATTACTGTAAAAAGTCACGTTTAAAAGTTATTCAGAAACGAAAATGGCCACTTATGCTAGCCCAAAACAACTAACGCTGCCTAAAAGCATTGAATTTAGTATGTGCGTATCCAAAATGTATTTTAGGGTCAAGAAATCGTTAAAATTGTTTTAAAGCGTTCCATTATACAATTCTTAAAATTAATAAATAAATAAATAAATAAGTAAATAAATAAATAAGTAAATAAATAAATAAGTAAATAAATAAATAAATAAATAAATAAATAAGTAAATAAATAAATAAATAAAAATAAATAAAAGAGTAAATAAAAATTAAATGAATAAATAAATAATTAAGTAAATAAAAAAATAAATTAAATTATTAATTAATAAATAAATAAGTAAATAAATAAATTCATAAATGGGCGGTTCTTTTACAAACCGATCACTTTTTATTGGGTCACATTTGTGATTTGCCTGAAACTTTTTTTACGTATACTATTCTGAAAATAAGTAAACACGCGTATCAGGATTTGACCGAAAAAAAATTATTTTTTTAGTTAGAATTTTTTTAGTTGCCAAAAATCGTCAAATTTGGAAAAGTACCCTCTCATTGAAAATCTGTATCTCCGGTTATATGAATTGATTAACTTCATGTCTTTTTCATTAATTCCTCTTCTTTCAAAAAAAAATTTCTAAAAAAAAAATGTTTTAATTTCTTAAAAATAAAAACAAATTAAGATTTAAAAAAAATGTTTAACCATTGCCCCCACAAAAAAAATTGTTTTTATTATTTTAATATATGCGCGTTTTTTCAATAGCCAAGCCATATGGGGACGACTCCTAGTCATGGTATTGGGGTACTTCGACTGTGGTCAAAACAAAAACTTCTGATATCAAACAAAAACACCTCTTAACGAGGTATAAAAATAGTGACGATCGCACCTTCAACGTACAAAAGTTCTGATATCAAATTTTGTGACGAAAAATGATTTTAGATGCGACCAAATAAGTACGCTACCTAAAATTTATTCATTCGGCACGCTACAACAGAAAACTTTCGTGTAGATATTAAATATTTGTTAAAGCGGGTCGAAAGAGTAAATTTTAGGTAGCGTACTTATTTGGTCGCATCTAAAATCATTTTTCGTCACAAAATTTGATATCAGAACTTTTGTACGTTGAAGGTGCGATCGTCACTATTTTTATACCTCGTTAAGAGGTGTTTTTGTTTGATTTCTATAGTTGGGAAAAATAATAATATTAAAAAAAAATCTTTTATATTTTTCAATACTACTGTCTTGTTAATAGTCAGCGATAAAAAACCGAATTTCTTGGATTTTATTTAAACACTTATAAAGCTGTCTAAAAGCATGCAATGTAGAAGCTATTGGGCTTTAAATATATTATTGCATAAGTTTATATCAAGTGATACTTATTACATTCAAATTAATACAAATATAAATATTTTTCACTCAGCAGAAGGAGAAAAGAATTTCTTGGATTTTTAAAATCACGTACAAAACCGTCTAAAAGTATGCAATAAAAAATCGACTGGGCTCTACATAAGTTTTTGCATACTTTTAGGAACCTTTAGAGGTGATTTTTAAGCACTAGATATTTTTGCAGTTCGATAAATGGATATTACATTCAAATTGAGCAAAATCCAAGTGTTTTTCAGTGCACATATCAAAGGAATGGCAGCTGGAAATGGTGCGCCGGGAAGGGAGGGGAAACAATAAATACGCTTCAACTATTTGGCAATGGCGGCTGGCAAGTTTAAAACGAATTCAACAACAGCAAGATGATGCTGCCGAGGCCACAGCGGGCAGACATTAAATTGCAATTTATGCCAATGAGTTCTTAATGTACAGCGGCGGCGGCAGCAGCAGAGCAATTGGTTCCCCCTAATGGCCGCCAACTCGCTTGTAATTTATTTGCAAATTATTATTAAAAGTTTGCCCTGACTTCTTGCCACAACTGCTGCTGCTGCTGCTGCTCCTCGTCGCCGCCTTTGTTCAATTCCAGGCCAGTTCCTAAATGATTCGCACTTAGTTTGCTGTCAGCCACAAAAACACAACCGCAAGAGTCGCAGCCATAAATCAAACAGGAGGCTCAGCATTGTACCCACTGACCTTCACTTTCGGCCGGTTTACTCCTAAATATCCGGAGAATACCTTCAGTTTCGCTTCAAGTTGATATTAACACGCTCGCAATTAGTTGCCAATTAGTTGACTCCCGGGCCCACAGATCCTTGTACTTGGGTGGGTGTTGCTGTAAGTGCAGGTTTGGCTGTGGGCGGTAAGCGATATGGGGGCGCTGATAGCTGCTGACATCGTGGTTATTCAATTAAATGCTCTGCACCAGCTCAATTTCAAAATCACATTTATCAAGCCATTAGTGTTGAATAATCGCACACTCAAATCGCGTCGAATGGTGCTTACATGGGGAGAAAGGCCAGAGAAAATATAGGGAAAACATTTATTATAATAAATAGTAAAGGTATTATAAAAGAATAGAATTTTAATAAATTAATAAAATTAATATTTTTAATTTTGTGATGGTATATTTTAATCTAAATATTTTAAACTCTTATAAAACATTTTTTTATTATGAGGAGATGTAGAATATATCTAATATTTTTAAAATAAATTTATTATATATATTTTTACTTCTTAAAAAAAGGTAATATTAAAATCTATTTAAGACAGCTTATTTTGGAACCCATGATATATTTTCCGTCGGTGTAATAAATCCAAACTTGAGGTAGGTGGTTATGTCAGAAGACACTCGCATTAAAAGCAGTTGCCGCTTTGCTGATAACGAAATTTGCCTACCATTATAAGCAGGCTTGCATTGCCATTGACAATCCCACTAACTGAGACTGAAGACGGCTCAAAGGCTGCAGATGCGGATGCGAGTGCGGATGTGGATGTGGTTGTGGCTCTGTTAGTGGCAGCAGAGCACATAGATGAGGAGCTCAAGCACCGACGAGTGCACTCGAGGCTCGCAGTCAGGCGAAGGCAGCTGAATAACCCAATAAGGTGGCGCAAGATGGGGACAACGAGTGCGAGGAGCTCCGCAAAAACCAATTGTTGGCCCGGCCATAATGCACGGCAGCAATCGCATTAGAAATAGTTGGGAAATCAAAAAGATTATCAGACCGGCAAGAGGGTCCTGGGCTGCGGGAGGGGGGAGGGCGAGAGGAGGGAAGAAGAGCCAAAGGAAGAAGACTAGCTGGCTGCCTGGCAAGAAGAATGGAAAATGAGGACCACAATGGCGTGCTTCGTACAATGGAAGTCAATTTGAAGTGCTGCAAAATCCCAGGAATTTAAATTGTATTCCTTACCTATATTGTATTGCATACATTTTTGATAAATTAGGGGATTACAAAAGATTTTTAAGAAAATATAATCTTCAGTTTTTCCTTTCCCAAAAATAATATTTATTTTTAAGATCACATAGGATATTATTATTTTTGTGATTTTGGATATAAAAACCTGATTTATTAAGGACTGACTATAAAATATATTTTCTAGGAACCTTCAACAATTTTTTAATATAACAATCATACCTTTAAAAGACTCCAAAAAATAACAACAATTAATGAACAATTAAAATGACCTGATCCACCATTCTATAGCTCTCCAGTATCGCATTATGGCTCATTGCACTCCAGTTCCTGCGACATAAACCCACATTTGTTCTGCCCTCTCGCATCTGTGGTAATTGAACTAATGCCCAAACAAATAATTGACCCGCTCGAACTTCCATTCAAATCTGATTGGGAACTTTTCAGCGTAAAATTGCATTCGCTGCCATTGTGCAGCGGATGGCGGTGGATCCTCCGATTCTGTGGAGCCGCCAATGCTAACGTTTGCCACCGAACCGACCGCCGCCACCGCCATTATGATAAATGCGCCCGGAATCAAATGATGCTGAAAAGTATGCTATGGTTTATAAGGCAGCCAGACAGCCGCAGGATCCGAAGGATGGGCCAGGTCCTTTCGCATTCGATTGCCTTGCTCTGCTGCTGCTGCCATTGCCACAAAGAATTAGCGCCGTAAATCGCATTTAAATCGTAAAATTCCCCCAGCCAGCAAGTCACTTTACATGCAGCCCGGCCGGGAAAAAGGAGCAAAGAGCAAGGAAGAGAAGGAACGATGACAGGACGAAGTCAGAGACCGAGATAGAGAGATGGGAAAGCCCAAAGATTTTGATCCTATCAAGTAAATTGCATTTGGCAGTTTGCGAAAAACTTTACGCCGCTGCGTTCGCCATAATTTCAGCAAAATCCGCGCCAAAGCTGAGAAAACAATGAATCAGAGGACAGTGCAGGGAATCCGAGGAGGGAAAAGCAATGAAAGTACGCGGCATTGGCCATCGCACGCCTCATTTGGCCAAGGAGATGACGTGACGCCGATATCGGCGATGTGTTCGGTAATTAGGTCGATTGCCAAAGCCCATTAAAGTTTACGGCATGTCCCCGTATATCAGAAAACACTTAAGCCTCGAGTGATACTTGAAATTACGACTGAATAAAACAAATACCTGGGAACATCCGTGCTTAAATGGCTGAAGGCCACCAAGAACCAAAACAAAACTGAATCGATTTAAAGGTAGTTTTGATTGGGGTAATCTAAATTAGTTAAGTAATTTTTAAAGTATTATAGGTTGGCTACATAGTTCATATTACTAAAAAATCTGCATATTATATCTAAAATATTTTCTGATGATTTTTAAAAATGTTTAAACCAATCCAAGCAACTTAGAAAACATCTTGTAAAAGTTTAACATAGCAATTTAGTTTTTGGTTTCCTTCCTTTTAAGTAATACTAATAATTCAGATTTAAAAATATATAAAATATGTTAAAATATATTGTAAAAGAAGAAATCCTTTTATTTCTCATATTTTTGAGGCCTTTAATAATTTTTTTTATCTTATTGGCAGGACTCTTTGATGGAAACTGGCCGTAACTGGCTGCTTCTGCTGCTGCAATTTCCAATCGATTGCGCCATGTTCGCACTTCATACGATAATGTTGAAGTTTTGCAATTTGCGGCAGTGGAAAGTTGGTCTTTGTGCCTGGACGCTGCTACCTCAAGATTTATAGAATATTTTTTCTTCGCTGCCCGCCGCCTGCCTTTCGCCTCGTTCGCCGGCAAAGTTTCCTTCGATTTTTTTTTGCCATGTTTTTTTCTGACTTTGGCAAGATTTATGCGGCAAAGTCGCCAGGAGTTGTGGAGTGTGCTTGCGCATGTTTCGATAATTTGCGTGATTTTTGCATTTATCCGGCCCAGAAACGAGCAGCGCGAGTGCATGTGAAAGTGGATTTGGATGGGGATTTGGATGCAGCTGCGGAATGGGAAAGAGGAGGATGGGGCATCATTAAAACTTGCTGCCACTACAAATGTGGGCCAGAGCCACGCTCCCCCGCGAGCTGTACACATTTTAAATAATTTTATAATGATTCCGTATTTATTTCAGCTGGCAATTAAAACTGGCTTGCCGCATAAAATATTTACTTGCAATTAGAGCAGCAGCCAAAGCCACTCAAGTGCAGCTCAGCCGCGCCTTCGCGGATGCTCAGCGGATTGTGGAGGCGTTAGGTGGTATGGTATATAGTATATTGGTAGGGGATGAGCGGGAGGCGGAGGGGAGGTGTCAGGGGGTCGAGGGTCGCCATGACAGACACTAATTATGGATTCTGCAATTTGCGACGTGCAGCTAACCGCAAGACATGGCAGCGACACAGGAAGGATGTGCCACAGGACACACCTCACTGCCATTCGCGCTGCCATTTTGCGGTTCTTCGAAGGGGATTGGCCGCATTACCGACCGCCGCCGCCGCGTCTTGGTCAGGGGCGCCCCGGCCCCCTGGAATTAAAAGTTGCCCCAACTATACAGCGTTGCACGGAGGGAAAAGCGATAAATATTACCGTGTCATAGGGGCGAGCTTTAATTGGGCCTCTCTCAAGGAGCCCATTCATTGAGGAACCTCTAAATATCAGAGATTTAGATATTACTTACGGCATTTTTGGTCCTTTTTAATTACTTTTTGAATAACAATGGTAAAATATGAATAAATATATTATAAAAAGTGTAGATAGTAAAGATTTCTAATATAAATATTAATTTAAATCCTTTTTATATAGATACTTTTATAATTATGGAAGGGATATGATAGTAGGATAGCTAAAATATAAATATATACAAAATAAATTAAATATTTTATTTAATTTAATCTTGATCTGAATCCATCTATCTATCTGAATCTATCAAAAACTAAGATAACTTTCTTTTAAAAAAGGGGTTTCGTTTGTATCTATTTCTTCAAAGTTCTCTCTTGATTAAAAACTAATAATATGATATTTTTTCAAGTGCATTTCAGTGGGATAAAGACAGAGATAGCGACATGTTGCAATCGCCCGCCATTAATAAGAAAGTTCGGCGGCTGCCTGCTGGTAATAAGCAAATTGAGATGACAAAGTTTATTGTTGATTTTGTGTGGTCGCACACTCTCGGCAAGTCCATGCCCCGTCTCTTTCTCTCTCACTCACTCTCCCTCTCTTTCTCGGCTGGAGACTGGGCCCCTAAATGAGTTATTTAAGTAGCACTCGCGCCCCAGTTTAAATGCGCTCGTAATTTGCCTTTGTGCCATCAAAGTTTCCTCCGCATGTGTGTACATGTGGCATAGAAACACACTCACTCACACACACACAGAGTGGTGTGGATGTAAGCTATTAATGCGCCTCCTTAGGAGACGGACTCGAAAGCACCCACCACCCACTAGCCACCTTCCGCCCCACGAAATGTGGAGTGTACAAAATGTGTGGCGTACTTTTGAGCTGCTTTCTGTGCTTCTGGGTCTGTGCGCATGTATTTTACTTCGCTAAGTACGTGTTTTGATTAGCGCCCAAAAATCCTATTTCGTCCCGCTTTCGAGGCTCAAATCCGGCCCACAAAACCCTGTAGCGCAGCTAAGGCTAAGGAAACATGAGCGTGGAAATTAACCCTTTGTTTAACATAACTACATAACTACCATTTCAATTCGATAGTTTATATATAATTTTATTTTTCTGTATAGAAAAGGTTTCTATTATAAACATATATGAGTTATCCTTTACGATATCCTAACAAATAATAAATCATAATTGTAATTAACTTTCAAAAGACTAGACAGAAAGCATGACAAATTGTTTAAGGTTTATGCAAATTTAAAAGCTTGACACAAAAACAGGAGCAATTTATTGTATTTAAAAATGTGATAAAATAATATACTGTTTAAATAAATAAAATGATATAAAGCCATTTTAATATTTTCATTATAATATTAAACAAAAAATGAAAACATTATCTAGCGCGGGGTTAAATGAAAATCCTTTGTTAAGTGCCTGCGAAAATCGCCTGTTGATGCTGCAAATTATATAGCGGCGCAATTTCTCATTTCATTTTTCAGATGTCCAGTGTCCAAAGTCCAATGTCCAATGTCCGATAGCTCTTCAGTGCACTGGAATGTCAACAGCTGAATACGTGAGCAAACATAGAAATGGCTGCCATTGACATAACACACACACACTGCAAAAAGAGGGTCCTGGGAAGAAGTAAACGAGACATTAATGCTATTACGCTTGTGTGTTGGTGAGTGTCGCTTGTGTAAAAAGCAACTAATGAAAACGGAAATAAAAACCGCTCGAGGAATGCTGATGACTCTCCAAGGATGGTATTTAATATGCGTAAATGTGTGTGCGAAAGTCTCGTGTGGGCAGGACCTCCTTGTTCCTTGTTCCTTTCCAGTTTCAGTTCCCTGCCAACCCATTTCGCACGCGCACCCAAGCACTTAGCATCAATTTGGTGGCTTGTCCATAAGACTCGGGAATCTGGAAGTGGAAGTGGGGGCAACTCGCCGCAGACAACTAAGTAAAAGCATAAGTAAGGCACATAAATCAAAAATTCAGTGCCGCCTCGCATTGCTGCCTGTCAGTGTGGCACGCACAAATACTCACTCACAGTGCCACGAGTCCTGGCCAGGTCCTGCTCCGCTTTCTCCACCACTCAGCCCCTTCGTCCTGCGGAATTCCTGGCCAGCAAAGCTGTAGTCCAGCCCTCGGGCAGAGCAATTACCAGACAAGTACATAGGTAAGCCCACGGCAAGTCCAAGTCCGAGCCAAACACAATCGAAAACCCAGCTAGCGTGAAATATTAAGGCTCAAGCGGAATAACTGCACTGACAGAAAATCAAACTGTAAACTGAAACTTCAAAATGTGCAAGGTATTTTTATTGTTTAAAACCCTAATAATAGATTTATTATTATTTAGGCCTTAAAACTGCTAAAGAGCTTTTTGAAATTATCAAGTTAATAGGTTTTGCATAAATGTATCCGCCATCATTATAACAAATCACATATAATAAGCTTAGCTGCATTCATAGTTTTGTGTGCCCAAGGGATAAATACGATGCGTGGATCCAAGGGGAGTATTTGGGGGATAAATCCCTTACTCGAAAATAAATCCCTTTTTCCTTATTACGGGCAAAAAGTAAAAGGAAATATGGTATTCAAAGAGTATGCAACCAAGAATTAGTTTTGAAATCCCCACAACCAAACCCAGCATATCCCCCTAATAAATTCAAAATTTTCTATAATTACTATAATTTTGTTTATAATAAATCTGATCAATAGATTTGTGCTTAAAATCATAATCATTTTTTTATAAATTAAAGATAATGAAGGAATACATTTTTTACCCACTTTCGCAACTGGAATTGGAAGTTGTAATACACCCCCTAAATACTTCTCTCATCGTAAAGCCCCAAATTTTTTTTCCAGTGCCGGCTAAGACCCCTTCCCTTGACGCCCAGCCTTATCCTGCCAAGGACTTTGACTCGGACGCCGCCATCTAGCGGGACAGGACGAGGACCGCTCCTTGGCATCCTGTGGAGACGGCACCTGCGGAATGCCGCCGACGCTCGCTGGAATCTCTGTGAAAAATATTTCTATGCACTCCTTCTGTCCTATCGAGCTTCCTTTGCTGCTGCCACAGATCCTTACCCCCAAGTCATGGCCATAACTCTGCCAATGCGGGGAGATATATAAATTTGCTGTGGCCAGACAGGTGTGTAATTTATTGATTATTCCGCTAGATATGCCACGCCCACACCCTATATACACCCTATACACACACATTGCCTTACTCCCACTCACTTGTTTAGACATTTTGTCATCTTCAATTTGTGTCTGTCACTCCGGGCCTTCCTGGCGGCCCCAGATCGCTCGAGGGGATGTGGCTGAGTGTGCGGTGCATTTCCGAAAGTGGATTACAAGCTGAAGGCACTTGTAATCGCTGTGTTAAGCCAGCAGGAGATGGGATGGCTGGCTGACTGGATGCTATTGAACCTGCTCGCAAGTGGAAGTTCCTGGCAGATGCCATCGCCTGGCATCTTCATCCGTGTATTTGCCCCCGCTCCGGATGGCGGCGTTTATTGAGTTTTAATTGGATAAGTTATAGATGCTCATGTTGCATAAATTCCGCAGGCTCCTTTGTTTTGACACCACCAATCGCAAGGACACCCGGAGCAGCAGCAGCACCAGCAGCTGCAGATCCCGGGGGCCAAATTGTGCGGTCGTGCGTCAAAGTCTGGGGAACGTGCAGCTCATTTACCTGACCACCACCTATCCTCGCCTCCGGGAGGAAGCTCAACTCCCCCCCGAGCCCAGACTGTCATCACAATCAGAATATCATTGAAAGTTCGCCGGGAATCTCGCTTAATTAATGCCAACTATGAAAAGCGTTTGCCGAGCTCATTTTCATTATATAAACGGAGCAGCAGCAGCAGCCACTTTGATTTCCCTGGGAAAAAAACACCAAAAACAAAAGCAATAAATATACAAAGGGCGGGGAAAAACAAAGGCGGCGAAGAGGGAAAACAATGGAAAACATTTTACTGGCTTGTCGCTGTCTTTATTGCCGCCTAATCGCAATGGACCGCGCCGAAGTTGTTCTTTTTCCAGGCTGCACTAAGGCGGCATCATCAGTCATGCTACTTCATTATTATCGCTGACACAGCCACCCTATATATATAGGTACTACCATCCCCCAAAAGGCACCCTAAGCACCCGCACTCACTTCCCCGCCTCCCCCCGCTTGTCGCTTATAATTCATTTCCATTGTGCCCCGTCTCTGAAAGTCTCTTTTGATCCAGCAGACTTATTTGTCTTGAGGAAACTCGCAGTAAAATTGCTTTTCCTACTACGCGCTCACTTCCTGTTGCCGCTTGTTGCGCTCCGCTCTCGCTGAAAAGTCTGGCGCTGACGCAACTTTCCCATTGCCATTGTCTTGCCGGCTTTGTGAGGACCGAGAGCCGGCCAAGTCCAAAGGATCGGTGTTAATAGACGCCTGGCTGCTGGACTCGCCTGCAACACGCAGCATCAGCAGCAGAAAACAGGCAGCAGCAGCAGGAAAAGCCTCAGCATCGATGCACTGCAAAAAAAGGGTGAAATTTTAGATAGAGAAATAATATTTATATTTAAAGTAATATATAAACATCTTTGGTTTAATATTTTTCCAGATATTTTGGGACAGTTTATTCTATTAATTAGGTAAATATTTATTTCCTATATATATAATATTGAATATTTATTCAAATTTAGCAAGACACATTTTTAAAATGTATCGTTGTCTTAAGAACACTACGGAAAATTTAATAAATTAGAAGGAGTGCCATACCAAAATTTCAACTCGTTCTCTACTGAAAATGGAAAAACTTTGATATACAGGTGGATTTATATTACGAATACGAATTTTGTCTAAATCCATTAAATTTTAAAAGCAAAAAATACAGATACAACTGACAAATTTTACCCATTTTCTCAAATCAACTCCTAGTTTCTCTCAGTGCATCCGCCCCGGCAGCGAACGCTTCAAGTTGGCTCTTCATTTGTCGCTTTGTGCTTATTGTCATTGCGCCCGGCTTCATTTTCTTGTGATTAATGTCGTCATTAACTGCAATTAACTTTTTTAGTTGCCAGCCGCGACAAATCTTAGCCGTTTTTGCCTGAACTTTGGTCGCCAACTTGACTGGCATGTTGAGCAATGTCAATTTGAGTCCTCCGAGGCATCCTTCACTGGACGTCATCAGTCATGTATGCGAGTGTGGGCGAGCGCACGGGCGACAACTTAATAGTTTTTGCCCTAATTATTTGTCAAGCATTCTGCTAATGGCCTGGGTCGACCTTCCACCTCCCCCTCCCCCTCTCCGACCCCTCAAAGTTGTTGGCCAAAAAAAAGGGAAAGGAAGCGCTAACGAATCTCACATGCACTCGACAACTCATTGGGGAAATTGCTTCTGAATGGCAACTTGAATGGGAATCCACACATGATCCGAGTTCACTTCATTCAGAAAAATATAGAAAGTTCTTTTAATTTCAGAGCATTCGTGTTTATAAAGTAGTTCGGAATTTTAAACTGTATTTTTAAACAGAAAAAGTAATCCATATGGAAGAGGGTCAATTCTACCTTATTTCATATTAAAAAAAAAGGCGATATGATTAATGCCAAATTTATTATTCAAACATATCAACTTGATATTTTATCATGTCAGTTATTTTATTTTAAAGTACCAAGATTAGTATTTAGTATTTAAACAAGTAATGAAAAATAGGATAAACATAATATTTATTCATATAAAAATTATATGAAAACCTTGATTTTAAAAAAATATAAAATTGATCTGCACATATCAATCTGATCTTATGTACATTTTTTTCTGTGTAAGGATCTAAGAAATCTCACAACAAATTAGTGAGGAACTCTTTATAGTGAAAAAATGTTTGGTTAATGCAAATAATTTGTAAAAGTTTAAAAAATATATATATTAAACAAGAAAGGAAGCTAACTTCGGCCAGCCGAAGTTTTTATACCCTTGCAGATCGTTCCCATTCAATTTGAAATTACAAAAATGTTAAATTTAGATTTGCAAGCAACAACGAACAAAATTATAGCAGCGCACGTATTATATTGACAATAATCGATCGATCCTTCCTATGGCAGCTATATAATATAGTCATCCAATTTATGTTAAATTTAATTCGAAATTCTAAAATAATAAAATAAACTTATATTCCAAAGTAGAAGAGAATACAATAAAAATTAACAAAGCTATAATTTTGTTCCTATTAATTTTCCTTTAGTTTTCCGATCGTTCCTATGAGAGCTATATGATATAGTCGTCCGATTTTTCTAAAATTTAATTCGAAATTCAGAACAGTTAAAAAAATTATATTTCCAAGAGCATAAGGTTATATGTCAAAAAACACAAAGGTTATAATTTTTTTTTCAATTATTTTTCCGATTATTCCTATGGGAGCTATAAGATATAGTTAACCGATCCGGCCGGCTCCGACTTATATACTACCTGCAATAGAAAGACGACTTTTGGTAAAGTTTCAGCTCGATAGCTTCAAAACTGAGGGACTAGTTTGCGTAGAAACGGACGGACGGACGGACAGACGGACAGACGGACAGACGGACATGGCTAGATCGACTCGTCTAGTCATGCTGACCAAGAATATATATACTTTATAGGGTCGGAAACGTCTCCTTCACTGCGTTGCAAACTTTTGACTGAAATCAATATACCCTCTGCAAGGGTATAAAAATCTAAAACATCCTTCTTCATTGAAATATTTGTAAAATTGCGTCTTAACTAGAAATTTTAACATTAAAGTAACAACTATTTGAAATACTTAAATATTACTTTCGGTGTTTTAAGAGCCGCGTCTGCTTTTGGCCCAATTCGCGGGTCCCGGGCGAGAGTAATTCCACTCCGGGCAAGTGCACAGAAATGTCCTGCTAAGTACGAAATAAAAGCGTTACGTGTGTGTCCTGACGTGCACTTGCCGGAGCCATAAACTGGCCGACTGGTTCGGGAGTCGCGGCATTATATGCCTGGTACAATATATATCGTAGTGTAAGTACAACTGCGACCCCGGGTGGCAAACTTATGTATTTACAACGTGGACGCACGCGTGCTCCACTTGCTCGCCGGCCTAGAATTATGCTACAAATTTTATAATTTCACACCTAAAGGAAGCGGAAGCGCAGCCTCCGCACCCCCCGCCATCGCGCCCACGAAACGGAAATGGCTCGTAAAACAGCGGCAAACGGCATTGAGAAGTTTTACGCCATAGCTATAGGTGTAGATATAGGGAATGGGAACTTTTTTGGTATTTTTTTAGGGCGGCGGAGCACTCCACTCCACACACACACTCACTCGCCAGCTGGGACTGGCTTGCATTTTTGTGTTTTAACTTTCTTACAATAAAGTGATGTTATCTCGCTGCCTGCCAGCTACTTTGCGGCTTAGGCAACAGGCATGTGGGCGTGGCCAGGGGTGGGTGGCGGTTGACAGGATCTAGGGGAAATTACTCTGTGCTTTATCGTGCATATAAATCTATTTGCTCAGGTGTTTTTAGCTCCTAATATGTTTGTGATGACTTTATTTTGCGTTTACCGCCAGCTTTGCCTTCATCTGGCTCTTGGCCCCCGGCATTGCTTTAGCCAGCTTTCTTTTCCTTTCTTTACTTTCCTTTAGCGCACCTTATTTAGATTGGGGCTGGGTTGCCGCCGCCCAGCTTAGCAGTTCCTTTTATTTTTTTTTTTTTGTGTATATTTGGTTCCAGAAAAGTTGTAAAAAGGTTTTTGGCCCAGGCCAGATGCGCTGCAGGCTTAGGAGCCGCAACCGAAAACATTCCAAGGACTGCCTTTAATATTTTGTGCAAGCGGCCAATGCGGCGTATGCGCAATTTGGTTAAATACGTGACGGAACCCAGGAAAGGCGAGCAAATTAAAAGGGCCGGGGCATTAAGCTAAATGTTTAAAGCACTTAGCCGGCGCATGCATGTTGTCATCGGGCCAAATGAAATATTCATATGTGGGCTTTGGGGCTACGAAAGGGCTCGGCAAGCTTTTAAGCCTTTTTTTAATGCCTCAACTACAACTAGACCAGGTTGTGCGTCCCATCCTTGCGCCCATTTGAGCACTCACACACACGCAGCGGCGATGTCGTCGCGACCACACAGCATTTGCTCAGGGGATTAACTCTAAAGATCTTAATGCCTCTATTTCGACGGTCTTAAGTAAACTTCCGACCAGGCCGAGACCGGGACCGGGAACGGGTCCGGGGACCCAACAACAATGTGTGACAAGTCAAGCAGCACCGAGCCATCGCCACTCCAGCTCCTCGCTTTGTGGGAGTGGGAGTGCGAGTAAGCCCATCCGCCGACTACCCCTTGGTTTTTGGCTTTTTATTTGTGTTTGTATTTGGCCCAGTGTTTGTTTTGCCCACTGGCTCCACTCATGCCGTCCTCTGACATTGCACTGGGAAAAATTCACAATTCCTTTTTAACATTTTAAAATAATTAAGATAACAAACATATCATCTTTTTGGAAAGGTAAAATAATATTTTAAAAATTTACATTATTCAAAGATTTTGAAAACTATAGACTTAGCTATTTGGGTACTAAAGAATAAATAAAAATATTCTATGCCTAATTAAAAATTTTCAAAAATTAAAATTCTGTTTAAAAATTTTAAGATTTTTCTAAGGTAAAATAGATATTTTTTTAAACTATGAACTTAGCAATATTTGGGTTCTAAAGAAAAAAATATAAATAGTTTTTGATTTAAGTATAATTTTTTTGAAATTAAAATATTATAAATTTATAATTATATAATTTATAAATTTTAAATTTTTTTTAGATTGTTATGAGTAAGAATTTAATACTAGAGTTTATATTTCATTTTTATGAAACTGTTATTAAAATAATGTAATTTCTAGCAATTTTAAAAACTGTATGTTTCTCAATGTTTGGATAATTTTGTTAAATAAAATACTATGTTACAAAATTATACCTTTTTCCATAGGCTTCATAGTAATAATACAATACTAGAATTTTCTATATCATATTTATGAAGTCCTTTTAAAATAATGTCATAATCAAAATGGGAAAAATATTAAAGTATAAAAAATATTAATAATATAATTATCCTATACAACTTTTCTATTAACTCTAATCATTATATTTGTTCTCTTCGATTTTTTCCCCAAGTGTAGCTGTGATTCTAGCGCCGCTGCTCTTGTTGCTAAGCCTCAAGCAGCACTTCCGCATCCTGGTTTGTGTGTGTTCTTGTGGCCGCTGGGCCTCCTCCACATCCACATATCCCCGATCTGGGCCACATATGCACATTGTCATTGCCAAGTACCACTAATATTATTTACTTTTCGTTAGGTTGTGTTGTGCCAGCTCAATAGATAAACACGTGTCGCCATCAGCCATTTCAGGAATGATGGGGGTGGAGGAGTGGAAGTGGGATGGGTTCTGGGAACCCCACCTTATGCTTATGACATCCCCTGTCATCCGATGGAGCACATGGCCGGCGGCAGCAATTATGCCGAATTAAGTGCTGGAACTTTGCCTGCATTCTTCTGGCCGCCGCCGCCGTTCAATAAGCCAAACTTTTGCCGAATCGGGAAACGGAAAATTATAAAACGTTAAAATTAAAACATGGCCGACATGGTGGAGCAACAAGAAGCCAACGTCCAGATGGTGCCCACGGCCAGCCGACGAGGCCGGGTGTAATTGAAAAATATAAAGTATCGCCGCAATCTGATTAAAATTACATTTAAATAATAATAACAAAAACAAGGCGGGAAACCGGCGCGGGGGTGGGAAAGGGGCGGCAGCGGCCACAAGCGAATATCCTGTGATGTGCGACAGGCACGAAACTTGCAATTACAGTTTGTAACGCGGTGCCCGGTAAAAAACTTTACAAAACTTTCCAATTGCTTTTCATTGAATTGTTATCGATAGTAAAGAGAGTGGAAAAAACCAGGGAAAAAATGGCCAAGGAAAAATAGAGAAAAATGGGGAAAATATACCTGGTTGAAAGCCGGAAGCAAGAAATTCTTCAAAGGACTCAACCAATTTTTTGCAAGTGGTTTGCGTTTACATTTAAATTTGTCTTTAAACATTTATAACTTTATACTTAATTAATAGAGTTACTTTCCCACTGTCAGAGCTTAATGATTTATTTATAAATACAGATTGATCTTACAAAATATGGGTCGATTAGGGGCTAAGGCTTTGATTTCTTGATGGGCATGGTATACATATTAACAGATGTATGTAATGCTTTTGAACTGACTGCTGACGATGGTAAGTGGTAGCAGCTCAACTGATTTTGTTGCGCAGATAGTACTTGATGAGCTGAATGCAAACCTCGGCATCTTCGGCACTGTCGTGGCCGGCCTCTGTGAAAAAGAACCAAGTATTAGAAATGATAATGAAATTAACCAGTTCAGCACTACAAAAGTAATTACTGTTCGACTATAAACCCCCTTTTAAAAGCCTTACCATTCTCCTGTATGATTCGCTTCAGATTTTCGATGCAGAGAGTCTTAAGAGCGCGCTTCTTGGGCGGACCCATCTTGTGAGGAAATAGCACCGAGGTGTCCACCACAACGTCATGAATGAGCTTAAGGGCCTTCAGATCGCTCTCCAAACTGTGGCCCACAAGCACGGTTTTGGCATGAAACATGGACATCAGCACGGCCTGAACGTCGCGTATATTACGCGTCTCCTTCGAGAGCATGGCCTCTGTGATGCCCGAGTAGCTGAAATACAAGAATTTTAGATTTCTTTGAAAAACTCAATATCATAGGCTACCGTACGTGGTGTTATAGTCCACAATCTGGTTATCCGGCTTGACCAGAGCATCGTAGACGCTGCGTCCATTTATGTCCACCACCGTGACGCGCGTCAATTCAATTCCGTGTGTGGTGTAGCACATCTCGCAATCCAAGGCGAATATGTCCTTCTTGGTGGGCACTACCTCACCACCCCTCTCAATCGTCTTCACAAAGCAGGTGAGCTTCTCCGGATCGTAGTAGTCGCTCACATGATAGTTGGCGTAGGTGCAGCCCGGAGTTCCCGCCGGCTGTTGGCAGCATCGGTGCTGATTGTCCGTGAATCCGCGCCGGTAGCCCGTGCTCTTCGGATGGTAGTTGCACATGTCGAAGCCCTGGTGCTCGTATATGTCCAAGCTGAAAACCTTGCCGCAGCGGGAACAGTAGCGTTCGCTCTGGTTGGGTCGACGATTGGGACGGCAGGCGCGAATCACCGCCGAGCCACGCTTCTCACCTGGCCGCGGATAGCCGTTCTCCACCAGCTGCTCGTCCGTCAGGCGAAGATCGAAGACCATTTCGTATGCTTTCTCCGCGTCTAAAGCATCGAATGGCTCGCCGTTGCCCAAAGAGCCAAGTTTTCTGCAATAAAATGATGTTAGGTTAGTGTTTGTTGATATAATTAAATTTAATATTGTTTATATGCAACCAAGATATCTAAGAATAGTAAGTTGCAAATATCTTTATCTGCAAAGCACCATCAAATGTGAAATAATAAAGAATTGATTGAGTTCATAATGCTGTATGCCTAGGGGCAAAATTTGCACTTAAGCGATTAGCATCAAAATAGTAATTGGCAATGGAAAATCGAACAGATTGCATATAAACAATGTCTACTATTTAAAATAGCCACCCACTCCTTTTTCTCCACGCTCCACGAGGTGGTGAGCGCCCGCTTGCCGCCCAGCATCATCTCGTGCGACACCGTCTTGCTGGCCACGCTCGGCCTGTTGCCCGCTTCGATGGCCTCCTTGCGGAGCTTGTTAATCGCCAGCATGCAGCTGTTCTTGTAGATGGCAGGCGTGTTGCACTTCTTGAAGACGGCCAATTCCTCCACCTGTGCCCGTTCCCAGGCGTCTGGCAGCTGCGGATAGATGACGGTGCAGTGCTTCACCATCATCTCGTAATACTGGATGCGCACGTTGTAGGATATCTTGGAGCTGCGGGGTTCCAGGATTGTCGGCTTCTCGGCATTGGTATCGTTGGCCGCCGGAGCTGCTTTGTCCAGCGCAGCTGTGGGCTTATGCGCCACACGGCCTGCGCCCTTGAAGGATTGAGCCGGCGTGAAGGCGGGCTTCTTCTCCGCCTGCAGCTCCTCGATTTTCTTTTTGGCCCGAGCAATGGCCACTATGTTGGCCACGGGTGCAATGCTGCGAGCTAGAAAAAAATATGATTAATAAGGTATTCTTTTCAGTAAGATTGAGATGTAATGACACAAATAAATGTATAGTAAACAAGGTGAGATAACAATAAGTATTTACATTTCCTTGTGAAATACAGACGCTGCTCACCTGAACGCACGGGTGGAGTCAAAGCGCTTCGCGGGATGAGGGGTGTGAGGTTGGAGTTGACCTTGGCCTGGCGGAGCTCCTCCTGCGCTTGGCGCACCCGCTCCTGGGCCTGACGCAGCTGCTCGGCAGCGGCCTCGGCTTGCAGCTTCTCCTGGCGCCGTAGCTCCGCCCGCCGATCGAAGATCGCCTGCATCGCATTGCGGATGTGATTGGGCTTGCGCACTGCCACCGAAGGTGCCAAATGCGGTTTGATCTTGTCCGCATTCTCGTGGGCCACCCGCCGCTTCTGCAGAGCCGCCGTCGCCGCCTCGGTGAAGGTGTCAATGTCCGGTGAAGGAGCCTTGCGCTTGCGAGAGCTCTCCGCGTTGGCTTCGCCGCCTTCGTCCTTATGCATATCCGCGAACTTCTTCTCCATCTCATCGAAGATCATCTCGCACTGGCGCACAATCTCTCCCTCCGAAGTGTCTGCCTCGAAATCAAAGTCCAGTTCATCGAGGTCATCCATGGGATCTGGTTGGGCAGCTGGAGCATCTTCGGCCTCCTTTTCCGCCTCCGGTTCGCTCTTGGAAGTGCTTGTGGTCTTACTGGAGGACGAGCTGCTCTTTGACTTGGAACGCGAACTTGAAGAACTAGAGGTGTGGTGATGACTTTTCGAGGCGGATGACGATGAGGAACTGCTTTTGTGCCTGCTGCTGCTGGAGCTTTTCTCGTCGCGTTGTTTGTCGCTGCTGGAGGACTTCTTGTGGGAAGAGCTGGAGCTGGAGGAGGACTTGTGCCTGGAGGAACTTGAGCTGGAGGTGTGCCGCTCCTTGGAGCGTTCCTTGTCGCTGTGGGATGACTTTCGCTTGTCTTTCTCCTTGTCTTTCTTTTCTTTATCCTTTTCCCTGTCTTTGTACTTTTCCTTATCCTTCTCGCGCTCCCTGTCCTTGATCTTTTCTTTGTCCCGTTCCCTGATCTTCTCCCTCTCCCGCTCCTTGCTCGACTTGTGTTCCTTTCTGTGGTTCTCCTTGACACTCTTTGGCTGCTCATCCGGCTCCTCTAGTTTGACTTCCTGCTCGCCGTTGGTTTCAAGGGGCTGCTCCTCGATCTCCACCTGCATTTGCTCATCGATCTCCTTATCTAGAGCCGCCTGCCACTCGTCGTCATCGTCGTCGACTTCGCTCCCATTTGTGGCGGATGGCTGGGCGGGCACATACTTGGGAGCACTGTCCACGGCCGCCTCCTGCTTCTTCTTCGCCGGCGAGGCGTTCAGAGCCGGCTTCTCCGGATGGTACTCCAGATTCGACTTCTTCCGGGGCGCACACAGCGGGATCTGGGGCAGCGGAAGGGAGAGCAGCTTGGGCGCGGGCTTGTACTCGGGCACGGGAGCAGGTTCCGCGGGCGGAGCGGCCTCCACATCGTCTGGCGACCGGAAGTGGTTAGTATTGCAATGAAAATGGAAATCAACTGGAAGTTCTCACCTTTACGGGCGTGCTTGAAGTGACAAAAGGGGCGGCGGCAGGTGGCCGCATCCTGGCCGTCGAAGTATGGACACGGGAAGCCCTTGAAGAGGCCCGTGGACGGCAGCATTCCGGCGGCTGGCTGGGATTAGCTATCGAAATCAAGCCGCTCAGTAAAGCAAGCGTCCCAAATTTCCTTCTATTCTCTCTATGCGTCCCTTTCGCTCATTTCGTCAGATGTCAGCTGTTTAGTTGATGAAAGTATGGCAGCACTCTTTCTATTCGGCCTTGCCACCTGGTAACTTTTAGTGGTACACCCTGTGTGCCACTTTGGCGCAAAGTTTGAATCGCAATTGAATTACAGGCAAGTAATAACGATCCCTGTTTTGTTTTGAAGAAAATAAATAATTATATTATTAGTTTAAAAATATTCTAAGCGAAAATAAATAAAACTAAAATTATGAAAATAAAAAAGATGTGTCAGCCCTTGCAATCAGCTGTTTCGACTTCCCATTTCCAACAGGGTTTGCCGCTTGTAAACAAAGTGGTTCCAGTTATTAGGCGATATAATCTTTTATTAAAATACTCATAAAATACCCATTAAATCGCGTTCTTATCTATCCAAATGAACCTGATAACTGCTGGATTGCAGTAATTCCGACCAATTCGATTGCACCGTGAAGTTCAGGTACAAAATTCAATAACCCTCTCTTTTTCTAGGTTTGTGTGGGTGTGTCCACTGGGATCCATAATCTAGAAATTGGAATGAAAGTAGAGCTTATCAGAGGCCGACTGTCTGCTGGTCATGATTGGGGTGTGATATACTATCAAACTGAGTCAGAGGACGCGGGTGGCGGATCCCACGATGCGATAATCCAAGTGCTCCGCCAAGCGAGGTGTGCTGTGATATCAGGGCGACCCAGTGGATTCAGTCGTATAACGGCAGTCTAGCGATTCGGGTGTCTCCGGCAAACGTGAATTCTCCATCGAGTCCAAAGGTCGGTGGGCGAGAAATTGGCCAATGATTTCACCAGTGCACCGGGAACATAAATATTTATAAAGCTCCCAAATCCGTACTTTGACCTGGTGATTGGGGGAGATATATTCTTCTAGCCAGTCTAGCTATAATATCACACCCACACTTCCAAATTGCATATTAATTGATCATTACTCTGTGATGTTGGGGATAGTTAAATATCCCATAAGATATGTGCTTATTTTGAGATCATTTTTCGATGTGAATGTACCCAGTTTATTGAGAGAACTTTGGACCCGTCGCCTGCGAAAGTGATTCCAGATATGATTATTGATTTGAATTCTAATCTTATAGGCCTTTCGAGAGCCACCACACGCAAACTTATCTCAACGATTCCCCCGATTGTCCGTCTCCCCCCCGCAGATAAACCACCATGGATCGGGCTAGCCTATATTTCATGAGCAAGGATGATAAGAACACCTTTGACTTCGACGAGACGCTGCCCTCGCTCCCGCTGCCGGAGCTGAAGGACACCATGGAGCGCTACTACGCCTGCATCCAGCCCTTTGGGACCAAGGAGGAGTTGGACCAGGCGCGCAGGACCATCGATGAGTTCCAGAACGGAGTGGGTGCCCAGCTGCACGAGCAGCTCAAGAAGAGGGAGGCCACCATGAGGAACTGGCTGGGCACCTGGTGGGAGGACTACGGCTACCACCCGATTCGGATGCCCTTGCTGCCCTACCAACTGATGGTCATGCCCGCCCAGTTGGAGATGGTGGGCGTGCCGGAGACCCCGGAATACATGCTTAAAGTGAGTGGAGAAATATATACATATATACCTTTTTCTGATCGACCCTATCGTTTCCACAGAGCCTGGCCAGGCACATCCACCACACGCTGGAGTTCTGGGATCTGCTGCGGAAGTCCAGCATCAAGCCGCTCTCCTCGAACGGCGGCAAGATCAAGTACTCCTCGGCGCTGTACAAGCACTTCTTCTCCACGTGCCGCATTCCCGGCGAGGAGCAGGACCACATCGAGAAGCATTTCCTCACCAAGGACGAGGGCAAGACTCCCTCTCACATCCTGATCTCCGGCAAGGGACGTCAATTCATGCTGGACTGTGTGCATGAGGACGACACTATCCTGACGGCTCCCGAGATCCTGGTGGCCCTGCAGCGACTGCGCAGCATCCTGGACTACGAGCCGTTAGGGGATTGTGTGCCCACCCTGAGCCACGACGACCGCACCTCGTGGGCTCGCAACCGCAACCGACTGAGGGAGATCTCGGAGGCCAACAAGGAGACGCTGCTGCTGGTGGAGAGCGCCAGCATGGATATCTGCTTGTACGAGCAGTCGCCCAAGGACTACGAGGAGTCCTCGCAGCTGGGTCTGTTTGGTGATCTCCACTCACGCTGGGCAGATCGCAGCAGCAGCATCATCGCGTTTAAGAATGGACGCTCTAATTGGACGGGCGAGCACAGCTGCTATGATGGCACCGTGAGCATCAGCTTTGCCACCTTCATGCAGCTTAGCTTCCTGGAGGTGCCAGAGCCTGATTGGTCAGAGGCCGAGACCTGCAAGGTGGTGGAGCTCAAGGAGCTGCAGTTCCAGCTGGATGACACCTTGAAGAGCGAGATTAAACGGGTCCAGAAGGACATCGATGATAGGGTGGGTAAACCATGCAATATATAGGTTCCACCTAGCTTATTTTATAGTTTCTTTATATGCAACCTTAGGGCATCGACGTGACCTCCACTTTCACTGTGTTCGATGACTACGGCAAGGACTTTATGAAGACCCACCGCCTGCATCCCGATTCCTTTGTGCAGGTCGTCATGCAGTGGGCCTACTATCAGATGCACAAAGAGTGAGTGGTATTAGGATCTTATCAGTACAACATTTTGACTTGCTACTTGCTTAAATAGAATTGCTCCCACCTACGAGACCGCCCTGATGCGTCAGTACTACAACGGGCGAACGGAGACGCTGCGATCCTGCACTGGCGCCGTGGCCGAGTTCCTGAGGGCCTCCTCTAACAAGCAGGTGGGCGACATGTCGCTGGCCAGGGCTTTTCGCAAGGCCGTCGATGAGCACAAGCACTTCATGAACGAGGCGCGCAAGGGACATGGCATCGATCGGCACATGTTTGGCCTGTGGTGTGCGGCATACGAGAACAAAATGGACATTCCCGCCTTCTACGATGATCCATTGTACGCCAAGAGTGGCGGCGGCGGCAACTTTGTGCTCTCGTCCAGCACGCTGGGCTTCACGGCCAATGTCGGCTTTGTGGCGCCCATGCTGGTGGATGGCTACGGCGTCTTTTACTCCATCACCTCTGAAGCGTAAGATATATTGGTTATCTTTTGTAAAACTCCCCTTTAAACTACTTTCCCCTTTAGTGTGTTCATCCAAACCACCGCCTATCGGGATAGCATCAAGACGAGCGCCCGCAAGTTCAACGACATCTTCAAGGACTCGTTCCGACGCATCAGCGTTCTGCTGGAGCAGCTGGCCAAGGAGTCCAAGCTGTGAGAAGCTTGCCTAGTATTAAGAAGGGACAAAATATTCATGTTGATTGAAACCCGGTTCTCATTTGGGATTCCTTTCAAAATAGTGCATTCCTGTCTTCTTTTTCATTCACTCTTACCACATTTTATGAATGACTGCTGAATTTACAAGTTCAATTTGAATTTCTAAACCTCGCACATATTGTAATTTCTAATTCTAAATCTAAATGAGAACTGGGACATTGTAGTTAGTCTGTAAGTTAGTGTGTCATAGCTGGTGTGCAACATTCCAAAGTTCTGTCGATTCGTGTTAAACGTTTATTTAAATTCAATAATCGATTAGTTTACGCAAATACATTTCTCTCGGTAATTCACTTGTTTCAACTCTAAAATGCGGCTACATAAGCTAAGCGCCCAGCCGCTCGAAATCGTTCAACACCCTTTCACTTTCGACTTATTAAGCGAGCGCCGCAGCTGGCCCTAGATACTACATACAATTAAATGGAGCTTGCGCCGGATTATAGATATACTCGTCTATATACGAAAAACGTTTCGTTAGTAAGTTCGATTATCTGGGAGCTAAATGCTAATTACAAATGGTTCTTACTGCGTCTCTACGGTTTATGCAGTGCATCGGGGTCGCAGACCCGAGGACAGAATGGGGAAAAAAATCGTCAGATGAGCTGAGTTTGGAGCTGGCCGCTCTAGTGCGGCGGGGGCGGAGGTCGGTAGTAGCCAGCGTGCGGCGGCAGCATTGAGTAGCCGGCGGATGGAGGAGGAGCGATCCTTTGACCTCGTCTCTGCTGCTGCTGCTGTTGTTGCGTCGGCAAGCCGGCGAACGCCTGCACTCATTCCTGCCCAGTGGCCGGCACCGGCTGGAGGTTCTGCTCGGCAGCGGGAGGAGTGGCTGCCACCTCGTCCTTTGATCCTCCTCCACCGCCACCCGGAGTGGCACCCTCTCCGGTGGCCTGGAAGGCCGAAGGTCGCTGCACGAACATGTTGTCGATAATGTGATCGATGTTGTCCGAGATGCCCTCCTCCTTGGCGCCGCCCTTGCCCTTGTGCTTCTCCGAGGGCGGCAGGATGGGGATCGCGTTGGTGGGACGACGCTGGGGCAGAGCAGCTGGTCGGCTGGTGGTTTGGGCCGGCGGCACAAAGTAGGTGGTGCCGCCCACCGTGTTGTAGTTCTGATACGGCTGTGCTGGCTGCGTGGCGGCCGGAGCCTGGGCGGGCGGCGGTGTGGGCTGCGGCACCACCGAAGGAGCCGCCTGTGCGTAGGCCACTGCAGCCGGAGTGGTGGGCAAGTAGGCGGCACTGGCCGGATTCACGTACGGCGCCTGGGCCACGGGCACTGGCACGGGCTCCGTTCCGGTCACGTAGTACGGAGCCGCCTGGGCTTGCGGATATGCGGCTGCCGGTGGGGCATGTGGCTTTGGTGGCGTCGGCACTGCTCCCGCGGCAGTGGGTGGTCCCAGCTGCATGGTCTGCAGTTGGGCTTGCAGCTCCTGTTGCTGGTAGGCGATCTGCATCAGCATGTGTGGGTCCTGGATCATGATCTGCGATTGCTGCTGCTGCTGTTGTTGCTGTTGGAGGTGCAACTGCTGCTGCATCTGTTGTTGCTGCTGCTGCTCCGCCAGGTGCTGGGAGGCCTCCTGCTGGGAACGACGCAGGCTGGAGTAGCGCTTGGGCGCATTCCGCTGCTCCTGATGCAGTGGCTGCTGTTGCTGTTGCGCCTGACTTTGGTTGGCCAGCGAGTGCATCTGGACGCTGCCCACGTGGCTGGGATCGTTGCGCTGCTGCACCTGCTGCAGTCGCTGCGAGAGGTTTGTCGTGGAGAGCGGCGTCTGGGGAGTCTGCTGCTGCTGGGGCGGCTGTCGCTGCTGCTGCGGCTGTTGCTGGTGCTGAGGTTGCTGCTGCTGCGACTGTTGCTGGTTGGAGCGAGGAGTGGTTGGCTTCTGGTTGCGGTTGTCCATTTGGTCGGGACCCCTCTCGCGCTCTCGTGGCTGCTGCCCGCGGTTGTTCTTCTTGAACTCCATTCCATTCTGACGTCCCGGGCCGCCGTTCATCCGTCCAAAGTTGCGGTTCTTGGGCTCACGATCCCTTTCACGCTCCCTTTCCCGCTCGCGTTCACGCTCCTGGGATCTGTGCGGATTCGAGCCACTGGCCAATGGCTGTTGCTTCTCGGCCACTAAGCCTCCTGGTCCGCCAGAACGTCGGTTTTCCTTCTCCTCGCGCGACGAAGAGGTGCGTGGACCACGTGGCTTCCTCTCGTTGAGTGCCGGGAAGTCTTGTGGCCGTGGCGGCTTGCGCTCCTTGTTGCTGGCCTTCAGGTAGGCCTGTTCGTCCTCCCAGTTCCTTGAGTATTTGCTTGGACCGCGTGTATATCGCCGGCGGCGTCTGGCCCGAGGAGGAGCATCCTCGTTTCTGATATCATAGCCGTATGTCTGCAACAGCTCTGCCCGGGATTTGGGCGCCTGCTCCGTAGCCTCAAAGCGATCGTGGGACCAGCGATCCCCGCCAGATGCCGGCTGCCACTTGCGCATGGTCTTGGATGCCTGTGAGATCTGTGGCGTTTGTCCAGTGCCTGGGGTGACTCCAGCAGCCGCCAGTCCATTGAGTTCGCCATTGGGCTCCGCCGGCGCCTGGCCAGCACCGTTCTCCGGCTCGACGAGGACTTCGCCCTCGTTCTCCGCCGTTCGGTCGTCGTGCTCGTAGAAAGTGCCCCGCTTGGGGATGTACTGGGGATTGCTGCGGTCCTCGTCCACCTTCTTCTGGGCCTCACTGTCGGCAACGGAGCGGTCCATGGCCTGCTCCCCCTCGCCGTCGTCAGTTTCGCTGCCCACCTCGCCGTCATCCTCGTCGTCGGTCTCCGACTCCTCCTCCTCGCTGCCGCTGCCACTGGCGCTGCCGCTGGCACTCTCCTCGTCGTCGTAATCCTCGCCGCCCTCCAGGTCGCTGGCCGTGTCGTACTCCGAGTCGTGGGGATGCGAATTGGAGTTGGGCTCCTGGGTGGGCGAGGTGCCCGGCTCCACGTCGGCGGCGGCATCCGCTGTGGGCGTTACGGCCGCCGCCTCACCGGACACCGCTGGAGGCGTGGCGACCGCCGCCTGGGGGATGTCGGTCGGGGGCGTGGCCACCACCGTCGGTTTCTCCACTTCGGCCATCGCGGGGTCTCTTCGATTTTCTCGCCTCGCTACTTCTACTGCTACTGCTGCTGCTTCTTCTGGGGGAACGGGATGGAATGGGATTCTAGATGGTGTCACTTGGGAGTAGTCTTATCCTAACTCACGTGCGAATCCTCGTCAAGCGCTGAGTTCTCCACTAAGTGTGCTCTTCGGAACGGTAAATTCTGCAGGAAAACCAATAATTTCGCAGAGTTTTCTCGACAACAACGCAATCAGAAAATAGAAAGTCCAGAGAAGAGAGGTGAAAGAAAGTAAATATATCGATATATTTTTCCGGGCGAAAAAATATTTAACCGTGATTTCTTTTAATTATTAAATTATTTAATAATTTTTGTTAAAAAAAACTACTTTTTAAATTAAATAAAATAGCAAATATAGCTTTTTAATAACCGTTATAAAATGTTATCGATAAACCAATCGACGGTTGGCCATCGCTGGCCAGCTGTTGGAGGAGAAAGAGAGCGCAAAGCGGAGGAAAAGAGCGACAGACGGTTTAATTAATATCACTTGGAATCAGAATCCGAATCCGAATCGGACAAAAGACCAACTCCGCAGAACAGGAAAAGATGTCGAAGTTTCTGGGCGTGCCGCTGAAGAAGCCGTCGGAGGTGGACGTGGTCAAGCCGCTCAACAACCTCATCCAGAGCACCTACAACGGGGCGACGGAGGAGGAGAAGAAAAAATACGCGGAGGCCGTAAACGAATTTTCGAAACAACGCAATACGGCGATTTGGAAATTCTTCGAAAAGTACGAGGCCTCGCTGGAGATTGTCTATGCGTGAGTATTTCGGAATAGCCCTCCTCTTTGTGGCCTTTTTTTCCGGGGATCTCCAGATGAGTCACCGCCCGCCGCAGAAAAGTAGGAGCTAATCACACCCATTCCATTCCCCACCTGGTGCTGCTGTATTGGTGCGCTGGTCAGACGTAAACAAGCTCTCGGATGACGTAGTCGTTCCATTGCCTCCGGTTATTAAGCCCTCTATTGTATATTTTCAGCTATTATGACCAGATCTGTGCGCTGGAGACCAAGATATCGGTGAGCGAACTGCAGATACCCTTCAAGTGGAAGGATGCCTTCGACAAGGGCTCCATTTTCGGCGGCAAAATCAGCCTGAGTGAGTGATTCATCCATGGGTCACCAAGTATTTCATCACTAACTAATGCATATTCAATCCCCTACAGCCCATACCTCTCTGCTCTACGAGAAGGTATGTGTCCTCTTCAACATCGCCGCTCTGCAGAGCAGCATCGCTGCCAACCAGCCGCTGGACTCGGATGAGGGCCTCAAGCTGGCCATCAAGCTGCTCCAGCAGAGCGCCGGCATCTTCCAGTACCTGAAGGGAGCCACGCCGGCGGCGGTGCCATCGGAGCCCACGCCTGATCTCAGCCAGGATACGTTGACTGTGCTGCAGGCTCTAATGGTCGCCCAGGCCCAGGAGGTGTTCATCCTGAAGGCCATTAAAGGTATGTGCAATGGGATAAGAGCAGTAATATTATCATAGATCTTATCTATGAGCTACAATTTAATATTTACATTAGGCGATAAAACTATATTATCAGCTAAAGCATCATCATAGAGGTCGTTGCTGGATGACTAGTACACATACGTTTTTTAGAAACCTCAAAATCTTCTATTTCTCAAAAAAAAAAATACATGAAATCATCAATATTCCTTGATTACGGAGACCATGAGACAAAATGCTTACAAAGTTTACTGATAAGTATATTGCTTAAATACTTAGATTATATTTGATAATTATCAAAACACTCTTTTATTTCTGGGGTTCATTACCCTATATTTCCTATTTTGATATGATAAGAAAAGTGGAAATGAATCATCAGCAGTTTAAATATAATTGGAATAGATATGCCCTTTAAAGTTCAAGTATAAATATATGTATATCCCAATAGATTACACGAAGCTATTATAAATAAAATTATTTCTTCCAAAACAGATAACATGAAGGACCTGATCATCGCCAAGCTGTGCTGCCAGGCGGAGGAGTTCTACGCCGATGTGCTGCGTGCCATGCAAAAGGAGTCTGTGCGCAGTCTGTGGGAGAAGGAGTGGATACCCACAGTGGCTGGCAAGCAGGCCGGCTTCCACGCCCTCACTCAGTTGTACCAGAGTCTCGTGTGCCGCGCCTCCAAGAAGATCGGCGAGGAGATCGCCCGCCTGCGCAACGCCATCGATCTCTTCAAGGCGGCTCAGTCGCGTGGCGGCAATGAGACCTACTTGGATGAGTACTTTAGCCGTGCCAAGCGCAACCTGGCCGAGTCCACCAAGGACAACGAGTTTATCTACAATGAAATTATACCAGATTTGAGCACTCTGGCCTCCCCGGGAAAGGCACAGCTGGCCAAGCCACTGCCAATCGGTGTGCCCATGGCGGGCAACTTCAAGGACATCTTTACTGCGCTGGTGCCAGTGGAGCTCCATCGCGCTCTCACCGCCTCCGATATGCGTCGCAACGAGATCGTCAATGTGGAGATCATGAAGCTGCGTGAGTCCACTCAGACGCTGAACGCTGTCCTGGCAAGCTTGAATCTTCCGGCTGCCGTTGAGACAGCCGATGGCAATAGTGGACTGCCACCGTCGCTGAAGGACAAGGCCGTTGAAGTTCGCCAGAAGGGCGGCATTGAGAATGTACAGACGCTGCTAAAGGATCTTCCCGAGCTGCTAAACCGCAACCGCGAGATCCTCGACGAAACCGAACGGCTTTTGGACGAAGAACGTGACTCCGACAACCAGTTGCGGGCGCAGTTCAAGGAGCGCTGGACTCGCATCGGCTCCGACAAGTTGACCGAGATGTTCCGCACCAACGCGAAGAAGTACCGAGAGGTCATCACCAATGCCATCGAAGCCGACAAGGTGGTGCGCCAGAAGTTTGAGGCGAACCAGAAGGGCATCCAGCTGCTGTCCCTGCCACCCGATCAAATCCAGCAGTCGCTGCCCTCGGCCAGTGGCAGTGTGGACCCCAACTGCTCCAGCGTGCAGCGTCTGAAGAAGCTGATGGACGACGTGGAGACCATTAAGGCAGAGCGCGAGGCCGTAGAGTCGGAGCTCAAGGGAGCCACGTTCGATATGAAGGACGAGTTTTTGATTGCCCTTCAGAAGGATGGTGCCATCGATGAGCCCGCTCTGTCCCTGGCTCGTATTGGCCAAGTGCTCAATCCCTTGCAGCAGCAGGTGCGCGAGAGCGTGGAGCGCCAGCAGTCCCTGGTGGCCGACATCCAGAGCGCTCACGGTGACTTTGTCTCCGAGACGGGAAGCTGCGGCAGTTCGCGGGACACTCTCTACCAGGAGCTGGCCAGCGCTTACGATAGCTACATCGAGCTATCAGGAAACCTACAGGAGGGCACCAAGTTCTACAACGACCTCACACAGCTGCTGGTCGTGTTCCAGAACAAGATCAGCGACTTTGTGTTCGCCCGCAAGACGGAGAAGGAGGAGCTGCTCAAGGATCTGACCACGGAGTCCAGTCGTCAGGCTTGTCCGGCCACTCCGGCTCTGCCCTCGCACTACGCTTCCACATCGGGCAGTGGCAGCGGTAAGTGGAGTACCCTAATCTAGCTGAAAAAACAGTAATATAATAAATTCTGTGTATTCTTCAGATATTCCACCTGGTTCTGCACCCAGTGTGCCGCCTGCGGCATCGACGGCCAACATTCCGTATCCGGCCCAGGTGCAAGGCATGCCTATTCCGTATGGAGCCCAGCCAGGAGTGCCATATCCTGCATATGTGCCCGCGCCCATGCCTCAAAGCTTCAATCCATACGCCACCTTGCCGTATCCTGGCAGTAAGTGATGGAACACATGATACACTTGAATCTCGAATAACTTGTTGATTCTCCTTCAGCCTATCAGTACCAAGGATTCCCACAGGGACCTCCACCCGGCCACTATGGCACCTACCCCGGCAGTTATGCCAACCAGCAGGGCGGCTACCCCAACCAGAAGCCACCGGGCTGGTAAATGGCTCGCTTAAAGTAGGAAGTTCATGTCCACATGTGCACAGCATGTTCCGCCCAAGGGTCGATCGCATGGCAGAGCCTCAGATGCGTCTGGATGGTGGAGAGGCAAGATGGATGGTATTCGGCATTTAATGCTCCGTATTCTGGTTCTGTTTTGGAAATTGTATCATACATGTTGATGGCTTATTGGATTTTAATCTCACATATGCAACAATATTATCACGCATCATAGTAAACGTTATGTCCCAAGATCTTCTGTATTGAGCTACGACGGGTCACTTTGTTGCAGCCTTCGGAAAAACTCCCGCTTCATTCCGGCTATCACACGCGGAGCACACATGCTGCTGACTAGGTGCTCCCAGGTGGAACTGATGGGAGCTGGCTCTGTTGGACTGCTGGCTGTTTGGGATCTCTTGGAGTTGGTGTTCAGGAGCAGCTTGTATTCATCGTGGGCCATCACTTCCAATGGGCGCACAGTCAGGTTGATGCTGAGCAGCAGGTTTTTCCAGTCCGCTTGGCTGAGGTAATCGGTGTCCCAGAGCTTGCGATTGCCCTGACCGCTTTCCATGTTCTGCACCGCCCGCTCAAACTGGGCGAACAGCTCGCTGGACTTGCTGGCGACGTCCTCCAGCTGGTTGGGATTGAGGAGATACTGCTTCAGCTGGTCGCTCTCCCCCTTGACGAAACTCTCCACGATGTGCTTGACCAGGAATTCATCGAGGGCCAGGTCCATGTCCACTTTCAGCGGCACCCAGTAGTTGACGCTCAGCGACGTGGACATGGCCTCCACGTAGTGCCACCAGTGACGCGGAACGATGAGTACATCGCCTGCCTGCAGGTTGCAGTGGTAGGCCTCCCGGCCCAGTTCCTCGAAGCGCTGAATCTTCTGCGGATCCGGGGCGTAGAAGTTGTCCAGGCAGTAGACACTGGACTCTTCGTAGGGAATCCTGGTGCTCTGCAGCGGCGTTTCGGGCGGGAAGAGCAGCCAGGACTTGCAGCCGTGCACCTGGACCACGATGTTCACGCCGAAGGCGTCGTAGTGACATGGCGTGTTGGCCTGCTCCGATCCCAGCCAGAGGCTGAAGTCGTTGCCGTGCTCCGGGAAGCCGAAGCAGGAGAAATCGATGCCTCTGAGGCAAGTGGCGGGCATCTCGTGGGCCCTCTTGTACTGGTACGCCGCCCAATGGGTGTGATCCTCCTCCAGGACGCCGTACTCGCGCAGGAACTGCTGCATGCCCATGTGAGTGGCTTTCGTCCGCTTTCGCTCCCACTGCGGTGTCCTGCTGTCCGTCAGCGACATCAGCTCGAAGGCTGGGGGATCGGTGGCCTCCTGGTCGAACCGCTCGCACCAGTCGTGCAGTGAACCCTCGAAGCACTGCCATTCCAGCTGGAACTGGTCCAGGACTAGCGGCACGCGGGTGTTCAGGATGAGGTCCCTCAACTGGGAGCTCAGTGCCATCTTTGTTGTTTACTGTTTACCAACATGGAATTTGCCACACGGGCCAGTGTGGCTGATACCCAAACCCCAGTAAAATAACCCTTTTCATTTTCCGGTCACTTTGGCGCCAAAATTTCTTGGCGGGATTATTTAATTTGAAGATCAAAAACTAATTTGAACCGTTTTTTTAATATATCATCCTATTTTTGTTCACTTATAAATTACAATTATACTCCCTAATATTATTAGATTCTACAATTTAGAGAGAAATATTTATTTTTCTTTTAGACCCATAGACTACGTGATCCGTTCTGAGGAATTCCATGTATTGGATCCCATTTTTCTTAGAATCAATAGACCCATGGCCTACGTTTTCCGTTCTTGTCGATCCAAAAATCTTTATCCAATTGAGAGATTGCTCCGCACAAGATGGGCAGGAAAAGGAAGATTACCAGTTTCATTTCTGATAACCAAATGTCCAAAAAGATTGCTTATATTTCTAAATGTTTTCAGCATAACGAACTAATTCGTGACGCTTGTGTTGCTTTGCTGAAAATTATAAATGAACCACGAAATCTGTCATATTTAGTAAAATTGCATGTATATTAAAGCTCTCTTTTATGATTTGCTTTTACATTTTATTAGGTTTTATTTTAGATCCATAGATTACGTGATCCGTCTTGGTGGATTCCATGTCTTGAATCCAATTTTTCTTAAATTCAAATAACTAAATTCCTTTTATTTCCGTTCTCGTCGATCCAATAATTTTTATCCAATTGAGCGAACGCTCCGCCCAAGATGGCCACGAAGAGGAGGATTACCAGTTTCATTTCTGATAACCAAATGTCGAAAAGAATGTCTTATATATCTACATTTTTTGCAGTAGAACAAACTGATTCGTAATGGTAATTCGTAATAATTACATCAAATCAGCTTTCATATTCAAAAGGTACCTATATTGTTTTTTTATTTTTTAGTAAAATTCCTTAAAATTAATGGGTATTCTTGATAATAGAGGTTCTGCATTTAGATCAAAGATTTTATCTGATTTTCTTAGTTATTATTCACGCACATAATGTCCTTACAGACGTGTGGAGATTGCGCTTAAGATGGCTAAGAAAAGGATTAATAACTTTATTTTTGGAAAGGTAAATAAAATATAGGTTTATATAGAAAAAACTTATTAAGTGGATCCAATGAATTTGTAATGGCAAGTGCTGTTTTCAACCCTGAAATTTTGTATGAAATTTTAAATTCTTAAAATATATTTTTGAAATTATTATATTTTGAATTTAAAAGGTGGTCCGAATCCCATTGAATTTTTCCTTGAGCGTGATTCCAGCTGCTTATGTTTCGAGTGCAATGCAAATACGATTAGGCGAAATGTTAGTTTAATTAGTAAGAATTTCGAATTACATAATTGCAATCAAGATTGCGTGAAGAACTTGTTCTGCAGATCAAGTTGTCCAGTAGTTGCAGATAGACCGCCGAACGCAAAACGAGTCTTGTTTCGGTTTCAGTTCTCTTCAGTTGGGTTGGGTATATGGTATATGGTTTGGATTGGATTGGGTTGGCTCGGTTCCTAGGACTCTCGACTTGAGCAACACTTTGAGATAATTATTCTGATATGACAGGCGGAAATGGCGTTAACAAGTGGCAACGACTGCGACAGCGATAGCCATAGTATTTGTTATCCGACTTTTGATTGCCACAACGGTTGTCTGCCATCCTTAGACTGCCATTTTCCCTGATGACGGCCATAAAAAATCAATGAGAAGGTCCCATCCCTCCCCATTTGTCATAAAAGTGATTTACGTCTCATTCTCGGCGAAACTACAAGTCATTAAATCTACTTAGGCCGCGCACTCAATGTGCCACGGATACGGGTGAAGAGTTCAACGCTCGTGAGTCAGCAGACTGCGATTTGGAATCAGGAAAACATAAGCTGCAAAAAACAATTATGCGCCAGAGTCGCCAAAAAAAAGGAAAGAAAAGCGATTTCAAGAGGTAACAAAAAGCAGGGAACAGAACATACAACATTATTTATGCGGCCGTTTGGAGGTGCGCCGTCTGTCTGCCCGATTTTTTGTCATTATGGGGCTGTTACTTCTGGCGACTTGGCGCTGTCTTATAAATATGTATCTAAATCTCAGCTTTATCTGCCGAATGAGAAACTGCGCATGCGCACGCTCGCCCCGCTTCCGTTTTTGGTTTTTTTTCTGAGGTCCAATCTTAAATCTTCCCATAGGGCTTAGTCAGAACAGAACACGCCCGGTCTTATGGCGATAGCCTCTTATATAATTAGCTCGATTTTTGTTTTTTTTCTGCTGCTGTTCCGCTCTTTGAGCCTGTGTCTCTGTCGTGACAGCAGCCAAATTTGCCAGACACTCACCTTTCCCCATCCATTTCACCTTTTGTCCAAGTCAACAAACTCGCAGCAGACAGTTCCGCCCACTTTTTGGCTCTTTGTCTGATTCAGATTGCCCTGTGGGGTAGCAGTTACCCAGGTATTTAAAGGTATTGCACTTAAAAATCAGTCAATATTTATTTATCAAAACAAAATCGTTCATGCACTTAAACCTAGCTTGATATATGCCATAATTTATTGCTTGCCATAGATGCTAAATGCAGATGGGGCTGGTCTTTCAGAGGGTTATCCTTCATGGGTTTACAGATTTACAGATCCAACCGATATGTTTCAGGTCCATTTTATACATATTTCAAAGCTCAATGACTTAAGGAAATGTCCATGAAAAATATTAAAGAGGCTTAAAACCAAAGAGCTTAATAAAAATTAAGATTAAGCTGATGGAAATTGGGCTTGGTTCCAATATATAATAGGATTAGTTTTTTTCGTGGGCGTTTCGATTTATATTTGATCATTTTAAAGCTTAAAAATCTCCAATAAAGCCTTGAATAATATTAAATTTATAAGAATAAAGATTAAATTGACCTGCTTTGTGCTGATATGGTGGATCCTTGCTTGAAATAAGGTATGTATACCCTCCCCAAACCAGCCCCTCTGTTATTGTATTCATTGCCGTTTTATAAAAATAGACTGAACCCTCCACACAACTGTTAAACAGTTGCTGCAGAGTCCAGATAGAGTAGGGATTTTCTCGGAAAGGATTCCAAGTGGAAACTGGACGGAAATGGGGAGAACCCCCGGCTAAAAGGATCTAAAATAGAACGCCCGGCACCGCAGTCTTTCGAAGGTGTTTTATCAGATTATCAGATTTCCAATCAAGAGATGATGTTCTGGTAGAACTGCGGCTTCTTCTGGTGCTCCTTGATGACGTAGAATCCCTTGGGCTTCCCGTTGCCCGCAAAGTACTTGTGGAAACTCTGCTTGCTGACCGCCTGCGAGGGGGCGTAGTACGTGGGCGACTTGGGTTTGAGGGACTTGCGGTACTTGGCCTTGCCGCCGCCCGCACTGAACCCACCACCACCCTTTTCGGCCGTCTCATTTTCCCAGGGCTGGCGCCAGGTGGGCACACTCTGGATGTCCAACAGCCGGTTTCGGTCCGCCGCCGAGACATGAGCGAAGTGGGGCTTCTTGGCCAGCGCCTCCTTGAGCACCGGCAGGTTCCAGTGGTAGATGCGTCCCGGCCGCCCGTTCGAGCTGAAGGGAAACGAGACCTGCAATTGGCCAAGAAGCGCACTGATTAGACAACATTACCCGTAGACTGCGACTGGCGTCCCATAAATCAGCCGTGTGCTCGCTGGAATACCCATGTATACTACTCCTCTCTCAAACAAATTGCATTTTTAATTGAAGCTCGGACTTGGTTAATGGCCTGCATATTAATTTCTGGTTCAGTGTCTGCAGAGGTACTGGTATTCTGGCCTCGTGAGAGCTTTATAACTTTCGTCCGACATCCACTGACATTGACACTTGCCGCATTAATTCAGCCACGGAGCTCCACAAAGGCCATGTATTACAGCTCGGAATGCTGTATTGGATCTCTCTGGACTTCTAGATACCTTTAACTATACAGCTATTTATAGGATAGGGTCCAGCATACCCATCTTTGGTCATTGGGGGTAACACGCATAAAAATAGCCCGTCTTGGCCTTCTTATTCTCGTTTTGCCCCTCTACAAAATGGGTAATCCATTTCGCTTCCACTTCGGCTTCTTCTTCTTCGACTGTTTTGCAATTTGTTTTATGCGCATGCGCGCCGATGTTTATCGCGGGTCTAGGCCCACAGTCCAGAGATCCCCCCAGTTTAACTCGGGTAAGAGCCAGTTCTGGCCATGGCCAAGAGCATTGTGTGTGTCTATGGTCTATGGTGTAACCTAATGGAATCCCGTTTACCTTTTTCCCGTTAGCTTTCAACGCCGACGCCTCGGCAACCAGCGATGTTGCTGCTGGCGTGCTTGATGTTGCTCGTGTGTCCGAGGTAGATGTTGCTGCTGCTGCTGTCACCTTGTTGGGTGCGTTGCTACCTTTGCCAGACTTGTCCTGCTCACTGGCCACGGAATTCTTCGCACCGGGTCCTGCATAGTAGTGCATATTTGGCGGCAATTTGATGATGAACATGTGTGAATCATCGCGCGAGGAATGGCGTCGTGACTCAACCGCCAGTCGCTTCCGGTTGTGGCTGTTGGGCGCCTTCACCTTCATGAAGCCCATCTGGCTGTAAGAATGGAGATGGGGGGTTATGGTTTGGTTTTGGTGTGATAAAGGTTGGTATGGGGGGAACATTCTTATACTGGACTTGGTGTCTGGTGTGCTCTTCATAAATATTTCACTACATAATCTATGGGATGAGCTAGACACGGGACTTAATTAAGCCCAAAATAAGAGACGTCTACCTATCTTGCTTGGCAGTGAGAAAAACATACAACTATCATCTGGATTTCAGGTTTTCAAAATTTAAATAC
Organism: Drosophila mimetica; assembly: GCA_037075245.1. Taxonomy (NCBI): domain Eukaryota; kingdom Metazoa; phylum Arthropoda; class Insecta; order Diptera; family Drosophilidae; genus Drosophila; species Drosophila mimetica. The sequence continues at coordinate 4,355,944 of JBAMCH010000023.1, read as the reverse complement.
CCAAACTCAAAGATGCGTAACGTATGTGGCTTGTCTTACTTATCACTTGTCCAGGAATTACCATTATTCCCCTTTTCTTTAATCTTTGTAATCGTTTAATAAGACAGCTTAATTACGAAGCTGTAGTAATGACTATATTAAAGTTACAATATTTAAGCACTGGAGTTTCTTTAGGGTTCTTAGGGCTGGAAAACTTTAAGGTGTACTTTTCATAAATAATAAATATAAAATCTAGAAAAAATGTATGAGATCAAAAAAGAGGAATTTATTGCTAATAATAAAATAAAATTATAAACTAATCCCTTTGAAGCAAATTACCCTTAATTTTTATAAGATTTATAATATCTTAAAAATTTGTTGCATGTTAAAAAATATATTGTGCGAGTTAACCACAGTCTAATCATTCAAATTACCTAAAGCTTTTATGAATATAAATTGCCAGTGCCTAAGAAAGGCCTTTAAAAGTTCACGTTCTATAGCGAAATTTATGATATAATTTTCCCACAGTGTGTTAACTCACCTGAGCAGCTTCTTGTTGAGGCCGTGAGCGCTTCTGGCCAGTTGTTTGGGCTGCTTGATGGCCGTCAGCGGACTAGATCCCGTTCCCGATCCCGACCGCCTCTCCAGCCGCCTGGTCTTGTGCATGTGGGCCACATCCTTGGTTGGAACCGCTCCCGAATTGCTGGCACCCTGGGCCATCGAAATGGAGGCGAGGCACAGAAGGCAGTAGAACCTGCGGGATGAAAACAGCTTTTATGGCCAACGTTTTATGGGCTGGCATAGCTCGCCTTTATGGGAGGAATTCTAGAAGGGATTAGGCGGCCTGGGGTATTTTGATTGGAACTAGGATTTCAGGATCCCCGAGTTCAGGGTCGTTCTGGCGGCATTCACTTTGACAGCTGAGATGCCCCGAGGTCTTAATTTCGAGCCGGGATTTTGGGTGGGGCCCACAGCCATCATGTAAGCCGACTCTTCAACTTTAAATAGATGTTGCCCCTGCCACCATGTGAAACTGAAAACCACTGAAAACTACTTGCCGCCGCTACTCGAGTGTCAAGTAATAATAAGGAAGAAAGCGGAAAACAAAGCAGATAAAAATGCAAATAGGCACGTACAATTACAGGGAGGAAAGTACTGGGAAATTCAAGAGCCATGGGAGCATTAGAACCAGCCACATATCGCTATCTCCGGTGGGTGTTACCTGGGCTCAAAATGCCACATTATGCGATTATATTGCTGGAATCTCAGCCACTCTTGAGATCGATCCCCTATTGACTTTGTCAAATGCTATTGACCGACTGAGCTGGACTCTATAGTGCATATATAGTACGACATAACCCCTTGGCGGTCCTGCGCTCGTTACAAATTATCATGGAAATTGGCTGGGTTTTATGCAATAAATGTAACCGAAGGCCAGCCGACGTGCCCGGCATTCTGAGCCAAGTCTTAGCCCCCGAGAGCCAAAAGATAATGCATGCAAAAAAAAAGAACAAAAAACCTTAGAAACCCAAGAAGAAGCTGCATAAATTTCGAGTGCAAGACAGCCAGGAAACGGGGCCCCCAGGCGGGATTAGAGGCCAGTTGGGAGCAGGAGATGGAGAACTGATGGACGGGAATGGGGGCCAATCGATTTTGTGGATTGCAAATCCATGGGAGCCCAATCGAAAGCGCCCAAATCAACACGTACTTAGCACTGGCCACCACATGCTGCTGCTGCTGTTGCTGTTGCTGGTAGTCTGGCGTTCCCCCTATACCAATCCCTTACCATCCCCTTACCCACTCCAAAATCCCTGCCAATGCAAGCCAAACAAACACCCCGGGCGGGTTGCCCATACTCCTTTTTGTGTCCTCTGTGTCTGCGCTGTGGTTTTTGTGGCCATTTTCATGTTAACTCGGTATTGATAAATTGCAGAATAAGTGAATGCATTTTTTTTTATTCTTATTTTGCGTTGTCCTGCTGCTGAACATATGCGGCATTTTTGAATTATTAATGAATTGCCAGCACAAAGGAGCCCGCAGCCATACAAGATATATATATATACAAGGTATATACAACATGAGGTTGCGTGTTGCAAGCTTCGAGGACCAAGTTTCGAAAAGGGTTTCGTGTGAAAATTTTGGTAAAAAGCCAGCCAATAACACATCACAGCACCTTGGATAATTCTGGATATATTATTCAGTATCTCACACCCCTAGGAAATAAAGTTCTTGTCAAAATTGTACGTTGTATGATTTTTGAAAGGGGGTAACAAAATGCGCTTTGATCTGAAGGAATTGCTCTTGGTGTCCATGTGTACTACACCAAATGGAGTCATACGTCGTCACAAGCGATTCCAGTGCGGGAAAGTTAGGTGAGTTGGGGTTCGGGTAGTTAGGATACCTTCTTATCAGGAGAACTCCTTTCCCAGTTACCTAGTTCACTATGAGCTGCAGCGGGGAAAACTGTTTATCCGCCAGGTGAAGCGGATTCGAAGCACTCCCTCCTTCAACAGCAGGTTGCAAAAGCGTCGTCGTCTTCTGCATCGGATGTGGGATGGAGGAAGTGGTTTTATCCAGAGGACACCAGTTACCAGGGAGGATGGCTTTACCCAGACCCTGGTTCCCCATAACTCCATAGCCGTGGGCACAGTGGAGCTGCTCCTAGAAAGCAGTGCCAGTCAAACGCCCCACCAGGAGTGGACCTGGAGCCAGGTGGACACCTCCGATTTGATTTGCACCACTTCCAGGGATCAACAGACCCTCAATCCCGACCAGCAGTTCGCTAGCACAGCTGTGGGCACAGCTGTGGAGCTGAATAGCACGGCCAGTCAGACGTTTCACCAGGAGTGGGTCAGCAGCCAGGTGGACACCGCCGATCTGATCCAATTGTTTTCCAGGGATCAGCAGACCTTCAATCCTGGCAAGCAATCCTTTTGGAGTCAAACGGAAAGGCAGGCCAGGCAAAGTCGATGCACACAGTCGGTTTACGCAACCAAAAGCACCTTCTCCCAAACCAGACTGGTCAACGACTCCTTCGGCACCCAAACGGAGCTCCACTGTAGCAATGCTGCTGTCCTCACCGAGATTAACTCCCAGGATACGGAAACCCAGACCTACGATGACCAGGAGGAGCTCTTGAAGCCCCATGTGATGGCCCTCTATCTCATCCACGACTCCCTTAAGAACCAGAACGACCTTATCCAGAATGAATTACTGAATCGAGTCAACCAACTGGTGGATCTCGTTGTGCTGCAAGCGAAGAGGAGGCGAGTGGGGATGGATCTGCCCAGGGAGGCGTCTCTGGAACCATTGACTCCTGTCCCGCTGAATCAGATCGGGGATAACTTGTCAACGGAGAAACTTCAACCCGAAGGAGAAAATGGTAATAAACTCAATTCAAAGTCGGAACTTCCGTTTAGGATCAATAGGTAAGTGTTGTATTAACTTAAAGATCAAAAACCACTCAATTAAAACACGAAATGTATTCAAATGTATTCACATTCAAAAAATAGATTTTTTTATCGGGGAATCTTGGATAGGAATCTGATATTTTGAAACACATTTTATTTTGATTATTTTGAATCACATTTTTAACAAACAGTACTAATTTTTACATTATGATAAAAATAAATGAAAAAAAAATTCATAATTCACGAATGTATTTGGATTATTCATTCACTTTAACTCAACTGTTGTTCACACAAATGTATTTAAGAAAAATTTTAGTTATTAAGAAGTTAAAATCCTCCTGCGATTTTGATGATACGTTCCATATATAAAGTTATTTCTTTTATGATTGCTAAGTATAGGGGCTTAGACCCATAAAAATCAGCACACATTATGTTTTAAATTCCATTGTAAAAATAAAAACAGACCCATAGCTCAGACAAAAATATGGGTGCTTGGAGTAGGGAAACCTCTGCACTTTCGCAAGAGTTCTGCAGTGTAACTTTGCCAAGCAAATAACAATAAAATATTCCCGTCGAAGCTGATTTAGCGGCCAACTAAAAGCCTCGTTCCCCATCCACAGAGTCGGCAAGGACAAGAGGTTGACCACCGGTGCCGCGTGGAACTGTACGCTGAAGTGCAGGCGCTGTGGTCTGCACATGCACCGCAGCAGGCAACGGGTGACCAGCGAGTAGGTGACTCATGGCCATCTCATCCGATCCCTACTTACTTCTCCCTTCCCCCCTTAGGAACCAAACAACGCAGACCGCAGAGGAGGAGATGAAGGAGGCGGTGGTCACTGTGGAAATGGCCACGCAGACGGAAAAGGAGCGAGCACGCTGGATCCTGAGACGCAGCTAGAGAGGATTCGAGTCCAGGTCCAACTTACCCCAGCAGCCAGGCCGCCGTTCTCATCCAGCTTGGACTCATAGTGATGAACTTGTGTTTCTTGGGTGGCACTTTTAGCATGTGGAATGCGGTGATTTAAAGTAAATACAGCCGAATCACAGTCTCAAAGTCTTTTGGTTGTGGCGCCAAACGTTGAAAAACTGCATCTAAAATCGCGTGAATAGTTTTTTAATTTCGGAATTCGCAGCTCGACATTCGTTATTCGGATTCAAGTTCGCAAGTCAGCCGCAGACACGTCCGCACACGATAAAATCTCGCCAAAGACTGAATGAAGCGGGCCGGTCGTCGTCGCCGTTTATGCCACAGAAACAGAACGCAAATACCGGGGGGTTTCGGGCATTTCAGCTGGGTGCTGCAACTAAGCGTCATGAGTAACCGCATTGGTTTGACCCCAGCTCAGTACAATCACTCGGGTTCCGGGAAAAAACCTCATCCGAAAACCCATTTGGAATGGGTTTGAAAATTGGTATGCATATGTTCATTGGTATAGCATGGTTCTTAAAAATGAATATTATTTTTGAGACTCTCTTTGATAATTTAAATATTTATTTAAGAATAACTTAACTAGTCACTATTTTACTTGTACTTTTAAAGTATTTTATTGGTTATAAAAGATAATATATTTTATTTTTTGGTAATTTTAATATAATCTTTAATTTAAAAAAAACACTAGGTTTCAAAATCACTTATAAAAGTGTGTAAAAGTATGCTATACAAAATATCAATAACACTTTCAGCTTGCAAATAAATTATTGCATACTTTTAGACGTCTTTAAAATTGATTTTCAAAACCAAGTAATTTCAAAATAAAATATCCCCCTTTTTACAGCCAACTTTACCATAGAGTATACAGCATTCAATGTTTTCCAGAACCATTCTGGTTTCTTTCTTCTCCGCCTTTGGTTATTCGTGGAGTGGCTTCGACTTCGAGTTTAGAGTTCGGCTTTTTGTTTACGTTCCCATTCCCCCCCGAACGGCGCTCCCCTTACCATATTTACCCATTTTTCCGACGGTATGCAAAAAGCAACAAACAACAATAACAAAAGTCACGCTTAACGACTGTGACGTCGTCGCCGCGACTTGGCTAGAGGTTCGAACCCCCTGCCACCCTACTCTCTACCTCGTATTCTGGCCACTCTTTGTATGGACTGTCCAGTCTGCAGATCGGGACCGGCTTTTAAGAGCCAGGCCAAATAATAAACATGCAAGTGCCGCATGGCGTGGCATAGAAAAGAATAAAGAGTGGCAGCCGAAAAGTTTAGAGTTGGGGATGGGGATGGGTAGTTGGGGTGTGAATGCGGGGAGACATCTGTGACATCCAGGAAAACCTGGGAGTAGCTGATGGATTGCCTTGGTCCATGGGAAACGCCCCCGTGGCAAAGGGGTTGCAGTTTAATTGAGATTTATTTATGCTATGTGCGCGGTACAAAGACAAAAGAACCCGCTCGTTCAATCCCATACCTATTCCAATCCCAATCCCGAACCCAATCCCAGGTCAGGTTCCCATCAGGAGCCACGTCCATAATAACGAGCAAACAATGCGCTGCGTTCTCGGGATCTCTGGCAATATTTGGACAGTGGGCAATTGAAGCAACTCCAATTATGTGGCTGCTGTTTCAGTGGTTGTTATCGATGATGTTGTGCTGGCGAGCCACTTCAGTGGTCCAATGGTCCAGCACTCCCAGCACCACCGAAAGAATATCCAACGGTTTGGGTTGAAAATTGGGTGGACGCCGCCTGCTTGTTATTGTCAATTGTTGGCTATGAGTGGCACTGGTTTTGGCTCTCATTTCGCTTTTGGCTTTGCGAAGTGGCAGCCTTTGTTTTGGACAAGTTAACAGATTGCAATTGCAATTCCAGGTGGGCAGTGTGTGTGTGTGCGAGTGCGAGTGAGTGTGTGGGTGACATTCTAGCTGTCTGAAACTGGCCTGGAATTCGTAACTCCCATTCGCATTGCATAGCACACCATATCCATGCCCATCACTGATTCTGGGTTCGGGGCTAAGTGGCATGTTGCGGTCTACTCACAATTTTGGGCCATGCTCACTTTAACCGGTGCACTACAAGAAATGGGGGGTTCTTATACTTATTGCCTGCATTTCAGGGAAAAATGTAGTATCTTTAAGTTAGAAAATAATATCTTAATAATATTATACATATAATATCATGATGAGGTTTATATTTATACATATATATTCTTATGCTCAATTATGGTGAAAAATACGCAAATTCTTCAGACCTAAAAATTATTTTTACTGAAAAAACTTAAAATGTTGTATCTTTAAATCAGAAATTAATATTATACTAATATTACACATATAATATCATGATTAGGTTTATATTTATACATATATATTTTTATGCTCAATTATGGTCAAAAATACGCGAATTCTTCAGACCCAAAAATTATTTCTTTTAATAAACATTATTTCTATTTAAAAAACTCATAGTAACAGATATTAAATTACATTTTATAGAGTTCTACTCAATCGAAATTGTTTTCCCTGCACAGCCAACATCAAAGTAAACGCCCACCTCGAGTTCAGCTCGTTAAGCCCAATTAGGCATTCGTAATTTCTGGCTGGTCAGCTCGTTCTATTTCAGAGCACAACTTTCACTTTAAATGCGAACAATGGCTACAAATTCGCAGACATGAGCTTACGAAAAACTGTACAAAAACCACAACAAAATGGCGCAGACGACGGGCAACAAAAGCAAAATGGCGTCTGCTTCCTTCCGGTCTGCCAACAAAAATGATTGAGTAGCCAAAAAAAAGAACAGCGTACCTTCAAAATAGAGAACAACCAAAGAAAATAGAATAGAGAAACTTTGGCCCTCCTCCTTTTCGTCAGCTGAAATCGGAGTCCCTGGCCTTTTGGCCGTAAAGTAAACCACCTTCCATAAAGCTGCCATAAAAAAAGTGTGCTGAGAGGCAATCATTGCCATTTCCCAGAAGTACCTGCCAGGTATGCCAGGTACTTGCAAATTTCCGCAAGCTGCCGCAAATGATTAATGTCAATAAACGCTGGCCGCCGATGGAAAAGCTGGCCGGGCTGGGATCATTCAAGAAAGCTGCCAGTTCCCCAGTTCTCGAGGGGCGGCCATGTGGGTCGTGAACCCGGCGAATCGAGGACAGCACCGATCCGCAAGCGTCGTGTGGGTGCACAAGTTCAAGTGGTGCGGTGGCCCGGCCGATTCAGGTGGTTCTGCTGGTCAGGTGCCGCGGTGGATAACCTCGATAAGTTGAAAATTGCCGGGCATAGGCATATTCAGGCTTACACTGGAAAAAAAAAAAATTCAAATGGGGATTTTTTTTTATACACTTTAGTTTTTGCATTTTTTATTTATTTTTTCAAGTTTAAATTTTTTTTCGTCCGTTTTAAAACCCCGCAAAAAATGGTATTTCGGTCCCAAGTTATAATACTTATTTCCGCCCAAGAAAACTTTTTTCTTTAGTAATCATAAAGCTAAAAAAGGTTCAAATACGGAATGTACATACATCGTTAAGATCGTAAAAAATTTTAATCGATTGTCAATTAAACCTAAAAATTTAAATATTTCAAAATTAAAAAAAAATATAATGTAACCCCTTATAAAAAAGGTGAAAATTAAAAAAAAATTCGAGAAGCGGTACGGATCTTTAGATTAGATTGTTAGCTTGTGGGGGTGGATTTATCCAAATAATGATAATATAAATGTATTTTATTCCAGAATCTTCATCCTTTTTTCGCCCAAAACAACCTTTTTTTCAAACAAATATTGTACTTATTTGTACTTGATTTATAAACATAATATACATTTTTCCTGAGTGCATATATAGATGCTGCAATTACGGCCGCCATGAGGCAGCAATTTGGTGTGAGCGAAAATCGGCCACGCCCCCCGAGCACGATAATTAGCTGGGCGATCTAATGAGGAATTCGAAAGTGGCAACGCCTGCGCCTTGGGATATGACAACTGTATTTTTTCTATTTATTTATTTACCATTTTTCCCCATTTTTTTGTTAGCCATGCCAGGCATGTCCAGCAATTTCACCGCTCGTTCAAACGGCGGCGGCGGCGGCATTTGCCTATGGTTTATTTTATTTGCCACGTCACTCCCGCCGCACATGCGCATTTCTCAGTGAGTGTGACAGGTGAGTGGGGCCAGGGAAAACCTTTTGGCTTGGGAAACCTTAACAGCACGCGATCCGATCGGATCCAAAGCGATCCAAAAGTAATGGAATGCTCCCTGCTCCAAGGGTCATTGTCGTCATGCATGCAGACTGGAGGAGTCACTCCCAAGTGGCTGACTGGGCCTCTAATTCAATTACCAACCGACTGCATTCTGCATTCTGGATTCTGAATTCTCCATTCTCGCTGGCCCCACACAGCGTCACCAGCGGCTGAGAATCCCATTCGGCTGCAATTTAGCTAACGGCAATTCTGCATTTAAGCCATATTTGGCTGGATCCGGTAAATGCTTTCAGACGCCTTGATTGACAGCCTCAAGAAATCGTGGAAATTGAGGTGTTGACAGAGTGTCAACCGAAAAGGATCTGGCGGATACACATTAAACACTGGGGTCCATTTTAGTGGGAAGGGAACTTAACCTCTCTGTAGAGGAGAATTTAGTAAAACATTTAATATTGCAAAAGCGTGCCTTTTAGCAATTGTTTAGGCTATTTGAATAAGTGAACTTTTTAACTATTAGATATTGCTTACAGAGAAATAATGTTAATAATTCTACGTGTCTAAGAGTAGGTTTCCATTTTACACAACTTATGTGACGTCTTTAAACTATAGTTCCTAGAAAATACTATTAGCTAAGAAAGCTCTGATATTTTGAAAAATATTTGCTGAAAATGGGTTAAAAATCTGAGCCGATATAATGCATATTATTTATACATATGTAGTTATAGTTTTATGATCTGCTTTTCCGTTTTAAATTCACATGCTTTTTTATATCAGTCAAATAAAGTTATGTATTACTGTTTTTGGGAATATTTATTATTATTTTTTCATTTCTTTTTCTACACTTTAAGTACCCAACAAGATCTAAAATTTTAAATTTACGCGCCACAATGAGTACTAAAGTCTAAAAATACCAAAATAAAATACCAACTGCATTTCCCGTTCGGTCTTCTCGGTGGTGGTTTTACTAAGCAACCGATAAACGGTCACACTGCAGGCAAAAAAAAGCGAAAATTCTGAAAAAATATTGTGTTTGTGTATTGAAAAGCCTCAGAATTGGTGTGAAAATGACGTCGCTGGACCCGGCGCCGAACAAAACGTGGGAGCTGTCGCTGTACGAGCTGCAGCGCAAGCCGCAGGAGGTGATCACGGACAGCACGGAGATCGCGGTGTCCCCGCGGAGCCTCCACAGCGAGCTCATGTGTCCCATCTGCCTGGACATGCTCAAGAAGACGATGACGACGAAGGAGTGCCTGCACCGCTTCTGCTCCGACTGCATCGTAACGGCCCTGCGCTCCGGCAACAAGGAGTGCCCCACGTGCCGCAAGAAGCTCGTCTCCAAGCGCTCCCTGCGCGCCGACCCCAACTTCGACCTGCTCATCTCGAAGATCTACCCCAGTCGCGAGGAGTACGAGGCCATCCAGGAGAAGGTGATGGCCAAGTTCAACCAGACGCAGTCGCAGCAGGCGCTGGTCAACTCCATTAACGAGGGCATCAAGCTGCAGTCCCAGAACAGGCCGCAAAGATTCCGCACCAAGGGTGGTGGCGGTGGAGGAGGCGGCGGCGGCGGCAACGCTAATGGTGCTGCCAGTGTGGCGGCACCTCCTGCGCCAGGTGCACCCGCTGCTGTGGCCCGCAATGCCTCCAATCAAATGCATGTCCACGACACGGCCTCCAATGACAGCAACAGCAATACAAACAGCATCGATCGCGAGAACCGGGATCCGGGTCACTCGGGCACCTCGGCAGCCTCGGCCATCACCAGCGCCTCGAATGCGGCGCCCTCCTCGTCGGCCAACTCGGGTGCCAGCACTTCCGCCACCCGGATGCAAGTGGACGACGCCTCCAATCCGCCCTCGATGCGGAGCACCCCGTCGCCGGTGCCCTCCAACTCGAGCAGCTCGAAGCCGAAGCGCGCCATGTCGGTGCTGACCTCGGAGCGGTCCGAGGAGTCCGAGTCGGACTCACAGATGGACTGCCGCACCGAGGGCGACTCCAACATCGACACCGAGGGCGAGGGCAACGGCGAGCTGGGCATCAATGATGAGATCGAACTCGTATTCAAGCCCCATCCCACGGAGATGTCGGCGGATAACCAGCTAATACGGGCCCTCAAGGAGAACTGCGTGCGCTACATCAAGACCACGGCCAATGCCACCGTGGACCATCTCAGCAAGTATCTGGCCATGCGGCTGACCCTCGATCTGGGCGCCGATCTACCGGAGGCCTGTCGCCTGCTCAACTTCTGCATCTACGTCGCTCCGCAGCCCCAGCAACTGGTCATCCTGAATGGCAACCAAACGCTGCATCAGGTCAACGATAAGTTCTGGAAGGTAAGTCCCGCGTTAGTCTTTAGTTTCCCAATTCCAACCTTACTTATCATCTTACTAATCTTCAACCAGGTGAACAAGCCGATGGAAATGTATTACTCGTGGAAGAAAACCTAAGCAGTACGACGGGTGTTTAGTATTAGGGCGTTTATTTCCGAGCTGGAAATATATCTAGATGTAGAGCTTAACACGTATATAAAGCATTCATTATAAAACGAAATATATTTGATTGTAAGTGAAAGTTGAAAGTTTACAAGGCTGTTACACATTTGATTTATATGGTTATTGGTTAATAATCTTTATAAAGTCCAATGGTCTATTTCATTTCCTCTGGCACCCGCTTCACTTTCTTTGCAATTGCTAATTCGAAATCACGAAAGTCTTGACTCGCCTCAATTTCGTTGCTGCACTTGACTTGGATACGAATCATACACTGAATGCGGTCCATCCTGTCATCCTTGAGATCCTGCTCCAGACCAACGGGCCGTGCCAACTCAATTAGCTCGTTCCAGTCATCCGGGGAGATGATGTGCTGCGCCTTCAGTTGAACGCACTTCTCGTAGAGGTCCAGGTACTGCTCGGATTCATTCTTGTCGCCGGAACGCCTTTGTTCCATGAATTTTCGAAATAGTTTTGCGGCAAGCGGATCCGCAAGAACGTCCTTTACCCTTCCAAACAGTTTTTGGACGCGAAGGACTTCGGCCACAGAGATTTCCGAGCAGCCGCAAAAGCATTTAATCATTTCCTGCGCTCTGTTCTGTTTTATTCAATGAAACATTAATATCATTTTTTTTTTTTGGTAAGGATATTTGCTTACTTTGTACGAATATGAAGCCATCGCGAATATTTTAGATGTCGATTCACCAGCAATGAGTTCTATTGTGATTTTGATTACCTTTATACTGCAGGCTTTTATACCCAAGATTGCATTATCAACAAAGAATGGTGCTATCAGGTGTTATCAATCAATCAATGGATCGTATATTTTTAATGGAAACGGAACTGAAAAATGTTCTTATTTTATGATAAAAATGTATCCTATTCGCATTCTCTTTTTATAAAGATTTCATCGCTACAAATAAAAACACCGTTCGCATTTAGGATCAGGTAATTTATTTCTCTACCTCTAGTGAGTAACAACATTACAAAGCGTACAATATAAAAACAACTATATAGTTAATGTTAGGTAAAAAGTTATATGTTCCGTAACTGTGGGTTCAATGGAATGTGAATGTTTGGTGAGCCCAAAGGCTCTAGCACGCCCCGGAAGCCACAGTGAAATTAGGAGGACGGTTTCCGTTTCTTCGTTGTATGACGATGACTAAACTGCGGTGTTGGATCCAAAAAGGTTGATGACTGTGGGAACCCCCAAGGCACTGGGAAAGTTGAAGAGAGAGAGGAGCGAGGTTGAGTGCGGTTGTCCAAAGGTAACCAAGTGACTTTGGTAGGCGTTGCACAGTGAACACATAAAGCATCGATTTGCAGCGGCTGTATCATTTCGGCACCCGACGCATCTTGGCCACGATGGCGTCCCTGAAGTCCTGGAAGTCGCTGCTGGCCTCGATCTCGTTGCGACATTTTCCCTGGATGCGATACAGGCCGCGATTGATGTCCGTACGATCGGCGCTGAGCATGCGCCGGGACAGATCCTGCTCCAGGTCGTAGGGCAGGCCCAGGTCGACCAGTTCGTCGACCTCGTCCTGGGCAAAGGTGCGCTGGTTCTCCGCCAGGAACTCATCGCACTTCACGTAGATGTCCAGGTACTGCTCGGCCTCGTTCTTGTCGCCGGAGCGCCTCGTCTCCATGAACTTCCGCAGCAGTCTGGTGGCCTCCTTGTCCAGCAACGTTTCGTGCACACTGTTTGACAGGGAATAGATCCTGCGAACTTCGGCGACGGTCATGTCGCTGCATCCACAGAAGCACTTTATCAGCTGCACAGTTTTGTCCTGTCGCAAAACTGATGATTAATACACTTCCTGTTTACATTATGCCCATATCTACGCACCTTGTACGAACTGCAGGCCATGGTGAATGTCCTTGTTGGCGTCGTTTCCTCTAGAATTCCCTTAGAATTACTCAACGGGAGGTGGACACATACATAATTAGTTTATATATGCCCGGTAATATTATATTACCCAAATATGGAAAAAAAAAACAATATGGAAAGTATGATTGCGCATAGGTGTGCCGAAAATACAGATGTACTAGGTTTCTAACGATGAACTATGGTCAGTCTAAATGTGCTCGAAAACTTGTAGCCCGCGCTATTCCAAAAACCAAAACTGAGAATAATGCATGGGAAGGAGCTTTATAAACGATTTCGATCCTCTTCCCCAATGATGGTAGTCATTGTTTAATTTAATCTATACTTTGTTTACATTTATTTTATTTTTATTTTCCAACCACAAAAATTTTAACAACAAAATTCAAATTTTGAATGATTCAATTATTGAAATGACTCGCAAACATAATAACAATATATTCTTATTACTTTTTAATTGTAGGATTTTGAAATACAGATCGTTATTTATGGATCTAGATGGGTTTACAAAGTAACAAGAACCGAATCTGGTAAGATATTATATCATTATGATGAATTATGATAATTGTTTTTTGCGTGAATCGCATATTTCTTGAATGTTTTCAATTTCCTGGACTGGTATCGGCCACCTTTTCCAAGGCAGGTTCAGGTCCTTCCACTTGCTCTCATCGGTTCCGCACAAAACGAGCTTTGCCTCCTCAAGGAACTCATTGCACCTGTCATACATTCGGATGCTGATTTCGGTGTTGGCCTGTTCCACCTTATAACCGGGTGATAGTTGGAATCCGGCTTCATCCTGCATAAAGGCTTTGAGTAGCAGAGAAGATACTTGCTCCTCCAGGATCTTCTGGCTGAAATTCGTTTCCTGGGCGGTATAAAGGCAGGCCAACAAGCACATGTATTTTTCCTAACGTTTTTGAAAAAATAATTATAGGATCTCTTAATGTTTTCCTATTCTACGTACCCTTTTATTTGCCTCTGCCATGATGAATAGTTGTGGTATAAGTCTTTTCCTTTACTAATTTTAAAATTGAGTAGAACTCTGTTTTATGTGTTCTAAATTTGAGAACCCTAATCTACAAATTCAGAATTTCTACAAAATCCGAAAACAAATTATGAGTGTTCAGAATGCTTTAGTCATTTCCATTCCAAATGATAAAAGACAGAACTCTTAATTAAAAGCCTCGACTTTGTAATACTCATTATTCTACTGTGTATTCATGGGAACCACTTATATCTCTATTAAAAAATTTTAAAAGAATCTCATACTTTATTGGGAAAATACATAAAATCAAACGTGTGTAAACAATAGAAAGTTGTGCAATTTGATTGCACCTACAGCTTGGACTTGAGGGCCTTCATCAGCTTCTCCAGCTTGAGGGCCTTCTGGAAGTCTCCGCTAATCTTCAGCTTGCCGGTCATGTAGGCGGGAGCCGCCTTCAGTTTGCCAGAGAACATGTCAAAGAAGTTGTTCGAGTTCATGCTCAGCGTGGCATCGGGAGTGGCAGGCGGAGTGCCGACGCCGCAGGAGCCGGAGCCGTTCTTCAGGTCCAGGAACCAGGTTCCCTGCTCGGCGCCGCTGATGTTGAACTGGAAGACGGCCTGCGTCTTCGAGACGATCTCGGGCGAGAGGAGAGATTCGATTTTCTGGAACAGCTGGGGTATCTTTCCGCTTCCTCCGGCCGCCGGAGCGGCAGAAGCTCCTCCGGCCGGAGCGGCATCCTCCACCGGAGCTCCCTTCTCCTCCACAAAGAAGTCCACCATCAGTTTGTCGGCATTCTCACGGATGCAGGCGTAGTCCGTCAGATCTGTGATACCCGCCGACTCCAGCACCTCGTCGTCCACGAAGAACTGACCGGTGGACTGCCTGGGCTCGCGGCTCAGGATGGCGTAGGCGGCATCGGCCATGATCTCGGGCTTGCGCGACCACTGGGCGGAATCGGGACCGGTGAGCATCTCGATGGCGGCCGTGTGGATGGCAGTGCGTGGCCACAGAGCGTTGACGGAGATTCCCTGGTCGCGGAACTCCTCGGCCATGCCCAGCACACACATGGACATGCCGTACTTGGCCATGGTGTAGGCGACATGGGGGCCGAACCACTTGGCCTTCATGCTCAGTGGCGGCGAGATGTTGAGGATGTGGGCGTGGTTGCTCTTCTTCAGGTACGGCAGGCACTCCTTGGACACCAGGAAGGTGCCGCGCGTGTTGATGTTGTGCATCAGGTCGTAGCGCTTCATGTCCGTGCCCGGGGTGTTGGTCAGCGAGATGGCGCTGGCGTTGTTGACCACAATGTCGATGCCACCGAACTTGGCCACCGCCGCCTCCACGGCGCCGCGCACCTGTTGCTCATCGCGCACGTCCACCACGCAGGGATAGGCCTTTCCGCCGGCCTTCTCGATCTCCGCGGCCGCCGAGTAGATGGTGCCCGGCAGCTTGGGATGCGGCTCCGCCGTCTTGGCCGCCACCACAATGTTGGCTCCGTCGCGGGCCGCCTTCAGGGCAATCTCCTTGCCGATGCCCCGCGAGGCGCCAGTGATGAACAGGGTCCGTCCTGCCAGTTTGCCCGTGTTGATCATCCTGTCCAAAGTTTATAGACCGCTTGCCGTGAGATCTCGATTCCCACTGTTAACGGTGATAGTGCTGGAAATCAGAGATCCAAGAGAAAGTCCAAAGTGCAGATTCAGCCGATTTGATCCACACAACAAGTCGGCGAGCGAGAGAGCGCCAGTGCGGCATCTGCTCTCTCTTTTTCCCGGTGGGGTCTTCCTCCCGCTAGAGATGAGCGCGTGCCAGTCACGCACGAACCATTAAAACGTTTTAAAAAAATGTATTAATATTTAGTGTAAACAGTATTAATTATTTATTTGGTATTTACTAAATGCCAACTAATGTTGTATTTTTATCTGAACCTTTACACCTTTTAAATTAGAGGGAATAATATTTTAATTTATGGATTAAAAATAATTTTTATTCCAGTAATACATAACATTTTTCATTTGATCAAATTAATCAGGGGACTCCTTAAATCAAAAAAAAAAATATCAGCAATTAAGGGAACGACCCTAAATGAATCCTGTTGAATTTTCAAACAGATGTTATTTGTTGAAAAGTTTCACGCAACTTCAACCCCGTAATATTTTATAATGTTAGTTACTGTTAAAATTTGTTTAAAAGGTAAAAAGAACTACAAATATATATTTAAATTGGATTTTAAAGTAAATAATTCGTACTACTGATACTAAAATGCTACAGACTTGTCATGACTTTTATTAAAAGGGTGACAACTCTGGTTTTCAGCAATTCATCAAAATAAATTGCTAAAATTTCTGAACTTTGCATGGAACAGCTGATTAACAAGCTGACTAAAATTCAACAATTTAACAGTTTAGGGAATACCCAGAATATAAAATTTATGTAAAAAGTAGACCTGTTCTGTGTGTTCAAAAAACATGACAAGTGCCCATCTTTATATTCGATACTTATCGATAAGCAGGTGATAGATTAGGGTGGCCATGTCATCAGCATGTTCAAATTTTGGCGGCACTTGAATCAGCCCGAAGTTTGCAAGACTTTTCATGACTTTGTTGCATTTCCATACCCACAGTAACTAACTTCACAATTAGAACGGCTACCAAGTACTTTTATTAGAGTCTAACTTTATCTATCCAATACAAAAATGGCACACAATGGAAAACAACGATTCGTCTATAAAACTCAACAAACCCAACAACTACCCTTTAGCTATATTTGACTGTTCCAAATTCCTGTTAATTAGTGGAACCACTGGGGTTCTAAAGTTCGTAGGCCCGGTCGCCGTTCTGTGATTGTTAAATGAGTGTGTCCTCGTCCTGTCCCTCGAAGACCATCAAGAGCGAGTGCTGCGAGGGTGAGCGACCCAAGGTCATGCCGCCCAAGGATCCATCTGGCGACAGCAGACCCGTCTGCAGGCTGTTGTTGTCCCGATAGCCGGAAGTCGAGGATGTCTGCGAAACCGAGTCCCAGGATATCTCGCCCAGGGTCTTGGCCTGTGCCTGCTGCGGAGGCTCCTCCTGGGAGGTGACCTATGAAGAATGGTTAGAAGGGGTTTACTTGAGGACATTCCAGAGCCACTTACAATGCTGGGTGGCTCCATGGGCGTCAAGCGACTGCGCTTCAGCCTGAAGGTCTTTCGGCTGGCCGCCTTCGATCGCTGAAGCCTTGACCTGGTATGATCCCCCGAGCTATCCTCCGCTGGACTCTCCGGCGAAAGGGGAGTGGTGGAGGTCTCGCCAGAGGAGTGCCGGAACTCCACGGACGACACGAAGCGCAGCTTGGGCGGCTGCGCCTTGAAGGGAGCCTGCTGCAACGACTGCGAATGCGAGAGATGCGAGGGCACGGCGGAGGCGGAGGTACCGCTTCCGCCGCCGCCGCCGCCGCCTGATCCATGGTGGCCCGATCCGCTGGGCGTGGGCCCCACCAGCGTGGGCGCCGATCCTGCGTCCGCCTCGCCGCTCTGGCTCTCGCTGGTCGTCGTATGGGGATCGCGGCCCGTGGAGCTGCTCGAGAGCGACTCCCGCGGCGGGTGCAGCGTCTGCTGCGACAGCGTGTCGCTGGGCGTGCAAATGCCGCCGGATCCGCTGCGCGAGTCGATCGGCACCGCGGACACGTGGGAGTGCGAGGCCTGGCCGGTGGTGGTTCCTGTGAAGATAGATATGAGTGAAGGTCTTTGCTGCGACTTGTGGGCTTCTGCCGCACTAGTTGCCGCCGGTGTGTCGCTCTTCTTCTGCTCGGAACTCTCGCGATCTGTGGAGACTGAAACATGAGTGGGTGTGTGCAGCGGAAGTATGGGATGCGGCTCCCTTATCCTTATCCTTACCATATCGCTTCTCCTCCAGCTCGTCGCGCAGGTCACGCAGCTCCCGGGCCAGTTCCAGCAGCAGGGCTCCCTTGGACTTGATCCCGCCCTGCGGCGGTGTGCCTCGCAGTCGCTCCCTGATGATGAACTGCATGTGCCGCTCGTGATCGCCAATAGGTGGTTGGGATATCTGGAAGAGGTGAGTCGTTAATATTGTTCCATTTTTAAATAGAACTTAGATTTAGTGGTTTTGAATCTAGGGAATACATTGGTTTGGATATGAAAGTGCAGGACTGGGATGTACTTGAAGCAAAAGGAATGGAGGTAACCAGAACTTTGCTTTTATTAAAATGTGTTGGGGTCACCAGGAATTACGTTAAGTGATGTGGGGGTCACAAAGGAAGTAGGGTTACCAAGTATACCACTTTAGCGAATGCCACAAAGACACTAGAAGTCATTCCTCTCTCAGCTTAATTAGCACTAATGATGATAAAAAAAGATTAACATTTCGGGGTCACCAAGAATGACAATACACCCAAGTCACCAAGCTCGAAGTTTAGTTACAAATATTCCGTTAATGGGTACGGGAATTTAAAGTACAAATTACCTTGTGCAGAATAAAGGGCTGCAGGACAAAAAAAAAGATTAAAATGTGTTGGGGTCACCAGGAATTACGTTAAGTGATGTGGGGGTCACAAAGGAAGTAGGGTTACCAAGTATACCACTTTAGCGAATGCCACAAAGACACTAGAAGTCATTCCTCTCTCAGCTTAATTAGCACTAATGATGATAAAAAAAGATTAACATTTCGGGGTCACCAAGAATGACAATGACACCCAAGTCACCAAGCTCGAAGTTCAGTTACAAGTAATCCAACGAATGTGTAGTACAAAGTTAAATATAAATTACCTTGTGCAGGATGAAGGGCAGCAGGACAATGTACAAAGGTGTGCGATGGGTCACCACGAACTCCATGAAGCTCCAGAGATCCGGCGCAGCCTCGTTGCGCCTGCCCAGGTCCCGCATCACGCGGACGATGCGCGGCCACTCGTTGGAGAGCCGGCTCTCGAAGCAGATGCACACGATGCGCAGGGCCAGGAAGGCGGCCTGGTAGAGGGAACCGGAGATGCGGGCTGGGCGCTTGGCATCCCGACTGCCGGTGAAAGTGAGCGAGCCGGCGCGTAGGTCGCCGGTGACCCGGTTTATCTGGGACACGGCCTGGCCGGTTCGACCCGCCGGCGGGCTCATCGCATTCAGCACGGCAGTCAGCAGGAAGGAGACGTCCGTCATCTTCAATTCGCCCACGTCGGAAACGCCTCGGCCCGAGCAAACCTTCAGACACAGTGGCATTATCAGATGCATTAGAAAGCCCTCGGCCTTTTCCTGCGTGGCAAACTCGGCACTGCCGCCGCAAATCTGCACCAGAGAGAAACAATCCACCGGGCTGACCACCTGGAGGGCCACCAAACGCACCACCGCCGAGCAGAAAAAGGCCGGCGGATTCTGAGACATGAGCGCTGCTCCTGCGCTGGAGACGCCCTCGGGGATGCCGGATCCGGGCTCGTTGACGATCAGATTCTGCACCGTGCTGATGAGCGTTTTCATCTGCTGCCAGTGCAGCACGTACGAGTGCCGTATGATCGTCTCGTGGATGCCCTTCAGCAGTCCGGCGGCCGCCTCCCAGTCCGTGTTCCGCCTGATCGATGGCTTCTTCGAGATCTTCAGGAAGACCTTGTCGATGCGTCGCAGTATGGTGACCAGTGCGTTCCTCAGTGTATCGTTGGACCACTCCGCGCGTGGAAGAACCGCCTGCATGTAGCGCTGCAGACCGCGGCACGCCATGGACTCGGGATCGTAGGGCGACACCTTCAGCAGGGAGTGGGCAATGTCCGCCAGACGAATGTGGCACTTGGCATCCAGCACTTCGGTGGGCTTGGTGTCACTGGGCATCTTCTTGGCCAGCTCCGCCAGGCGAGCGGTGGACTTGGTGAGGAAATCAGCCACCACGGAGAGCAAAACGTCGCGGGGTCTTCGGTATTCCGTGCGTATCATCTCCGAATCCTCCGCAGAGTCCATCATGTTCTTGGTGCGGGCATCGGTCAAGTACTTGGGATGGGTCTCCTCCTCAAAGTCCAGTCCTGGGGAACAGGGTGGTCCCCTGCTGCAGTTGCGCTGCGAGGAGCCCTTGTGCTCCGGACTATTGCGATAGGGTCCATTGTAGCTCTTGGCCAGACCCTCGCAGTTGTGCACCATGGTGCGAATGGCCACCGCCAGCTGGAGGATGATGTCCCGCTCGGACTTGCCCTGCAGGGGAATGTAACTGGGCGACTGGATCTGCTGCAGATAGCAGGGCAGAATGGCCTCCAAAATTATCTAAAATGGATCAAAGGTTAAATATCTATAAAGATAACTAGTTCCTAAATCGTAATATCTTCTAGATATCCATATATTTCTAATCACTCACTAGCATTTGGTATCCTCGAGTGCTCTCGGCGGAGTAGGATACCACCATTACACAAAGGGTAATGCAATCCAACACGGTGACATCGTCATCCTCGTCGTGGTAACAAAAGTCAATGGCCTTCAGGGGTTTGGGTTCCTTGACCAGTTCCGCAATATTGAGAGGATCCGGCGAGGGATCCTCCAGACTGAGGAGCAAATTGAACAGGCAGCTCGACTGCACTTTGTGGGCCTCGCCATAGGTGCCATCCTCATCCGTGTCCAGGATGGCCGAGACCGAACCAAACATCTGCAGGATGAAGGGCTTGCGGTTGAGCAGATAGAACTGCTTGACCGCATACTCGATGGTGGTGGTGATCAGCTTGTTGGTCTGGTGCAGGGAATAGACTTGCAACAGAGTGGGCATTATCATGAAGTAACCGTTCGTGGAGAAGATGTTCTTGAAGTTGAAGGCGGCGTTGATGAAGGTGGCCATCACATAGCGCATGATGCACGAATCTTCGGCATGCAGAATGGAGGCGCCGGAAAGGACGTTCAGAAAGAGTTGGATGTCCGCTGAGTAGGCAAAGTTCCCAGCCATGGCCTCGAACATGCGGGCGATCAGGCGCACCCACATGAACTTGTGCAGGACGTCCAACCCGAGCAGCACCTTTCCGTACTCGCCGCCATGGTGCAGGTCCAGATCCACCTCGAGTGCCTTGCGCGGGAAGGAGGGCAGCTTCATCAGCTCCTCGTGCAGGAACACCACTCGCTGCACCACCATGTCCACGTTCTTGAGGATCGCCCAGGTCAGATGCACCTTTCCAATCTCCACAAACTTCTTGGTTAGCTCTTGCTTCTGCAGGGCCAGGAAGGACTCCTCCGGTCGCATGAGCATGAGACGCACCTCCGGGTATTGGGATCGCTTGAAGAAGTACAAATCACGGATGTACCAGTTGGGATTGAGGATCTTGCCTGGGGAATACAATAAAATTAACTCATTGGATAGATAGTTAGGTGGCTCATTCCACTTACTGCTCTTGTAGTCCACTAGGCAATAGTGACTGGTGTTCTTCTCATCAATGGGATAGTAATCCAGGGCCTCCTTCAGCAGCTGACAGAACAGCGTGTCCTCCTGCACTGGAAACTGGGAGGGTATGTTGTAGTCATCATCCGCAGGTCCATGAACCACAATCTTCTTGGCCGCGGGCACATTGGCAGTTAGCAGGATGGACGCATCGCATTGCTCCTTGCGCAGAATCTGCTTGAGATCCTTGAACATGATGCCATGGACCGAGTGCACCACCATCCAGAGTACAGATAAAGCAGAGCCCACAAGCTGAGGAAGATAGGGTATGTTAAGTAACATCTTTATGCAGTTCGTGTGAAGTAGACTACACACAAAAAAAACATGTTTCCGTAAAATCGATAAGGCCAGGTAAATGTCAGGTAATTCATACCCATATCGTTTTTACATAAAATACTCATCAAATTGATATGCAATAATATCATTTTGGCGAATTTTCTCTCGGAGACTCTCTTACTTTGAAAAAGAGAGCCATAAGCCATATGGAGAGCAAAACGACGTGAGTTTAAGCGAGATAACAGATTCGAAATTCGAACTAACGTACGTACTTCGAACATGTTTTTTACATTTCAAGCATATCAATTTTACCTGGGCCCATATCAAGTTAAAATTGATCTTGAATAATGTAAAATTGACCAACGTTTCGTATCGAATTTTTTTTTGGGTGTACATACCTCTTGCTTCAGTTCGTTAGAAGACCTCACGTAGAACATGATGTAGCCAATGATGGAGTTGTAGAGGGCAAATGCCGCCTGTTGCGGCAGACGTGGCACAAATCGGATGAGGTGCCGCAGCAGTTTGAACATCTGATCCTGACGATCGCGAGTCAGACGCTCGAAGACATAGCGCAGGAAGAGAGCTGACTCCTCCACCAGGCAAACCCAGATCACCTGATAGGCAATCTCGTACACCGCATTGCCATCCGATCCAATGGCGGCGTCGTCTAGACAGCCGACGATCTGCATCACCGAGGAACAGAGCACGGAGGGGAAGAGCGAGTGGGCGTGGTGCAGGTGCGAGGACATGCGCGTGCCATCGAGGTCCTCTTCGATCTCATGGTCCTCCAGCTTCTCCATGCCCGGCTCATGGGAGGCCTGCTGACTTATGGGTATCATGGTGATGAGGAAGCTATGTCGCTCTGCCCGCTGCTTGTCCCTCTGCTGGCGCAGGGCATTCCGAATGGCCTCCGTCTGCTGCATCTTCCGAGATTTGGTGGCGGTGACCAGGGATCGCTGAAGAGTAAAAACGTGATTAATCAGTTAGAAGAACTATTCCCTCCCCTTGACCAGTACATAACCCAGTGTCTCGGCTGCCTTCTCACTCACATGTCTATCTTGGTTCAGGGTGACGTCCATGTCCTTTGTCTGCTGCACTGGCATCCAGGGTGGATCCACCACTGGCAGACTTTCAATGCCAATCTTGGGCGAGGGTAGTGTGAATTCAATGCCACCTGGTGGCACCTTAAAGGTCACATCGTGGGCATTCTCCTCCATTCGCGGCCACACGTGGAAACGGCACTTCCACAGCACCAGATATCGCTGGATGGCGCCAATCCTTATATCCGGATCCTTGTGCTTCAGGGCGCGCTGCATGATGTCGAAGGCAAAGTTCTGGGCCTTGACCGAACCCATCAGAAACACGGCGGCACTTGAGGTGGCCGTATCGTGATTCGTTTCCAGGAGGAGTTCCCAAGCAGCAGGCATGGCCTCGATGACCATCTCCTCGGTGAGCACAACGGCGCCTTTTAGCAGAGTGGCCAATGGAAAGTGGAACAGGTTGCGTATGTGGATGCGAATGAACTTGAGGATGGGCGGTTCCTCCTGCATCTTCTTCTCCTTTTCCTGGCGAAAAGCTTTTGCTAGTTTCTCCGCCATTTCCAGATCGGGATCATCACTTATGCTATAGAAACGCGATATGAGTTATGCCTTGGTATGTTATATAGGTACCACCTACCGATCTTTGCGAGACAAGCTGTCCTTCCGCTTGGACGGAGATGTCTGTGTTGAACTCTGCTCCGAAACCTTTCGTGTGGAGCGTGCTCGCGAAGTATGAGGTTTACTGGATGTGATAATTGTGGGCTCAACATTGGGATGATCTGCATCAAAGGTAAAGCCAAATTCCTCGCCATAGACCTAATAGAAATAAGTGGGTTTTGAACTAGAGATCTGTGTAACCTAAGGAGTACCAACCTTCCTTGTGGCCTTCACCAAACGAGTGCAGGATCGCATGTGTCGTTTGTAGCAAAAGGGATGGCAATATCCTTTGTGTGTACAGTAGTAGTTGTAACTGGACATAAGGTCTATGATGGCCTTCAGCCAGGGCATATTCTTGGCCGTATCATCGTTCTCATTCGAATCAGTGGGTGACTCTGGCTGCTGATCGTCGCTGAGTATGCCAGGTGACTCCTCGCCACCACTGATCATGCCCTGTTCCGAGGTGTCACTGCGATCGGAGAGCGAGGAGACCTTCCTTCGCGATTGCATGTTGACTAGAGGTTTTAAAATTCCACTTAAGTTATAGTTACTTTATAAATATATAGCTTCACTTACAATCCGTTTCTATGTCCTTGCTGTCCTTGGTGTTGCGACGAAGCTTCAGAGAGCGCCGCTTGAAGGATCCTCCCGTGGTGGTGGCAGTGCCACGTCTCAGCAGGAATGGACGTACAGCCGATGCAGTGGGTCGACGAGCTAAGGTTTAGGAAAAGACATAAGGATCCTTATTCCTTTTAAAAACTTTAAATAATACCTTCTTCGCCCTCCTTGGTCAGCGTGGTGTTGCTGCTATTCTCCGACTCATTGTCCGGTTCGTGGAGCACAAAGGATATCTTCCGCTCCGACTGCCCTGCACCATCATTCCCAGCTGCTATCGACTGCAGGCTCTGGGCGGAGGTCTGCGAATGACCCATGGAGCTGAGGGCCATGGACCAGCGGCGATTGGCCTCGCGGTAAACCTTCTCCCAGGGCGCCGGCTTATCGCGATGGATCAGCTTGGATGTCTTGGGCAGCATTAAATAAGTGTCCCGCAGGAAGGCGGTGATCTCGAAGAGCAGCACACAGGCGATCAGCTTCAGGGAGTGCGGACAATCGTTGCCATGCGGATTCACCGAGGTCTCGTCCAGGAAGTCCTCCTCCTCGTCCTGCTGCAGCAGCTCACGCTGCTTCTCGGGATCCGTGAGACTCGCGTTGACCGCCTCGTACTGCAAACGCTCGGTGAAGAGGATCTCCTCCAGCCGGGCGCCCACCATCTCGGCCCACTGATGGAACATCTTGCCGGCAGCACGCTGCAGGATGTGTGTGCGTCGGGCGCTCGTTTGGCTCACCTGCTGCTTCATTTGGTTGAGATTGATGTTGGCCCCCGATGCCCGGTAGCTGCCCACGTTCTGCTTCATCCAGGCGGGCCACTGACCCTTGTTGCACAAGTGCACAAAGTGGGCGCACTCCAGCAGGAAGGTGGCCCTGGCCACCAGAGGAGCTTGGGGCTATTGAAAAAGAAGAAATATTTTTATTAAAGATTTTCTTTTTTAAGGATAATTACAATTAAACCCAAGCTTTATAAATAAACTATCGATAATTTATAGTATCGATATTTTCGATATATTATCAATATCGTATCGATAACGTTTTCAGGGAAACCCGTAAAACTATCGATAATGTCGATATCAACATCGATTGTTTTCAAAGAACACCCCTGAACATTTACTATTTCGGCTCCTCTCAAGGCCAAATAAAGGATTATACTGACCAGATCCAGGACGGCGGCCACCAACTGGGGATCGGGAAAGGAGCCGGGGGCGCAGGTTTCCAGGAGGAAGGAGAGACGCAGCATGCCCACACGCACCGGTTCGGTGGGCACCAGCTTGCGCTCCTTGAGGATCACCACCTCCGATTCGCGCGGACCGTCGCACATGTCCGAGGACGAGCGGCGACTGAAGTCCGCCGTCTCCTCGATGCCGCCCACCTTCTTCTTGCCCTTCACAATGCCGCCGAAACGGTTCAGCCGCCGCTCCACGCGTCGCTTGGCGCGCTGAATGGACCGCCCAATGCCATCGCTCGACCGTCCGCGCTGAATCTTCAGCGAGGCGTGCCGCATGAACGTGGAGGAGATCTCCGGGTTGAGCGACCCGATCTCCAGATCGATGGACGAGGCCTCCTTGGGCGTGCCGCGGAACCAGCGCACCAAGCCGCTGAGCCGTCCCAGCGAATTGCGTTCCGAGCTGGACGTGGAGTCGGAAAGCAGGGCGCGTTCACTGTGCCGCGGTGTTAGAGTGGGTCGTACTCCCGTCGTCCTTCGACGGAAGTTGCTCAGCGGCGACTGACTGGTCTTGTAGTGCTCCTCGCACGCCTCCGTCTCCAGCAGGCTCTGTAAAGATGGAGGCGGGGATGAGCTTCAGGCTGGGACTTGGGGATTTCACTCACCACGGCGCAGGCGGAGGAGGTGCTGCGTTTCTTGAGTAGGAGACGCCGCTGGGAGCGGTTGTCATCGTTCTGCAGGCTCTGACTCACATTCGCCTGGGGAATGTGTCTGGAAAAACAGGTTGGGAATTATTAATCAGGGTTTTAAAGTATCTAAAGTTAAAGTTAAGTTTCTGGTTTATTAAAAATTATTTTTGAATTCCAAGTCACATCCAAAAGAAACCCATCAGGACATCCTCACTTAAACAAAAAAGAAAGATTTTCGGACGAAATAAAATAAATAATAATATAGAGTGTCGTACTTCGTTGAGTTCGTAGTATTTAAAGGCATTTCAAATTGAAAATTTAATTTTTTGACCATTTATTGAAAAATATTGTGATGTAACCTATAAAAAATGTGAAATTGAAAAAAAAAATTTTTCCCGAAATTAGACAACAAAAAATCTGAAATAACGGTATTAGTTTCTTAGCAGTTCAAAACAGTACTTATTTTTTATTTGGGACAATTTTTGTCCAAGTTACATAAAAAACCCCTATCTATAATTCTATTTTTAGCAAAAACCCATTATAACCTACAATACATATGGGCATTTCCAGGGTGACGAACGCGACATTTTTTCAACTTAAACTTTTAAAATAAGAGTGTAAAATATTAATTTGGAAGAAAATGTAATTGATTTACAAAATATAGATACCAATGCTATTTTTGAACCAAAAAATAAAAAAAAAAAGAATTTTAGATAGGGTTTTTTGATGAAATTTGGCCAAAAATTAGGTATAATATATACATATCGTTACTTGCAATCGTAGATTACTCACCTGATTACGCGAGTGGTCTGTGCCGAAGGACCCTTCTTGTGGGGCCTCGGAGTGACGGCCAGAATGCCGCTGAGGGCCACCAGCCGGAATGGACCGCCGTGAGCGCCCTTCACATACGTGACCAGCTGCCGGATGTCGCCGTAGAGGGCTATGTTCTCCGGCCCCTTCAGATCCTTGCTGGCCTCGACGAAGCGGCTGACCAGCGGCTTGAAGACCGCTCCAACCACCTGGGCCTCGGCGCCGCCGCTCATGCCGCCGCTAAAATTGGTCGAATAGCCGCCCTGACCTGGTACGCCGCCAATATCGGTGTTAGCATTTTTAAATCCACTCTGACGTTTATGAGCTATTGCATCATTTCATACATACATACATATATATATATACAACGTATTGGTGGTGACAGTAAAGAATCGGGAGGGACAACTCAAAAGCATTAGCAAAAAGGTCTTGGCATGCAAACTGGTACAAAAGTAGAACCACAAACAGCATGGGGGATGCGGATTTGGGGGCCGGAAGAGCAAATCAAAAGGCAATCGTAAGGGAAGCCCAACACAAAATGGCCAATGGAACTCAAGAGACTGGTTGGATCGAGTATTCAAATTGGGGATTTGGTGCGCCTACATTGGTTTTTTTCTTTTTTTTTTTTTTGGCATCCAAGCCCAGCATTTGCGGTTTTATTATCAGCGGTGTCTATCGAAATGGGTCAAAACACAACACTTACTCAGGGGCGAGAGCAGGGAGCTCGGGTCCACGCAGAAGGCCAGGAAGGCGTGGAAGTAGTCGATGAGCTCCGGCAGCGGCGAGGTCTTCACCATCTCCTGCATGAAGCGCTTGGTCCTTTGGCCCGCCTGCCGCAGCATGCGCGACAGGATCTTCTGGCACTGGTTGCGCAGGAAGTCGGCGGGAGGACCTCGAACACCTGGAAATAAAATAGAGAATTTAATAGATAATTTTCCTAATATTCTATGGATTCTCTTAAAAGAAACTGAGTTTCAACTCACCATCATTACAGCCATGTGGACATCCCAGCACCTGTAGCGCTCGCCTGGTTATGCTCATCGAGATCTCGTGAGCATGTTCGCCCAACTTGAGTACCCCCATTTCAATGAGTAGTTCGCAGATATTCAAACCCGCTTCCAAAACACGCAGTGAGCAAACTTGCGCCGGATCCCGCTTGAAAACATTACTAATGGCCAGCAGGATTATCTCGTAGTCAATGCCACCATCGCGTGTTATGTAGAAGGAGGAACCCGGTGCCTCCGACTCATCCACACCCGTGTAATCGATGTGGGAGTCCGTGTGGGAGCGCAGCATTTGACCCCGGTAACGGGTGGTGGTGCTACCCATGCCAGTGCTGCCATTACCACCTCCATTGCCACCCATGCCGGCAATACTTCCGCCATTACTGAGGGCATCCAGCTGGGAGTCAATGGAGCCCTGCAGAAAAATAATTGCGTTTTAATTTGGGATTTAATATAAGGTATTATATAAGAAAATCCTTTATAAGATAACAGGGTATTTGAAATTATATATAGTTATATGTATTTAAATTAAAATTATAAAATATGTAATATTTCATATTTATAAAATTATATAATATTTATTTAAGGTGTTTAAAAATATGCAACAAAATATTTTTACTTTAAAAGGGATATAAATTCATAATATATATAAAATTATATAATATTTATTTAAGGAGTCTAAAAGTATGCAAAAAAAAATATTTTTATTTCAAAATGGATATAAATTCATAATATTTATAAAATTATATAGTATTTATTTAAGGTGTCTAAAAGTATGCAACAAAATATTTTTACTTCAAAAGGGATATAAATTCATACAGGAAGTCGACTATATCGTATTCAGTGCATACTTTTAGACACTTATATTTATATTTTAAAGTGTTTTCAAAACCAAGCTATTTCTGTGGTATTCCCCGTTAAATTGTTTTAAAATTATCTCTTAAAAATCCAAGGTTATACTCTATAAAATATATCGGAATATATTTGTTTACATTACCCCACCTTGAACGTAATAATAATAACAGCTCACCTGTCGCTTCATGTAGTCGGGCGAGGGAGTGGGCGTGTGTTCCGTAACCGTGATGATGGGATTCCGGGGATAGAACGCCGTGGAGCGCGGACAGGCGGCCTGCGATGGCCTTGGCGCCTTGGGTGGCTCAACGTATCTGTAAAATCTGGTATTTTGTAGGATACGTGCGAGAAAGCATGTGTGTGGCATTAGTCAAAAAACGGAGTGCGGCAAGCTGGGGGATCAGGGGTACATTTCGGGGGAGGGCAGCGGGGGTTTTGGATGGTGAGAAAGAAACAGGCGTTGGACAGGTGCCAAAAGGTGAGCAGGCAAGATATATATATTGGAAAGGGGGAGAGATAACTGTGACCTAGAGCACATTAAGCATAGAGTGTGTGTTTCTTGGAGATCGAAATATAAATCATATTTAGTTAGCTGCATAGACCAAAACTCACCCGCTATCAAGCAGACAGCTGGTTGATCAGAGGCGAAAGTAGTAAGAGTCACAGGGTATAGAATATATAGCATTAGCTAGAGAGCAAAGAATGAGTCTCTGAAGAGTGTGGAATTTCGAGAATCGTTTGAAAGTGTATATAGTACATAGTATGTATGTTTTTGCTTGTGGTGTCGTAGGTCTGATTAAGAGTCAGTTTTTGGTGGGGGTTTCCTTTTACCTGAGACTGGGCATTGATTTGCCTTTGATCAAGTTACTGGCTGGCTCTCGACTTATCATAGAGGCGGATCTCGACAGCTTCTTCTCACCCGTGTCCAGGCTGCGATGGTACTCCTAAATGATATAGAAAAACTGCATTAATATCACTAAGTTATAAGTATTAATACATAAATATAATTAGAAACTCTCAAGCCAAACAAACACCATATAGAATGGACTATTTATATGGGGGATTATAAGCGGGAGCCAGGCAAAAACACTTAGGAACAGTAAAAGAAAAGGTCTTTGCTCCGCTTACTGCATGTTGCAGTGGTGTCTTGCCATTGGCTGAGTTTGTGTCGAGCCCTACTTTTTCCAAATTCTTCTCCGACTTGGAGAACATCTTTGTCTCTACAAAGGCCCGCAGATCGGCCATCTTAACGCGTTTCTTCTTCTCGCTGCCACGCCTCTCTGTAGTACTGGGGGCACTTTGAGGTTCTTCTATAGGGTTAGGTAACAAATATATGTTAGTAAAGATTTTTACCATTATCTATCAAGAGCTCACCTGCTACACAGGCTGTCACTGTGGGCGATGGATCTGGTATTTCTATGTAGTCCTTGACCACTGAGCTTCCCGGACTATCGCGACTATTGCTGCCGGGTCCCTGGTACAGTGAAATCTCGATTTGTGGAATGGGCAAGGAGTTCGAGCGTTTGCGAGGTTGGTTCAAAGTGATGGCCGCCTCCTCGCCAATATCACTAAGTCTGGTTTGAATAAGTTATATGTGAGTGTTCCCCTACTACCTCAATTATTATAACTACTCACCGATTGTATAGGTATTGCAGGCTCCAGAAAATGCCCTCCTCCTGCCAATGGGAGATGAAGAGACAGCGGAGCACAGCCACATCCAGGAAAGTGGCTGCCGATACATCCGCCTTAATACTCTCCGACTTGTCCGAGTCCGTCTCCTTTTCGATGGAGGCACTGCGCTTCTCCTTCATCGACGCCCCTCGCATTAATTCCTGCTGATCGAACTCGAACTTGGTGGAGGGCACCTTGTCCTTGTCGCGGGAGTTCATCGATTGGCGACTTCCACGACGACTCTGGGATTGCTGCTGTTGCAGCAGACTGGCATCGGCCTGGTAAGTCAGATGTATTATTATATACCATTATAAAAATGGAAATTAGATCAATAACCAACCGTAAAGAAAGAGTTATCCATAAGTTGAGGCGCCGAGGGCAGCCTAAATATGACCACACGTTCATCCTCCACACTAGAGGCCTCTTCTGGTATGGTTTCAGGGAAGGCGAATTCCTTGGGAGAAGAAACCCAAGAGCCCTGTGTTGAAAGTTAAGTTAATAAAGTAAAGAAGCTAATTGTACTAATCACAAACAAACCTCCTCATCCTGCCTTCCATAATCAGAGATCCCACTTTGTGGAGAGTCCGCCTTTGGGGACATGGCATCCGCACTGAGCGAATGCTTGCGGGCGGGAAAAACATCCGTAGATCCCTTGGGCGTAGGAGCACACAGCAGATTACGGGCCTTGGGCTTGACGGGAGCCGTAAAGCAGGGAGCTCCCGGTGCCCGGTTATCCCACATTCCCTGCCAGAGCTTAATGCCATTCTCCAGGCGAAAGTTCTGGAAATCTGACTCCTTGAGATGGTGTATAATGGGTGCAAAGAGATACACAAAGAGCTGAAAGAGAGAGAGAGGAGTTAAAAGGATATGAAATATATAGTTTATATACCACAACTCACCGTAATAGTTGGCACCGAGAACAAGTACTGATCAATCGACTTGGACTTGGGTTCCGCTGCATCGCCCAAGGCCAGATCCTCGCCACCCTCATCATCGGCACACTCCTCGGCGGCATAGAGCAGGATCCACTGCATGGTGTACAGCAGCTTGGTCTCCACAGGACCAATGGCCTGCATGTCCTTCACCCGATTGTAGAGCAGAGCGGCACAGGCGTGCATTACGTGCGGCAGGGCTCCTTGCAACAGGCGCCATCTTGGGATCACACCCAATCCCTTGGTGAGTGGTGGTGACAGACCAAACTGGATGTTCTGCACGAGCACTTTCTCAAAGGACTAGGAAAGTGGGGTTCATACATATTTAAATTCATTTAATATTAATCTTAGTCTCACCTTGCAGGCTTCCTTCGACTCCTGAACACCGAAAAGTGGGCAAGAAAAATGTAAACTTATAGCAAAAAGTCATAGCATAGATAGTTTAAAGCTACCAAAATTACAGCAAAGTAAGGGGTTTTGAAGACAACCAAAAAGGATCTTAAACATAGGTACATATAACATATAACATCTACAATACAAAGGGGAAACAAACAAGTTTATAAACTCAATGTAGAAGACATTCATTTACTATCCTTACATTAAGCTTACAAACTTTAGCGGTTAGAAAAAAGGGTTTTACTTTAACTACCACAAACATTTATAACTTACATGGTGTCCTGGTGCATGTTGACAAAACTACATTCAGATTCAGACAAATTGCGAAAGATTTACAATGTTAATTTGTACAGTTTGTCATTGTTATTGTGATTTTAGTTGGTTGGTGTTTAAAGCATACTGAATGTGTTTGTAAACAAGCGCAGGAAAAGTTTCCAAGCCTTGGATTAGACTGACTAAAAGTAGAGCATACTTTTTGGGGCTAAAACTTTTCCTGGCTTGGCTTAAATGACAGAGGGGTCTGTTGTTTTTTTTCAGTTTGTGGAAGGTGGCCGTGTTAGTAGTTGGTATAAGAAACTAAATCGAATGCAGGAAAGTATATAAAACATCAAACATCAAAGTTGGGATTGAATTTTGCTGCCAATTTTCCAAGTTTTTCGGCTGAGAGAACTCAAAAGTAGAAGACATTGAACACGATTTATGTTGTGCCAATCTGTAATGCCAATGATTTGGGTTTTTTTACACAGTCCATCCTTACAACAAACACGCATAGCGAATATACAGCACCCAAAGTTTTGTGGGTTGAAATGTTTCCTTGTTTGCGGTCATCTTTTCTCTCGATCTGTGATTTCTTTTCTTTTTAGCCAACTCAAGCCAAAACTCACCAGACAAGTAGACTCGTGCAGCTTGCCCAACTTTGGCCGGATGAAGGGCGCTATTTGACGCCACAGGAATGTCTGCACGGACACCGGCAGGCCGAGGTCCTGCAGCCCACTATCCTGGTCAAAGTCAAAGTCATCGTTGTTGTTGTTGGTCGTCGCCCCATGGCTGTTGTTGTTCGTCTGCAGGTTGTTGTTGTTGGTGTTGGCGTTGCTCGTGGTAGCTGCCGTCCCCGTTCCTCCGGCGGCATTGGTGGTCACCATGGTGGTGGTGGCCAGCTGAAAGGACATGCAACAGCTGGCTAAGCGAGAGTCATTCATGAAACTGAGTTAGCATATATCTGTGTATAGCCATGTGCAACAGGTATTTGCGTGCGCAGGCTCGTCACGCTGCTCCTGTTGATTTGGGGGCCCTGCTTTTCGACTAGGTCAGTGCCACATCCATGTGGTTACTTCCCCCACCCCCGCAGCCGCTCCACAGAAAACGAAAAAAACAAAACAGAGATTTCGGTCCTGGGACGCTGCGCAGAACGCAGACTCCGCAACGAGGCGACTGGGTTATAGATACAGAACTGGGTTTCTGGTATACATGCTAATTTGGGGCACAAAAATTTTCACAGACTTATATAACCCGCAGATTGTGGAAAATTTCACTTTTTCCCTAACTAAATTGCCGTCAAACTGTCAATTGTTTGGCACTTTAGCACACACTCAAATCAAACGTGGCCAGCGTTTCGCTTGATTGGTGCCGCACCTTCAAGGAAATCGCTTCTGGCCATCAGTTAACTGGGCTGGGCTATCGGACATTCGCTAATTGCTGAACCTTTTACTGCGAGTACTGGCGCCCGAGCAGGGACTGCTTAGCACTTTTTGTTTGATTTCAATTTGTATGCTTTTTTCGAAGCCCCTTTTCTTTTCTACAGCTTAGTTTTTTGTAGTTCTGCAGGGACTTACCTTGATTTGCGCGTAGCCAGTTTCGGATAACGTTTACTGCTGGAGCGTTCGGATGCAACTGAGACAAGCGTCGTTAACTGACGAGCTCTGAGCTCCCTGTCGGTGTTATCCTCTCCGGCGCCCCCTCGTCGCCCAGCTGGCCATCGTTTCCAATGCCGACAGCAGCAGGCCAGCAGTGCGTATACAGGACATTTGGCGGAGAAGCACAAATACACCCGCAGAGAGACTTAACCACCCGCACTCCATATCAAGTATACGCACTGGCTGCCGCAAAAAAGGCTGCTCTCTGCTTAGAGGGTGTCCTTTCAGTTGTTACTGCATGTTTTCACATACTTTTCTATCAGGACACCCTGTTTCTGAAGCACACTTATCAATGATAACGAATTCCAGAGGGTGGATATTGCGTATACGCCGGGTGGATGGCCATTAAATTGCTTTGTCGGCGTTTCTCGGGGGTGCGTCTGCAAATAAATGGTTGAGTATTTAAAAAGTAATAGCCAAACATAAGTCACTGTCCCGAGGGATTTAAGTGGACATTAAAGCAATACACCTGTCTCTGTTCACTAATTAATAGGGGAGCACACTTTGCTTAATACTAGCTTGTTGGGGATTTTATAAGCTATAAGGTTTTAAACTGAAGTGCTAGTAAGTTCATATCATGCGAGGAACCAAGGGGGAATATGGAGCATAAATCCCCCTCATGTGAAAAGTAAAAGAAAACGTGGTTTTCAAAAATTATGCAACCAAAAATTTGTTTTAAAATCCCCCCCACAATTAAAACCTAGATCCGGCACTGGTTCATATACATCTAAAAGAATGTTTATTGAGACTTATTTTAATAACTCCTTGAACAAAATGTTAATATTTTATTTTTTGTATAATTAAGCTCCATATTCAACTTCCTTGAATTCTTAGGAAATGTTTTAAAAATACAATAAATATTTTTAGAAATACTACATGTAATATCTTTTGAGTTACATAATATTGACTATATTATTTGCGCATTAAACCTTTAATCCCAAAATGTTTGTTTATAAAAATAAGTTCTATAAATACACGCCTATGATTTCACATTTTCCCAATCCCCCACCGATTTATCAATGACTTGCGCACTTTAATCTGCGCAGATTCCCCGCATCCATCGGCTGCTGATATCAGCTGCTCGATTAAGGACAAAATCGGCCCAAATCTTGATGCACCAACAGGTGGCAACAGCAAGGAGTAAACAATAACAATGCCAGGGAGGCTGCGCGGCCAAAAGCCGAGCCGAAGGCTCTATTGACAGAGAGAAGGGCTGGTAGAGAGTGGATTCCGATGAGCATCAGCCGGAAGTTGGCCGCACAGCTGGGCTTTGGAACTGGGTCACAGAAGGCAGACAGCCAGCCTGATGGGCACGTACATTTACATAGAAAGTCAAGGACAAGGACATGGAATACCGGCAGCATGCCAATGGCCTGTGTGTGCAGCTTAATGGCCATTTCCTTGCCAATCTGGCCAGCTTTGCTATGGTTTTCCGCCTTTCAAGCACCTCTTTCACCCCTCAGCTTTGATCGGGCATTATGTATGGCTCGTATATAAACCCATTTACCTAGGCAAACAACCCAAACGTCGAAGATTTGTTGCTGTACATTTTTGCTCTGAATACGCTTCGTGTATCTGTGTCATAGTTTTTATAAATAGCACGCATTAAAATGTTGTAGAGACGGCGGACACAATAAGGCGCCTGAGGGGCCAGTAATGCGCCTTCTATGTAGATGAGTTGAGAGAACGAGGCGGAATAGAACTTTTGGAACATCTATTCTATGCTATAGTATAGTATAAATATTAAAAAAGCCTTTCAGGTGTTTCGGGCGGCCGACAAAACAAGAAATCGGGCATTTAACACCCCCACGAACGACCGGCTGACAAAACATTTCGAATGATAACACGCAAGACCTGAGAAATACGCCGCGGGGCTTGCCAAAAAGACGATCAGGGTCGATGAGTGTATAAATATATACATATATATGCCAAATACATAGTACATATATAAGTTGTGGTAGTAGTATAGCAACCCCTCTCCATGGAGGCACCCATCTATTGCGCAGCGTTTAACAATAAATTCTTAAATTCCCAACCCCATACCCCCACCCCGAAAAAACTACATATGTTGGCCAGAAAATATTATCTGCAAAATCATCTGTAACATCGAATGATATTCAACACTATCCGGCTGGGAATGCCACAAGCGATTATTATTTTGCCTTCACGAAAAACTAAAAAGAAAGAAAAACTCACAGAATTACCGAAAAAAACAAAATGCTAAGAATAGCCTGGTCTTAGAGAGAGCGAACAACAAATGGCTCTGGCTCCATGGGAGAGCTCCCATATCGTTGGGATCCTCGGATCTTTAGAACCCAAGAGAGTGGCATTCGAAAAAGTTCCCCAAGATGAAAGTAAATTCTTCAACCGATCATATAGTATGGTGTGTGTATAGCCTTGCGCAGGAAAAGAGCGAGCGTTTCGTCATCTATTCGTATTCGTATTCGTATTCGCACTCGTATTTGAATCTCTATATGTATCGGCATCTGAGTGCTTCGGCGATCGGCTGGTTGGCTTTCACCTCAGAATTACCTTGCCGTACTGCCGCTGACGAATAACGTTCAGTCGAGACCGAGCTCATCCGCGATACAGTTGATTTTCGCATCAAACAGACAAAATGGTGAGTGCTCATCCGGCCAAGGAATCTTCACACATCTTCTACGCATATCCAGTGATATATATATATATTTTCCACATTCGAACTAATGCAAAAACCCACAAATCTCTTTTCGATTCCGTTGACAGGCTGATGTTCCAAAGCGTGAAGTTGAAAGTAAGTTGAAAGCCCGCACAAAAAGGATTATCTCTAACCTCAAACGTCAAAATCCATCAAAGTTAATCGAAATGAATCATAATAAATCGAAGAAAAAACCCGGAATAACCCAGCCAAAGGACTAAAAACCAAAAAATAAAATGCAGAAAAAATGTTGATTGCATAATGTGCGCGTGTGAGAGACACAACAAAAAAGTACACAAAAAGTCGGTGAACATATTTCGTAATCACTTGGAATATATACGCCTATGGCTATATATAACACTATGCGGAAAATTTTCATTAAGGAATGTCCGTCTATATATGCATCATGGCCCGAGCTATTTTCATCGATCGACAGCCAGAATAGGTAGTTGTTGCCAACACACAATTCCGGTAGATCAAAATCTAGTGCAAAGTTAAGTTTGAGTTGTAGAAAAGCCGCGGAAAACAACATGAAAATGGAAAATCGTGTGTGTATAAGTCGGGAACCCGAACGCGCGATCGTCTGCCAACCGAAATGCTGGTCGTTTACAGATCTAATTTTGGCCAAGTTATTTCTTGAGATTTATTTTCGAAACGCACAGAAAAAACTAGAGAGAGAGAGGGAGAGAGAAGAGTATATACGATGTGTATATAGACGAGGGCGAAGGCGTTCGGTTCGGGTGTCGGATTACGTATACGTAGTGTGTGCCCCTCGGGTTGGCAACTCTCCCAGATAGCCACTCACGCATACACACGGCCCGGCCATGTCAAGATTTTCATGATGACCAAAAATGTGCGTACCAGAATTTTTCAGGGTTACCACATCGACCCCATTTTCGAAGGGTGGTGCCAACACCCACTAACTAAACCCAAGAGTATTTTTAAAGCAATTAGTGCAACATGCAACGGATATAAACCATATTTTGATGCGATTTACGACGTTCGGTTGGAAAAATAATAAAATGCTAATAATCGAAATCCCTTTCGCGCAGATGTCGAATTCGTTTTCGAAGTCATGGGCTCCCCCGGCGAGGGCATCGATGCCGTCGACCTAGGTGATGCCCTCCGCGCCCTGAACTTGAACCCCACCTTGGCGCTGATCGAGAAGATGGGCGGCACCAAGAAGCGCAACGAGAAGAAGATCAAGATGGATGAGTTCCTGCCCATCTACTCACAGGTGAAGAAGGAGAAGGAGCAGGGCTGCTACGAGGACTTCATTGAGTGCTTGAAGCTCTACGACAAGGAGGAGAACGGCACCATGATGCTGGCTGAGCTGCAGCACGCCCTGCTGGCGCTTGGTAAGTAATCTACTTTCTTCTGGAAGAATCTCCCCCACTTAACCTGAATTCTTCCGCCCCCCTTAAAGGTGAGAGCCTGGATGACGAGCAGGTGGAGACTCTGTTCGCCGACTGCATGGATCCCGAGGATGAAGAAGGATTTATCCCCTACTCTCGTAAGTATTCGTATTCCTCCAGCGACCCAGGTCCAATGTTTCTTCTGCCATATATGTATACGATTTGTAAACGCCGTTTGTCTATTCCACATGTCACTCTTTGTCTGCGCACAAACCAAAAATCCCAAAAACCACTCTGCACTGTGCACTTTGACCCACAAAAAACCAAAACAATATGTATGCGTATCCATGTTTGCGTGTCACATCCACAACCACTACACTCAAAAAAAAATACCAACCAACTCCTGAATGTCAAACGAATGGTCTCTGCACGGTGATTGCGTCTTGTTTACCCGCCGATTTTGTCGTCGATCCAAAACCATAAAATAAAACAGAGTTCGTCCAGCGCCTGATGAGCGATCCCGTCGTCTTCGACTAAACAGTAAGTAGGGATCGAACCCAGGCCCTCAGCCCCCCGATCCGGTGTCTGGATGTCTACTTGTCCAACGATTCCGTGATGATCCGCCGCTAATAACGCCCTCTTTTCGCCCTCTATTCCACAGCATTCCTCGCCAGAATGTGTGACAGACCAGATCAGCTAAAATAGTTGAAAACAACAGCTGCAAACCAACTACTACAACACCAACAAACTTTTAGCGACAACCATTCTCCATAGATGTTATATTCATCGCTAACTCTCTCTATCTCTCTCGTATATTATTTTAATTAAAAATTACTTCTGCTACTACAACTGCAAAATTGAACTTCAAGATAATATTATTTTTTAAAAAATAAAAAAATTTAAATTATAAAATAACGAAAAAAAACTGAAAAAAAAACATTGAAAGTTTTGTGCCCATTATTTTGTTGTGAATTTT
This sequence comes from Drosophila mimetica, assembly GCA_037075245.1. Classification (NCBI taxonomy): domain Eukaryota; kingdom Metazoa; phylum Arthropoda; class Insecta; order Diptera; family Drosophilidae; genus Drosophila; species Drosophila mimetica. Next base: position 4,317,679 of record JBAMCH010000023.1, on the reverse strand, counting down.
TTTGTTGGTTCACCCAATAGCAAAGCAATAGTTAATGAATATTTTATATGAGACGTAAATAAACCAAATAGCAAATAAAATAATGTTTAGGCAAATTCAACACCCCCGAAAGCGCCAACAAAAAGGCAGTGACCAATTGGGTTACTCGTTGCCATTGCCTTGAGCCTTCTCAGTTTACCATGTGAATGTGTGAAAGTGAAATAAGTCAAATGTATTTAAATAAACACTAAGAATAATTGTGCGGCCCAAAAGGTGTTGCTCAACCAATGAAAAAAGCCGTTCAGAGGGGGTGGAAGGGGTGGTATAATACCATAAAAACGGCCTATTTTCGGGTACCCATATATTTATACAAGTTTTGGTTTTCTTGTTTATTTATTCTTTCAATCTCAAAGAAATGAAAATAAACAAATATCTTTTTAACATATTTCTTAAATAAAATAGATACTAGTAAACTATTTGTAGGATATTTTTAAAAAAGAAAGAACCGATATCACTTAGCGCTGAATTCGTGCAAAAATGTCCTGTTGTTTTTCCGACATATAATAAAAGGTAAGGTGTTAAGTATTTTTTCCGAAAACTGTACAAAATTAAATTTCTAGATTGAGATATTTTCGCCGGAAATATACCTAGTAAATTTAGTTAATACATAAACCATTAACAATAACAAAAAAAAATAATTTTTTAAATAGCATCTCCAAGAAAATAGTTACTTGGTCTTTATTAATGGATTAAAAAAATATTCTTTATTGTTTAAAAACAAAATATTTAAAATTATCTTTTGCGAGAGCTTTAACCAAAGGTTAAATCGAAAACTTTGGCGAACTTGAATGGTTTGAGTCCTGGCTTGGGTTACCTTATTATTGGCTACGTAGCGCAAGGTTACGTCTTACGGACGATACGTTTTTAGCTTTACGTTTTTCGATACGTATTTCACTTCACGTTGTCGTTTTGATTTGAAATTTCGAGATACGAGATACAAACCGACTAGCCGACGGAGCGGGTGCTGCCTCGCCGTTTCAAAATTTGCACTAGCAAAAATTAAAAAAAAAATTAGCAAAGTGCCAGTGAAGTGAGTGAGCGTTAAAACATATGTAAATATTGTCATTTACGTCGACGAAAAGTATATATATTTGTTTGTTTGCGAGCAATTTTCAGCGCTCTGCTTTGGGTTAAATAATTGTATTTATATTACAATATAAAGTGACCCAAAATCATATTTCCAAACGCTGAAAAACAGTGCAAAGTGCAAAGCAAAAGTGAAAAGGACTAGCCCAAAGATACACACACACAGGAAAAATACCGACAGATCTGAGGAGGTCCTTTGAGTTTTCCCGTGAGTGCAACAAATACAGACGCGGTACACACGGATACACAGATACCCACACACAACCACTCGTTCGTACGACTTTCAATATGGCGGATGTCCTGGAGAAAAGCTCGCTGCTGGATGCTGTGCCACCACTAGGCGAGCCCCACTCCGCCCACCCACCGCTGCCCCACCAGCAGCTGCAACAGGAAGCAGCAGCAGCAAATACCGCACCACCACAGCAGCAACAACAGCAACAACCACCACCACCGCACCAGCAACCACAACAACAACAACAGAAGCCTGCAACTGCGAGGGCTAATCAGGATCAAAAAGGTGAGGGGGATACTAAAACCACTGAAAGAAATAAATCTATTTTGATAATATTTTTGATGATTTTTTTTTAACATTTATGGCATAAAAATGTTGTAAATACTAGTTTGTGTGCCTACTTAACAATAATATTAGGAAGATATTAAATAACTACAGAGAAAATAAAATAATACTATAGGAAAAATATTTTAAAAATTTTTTGATTCATTTATAACTACAAATGGTGAAATTCTAAGATAATAATATTAAAATTAAAATGATTAGAGTTTTTAAAAATGTATAAATATTATATGATATTTCGGAAGATACTGTACACTTACAGAGCAAATAAATTGAAACGATAGGATGGATATTTTAAAATATTTTTAAATCAATCATAACCACATATGCAATTTCAAATTAATAGTGTCATCAAAGATCAAAATTATATAATATCTGTTAATATTGACTCATAAAAAACCACCGTATTCTTCATAAAAATTCTACTTGCAAGTATCTTACATATTTCCAACCTTTTATTATCTGTGTACTATATGGTACACCTGCATTTGGAAGTAAAAGTGACTTCACAGCGCATTACGCATACGCCGTGTGTGCCTTAGAAAATCAATTAGGAAAGTTCAAGGCACGCCTCTCTCAGCCCAGTTGCATTGGCTACAGAGCTACAGCTCAATTAGGCAAATTATATTGCCGGCACTCCCCAGGACATTGATGGTTATGTCAGGAGGACATGCAGACGCGCGACTCACGTCACGCTCCCGCCACATTCCCATTATGCAAATAGATTTAGCCGGTTCATTGTGTGATCTGTTTGAAAAACAGCTTAGACCGGCAAGTTTACGGCTTTTGGGCCGCCGCGCTGAAGAGGACTCGACTGCCGACAGGATGTGGATGTGGCTTCATTGTGCCCGCAGCTCTCGGTTTAATGACCTGCAACTGTGGCAAAGACACCACCACCCGTGGCGAGCGAGTGCAGCTTTTAATTGCGCCTAATGCCCGGTGCCTTCAGTCCAGCACGCTGCATTGTCTAGGTGCAAGTGTGTATCTATCAGGTATATGGATATAGATATAGATACAGATACAGCCGACTGCGATAAAAGTTATCAGCCATTCGAGCTCGTGCTAATGTGGCTGCTGCACTTAGAAAAAGATTATCGCTGGCATTAAAAAAGCTGCTATAAAGAGTTGCAAATAAATAAATAAATAAATCTTAAAAGAATTTTTTGTGAAACTTAAGGTTATTTATTTTCACAAGCCAGAATAATTGGCTCAAAAACCCACTTTTACGAAATTAGTTTTTTTTTAAATACCTACATTTAAAAAAATATTAATAATATTAAAAAAAAAATTGTTAATAGTATAATGTAATAATCTATTTTGAGTCTATAAGGGAATGTGAAACGTTTTAAAAAGAATCAAAAATTTACAAATTTCATAAAAAGGAAAATATTTTCATGCTTAAAAAATAGTTAAAATGTTATAATTTTCTATCCTACTTATTAAATATAATATTTTTGACCTTATAATAATTTTCTTAATATAGTGTGAATATTTTTCCCAGTGCACTGGTGTTGTGGTTGCTCTGCACATGACCTCGTTTCAAATAAAGCTGCAAACACTCTCCAAAGGGGTCACTTAGTTAGGCAGAATTCCCTCCCATCAGCTGCTAAAATTCCATATTAAATTTCCTGTTGGAATTGTTAGTTAGGGTATTTCGCACACGACTTGGCTCCACTTCGCAATCCATCTCTAAAACAGTTGACTTCATTAGGGCAGTGTGATGTGTGTGCAGCGAAAAAGATACACCCCTGCCTCGGGCGATGATTAAATCAAGTGTGCGCGAGTCAAGAGCAAACCGGCTCGGCTAAGTAATAACAAAAACAATAGAGCGATACTATAGCTTTGTTCCGAGCGAATAATAAAAGTAAAAATATAGTTGTTGATTACTATCAGAGGCTCTCGGCCTCATGAAGTCACCCGCTCTATATCATCTACATAGATTATAAATGGCACTCACTCGTGTGCTTTGTGTTGATAAGCAGGTATGAATTTCATAGTATGAAAGGCTTTCTACTTTCCTTGTCAATCGTATATTTTCTATATACCTGATATTAATATTCATCGTGTGACGTAATGTTTGCTCCATTGAAAACAAACCAATCTATTCTCTCATTATTCTAGACTCACCGATTTTATAAATAGCCAAGATTCGCTGCAATTTCTGTCACCCATTTTGCGGTGGCTTTTCAATTATCACAGAACGCTGCCAGTTTCGTTTTCTCATTTGCATTTGTGCATTGCGCTGCAATTGATTTTCTGCTCTCTGTCTTTTCGGTTTTTCTTGGTTTTGGGGGCGTGCGCTAGTTTTTCCTCTGTAGAGACATTTTCCCCACTTAACGGAAAGCTCTAAAAACTCAGCTAATTGTTAAGGTTTCCGCTTTGAAACTTTGAAAAACAATTACCAAATATTTGGAGCCATATTTGTGGGGCGCACCTCAGCGCAAACTATTCGAGCAAGACGCATTTGGGTTTCTGGGTTTTGATTTTGTGACTTTGGGATACGCATGGCCTGCCCATATGGTCTTTATGATTAATTAATTAGTCGGTAAGTCGATTAGGGAATTTGTAGCCAGCCTTATGGCTAATTTGTTGACTAGATAGATGGATAGAAATACGATTAGCATGCACATGGTGTGGAAAGCAACATACATTAAGCTGTAACTTTGCTTGTATCTCTGACATATTAATGCATTTTGTATCTGATGGCATTCTCACAAACTGATTAATTAATTTCAAAAATTAAAAGTTTGATCAATAAGGCGGTCTACAAAGAATTAATAAAGGACCACCGCCAGTTGGGTGTTTGCTTAATTGTTTTGCCGCGAACAAAGTGTCGCTAGACACGCGACATGCAAATCCCCAATCCCTTTTTGCTCCTCCGTGCGACCCTCTAATTAAAGCCACAAAAGAGTTGTCAAATGGCTTCGGCGCGAACATCGAACCTGGTGCAGAGTTGGCCAACTCCCATTCCAGTTCAATAAACTCGGCCAGGGAGCCTGAGCCCGCTTTGATTTCGATTCGAACTGGAACTTGCCCGATTTTCCACGACTTTATGGGCAGTTGGCACTTTCCCCAGTCGCGGGGAGTCTTCTCTTCAGCTGGGCGGGTTACCCAATCCTCTAACCAATTCCCATCCCAGTTGGCCAATGCCGCTTTCAGCAGACGCCGCATAATTTGCTGTTCTGGTTGCAGTTGTAGCCAAGTCCATATTGGGCTTACCAGCCCCCTTTTTGGCTGACACATCGTGCGTGCGGCTGCCGCACAGACAATTGCCACATTTTGTGGCAGGCAATCAATAAATCGAAGTGCGTCAAAAATACAAATGTTTAAGCTACCAAACCGCCAGCCAGTTGGACCGTAAATAAAGCCATGTTCGACACGAAATGCGCACCACCAGAGGTCCTACTCAATATAGAGGTCCTACTACCATAAATTTGGCTCTTGATTAATTGATAAGGTGTCGCTGGGGGGAATAAAAACTGAAGTATTAACTTGGAAACATAAGAACAATATGTCGTACTTTTTTATACATTTTCGTTTATAGGTCATAAGCAAAGAATAAGTATTTTAAAACTATTTAACTGAAAGTTGAACTGGCATATCCCTTAATGAGTGAACATTTTAGGAGAAGTAGGACCTGAAATCCTAAAGCTTATACCTTTCACAAAAAGTAGACGGATTTATATGATTGTTCAGGGGAGTTTCTTATCCCAAATGATTTTCTTTATTTTTGAAAATAACTTAGTAACGTGATCCGCGTCCAAAGCCTCCCCGAAACTCGACACGGCCGGATCCTGGTCCCACATCGCCCTTCTTGTCCGGCTCAGCATCGCGAGCAGCGCGTCTGTAGGTCGATCTATCCTCGTCGGTCTTGGAGGCTCCTCCGAATCCCCCACCTCCACGTGGGCCTCCAGCTCCTGGACGCGGACGCGCAGTCTCCGAGCGAGTGGGACGCGTCAGCGTGGAGGGCACGATCTCGGGCGGCAAGTGCAGATAGCAGCGCAGCTCCTCGATTCCCTCGTTGTTGAGGCACCAGTAGAAATAACGCCAGGCGAACTGCTCCTTGACCAAACCACGTGAGTGCAGCGACTGCATCACCTTGATGACTTGCAGATTCGGAATCGACTCCAGATCCGGGTGCTTCAGCACGCGAGGGTCCTTCTTGGCCACGATTACGCCCTCCTTGAAGAGGTACTCGTAGATGGCGACACGATTGGCCTTTGGAATGAACATCTTCGACTTAGTTTATTGAAATTCCAAGAAATTACGGAGAAGCGAACTTAGCTCGTTGAAATGTCAAAAGGAAAAGATGGAGGCTTGGATAGTATGACCGCTCTGAACTTTTGACCATTTCGGTTAGTGTTGTTTACAATACTGTTCTTAAAAAAAATGCCACACTTTTTTTACCCATCGTTTTTAAACACTATTTAGTCACAGCTTACATTTTTTTCAAAATTGCATTCATATAATGAGGGAATTAAATTTATTTCATTCTTAATAAATATTGAAAATATTAGAAAATTCTAACATTTGATAAAATGGTAGAACAGTGTAGGCAGTCTAAAGCTTTGTGAGTTTTGAAGAATCTTTAGTTAGATAAATAAATCTTGAATCTCAAAGAAGCTAAACTTTTCCCATTTCCTGAGTTCCCAAGGGGGTTATTTGTAACCCTTTTATTTCTGTGTATCCCCTGCACCTTGCATTAGCTTCGTTTTATGCCTTCACACTCCTGCGAAACTGTGATTCATCTTTATTGCGTCGCAGGATATTCTGGCCAAACATGCGCAGTTCGGGGAGGCAGCAACCACATGAGGAATTCCTCCCCCGCAGGAATGCTGAATAGAATAATCAATGAGCGAAACGCAGACACAAATTGACCAAGGGAAGCCAACCAAAAGGAAGGCATGCCGATGGATACAGCTACAACGTGAGCTCACCCGCCGACCGGCTGCATCCCCCAAAAGAAAAGCAAAACAAATGCCGGGCAGAAAGGAAAACGAAAGCAATTGGGGGTGGCAAATCCACCCCTTCGACAAGTGACAACGAAAAGCAGTCGACCTTGCTTCGCATGCGATTCCGATTAAACTCACTCGTTTTACATAACATTTTAGTAATTTCCTACTAATTAATTGGTTTACAACAAATTTAATTTTCTATTTTAGGGTGATTTTAAAATACGTAAACTAATTATTATGATTAAGAATATATAGACACTTCTCTCCATTTTCCTGTACATTTTCCTTCTTTTTTTAGACAATTTTAATAATAATGTCCATAATTTTTCCTCTTTCAAAAATATTATTTAAAATTTTAAGTTAAGGCGCCAATTATTCTTCCTCTTCCGTGAAGATGATTTATAACTTTTCTCTTCTCTTAGCTTCTATCCTCTAAGTAACTTTCTTCTTATTTACCCAATTAAAATTAAGCAAAACAATTTAAATAAAAATTAAATTAAACATACTTTTATTTGAAACAGTTTTTGAATTCAAGCAGTGCAAGCAGTTAAAGGTTTGAGTATAGACTTGGCATTGGGTTCTTGCACTGGCTTAACTTAGACAGCAACCAAGGGGCGAATTCAAAAAAAAAGCAAGCGAATTCGTTTGAAAATAAAAATCGTTACATTTAAGTAAATTCTTAGAAACATATTTTAAATATAAAGTATTTTTTACATTTTTTACTTGTTTTTAAATCTATTCATAGTAATTAAAATCGAATTTTCTTTTTCTTTCAGGTTTGTATGCATATTTAAAGAATGCGATTATAAACTAAAAATGGCTTCACTAATGGGTATGTTAAAAATAAATAGAATATCGTTAGGAACATTGTCTACCAGTCCTTGTTAAGTCCACCCAACCCAGGCAACTGGGCCAAAAGTGAACCCCCATAACCTTGACAATCGAATTAGGCTAAGGAACTAGTCAGACATTAGCCCAGGACTAGAATCCTTTCCCCCTCCCGAGGATGAATCCCTAGCCTACCCCCATGTCAGTTGGGCTCGTCGCTGGTTTACTTTTATGTCTGCGCATTAGAGCGGGAATCTTGCGTGCGGACTGCTTGTAAATAAATAGACAACAATTAGGGGAACCTATGACAACAACACCTGGCTAATGGAGCGCCCGCAATAAATATTTTTGCGGTGCGTGGTGCAAGCTGCCTCTATGCCTATATAAGTATGTATGATTACCCGAGTTGGCAAAGGATTACGGCCCAGAAACTGCACAAATGCGCGTCCAAATGCCTCCCCCAGTGGCCATTAAATTAATCAAGTCAAATGAAATCTGCATATAAAATCAGCGTTCTGTAGCTCCTCGTCCCTCTCTCATTGTTGGCGTGTTGAATTTGCATTTTTCCCCGGCGCCCCACTAATAAATTTGTATGTCAATAGAATAAAGCGACGAGAAAGCAAAGCAAGAAAAAGAAAAAGAAATATCCTGGCTGCTCTTTGAACTGCGCAAGGACACATTCTGTTTATGCGCCCCGAGAAGTTTACGAGCAGCCACGCTCCCAAGTTGGCGGTATCAAAACAAATTCTAAGTATTGTAATTCGAAATTTTTCAAAGCAAATAAAAGCAGTCGAGTTTTAACACTCGCGCCAAACACAACGCAGTCTAGAGGAGCTTTCGTGGCTCGAAAGTAATATATAAAATATTAAAAATAAATCAAAAGTAAATGGAAACTGCAAATAAAAATTACGAAAAATAAAATTAAATATTCTACGTAACTTTAGCAAGTAAAAGTGCGTGTTTCCCTTAGGTAAACTTACTTCTGGATAAAAAAACACACTCAAAGTGCAAAGTGCATTAGCCTTCTCGCAACTGTACGTGGCCAAGTTATTGCCCTCTGGCTAGGAAAATCGATACAATTGCATGGGCCCGTGCTTTATGGCCAACTGCAACAACTGATAGTGGTCTTTGTCCCTTGTCTGTGTGATCGGAATCAACTGTTACCCGCAGTGGGGAATTCAATTGCCAAAGGACCAAGTTTTGTTAACAATATTTCTGGTTTTCCCCCTTCAAAAAAGAGGGTGAATCTAATTGAAAAGCATTTCCCGTGGCTTAGGAAAGTTTTTTGTTTTTTATGTGCAGTTGCAGTGGCACCTGCACTACAAGCCAACCCCATTGTTGGTAATCAATTTGGCCAAGACCATTTGGCCACAAATGACAGTTGAGTTGTCGTTGTTGCGGTTGACATGAACATTGTGTGGAATTTCGGTTTATGTCAGCCGCGGGTAAATCACAAATCATTGTGGCCCTAATTTGCAGTTGCTTCTGCTTCATTTTTGCTGCCAGGAAGTTGGCGATTCCGACTCTGACTCGACACAAGTTGCAGTTGGCTCTTTAGTTGCCAATCGGGTGTGGCACGTGGTGCTCCTCCAGCTTAAAGAGTCCTTCGTCCCTGCAATTTTATCGATTTACCCAAAAAAAAACCCTAAACTAAATGCAAAAGTTTTCCGCATTAAGTTAATTGCCAGGCAGTGCCGAGAACGAGAAGCAGTCCGTAATCCCCAGTCAAAACTCTGATATGAGTGATACCGATGCGGTGAGTTGTGGTTCAAGTACCCATATATAAAGTCCCACATTTTGGAGCTGCACTTAAGCACCGCCATGCACCCAATGATTTACGAGCATAATTTGAATAGAGACATGTTAATGGATGTATTATTCCAAAAAGAGACCTTGCCCATACATCATCGGCCGTCGAAGGAACCCCTTTTGCGAAACGAAACAAATTAAACAGCGATTTCTTGCGGGCCTTAGAACTGCCGAAACTTTTGTTGAATCAATAAGCCACAAAAACAATTTGGGTCATGTTACAGCTGGCAACCGAATTTCATGACAAAATTCCCTAATGGTAACCAAAGACAGACGCCCGAAAGCCAAATACCCAGATACCCGAATGCCCGAAATACCAAAACAATAAAATGTAAACAAATGCAGAAAGAGCCATCAAATTTGAAAGCACCCACTCAATGTGAAACGTATTGATACCTTTGCTTCGATACACGAGCTTTACCACCCCTCTAGATAGACAGTGAAGTAAAATGAAACTGAAACTGAAGCCCACAACGATATATGGCCATGCATATGCAAATGATATGGGCCAGTTTGCGGAGGAGAAGGTGGAAATGTATGTGGAAATGTGGCATTGGCCACCAAAAAGCGGCTCTGCCTCGTATTGGGTTACCCGACACTTGCACATTTCTGCACCGACACCGCAGGCGATAAGTTCTAGTGCTCCAGGATGTACGGCGCGGCAAAGGATCCACAGGATTATCAGGTTCCCAAGTCACAGTATCCCCCCGCAGAGTCGGTAGATCGTCCCAAGCAGCAGTTGAGATCGCAGGAGTATGCTTCATATAATAATCCTGAAGGAGAAAGTAAACCACTAGCCAGAAACCAGATAAACACTGAGTATTCCAATAGTAATGTGGGACTAGAGGGCAGTTCCTTTACTACAGAGGCAGTGAACCCAGATCGCTCTAGGTCGCAGTTAAGATCTCAGCCGAATCAGGAGTACCAAGGAGCCACCTACGATCAGCAGCAGCCTCCGAGATCCCAGCCACGTCCTCCTCCGACCACCATTGACTACACCACCGGCTACAATGCACCGCCCAAAGATCGCACCCTCTCACGCAGCAACTCCCGACCCACCCTCGCACCCAATCCACCCCAGACCAAGCTCCAAAGTGTACCCAATTCCGAGTTTGTGCAACGACCACCACCACCACAGAACTTTGTCTTGCCGCCGCAGATGCGTCCAGCGCCCGTGGGGCCACCGCCACAGCCGCGTCCTCCGTTCGCCGGCGCCAGGCCCATGGTGGGCATGGTGGGTGGACCGCGTCCGCCCATGCCACCGAACATGGCGGCCAGACCGCCGCCACCGCTGCGCACCACAGACAGCAAGAGCAACCTGCTAATGGGTCCGGGGCCACCGGGGATGCGACCCGGAATGCCTCCCCAGCTGAACATGCAGCAGGCGCGTCTGCCCAACTCCGGCGGACCCCTCAGTCCGCCGGGCCAGGGACCTCCCCGTCCACCTGGCGGATTTCCCTGGAATCCCGCCGGGGCACCGGGAATGCCGCCGGGGGCACGACCACCGCAGAATATGACGCGACCGCCGCCACCCACTTTTGCACGCCCGCCACCGGGTCAACCGCTGCAGGCACCGCCCTTCAATCGACCGCCCTTCAACCAGCCGCCCATGCAACCGCAACAGCTGCAGCAGCAGCAGCAACACATGCAACAGCAGCAACTTCAACCACCGCAGCAACTACGCCCTCTCTCGGCGGCCAGTGCACACAACAACAACGATGACGACGACGACGTGGTCATGGGTCCCGCGGTGACCCCGATCAAGGCCTTCAACTCGCGGCCCGATCCCATGGGGGAACCTCTGCTGGAAGACGTGGAGCCGCCCTTTGAGACGAGCCCGCCAGCGGGAGAAGCCAAAAAGGGGACAGGTTTTAGTAAGACCCCATATGAAACACATACCATTAGTGAAGCCATTTTTTGGTATAATATTCTAAAAACTATTAGAATTTCTCAGATTACTTAGGGTCGTTTACTCGTCCACATGTTAAATTTAAAGTAGACTTTAAATCTTGAAAACCTAAGCCAATTCAAAGTCCAGGTTTCAAAAGCCTCTGACCCATTTTTAATTCACGTCCTATTTGATCATAGGAAATACCATTAATTTATGTATTTCCGATATATACATATTTTAAAGTTGTTATTATTATAAGAATATTTTAGATTTTACGTATACTTTAAACACCTTTCTGATTTGATCTTGAATTGATATCTTAGATACCAATATTTTAAAATCCTCCCAGGTAATTATCTACATAGTTTTCACAATTACTGATTTATGAAGCTGATTAAAATTATCCCAATTTCCTTAATTAAAATGAATTTATAAAAACCTAACAATTATACAAAGAAAGTAGTTTTTACAACACATCCAAATATGTTCTACTTATGATTCATAATTATTAATAGTATAGGAACAATATTTCTAATAAGAAAACATTTAAGATCGTTAAATTTTATGGTAATGTCTTCCTAAAAAGTTTGTAAAAAAATCAGTGAAAAGAAAAACCAAAGCGAACACATTTTTCAATGTTTCAATTTCTCAAATTAATCTGTTTCCCCAATTTTTTTTCAGAGGGTGACAATGACAGCGGCGTGGATGAGTCCACTCAGGAGAAGGTGAGTTAATGTTAATGTCGGCTTTGAACCAGTTAACTAGTTAGCCATAAACTGTTACTACGGCAGCGTCTCCGTTAATTGAGAGGAAATTAAGTGGAACTGGCAACAAATTAATTTAATTCCGTTGACCGTCTCTGTCTGACTTAAGTTCGGTTCTGTGCTCAAATCATAAATATCTGTAAAAGGCCGGGGCAACCAGCGGGCGATCTTCGAGCCACAAGCTCCACGCTCCATTAGAGACCATATAGCATATAGCATTATTGTCTGCGACAATTCAGTTTTCCGTTCAGTTCCCAAGTTGTGTGTTCGTGTGCAGACGCCAAAGTTCAGACTAAGTTTTGTGTTGGCAGACGGCAGTTGGCGCGTCGGAAAAACCCACAGAAAGTGCGACAAAAGTCGGGCAAACAGGCGGATAACTCAGTCAACTATATAGTATATATATATATGTGAAATATACATGCAGTACGTGAGCTTCACAGGTGCGAGTCAAGAAAGAAAGAGGCAACTATTGCCAAAAACCCGCAAAAGAAACTCACACAAAAAGCGATTTATATGCCTGGTGATATCTGCGCACAGATAAGTGCCAAACACGAAACGATTCGAGGAATTTCAGGGGGGTAAATCATCAGAGCATAGCACACACACACACTGCTACATCCAAAACAGGAGTTGTTGTCTCTATAAATACCCATCCATATGCAAAAGCGACACGAAGCGGCGACAATCGATAAAACAATGCATAAACTATAAGTCCTTCGTACCGAGACATCGGAATCGGCAGCCATGCGGCCGTAGGGCCATAAATGCCATTGGCATTACGTTGACAGCTCCGCAAAGCCCGGGAGTGTTGAGAGCGAGTCGTAAATAGTTAATAAACCGCGTCATCACCACATAACCAGGATGCATCTCGTTATAATGGCCGATTCGACCTACTTGCTAGTAATCCTCTGAAATGGAGAAACCATCTGGAAATGAACTCAGTTTCTAATCGGATTTATGGGTTTTTATCTTGTGACAGGATCGCAACGGACCCAACTCGCCCAGTTCACCGGTGAAGACGCCCACATCGACCTCATCGAAGCCGGACAAGTCGGGCACGTCGCGCCCACCGAGTGCCACGCCCTCGAACAAATCAGCCCCCAAGTCGCGCAGCGCCTCCAAGAATCGCTTGCTCCTCAAGACACCAGAACCCGAGCCAGCCAAGAAAGGTGAGTTTCAGTTGAACTTATCCCTATAACTATAAGAACTGTGATCTTAAGAAAGAGTGCTATATGAGTAACTGAAATAATATTATAAGCATTGATAACTTACTTTGTATTACACATGGGTATTGTTTAAATGATATTTAATCATTTTTAATCTATAAAATTTCTGTGGTTATCATTTCTTCTATAAATTCAACAGGGTTTTTTATGGAAATATTTAATATAGTCATACATAGTAATACATTAATACAGAACCCGCAATAAAAATCAAAGTTCTTGAATTTTTTAATTCCATAAACCAATAGAGATTACAAGATCTTCCCTAACACCAGTAATATTTAATATCTTACTACATCTTTCTCCTTATACCATCAGTTCCAATGAACAAGGTACAAGTCGGACATGCGCCTTCGCCAAATCTGAAGGCGGTACGCTCCAAAATCGGATCCCTGGACAACGCCACCTATAAGCCGGGTGGTGGCCACGTGAAGATCGAGTCCAAGAAGATTGACATCAAGGCGGCACCGCGCATCGAGGCCAAGAACGACAAGTACATGCCAAAGGGCGGCGAGAAGAAGGTATGTTCGGTATCTATCCCTTTACCTTTATAGGTATTTAACCATCAGGGGGATCAGTGTATCCATCTAAAGCATATTTTCTGGTCTAACCCAGTACATGACTCTCTCATAACTCTTTGTAAATTTCTCTCATCTACAAATGGCTTTTAAAAATACAGAGAAGAAATGCCTTCTCTAGACCAAAATGAAACGTAAAGTATAGTCGCGTAAAGTAAAGTAAAGTATTGGCAAAATAAAAGCAATTTCACGGTCGATTTGCGATTTGAGATTTATGCCCATTATAGATGGGCAATCGGCAGCACGGTATCTTGTATCTCGTATCTTGTTGTAGGAAATGCAATTACCAATTCGCAGCGACACTTAGCAGCATAATTCCGTTGCCTTATGTAGCGTATTCCAAACCCATCCGTATTCGTATCCGTATCCGTAGCTCATGGGTGCGACTCTGACATTGACGCGGATATCATCCATATCCAACCGATCGATCGTTACTTTGACTTTGGCTTATAATCGTTTACCTACCTTGTATCTATTTACAACTTACGACCATCGAATCCGCACAAAACTCGCACCACCAAACACCAAAAAACACTGCAAATTCGTAGATAGTTACAACAAAGTTGCAGTGGAATGCCAAGTCGAAAATCGGTTCGCTGGAGAATGCCGCCCACAAGCCGGGAGGCGGGGACAAGAAGATCGAGACCCTGAAGATGGACTTCAAGGACAAGGCCAAGCCGAAGGTGGGCTCCACGGCCAATGTGAAACATCAGCCGGGTGGCGGAGATATCAAGGTATGTAGCCCCCATCTCTTCGTGACCTCGAACCTCCCCCTACAACCTACAACCTACAAACCTACGATGTTTCATGTTTGAGTTTGACCCAGAGACGAGAACGAGTTCATACATTTATTGATTTTTGTAGCGGTTAAGTATATCATTTCCGATTGCTGTTGGCTTTTGTTGGTTTTTGGATGCTCCACTTAAGTTACCAACTGGCATGGGCATTATTGGCATGGGCCGCATCTATCCTATCTATCTATACGTTTCTCTCAGTGCATGAGCTGCAATGTTCTATTAGTTTTTTTTTAAACAGCATGCTGCCACGTTTGACCCTCTTTCGGGGGTTATTTAAATATAAAAACAAATAGAACAAGAACACACCCATATACCGAAACCACTTGAACCACTTTCCAGAACTACGATAGAAAGATGAACATCATCTATGGCGAGGGCTCCAAAATAGTCAGCCATTGCGCCAATAGCAAGCGCCTGGATCAGAATTTGTATAATGAGGAGGAGTAGTTGCTTAGTTGGGTAGGTAACACCCGTCGGATGTACATAAATATTCCCGAAACACTTATTTAATGGGGTCAGCATTGTAAATATTCAGTCTAGAAAGAAAGCATTCTGTTTAGTTCCTAACCATACCGAAAACCAATCTAAATAATTGAGAATAACTTATTGTTTCTCCACCCTTATTTTAACGAACCGAAACATGTTTAAACAATATTTTGGAAACTGTATTTTGTTTTTAACCAAACCATTAAAACAACGAATTCGAAGGATAACCACCCCAAGGATGTAAGTAGTCGTGATAACTCTTTTTCTCAGTGTATTAAGTGTGCTTCTGTATGAAACTTTAGATGCATCATGTTTTTTCCTATTTTTTGGTATTTTTGTATCACCTAAGCATCTCCTTTTGAGATCCCCAAAGGCACCCACACCCAGTAGACTGTATTTTTTATGCATTTAAATGTTATCCCTAATGTAATCCATTTGTTACGTTCTGTGCTCTGCTGTTTCTGTGTGTGAAAATTCCAAAATTTCAGTTGTGTCCCCGATTGGCCGATGTGTCGTGTGTCCATAATATTAAACCTCCACCCCCGCAAAAGTCGAAAACCCAATCGAAATTTCCCCATTTGCCGAGAACCAATCTGAATTATGATCTTTGCTAATTGTTTTTCTGTGCGTTGCCGGTGCCGGTGCTACTTTTCAGATCCAAACGCAAAAACTAGAAATTAAGGCACAAAGCAAAGTTGGCTCTTTGGATAATGTAAAGCACAAGCCCGGTGGCGGTGAGAAGAAGATTTTCGATGATAAGGATTATTTGAAAAATGTTGAACACTCTGTTGCACTGACAACACCACCAACACAGGTAAACTACGTGTACATAAGCTCAAAGTAGTTACGTATGAAAAACTAGAGTTTAACCTTAACCCTTATTTATTACTAGATTTTTGATTTCATTACGAAAGCAACTAAAAGTAATCAATACAAGTATTTTATATACATATAACATATATATTATCGATATCCCATTTTGCGTTTACGTCGAGAAATTCATTTTTATGTAATCTGTAATTGTAATTAATTGCGTTGCATTTGTTTTTAACACGTTATGGTTTACAATCAGCAACTAACCGAGCACCACACCCCAAAAGAGGCCCACACAACACCCAACCACCCACAGACACCCCCCACCCTCAACCGCTTTCAGAGAACTCCCAACAAAAGATCAATCCGTTAATGGGGAATCGTATTTGATAAGAACTAACATTTGGACAAAGTATTTTGGCACTCTTAGGTATCGAATTGTATTCAATGGTGGGGATTACATATTGTTTTTGGGGGAGATTTCAGAGAAATCTCTAGAGATTTGAAATCGTTTAACATAAGTGCCTAAAAGTATGCTCTACTTTTGGCATTATTTTAGGCGATTTCAAACCTCTAGTTTTTTTTCTAGCTCTCCCTTTTAGTTGTAATCTTTGGTTTTAGATGATTTGTTGTATTACCTATTGGTTCGTTCTTCAGTTCGATTGCTTTTACTTTACATTTAAAAATGAATTTCTTTCAAACTCAAACTGAGATTCATTGGCAAAAGCGCTTTCCATCCATGTGTTCCCGAAGTGTTTGAAGTTTTTACACGCAACTCTCTTAACTATTATCTTCTCTTTCTTTCTCTGTTCCCCCCTCGCTCGCTCTCTGCCACCCCCGCCGGCTAACTGTAGTTTGCGGCACAAGGGCGCTTGATTGCCACGATCCATCTAGAATTCGGTCTCTGTAACTCAGACTGTGTGTGTAACAATGTATTTGAGTCGCTTTTTAAATGAACTCCCTTAGCTTTAACAAAAGACATCCATCAACTACTGTACTGTACCTAAAGCCAAACGATTTACATTAACCGATGCAGGACTAAACAGAAAGGAACTAAACTAAACTAAACTGAAACTGAAACTAAACAACTAGAAAAGCTCAAACCGAAAATCTCGAATGAGTTTGCAAGAGTTTCTATTTTAAATTGTAATCAAAATATACATAGATGTTTATCACTTCTTCAAGGGTCAAAGGTCCCTTTGGAAGTGTATAGATAATGAAGCTGATCTGCTCCTGAGCAGCTTCCCAAAGACCAGGTGATCTTGGGATGATGCTCAGGAGCAAGGTCAGTAGTGCCCACAGAGGCCCCAATGTTTGTTAACTCCTTTAGCATGTAGCGAATATCCTTTAACAAAGTATTATTTATGGCAAATGGTCAACAACCCTACACTACTTAGGATAGTACAAATTTTGAACAATATACTGATCCGCCATTGCTCAAAGAACCCAGAACCCCAGAACCCCAAACCCCAGACTCCGACCCTCAAGGACGGTTTAGCGAAAGGCTGACCAGCATTTAAGAATCATCATCTAACAACAGTGCTTTGCTCGCTCACACTAAAACAGCATACCACTCAAACATTGACCCCTCTTACTCACATCAGTTTTAAATTACCTATGAATTACTTATGAATTATTACGTGTTCTTCATTTCTGTGTGCTTAATATTTCTATTTCGTTTATTTTAGGAATATATATACAATTTTTATTAGGCTAGTCATACGAAACTAAGTGCATTAAATTCGAAATTCGTACACACGTTACGTCCATTAGAGTTATTTACCGCCTATTACTATATAACTACTACATCATGTACTCGAAATCTGAATGCGATGCGGTTTTAACCAGTATATAGAAACATTCGATCCGATCCGATTGATTCGATTCGATTTGATCAAGCAAATCCCGTAAGTTAATGTGCGTTGCGAGTTCTTCTAAGATGTGTCCGTTGCGTATATAGATAGTTATATATACCTAAATACTTAACAGTGCTGTGATAGACTAACCGAATCCAAGCTGATTTGCATCCATACCGATAATAAGAACCAGACCATATATAGAGCCCCCCGCGAAAACGGTTTCATGGGCATTTGCTTGCGACTCCCTCGTTTGTTTACTCCACCGCATTCCAAACAACTCATGACTGTAACTCTAACAAGGCTTTTGGTTTACCCCCTAATAGTTTACCTTATGATTTGTGCAATCGATACGCATTCACTCTTATATTTTTATCTTGAACGCAGAGTCCACTACCATCCATGACGGCTTCTGGCGCTGATGAAAATTTAAATCAACAAAGCTAAATGCCCGAAATGCATGTCGAGCTGAGAATCTGAATCTTTCGTTGCAATCAAAAGATCGAAAGTGAACAATGAACATTGAACAAGCAGCTAATTTGAAATGTACTATCTAAGCAAAATCCACACACAAAGCAGAACCGAGAGTTATGCGCTAATTTCCACACACCCTCACAATCCAGTACCAGTAATGAGATCAGAACCATTCGCGATAGAGGTGCAAGCACGCAGTGAGATGCAGATACTCGTACATCTACACACCACCACCCCACTTAGAGCGGTATTTGGTATACAAATCGAAAGTATATTTGACTAGTTGAGCAATGCACTCTTTATCATCAGATACCAGACATTAATTATATATCTCAATGTATTACCAGAACTTCATATATACATGCAAATATATATATATACATAAAAGTATCTAAATATTTAAGCAAATTATACAAGAATCGTACGAATACATCGTGTGCTTAGTTGAAAATGTTACCACTTGACGTCTAAATGTTAAACGACTAAGATAATGCGACCCATTGATTTGTAAACAGTTTAGATACTTTTTCGACAAACAAAAACAGAACCGAAACGAAACGAACCGAACAGATGAAACCACGTATAAGCATATTTTACTATTAATTTGTATCTTATTAGTCAAGCGCATCATTCTCACGATTTATTTACACCCTGTTACAAAATGTAAGAACAATGGCAAAATTTAAGCATAATAAACAAACAAAAAAAAGCGTTTTTTCATTTACCAAATCTCGGCGTTGTTGCACTTAGTTTTTGAATTTCAACAGACAAATTAAGTTTGGAGATACCCAGGTATCTGTATCTTATTTGGCAAGCCACGCCCACGCCGCAAGCGTTCCAACAAAGCCACGCACGAGCACACATCCTCTTCTACCTCATTGGATGCATTGGTAATCGAAACAAATAAATTTGATCAAGCAAATTGTAAGTCTCCATCTCAATCGAGCTATGACAACAACTACTTTGCATCTCTCTTCTTGGTGGGGCATGTGAATCGCATTGCTAAGAACTCTCTTTCGAATCGCCCGCAGTATTGGAAGGCGCCGCGCATCCAGCGGGCCACCACACTCACCTCGTCCATGTCCCTGCCAGCGGAGTGCCTGGTCCTCTCCGTGTCCATGCCCTCGCTCAACTCGGAGCCCAAGCGTCCCAAGAGTGCGGGTCCCAAGAAGAAGCCCGGCCAGGCCGTCCACTCGAAGCCATTCCGCCTGTATTGAGGTCTAAAGGGACTTCCTATCCCAAGAAGGAGCCGCTCCACACGCCGCACGAGACGTCACCCAATCGAAGCACCCAGAGATTTGTGCACAAGTTGATATCGAGGCACGCACTTCTAAAACATACATATGCAGAATACATTTTATCGAACCGTTGATTGTTTAGAGAACCGAAAAACGAAACGTGGCATTTACAACAAAATAAACGACTTACTGAGAGGCAAAGTTAAGCACAAAACTCTGTTTGGTTTTGTTTCATTAAATAATTACAGTATATATTTTCGTAAGTATTAAATCAGTTTTACGGCTGCTACATCTCTGTATAATTAGTACAAAAATTGTCCTGGGATTTCGTTACTTCTCAGCTTTATCATCATGCTCATTTGGAAAATTGTGTGCTTTTCTTGGGTTCTTTTGTAGGTTTTGTATTCGTTTTGATTCTAGTTTCTTCGTTTATTCGAGTCGCGTCACATTTAAATGCAGTTTGTTGCCTTTCCATTTACATAATCCTTTTCCTATACTTATGCCGTAAAAGTTGTTTATACAATTCGTTTTTAAAGTTAGGGTAATAAATAAGTCATTATAAAATAATAAACAACAGTTGTTACATTTTCAAAAGACATGGTCAAATGAGCTTCCAGTGATTATGATTATGATTCGAGGGTCGAGTTAGAGTAAAAAAAATGCGCATGCTTGAATATCGTAAAAAGTGGGTTTCTCTAGGAGCTTGTCGTCAAGTGAATTGGCCTGGTTTCAGATTTGGTTAGCTTGGTATTGGCCGCCCTAGCTCATGGCTACATAACTATAATACATTTAATGGGAAATTAGGAAATGCATAGATGCTCGTGATATGCGAAACCAATTTTAAGCTGCGAGTTGGCTGCGGTTCTTATAATTTTCTCTTTCTGCTTCATACTATTAGTACAATACATTCGATTCAATTGACTAGATTTCTACATATGCAGCTGCATTAGATTTATCATTTTTCTGTGGTTCCGATCTTGTTAACAATGTTGTTGCGGGAGGGAGTCGTGGTGTGAAAGCCCGACGATCCCCAGCAGAAACACGATAAATTTCCCATGAATTCTGAAGGCAGTACATGTTGTTATCCAGAAATTCATATGAAATTTAATCGTTCTTTAGAGTTTCCTCACTGGGACCACGTTTAGGGCTTGTTGCATTACGAGAATATGGAAACTTTTATAAATAAATACATGTAATTGATTTGTCGATGAGGGCGCTGCGTGAGTGTCTATGTGTTGCGGCCGTGGTGCCGGTGTACGTGTCGCTTCCGAGGAATCTCTCTGCCAAAGCCAATAACTGCCACCTTATTTACATAACTAAACACTTTCGCTGGCGTCGCTTTAGCGGCTCTGGTCTGAGCACCGCGCGAACCGCTTCCTCGAACACCTGAATGCAAACGGAGTGGGGGAATTAGCCAAGAGTGAGTTGTGAGGTGAGGGCGTGCCGTTGTGGCGATGACTTACCGGCTTGAGGCCGCGCTGCGTCAAGGCGGAGCACTCCATGTATTTCACAGCGCGTATCTTGTTCGCCAGCTTCTGGCCCTGCTCGCGCTTCAGCGGCGTCAGTCCCTGCTCTGCCAGGCCGCTGAGTGTCTCTCGATCTTCGCGCAAATCGATTTTGGTGCCTGGAATAAGCCCAAACATACGTATACGTATTTCATTTCCCGTGTGGTGGCTCCGCCGCATTGCTGGCAACTTACCAACTAGAATGATGGGCGCGTCGGGGCAGTGGTGCTTTATCTCCGGATACCATTTCGAGGTGACGTTCTCAAAGGACGAGGGACTCGCCACGCTGTAGCATATCAGGAAAACGTCTGTCTGCGGGTAGGAGAGCGGTCTCAGGCGGTCGTAGTCCTCCTGGCCCGCCGTGTCCCACAGGCCCAGCGAGACCTGTATTGTGTCCACTTGCATGGGCGCCGAGTAGTTGTCGAAGCTGTGCGAGAAGAAATCATAATAAAAGTTAGATATTGATCTGCAGGCTGGGCGACTGGGCGAGAAAGGAGGCACAAACTCACACTGTGGGCACATATTCGCCGGGAAAGCAGTCTGTCGTGTAGGAGATTAGCATGCAGGTCTTTCCGACAGTGCCGTCACCGACGACAACACATTTTATGGGCCTTCCGGTTGACATCGTGAGTGCTGTGAGTGTGCCGCTGGCTATACGCTATATACTGTGTGCGCTGTGGGCAAAAATAAGATGGAAGATGAATGTCTTCGCCAGCTTAATTCAATTAATTAAGTTCTACTCGAGGCAATAAACTCGCCAGAGCCAACTGACCGCACATTTGTGGGCAGTAGAGCTTGGTTAGCTTGAAACAAGAATAAAAATATAAAAAATAAATAAAATTTGGTATACATATGATCTTAAACAGAAGTATCCGAATTTCTCTAATCTAAAAAGCTCCTAACTATTATTAATGGTTAAATTAGATTAAGTTCAGTTTACAATAGATGTTGTAGTTTAAAAAAAGGTTTTCTTATGAAGTTCTCGAAAATTATTGTTGGGATTGGATCGAGGTAAAAGATGCAAGAAATATAGAGAATTATCTAGAAGGAAGTTAATCTTATAGGACAAAGAACTACCATAAGGTTGGATGTATTTGACTTATCGAGGCTCCACTGTAGATGGTTTAATTGCGAGGGTCTGCGGTATATCTCCCGGATGATCAAAGGCAGGGCTCTCGAAAGGTGTGTCTCGAAACAACCGCAGGCTGGCAGGCCCATAAAGCATAATAAAACGAGAGTCTCATTTCGGCTGCGGTGGCACTTTGTTTTCGTTTTCGCAAATAAAATTTTCAAAAATAGATCATGATGGGCGACACAGACAACGGAAAAGCAACAAAAAAAAAGAAATGGGAACAGCGGACCAAATGGCGACCACCCCTCCAGTGGCGCCCCATCGAAAGTGGGCGGGGTCGGGGAGGGGTGGGGACCGCAACCGAGTGTTGTGGTGACGCGGAAGCCACCGGCAGACGGCATCGCACAAAAAAACCGCCCGAAAATAGACACAATTAAGTTCTCATAACCGATTCAATTAAAGTTCAACGCATTGCGCCACATGCAACGCGGCGGGGCGTGGCTCGAGGGGCGCGGGCGGGAGCCCCGAAGGTCTTTTGTTGTGGCACAATATCGAATGGCTATTGTAGTTTACCGTTTTCACCTCCGCTATCCTTTTCTTTGTCTGGCAGGCGGCGACTGTTTTGTACTTTGCTTATATCACTGTGCGTTCCGCTGTTTCCGCTTTTCCTTCCGAGCGCTGGCTCCTGCGGCGCATTTAAATACTCGATTCGCACTATTTCGCTGCGCTTTTTATTAATAAATATCCTTTTTGGGGGACAAACGCAGAGTTCTCGAGCGTTTTCGTGTTTTATCTTTGTTTCCACACAAACACACACCCACCTTTTTGACAGCGCAGCGTCGCTCTCTCTCGCAAAACGGTGCTGCCAACTCGTGATCAGAAAAGTAGCTGTTTCTGGCGGGAAAAAATAGACAAAAAAGGCTGAAAATTGTGGTTTTTCTTATTTTTTTTTTAAATAAATTTTAAAATATTTATTTAATAAATTTAATTTAACGCTTTTAGCTGTTTACAAATTTTAAACTCTTTTGTTTCACAAAAAATTAAACAAATCTAACGGGAAATTGGCAGCTCCGTGCTCTCTGAGAATGACAAGAAGTGCAGAAAACGCAATTTCGAAGTTTTACAATACTAAAAGGCATGGCTGTTGGTAAAAGGGGTTTCATTTAATATTGTGTTAAAATAAAAATATATATATAATAACATTAAAAAGATAAGATTAAAAATCCTCAAAAGTTTAAAATGGTTTGTCAAAAAAATTAAAAACAGTTTTTGTTGCACAACTTAGAAAATAAATAAACTAAAAAGCATTAAAAACTGGTGGAGGTAACTAGGAGAAATACTATAATTAACTATATTAAATTTAAATAATATTTGAATTCACCTTTTCACCTCCAAAATTTCTATCCCCTTTGGTAATTTCCGCTTACTACGCCCATGTTGAAAATGCCCATTGTTGTTGTTGTTTTTGGCGGCGTAATGAGCAGATTTGTTTGTAAACTTTTCCGGAGTGTAAACCAAACAAATTTCGGCTGCAGACACTTTTCTTTGTCATTAATAAGGAATGTGGAAAGTGGACAACAAGATGGGGCTCCCGCCCGCACAGTTCTGGTGGAGAAGGACTCGCACATAACGCTGATTGGTCTAAATCGCGAGCAGCAGCGCAATTCCATAGATGCCAACACTGCGGAGCAACTAACTCAAGCAATCTGCCAATTCGAGGAGGATGATAGCTCCCCAGTGGGTGTGCTCTACGGCATTGGTGGTTCCTTCTCCGCCGGCTATGATTTGGAGGAACTGGAGGCGGAGGCACAGCGCGGGAGCCTCAACTTTCTGTTGCGTCACGAGGGCTCCATTGGACCGACGAGGCGGCACCTGCGCAAGCCAATCGTTTGCGGCATCAGCGGCTTCTGCGTGGCCGGCGGAGTGGAACTGGCTCTCATGTGTGACCTGAGGGTCATGGAGGACTCTGCTGTGCTGGGATTCTTCAACCGGCGCCTGGGAGTTCCGCTGAGCGATGGAGGAACCGTGCGTCTGGCCGCTGCAGTGGGTTACTCCAATGCCCTGGACATCATTGAGACAGGAAGACGCGTCTACGCCGGAGAAGCTAGGCGAATGGGTCTGGTGAATCGCGTTGTGGCCACGGGCACAGCTCTGGGCCAAGCTGTGAATCTGGCCTTCTCCATAGCTAAGTTTCCCATGGCTTCCTTGATGCACGACCGAAATGCCCTGCTGGAGAATGCCAATGCCTACAACAGGGACGGTTTCCATGTGGCCAGCTACAATGAGATCATGAATGTCACCTCCGACATGATAACAGATATGCAGGAGGGTGTAAAGCGCTTCAAGAACTGTAAGTAGTTCTCTGCAATATTATCCTAAACCAAATCTTTATTGTCTTTATACTCTAGCTGAAATAAAGGGACCCAAAACCGATTCCTGGCACATCAAGGAGAAGAGCATTCCGGATTGGGAAAAGGCTGAAATCGAGCTCGAAAAGCAAAAGACATGACAAAAGATCGCTTAATGGTTAACTACATATGATATCTCCCCCCGGTTAGTTGCAATACCTTGTTGTTATTTATAAAACGAAAGCCTTTATTCACGTAAAATACATTTATTTAATGATTTATGTAGTTGACCGCCTTAATCGTTTACGACTCGCGCTTATTTCAATATTCACAACAATTACAATAACGAATTTTCCTTGAAATTAAGCCTAACTACCAAAAAGAGTTGAGAGGAAAAGCACAAAGTTCTGTATTCCTTGCTGTCGATCGATTCAACACTCACAATTAGTTTACACATATAAAAAATATGCTAGCGTCAAGTGATTCGGACTTGTCCGAATCTACTTGCAATTACAATTACAATTACAATGAATTTATCGAGTGCGTTGGGCCAAGCGGTTTAGCTGGTTTCGCCAATACGTCCTTAGATATCTAGGAGTTAACAAAAGGAGTTATTGCACTTAAATCGAGTAAAGCGAGAAACGAAGCTCTATGCAAAAAAGGCTGCTCTTGTACAAACTAGTGTTAAAAACCGACTGATCGTTAATCGTGTTATAGTAGTTTGATTTAAAATACATCGTACGCCTAACATTTACACTCTTGGCTACACTTAATCCAAAAAATTTGTCATACAAATATTGCACAAAAATGGATCGGACTGTGAGTTTGCACACCCATGTGCGCACTCGCACATGGCAAAACCTTCAATCAAGTGGTGGTACGTGTTCACATACATAATCACTAAAGTACGGTGTTCGGAAACCTAAAGACCACATATACAATATATACAAATGAAGAAGCAATTTTCGCTAATCGTCCCATTCTCGGTCTGGTATAAAAAATATATATAGCGTAGGCCAAAAAAGCGATTGCTGCAATCAGCTGGCTTAAAGATGCGGTACGATACGATATCTGAACTGATCCCTCGATCCTTAATTACTTGAGTCGCTGTGTCACATTGGCCAG
Source organism: Drosophila mimetica (assembly GCA_037075245.1). Lineage (NCBI taxonomy): Eukaryota > Metazoa > Arthropoda > Insecta > Diptera > Drosophilidae > Drosophila > Drosophila mimetica. The sequence continues at coordinate 4,292,218 of JBAMCH010000023.1, read as the reverse complement.
GGCCACGGCGAAGGCCTGGAGGGCGGAGAAAGGATACTGGAAATCCAGGGTGTAGGCATTCCCATCAATGCGTCCAAATTGCATGACCTGTGGGGAGGATTTACCCATTACTTATATGGTCTTAAAGATCTCCTTGAGTAGCTAGACTCACCTGCTTGCCACGGAATTCGATTTGAAAGTTCTTGGCCGACTCCTGGGTAACGCGACCTCCAAAATCCAGCTGGTACACCTGGCTCATCTCATTCCACATGGGCGCCTTGTTGTGCATCACAAACTCCCGACGAACTGGCGCCGGATTGGCACAGCTAGCACTGCCATTTGGCTCAATCTTTCCACGCTTTAGCTGTGGATGAGGATTTTTCCATAAAAATAATTTAAATTGAATAAGCAAATTTCAAAAAATTAAAAGGAACTTATAAGGATTCTAGATTATTAAGCCATCTTATAGAATCTTCACTAACCTTCTGACGCAGTTGTGCCTTCTGGAAGGTCTCCAGGTCGCGATACTGCTTGCCATTGCCCGCGTTGTTGCTCTCCTCACCGGATCCATTGGTCTGGTTGCCCTCATCATCGGAACTCTCGATGATGCTCTGCTTTTTCCGCTGACGGCGGTTCAAAAGCGGTGAATTCAAAATGTGGCGAATGGGGGAGTTGCTCTGCTGCCGCTTGTTCTTTTTGCTGGCCGCCGGCGAGGCTGGAGAACTACGTGGCAGTCGCTGTGGCGTGGAAGGAGGCGTCAGCCGACCCTCGTCGAGATCACGAAGACGGCTTATGATGTTCTCCAAAGTGGTAAGGGCCTAGAAAGTTAAGATATATTTTAATGAAATCTTTATAAACTTCAATAATCACTTCTCTCACCTGGGTATGCAGCGAAACCGAAGCCTTGGCCTCCACTGGCGTGGCCTCCACAGCACCACAAGCTGCTCCCGTGATCTCCGGCTGCTGCTGGCGCTCCAAAGTGCTGGCATTGCTACTGGAGCCATTGACTGGCGCCTGGGCTGGTTGCTCCTTGCGCCGCCAGCGAACCTCGGACAGCTGCTTCACGAAGCTGAAGCCATTATCCTGCTTCCTTCCCAGGAGAGGAGTAGAGTTCTCGTTGCCCGACGTGTCCTTGCTGCGTCCGATTCCAAAGCGATGCTTCCGCGTGAAGAGCGGCGAGTCGGTGAAGCTAGTGATGACATCGAAGCGCTTCTTTGGCGCCGGCTTGGCCTGCACCACCGGCGACTCCTTGGCCGGCTCCACCGTGGTGGTCGTCGCCACCGCGGACGTAATCTCATCCAGGACGGAGCTCGCCGAGGGCTGACACCGCTTGCAGGCACTGCTGGGACTCATGTTGTTGCGGCACTTGAAGCACAGCGTGTTGGCCGCACTGCTGCAGGCGCTGCTGTCGGAGATCTCCTGCAGCTTGCGCACCACCTGCTCGTGCTCCTTGCTGGACAGCTTCGTCTGCAGGGACAGCAGGTCGCAGGAGTCCAGGCTCTTGGACTTTCCAGTCTGCTGCAGCTTGTGCCGCCTGGCATCCTCCTGCTGCTGTCTTTTCCGGCGATTCCTCCGCTTGTCCACCAGTATCAGCCGCTTGTTGGGAGCATCCTTGCGCAGGGCGGACAGCGCCTCGTCGGACGGAGTGATGGCCACGGAGTCCAGATAGCCAACACTACAGCTGCGCGTGATGGAGTCGGGCAGGGCAGGAGCAATGGAGACCACCGTTGGAGTGCGCTTCATGCTGCTGCTGCTCGGCGTGGGCGTTGGCGACTGCGTCTCCTCGTCGATGTACAGCATCTCTCGTCGCTTGGCGGCTGCGGCTGCTGCCGTGGAGGATGTGGTGGGTGCCATGCACTTGACCCGCGCATCCATACGCTCCAGATTCAGATTGAGATTCAGCGGCACCGGATTCACATGGCTGTTGGCCGAGCGCACTGGCTCCGACATCAGGGCATTCTTCACCTGGACCACATTGTTGGCATAGTCCGCATTGCTCGAGTACGACATCAGCGTGGTCTGTCCAGCGGCTGGCACGGCCGGACGCTCGAAGATGATGTCCGAGGGAGCCACCGCATTCTTGGGACTCTGCAGCGTGGGCACTGCTCCATCGCAGTACAGCGGCGAGATGGCGTGACGCGACTGACAGCTGGAATTGGAGCTGGAGCGGCTGTAGCTGTTCTTGAAGCTGCTGATGGTCTTGGGACGAGTGATGGTCTTGCTGCAGCTGGGCCCCGATCCATTCGACGGGGCCTGATGCAGAAGCACAGTGGTTGACTGACAGGCTGCCGCAGCAGCTCCCGCCTCCTGGGACTCGTTGGACGAGTCATCATCGTAGCTCTCCGCTCGCGCCAGAGGACTCAAACCCGCCGACGACGAGCCAGATCCTCGCTCGCCGCCATTCACAGTCAAGGAGTTCTTGTGCCGCGCCAGGATTCGATTTGGACGCGGTGACATGGGCGCTATCAAGGGAGCCGAGGCTCCGTCGGTGAGGCGACGTTGCGGTATTATCGGTGGCTTCAGCGTAGCCCCATCCTGAGTGGTAATCACATTCACCTGCGGCACTGCATCATGATGATTGTTGACCTGGTGGCTGTGCTCGTCCTCGTCCTCGGAGAATATGTTCGGATTGAAGCTGGGATCGGGACCAGGTGGAAAATCGTCGCGCAGCTCGGTGATGACCAGCGTCATTTGACGCGGCTGCAAATGCAGTAGGGACGTCTTATAAGTTACTTGGCCTAAATTGGCTGGGACGGTTTTGGCAAGACCATGGATCTTGAACTTGGTTCCCCAAATGTTGGAGGTCACCTCGACCAGCTTGACTTCCTGCTTGAGAAAACGAAAGGAGAATCAGTGATGGCGTGGATCTTCAGCTGGCAGTGAATGCCACCTACCTCCGGCAGTGTGTCCACATAGGCGAGTTCATCCAGGCTATCGGGATCATTGGCTCCTCCTCCGCCGCCACCAGAGGCGCTCAAACGATCGCCGGCTTGGTGGCGCCGCTTTGGACGCACTCGCTTCTTGCGCGGCGTTCGCGGGGAGCCAAAGCGGGAACGCTCCTCGTAGTCACTGTCCGAGGAGTCGGTGCGTCCACTGTTGCCCGTGGTGGTGGACTGGCTGGAGCCCGAGGAGCTCTTGGCCTCGGCGGAGTATTGAAAGTACAAGGGGGCATCTAAAACAGAGGATATATATATTAAATATTTAATTTTGTATCTCTCTTTCCTTTCAGATACCCACCATTAACCTGAGGATCGAAGATCACAAACTCTGGGCGAATCTTGGAGGTCCGCTTGCCCTTGAGCAGCGGCACCAATCCACCCAGATACTCCAGATAGAGCGTGTAGCAGGTGCCGGAGCTCAGATTGGAGTCGTCATCGTGCCGGATCATGGTGCAGTGCAGCCGGGTGGAGCAGAGCGGTGGTCGCGAGACAAAGTCACGCAGCGACTTCAGGTCAGGTACACAGCACTAGATTTAGATTAAAATTTAATTTAAGATATATTCTAATTTTATAATCTCCCACTCTTTCCAGATTTCGGAACCTAACTTACTCTTATCGTTTGAGCAAACAGATTGCCAATGAGAGACTTAATCCTAGAAGGCAACGGCAGCAGGGGCAGCAGCGACTCGGATCCCACGCTCGCCTGGATCTCCAGACGGCACAGCAACTGCAGAGAGGCCACCCGTCTGGAGACCCAGGCAATGTGAACCTGCGTCCCCGTGGCGATGAACAGCCGCTTGTCGTTGTGGCCCCAGGTGATGGCCGAAACGGTGGCCGTGCTGCAGGGAATGTGCGCCTGGTACAGACACGTGCCCGTCTCCGTGTAGAACTTGACCAGATTCGTGTAGCTACTGGGTAATCCCAACTCCTCCTGCTTCGCTCCATCCAATCCAGTGCGCAGGGTTCCTGCGACGGCGAGCAGCTCGCGGGAGTTGCTCCACTCCATGACCATGCCGAGGGCGCCGTTAAGGCATGTGTTGATATGTGCGGGTGAGACGTCGTCGAACGACTTAAGCAGGTAGATGTATCCATTCTGGAAGCTAACTGCCAGGACAAAGGAGCGTTTGGCTAGGGGAAATAGGAAGGATTATTAAATTTATTTATTATTTATTTGCTTTTAGATCACTCACCCGCATTGGTTACACCGGGCTCCGCCTCCTCGCCCTCCTCCATCTTGAACTTCTCGCAGGACCAGGCCATCGAGGTGATGGGCACATCGTTGGACAGTTGAACCTGCGACACCATCGCCCCATGGACATCCATCACAATCACCTGACCCTGGGTGGTTCCAAAGTACACCTGCTGGTCGTCGGGCGTCCAAATGCCGCAGGTGATCGTGGACTCCAGGTTGAGCATGGAGGACCAGTACCTCTGCCCGGCCACGGAACCCACCAGAACGAAGCCATCCTGGTAGCAGATCAGGGCCATGCGGCCATCGTGCGACCAGGAGAAGTGAGTCACCGGCGTATTGCGATCGTTGATGAGCTCGATGGACCAGCGACCCTCGTACTTGATCCACACGAAGATGATGCCCGAGCTGTCGCAGGAGGCCAGCTTCTGGTAAGGTTCGTTCCATTTGACCAGGATGACCTAATGGGAATATATTTATTAATTTAGTATTTTAATTGTAGGTGGCTCCTTCGCCAGAACTCACATCCGATCTATGCCCGCGCAGGTTGTAGTTGGTCCGCAGCGGATAGTCCATGTTCTTGCGGCAATGCGAGGTGGTAAAGGTCACGCCCACAATGCCGCGCACATTGCCCGTGGCCAGCCATCCCTCCTGGTAGTAGTTGGTGCGGTTCAGCTTCCAGCCCTCGTCCTGCAAAAAAGCGAAAAAAGAAGCGAATGAATAGGAGGATGTCCACAGATGCCGACAGCCGCTTGGCAGGTCGCCTAAGCAGTCGCCAATTGCGAGTCAAGTGTAAAATGGATTACCGCAGGCTCAAAAAAGGACGTCCCTGGCCCATTCACACATTTCCATTTCCCAGCATCGACAGCCGGCCGGTTAGCTTGGCAAATATGCTCCACTTTGTGACTGCATCTCTTGTGCTCCCCACTCTTTGAGCCACACAACCTGCCAGCTGCCTCTTTCACAGCCCGGGGCAAATCATTTTCACCCGATTTCTTTGGATTCTTAGCATTCAACGGGTGGATGGGGCACACTCACCATGGTGATGAACCCAAGGATAAGATATTTTTCTGGATTTACGGGATGTTTGACTTCTGAGCTTCATTAGGAGGCGAAGTCAAGCGAACCTTTTTTCTAACTTTGCTAATTAATTGGAAATGGTTTAGCTTTCCTTGGGAGTTTATGGAAATATTTACCCTTTAGCTAAGTTCCTTTATATTTAATCTCTATTCAGCAATTAGGATAATTTTTTGTAAATTTTGTAATGTTCCTAATGAGCTGATTTAAAATAATCTTATTTTTTTTCATTCCTAACTGATGGGGTATTTTATAAGACTTTAAAATTTCTTTACTTAACTTAATTTATGATCTGTTGAAGAGTCTTTTTATTATAAAAATGAAAACTTTTTATAAAACACCAAAACTATATATAGAACTTGTGCAATTGGAACCAGTTCGTAATATTTAAAAGTATTTACCCTCTAGAACCCCCATTCACAAATAATATCATTATTAATATATTTCTGTTTTATTTAACCCTTTTACGAGTAAAATCTTTGACATTTTCCCTAGCTTTGGCGTTTCTTATACACTTTTACCAACTATGAAAACTTGTGCAATTGAAATCTACCATCAACACGTAACTCAAACGACTTTGCTTACGTAAAGGTGAGTGAAAACCCGGGCTGCATTCTCATTTGAGATTGAATTGAAACCAATTATGGCATCCAATTAACATTTCAAAAGCTTCCCTCAGTCGTCATCAGTCAGTCGAGCATTCATTCTGCAACTTTTAACTTGGTTTGTTTGCAAGCTGGGCCATTTTCTCTCTGCGGGCTTTCTTTTGGGGCGAAACTCTTTGCTTTGCTTTGCTTTTGCCAGTTTATCAACTGCAGCAGATGCTCCTGTTCCTGCTGCTGCAGTGGCACTCGACCGCAGTTCCTGCTGTTTGAGTCCCTCTTCTGTTTTACAATTTGATTTGATTGTAGAGATGCCGCCAACCGAAACCCAGCCCAGCCACCCACCAGCCAAATTGATTGTTTTTCCGGGGCGGGGCCGTTCACAAAAGCTTAGCCTACATTTCGGGGCGTAAAAGAATATTTCAATTTAAACCGAAATTCGGGCGCTTTCAGCATTTTGGCTAATCCCCGCTAAGCCGAATGGGCGCGCTTTTTTGGCGCCCAAATCCAATTTGTGGGGCATAAATTAAAATGCCGCCGCAGAGGCAAAAACAAAAATTACGTTCAAATTTGTAATTTCCGTTTTGGGCCGGTGGACAGTAAAGCGAAGACCTTGCCATGGTGTTAGCCAAGTTAATTGCTTTATTGGCCTGATTGATTGGTGTGCATATGCTGATGTCCTTGCTGATTCAATTATATAAGTGAACGCACACACAGAGGCCAACGGATGGGATGATGGATGGATGGCCGGACTCACCGCCTCATTATGGCACAATCGAGAACGGAGAATGGAGAATCAAAAACCGAGTGGCTTATTGAGTATACGCCTCGATGGCAACACAATTATGAGCAGGCGGCATTCGGCATTTCTTTTGTGGAGTGTTATTAACCTTTCACTGGGCCACTTGAACCGAAACTGGCCCGTGCTCTTGGCCAAAATAGATGCACTCGAGAATTTTGCATTCCTGCTGTGTGCATGCTCGAAGGCACTTCAGTTTAATAAGTATATCACGAAGCAATAAATGGCCACAATGCCATCGGTATTGCCAATTGAATTAGCCAAAGTTTGCTTTAAGCATTCAAATGGTTTAAATTTCCGTTTTCACTTTGGCTAATGCAATTTCCCCATGAACGCTGTAATTTCATTTGAAGCAGCGGCAACATCAGCAGCACCAGCAACACCAGCAACTAGCAACATCAATGTCAAAGCTGCGACATCAAGGCAACGTCGCTGACAGCCTCACACTTTGGGCCAGGTCTTTTGCCTTTGCCTCTGTTTCTGGCTGAAATGTTCAAGGGGCTACTTGTAAGTTGTTAACCGTTTGGCGTTGACGACGTTGACATCCTGTCTGCCTGCATTCGCTTAGAAAATTACCTGGCAATCTCTCTCGCTCCCTTGGATTATTTAAATTTGTAGTTGCGCAGCAAAGTTTATGGTGTTTTTCTAGCCCACAGGGAAAACATGGCCAAAAAAGCAGATGCCTGCCGGCGATTATGCTGCAGTTGTGGCTGCCTCCATAAATTATGCTGCTGCCATTTGGCACACGAAACAGCATTTTCGTGCTGCTCCATTTCGCAAAAACACGCAGCAGGGCAGCATACGCATTTAATTAAAAGAGCCATTTTTAAAACGGGCACCTGACGACTGACCCTCTTTGGTTCATTTCCCCCGCCCCCTTTTAGCCGAGAACCTGTGCACATTAACCATAATTGCAATTCATTATGCATGCCAATGGCAACCCGCTACGCTCTCACATTCGCATCCGCTTCATTATCCTCATGAACATTTAGCCATTAGCAGGATAAAACAGCGCATAAACGGACAACTAATGCCAATAAACATTTAATAAATTAAATATTTGGTTTAGCGCATCACAAGTGGCCAATGAAAAGGCCTAATTTGCCAGCAGAAAAACACGTTAGTAAATTATAAAACCATTTTTTTTTGTGAGCTTATAACGATGTTAAAGAGCTCTTCAGCTAAACACAAAAGCTAATTAATATAATATTTATATAATGAAAGTGTAATTGCAAATTAGATTCAATCGAGGCCACTTTTGTCAATATAAATTTTAAATGTATTTGATTTATAAACAAAATGCTTTTCCCAAAAGCTCTGCAACTAGAAACTAATCCTATGTGCATTTAACTAATTTATTATTTAGTAAAATACTTAAAAAGTGGCCCACAAAAATTTATGAACTGATTTATAGCATCATAGAGAGAACACTTTTCCTAGAATATTTTCAAAAATATCTTAATGAATTGATAAAGTCAAGGAAAATATGTTGAAAATTCTTTTGGCTAATAGGCTAGCCAATAAATAAATAAATATTCAAAAACACTTTAAAGTAAAGCCAACATGTTTTCGCTTCCAAAATGCCCTGAATGAACAAAGTCAAAGAACTCTTATGCAAAACAGTGCACAGGTATATATAGAGTCCAATCTAAATATGTATCTTTTTGGTCTATTTTCGGGCCTTTTTGCAGCCAATTTTAGTCGCCATCCCGAAGGCTGTTCTGCTGTTTGGCTGCTTGTGGTCTTATTTTCGGGGTCGTTGACAAAGAGTTCAAAGTATCGCCTGGAAAGTAATCAAATCCATTCGGGTCAAGTGCAGCAGCAAATAAATAAAACTTGGAGCAGAAAAGAGAACTGAAAGGCTTTCGAGAGCATTTCAATTTTCCGAGCCATCGCCACTCGTCGCCTCTCAAACATTTTTGCTCTCGGCGAACGAAAGTGAATTTACGGAAAATAGCCACGATCCATCAGCACTTGGCCTCAGTTGCCAAAGATCTTTTGCGCGGCGCGATCGCAGATCTCTTGACTTTAAGCGGATATTTCGGAAAATGTTCTACATTCTCTAAGTACCAAAATCGGAACGTAATCAAATAAAAAAAAACAAGCGGCGAAATATGTGTGCAAATTTGTTTTGGCTGAGGCTAATTGCCTGCGTGGTTTTGGCCAGGAGTATCGCCTGCTTTGAGGCTAAACGCTATTTTAGCGTGGGCGAAAGGATCGATGGGGACCAGCTTCTGGTCAAGGATGTGCTCCACTCTCGGCCAGCCGGTGTGGGTGAACTGCCCAAAGTGACTTTCACCTACGAGATCCAGGAGCCCATCAACTGCATCGATATTCAGTCGGAGGAAGTGAGTGCAGGGGTGAAAAATAGGTCATTTTTATGCTAAAATGATTTTTAAAAACATTTTTAGAATGGTACTTTATTAAAATATATAGTAAAAATTAAAAAAAAAATTAATTTTATGTTTTTGAAGCATTTAATTTTAATGGTTCCCTTCAAAAACCTTTTTAGAATGGTATTTTATTAAAATTGAGAGGAGAAATTAAAAAAAATATATAAATTAACTTTTTGTTTTTAAGCATTAAATTTTAATGGTTCCCTTCAAATAAAGTATAGAAAAAACAATCAAAAGTTGTACATTTAAATAAAAATAAGAAATATCTATTATTTTAAATACATATATCCTTTAACGTATTGAAAAAAATATATTTTTGAATAGGTTAATAAATAAAAAAATATTTTAATGGGGGTTTTGCTTCTAAAATGATCCACATAAATATTGCCAATAGCGATTATAGTAGAAAGATCTTGAAAAAATATTTTTCAAAACCCCCGAAAAAACAAATGAAATTCAGTATGTAAAAGTGATGCAAATTAGTTGGGAAAAAGTCCACCGATACAAAGGAAATATTTCTGCATCATTAGTCAAAAACTGTTTATTTTGGGTTATGAGCAAGTGAGCGATATGCAGCGGATATTACGTCGCTGGGCACTTGTCACTGACCCCTCGTTGAGTTCTATGTTTTATTTTGCACACCCAACATGCCCGCGCACCGAAAATAGAACCAGAAACTGACATTTTTTTTCGTCACGACAGCCCACAAAAAGTTTGGCCCATAGATGTATTTTTATATCATCCAGTGCGTTTGCGGCTGCCGGGCCTGTTTTTACTATATCTACGCGACCGATATATATATTTTCATATTTCTGTTTGTTTATTTTGCCCTAAAATATGATTGGGTTATGGACTAGAACAAGTGGGAAAAAGTGCTTGAATTATCGACATCTGGGTCGATAATTGAGAGTAGTAATAATGAATATATTGTATGGGAAAATCGCATACTTTGAAGCCAATAAAAATAAAATAGCGTGAGGAAATGTGGCAATTTGGCAAAGCCGACAAGCTAAATGGGCAGAGGAAAACGAAAACCGACAGCGAATATATATTATGTCTCGAATAACAAGAGGGAAAATCTTTTGCCGAATGCAATTTCAATTTTAGCCTTTTTCAAGACAATTATGACGCGGGATTTTCCCTAGAAAACATGCAGAATATTCGTAAATCAACTTTGGCGAAGTACATATACGTGAATCCGATTGTCAGACTGAGTAAACATTCGGGGAAAATGGCTGGCCGATGGCTGTTGCCGTGATGGTCACGCCCGATTGGCTCTGTCCAAATTGGAGGGGATTTCTCATTTGGTTTTCTTATTTTCTGCCTTTCAGAACATTTCGGCGGAGGTGAAATTCAGCTTGGTAAATCGCCTGGTTGTGGGCATGGTCCAATTGGCGGGCAGCAATCAAAGTAACGATCCCGAAGGGGAGGAAGCCTCCTATCCACCAACAACTGAGTTTGATGTGACCATCATGGTTTTCGGTCTCAATGAAACCTCTGGTAATTTCGATCCCTCGCGGGTGATTAATCGCGATCAGCAATATGAGGGCCAGATGGAGCCCTACGTGGATTGGGTGTCGGAACCAGACACCCAATATGTCGAAGTGTTTGACAACAATAGACGGGATGCCCTGGAGGTGGATGATGAAATGGAGGATATCTCCGAAGAGGATGATATTGAAACTTTTACGGAGGGTCCCTTTGAAGCAGATCATTTTGATACGCCGGATAAGTATATTGAAATCGGAAACAGGCAGGCGGGTGAGTTTAAGAAAGGTATTTGGGAGGGTACCACTAAAACATATACTTTTCCAGGTGATGAACTACTTCATGAATGCTATCAGACTTCTGACAATAACTCGGAAAGGCCAACCAACCATTCGGTGGTGTTCTACTACATCGACAGCAATTCTATAACCTATGTGAAGTTTGCCATTTTGGATGTAAGTATTCTAAAAGAAAATAATGATCCGAAGTATCGGAAAAGAAGTTTCAAATGAAATCAAAATTTTTTATTTAATCGTTATTTAAAAATATTTGGAGTTCCTATGCATAAGATAGATTTTCTAATTTTTTGGTCCTATTTCGTTCTTTTAATCTAAAATTTTATCATGATATTTTTAACATATCCTAAACTAAATAAAAAAAATTAGAAAATTTACATTTTTAAAGGTATATTTACATTCTATAACGCTTTACTAAAAAGTAATAAGGTTTTCTTGAATATTTTATGATATTATATTAATATTATAATATTTTTCAGTTCTATACGAACAGGAACATCTCAGGCGAAAACTACCAAGCGCCCGTGGCGGAGTACAGTCACTACTCGAGTGGCACCCTTAAGGCGGTCATTACGGATTTCGAGTCAAAGACCCTCTACGTCCAGATGTACATCTACGGCTATCGGGGTCGCGAGGCGCCCGCCAGTTACGTGCCCTTCTTGCCGCCGCCTGTGTGGCAGAGGACGGCCCTGCAGAATCGCCCGGGAGCTCCGCACCTGACCCCCCTGCAGACGCTGCAGCTGCTCCTGATGACCGGCCAGAGGTCCACTCCGGCACCGGAAACCTTCAACGAGAGCTTGGAGCGCGAGGAGCAGCGCAGCATCAAGCCGGAGGAGATGCAGCTGGAGCGGATTGGCGATGACAGCGGGAATGGGAATGCAACTTACGACCAGGAGGATGAGAAGAACTCGGCCCAGAGGCAGATGAATCAGGGATGGGTCGCCTGGCTGGGCCTGCTGATCCTGATCCTGCACAACTAGTGGCCAGGCGGGGGAGGGGAATCATTAGTTAATCCATGGAAAGCTTTATGAGTAGTAGTCTTTAGTCCAACATTCTGTGTATTGTATTTTACGAAATAAACTTTTTGGCCTAAGCCAAGGCACAAAGTACACACACTGCTCCGGCAAATTGAAAAAGTTGCGGCGAAAGTAGGTCATGGCGTTGGCCTGGCCCCTGACCCCCAATCCTCCTGCTCCTCCTCCTCCTCATCCCGCTCCCAACCCGATACCGAACCCGAACCCATTCCAAACCGCACCCACAAACACTCTCACATGCGCCAACCCCTGGCCCATAAAGCAACTCCCTTGGCAAATTATCTGCGTCGGCGGTGGTTGATTTGGCCCGGCTGACAAGGGGAAAGGCGGAAAAGCGGCCAGCGTGGAAACGGAAAATGTGGAAATCCAACTGACGACAGTAGCGGCAAAAACGCACCCGCCCCTTCGCCCCTGCGAATGTGTTTATTTGCCTGGACATTAAGTCAGACCCAAATGTGTCCTATTTGCCTTGGCAATTTATGTGCCTTGTATTTTGTTTCAAGAGGGAAAATGGCAAAATTGGAAAAAGGCAAATAGAACTTTGGGCGTTCGAGAGGCGCAAGAATCAAGAGTGCCATATCCTTTAAGCGCCTCAAATGCTCCACGAGGATGCCATTCAACTCAAAGGAATCTAATAACTTTTATTTCAATTTCCGGCTAGCTGCAGCCACACATCCTTGTCACAGTTGTCCTGCGGCTGCAATGCTATTTCGTTCTTTGTTCCATGTCGCCTGCAGATGGCAAAGGAAGTAAGAAATACAAAATACGTAATGCTACCTGGGAGTCTGCGACTGCAGGCGGGGCAGTAAAAATGTCACAGGATGAAACCGTAGCGGGGTAATGGCTTCCACACCAGGACACGACTGTCCGGCACAAAGGACATGTGAGTGAGTGAATGAATGACTGCTCCGGAGAGCTGGAGAGCTCCGCAGATTGGATACACTCTCTGGCCCCCGGGGCTCCGGCATTCCCAGCAATATTTATGTTTAATTTATTGTACAACTGTGAAATTTAACAATATTTGCAGCACTTGCCGCGCTTCCCACAGGCGCAAAAACTTCCACAGTTTCAGTGTGGAGCCATCTTGTGCGGAATTGAAAATTTCCCTTTATGCGTGCGAAAGCTTACAAAAGTTTTTTTATGCTCAGACATATAATTCAGGAATTATACGAGTGTATACACAAGCGGAAACGTGTTGTTTACACTGAGGATAGGAAAGGTAGTTAATTATATCCAACAAAATGAAAGATATTGGGTTTTTTTCTAGGAGATTTTTATATCACTTTTATTGTTTTATTAAGATTATCTTTATAATGGTAAATTTTTATATTATTTAAAATCATATGAGAACATTGTATTATTGACTACTGACCGTTTTTTATAGGGAGCATTTTATATTGGTTATAGATTAAAATCTTCGTGGGTTTATTTTTAAAAAAACTATATATCTTCAGGGATTTTTTTAAATTTATTTTATTTTATATTTATTTTTATTTTCTTATAAAAATAAGTTAACTTTTATTTTATACTAAAAAAAAAATTCAATAAAAATTAAAAATTAAATATGTTTAAATGTTTTTTTTAAGGACATCTCAAGCTACACTTCTCAGTGCCTGTAAGTGTGGTTGTGCAACAAGGCGTGGCATTGTAAACAATATGGATAAGCAGCGCACAAGTGTCCGCCTGCGAGCACCAGGCGTCCACATGGACGCGACTCAATCCAAGGCAAGCCGAGCGCGCCCAACCCTATACAATCCCAAACCCAAACCCAATCCCAGAGCAACCGAACCGAACCCAACCCAGGCCAACACAACCCGTCGCCATGAGGGGTGACGTGAGCTTTTGTCAATAACTTAATAACTTAAAATATGGTTTAATGCTCACGTAACAACATTTTGCCACTTGTGCCGAGCACATGTAGGTGTGAAAGGCTTGGATGGTTGGGGGAAGGTTGCTTAAGGTCTCATCGCACCACTCGGTTCACCCCTTAACCCCCACAAAGCCAAGGAAATATCCAGCGACCAGACAATGCCAATGGCAATGGGAATGGGACTCGCTGGCTGACTGGCAACTGGCAACTTTTATGGGTGTGCGGCAAATGGCTCGGTTCCTATGGCTTACAAGTGTATACACAGGATATAGTCGTACTGTATACTGTGGCGATATAGCCGCATTCGCCTCCCGGCCCTGCGCACGTGCTCCACCTTTTGATCCTTTTTAATGCCAGCCCAAAAAGCGATATCGATTTTTTCGCCTGGTATGTTATTTTATTTTTTTTTCTGCCAAAGTCGACTTGCATATGTGCTCGCATTTAAAATAATTAAAAATACAGCACGCTTCAGAGCTGCGAGCTTACGGTTAAATATTTCAAATGGTATTTCAGTTAATGTGAGTACATATGGTTTGCGCTACTTATGGGAAAAGTTGTATAAGGCTCTTAAATGGGAAAAAACCAATTTAAAACTTTTTATAATCGAGTTTAATGAGATGTGAAATGGTATAAACTTTAATTGCCCAAAAAAATCTGGGAATTCAGAAGTAAATATTGTATATTTAAGATATTTTATGGGATATTGAAAGCTAAAAAAATATTATTTCAGAAAATCCTTAAGAATTCTCTTCTAGGACAATGGCTAAATAAATAAAATATAAAATATTTTGATGGGTAAAAATGCATTTTAGAAAATATTTTCTTTAATTATGCTATTTAAAAGGTTTTACTGTATCCCTAGATAGACTTATATGTTTCGAGAGAGCTCTGTATGCCCCCTCTATATGTATACTCGCCATTACCACAATTTGGTGGGGGCAGTCGCTCCACTGCATCCTTTCGGCTCCAGTTGCACATAATGCATTCCCTCTGTTTTTGTGTGTTTGGAGACAAAACTCAACTCATTAGCGTGTGGCAGGGGCTGCGGAAAAGGGGGCAGGGGCGGGGGTTCCAGGACCGGGACCCCAGCCGCACAATGGGAACACGGGGCGTGGCATGTGCCGCACATGTCTGGCTCACTGGATTCTGCATTTGAATTTGCATTTTATTAAATTTCAAAAGCTCTTCTCACATGTCCCCATAACCAGCACCCCCCAACCCCTACACCCACTTTGGAGGACCCACCTGAAGGCCCCATTGTTAGACAGGTGGGTGGTGCAAAGTGGTGCCACACGAGGGTGGTGGCGGACGAGTGCAAAAGGTTGAGCATTGCATATTTATGCACTTAATAACGCATTTTAGCATGCTCAAGTGCAACTCATCTTTTGTTACAATTTCGCAGGAAAAATACCGAGGGGATGGGAATGGGTGGATGGGTTGTTTTCGGGGGGGTTGGAAAAGCAGATGGAAAATGAGCGAAATTCAGGCGAGACAAAGCGAAATGAGTTTTCACTGTGAAAAGCAGCCAAAAGCTGCCTGTGTGAGTTGACAAATGGAGCATGAGCGTCGCTGACATGTTCATATGCAGAATCCATTCTCATATTACATGAAAGCAGCCAGTGAAATTAAAGAGGATTGTACTCAAAAAGGAAGATGGATAAATTATAATTTACAAGAACAACACTGTGCGAAAATAAATATTTATTGTTAGCTTTTTAAAAGAAAGGAATTTAAACAATTGATGCACAATTTCTTA
Organism: Drosophila mimetica; assembly: GCA_037075245.1. Lineage (NCBI taxonomy): Eukaryota > Metazoa > Arthropoda > Insecta > Diptera > Drosophilidae > Drosophila > Drosophila mimetica. Next base: position 4,276,793 of record JBAMCH010000023.1, on the reverse strand, counting down.
TATGAAAAGTCTCTAAAATGTGATTATATTGCTTAGGAATTAAACATTTTTTTTTTAATTTTAGAGATTGAAATACAAATTTTTTTTTTTAAGAAAGAAAAACATTTTTTTTTTGTATTTTTCCCTTTACATCAAAATTTTAAAATTAAATTTTTTAAAGTTAGGAAAGGATAAATCCATATTTTCTATGGGTTCGAGATGTACTCCTACATGGGAAATGGAAAAACGCAAATCTCCACAAAGTCGAGAGGGCTTCCAATCAAAATCAGAGACTGGGGACCACAATCAACTTTGGTTCCTGCATTCCTGGCCAGCGTCACTGGCATCGGTCTAGGATTATGCCATAACAATGGCCAGGCGGTTGCATAATTGATTGATTGAATCCGTATGCAACAATTGGACAGAGACGGCTGGCCAGTTGAGTAGTTGAGTGGCTGTCCGAGCGGTGGACATGTGGACATTGCTGTGGGTCTGTCTTTTGTGACCAACCATTGTGGGCAAGTGGCAGAGGCGCAAAACACAAAACACAAAAACCGCAGTTCCTGGTGAAGGACTCGATCGAAGGCAGTGCAAACAAGCCAACAAACAACGAAATGCTGGACAAACCAATCAATGACACAACTGAAAGCCACAACGTCACCCAAGTGTGAAGAGCCAAGTGGGGATGATTGAGCAGTTCGACACTCGCAAAAAATCTATTTAGTTTTAATAGTTTATGTAATAGAATTATTATCAATTAATGAACATTTTATAACATTACAGCAAAAAAAACAGCATAGCAAAAATTCGTAGAGGGTAGAGGGTAAAATTCGTAGAGGGTAGAATTTTTGCTTAAAAATATACATTCCACTGCATACTTTTAGGCACATTTTCAAGTGATTATAAAACTCCAAAGATTTTTCCCAATAATATTGCTTAAATATTATACAATCTTGATATTTCATGTATTTATATATATTTTTTTAAATTTATATAATTTTTTTTTTGAGTGTTCCCAAGAGCCATCGCTCAAGACATGTGCGGCAGCGTTGTGGGCACATTAAATTACAGTTTTCAGAGCCAAGAACAAACAATCGAAAGTGCAGACGCGCCTTGGGCAAAGGATGTGTGTTGTGGCCGAGGGTCGATGGTTTGGAATCGCCTGGCACAAAGGAAAAGCGGCGCCAATCGGGAAACCCCTCCGCCCCTCGGACGCGATGTCCTTGGCCACAGCGCTTTCTAATTGAAACTGTCGACGACAGAAGCCTGGTCGTAAATCAGGGCCAGCGCCAAGAACTAAGCCGAGTCTGTTCTGTTCCGAGATGTTGCCGCTGCCTAAACAATTAAAAAGTTTTCAATTAACTGGTGCAGCTACGAAAATTGGCACTTGTAATCGGCACCTGTTCAACAAGCGTAACAAACAGGGCGGCCTGCGGATGTTTTCCAGGGGATTGCGATGCTTTTCGGGGGTTTCAGTTCCTGTTTAAATAAGCTCATAGCAGGGAGTTGGCGGGGGAATAGGGTGGTGGGGGTGGCACTACCACAAGCAGGCACGTAATACATTTATTACGCGTGAGCACGCCGTCCTCTGATGAAAATCACCCTGTGTGTGTGTGTGTGTGTAAATGAGTTTTCCACATTGCGTTGCATACTTTCCGGGTGGCAAAAGTTAGGCTTTAAACAGCAAAATGCAAATAGCCGTGCTTTATAACGTCATGGGAAAATCTAGTTGGATGTGCCAAGTACTTAATTTAAATATATTTAACCCTGCGTTTGTGGATTCTGTTTTGAAGAGCTAATAAACTGATTTAGAAATATTTATTTATATTACTAAATTTTAAATATTTTTATAAAACAAAATCACAATAAATATGGTAGGAAATTTTATATTTGGACTTCTATATCTTTTCTTTAGACCACTATACTGTTTTTTTTTCTTGAGAAAAATCAAAATTGAGAATTTTTGAAAACAATACAATTTTTTGTACAGTTTTTTAGTGTTATAAATATTTTTATAATGTTTTTATAATCCAAAATCACAATAAATAAGGTCAAAAATTCTATATTTTAACTATCATTTCATTGAATTCGACAATTATACCTTCTTTTTTTCTTGATAAAAATCAAAATTGGGAGTTTTTAACAAAAAGTTAGTTTTTTGTAGAGTTTTTAGTGTTATACTAATGAAAAAACTTGTTAAAAATACCCCTTAATATATCTTTAAGTACCGAGAACTATAAATCATTCTTGCTAACATTTATTAAAGCTCTCACATGTTAAAGTACCTTTTCCATCACTACAGGACTAAAACAAAACCCTTTCCCAGCCTTGCAGTAAAAGCGGAAAAGTGGAAAGGTGGCAAAAGTTGGCCATTATCCAGATCCGGTAGAAATTAACTTAGGGCACGCACCGCCAGCACAAAATGCGCGACTGAGAGCATAATGGTCTGCTGCACATAATTAGCCAGTGGCTGTCCAGCGCAAAGGCTATTCAAGTGGTTTTGTGGTCAGTGACCAGCTTTCAACAGTCACAGGGTCCCTCAACTGTCGCCCCGCGCACAGAGATTGAAAAGAACTCAATTATTTTTTACTGCGCGTAATTAAAACTCGGCAAAAATGGAAGGGAGTGCGGATTGTGTTGGATTGTCCTGTGTCAGTGGCACTAGCAAATATTAATGATGTTAAGCCCTCCGCCAACTGCTAATGATGATACTGCTGCTGCTGCTGCTGCTGCTTTTGCTGCTGCTACTGCCACTAATTCCAACGCTCGGCGACTTCATCAACAGTTGCCAAGTTAATTACGCTAAGTGAAGCATTCCAGCTAAAAGCCATCAGCCTCAGAGCTTCATATTCAGCCTCAGTAAGCGTCTTCAACTTCGGCTCGAGTGGAAATTGTTATTCTTTTTGCATTATTAAAAGTTTTCGCAAGACGAGGCAAGTTCATAAAAATGCGGCCAACTCCTGAGCTTGCCATAAATATGCAAAATATATTCCCATTTGCAGCTGGAAGTTTAAATGCCTCTTGGGCTTCACAGAATTTGTAAGCATATGGATGGAACTCAAGTAAATGGGTAGACACTCAGGTATATAAAAGATGCATTACCCTTTTAGGCTTAAAATATTACTTTGGCAAGTCGAACCAGTAAAAGATCATAGCTGTAAGTACCATTTATAATTTTGGATATAGGCCATGTCACCGAAATCACTTTTAAAGGCGCCTAAAAGTATACAATATTATTATTTTAATTTTTGTTGCATACTTTTAGACACATTTCTAAGTGTTATTAAATCTCTTTTGAAGTTACAATGAATAATCTTCCCCCTAAATGAACAGAAAGTTTCCACTTCTTATCGTTCCATCATTTAGTAATCATTAGATTTCATTTGTTACGGATTTTGCATAAAGCCTAACCCGCCAGAGATGAAATTATGATGTTGAACCCGGGGATTTCCCATGGAAAAAGCGACATGTGTGTCATATGCCAAGGAGCTGGCTATTAAATTTCATTTTATGATTTCAGTTTGTGTCCTTGTCCGCTGGCATGTCAATTTGCTGCGTCAATTTATGCGAAAATCCCGCGACAGTTGTTCAACCCTTAGAGTAACGAAAAAAGCGAAGCAAAAGGAGCCACAGGATCCCCTGCAGTCCAGTCTTTGTTTGCGCCGTCCTTCTGCCTTTCCTCCAAAGTGCGCACAAACAGAGAGCCAATAAATCAACATGCTATGCCGACGATGACGCACTTCACATCAATATTCTATTAATGGCAGTGCAGTTGTTAAAATATTATGATCCCAAGGAAAATTTGACTACTTTTTGGTGCGGGCGGCGATGGGTACTTAAAAAATCACTTCAGAATATTTCTCGCCTGTTTTAATACGCATTTTCTCGCTGAGATGATTTATGCGGGGAGGAAATGGAAATGAGGATAACTCCCCAGTGGGTTGGTATTGGGTGGAAATGCCTGCTTATCGCTAGTAAATTGCTCAAAGGCGTAACAAGAAATTAAGCTTGTGGCTTAGCGCACTTGCAACAGAAATGGAAACGCAATCGGAATGGAAATGGAAACGGAAATGGCTTGGTTACTGGGTAGTGGGGGTGGCATTATGGGGGTCGAAGGGATGGGATGGATAGACACGCGTCTCTCACAAACCTCGACACGTGTCCGCTGCCACACGAACACATTCCGGTCAAATCACTGAACAAAATCGTTTAAGAAAAACAAATAATTCTGGAAAATCATTGTTTGGAAAGGAAATGCGTTTAATTAAAATTTATTTGGCGAGGTTTTAAAATTACAAACCCCTAAAAAAAACCTATTTTTTTTAAAACCAAATAACAAATATTTTAATTAGCTTGTAAAGTTTGTTAAAAGCATTCCATGATATAAAATAGAAAATGAAAAATATTCTATTCAAATGTTGTATTTTATTCAAACTTTTAAACCCCTTTTTTTGGTAATATGAATTCTTTAGAAAATTAAATTTTTGTTCAAGTGCACTCGTTTGTGTTGAAAACGAAATTGAAAACTGTTAAATAAATCGCAAACGAGTTTATTGCTCGAGTGGTGTGCACCGCGGCACAAAGGAGAGGTCGAGATAACCAGCATAACCAGCACATAACACATTCCGCCCAGCCGACATATCCCACTCATCCAACTCAACCAACTCATCCAGCATATCCTGCATATCCCGAACTGAAAGGGACCGCAGACAGACGTAGGATCCACTTGAGGCTGCGTGGGCCGCATTCACTTAACTTTAATTTTGCGCTACAAAACACAGGGAGGGGGAGAGCTCGACAGGGAGCCAAAGAACCGAGACAGACGTGATTGGATTTTTATATTCAATATAAAAAGGATTATATGGAATTTGTTGTGCAGGCATTGAAAGTTCATAATGATTGGAAAAGTTAGGGCCACTCAGACGGACCCTCTTTGGCTTACACGTGGCGTGTAAAATCAATTTTAAGCCCGAAATGAGTGCAACGTGGCCATTTGGGAGTCCTCAGCCAGCGACACCTGCCACGTCCTTCGCAAGGTGTGTATAATGGGTGTGTATATAAATAGCTCATGCCGGTTTTGGCCAAAGCCAACGGGGGCTTTCGGGCCTAAGCACTTCCGGTGTGAGAAATGTTCGGCATGTGTGAAATATCCAGAGCCGAGTATGGAGATTATCTAGATTATGCAGAGCTGCCATTAAATATCCGAGCACAGGCCGTAGCCACTTTCCAATTCGAGAGCTGACCACCATCCATTCGGGCTAATGGCCCGGTCTTAATAGTTTCGCCTGACAGTTTAAAGTGTCCGACAGTTTAATGGACCTTGTCCAGTATTTATTGTATTAATATTGCACCGACAGCCATCGCACGAAATGAGATGGGAAAAGCCTTGCCGCACACTAAGGAAAATTAATGGAAGGTCGGAAAATTAACTTTAATTTAATTTTAAATAACTTATGGGGGGGGAGAAATCGCTACGGTCTTGAAATCACTTAAAAAGGTGCCTAAAAATATGCTGTGAAAAAGAACTTCGATTTTTGTAGCATACTTTTAGGCATAATTTTAATTAAAATTTATTTAGATCCGAATTGTATTCCCCATTTAAAAAAAGTGCTTAAATAAGCTTATACACTATCAACAAAAAACAAAGCTAAGAAATCCGTTTAATTTCAACTTCATTAATTTCAATGAGGGGTTAAAGATATCTCGACGGTTTTGAAATCTCTTTGAAAAATGCTTAAAAGTATGCTGTGAAAAAGAGCTTCGATTTTTGTTGCATACTTTTAAGCCTTACTTTTATTATCCATTTTTAAAAAGTCCTAAAATAAGCCCGTCATTTAAAAAAAATGATTTTTACAACATATTTCTATATATGTATCAAGAGGATTTTCTATATTTCCCCTAAGAAATCCCTTCAATTTCCCCCAGTGCAGCCTAGTTAAGTGCCATGTTAATGGCCCATGGTCTGGACAATCGTTAATGATTGTGTACTCACCTCGGGTATATCATCTGGCACCTTTCCCATCCATGATAATGAGAGTATCGTGCAGTCGCATTTTGTGTTGATGTTTCGCTCAAAGTGTAAATGCATTTTATGGCCCAGAAGCGAAGGCCAACTAACTATGTATCCTCAAGTTGCGGGTTTTCCTTTTTTTTTGACGTAGCTATAGCTGCTTAGCGCCGATTTAAGCCACACACATGTTGCTAAAATAAAGAGGGAGAGAGAGAAAAAAGGGGAATGGGGATGAGTTTCATTATCGTTTAGTATAACATGCCAATAACTAATTTACGATGAAAGCCAAATGGAGTAGATGTTTTTGTTGCCACTCGTGTGTTGCCAATGTTGTTATTATTATTCTGGTTAGTGCTGCTGGTACCTTCCTTATCAGGCCAAAGCACACACACCACACACACTCAGCCGAGGGCTGCCTTTCGGGTCATTGGATGTGCTGCTTTGTACGGGGATTTATTGGTGGGTGGAACGATGTTCCGGCATATGTTAGCCGTACTCTCCCCCGCCCCCGAAGCGGTATCAGCTTCATCGTGCTCCTTCAAGGGTTGACAAATTGCACCACACACATACATTCATTGGCTCACAAGGAAAACACACACCCACGTACACGACATAATTTGAAGCATGCTTTTCAGGGCACACTAATTGGTATTAGTGGGGAAGTGGATGTGTCCTATCTTCCATTCGCCAGGATAACCCACTCACACACACACGCATGCCGCTCGTAAAAATCCTTTTTACCAAATGGCATACATATATTATATATACTTCAACTTGAAAAGACTTTGAAAACTTTATGCGGAAGTCAAAAGCCAAAGTTTGAATTTGTTAATTTTGTTATTCTTGCTGTTTCAAAGAAAGTTGAAGAGCTTGATAAGCTCAATATAATAATTAAAGCATGTTTAACTTTTCATGAATTGGTTTTGCAAAGAGTTGGTTCTAAAACAAAGAAATACACAAATTTATTAAGATTTAAACGGAATATTTCAATCTGTTGGAATCATTTACAGCAATACAATGTTCCCCATTTTCCCAAATATTACAAAATGCTAAGAGCTAAAACGTTGTCAAAACTTCACCGTCACTTTCGCAACGCCACTCATTTAAATTATTTAAAAAGTTTTCAGGCAAAAAGTCGAGTAAAGCCTTCTGGGATAAGAGCTCTGGGCAAAGGAAAACAATCCCTTGCTGAGCAGGGCGAAAGCAACGGAGAGCCCTCCAGTATGAGAATGTTTCAAATTATGCTTGAATAATTGATATGGCTTGCTGCTGTCTGTTGTCTCGTTTGATGACTGCTTGACTAGCCGGCTTCTCGGGCTCTGTATTTGGTCTAGCCAGGATGGCTTTACACGGCAAAAAAATATTATAATTACTTAAATTTTATTTTTTAAAACAAACTTATGAGAAACAAAAGTTATGAGAAACAAAACATTAAAAAGCATTCATAAAGGTGTCTAAAAGTATGCTACAGAAACTTTATCCGTTTTTTGTATGAATTTGGTTCAAAAATATATTGTTACATACTTTTAGACACATTTATAAATGATTTAATCAGTTGAGTTCCTAAAAGGATAGACACAAAAATCATTAAAAAGGGTTTATAAAGGTGTCTTAAAGTATGATACACAAAATCCGTCCTTTTTCGGCATGAATTTGGTTTAAAAATATATTTTTGCATACTTTTAGGCACATTTATAAGTGATTTCAAATCGTAGACATTTCTGTGTCTTCTCAAATTAATGGAATAAAAAACAAATGAATATTTTTTCTTGAGTTTTCCTTGTCCACATTATATTTCCCAGTGTATTTGAGCATTGCCTGCGGCTGGAGGAGCACCAAGACAAGAGCGGGAAAGGAGGGCGACCGTCCAGAGACAAAAGCACACACGCATTTGCTTCAATTATGTCGTGCGCTTTGTCTGATTGAATTTGACATGTGATATACCATTTTTGATTGCGTATACGCCCCGGGGGCGAGCCTTCAACAGGGCGGCCGTCATCTGAGAGCCAACTAATGGAATCTTTCGGTAAGCTTTTGCCCTTTGCCTGCTTAAATATTGATAAAAAAGCCAACTACAAGTCGTTATAAATTGAAGAGTCCTTTGAATTCCATTTCAATAACACACAGACAGACAGACAGAGACAGAATGGCAGGAAAAAGAGAGGAAAAAACACGTTAAAATGGGAGGAATGCATTCTCGAGTAGTTCACGAGATGAATGATTGCACATTCACCGTGGGGCACATTCCGAACGTGTTACTTTCGCCACTCTGCGATTCTGCCAGACAGCCATTGTTCGGCTGCTTTTAAATTGTTCAACGTGCCGCATTTGGCAGCCGACCTGCACATTTTCCAACCAACCGCCCACCCGCCAATCCTGCCCAAACTGAGCGAAACACCAGCCTTTCGGCGCTTTCATGCGACACTGAGCACTTTTTTAGCCGTGTGTGCGGTTCATGGTCGCCATAACGCGTCAGAGTAACGAAAATAACCGAGGCGGCGGCGGCGGCGTCGGAAAAGCTGTCGAAATGCCAGTCACAATCTGGCTGGGGCGGAAAACTCAGGTTGCAGGTTGCTGCTTGCTGGTTGCTAGTTGCAGCTGTGCAGCGGACACGACAACCTGGGCCAGACATCATGAAATATGCATTTAACCATCAACAATGGCAACCAGCCTTGGTAATGGCTGCCTTTTGCCTATGGCCATGAGCGCTAAACTTGCGAATAAATAAAGCCAAAATTACTCTGCACTCGGTACTCTGTGCCAGATTACTTAATCCATTTGAAATGCAATTTTGTTATTGACTCTATTTACTGCACTCGAAAGGCCAGCTTTGTGTGAATAATTCAATTAAACAATCGAATCAATATCCATCAAATTCCTGTTCAAATTTCAATTTGTTATGTTTTTGCGCCAATACTCTTTTCCCCCCTTCTATAAACAACCCCCGAGGCATTTTTGCTGGTTCCTAAAATATAGGATTTGTTTTCGGCTTTGCCATTAAAAATTAATTATGTGGAAAGAAGCAGAGCCGGAAACACACACACACACACAGAGTAAACTTTAGCTGTCTGTCTCTTTCTGCTGCAATTAGCCTGCCGAAATTAGATTGCGTATACGCTCCGTAGTACACAGTTTGCTCTAAGGCGCTTAACTATTATGTTGTCGTAACTGCTGTTGTTCTTGTTGTAACTGCTAACGCTGTTTCGGGTGAAACTTTTGCTCTTTTCACTGGCTAGCATAATTTTTGGCATGCGGTAACTATCCTGACAGTGGTTCTATATTGGAATGATGCATCAAGAACTAGGAACTACCAAAATATAAAAAAATATATAATATATATATGTTTAAAAACTAGGAGTTTTTCTTCTAATATTTATAATAAAATAATATTATATTATATTTTATTTAAATTTATTAAAATATAAAAAAAATCTACTACATATTTTTATAGAAATAGGAGTTTTTCGTCTATCATACGTTAATATTTTTATTTACGAAAATATGTACAACAGAAAAAACTCTAAAATGAATTTTTTTTTCATTTAAATCTCTCATTTCTATTCATTCAAATCTCTTTTATAAAAAACAAACATTTTTTTAACCATAAAAAAGGAACAAGAGGAACACTATCCATTAGTATCAGCCATAAATTTCTTTTAATACCCTAAGCCGATTTTGTTTTGGTCAACTTCACACAAGCAATATGCTTAAATGGTTGACTGTATATTTGAAATAGTTTTTCATGTGTTAAATATTAAACTTATTTATTCTAAATAAAGTCCGTAACATGCAGTAACTTAAAACCACACATTAAAATATTAACTGCACACTGTATTAAGTTAATTCCAGTTCATATTTACACCATACCATATTCGAGATTAACATTTTCTCCCCACTGTCTGTGGAAATGCATAAATGTGTATTTATGTCCGGTCCAGTGGTTTGGCGCCACCCACCCACACCCACACCCACTTAATGCCGCTAAAATCCTGATTTACTTTTTTATCCTTCGCGCATGTCCCTCCATTATGTCTGCGAATTAATTGTGGCAATTTGCTTTTGATCCTTGGGGCACCGGACGGAATTTGAATGCACGCAATTATTTCATTTTCATCATGCTTTCTGCTTTTCATCTACCTAACGAGCTGGCATTGTTCATATTTTCTTGTCCCTGTCTCGTTTATTGCTGTCAGCGGTCCCGGAATGCCCTTGAACCGCCTGAAACTAGCCCAGCGCACTGCTCCTTTGCATACACCGCGTGTATATATGGTATGGTATAATATGGCATAATGGAAGTGCAGCGGTGCATGCAACAAGAATACCGAGCACAACAAGAACCACACTGCAAAGTCGAGTGGAAGGAACGAACGGCGAACGGCGAATACTACGTACAACTTTGTGCCCAATTCGGAATTTGTGTGTGCGTTGCCCTCGACTCGAAAGTTTCGTGACGTTGGCCACAGGAAAGTATTCCCCATATAGTGCTCACATGACGACATGTATCGGGTAGGTATTTATGCCAGCCTTTGGTTTTCGGCAGAGGCCACTCGTAAATCAAGAGCCTTGGGTGAGAATGTTTCCTATTTGGGAAAGCATTTTATTTACGGAATTCGGTTTAATAAACAAAAGTTTTGGGTTCTGTCATGATTTATTGGCGTTCTCGTTTAATATTTTTTCTCTAAGATAATTAAAACAAATCATTTTTGTTAATTAGGGTTTGTTTGAAAAGGCATGAATGGCCTGTGTTCTATTTTTCTAGGCACATGTAAAAATGTAGGGCTTAAAAATGTTTAATAAATAATTTCAAACTTATTCCCCTTAAATTCAAAATTCAAAAAAAAAGAAGCAAGCAGTGGCATGCAGGGCAAACCAAAAAGTCGCTTGAAAGTGGCGCCATCTATATAAGTGACGGACAATTCATGATAAACTTGCGCTGCGTAGGAACCCCTAGAATATGTATTTCGAGTCCCAACTCTCCAGCTCTTAGGCAGTTTTAAAAATTATAAAAAATATTTTTTGAAGTCAAATAAATTTTTGTTAAATTAAAAACCTATTTACTGGTAGAAAAACAATCTTATTCGCATATGGAAATTACAGAAAATTTTTAAGCCCGAAACCTATAATTTTTCGACCAAATAGCTCTTGTGAAAAAAGGATCTAATCCTGGCTTTGGCTTTAAGTTTCCCCTAATTATGTGCGTTGGCTTTGTTGTGCGCCGCATGCCAGGCGAGCAGTGAGATTGAAACAAGTTCAAAGCCCACGTAGCCCCCTCCAATTTTTTTTCGGTTTGAGTCCCGTGCCCCCGTGGGGGAAAGTAATTGCTGGGAGTTCAGTTGCCACTGGCCAGGGGGCATTCGCTTTAATTAGCCACACGCCAGCAAGCACAAGAAATGCGTTTGAAAAGGAGAAAACATTGAAAAGCCGGGAAACAACAAAAGGCGACACCAAATAGGACGTGCATGCATTTAATTGGCGGGTTTTCCAGGCAAAGGAAAACCACTCCCTTTTCCTTCAACTCTTTCCTTCAAGAACAGAGATGGGAAAACAAGAAAAAGCAATAAAATTTTGCATAAATGACTAAATAAATGACAGCCAAGAAAAGCAACATTGACAAATACGCAGGAGGGAGAAGCTTGGGAAAACGGCTCTTTGGGTTGCCGGCTTCATCGAATGTCTTTCTATGTGTGCACTGAGCTTTAATGGTGGAAAACCGATGGGGAAAACACTGGGGAAATGCCATATAAAAGCTGACGCTGGGCTCTTTTCCCCCTCCCCCCTGCGATTTTCCCTGCTGCCCTCCATTGTTCGTGCTTGTTTATTGACTTTCTGCGGGGTTTGGGGCAGTTGGGGGTGTGTGTCGTATAATTTGTTTCTACTTTAACCTAACCTAAAGCAACCACCCCCCTCCGACCCAACCCCATTTCCATTGCGATTCCCTTTTAGAAAACATGTTGGAGGAAAATTGTGCGCCTCAGTGGCGCTACAGTTACCCGAAATGTATCTTGTTGTTGTTGGGTGCGTTTTTCCTTCTCCTTGGCAATATAAACAATTTTTCCATTATTTCCATTTCGCCGCTACTGCTGCTTCAGTTATGCAAAATAATCAACATGGCAGATATTCAGATATTGGCAAGGCAGGGAATAACACAAACAATAACAATCACGGGCGAAAAGCAGAATGAAACAAAAGCAAAAGCAAAGCCGCCTGTTGTCAATGGCGAAAATATTGGCAAAACATTCGGAAAAAACCGCAAATCGAGCAAACTGCACTTGAACTTGCCACAAAGACCCGCCACATCGTCCTCCCAACGTCAGCTCGAATTATATAATGCAAATCGCGACAAAATACAGTACAACATCTCTAACTTGAACTGCACTCTAGTGGTCAAAAAAGTTCTTGAACATTTTATAAATAAGAATTAACATTTTTTTTAACCATTTGAGAAAGCTAATGCAAATTTTAGACTTTTTACTGTAATTAAAGTTAATTTACTTAAATTAAAATAAAATTATTTTTGAAGAAAAAAAATGTTAACTAAACATTTTAAAGATAAAACAAGTACAGTTAATGTTTTCATTGTCAAATATTTTTATAAACAATTTTTTAATAAAAAGAGTTTTCTACATAAAAAACTTGTTCAGAGACCTAAAATTTTTTATAAATTTTTTATATCTAACTATTTAAAATATTTTTGTGTACTTCATTGAAGAAAATCTCAATTTCTTAAAATTGTATACTTTTGTAGGTTTTGGAAAAAGCATTTTTTTTTTACATAGCTACATTGTAATTGTTTGAAAAGTTTTAAAAATTTTTGAAAAATTTTCAAAATGCTAAGGATCTAAACTATCGATGCTGTACTGGTTTTTTGCGAAATAGGGGGCGGGGTCAACTGAAACGCAGCGAAATAAGACAAAATGTAATGACCTTGGCAGCCAAGCGCCAACGCAACGCTAACACACATTGGCACACACACCCCCGCACTCAAGCACACACAAACTTAAAAATAATTTCTCAAAGAGAAGCGCCAAGAACAAAAAAACAAAAAAAAAAATACAACAAGAAAAAGACATTGGCGGTCATGCGTTGGCGTCGACGCTGGCAGCGGTATCTAAATTATGCAAACTGAGAAATTGCGGCCCATACATGCACACACACGTGCACATTATATCCCGTCCAGCTGTCGCCCCAATGCAAATGTAACGGTTATGTGCTATGTGGCTTAAATGCTTATCGCCCCGGCTGACCAACTAACGGAATTTCAATTTCGGCACGCATTTTCCACGGCCTTTTTATAGGCGTGTGCTCCTGATTGCTCTTTTCTCCGGCCGTACTTTTCCCGCCGGAGTCGTTTGTCGATTAGCGCACAGAAAGAAAAATACATAATGATATAATTATTTTACATAATATTACAAATAATAAGAACATTTAATATTTAGGTACAAAAGGGTAAAAAATTAAAGAAATTTTACTAACCAGCGGTAGGATTTGAACCCAACCCTCTTTTAGGATTTTGTATTTAATTTCAAGATACGATATTGTGATTTATTACTTAAGTAATATTTTAAAGCAGCACTTTTAAAAAAATTATATTAAAAAAATTCTTTCTCAGCGGAGGGTTTTGAACCCAGACACATTTTCTGTGCTGCTCGAGCCACTTTTTTCAGTGCAGGGAAAACATAACACACCCGTAAGACCCACTGCGAAAGCCAATGCCGATCGATTTTCACTGTCATTGGTTGTTTGATGCGGATTAATCGAAAACGTGCGTGGGCAGCTCACTCAACTGAAACTAGAAACGAAACCGAATCGCTGGGAAAATGTAAGCCGTGTGGGACAAGCAAATATGACTGATAAAAAGCGTTTAACCAAGGTAAGAACTAAGGCAGCAAAGCAAACCTTTAATTAGACCCACAATCCAGGGAGTCTTTGTGGCGCCCAAGGTGTTGTGCTGATGTGGCCACAACAAAAACTTACCCACATACGGTCGAGCTTCCCTAGCATGAATTTACACCTAACTAAAGAAAAATTCAAGTGGGGGAGCTGTTAGTTTCAGGTATTTTGAACCTTTCTAGGTATATAAGCTACGGTTTTATAAATTTCCTTTTATAATAACAATATCTAACCTCTTATTAGCGTAATAGATGATATAAGAGGATTTAATCTGGTTGCTTTAACTTGTAAAACTATACTATCCTATCTAAAACTAACTAATCTTTGTTTTAGGGTTGAAAAACAAGAATTGGAAAATTAGGAACTAAATTTACAACGATATCCTTCTCATACAAAATTTTAAATTTCATAAAATTCTGTTACCGACCCTTAGAAATTCAAGTTATTCGGAAATTCACAGATCTCGGTCCTTAAATCCGTTCGACTTAGGGAATTTGGCCTGTGGTATAGACATTCGCAGTGTCCAATCCACCACCGAGTGAGAGAGGCTAAAAAGGATGTTTGCCAGCCAGGGGACAACGGAATTCCGCAACTCACCTGTGAAGTCCCCGCCCCCTTCGCGGCTGCTCCGGCTGCTCCTTGAAGTGCTACCGTACCGTTCGTAGCGAGTCCTGCTGCTATGGGAAAGCTGAACCGATCCGATCCAATCGAATTACAGTTTTTCAACCGAAAAATTGGTGCATCGCCAGCGGAATCGCGTGCGTGTGTGTGTGTGTGAGTGAGTGTTTTTGCAACTGTTTTGGGGCAGACGTTCCCGTTACTTTTTCCCGATTTCCTGTTATATTCCTCCTTATTTTTTCTTCTCCTCTCCTGTCACACACACTCACGGGGCAGACGCACACAAATGCAAACGGGGAAGCACATGCAGCGCGGGTGGAGTACCGTTAGCACACACTGCTTGCAACGACGCCCGAACGTGGACTGTCTGAGAATTTCGATTCCGGAAAGCTGGCAGGCGTTTTCCTTGGGACAAGGGGGGCGGCGAGAGCGCGCCTGCGCCTCGAATCGTCCATCCGCATAGTTCTTATCAAACTGACGGAATTTACGCGCTCCGGTTGTTGTTAACGGGTATTGATTTTCTGGTTACTGCGGGCACGGCCGTTACTTTCTATTAAACATGGGTTTTCGCTTTCTCTAAAAGAGCACAATTTTACGCAATTTTTCAAGGTTTTTCGGTTTACTCTACATTCTACACTTATTTATAGTTTTTTAAATAAACAAATAAACATAGCAGTGCTGCTAACAGAAAGCTGTAACTGTCACTGCGCTGTTAGCCTTGTAACGTTAGCGAGGGCTGCACTGCTTGCCACGATAACATATCGCTATCGATGGTATCTGCAACACCTGACCAGGTGGGCACCAGGGCTGCCGTACAATCGATATATTTTGCAGAAAAGCAATAAATAAATAAGTTTTATGTTTTTTGTGTTTAATATTGGAAAATTGTAGATTGCATACTTACAAAATTTACAAAATTGGATAGTGATAAATTCTAAGGTATGATAAAGTATCTCAAAAATTGCATCTATAATAAGAAAATAAACCAACAAGAATAATTTAAATACAACATATTTTTTTACTCCAAAATTATCTCAATTTATTTTCCTTATATCTATTAATGTTTTTAAAAAATAAACCCAAATTTGTTATCGATAGTGAAGATGGCGTGACAACCCTGCTTGCAGTATTGTGCAACGCCGAAGCAGTGCAAGGCTGTGCAGCCCTGACAGCCAGCAGATTTCTCGTTTCGTTTCACTAATAAATTGTCAATAACTTTGCCAGTCGCTGGATGCAGGTTGTTGTTTCTTTTCGCCAATATTGTTTGTTGTGCGGCCGCGAACGCGAGTGTGTGTGAGCGTGTGTGTGTGTGTCCCAGTGGGTGTGCGCGTGTGTGTGTGTGCGGGGGCCTTGGGCTGCCCCGAACTGCAAAGATTGCAAGAAAAGAAAAACAGGCCAGGGAGAAAGGCCCAGAGGAAAATTGTGCAATAGTCGCGAAAATCGAAGGACTCACAGCGGGACGCAGACGACGGCGACGACGACGATGTGAAGCTGCAGCTGCGGGGGCGGTAACTAAGCGGAATCAACTACGGAAATCATGTGCCTGGCGGAGCAGCCGCTGAAGCCACCCAGCCGGAGCAGCACCTCACCCACATTCAATGCGAAGTACAGGCGAAAATGCCTGCTCCTGCTCACGCTGCTCCTCTTCCACGGCTGCTTCAGCGGACTCCACCGCGCGGCCGCCTTCAACTGCACCGCCCACGGGGGCCGCTGCCAGAACGACGGCCAGTGCCAGGAGGACGGCCAGTGCCTGTGCGCCGACGGCTGGCAGGGACCCGAGTGCCAGTTCTGCGGGGGAAAGGTCCGGTAAGTAATCAGTCTGATAAAGATATAGGTGGAGAAAACATCATAACTCCCATATCAAGTCAAAGGGTGCTACCATAGAGATAAGATCAAAAAGAGACAGTAGAACCTCCATTACAGAAGGATCTCGCAAAGCCCATAGATAAAGTAGAACCTCTATAACATCAGCCCCCCTTTAAAAGTCATACACAGAAAAAATATCTAGATACAGATCAGAATACTTATATTTTTCGTATCTGAAAATGGGATACAAAAGATAACTACCTTTTGTTTTGATATTATCCTGGTACTGGTAATATTTATAATTTACCAAATGGTTCCCATCATCCAAAAAACAGTAAATAACACTAAAGATTCCTTATTCCCATGGGATATTTCCAACAGAAGTCAATAGAAAGTCGTTTCAAACACATATCTGGGCCACCTCTGATAAAACCTCAAGGTTAAAAACTTTATTTAAGTGTTCTTATAACGTTGATAGACAAACAATTCTTATTCGAAAGCAATTGTTTACCTAAAATATCGCAATTCTGATTCAGAACTAACCATTTCCCATCAATTTATCCAAAAATATACATATTCTAATATCAAATTTAAAGATTTCCAGTTTCACATCAAATTGAAATACTGGCATCTGGTAGCAGACTCATCAATATGATATCAATTTTTCTTTCCGTTTAGTCGTTGTCCCCCCGTGATTCACTCCACGTTATTCAATCAGATCTCCTCTACCTTTTTCGGCCCGGCCTATTTGTGTCAGGCAACGGTTCAGTTTCATCTGGTCCGACGGGTTCTTGGCCGGGTTTATCTCAACTCTCCACTCTCTACTGTGCCCCCAGCTCCCAGCCACCATCCAATTCTCCCGTTCTCTTTCTCCCATTTCTCTCTAAGCGTTCTTTCGCCTGCTTTCCCGCTTTCTACGCCTCCTGACGCTTCCAATGCGGATTATTTAATTAGTTTGCTTTGACTTTGAACTTGTTCGGGGCAGAGGTTAGTGTTTTTTGGGTTCTGCTTTCGGCCACATGAGCTCCTTTAACAGATGTGTCTATAAAAAGGGTTAGAAACGCAGCTTTATCAAGTTGTTTACCCATATACCATAGTCTCTGTGTTAATCCCATCTTAAATACAGATAGAAATGTGCTTGTAACTGGTAGATCCCAAGAAACATATTCATAAATTCTGTTATTATTCGTCATGTATCGTATATCTTATCTGAGTCGAAACAAAGACTTTTATTATCTACTGTCAAGATTGCTTTGCACGAACCACAGTAAATCGAACCAGTTTTTAATGGGATTATAAAAAAGGGAATCATAATTCCATGCTTTCCATAAATCTGTAGGGTTTTCTGTAGCTAATAAATTTGTTATTTTTGTTTATGACCTATTTTTTAAGTTTCAAGACCCCTTTCTCATATCAATCCCTGATCTTATTGTACTAAAAGCATGATTTTGTTTTGCCAAACAATAAGATAACCGTTTTTTGCGAGCCATAAAGTGATATTTAAAAGTGGAGGTCAAAAAGATATTGTTGTTTTCTCATGCGTGCATATGCTATACCAGATATTATATAGATATGCGAGAGATGTCGCTGGGCCAGTTGGGTTGCTCACGCTTTGACGCTGGCGTCATAAAGCTTATGAAATGGTTTGTTTATGTTTCTTAACAACGGCTATTTGCTAGCGAAGCGCGATAAGCGAGCGTTCTATCTTGACATTAATTAAAGCCCCTTGATGATGGGAACCGGGAACGGGGACCTGGAATTTGCGCACTCGAGCATTGAGGTCGTCGTTTCACCTGCCACACCATCGAGAAACCAGTTTGCACCATCGAGACCCCTGATCCCGACCTGCGGTGGACTGTTTGGTCTGAGGGATCGCCGCTTTTGGCAGGCCATAAATTCCGGGGCTACACACTTGTCCGTTCAATTTGAGCAGTGATAAGCGACGTCTTATCAGCAGTATGTGTGTTCCCTTATCGCCTGTGAATTTTCATTCTACTCCAGCTACACGATTCACCAATTCAAATGGCCTTTTGCCGGCTTTCTATGCAAAAAGCTGGGGCAAAATCAAACTGGTTTCCCCCAGTCGGTCTCACTCCAAATGCATTCCAACCCATTGGCCACATGACGAGGGCGCCTATTCACCTACTCCAGCTCCCGATTCCCCAGCAAAATGGGTAGCTCCATTTACCATCTCCCAAGCTGTGCGTAAGCTTAGCGCTCGAGTGCACAGAGTGACTCACCGGCTGCCAATGAGTGTGTAAATATATCTTTTGGCCAACATTGATTTTTCGTGGCTATCGCTTGATGTGGTCCCAGGCACGGGCTGCATCCCGGCTGGACGAGTGTTTACCCAAAGTTTAGAACTGACCGAGACACAACGCCCACACGACGCAGTCTCCTACAGGTGCGGTCACAAGAATAGGGGGTTCTTGAGAGAACAGTTCTATAAGGAAAGGCAGAATATATGCTTATTAATCATAATAAGAACATTTTATTCATTTTTACATTTTTAAATGATAATAACAAAAGTAAAATCCGGTTCAAAACTTCCTCTATATATGGACAATCCATATAAATAACCCATAAAGAACTTAATGTCAGCTAAAATCATTAGGCAGAAAGAAAAACATTTTTAATGATCCGCTCTATTTCATATTTTTGACAAACAAAAATAATAAAAATACCTCAACCGACGATGATAAATATACACACACATTTATTTGATTATAATGAGTTGGTCATATTTTATAGACGACAGAAAAACCGAATTATACGTTTTAGATAAGCTATTATGACTTATCGAAAAGATAAACAAATAATTATCTGGTAAAGCAATTAATTTTATTTGTGCATTGAAAGTGTTTTTTTTCGTAGGGTGAAATTTCTATTGTTATGACCGCAAGTGTTTGTGTGCTATATGCAGTGCTTATCGGCACTTGCTTGGCGTAACGTGAGTCGCATTTAGAATGCGGAAGGCTACTGGTTCCACTTTCTCCGAGTACACTGGCTATGTGAGTTAATTGTTTAAACTTGCGCAAATAAACAGCTTGAAGGAGTTGGCAAAAAGTTTCCTTGAGATGGTAAACAATTGTTATATAGGGTTTCACTTAAAGCTGTGGGGGAAAAATGAAAATTTAGCAATTTTTATTAATATTAGTTCTAGATATGAAGCATTTAATATTTTTAATTTATTTTAAAACTTGAAAGGATTCAATAATATAAGATCTAACTATCCCCTTCATTTATACCCATATACCGACATTTTTTATCTTTCCTAGCCTACAAAGATATGGTGTTTTCCCTCGTAAAAATCCCACTTTTTATCTATAGAGTGCTTATATAACTTGTTTATACACTAGCATACTAAAAGCTTAGTTTTTTAGGGAAAACCCGTCAATAATTCAACTAATGAATATTCATTTTCACTTTCCTTAGCTCTCTAAGCAGTAAATGTTCTTCTCTCATGATCTTTTAATTGCAAAGATTAAAGATCAACTATTATGAGCGTTACTACAAGTACAAGTAAAAAATTTAATTGTCATATTTGTAGATACTTGAGCGGCGCTTTGTGTTCGCACAGCTGTAAATTGAAATCGGAGCGACTAAATCAGGGGAAAGCAGTTATTTATAAGCGGATGTGCAAGCAAAACACTAAGAAAATAGCAAGACAGACAAAGGAAGGCTTTGCCAGGCGACTGGCGGATACCCTTATCGAGTTTCAAGCTCTTAAGTTGTCACATTGCTCCGTCCAAGTCTGTCTTCCCGACATATTTCTGGTCGTAATCCCCCGTTTACGGAGGCAAAGCAGTGAAGAACAAATGCCGACAGAGACTGAGAGTCAACAGTTGAGCGGCTTCACCGCGGTCAATATATTATAGCAGGGTATACCATCTCATATACACTACCCCCCATATCAATTGTAGATTGCAATTGCGCTGGCCGGCTGACCGGCAAATTCAATTATCTTCTCCCAGCATCGGGCTATTGCCATTTGCATACGTGCATAGCTGCACTATCGCTAAATCGATAGAGGAATTGATTTATTTTGCCACCTCGAAGCTAATGGATTCCATATCCCCCGTTTTCTTTCTCATCTGGCAGCATGTACCACCCCATGGGCACGATACACGACGGCTGGGGCAACTATTCGGTGAGTGTCAAGTGCAGCTGGCTAATCGACGCCAGGCATCCGCACTGGAACCGCCGGCACAACACCAATCCGTCGAGAGCGGCCAACATACGGATCCACCTGCGGGAGTTCGCCACGGAGTGCGGCTGGGATCACCTGTACATATACGATGGCGACAGCGTGGACTCGCCCCTGCTGGCGGTCTTCAGGTGGGTTTGGTCTTCAGTTAACACTCTATATTATATGACTAACTTTTGGTTTTTCTACCTTCATTTTAGTGGCCTCATGTACCGCGGCAACTTCTCCATTCGCCGAGTGCCACAGGTGATAGCCAGATCCGGCACCGCCCTGGTGCACTTCTTCAGCGACGATGCCTACAACATGTCCGGCTTCAACCTCACCTACAAGATGAACGGCTGTCCCTCGGATAGCGATGGTGGGTCTACTTAGTTGCCCTTATTTTGAAGGGGATTTGTAATGATTTCCTGCCTTTTCAGAGGAGGAGTGCTCTGGCCATGGCAAGTGCCACGATGGCGACTGCATCTGTGATCCCATGTACAGGGGCGAAGCCTGCAACATTGCCGCCTGTCCCAACGACTGCTGGGAGTCCAAGAACCAGGGCCATTGCCGACCCGACCAGGAACGGTTAGTGGGATCTATATGCTTAAAAGAAGAGTTTACTATTCAGAAATGAAGAACCTTTAAAAATTATTATTAAGCACAAACTTTAAAGCACTTAAGCAAGTACTCCGACAACAAGTTAACTAACTACTAACAATAGTATAACAATTTAAATTATTTTGCTTTGTAAGCCTTACAATTATTATATAGTACACACTTTAAAGCACTTTAAAATGAATATCTCAAAGGTGATACTTAAAATCCTACTCAATCACTATCTATAGCTAACTTGTGGTCACTCCTCTAAATTTAGAATGCAATTACTTGCCCGAGTAGCTTAATTAAGTGTAAACTAGAGTAAACTAAGACTGTGACGAATTTTCAATTGCTCATTAAACCTTGTCGTTTCTCACAGCTGCTCCTGCTACGAGGGCTTCGCCGGCGACGACTGCAGTCAGATCAGCGCCCACGGCGCCTGGTCCACGGTCCATCCGAAGCACTCGCCGGCGCCAGCGGGCAGCGCCTCCCATGGCGCCACCATCTGGCGCGACACCCTGCACATCGTGGGCGGAGAATCCTACGGACGGGGCGAGCTAATGAGCACCTATGACTTCAACCGCAACGTCTGGGAGACTGTGCAGCCCGAGGATGGTGGCGAGGTGCCCGACAAGCGATACGGAGCCTCCACTGTGATGTACGGCGACAAGATCTTCATGTACGGAGGTGTGGTTAACCACACCCACAAGGGCCTGAAGGGCCAAGGCATCTCCAATGAGCTGTGGGCCTTTGATGTCTCGGCGCGAACGTGGACAAACATCTCGGTGCGAGCGGATGCCTCGTGCAATGCCACCGGAGGAACCATCGCCATGTGCGGACCCCTGCATGTTGTGGGTCACACGGCCACGTTGGTGCCGGGATACGGAGACAAGAACAACTACCAGTACATGGTGGTCATCTTTGGACACTCGCCGAACTACGGCTACCTCAACACAGTGCAGGAGTTCAACTTTGCGTCGCGCGAGTGGCGCATCGTGCCCACCACCGGCTATGTGGTGAAGGGCGGCTACGGCCACAGTGCCGCCTATGACTTCCTCACGGAGAAGGTGTACGTCTACGGCGGCATAGTCTCCGAGAGCGAGTCCAGTCAGGTGCTGAGCTCCAGGCTGTATGCCTATGAGCCGGCCACGCGTGTCTGGAGCCTGCTGTCGGCGGCGCCCAGTGCTCGACTGCTGCACACGGCGAACTTTGTGAACCAGGGACTCATGATGGTCTTCGGGGGAAACACGCACAACGACACCTCGCAGAGCTACGGCGCCAAGTGCTACAGCCAGGACCTGCTGGTGTACGACGTGTACTGCGACTCGTGGCACTACCATCCGATGCCGGGCCACCTGCAGGCGGATCTGGCCCGCTTCGGCCACAGCTCGGCGGTGTTCGAGGAGTCGCTGTACATCTACGGCGGCTTCAATGGCCAGCTGCTGAGCGACATGCTGCGCTATCAGCCGGGCTACTGCAGCTACTACACCAAACAGGAGAAGTGCACGGGCGCGCGGCCGGGAGTGAAGTGCATCTGGGACGTGCAAAAGATGCGCTGCATCGCCATCACACAGGTCCAGCGATCGGCGATCTATGGCCGCGAGCAGTACGATTATGTGGCCTGTCCGTCGAAGAGCCGGCTTACGCTCACCTCGGAGCTGCTGCATGATGTCCACCGGTGTCAGGAGCTGTCCAGCTGCCAGTCCTGCGTGTCCACCGCCTTCGGCTGCACGTACTGTGGCAACGGTGTGTGCAGCAAGGAGCGATGTCGCGAGACCACCTCCATGGCCTCCGTCTTCTACGAGTCGTCCACGCAGCTGGCAGCGTCCACTGTGAGTCCGCCGCTGAATGCCAAGCACCTGGATTCATGCCCCATCACCGAAGATCACCTGGTGAGCTCCGTGTGCGAGCAGCTGCACAATTGTCGCGCCTGTTCCGCCAACCTCGCCTGTCGCTGGGACTCGGAGCAGAACCGCTGCAGAAGCTACTCCTCATCTGGTGGAATGGCGGCCAACAGGACGCAGGATGAGGTGGCCTGCTCGCCGGCCTGCGCCTCACTGACCAACTGCCAGAACTGCACGGAGGACGAGTGCATCTGGTGCCAGAACGAGCAGCGCTGCGTGGACCGCAATGCCTACACGGCCAGTTTTCCCTACGGTCAGTGCCGCGAGTGGACCACATTCACGGCCAAGTGCCGATCCGCTCCGATGCAAACGACGGCGCTGACTGTGGGCAGCACAACGGCGCTGTCGAGTGCCCAGTGTGGCTACTACAACAGCTGCCAGATGTGCCTGGATGATCCGGCCTGCGGATGGTGTGACAACGGCTCCAACACGGGACTGGGCAGGTGCGTGGTCGGCGGAGCACTGTCGCCCTACGACAAGGAGGAGTGTGCGCTGAAGCACTGGTTCTTCACGTCCTGTCCCCGGTGCAATTGCAACGGGCACTCGTACTGCAATGACCAACAGCACTGCGAGCAGCCGTGCAACAATCTCACGACGGGAGCGCACTGCGAGAAGTGCCGCACTGGATACTGGGGCAATCCCATCAACGGCGGCAAGTGCCAGCGCTGCGATTGCAATGGCCAAGGGGTCTATTGTCACCCGGACACCGGCAAGTGCTTTTGCACCACCAAGGGCATTGTGGGCGATCACTGCGAGAAGTGCGACTCGCAGAACCATTACCACGGCGATCCGCTGAAGGGCTCCTGCTACTACGAGCTGACCATCGATTACCAGTTCACGTTTAACCTTTCGAAGAAGGAGGACCGCCACTTCACGCAGATCAACTTCCGGAACTCGCCGGGAAAGCCGGAGATCGATGCTGACTTCACCATCACCTGCAGTGTGCCGGCCAAAATGGACATCTCGGTGAAGAGGGCCGGCTCGCCGGACATGCTCATCCTGGTGGGCGTTAACTGCTCAACGTTCCGTCATCGGTTCCCCAAGACGGACTACCAGTTCGGGCACTCGCCCGACGACAACAGCTCCCTGACCACCTTCTACGTCTTCGTGCACGACTTCCAGCCGCCAATCTGGATACAGATTGCCTTCTCTCAGTATCCCAAGCTCAACCTGCAGCAGTTCTTCATCACATTCTCCTCATGCTTCCTCCTGCTGCTGCTCATGGCCGCCGTCCTGTGGAAGATCAAGCAGAAGTACGACATGTTCCGGCGGCGACAGCGATTGTTCGTCGAAATGGAACAGATGGCGAGTCGACCGTTTTCCCAGGTGAGATTTTAGGAAGGCAACTTGATTTCGAAAGATTCTAATCTGTATAATTTTTCACAGGTGCTGGTCGATATCGAAAACCGCGAAAGTATTGATCTGAGTCTGACGCTGGAGGGCATTGGCCACTTGTCCAAAAAACGCAAAAAGGTGGGCGAATAAATCAGATCACCGACTCATAAAGTTGAGAGCCGGCTTAGCGGAGTGTATCCATATAAGAAACTATATCAAAATAACTGACATTCACGACATTATTTGCAAACTAACGTCATGTTCCTATACCCCTCTTAATATCTACATTTCACATAATTTAAAATTATCATAATTTCTAAAAAATCAATAATGAAAGTTACTTAATACAATTTGAAAACGACCTTTTATAAATATGACTTAGATACACGACTGAACTAGATAAACTAACATAATGATATGAATACCCATCTTAAGAGCTACATCTCCGGGAATTTTAAAAATATTTCTTTTTCTTATTGTATAAAGAATATCTTAAGTATTTTTAATGTTTTTTTTTTAAATCCTTGTAACTATTTCACTATTTTCACTATTTTTTTTATCAACTACATTCAACATCTCCATATATTTCTATATACAATGTCACAAATATATATTAATTATGTTTATTTCTTTAGGAATGCCCCAGTCCCATTGCTTTGGAGCCTTGCAGTGGCAACCGAGCCGCTGTGCTCTCGCTTCTAGTCCGGCTGCCCACGGGTAAGGATGAAAGCTGATCCCATACCATACATGATCCTTACTTATTGAACTCTTAACCAACAGGTGGCCTTTCGCAAGCGCCGTCGGGCCAGTCCGCTGGCCTGGCCGTGGCCAGCGCCTTAGTCACGTTAGGCAATCCGCGTCGTCCGTCGATCGATCAGCATCCCAAGGAGCCAAAGTCGAAGCGCAAGCAGAGCCAGCACCCAGACAGTTGTACATAATAACCGTAACACTATGCTTACCTACATAAAGTAATAATGATAACGATAATGATAATAATTATGATAATATGTAACTAGCGAATAGGTACGAGTACATAGAATATTTGCCCCGACTTTCTTCTACTAACCACACACACACACAGACACAAAAGGCAAGCTAGCAAGTTGATAATCCGCAGTTATTATTACTTTAATGCATTAGACTAGTAACGAAACGAGAAGGAGGGAAAGATCAATTGAGAGAGAAACAAACAAATAATAATAATTTTTAGCAAAAGGACATATTTATATACGGTTATATACAATTTGATATAGTTGATAGGTCGAGTAGCGTTGCAATAGTTATAAATGTTTAATTTATTATTTATACCGCGTACGTGAGCTAAGTTCGCTGGCAGCAGCTGTATTCAAATTATTAATGTATTTTTTTTACTTAACCACATAGCCTAAGCGTGTTGTTAGAATTTATTTATGCAAATTTTGTGCGCTGCCTCGGCAGTAGCTGCACCAAAAGCCGCATCAGTGTCAGAGACAGAAAAGGAAACAAAGTCAAAAAAACAAAACAAAAAAGAAAAGACATTCAAATGATCTTAGCAAAAAGTGATGAACAAAAAGCCAGTTGACAGCAAAAACGCGATAGATACATGTACAAGGAGCTAGGTGACCGAGACATGCAATACTGTGTTCAATAATAGAAATATTTCTGTTTTTAATATCCGTGCAAATATTTACAACGCAAGACAAAAAGTGGATCAAGACATAGACCGATTAGAGAGAACAAAACAATGCAAGTGTAAATAAGATACGTAAATTATGAACGCTATTTAGATAGTAGTTATACATATACAAATAGCTCTTGATATGAGAACGCGCCCAAAACAAATCAAACGAGATTAAATTGTACATGCAATCTAGACGAGAGATCCAACATTTACCAAAATTCCAATTAAATCACAAACTAATCGTAAGGTTTCCTCTTGGCAACAAAACAGAAAACGACTCACACACAGTTAATTAACTCGATAATTCAAACTAAGACAAGTCACACCAACTAAATAGATGCACTCTCTGTAATACAAATCCAGCAAATGGAACAACCTCTAGAATCAAAAGGCACTCGTCGAAAACTTTAACTTTAACACTAACACCTAGAGATCTTTTAAGAAACACACACAATCTTTCTCCAGTCGAGATGTTGACGATCGCTTCGGGTTAGCAGACAATTGTAAATCTATTTCATTTGTTTTTTAAATACAATCTAATAAAGTCCATTTACGAAATTTAATTTCAATTGTAAAATGCGTTGATAGACATACACTAAATATAGATACTTGCCAACCCAGTTCCGAAACCCCTTGAGAGAAATAAACAAAAGCGAAGATAATAACAAACCCTTCGAAGACTTGTTTGTCATGGCCCCAAATGAAACGACCCCTGACCGCCAGCAGCAGCAAGATATACATAGATAAAGAATCATATATTAGTTTATTAACCAATAAAAAGACACTCCAAATGTAAGCAAAGTGAAGTGCTTTTGTTTTCAATTCCAGTTATCCCCCATGCATTTCACAGAACTTTCACTTTCACAGAAGTTGGGGGCGCGGCTGCATGGCCTGATAAACCGGGTAAATGTGAGTGGCAGTGGTTTATTCAGGTCGAGGTTCGATCGCAGTAATTGTGGGTATCCGTACGCGGATGTTGTGCTTGGGGTGGCCCTTTCCTGCTGCTTTTCTCTCATCTTTCCCCCCTTTCTTTATGGGCCCATCATTTTCGAACATCTCTTGGGCAATTTGTGCGGCTTTTGTGTCACGATATCTCCAAGCAGCGCATTTAATTTAATGATGACGATTTTATTAATGAAATTAAAGAAGAAAGCCGACGGCAAAAGCGTGCGAAAACCGAAGCGAAGCGGAAGTGGCCACCAGAGATCGCTGCCAAAACATCCATCAGCCGAATTCAACGCCCTTGGTTGCCTGCATTGACGTAGTGATATTATCAATACAGGTATATAGTATATATATTTTATGCATACCCAAGTTGAGTCAGCCAAAGTGCGGGTATACTTCGCGGTTTTACCCAACGTCAAGCTAATTCTGGCCCATATGAAGGCCAAAACGCACTAGGTTAAGTGAACTATTGCGCTCCATAGCAAATAATAATCACCCCAAAACCGATCGTTATGAATCAACGGTGGAATGCCCGAAGTCTAAGCCAGAACCAAACCAGCAATGAGCGGAGTGGAATTGGAGCATGAATAAGTGTCCACATATGGGAGGAACCCAACCAGCTACGCAGCATATTTCAAAATTCCCCATTAACAACAGCATAACAGCTTTACAACCTCCAGACAATGGGACACACATTAATTGCTTTGTTGTTTTGGAGCTGCTAATTATATACAAAAAATATTTATTCATTTTTACGTATTTAAATGCGATTATTTTTGTTGCTAATTATACAAAAAATATTTTTTTTATGCATTTAAATGCGATTATTTTTGTTGCTAATAATACAACAAATATTTAAACATTTTTACGCATTTAAATGGTATTATTTTTGTTTAAATATTTTTTAATATACCTACATACTTACTTTTTCAACTGTTGGTTGGCCTAATTAAAATATACGACCCTGCTCTCAATTTGATTTATATTAACTTCCCAAAATTCACAATTCTGTTAGATTTTTTATCGTTTCCGTAGAACTAGAAACCTATTTTCGACCTATTTTAATAGTTTTTTTCTTTTTGTAGAACAGCAAAGTGGATCACTGGGAACTTATCGAGTTTTGTAATTAACTGTTTAATTTTTAACGGAATAAGAAATTAGGGAGCCATTTTTTATAGATATATTTTAATTTGAAAATGTAGTAAAATAGATGTTTTTGGTTTTAAAATGCTTATATGTACCTTGTAAATTAAATAATAAAACACTTTATAAAGTCAAATAATTATTTGTGTTAAAGCTCGATTTTATTTTTTCTAAACTATTAAAGTTGCAATTATTGTTGTGTTATAGAAATTCAGTTTTTAGATATATTTTTTACTTCATAGTTGTAAAGGTATGTTTAAACTGTTTGTGCCCTTTCATAAACTTCTATATAAGTTGGGAAGTTATTATAAAATCTTCATAAATTAAACATTTATTTTTTTAGTAAGCCCTAAGATTTAATTGTTAATAAACGTATTCATAAATTAAAAAGCTATTTTAAGAGTAAACCTTATGAATAGTTAATACTTAGGTATTTTTTAAATACGCCGGCCTTGCGGCTGCGCATAACCCCCCAGTGCGTCATAGCTCTTGTGAGTTAAAGCTCGGCTTGTTTTGGTTTTTGGCTTTTGGCAGTTCGTGTCGCAGCCGCAACATGTTCGATCCAACCAGCTGAGCCGTCTTGGCCAACTGGGGAGCTACTAGGCCACCGCGAAGTCTTGCCAAAGGCTCAAATGCGCAACGCCCGCCGTTGAGGTTGCACGCGAATTTAAATCGCAGCCGTGAAACAGTAGCTTATAAATTTCTGAAAACGCGAGAGAGTTTTTTGCAAAAGTGATCGGAGTGAAAACCGAATTTGGCACAAAGTTTCTGCATAAAATCTGTGTGTGTGTGTGTGTGAGCCCAGTGAAATTTCAGTGAAAATCGCTAATTTCATAGCGCCGGCCAGCTGTGCACCTGGATTAAAGCACATACCGCTGGAAATTGAAAACGAAACCAAAGCTTAAGCCCAAACCAATCAAATAGTTTCACTTTTTATTGGATTAGCCGCAGCAGCAGCAGCAGCAGAGACTCATCTCAATTAAACAGGTTTGTTGAGCAACCGAGGGAGCTAATTGAAACTGAAACCCGAGCTTTAAGTGCTCCTCGTAAAAGGTGTCAAAGGTGGGCAATGTTTTTTCGAACCGTCAAAACATTTCAATCATTGGGCCTACGCTAATTGAAAGCTCAAGGTGAACTATTGGCATTTACGGCCGATCCAACGATCGATTGCTTCTCGATTCTCCGAAAACTGGAATAACCAAGTGAGCAACGCATTCTGCTCAAATATTTTGCTCATTACGAAATTATGCCAGCGTACTGGGCTTTTCGGAGGAGCCCCCTCAAAAGTTCGACATGCGCAATTTAAACGGCTCTAAAAACGAGTGAGCCAAAGAAGAAACGACATTAACTGCGCGCCAGTCCAAGCCGAACCGTTAGGCGTAAGCCGAAAAAAACCATTTCGCAAGTGTGGTCTAACTGAAGTTAACTGTAGCTGCAGCCCAAGAAGTGAGGAAAAAAGTTGGCAATAAGCCAGGCTAAGGGAAAAGAGCCAAAAATACCTGTATGACTCGCAGTTGGACTTTAAAGTGGAACATTCGGAGCACTGGGTTCCCAGGGGAACTGGTGATGGAGATGGGCTCAGGGTTCAGCACTCCGTTGATCCAATTATAGATAGTTAACAATGTGCTCTTCACGGGGTAACCTTTGCCAAACTCTGACTTAACTGCTTGTTGAAGTGTGACTGCGTTAAAAAGTTGCACGTAAAAGGGCAAAAGTCAAGGAAAGAGGCCAAATATGTAGATTGATGAGGTTAAGAGATCAAGGCTTAAATGAAATAAAATATTTAGGAATTTTTTATGGAAATGTTTTAACCTTAGGTTAAATATAAAAGTGTAGGTTACAGATATTTTTGCTTAGAAATAAAATATTTTAGTGAAATATCTGGTGTTTGAAATATTTGTGAAACATTTCTGAAGACCTTTAAGGCTTTTCATTAAATAATAAAAAATAATATTTTTTAAAAAACGTATAAATCCGGGGGATATAAAATATATTTCAGGTTTTAGTTTAAAATTCTATATATTTCGAGTTAATTTCCAGCTTTCCATTAATAAAGTAGTAAAGTAAAGTCTCAAAGAAAAATGCCAAAAATACTTATAATAATCTTACAGTTCGATTTTAAAGTGGAATAGCTGGAAAACCCAGTTCCCAGGGGAGTGGGTTAAAGGTTGAGTACTCGCACTCGCATAATAGGATTACAAGTATTACCAACTGAAGTGCTTTAAGCACAAAGCCTCCATGAAATCCCTTCAGTTATGCAGTACCCCACCATCGCCCGCCGACTGACATGTGGCCTCGTTTCACCAATCATTTAACTTTACACTCTAGTAACTCTGCTCCACAGCCGGGCAGGGTCAAGACTCCCATCGCAGGTCGACCATCTGCAGTACCCGCAACCCATTAGCCACACTTGACTCCTCCTCAATGACAAACGCCAAAGCCGAGAGCCAAATGTTGAGGTTTTTTGCGCCAGCGAGGTGAAATCTTTGGCAGGCGCGCCCAAGTTTTGGCCCAAGTTCAAGTCACCAGGCTTTCGTTTCGACTTGGTTGCAGTGAAAATGCGGCTGGCCTGGTTTTTCACAGCCCATGCAACAGCCAAAAAGCATACAAACTTGCCGTTTTTCGTGGGCTGCCTTTTTTCTGATATTTTTTTTATTTGGTTTTTCCAGCCGCCAGTTCCGTGTTGTTGAATTTTCATTGTGGATCGACCAGGTGTTGGCGAGTTTTCATGTTTGGCCATTTGCAAATGCGGCCACCGGCCATTGAGAAAATGATTCACACACACACGGTTTTCACCCAAAACAAAGAAGAAATCAAAAGACTTAGGCGCCAAACTTTTTTCTTGCTCGCTTGTGAGATGGTCATTTGAAGTTTTTCGGTATGTGGGGATGCATTATATAATTGGCCGGGCATAATGAGGGAAAATCTTTGGTGTCATTAAGCTGTGGTCAGGCGGTTGAACGCATCTGAGCCATTTTCAATGGACCGGAAAACGCAGACTCACACACGCGCAAAAGTGAATTTTGAAGAGAAGACGAAAAAATAAATAAAAATAAATGATGTATAAAGTTGACTGGCTGTGTTGGCTTGCTGTTGAATGTTTCTTTGGCTTTTTGCTGCTTTTGTTGTTTTTGTTGGCAAAGTGAAAGCGCAGCGACGTCAACGTCAACAGCGATGTCTGCGCAGATTAATCACCCGGCCGTAAAGCGAAGACAGTTGGGCTCCTCTAAAAAACCTAAACCGAAAAAAATAAGCCAGTATTTCGTTGGGTTCGTGACCCCCTCGAGATTATCTCTACTTTTCTGCTTTTATCTCCATGTTACGCAACCCGAAACGCTTTGAATTCTTTGCCGCGCCCCGAAAAGCAGATGCAAATGTATGCCCAACCGCCTGATAGTGAAAGTGTCTAGCTGAAATTTGAATCTCACGGCTTTGCGCGTGTGACGTCAAACGCACAAGCTTAGCAACCATATATTACTCACGCACTCACACGATCTCTCTGTCTTTCTTTTCCTTTTTCAGCTGCGGCAACTACAACTGAAAACAGGAAATTTTTTGGCAACTCTTGGATGCCCGAAAATGGCACACTATGATCAACGTTGGCTGAAACTCTTCTCCGGCTGCCTTTTCCTCTTCTTGCTGGCTCTGCAGGTTTCAGAGGCCAAGCGATCAAATGGTGAGTGCACAGCAACAAAATATATATAAAATTTATGTAACAAAAGCTGTATTTAAAAGGGAATTTAATCAATCAATTTATTAGGCAAATCAGAAAGAAGTATAAATTTAAACTAGAGTTTGTAAAGTTTAAATAGGATTTAAAATCATTAAAATTATTTTTAAAAAATTGTAAAATTTAAATAGGATTTTAAATCAATAAAATAAATTAAAAACTCATTTTAAAAAAATATAGATAGAAATAAAAAATATTGAGTCTAATATTTAAGACTTATCTTCGATTTGAAAAATTAAAAAAAAAAAAAATAAGAAATTGCTGGCCATTTTATAACTATTTTAAGACCAGGTATTGCTATGAATATTATCATACTTTAGAGGAAAATTTAAGACTTATTTTATAATTGAAAAAAAACAGAAAATATTTGATTATATATATAAAATTCTTGACCATTATAAAAACTATTTAAACAGCTTGTGTTGTGATTTCACATATCATTCACTTCAGCAAATATGTAACATACATAATTCCCCCGCTTTTATTGCCGTGTAATGCCCAACTGACGGAGCTAAAGTCATTGACTTCTTGAGCCAGAACATTATATTTCTCCTTTTGCTCTTTTTTTTTTGGCAATAAACAGTCATTGAACCCGCAATGGGGGAATGTGGACCATTTGGTGGCTCATTAAAGGCCGCGTTGCAGCTGCATAATTAACGTGACGTGTGGAAATTCGTGTAGAACTCGATGTGTCTGGGGTGGTGTGAAAAATGGCACGGCATCATTAAAAAGCGCTTAGCCGAAAGAACTACGCCAGCCACCGTTAAGAAGCCGCGCCAAAAGGGAAACAAAGCCAGACGGACGGCTTCTAAGTGCAGCCGGGCACACTGTGTCAGTCGGTCAAAAGAGGTCCCAGACCCACAAGCACCCCACTCCTGACTGAAACTCACAATGGGCCAGCAATTCTCTAGGTACTTACCAGTTTGCCGCTTTGATTTCGTTTTCGTTACGGTTCTGTTTTATACTCGTTTTTCTCTGTTTCTTCTCTCTTTGTTTTTATCTCGCTCGAGCGGAAGCCAAAAACGAAAGACTGAAGCGACAAACTCGATTTGGCCTGGGTGGCGAGAATAAAAGTCGCCTGCAAATAGCCGTTGTTTTTCTGCCTCATTTTATTCATCATTGGCCAGCTTTAATTGCCAGCTGCCCGACGGCTTTTGCTTTGTTGTTGCTATTTCAGTTTCAGTCACCACAGAAACCGAAAGCCATTTTCATTTCTTTTTTTTGTTGCTGCTGTCTCTGTTGACCAAACGGCAAACACAAATTGATGGCCAACTTGAGCTCGAGGCGCTGCCAAAAAAAAACTTTCATTCAATTTCTAGCGAAAACTCCAGAAAAATAAAAGCAACGGCCGCACAGAAAGGCAGTGAAAAGTAAATAAAATGAAAATAAATATTTCGGATGAGCCAAGGCGGATGTGCGGCGAAAAAAAGAAATCTCCAGTGATAAGTTCGGCGATTACTCAGCGGTTGCACAGTCGAAACTGGCTTATAAAATGCATGCTTATGTACCGAAAATATTAATACCGAAAAAATATAAATAATATTAAATTTAATGAGGGTTAATCGGATCTTGTTTCATAAAGAAATCATAATGAAAATGAAACTGATAGGGGAAATATGAAATTGATATGTTGATAATTTAAAAATGATTTTAAGCAGTTTAAATATTTAAAAATTTAATATTTAATGACATTAAATACGTGATTTTAAATGTTAAAATAATAATATTAGGGCACAAAAATGTTAGTCTGTTTTATAAATCATTTTCTACATTTTTATAAATCCATATTCTTAACTTGTCATATTTTTTAACATATAAAAAATAAAAAAAATATTTATAATACATGTTAAAGCACTACAACATTTTTTAAAAATAAACCAAAGTGAATTTAATTTAATTTTGATATTTCCACTGATTATTTCGATATCTTTGTTCGGTGTACATATGTTTTTTTTTTACTTTTTATCCCCTTGACAGTTGCATAATGGCCGCTGCATTAAATGTATATCGAAAGTGCATAGGAAGTGACCAGCAATAACGACTGCAATTGACGCAACGAAAGCTCAGCTGTCGCAACCCCGAAGTCAGCGTTGCGTGCTGGACAATAAAAAGGGGGCGGAGGGGAAGACGCAATTGGGGGCGGGATGATCACTCACTTTAATTGCATAACCCCGTCGAGACAATGAAATGAATGGCTGCTCTTCCCAAAGCAGAATGCTCATAGCATCACCATGTCCAGCCGAAAACCATTTGAAGCGAATTGCTTATACGCCTCGTGGCCAAGCTGCTCGCATACAAAACGCTCGATTCAAAGCTGACCATGGAGCTACCAAAAAAAACAGCTGCAAATGCCTGGCACTGTAACAACAATTTCAGCAATGCCGCCGTCGGGCACTCCATTTTGTATATTTAATTTCAATTTTGCAGTTTTCATAGACGCTGGGTTTTTTTGTTCACCGCACGCGTCACGTCCCAAAAAAAAAAACTAAAAGTGAAATTGTCATTGTTGGGATTCGGTAGTTGAATAACACGAAAGTATGTCAAATGGTTTTTTCTCTCTCTCTGGAAAAGAAAATAAATGTAGCAGAAAACAATATCGTTTAAAAAGGATTCAAAAAAATATGATCCTATTTTTTAAAACTTTTTTAGGATGCTTTAAAAATAAGTAAAATAAATTGATTGATTTTATAAGTATAAAGATTTTCAATATATTAATATTAGAAATATTTAATTTAACATTTTTAGAGGAATTTGGTACACAGAGAGAATTGACCAAATAATGTAACCTTCTCAAATTGAGTTTTTGTATTTTCAATTTCAAAAATGAACTGATTTTAAGAACAAATTTGGAAAGAAAAACATTATGTTGAATACAAATTAAACCCATTCCCATTTGATCCTATTTTTAAAGAAATAAATAGAGCAAAAGTCAATATTATGTCTCTCAAAGTGAGAATTGATGTAGTATGTTATAATTCGAGTAAAAAAAATTATAAGTCGGTAGTTTTCGGTTAATTTTCTCTGTTTTTCCGAATTTTTAGAACTTTATATCATCAAGCAGTGACTAACTTTATAATATTTTTATCCGTTTACAGCCAATCTCACGGCCTGCCAGCATCTAAGACGTTCGGAGACGAGAAGAGCGAAGTCATTGCAATCGGGACTCGAAGGACCATCTATTCGCGTACCACGCTGCCAGAAGAACGGTGACTTTGACACCATTCAATGCCAAGATGAGAAAGCTGGCCGGGATTGCTGGTGTGTGGATGACTACGGCGTGGAGCTGCCGGGCAGTCGGAACGAGACGCGATCAGGAGTGAGTTGCTCCGAACCCAAGCACTGTGCAGCCTCCGCCTGCCGCATGTTCTGTCCCTCGGGATTCGCCCGAGATCCCGAGACAGGCTGCTCCGTTTGCCGCTGCCGGGATCCCTGCGATGGCCTGGAGTGTCCTCGTGGCCAGTCGTGTCAGCTGCAGGAGGTGCAGTGCAAGTCGGAGCCATGTCCCCCGCTGCCCACCTGCAAGAAGGCCAGATCGCTGGCCAATCTGTGCCCCGCCGGCTTGCCCCTGGCCATCGATGATACGGTGAGGCCCTTCCTCTGCGGCCAGGAGCCGGGCAAGCCGCAGTGTCCGCCACTCTACCAGTGCCTGGTGGAGTCCGGAAATGACTACGGTGTGTGCTGTCCCAGTGCGCTGACCTTTCAGAAGCCCGGCATCTGTCCCGCTCCCGAGCAGACGCAGTACACCGAGCGCACCGGCTACATGTGCGGATCGCCGTGCTCCCATGACTTGGAGTGTCGCAACATGGAGAAGTGCTGCTTCACCAAGGGCTGCCAGTTCAACTGCCAGCAGCCGGGCAATGTCACTGGTTGCCATCAGGCCAAGGCTCTGGCCGACATCCTGGCGATCAACGAGCGCGAGGGACGCGGCTATGTGCCCGAGTGCAATGGTCCCGGTGGCCAGTTCTCGCCCAGGCAGTGCTCCCGCAACGGACTCGTCTGCTGGTGCGTGGATCCCCGGACGGGGCACAAGATCAAGGAGACCATGGGCGCGGCGAACAGTGTGAACTGCGAGGGGTGGGAGAACATGATCAGCAGGTCCTATGCCAGGAGCTTCCAGATGGAGCAGTGCGACACCAACATCTGCGCGGCTGTCTGCGAGTACGGATTTAAGGTGAGTTAAATTTTTTAGTGATAAAAAAATTTAAGAGTGAAATTAAAACCATATTTAATAATTCAATTAAATACAACAATTTTTATTTAGTTTAAAAATATTTTAGTAGAGTTTTTAAGGTCTACTAGTACTTAGTAATATTATTAAAATCAATGTGTGAAATTCTTCTACGGAATAAAATTGTTAAATGTAATATTTTCATATTGATAATTCATAAAAAACCAATAATATTGGTATATGAATATTAAATTTGTAGATAAACTTCTTAAAGTCAGTATTTGTATTCTCAATTTAAGGAAGTGGTGATTTTGAGAACCAGTTTTTAAATAAAACATCATATTGGGTAAAAATTAAACCCATTTCCTCCTCATAAGATAGTTTCCACAGTATTTGTTCCCCTTTTTAAAAAAATTCTATGAATTTCAGTATATACTCTAAAAGTTAATTCTACACACAAAAAAAATTCGATACGAAACGTAGGATTATTTTAAATTTTTTAAGATCAATTTTAACTTGATATGGACCCGTGTAAAATTGATATGGTCGAAATGAAAACATCATGTTCGAAGTACGTCAGTTTGAATTTCGAATCTGTCTTTCTCGTTTCAACTCACGTCATTTTGCTCTCCATATGGCGTATTAATCTCTTTTTCGAAGTGAGAGAGTCTCCGAGAGAGAAAATTCGGCAAAATTACCTTAATAATGTAAATTTGATGACTATTTCATGTAAAAACGATGTGGTTATGAATTATATGCCATTTACATTGGCCATGTCGAATTTACGGGAACGTGCTTTTTTTTATGTTTAGTAAAAATAAGTATTTACTTTTTACTTTTAGTACAAAAAGTACACAAATTCTTGATTTGAGTGTAAACATCTTGGTTAATTCTCTCTGTGTTAGAATTTTTTTCTAAATTTTTTCCTCGACTCACTTCCTAATGCTAATCCCTTCCAGAACGACCATAATGGCTGTCCCACCTGCGAGTGCTCGGAGCCCTGCGATGGCTTCAAGTGCTCCATTGGCTCCCACTGCGAGGTGGCCACCGATCCCCTGTGTGAATCCGGCTCCTCCCTCTGCGCCTCCTGGCCCGTCTGCAAACCCGACCTGGTCTACTCCAATCCCTGCGATGTGGGCACCCCTCTATCCGATGCCGCCACCGGTGAGGTGATGTACTGCTTTGAGGATCGCCAGGGACGCAGCTTCCAGCCCACGGCCTTCTTCGAACCCGAACCGGAGTCGCAATCCAAGCAGGGTCGCTCCATGAGCAACAGGATTGTGTGTCCGGAGCAGTACAAGTGCACCAAGTTGCATCGCGAAACGGAGAATGTGTGCTGTCCAGTGCCGGAGAAACCCACTCCCACTGAGGAGGCAACGGGAACGCATCAGCAAACCAGTAAGTTATCTTTGGATTACATAAAATAACCCCCAGTTAACCGGGATCTCTTCTTTTATAGTGTGCGAATATCTGAGGGACTTTTCGGAGCGCATGGAGGGCACCGAGGAGGGCATGCAGTTGGCGGTTCCCTCGCCACGTTGCACCACCGAAGGGGATTACGAGGGTCGCCAGTGTCAGCTGAAAAAGATTAGGGTTACCCGCGCTGAGCAACGCAAGATTCTGGAGGAGAACACCATTCGGCGGATGAGGATGCTGCTTGCCAGTGCTGCTCCCAAGCGAGCTCGTCGGGATCTGGAACGCCTGAAGCTGTACCGCGTGGAGGACAGTGCCCTGAAGGTCCAGGTGGCTGCTCCCGTCATGGGTCGCAGTGCCAAGGTGATCGACATGGGTGCGGATCGGCAGCAGGGATTGGGTCAGCTCTTCGAGACGGAGTTCAAGAAGGTGGCCTCCGCTTCCAAGAGGCCACCTGAAAACGAGGACGAGCTGGTGGAGATGGAGGTGGAGCAATGCTGGTGCGTGGACAGCTTTGGCACGGAGATTCCTCGCTCACGGGGCTACAATGTCAGCGAGGAAAGCTGCCGGATGTTGAGGGAGGACCTGGACTGCCTGGATCTCACCTGCAGGATGGGCTGTGAGTATGGCTTTGCCCTGGATCCGGATACCCGCTGTCCGGCCTGCCAGTGTCGAGATCCCTGCGAGGGCGTCGCCTGCGGCTCTGGCAAGGAATGCCGCGTGGTGGACGTGAGCTGCGAGGGTGAGTACTGCCCCCCAGTGCCCGCCTGCTTGCCCAGAAAGCCAGGACAGTGTCCTTACCTAGTGCCCCCGGGTCCCGATAACCTGGATGCTAATACCTGTGCCTACGAATGCCGCACGGATGCCCATTGCGAGGGAGCCCGTCGCTGTTGCTCCAATGGCTGCGGCACCCAGTGCGTGGATCCCCAGCTGAAGACAGCCTGCCAGCATCTGCAGGCCATCCAGCTGCATCAGAGCTCGGAGCTGGGCATCCCTGCCCGGCAAATGGCAGTGGCCCAGTGTGATGCCAAGAGTGGCAAGTGGGAGGAGGTCCAGTGCTCACCCGATGGCCACTGCTGGTGTGTGGATCAGCAGGGCAAAATCCTGCCAGGCACCAAGGTGAAATCCCCTGAGACACCCAAATGCCAGGAGAACTCCAGTTTCGCGTGTCCAAAGTCCAACTGCAGCCTGCAGTGCGAGAGTGACTACCAAGTGGACGCGAATGGCTGTCCCAGCTGCCAGTGCAGGAACTACTGCCAGGAGGTGAGCTGCTCGGCGCACGAGGAGTGCCAACTGATCTCGGTGGAGTGCGTGGACACGCCCTGTCCCAAGATGCCCATCTGTGTGCCCCGTCGCGCCTCCGTTTGTCCCGAGGGCAATCCCCTCCAGCAGGGCGACCTGGACATGAGCTGTGGTCCGCACAACGAGCACGAAGCCTGTCCCACCACCCACTCCTGCCAGCTGAATCCGGTCAGCAATCGCGGTGTCTGCTGCTCCAAGACACGCGATGTCTGCTTCGAGTCCATGGACAATGGCTGTCTGGCCGTGGGGAAATCGGAGAGGAACAGCACTCGCTATAGGTTCAGTCCCAGGGCCAACAAGTGCCTGCCGGTGATCATTGATGCCGAGGCTCCCGCCTGCCAGACCAAGAACCTCTTCCACAACGAACTGGCCTGCAACTCCGTGTGTCCAGGTGAGATTTTAGTGCAGCATTAATAGTTATGGATTTTCTATATTTTAAAATTTTTTTTAAATTTTTTTATTAATCTTAAGGTCTTGGTAAAACATTTATCGAATCGTTGTTTTTTTTTAACTATTTTGCGTTTCTATTTTATCTCAAGCTATTTTTAAATTGAATGGTTTGATATTTTAAATTCTGTTTTAAAAGTCATTCCTTTTATATTTTCCCTACTGGAATTGAACTCGGGTCATCCGTGAGAGTCCTTGTCTTTTGGAACATACAACTTTTTCCTTCAAATTTTTAATGTTTTAAGTTCTTTCTGAGAAAGAGTAGGTTTTTTTCTGGCACTGGAATTCTGGCCATCCGCTCAAAAAAATGTTCTTTCTTGATTTAAGATTTTTAATTTTTGGCCAGTTTTTCAAAGAAATTTTACTAATACTTTCTTATTTCTCTTCCTACCCAGTGCTCACCCAATGCGAACGCCTGAAGCTCAAGAACAGCCTGGCTGCCCAGCGCACAGGACACTCCTCCGTGTGGTTCCAGCCACGTTGCGATCCCGTCACCGGTCACTGGAGTCCAGTGCAGTGTCTGGGCAAGCAGCCGCAGCCCATGGACAAGCACACTGAGATTGTGAGTCGCGCCTTTGCCACCGAATCGGCTGCCGCTGGCGAGGATTCACCCGGAGTTTGCTGGTGTGCGGACAAGAAGGGTGCTCCCCTGAAAGGAACCCTCACCAGGGAGACGGAGCCCATTTGCAACAGCCGACAGGCTCGCAATCGCAAGATCGACGCAGGGGATCCGCTGATGGAGCAACTGATTGCGCAGCTCACCCAACTGAACGATGTGGCTAGCGAGGATTTGGATTTCGACGAACTGGAGGCCAGGATACTGCCTGCAACCGCCAGTGCAGCAGAGTCCAGTGTCACAGAGCGCGTGCTCGAGCTGGCCAATTCCCTGCTGGACTCGCAGTTGTCTGTGGAGCAGGCCACCATGAAGCCCATGGAGGTGAAGACCACTCGCTGTCGCGCCTTGAAGGAGACGGCACCGTTTCCGGTGAGCTGTGACGAGGCAGGAGCCTTCCGCCCGCTGCAGTGCAATGGCAGGAGTTGCTGGTGCGTAGATGCGGCCGGCAATCAGCTGCAGGCCACCCACATCTTCGGAGCCGGCGATCGTCACTGCAGTCATGTGCCCATCGAGGCGGTGGCCATTGAACTCCATCTGACCAACAGCAGTGGGCGGAGTGTGAGGAATGCCTACGACACCATCCGCCGGGAGCTTCAGCAGTTGCTGGGCGGTGAGTCCGTGGAGAATCTGCGCGTGCAGGAGAACTTTGATGGCTCCGCCATTGTCCGCTTTGAGCTCCACAACGAGGCCAAGGTGGACTTGGCCTTTGCCATCGAAGCGGCCATTTCCTCGGGCGATTTCCGGTTGGCAGGCGGTCACTTCCTGCCTGACCTGACCCGCTCCCACTTTGTCCACCGAAGTGCTGCGGTTCCTGTGGCCCAGGCGGCCACCGCCCAGGATGAGTCCATTCAGCTGGTGCTCTTCATCATGGCCACCAGTTCCGCCTTCCTGGTGAGCATATTCGTGGTCTATGTCATGCTGAAGCGGAGCCGGAAACTCAAGGCCGCCAATCCGTATGTGAAGGGAGGCGGCGGCAGCGGCGACAAGCCCGTGGATTACTCCGCTCCCATCTTCGTGCTGGCCGCCAACGACATGGACGCCCAGCTGGACAGCATCAAGGGGTTCAAGGCGTAGGCCGGTTCCGTTGTTGAGTTATCTAAATCAATTTGTAAATAAAAGAGAGCAAATTAAGGATTTACTTTTAGGGGGGAGGCGTTCGGAGAGCTTGATTCGGCCCCAACTAAGCCAAAAGGGGAGTGAGTGACCCAAGGGAACCCCACTATCGAATACTTGTACTTAAACTAAGACGATTAATTTATGAATAAAGCTTTAAAATTAAAAGAAAATTTGAGTTTTTAAGGGGAAAGTTCTTACATTACCTTAAAGCTACCCGATTAACAAATTCAATTCAGCAAACATTTTCAGATTTTAATATTTAATAATACACGACATAATTGTCCGCCTGTATGGTATGTTTTTATCAGCTGTATTTCATAAATGACCGATCGATCATCATTCATTAGCTTCATGAGCTCGCACCTCCTTTCGTGCTACATAAAGGTATAACATTAATAAATTTTGGCTTCATTTCATGCAACTCGAACTCAGTATTTGTGTCTTCTTGTTTTTGTGTATAGATTGTATATTGTGTAGAACATTGGTATAACTATATATTGTTCATATGTATCTTGTATATGTGTACGTATGGATCTGTATATCGTATGCTAAGTGCCAACACAGGGCGTCGGTCCTCAAACGGAAATCCGAGCTGCTCCACTTTGTGCTTAATGTTAATATCTAAAAAAAATTGTAAGTGGCTTAAAGTATGTTTCAGAGTTTTCATCGATAGTTAGAAAAATGCAATACTCATGGGTTACACAATTGGAAACATTTGTAGATTTTTGATTTGGAAAATGCATTGCTTATACATGTATATATGTAGAGAGTGGTTCGTTAGACTTAAAACTTAGTTTTTAGCTGAATGCGCGGTTAAGAGAATGTTAGATCGTTGATCGTAGAGAAGACTTGGTTCCACCTATTGAGCAAATTGGATTAGTATACCTTCGGCTTAAGCTACTTGCACATGCAATTCAAATGTTAATATCGTAAAACACGAGTGCAGATCGTTCAATATCATGGCCCGAACTCTAAGATGAGTGTGTGTAATGAGTCATGACTGGATGACTGGATGAGTGAGTGCATCCAATGAAAGTTTCGCACTCTGTTCGTGGAAACGGGGCCCTAAACGCCCCTAATATTTGGTTACGTGGTTAGTCGCTATTCATAAATAATGTGTGAGTGTGTAAATATATGTATAAATCTTGTAAAAGAACAAAAGGTTCAGCAGCCAATTGCCAAAAAAGAGAGACGACTGAATAAATGGCCGCAAGATGTGGGTATAACAAAATGATTTTGGGAGCTGCGGCCAGGGATGGATTGATAGGATTGTTTTGGTTGGACTCTTTTCTCGTCTGGACTTTGCTTTCTTTCTACTTTCCAGCTCCTCCAGCCGAACCGTTGTTGTTGCTCCGGCTGTTGTTGTTATTGTTGGCATTGCGGAACGGAATCGAGGCGCGCTGATCCTCCATGCGACCGCTCTGCACCTTCATGATCAGCGAGAAGAAGTCCTCGTCGGGAACGGTGGCTCCGCGACCAGTCTGTCCGCGTGCTGCTCCTGCAACGGCTCCTGCCTCTGGCACTGATCGCGGCGGCGCCTCCGCCTCGGCGTCCATTGTCACATTGGGGCGCGGCAGCTCGGACCGCTGCTCCTCCAGTCGCGAGCCCTGGCAGCGCATTAGCATGTCCAGGAAGTCGTCGTCGGGCTGCTGTGTGGTGGTGGCACTCCTGGCCAGCGGCCCATGGCCAATGGCAGCCGGATTCGCCGATGAAGGCGACTTTAGGCCGGGCAGGTTGGTGGGATCCACGAAAAGCGAGTTCTGCTGCACCAGCGGCTTGCGTGTGGCGCCCGTGGCCACCGCTGGAGCTCCAGCGGGATTCATTTTGATCGAACAACGCTGGTCATCCATGCGCTTTGACTGCGAACGCGACAACATCTCGAAGAAGTCGTCATCCTTGGCCTTTCTGGTCTGTGCCTGTGCGCGGTTCTTCTCCTCCTGCATGCGCTTGCCGTCGGGCGTGATCTTGATCAGGTCCAGCTGCTCCATGCTCTGGCGACGAACGCGCACCTAAAAGGAAACAATTAAGGTAATAAGTTTAGCTATGAATCTTTCAGGGGTTTCGCTTTCACAGTATGTATGTGTTCAAATCGAAAGTTCGCCGTCCTGTTTTGGTTTTCTTAGGGTATAAATATTTACTCTACACTTTGTGGGCAAAGACTGCAAACAGCAGGTGTTTCTAAACAAAAGCTACAAGTTTCTTATTCAAAAATAGAATAACGTGGAG
Source organism: Drosophila mimetica (assembly GCA_037075245.1). Taxonomy (NCBI): domain Eukaryota; kingdom Metazoa; phylum Arthropoda; class Insecta; order Diptera; family Drosophilidae; genus Drosophila; species Drosophila mimetica. Next base: position 4,233,699 of record JBAMCH010000023.1, on the reverse strand, counting down.
ATTTATGCTACGACTGAAAGGTTAATAAATTAATTTATTGGTAAATATGTAAATAATTTAAATATTAATTCGAATTAAAGGAAATTTTTATCTTAAATTTCTTTAAAATGAAAAATTGTAAGGGAAATCTAGTCAATAAAACCATATTTCATACATGTTTTCATGCAAATTATGAGTTAGAATTGGCAAAACAATATATCCTTCATACATTTTCAAGTACAGTCTACTCACCATTCTTCCCTGCGAGTTCTCGGATCCATCCGACTGATGTCCGCTGGCTGAATGATCAGAGGCGGTGGATCTGGCCTCCTCCTCCGTGGGCGATGGCTCCGATTCGGGCATTCCCAGCAGCTTGCGCAGATCGGAGATGTTCACCCTGGCTGTGCTCTCGCCCACGGGGTCGTGCAGCTCCTTGGCCAGCTGCAGGTGCTGCTCCGCATATTTCAGAGAACGTTCCGGGCTACCGATGGCCGAGTGGGCGTTGCCCAATGACCAGCAGGCCCTGGCCTCGCCAATGCGATCGCCCAGCTCCTGGGCAATGGCCAGGTGCCGATTGTGGTACTCGATGGCAGTGTTGAACTCGTGCAGCAGCGTGTACGTGTTGCCCAGGCTGTAGCAGCTCTGGGCCTCCACCTCGCGCTCGCCCAGCTCCACGGCCAGGGCCAAGGTGCGCTTGTAGTGTTCGGCGGCGTCCTCGAATTGCCCCAGGAAGATGTGCGAGTTGCCCAGATTGCTGTTGGCCCGGCGCTCCGCGGCCCGATCTCCAAACTCCCTGGCGATGCGCAGACGCTCCTGGTGGTGCTCGATGGCCGCCTGGAAGTCGCCCAGCAGGTAGTAGGTGTTTCCCAGATTGCCACAGGCTCGTCCCTGGGCACCACGGTCGCCCAAATCGCGCATGAGCTTCAGATTCTCCTGGTAGAACTCCACAGCGCGGGTGAGTGCCTCCTTGACGTCGTCGCCGAACTTTCCTGGGTTCCGCTGGCCCAGATGCTTGCCCTTGGCATGGTACACGTTACCCAGGTTGTACAGAGCCCGTCCCTCGGACAGACGATCGCCCAGCTGCCTTGCCAGGGTCAAGTGCCGCTCACAGCAGATGGCCGCCTCGTCGAAGCGACCCATCACCTTCAGGGTATTGCCCAGATTCCCGGAGGACTTGGCCTCGCCCAGGCGGTCGTTCATGCTCTTGGCCAGCGTAAGATCGTGCTTGTGGTACTGCATCGCCTTGTTGTAGTCGCCCAGGTAGAAGTAGGCGTTGCCCAGCTGCGAGTAGATGGCGGACAGGGTGCGCAGGTCCTCGGTGCCGGCCTGGATGGCCGCCTGGAAGAAGGCCACGCCCGCCCGGCAGTCGCCCGCCTTGCAGAGACGCTCGCCCTCGAGCGCCAGTTCCAGGCACATGCTGGAGCCGCCATCGGATCCCGATCCCTGCTGCGAGTTGCCGTCGTGTGCGTTGGCCGCTCCTCCTCCTGATCCCAGTCCCAAACTGGACACATTCTCCGCCGATGCGGACAGCGAGGACATTCTGCTGCTGCGAAGTCTCGCCTTCTTGTCGCGATTGCGATGCTCCTTTCTGAGGGGCAGGTGTTCGGAAAACTGGGAGTTGTCCACTTTGCGGCGCTGTTTTCGGGCTTCTCTGTGGGTTTCTGGTCGCCCGGGGGCTGGCTCTGCGCTACTGCTACGCGAAATTGGCTGCGTCAGGTGAAATTTCCGCAATTAAGCTATCTTTTGTACCGTTTTTTGTGACCAATTAGTCAATTTCTGACTAATAGTAGTACCGTATTTAGAAATAAATTAAATACCAAAAATACCGTAGATACTAGCAAAATACCGTTAATTTAAAAACAAAAGTGCTTTTGTTTTATTTATTGAAATAAATTTGATAATTAGTATTCCAAAAATGTTATTAATAGGCTAGCTTATATTAAAACAAATAACGGAGCAAATTCGTATAGAAATATATTTAAATGAAGTTTAAAATTCAATTTGTTGTACATAAGATTTAATGGGTTGTTTTGTCAATGTTATTTTAAAAGAGATTTAATTTTTTTCAATAAATTAAACATTTACTAAGTTTAAACGCCGCCATCAATTCGAAAATAAAGAAATAAAAAATTGTTCTTTAAATACCAAAAAATCCCTGGCAAAAGGTCCTAAATTTGGACTTGTGGTATTTTTGGTATTGTAAAATACCAGAAAACGCAACACTTTTAAAAATGGCGTCACTTCTTTCGGTGTCTGTGTGAATGATTCTAGTTGCCGCTGGAAAAAATTCGTAATTCTCGCATAAAACACACCTGCCGGCCGCCCAAATCGATCGAAAAGCGAACGTCCAACCTTGCGGCGCGACAAGCGAGTGAAATTGTGGCTGTGCGAGCGCGATAGACCGCCGAAAGAGGCAGTGCAAAAGTGCGAATCGAGTCGGAGGTACCCGGATACTTCAGGTGTGTGTGTTTGTGTGCGTTGCGTCGCTTTTTTTGTGTGTTGCAGTCGCCAGCAGTGCAACGCAAACATTGTGCTAAATTATATAAAAAGCTGAAAATCAACGAGAAAGCAGGCGAAAAGGGGCAGAAAGGCGAATTTCTGCCACACACAGAGAGCGAGAGCGAAAAGGAGGGAGAGATTCAGAGCGAGCGAGAGGTCGATAACGATAGCCCTGTTTGTTATCGCCCTCGATAGCAACAAAAAAAGCGGCGTCCTTTCAGTATGACCGTGCTGCAGACCAACGGATTTCTCACCTGCAGTGTGACCGCTTGAGAGAGCGCCACCCGGAGAGAGCAGTTTATTGTGGTGAGTTCGGGCGGCGCAACTTGGGAGCGTAACTCACCACACTCTCACCCAGAAATCTGGCACAGTGGTAACGAACTAAAAGCTAAATGAGTAATCGCAAAAGGGATAAAGCCAGAGCTGGAACTTAATAAAAATCAACACCAAGTCAGCTAGGGAATAGAAACAATAACAATAGGAGAAATTGTTCAAGTACCACTCATTTCTCCCCGTTTGTGTGTGGTGTGTGGGAGAGCGAGCCATCGCGTATAGTATATACACATGTGCAAAAGAGAGAAAGAGCAGGCCGAGAAGAGAGCGAGAGTCGGTCGAAGAAAAAAAATATCCCCACAAATCCCCAAAATATCACCACACTTGCCGTATGCCGCCTTCGTCGTCGGTTGGGTGCGAAAGATATAGAAATCTTTTATACACATACACACAGTCGGTTTTTAATATATTCTGCAGCCCCAAAAAAATCAAAATCCAAAACCCGAAACGAAACCCCGAAAAAAGGAAAACGCAAAAGCGCAACTAAACAAAGCCGAGTGCAAATCTCAAGCCACATTTCCAAGGCGAATGCAAATTTTTCAAGTGCGCAGTAAGCGGCTAAATCCCCAGACGCAATTCGGTGTTTCTCAAAAGTTTTAATAAATAAATAAATATGTAATTACATTCGCCAGCTCACCCACACACACTCACACACTCGTGCGTATCGTGGAGATTCGTTTAGAATTCGTATATGCATATATATTTTTTACTTATATTATTTTTAGAATATCGATTTTGTTGCCGCGTGCGTGTGTGTGTCTCTCTCGCACCGAGTGTGTGCCTGTGTGTGTGTGTGAAACATACATATTTATGATAAGTGTGTGTGTCAAGCAGTAAAATGTGTTAAGAATTATGTTCATATAGACACAAGTTACCTAATCTTACTGCAAAAAGGAAAAGAATTAAAAGAAAAATAGAAGAAAGGAATCAACAAACCAAAGTGAAGCGAAAGAAAGAGCAAAAGCGAAAAGAGCCCCATCAGCCCCATCAAAACAGCTGCGCTCTCACCTTTTTACTCATCCTCTTATCCTCTCTCTCTTCCCATTCACATTCACATTCGCCCGTTTTTCCCATTCCCCCACACACACACACTTTTGAGATCTTTTTGTGTATTTTGCTTTGACACCGCATTTACATGTGTTGACCCCACTTGGACCCCGCCCCCCTCTCGAGTGCCGCCCCTCGCGATGCGTTGTGCAAAATTCTCTCGTGAACTACAGTTTTAATTCAATTATGTCAACTGCTATACACACATCCACAGTGAAACCCAGCGAGCAGTGCTAGAAAGCAAAGAAAAAGCATCTTCGTGACGTACAAACGGGAGAGCCACCGCTGCGAAAACTGAGAAATCGAGAAACAGCAACTGAGAAACCAAGAAACTGAGAATCAAGCTGAGAAAACGAGAAAGGTATGCCAAGACCAACGGAAGTTGGCCCACAACAAATTCGAATTCGATTCAAATCGAAACCATTTTGGGCCAAAAGCTCGCTCCATTTCCGTTCAGCGCTTAACCCATTGATTACTCACGTGACATTTCTGTAGCTATAGAAATAGGGACATATGTTCAATAGATCGAAAAGAGAATTACCTAGCTACATAATTCAAGTTATTGGATTTTTGACATTATTGGTAGAATAGTTCTTAAAGATAAAAGATACCATACAATCTTGAAATCTATACAGAGTTTGTAATTTTAGTATTATAGGCCAAAGAAGTCATGTTATGTTATGATTTTAGAAAAATATAGTAATATATAGAAATGTTTCTTTAAAAAAACTAAAAAATATAAACCTAACTTAATTTTTCTTCAATCAATCAAGTAAATAAGCTTTTTCAGCGGTATTATAACCGTAATTCTCCGAATTTCATAAAAGTGTAAGATCAAATACGACTTCAATTTCCAATATCAAATAAAAATCTCTCAACAATTTAAGTAAATATACGCAGAGGGTTAATCTACACCCAACCGAAAGTCAGACAAAGAACTGGTTCTAATTGATTGAGTGATTTCTAGATGGCGGGGATGAAGGGGTTAAGTGGAGGGGCAGAACCTGCTCGGCAAATTAACAAGTTCCAATTGATACATACGTGTGGGGACACACGAAATTCGTCGAGCCTACTCGAAATTAGCATAAATGTGTCAAAATGGTAAATCATTTCGGGTTCACCTGTCACCGAGGTGACAAGGCCCTTGCATTGCCCTGGAATTAAGCCATTATATATCGCCGATCAGTTTAATTACAATAATCCATATGGCAGCCAAGCACGCCCAGCGGAGAGTCCCCGAATTGAACGTGACTTGTGTGCCATTAAATGGCAAAGAAAACAAGATCATCGCTCGGTTGGGTACTTAAGTTTTCAGCCATATTATTTCCAGTTTTCTAGCTGTCGATCGTTTTTTCTTTGCTGTTTGCCAAAGCGGGTTTGTCACCTGCCATTAACTGCTTTTTGCGGTGTTCGTGTTGGTAAAGCACTACTGGCCCACTGATTCGCGGTAGTTAACTTGGCTTTGACGTCACGGCTTTATCAAATAAGGCCTGCACTTGAAGATGCAGTTTAGAGTCCCTACTTCGAGTAGTATTCCTTAAATACGTTATGCAAACGTAGAGGTGCAACCTATAAATCATTAGCAGGTTGCGAAATGTTCCATTTTTAACTTGCTGTAGATAGAACCACTTGAAAAAGTTGTTCTATAAGCTATAGGATTTTTATTGTTATTTTTATATTTGTGGTTTTGACGATTCGCTCCCATTTTCGTTGTTTGAATTTAAATTTGCAACTACTGACAAATTAAATTTTGCTTCCCAGTTGACACATATCATTAATGGGTTTATTTAAGATCTATTAACCTTACTTAACCTCTGGAAACAGACTATGCACTCCAAATATTAAATAGGGTGCTAATAATAATATTTTCTGTATGAAAATTGGTTCCTAACTATTGGATACATTTTACTCGCTTTCATTGACCGCTTTCTCCCGTTTCTAGACCATTTCCTTGGAGTATTTTAATTTCTGGACTATTTTAACGAGTTAACCGAGGCAGTCAACCCAAATAAGTGTCATGCCAGCGTGTGCAACAATTTGTAAGCTCACTTATTATTGTCTGGTCACTGGAGTTTTCGCCATGAAGAGGAGAATGTAATGCTGCCATAAAATGCCTCCGCATACAAATGTGCCCCTCTTCATATGGAAGCGCTCCTTCGCCGCACTACCATACATCGGGTGGAAGACGAGAGGTCTATTATAAAATTACCAAGTCTCTGGGGCATTACTATATATACTATATATATACCCACCACCCTCCCCGGACGACCTGCTTTGCGACTGTTCACCTTTTTGTCGGCGCTAAACGCACATTCTCCCGGCAGCCGATGTTAATTTCGCTGCAGCTTTAACTTTTCTGCCTGGCCGCAGAAGTTAAAGAGCGTGCTCCGAGTCAATTTGCCTTTTGGCTTTGCCAGTAAGTTGACTCTTTTCTCCGCCGATTTTCCTCTGCCAGCTGAGGCTTGGTAACCTCTTAATGACCACAAAAACACAACACTCGCCTGTGCACATTGCCTGCTGTCTGTTTTGACATAACTGACCTCACTCTTAGGCGCCTTATGTGGCCTGTTTTGCCTCACATTTTCTCCACCTCGTTATGTACGGATTGTTATTGCTGGGTTATGCCTGTCTCTTTGAAGCCGTATTTACTAATTTTACACGGCGAAAAAATCTTTACTATATCTAATTTTATATTTATTTTACCATTATATTATACGAATTATTCTCGAATTTTGGTTTTTGCTATCATATTTTTATGTGTAACCCTTTTCTGACCATTACCTAAAATGCGTTCTTCATTTTATAGTACTACCTTTAAGATAAAGAACTAAATTCCATTCAAATACATTTCAAAATAATTTTATTTGAACTTTATTCTTTGTATAACACCAACAATATTAGACAAATAACAAAAAATCATATTACTTTGTATATCCTACATAAACTCTCTTTATTTTTCTCCAGTTTCACATGCTTTCAAACTTGCACTTTCCTGGCTGCTCTAAAAATAAAGCCCAAACCCATATTTCTTTCAACTCCATTCAAACCGAATTGATTTACTCCAGCCTGTTGTAAACAAAGGTATAAAATGGCAGCCAACTTCTATGAATTGCTCTGTATCGAATTCCTTCCCAGGCATCTCGTGAAAATATCTGTGAAATGTAAAGTTCTGTACGAAATTCTCGACAAATCGCTTATTCAATCTATTGGCAGTTTTTGTTTTTTGTTTGCCCCACCCTCTCTCATTTCTCTGGTTTTTTGTGTTTGACTTGAAAATATTTTCGTTATTTGCAATGGCCAGTTCGCCCGAAGCGAAACTACAGACTGGTCAAAGCTTTTTGTTTGATTGTTTGTTTGTTTGTTCTATTGGCAATTGAGAATCCGTTGCTGCGCTGCAATGAGGAAAAATCAATTTTATTTGCTAGTTTGTTAGGCGAATATGTGCGAGAGTATTTGTACAATTCACGAAGCCCGTGGTGAATCGAATGCATAAGTATTCGTGTATCTGTGGGGTATAAACCTGCGGTACAACTCTAGTGTAAACATCTTTAGCGCACCGCAAATTAATGACCGTCTGAGTGGAGGGCAAATGGTTCTCTCATTATAATTAGACGACTGTCTGACTTTTGTACTCGGCCTGCTGAAACGTTTACTGGGCCGAGCCCCAGATTTGTGCCTTTGTTTTGCAAAATGTTTGCATTTTTTTTTTACTTCGCACGCCTCGCTAACGAGAGGAGCAATCAGCTGTGGCAGCTAGAAATGAGAAAAAACGCCGCGAAATGAAACGATAAAAAGTCAATTAGCCACACTAAAACTAGATACCCTGCTTTTGGTTTGTAGAAAAGCACGCTTTTTAATTTAACACCAATATTGGCTGAAAATTGAGTTAAAAATTCTCCTTCCTCTCGGATTTTATCATTTTACAGTCTGCACTGTATAAATATTGAATGTGAACTCGGCTGTAAATTCATATATTTATTTTTATATTCACCATCGATTTGCTTACTTCAATTGTAACCAATTTGTATGGTTACATTTTAGATAGTTTATTTTTCTTTGGGGAGGAACACTGGGTAAATATTGATTTTTTGATTGTGAACGCGTCAGGGGAACATGTCCATTAATTTTGTTTTTTCTGTATTTTAATGGATGACCTGCTGAATCTATCTTCCTACTTTCAGCTTGTCAATTAGAAAAATATAGTTGATAAATTAGCTATAATCCTTTCAAAGCGATGACGTTAAAATGCAATACTAAAGCTTAAATTTTATTGCTCTCAATTGTCGAGTTGCCAAATTTTCGGTTGTCTATTGCATTAATTCCATGACCTCATGTCGCGTTGAATTGAGCACATAATAAACTGGCACTTTTAATCAGCTTAACATTTAATCGATATTGTTATTCATGGCAAACCCCGGCTGGCAGAAGTGTGTGTATGCGGTCTGTGTCAGGGAAAAGTCCATTAAGAAAATCTACATTCATTTGGCGGCTGTCTAGCAATCTTTAGAAATATTTTCACATTTTATGTCAAACATTTTCGTGCTTCTCATTCTCTTGCGGCGTTTTCTATGCCTTTTTCCTTTGCTTTTTGCGGCAATTAATGACGTTTTTCACCGCACAGAAAATATAATTTTAGACGGGGGAAATTCGGTGCCAGTGAGAAATATCTTTTTGCTGATATTTTTACAGCCAACAACCGAGTGGCAGGGGGGCATTAAATAAATTTCCGTTTTGCCATAAACATATATCTTCCATTTGCAGTGCAGTTTGGAGCGTATGAAAATTTATTTTCGAAAAAATATTCTTAATTCAATTTTTTTCGGCCAGCTATTTATAGCCACGAAAATTCTTGGACATGAAATCATTTGACCTTGAGTTTGATTTCAGACCACAAATGCGCTGCATTATTAATCCAGTCTTTGTTTGTTATGGCCACACACAATAACGCCATGGGCAAAATCAATAAACAACACTCTCAAATCGGCGACAGCTGCAGCAATGAAATAAAATCGCATTGCACACACTTAATAATTGCCGCCTCTACAAAAATAGATGGAGCATTTGAAGGAATTCCGCCTCAGCAGGTGGCAAGCTTCTGCTTTTTTTGTATTTATTATTTTGCTATCTTATCTCTTTCACCCTGAGATACATTTTCATCGTCTTTTGTTTGTGTGCCGCCGCCTGTGTTTATGCGACATTTTTGCGCTGATTTTGATTAGGCGGCAGCCACGCCCACCCACACACACAGACAGACCGCTTATCACAGCTCAAATCGCTTAATTAAAAAGCACAAAATGAAAAAAATAAAGCAGGAAAAAATTAAAACCAGCGAGAGAGAGAGAGGTGTGCGCTTTTCAATAGAAAATTTTCCATGCTTTGGCATTGAATTTGCACTGGCACATATATTTTTTGTTTCACTAAGTAGCACATACGCAAATCTGAGCACTAGACCAGTGTGTATATTATATACCCGCCTCTATATATATATATAGAAATACCTCTGTAGGTGGTGACGCTATAGGCAGGGCGGCTATATTTCATTGGACCGAGCGGCGGCGTCTGTCGCAAAATTTGCATTCTTTCAGCCTTATGTTTCATTTCGCTGTTTTCTTGTTTAATTAGTCAAAGGCTGTCGCGTTCGCCGTGTGTCTTGGTCTTAATTATTTAATTAAATTGAGGAAACTGTTGTGACTGCTGCTGCTGTGTTGTCTCTTTACGATTTCGTCATATGTCTCTGTCGTTGCTCTTGACTGGGCTTTTGGGTGCCCCGTTTAATAACAATACCTGGAGCCAAAAGCCGAAACCAAAACAGAAAACCCCGCCTCGAACATATAACACTTGTCTTGTTGCTGATGCAATTAGTTGTGGGCTTGTGTCCACATTGTCAACTAATTTCGTGGCACTTTCTCTTTTTTTCCATCCACCTCGGCAATAAGTTGAATAAAATCTTACATAAAAACCAGAAGCACATGCAGCGCTAGAAGCTATGACAGATGTGGTAATCAAATTAAAAGATAAGAAAGCTTGGAAGCTAGAATGTCACACATTCTATCGAGTTTGAAGAATATGGGCGATAATTAGTTGGATTGCCTGGTTCTAAATAATTAATAATGGAAATTATTTCTTAAATTGAATAAATAAAATGTGTAGTCTGGCACTTTTTCTATATATTCCTTTTTGTTTACCTTGACTAATTAACCAACTCCAAGAACTTCTAGTTCCTCAAACTCGATAGCAAACCCCCCTTTAATGAGAATATTTGTATTTTGCTCTGTGATTTTTGGTTTACCAGGAAATATTCTTTTTTGACCCTGTTTCTCGCATTGAATTTCCTTACCAGAAACTCACTTTTCATGGACGTTAAGCGATTTTCACTTGGCCTAATTAAACATAAATACTAGAAAAGGCGACAGTGCATCCTTTTCGCATTAAAAGCAAAAGTCCTTGGCGGAATGCATTGCACAAACACGTGCTCACACCCACGCACTTGGTTAATAAATGCTCAATTGCGCAAAAGGAAAATGTTTTCCTTTTCCCACAACCAACGTTTGCTGACGCAGAGCACTCTACACTTGTTATACCAAAAATAGAAGTATAAAGTCGAGTCTATTTTTGTGACCCATAAAGTGCTGCTTTTCCCACCTTTCCCCACGCTTTCCACGTTTCTTTTTTCGTGGTCTTTGTCTTTGTGTCAATGTCGCATTGCGTGAGTTGGTTTCATTTGAACTTTGGCGAGGTGTTTTCACCGCGGAGGGGGTGGGGGTGGGATGGCGCCCCATTTCATTGGAATTCCGGTTGCGGGGGGGTTTGGGGGGCTTAGCCTAAGTGGGCTATCAATAAATTGAATCATACTGTCAATTGAAATTAATACACTGTACACTACAAGACCTTGAACGTGGCTTATGGCTTTCAAATAAGTGTATGAGTGTGTGAGTGTGTTTGCCATTTGGTTGATAAGAAAAGCTCTGTACTCATTCATGCTGATGCATTCTGATCTGTCGGATGCATTTTATTTCGCTGAGCTTTATTAGCTGACATTTGCACAAGTTAACCCTTTTTTTGGGCAAAGCTCTCATCTGTTATCTCTGAAACGCACTCTCCTCTATTTTTTGCAAACTCGACAAACATCAATCGATAGTTTGGCTTGCCATTGTTTGCCTGCCATTAAACTTGGCCAGCAACTTTTTCAATCGAGTTGCCAACTTTGTCTTCTGGCCGAGAGCGATGTTCCCCCCGCACCCCTCGAGCTATTTTCTAATTTAATTTATTACTGCCTCTGTTGTTCATCTTGCGCTTGTTAAGTGTCCTGAATGTTTAATGGCGTTTTCCATGTTATAACAAGTTGTGCTACGATTTACGCAGTTACCATTTTCCCAAAGTGACCCGATTCCCTTGGAAATTTCTTCTAATTTCGCTGGCTCTGGCCAAAAACTCGGTGTGTGAGTGCGGTATATATGGTGTGTATCCTGCGCAAAAGTCAACCAAAACAAATCAAAAATGCAGCCCAGAGAAATGTCGAGTGACGGGGGAGGCGGAGGCAGAGGTTTTTCTCCATTTCCAAAAAGAATGAACAACAGCAGCAGTCGTAGCAGAAAGTCTTTTTCCTTACACTCGACGCTGACCACCCACTCGTGACATTTACAATTGTGTTTGCTGCTTTTTGACAGTGCTTCACTCGGGAAAAATTCCATAAAAAAAAATAAAAATAATAAAATAAAAATATTTGAAATGATCTTTAAATTCGCACAATCAAATCAAATATAATTATTGGCTTTCTATTCACAATTCAATATTTAATATTCATTTCATCAAAACTACATATTTTGTTTCTATAGAAAAAACGTGCGGAAAAATATAATTCTTTAAAATCACACGAACACATGTGGAATTTATTAGTTCAATTTACCTTCAATTAGCGTAAATGGAAATACTGACTCATTACATTATTATTTTCTATTTTTGAAAACGGCTACAATTTTGAGATGTTTTGAGTGCCAATATGCTTAAATACTTTTAGCATGCGTCACTATATTCACGGAAAATATTACAAAAGTCATTGCCCTTCCTTAATATTCGCTTGATAAAAGTATGGAATATTTTTTTGTGAGGATAGGAAAATTATTGTTAGTTTAGCTCGATCGATAATACTTACTGTTTTTAAAAAGTTCATAGAGATTTTTGGAAACCATATAGAGTTTACAGTCTTAATTATCTGGGAGCTTGGGAGCTCTCAAATTAGAATTGTAAAATGTTTTTTTTTTTTAAATAAATCAAGTCGAGTTCAACGAACGAATTTCTCTCAGTGTGTGACTGGTTATGATGGTCGTCGCGGATGACTGGAGGGCACACGCTGAGCGGCCCAAGTGCTTACATTGTGCAAACTTTCGCTTCTTGTGCAGCTGATGATGCTGATGTTGATGTGATGCTGATGCTGCCGCTCTCTGTTGATGTTTTTGCCACGGCTGTTGATGTTGCTGATGGGCATGGCTGGGGCCTGAAATCTTATAAAACTTATTGTTCCATTTCCTTTCACTTTATGTAAATTAAACAGTGCATTATTCTTGCATATGAGACGCAGGGAAAAGTGGGTGGCAGAACACAACGGCGGTGGAGTGCGAGATACATGCAGATATTTGCATTTTGCACTTGGCACATGTGCCAAGTTCTCTTCTTTTCTTTTTATTTCTCCCCAGCTTGCTGTTTGCCTTCCGTTTAACGAGGCAAAGGGTCGGAAAAGCTGTTGCATATGTAAACTTAATGGCTCTGCGCTGATTTGATTGATTCCACGATATCAATACGGGGACAGTGTGTATCCATTGCGATAAGGTCAAGGTTTGACTGAATGACTGACTGAGTGACTGGTCCCTCCCTCAGTTCTTATTTTTGCTGAAAATGCGCAATGGAAATTTTCAGCAGTCAACGTTGGTTTATCTATTGTGGTGAAATATCCAGATTAATTTGTTTTTACATGAAAAAAAATGCATTTTAAATTAAATAAATTTTTTTGTGAAATATACAGACTATATTCACAGCTTTATAAGATTTTAACCTTATATTAGTTGTAAGCCATTTTTTCCTGTGCACTTAGGACCGCCCACAGCAACAGGCTTTCATCGATAATTACCATTAGCGTATAGAAATCAATTTCATGCTGGCAGCTTTGATGATTTCCCAAGTACGCAGACACGCAATGAAACGCAGTTTATAATTTTTGCCACTAAATTCCCTGTGCATGCCAGTAATTTGTAATTTGATGCATTCGGCGTTCGGTTTTCATCTCTCGCATTTTCACTGTCATGCCTTGATGGAGATTGCTGTAGACGACGACTGGAGAATGGAGAATTCTCACCGACCATGAACTCGTCTCTCGTGCGTTGCACAAAAGGATTTTGCCAAGTGCCCCATGTGTGTGTGAGGAGCATTTACTGCGTAGTTTTTCCACAGTTTTCCCCGCTTGAAAACCGTCTGCAGCCCCCAATTCCTTAGACACGTTTCAAGTACGTAGCGAAAACGAAAACAGTGCGCAATATTTTCACACTGGAGAGCAATGCGACGAGGGTGAAAGTGGCGAAGGGGGAAATTCTGCTTATCATCGTGTCACTTTGCATTACATAAAACCAGAAAAAAGTGTGAGAAAACCCTCTGAGAACCTGCGAATTTGTGCACTACATAAGCACCACAGAAAGGGGGAATTAAAATCCACCTTAAATCCTAAACAACTCGGTGTTTTTCAGCTGGCATCCCAGTGTCAACAGACGAGCCATATCAAAAATCAATACAAATATGCATTAAATATTTGTCAAGTACTCAATGCATTGGAATGGGGAAGTACGAGTAAGAAAGCTGAAACGGAAGGCAATCGAAATGAATGGGGTTTTCCCTAAATGGCTTATAGTTTTTATTATTTATGACCAACTAAACTAAATTTACAATTACAGTAAGGGTCGAATTGGGAGTAATGTGAAATTATCGCATTAAAATAACTTGTACCTAACTCAAACTAAAATAACAAGTCACTAATCTGTGATAATAATCAGAAATATTCTAAGCAAACAAAAAATAAGCAAAATAAATTATGGTTTATTATAGCTTAATTTCTTTATAATCGACTCTGTTAGTGGGACAGGCATGGTTTACAATAATAATAACTTAATCTCTGATAATGTGCCTTTGATTAAGATAGGAATACTAATGAGTAATTGTATACTCTGCTGAACGATTTGTGTTTGGTAATTCACAACAGTTTATAAAGCTTAAACTTGCAAACTAAGCAACTAATAAAGAATTTGAAATAACTTTGGTAACATCCAAAAGCTGTTCTCGCTCCCGACCATTTTATTTAGCTTATTGATTATAGCTGGGAAACCAATAGACATGCGTCAAATGCATACTATTGAAGGAGGAGGCAGGATGAGCTGTAGTACTCGAGCGTACATGTGGCGTAGAGCTGGCAATCATCGATGGTGGGGTGACATCCTTGAAAAATGACAGAAAAATATATAAAAGCGTGCTTTTTACTGAGATATGCTGTCGTTCAAAGAAAATTATTCATCAATATATATGTTACAGCATATGTATCTTAAAGGATAAAAGCAAAATAACTATACAGATCTTTAAGTTAATCGATTATGAAGCAAAAGCACCGATATCAAGCTCCAATCGATAATATCGATATTGCTGTCGAAGCAATGCCATCCCTAATTTAGGAGGCCCAGGGTGGGAAAATGATTTCCCACCAATGAGTGGGCGAAGGCTGTCGACTGCCGTCTGTCGACTGGCGCTTAGTCATTAGATGACCAAAACGATGACTGTGTTTTAGTGGTTGGGCGGCGAAAATCTCATAAATGCCAGCAGAAAACAACAGGCAAACAAAGCAAAAGCAAAACAAAACAGCAGAGGAGAACAGAAGCAGAAGCTGAACTAGAAGCAAAAGCAAAGTGAATAGCGGTGGCCACAAAGCGGACTTGTCTCATTATTTTGTGAGCTGTGAGCCGCCCTCCCTGGCTACTTGTTATTGTTTTCCACGATGATATGCTGGGGAATTTCGCTACCACTGCTGAGTAAATAATGTCATAAGGTCACACGCACAACAGCACACATTAAAGGGGGAATACTGTGGGCCTAATGGTCAACCTTTGTTGTTTTTGGTCATTTGTCTTGGGACTTTTGGGCTGGGCGATGGGCGCTGCGATGGGATGGGCTGGCCAGAGAGCCCCGTTGATGGTTTTATATAAAATAGCATAATAAATGGCCAGCCCAGTCTTCTAGATTCGCTATCGTCGCTCTGCTGCCTGCCGCCGCCGGCCTGCCACCATATTAAATGTCACGTCGGGGTTGACATTGTGTTTGCTCTCGCAGGTCCCGCCCCACAGCGAAGGTGATTGAAACAAATTAAAGCGAAAAAACAATGCAGAAATTCAATTATTAACAGGGCGACGCGTTGAAATGCGCTGACCACCGTCACTCAACGTGGGGAAAATAAGTAGAAAAGGGCCTCCGTCAAAGGCAGCTGTGCAAACTTTTCACTCTCCACTCGCACCCACTCTCGCTACGTTGCTCTTTTTACCTTTCAGTGAGTTCCGGCTGGCCAACAACTCACACTCAATCACACACATGCGTATTCTGGTTTGTCAGGCACTGCAAAAAATTTAACAAAAATATTTAAAAAACTGAGATAATACTTGAATTTTTGTCTAAAAATGTCATCAAACCCATATATCTCTATCAATATGTATATTAATTTTAGCTTTTGGGAATGTAAATAAAAATATTAGTTACTTCATCATCAAAGGACAAGTAAATATATTTTTAAATCCTAACATTTTAATATGAATCTTTTAATAATAACTTCAAAAGTTATTAATAATTTCCATTTTATATCCTATTTTAAAGAGTGGATAAGTTATCCCATTTATTTAGAATTTTTTAAATTATTTATTTTGATTACCCTACTTATACTAACGTTTTTCTCTCTGTGCAGAGACACCCACGCGTCTCGATTTCCATTTCCACCGGCGGACAGGCAGCTGGCCCAAGCCGAGTTGATCGCATTTACCTGTTTGTCACTCATACGCCTTGTGGTCCCCGTCAGTAGTTGCTTTATTTTCTGGCTCTTTTATTTCTCTGCTCTCTTTGCATGTGGGTGTTCCTGGCGGTGAGCGAGTGTGTGCGAATGCGAGTGCGACATGTTTAACATGTTTTCGCTTGGAAATCGACGGTGGGCAGTCGGTTTGACTTGCATTTGTGCAAATTTGTGTGCTTAACTGGAAACACTGAACAAGTTCCACAATGTCGTCCTCCAAGTGAAAACTGTGCAGCAGCCACACACACTACACACACTCACATGTGGCACCATTTTCCTGCCTCAACCAACCATCCAGCCATTTCCCTCAAATTGAAGTTCAACCTGGGCCCAGGTCCAATAGTTGATTTCTCCCCCAACGAAGCAAACCATGCAAATGAATGAGTTTTTCCTGCCAGCTTGTGCGACGCGTCCTTCATTTGGCTTCATTTCCGTTCAAGATGACAGCGGCATCTAGTTTCCGGTCAATGGCTTTTCCGGGCTCGTTTTGATTTAATTTAGACGCCATGCTAAATTAAATTTACCAGTCAGTTGCAGTTGCGAATGGAGAAACAACTGAACTGAACCCAAGTTGGCCACATTCTGGGCTTTGCGGCTGTGAGCGTCCAGCCTGGGAAATGCTTTGCGGGTTTTTCGGTTTTCGTGGTCTGCCAGCGAAAGTTCAGCTGGTGGAAAACGAATTCAGGACTCAGCAATTGCCATACGTCAATCAATCAATCAATCAGGAGACGGATTGCAGTTGTAAATGTTGCCCACTGGGAAGTTTCCTTTGTTGTCCACTGAGTTTTCCAGAGAAAGTAAAGGAATTGGTTCAATAAAAATAAAATATCAATAAATAAATACAGTTTCCTACAAGAAAATGTGATTTTTGCTTTAAATACCCCTTGAATTTAAATGCTCACCTTGGTTTTTAGTGCTGCCACAGTCCCTATATATGTATGTTATCAGCTATCTGTTATCTGGTAACAAAGAAATCACAGGCGAAGCCTTTATCTCCAGGCGCACACACAAACGCACCTGCAAAGCCAACGATTAGATACACCTGAATGTTTCATTTTTTATCACACTCTTGCGCCTTTTTTCGTGCCTTTCACTGCGATGTCAATTTTTGAGTAATTTACACCGATAAGAACTATCTAACTGACAAAACCCCACGCTTTTCTACCTCTGATTGCAGTGCATGTGATGCCAAATATCCATAGAACCCAATAAAAGGAAATCAGCACACGCGAATTACTATGTGAATGCAGCAATCAGCAGTTAGCCAGCAGCAGCAGCTCTTTCTCAGTTAACCAAATTGATGTGCCATTCGGGAGCAGCAGCGCAGAGACGACAGGATCGGAGCAACGTAGAAGCTAAGCGAGAGTATTAACCAGAGTAAGGCGCATCGCAAATGCAACAATCCCTCCAGTAAACAATATACAAAAATCAACAACACAAGAAGCAAAGTACAGCAAACAAAAGGAAACAGCAGGTGAGTTGTTGTGATAAATGTGCTGCCCGATGATGAAGTCACCGTGAGCTAATTGATTGCCCCACTTTATTCCAGTGTACATACAACTGTAACGAATTTAAGCAACAAGCAAGCGAGCGAGCGATTCAAGAGGAGTATAACCAAATTAACGCCCCCCCGAGTGCCCGTCTGATAGATGTCAAGATAAGTCGTTACCGCTTTAATACCGCCATCAACATTACCCAGCAACAGAAGCTGATCCAGCAACTCCAGCAGCAGCAGCAGCAGCAGGCGATAGCTTTCAAGGGGAAGAAAGGCAAGCAGAGATTGCAGCAGCAGCAGTTGCAGCAGCCGTTGCAGTTGCAGTTGCATATTGGTCAGGAAACGCAGGGAGTAGGAGCAGGAGCAGTAGAGCTGTTGGGCTTACCCAAAGGTAGCGATAACAATTGCAAGACGCCAAACTCAACCGCAAAAGTCGCCAACATAACACATAAAATTTTCGGTTGGCTACGCAAATCACGCAACAAACGGCCAGTCGAGATCCTCAACAGCGATTTCGGCGAAGACGGCGGCGAGGGCGTTGGCGAGGGCAAAGGCCAAGGCGCAGGCGAGGGAGGAGGAGCAGCTGCCAGTGCAGCTGGCGGTGCAGCCGATCAATTTTCAGTGGCAAGCGTTAAAAACAAAGCCGGCAAGCTGAATACCACACAGACAGCCACGGAGACCGCCATCGATTCAAACGAACCCAAATCTGAAAAGATGTCATCGGGCACGTTTGTGGATCGAATCGACCCGTTCGCCAAACGTTCGCTCAAGAAGAAGGGTAAAAAGAGTCAAGGTTCCTCGCGCTACAGAAATTCTCAGGATGTTGAGCTGCAGCAATTGCCGCCGTTAAAAGGTAGATATTAATTGGATCTATAGTTTTGTGTATCAAAAACTTATCAAAATCCTTCATACAACAGCCGATTGCTCCAGCCTAGAACAGGAGGAGCTGTTCATACGGAAGCTGCGCCAGTGTTGCGTGTCCTTTGACTTTATGGATCCCGTTACGGATTTGAAGGGCAAGGAAATCAAACGGGCCGCGCTCAATGACCTATCCACCTATATAACACATGGGCGCGGTGTGCTTACGGAACCGGTTTACCCGGAAATAATTCGCATGGTAAATATTGGGACTACCGCAAGGCCATTTCTGTTATTATTAAACCAAAACGATACCGCGATACGGTGTCATAAACTACTTAATATGGATTGGTCGTTAATATCGATGTGTATTTTCTTTGACCAGATTTCTTGCAACCTATTTCGCACGTTGCCGCCCAGTGAGAATCCCGATTTCGATCCCGAGGAGGATGATCCGACACTGGAGGCGTCCTGGCCACACCTGCAGCTGGTGTACGAGGTGTTCTTGCGGTTCCTGGAGTCTCAGGACTTCCAGGCGACCATCGGCAAGCGTGTGATCGATCAAAAGTTCGTTTTGCAGGTGAGTGTTACATTAAGCACCTTGAAATATAAACTTTACTAATTGGTTTATTTAACTAGCTGTTGGAGCTTTTCGACTCGGAGGATCCCAGGGAGCGGGACTTTCTGAAGACGGTGTTGCATCGCATATACGGAAAATTTTTGGGACTGCGGGCTTTTATACGAAAACAAATCAACAACATATTCTTGCGATTCATTTACGAGACGGAGCACTTCAATGGAGTCGGCGAGCTTTTGGAAATCCTTGGCAGGTAAGCCTTAAACTTGCATAACTAGGTTATTTTACAAATATTAATCGATTCGTTGTTTATTCAATCAGTATCATCAACGGATTCGCCTTGCCTCTGAAGGCCGAACACAAGCAGTTTCTGGTTAAGGTCCTATTGCCGCTGCACAAAGTCAAATGCCTGTCGCTCTACCACGCTCAACTGGCGTATTGCATTGTACAATTCCTAGAGAAGGATCCATTCCTTACCGAACCGGTGGTGCGTGGCCTGTTAAAGTTCTGGCCCAAGACGTGTTCCCAGAAGGAGGTCATGTTCCTGGGCGAGATCGAGGAGATTCTCGACGTGATCGATCCGCCGCAGTTTGTCAAGATCCAGGAGCCGTTGTTCCGCCAGATTGCAAAATGCGTGTCAAGTCCACATTTTCAGGTGAGTCGCACGATGTTTAAATACAGAAAGAACGTAAAATAATGTGCATTATCTGCTTCCTTTAGGTTGCTGAGCGAGCTCTTTATTTGTGGAACAATGAGTACGCCATGTCGCTGATCGAGGAGAACAATGCGGTCATCATGCCCATCATGTTCCCGGCCCTTTATCGCATCAGCAAGGAGCACTGGAATCAAACCATCGTGGCGCTCGTCTACAACGTGTTGAAGACGTTCATGGAGATGAACTCGAAGCTGTTCGATGAGCTGACCTCCAGCTACAAAGCGGAGCGGCAAAAGTGAGTGTGAATACTGCGCAAATAAGTGATAAATGATAAACAATCTCTTCTTTTCAGGGAAAAGAAACGTGAACGGGACCGCGAGGAGCTATGGAAGAAGCTGCACGAACTCGAATCCAATCGTTCTAGTGGGCGCACCGCCGGCGGCAGCGCTACGACATCGAACAGCGCAGCTTCCGCGGCGTCAACGTCCCTGCAGCCACCCAGCACCGCTGGCCTGAACTCTCATCAGCAGCAGTCGAATAGCAGCAGCAGCGGCAGCCTGTCCAGCGGCGGAGCCGGCGGCGACAATAATCCTGCGACCACAAATGCGAAAATCAAACAGGATAAGGCGGACAACTAAGCAACGCAAGGCGCGCCCGAAACTAACAATAACAAACAAAAAAACCAACATCAGTAAGAGCGTAAGCGTAACGCGTTATCCGATATCCGTAAACGGCAGAGACAGCAACCACACATCTAAAGGAGAAATAAATAGTTATACTAAACCACACATATGCTAAACTTTAAAACCAGAAAATATAAAACTAAAATGTATACTCGATTGACAAGACACCAACCAAGCTGACCCACAGGACGCTTGGGCGGCTGTTGAAGGAGGTAGAACCGAAATCTGGAGCGGGAGCTGAATCAGATCCCGGGGCGTGTGTGTGTGCGCGGTAATTAGGAAGCTTGAGTGCGGCATAAAAAGAAAAATCTTTATAAATAATGTATCTTACAACTACAGCAACACACACACACACACGTGCGCGACACGTATAAATATATATTACAAAAAAAGAAGAAAAATAATTATTAATTACGTTTAAGCGAGAAACAAGTTGAATAAAGAGAAATCATGTTAGTAAGTGAAATGCAGAAGAGCGATAACTATAACGGATTGACGATTGTTGAAGCGCATTGAATATTATTAACTAAACATATTGCTAACTAGCATAGATCAGCCATCCTATCCCCACCCACGAACACGACAAGAACAACAACAACAACACCCTAATCACCTAAATGTTCACTTGCAAGATATTTGCGTTCATTTGAAATGTGTAAAATAGTTGAAACTGCGCTGCATCCTCAGATTTTGATTTTTCTTTCTCAATTGCTCCATAGAACGGCGTGTCTTAGTCCAGATTTCCCACTGAATTGTATATAAAATATCCGAGAGAACTGTGCTCCCCTCTAAACCCAGAATGAAACTTTGTTACTTAGCTTTAAGTGTTGCACACTCCGTCAAGACTTCTCGAAAACAGAAATTCCAACAATTCCCGCTAAATGCCTGCGCAGTTGCGATGCCGAATCAGCATTCGAGCGTAGACAAGAAAAGATAACAGAAGCAAAGCCAAGTTTTAGTACATTGTTGAAGTTGCTGCTAAACGGGCCAAGATAGACAGGGAGCCGGCATAAATCTATAAATAATTAAGAATACTACAATTAACTACCATAACGTACGATAAACGCTGATCTATATAAATGTATGTAAAGTGTGCGGAAAATACACAAAGATATATCTCCAAGCTGAGGAATAGGCGCATGCGCGGTAATCGAGATGTAAACGGCAAACAAAATGAATACAAATATTGAGCATTGTAAAAAGGTTAAGCTAGAGAAACCAACAACCAAGCAAACGATAGTTTATAGAACAAGGTTATGGAAGAAAATTCAGCTTGGCATTAGTCTCTACCCCCCATATGATAATTGGCATCTTGCGAAACATTTCCACAGTCCACTCCAGGCTCGATGCATCTACACACACTATGATATCCTTTGCATAAACGTATATCTCGGCGGAAGGCGGTCCAGCGTCGAATGCGACATAGTTTTGCAAATTCCTTTCGGACTCTTCTCGATTTAATTAATTTATTTTCAATCCTCACGGAAATGCGCACAATTGTCATTCGATTTGCTAAACAATACTTTCAATTGTAAATAATGTAGCTAAGTTAAAGGTGGCGAACACTTTTGGACCGCTTTCCCAGCATTCTCACTCACAGTCACACTCACACTTAGCCGCACTCATAGTAAGGAAATATATAAAATTTATATATGAAATATACTATGCATATGTATGTTTGTTCATTCAACTCTCACGCCCATTACAAAGTATAGAAGCATGCATTATAGGAGAAAAACAAAAAAAAAGAAACTAGGAGGCGGCGATAGGGAAGCAAATAGGACGAGATGAAAATATCCACTAATGAATGTCTCTCATTAAGCGAAACCGCAAAAGTTCATATAATATTAAAGATAATTGTGTCTGTGAATCGTGAGTTATTATACACATATATGTATACATATATTGCAAAACAAAACTGGAAAATGAGAAAAAAAAAACTATACAAAAAAATCTAAAGGAAACGTAAAAGTTAGCGTTATTATTAAATATGTTTGTAAAACGTCAAAAAATATGCAACAATACAGAAGCGAGCGGAACGCGTATAAAGTGCATCAACTAAAGAGTCATCGGCTGGAGCAGAGAGTATATTTCGAAAACAAAAATTGAACCTATGGCCTAAATACTAAGCAACGTGTGTAAGAAAGTTTTGCATCTTTATATTAGCGTGTAATTAAACAAAACAAATAGCTAAACAAAGCCCAAGCCTAAACAGCAACTACAACTAGAGCTACTACAAAGAACCCACGAGTATCATCCTCCCCCCTCCCCACTTCATTGAGAAGCAATAGCGATCAGATCGGATCAGATAACCCCGAGCGTTAGGTCTTACTGCCTTTAAAGATCCCAAGAAGAACACCAAAAATAAAGAAGAACAGGACTGTAGAATGTTGAAAGCGAAAGGCAGAAGTTCTTGACCCGTTTGTTATGCCAATCCCGTAACACCAAAACTCTATTCCTAACTAGCAGATCCATCATAGCACACGAATAGGACCCATCTCTAGTTAACGTTGATGTTCGCATAGGATGCCAATCAGTGACAGCAAAAAAAGAAACAGAAAACAGAAAACATATTCAAATAATGCAAATGTAAAAACGAAACAAGAAATCAAGTAAACAGCAAGAATAAAATAAATGAAAATGTTGAAAAGGAATGCCTAATAAACGATAAATATACATATATAAGTCAAGTGGTTTAATGATTATTGTCTCTTCATTTTTGTTTGTTTTGTGATCAACACTTCTGTTGCACTCTGAGTTAACCTGTTTAGTCCGCTTTCAACTTATATGGTAACTTTAACTATAGTTTCTATTATTGTATTTATATGTATAAACAAATCGAGCATGTTAAATCGTAACTGCGACAGCTGCTTAGAGCCAGTTGAGCAAAGAAGTATAAGCAAAAGCAAAACTCGTTAAGTACTTTTAGAGACAAAAACCCTGTACTAAGAAGTGTACTAAAAATAAAGTCGCATTAACAACGTTGCATCAAGAAAAAACAAATGAAAATGCCGAAAAAAAATGAACAACGGAGAAAGCTAACAAATACCAACAACAACAATAAGAGCAGAAAATAGTTAAAGCGCTTAAACAATATAAATACTATGGATACTAACAATGAAATGAGAACGGAGCCGATGGAAGAGGATAAATATATATGTGAATTATGTATTTTCTTATGTTCTAGACTTGTAAAAAACACCTATCGTATATGACACATGCTATTATTACGTATAACTTTGAGTTCTTGTTCTATAGGACGACGGTGTGCGAGGATTTCGATTGTTTTCTTGGGTTAAAGGCACACTGCACCACACTCACCCACACACACCCAGACTCACTCATACACACTCACTCAAACACACACACACACGACTAAACAAAATCTTATGCTGAGAGTAAATATAAAGAGTAAATTATAATTACACAAACATAAATGGGAATAAATATATATAGGTATATATATATACATGCATATATATAAAAGAAAATATATATAAAAGAGCATCGGAAAACAAAGGTTTAGTTGATTGCTTTCGAAATCCAGGCAGAAAGTGTGCGAAAAAAAACATAACTAATGGCGAGAGGCAGCAGAAAAAATTGAAATTGCAAGGCGCAGACAAAAAGAAATATTTAGCTGCAAGCAGAATTAACCAAAAATGATTAAAACCCAAGTAAAACATGAAAAACACAAAAACTGAATGAATGAGTACGAGCAAAACGGAGAGAAAAGAAGCAAAGAGATCAATCAACAATAAAAAATTAATAAATACAAAATAAAACCAAAAACTTGTTTGATTTTTAACCTTAAGATGATATCGCGAAAAGGTTGACGCAAGCTTGGGAGCTTCGTTTCGGGACTTTTTTGGATTTTTATCACGAAAAAGATAAACCTCTGAGAACCCTATTCAAATTTTTGGTTTTGAGAATTTAAAAATTTCCAAAAATGAGGTGGTTATTGAAATGTTATAAATATTTATAAAATTAAACCAAGAAGTATATATTTATTTGAAAGTGAACTTTTTATTGAAGTTTCTCAAGAAAGGTTTCAGAAAAGAACGTGAAGCTGATTAAACTCTTTTAAAAAAGACTCTTTTTGAAAACCAAACCATCTGATTTTTGCATATTTTAGCAATCAGCTTCTGTTAGGCAGAAAAAGCTAGTGAATTCATAGAGCTTTGCGTTTGCTTTTCGATGCAGTTGGTTCGCTGCCGTCGTCAGGTGCAGTTGTTTTCAGCTCGCGAGAAAAATCAATATTTGAAAATTCCACCCACTCGCTGAATTTTCTCTCCCGTGATCCTCCTCCATGAAGTGGGAGAACTATTGCGACTTTGTGGCCGGATGCTTTGGCGGTGAGTGGAAAGCTCCAGCTTGGCGGCATCATCGAGCATCCCCATAGTGGGCAAAACTCTGGGCATGACGCAATGCAGAGCCAGATGATTAGGCCACTTGTTGAGAGAGGCACAGCCGCAGCCCCTGCGGAAAACGGGCGCCATGGCCAAGTTCACGTGCATCGCCCCTGATCCATCGAATTCTTGGCAAGCGGCTGGCGGCGGTTCAACATGTGTTTAACTTTGTGGCAACAATTTTTAATTAATTTATGCTTTGCATATTTATTGCTTTATTCAGGTGCCTGCGGGGTGCTGGTGGCGCACCCACTAGACACCATCAAAGTATGGCAGCAGGCCTCAAATTCATCCGTCGTGACAGCCATTCACCAGATCTACAGCCGCAACAGTGGGGTAAGTGGGAAAGAAGGGTTACGTCGAGTTGGGGTTTTTGGAAAAAATTGGTACCCTAATATTATAATTTTTAAGAACACATTTGTATGGAAATTGTTAAGGTTCTAGTCTTATCTAGTCGGTGCGCATTACCGCATACCAAAATATACTTAGGGTTTCCGAAGTGGCTTTAAAGTTTATCACTCATACGCACTGTTGCATTTAAGCAAAAAGTTTTTTAGGTGACGTAGTTTTTAAGCATACATATGCCCTTCATTTTATAAAGCAATAAATCCACCGCAATGCATTATTTGACAAGGTTACAAATGGATAAACAAAATACTAACTGTCATACATGTCGTATGAGTGATTTTTTAGGAAACTTCAAGATTATATAAGAATAATTGTTTTTAAGTAATTATTTTTAATAATTTTAACAGATTTTAAAATGATTGTAATTTGTTAGAATGATTTACATTCTATTGAAGTAGATTTTTATTGGAAACTGTGTGTTAACACTGACTCTAACTTGACGTAATCCCTTAAGTTGGGCGGCTGGGAGGTAATAGGTGTAATCTTTAAAGGTCAACGGCTTCTACAGGGGCATGTTCTTCCCGTTCATCTCGACGGGAGCGATCAACTCGCTGCTCTTCGGCATCTACGGCAACCACCTGCGGCAACTGCGGAAGGTGTGCCACAGTGATTACCAGCGGGAGCAACTGGAGTACCACAACATGTTCCTGGCGGGATCGGTGGCGGGATTCGTTCAATCCTTCATCGCCTGCCCCATGGAACTGATCAAAGTGCGTCTGCAGACAGCGACCTGTAGGTTTGGCATTAGTTTTTAATCCTGACATGAACGCTTATATTAGAAAATCCACAGATTACAATGACTACCTCTATGGCCAGCGGCGAACGGCCTTTGGCACTTTCAAAAGGATACTCAAGACTGACGGGATCTCGGGACTTTACCGCGGCCTATTGCCCATGATGTGCCGGTGAGTTTGGATAATGTAGAAAAGTCGCAAAACTTGCAACTCAATACAATGTTTTAAAGCTAGAGCAAAAGTGTAAAATCCATTTTGTTTAGTTTATTAATACCTACCGAAACGTAGAAGACATTTTTTAAATCGTATTACTCAGTAAAACGTTATAAGCAAATAATGAAATGTCCAGTAGATGGCGCTACTTTCAAGCAACTGCTTGGTTTGCCCTGCTTGAGACTGCTTGCTTTAGCTGAGTAACGGGAATTTGAAAGTATTGTTTTTAGCTTATTTTAAAACCTTATTTTTCTTTACAGCGACGTCCTTCCCTATGGGATCTACATGCTGGCCTATCGCCAGGGCGTCGATTACATGGACAGTAGGGATTTTGTGCGCCGACGACGCACTCAGTCGGACGGATCCAGTGTTAACCTGCTGGTGACCACCTTGGCTGGAGCCTGGGCCGGTGTCATATCGTGGGTGTGTGTCATTCCGTTCGACGTGGTCAAGACGCTGATGCAGGCGGACGAGAACCACAAGTACCGGGGAATCTTCCACTGCGTGAGGGTTCAGTACCGGGCCTACGGTTGGAGGAGCATCTTCCGGGGCAGCTGGATGCTGGTGGCACGAGCGGTCCCCTTCAACGCGGCCACCTTCCTGGGCTACGAGTACGCCCTGGAGTGGTGCCAGCGGTGGAACGGTACTTACGTATGACCCAGGAAGTCTGGTGGTGATTAAGAGCTTTAACTAGTTTGTATGCTGTGTACTTTGATAGCTCCTTAAACGAGTGTGATTGAAACTTAATAAACTACTTACGCTTTTCTATATTGTACATTAATAATTATTTAGTGTTATTGTAATTGTAGCGTCATCTTTTCAATGGGTGTATTTTTAGACCATTGCAGGTAGTATACACTGATAAAAAATGGAATAGTAAATTTAAATATCCGCCTATCGAATCAAAAATCTCATACGTCGTATTTAAATTTAATACAAAAAACATATTATTAAAATACTTAGTTCAAATCCAAGAAGGGCAGATTAAATTTAAAATAGAGTATATTTATATAGAAAAATTTTTTATTTATTAAAACAAAACCGTACCCAAATGATATAGTTAAATGTTTTGTATATTTAGATGGAAAACTTTTGCAATTTATCCAAAATATGAACACCTTTAATTTGAATATAAGACATATTTCTATTTCTATAACAATTTGAAACACAATAATTTATTAAAAACGTTATATAATTAATTTAAAAAAAAGAAAAACAAAGGTTGTGTCTTGACCGGGATTTGAACCTCATATCCCCGAGCACAAAATAGTTTCAGAGCAAGCACACTTGGCCCCTGAGCCATGCCCATATATTTTCCTTCCGTTACAAAATGCTTACAAGAGCATTCAAACCAATATATTTTTCTACTTAAAGGTAAATATTTTCAAAATTAAATTTAATATTGAAAAAAGTTAATATGCACATATTTAAATTTAATAATAACCGCAATGGATGAAAATCAAAGCGAAAAATATTTGGATTGAATATGAAATCTTTGGATTTACTACGTTTTTTTATCAGTGTACATTAATTCTGATCACGCATGCTCGTAAGGTGTATTCCAGTACTCCAAAGCAATGACGTGATACCGGCACCCGAAAGTTGATCGCTCTCAGGCTGAGACTGGCTTTATAAAGCAGTCACGACGCGTCGTCACTGACCCATCCCTACCCATCCGTTTTTATAAATGCCGACATCTGGTTCATAGGAAGACAGTTATTAATTTGGCCCACAGCTCGACGGTACTCTTTTTCGGCGCGAAGTAGTACTCGTATACTTGATCTCTCGGGCATATCCTTTTGTCTTTCTGGCCACCGGATCCGTTCCTGGAAAATTGTAGTATTAAACGCGTTTTTCGTCTTAAAAGTAATTTTAAAAAAAGTGAAAACGAAACAAGAAAGGAAGCTAGCTTCGGCAAACCATTGGACATCATTCTTATTAAATTGAAAACAAATACCCGTTACTAAGCTAAAGCAGGCAGTCTCAAGCAGAGCAAAGCAAGCAGTCGTCTTAAAGTGGCGCCATATACAGGACATTTCATTATTTGCTTATAACTTTTTACTGAGTGATCCTACGTCTCGGTAGGTATTAATAAACCAAACAAAATGGTGTTTACACTTTTGCTCTAACTTTAAAACTGTGGATTAAAGGATTTTAATAAGCAATTTTGGTCGTAGCCTAAAAGTGACAACATAATTTGCACTTAGCTGTCATCACCCATTTATTTCTTTCATGACCGAATTCATCGTAAATCAAAAATACGTTTATATTGATATATTGCTTGTTGCCAATCAGTTTTCCATTTTACTAAGCAACAAAATTGACAATTTATGGATAATTTCAAAATTCTGGATTTCTTTAAAGGTTTATTCCAATCCCTGACTGCTGAAATGACTTTAGGACTCTTGGTTCCCACTTTGCTCGTGATTCAGGCATTTCATCTGACACATTCTTCGAAAGTATATGGTAAAAAAAAAGATTACATTTATATTACTTTATTTTTGCTAAGCTATTCAATAGATTTACACACATATTTAAAACATTTCAATTTTAATATTACTTGAGAAATATTTGGAATATTATTTTCCCGAAACTTTAGAAATTGATCCGAACTGACCGATAAATTCTTAAGATATCGGATTGATACAATTGACTGATTAACTAATAAGTTTATTAACAACAAATGATTCATGAAATCGTATTGCAAGGCCCTCTTTTGTACGTGTTACCAATCCCAATCTAAGCCTGGCAGCCAGAAATCAAAGTCCATTGATTTTTTGGGCCGCTTCACTGGAATTGCGGAATTAACCAATAAGTTTATTAACGAAAAATGATTCATTGTATGCAGTACATAACCTGTGTATTATTATTTTAAATCTCCATCAGTGTTCAACGATTGTGAGCCCAATGAAAACTGCGTAAGTCTATCCACGTGTCCCCACATGCAAAAGTTGGTCATGGACGAGGAAATGGCACACAAACAGTGCGGAATCGATAGCGGGGCTGATTCATTAGACCAGAGGCTCTACGTTTGCTGCCCGAAACCTGGTAATGTCCTGGCAATTCCTGTAGTACAAGTATGGCTAACTCCAATCTCCATTAGTTTTAAAAGAGTGTCAGCCCGATGAAAAGTGCGTGAGACTATCCATGTGCCCCCACATGCGTGAGTTTGCCCTGGACGAGCAGATGTCACACATACAGTGCGGATTCGATAATGGAGCCCCTTCCTTAGACCAGCAGCTCCACGTTTGCTGCCCGGAGCCCGGTAATGTCCTGCCAAATGCTACTATCTGTGGACAAAAACCGCCCAGTTTTCGAATTTTTGGTGGACAAGATGCTAAGCCCAACGAGTTCCCATGGATGGTCAGGCTACTAGACAAAGGTGGCAAAACAAGATGCGGTGGTTCCCTGATCAACAATCGCTATGTACTAACTGCAGCACATTGTGTGCATAAATGGAAGAGAAGATCCGTTCGACTGGGCGAGCACAACATATACTCCAATACTTCTCCGCACTTGGAAATAGATGTGGAGGTTGTCATCCACAACGATTACGAACATAGTACTCTAGCAAATGACATCGCCCTGCTGCGACTTAAGCGGCCAGTACGGTGAGTTGGTAACTCTGAAATATATATTATTTTTTTACCCACCCACGTTTATTTTCCATCAGCTATAGCAAGGAAATCAGCCCGATTTGTGTCCTGGGCAGTCACATCTTCTCAAACGACTGGAAAACTAGCTCCAAATTCGAAATAGCCGGCTGGGGCTATACTGAAAATAACACTCCCAGTGAAGTCTTGCAAACAACCTATATCGAGGAAAGGAATGTGTCCATGTGCTCGTACCGCCCTCACTACCAACCCTTTGAGACCAAAATATGTGCGGGCGGTCGGAAGGGAAGGGACACCTGTCGTGGCGACTCCGGTGGACCACTGATGGGCACTAAAACCAATGGGTACCAAGAATTCGTATATCTAGCTGGCATCACCTCCTATGGTCCTTGGCAATGCGGAAAGTCAGCTGTGTATACAAAAACTGAATCCTATATCTATTGGATTCTGTACTCTTTAAGGGCTTGAGTTTCACGATTTCACGAAATAGAATTTGTAAATTAATTGATTAAACTTATACTGTCCATAATAACCAACTTTGCCAATAATAAAGATACGAATGAAAGCAATGTAAACATGTGTACATATTTCTAATTATATAATAACTACACACAAAAAAAAGCATGTTCCCGTAACTTCGATATGGCCAATGTAAATGGCATGTAATTCATACCCACATCGTTTTTACATAAAATACTCATTAAATTTACATTATTAAGGTCATTTTGCCGAATTTTCTCTCTCGGCGACTCTCTCACTTCGAAAAAGAGACCAAAATGACGTGAGTTAAAACGAGAAAGACAGATTCGAAATTCGAACTGACGTACTTCGAACATGATGTTTACATTTCGACCATATCAATTTTACACGGGTCCATATCAAGTTAAAATTGATCTTAAAAAAATGTAAAATTGACCTACGTTTCGTATCGAATTTTTTTTGTGTGTACTAAAGCCAGTAAACACTAAAATAAACCCTATCATTGAAGAACTGGCTAACGGCGAATTGGTAAGTTGGTGCGAAGTTAGTGAGTCATATTAAAAAACTCCCTCTTATTTTACTTTATATCTCTCAAGGGGATCCCTCTTTTATCAACGTCACAATTATCAAAAAGACATTTTCACTTATAATTCTTAAGGAATATTCAAAAATTCATAACATTGCAACCAAAAATGGGGAGGTCCCCTTTAACTCTAGGTTTTAAGATTTGTCTGGCAAACAAACGAGTAAGCCTGAAACTGGTTTCACTGGCTACTGAATAATTGAATTGACGTTCATTCAAGAAATCGACTCCCGTCATTAGTGATAAGATCTTAAGCATCATTAGGAAGATAACTTTAACTTGGCTTCATAGGAAAATATTATTGGGTAACATATATAAGTAAAGACTATAAATGCCCTTTCTTTGAACTTTACATTTCTCAATTAGCCTTCAATCTTTGTTTTTTTGCGAGTAGACTTTAATCAGAAACTGAAGAGCAAAGTGTCTCAGGAAACAGGTTACCTTTAGAGTAGCAAAGCGAGGAAAGCAATAATCTACAAACCTTTGAATAAATTAAGCGTATCAAAACTCCCCGATGATTCAGCTTATAAACGATCATAAAAATCGCATATCTTATTGGCGCCAAGACTGTATTGAATAATATCTTAGTTGATAACCTAAGTTGAGAGAAAAGGAGTTTTTTTTTATTAGTTTTAGAGTGATGTTAGCAATAGAACGGTACTTATGTATGACCCTCGAAGTCTGGTGGTGATTAAGAGCTTTAACTAGTTTGTATGCTGAGTACTTTGATATCTCCTTGAACGAGTGGGATGGAAACTTAATATATTTCTTTGTAATTGTAGTGTCATCTTTTTAAGAAGTGTATTTTTGGAGCATTGCATATAGTACTTTTTATGATTTTGATCAGGTATCTAAGGTGTATCCGATTCAATTGAAGAAGAAAAAAGGTGGAAGTGGAAGCCAAAGCAAAAGAAACAGTAACAGCCAAAAATTTATCACCCGGCCCCCAACCGGTTAGCAAAAAATGCACGCTCTCCCAATTCCGATTTAAAGCCGGCATCTAGAGCATTAGGAGACAGTTATTGATTAGATGCGTAGCTCGACGGTACACTTGATATCTCGGCCGCAGTATTGATAACATCCTGTCTTTCTGATACACGAATCGGTTCCTGGCACTAATTTATTTAGAAAAACTATTAATACCAAATAAAGTGAGTGATCTCGAAAAAAAACAACATCCAATATAATAGTACAAACTTTAAGTTTATGTGAATATCAATTTACCGTGTTAATATCATATAATCTGTGTTATCTGTGACTTTCACAGTGATCACAGCAAACCCTAATCGAAAAGGTATTCGCTCCAGTCAATTAAGATAATATCGGTCGTGAAAGTGACAAGATAATTCGCACTTAGCTGTCAGCACCCATTTGATTATATTTCTGATAGCCCAATTAGTCATAAATCAATCAGTTCCTATAGGCAAATTTTAAAATTCTTGATGCGTTCAGTGTTTGTTGCCAACCAGATTTTTATTTTGATTTATACACAATTATTTCACAGTTAAATCTTAAGCGCTGCGTACCAAAATGACTCTTGGACTGAAGGTTTGCACTCTGCTCGCGATTCAGCCGTTTCTTCTGACACAATCGACCGCATCTGGTAAATATTTTATAAATTACTTTAATTTTGGTACTCCATATAATTCATCCAATGTCATACATATATATACATCGAATATGAGGGATTAAACCTTCCTCGCACATACGTGTTCTTAATTTCAAACTAATTCTAAGTCTGTGAACTAGAAATCGGAGTCCATCATACCCAATAAGTTTTATATAGACTAGTGATCTCATGATAATGGAGTACAAGGCTTCCTTTAAACGCGCTATTAATCCAAGTCTCCATCAGTGTTCAACAATTGTCAGGCCGACGAAAAGTGCGTAAGAGTGACCTTGTGCCCGCAAATGCGTGACTTGGTCATGGACGAGCAAATGGCACACATTCAGTGCGGGGTGGATAGTGGAGCCTATTCCTTAGACGAGATGTTCTACGTTTGCTGTCCGGCGCCCGGTAATGTCCTTCCAAGTGAGGAGATCTGTGGACAAAAGCCGCCCGCGATGCGAATCTACGGAGGAACAGAGGCTAGAATCAACGAGTTCCCATGGATGGCCATGCTACTAGACAAAGCCGGCATATCAAAATGCAGGGGTTCCCTGATCAACAATCGATATGTCCTGACAGCAGGACATTGTGTGTTCAGGTGGGAGGTCAGTTCGGTTCGTCTGGGCGAGCACGACATAAACTCCAATCCCGACTATATCGAGCTGCCAAATGGGAGGTTGATATCGGTTCCTCCGCACTTGGAAATAGAAGTGGAGGAGATTGTCATGCATAGATATTACCAGCATTATAATTTAGCTAACGACATCGCCCTGCTGCGACTTAAGCGGCCAGTACGGTGAGTTGGAAAATCCAAAATATATTATTTTTTACTCACCCACGTTTATTTCCCATCAGCTATACCTTGCAAATCGCACCGATTTGCGTTCTGGGCAGTCATATTTCTTCCAAAAACTGGGATACCTACACCGAATTCGAAATCGCCGGCTGGGGTCTTACTGAAGATAAAACGCACAGTAACGTCTTGTTGAAAGCCATCATCAAGGAAACGAAGTATGCGACCGAGTGCTCAAGCCGCCATCAACAACAACCGTTTCAGGAAACCAAAATCTGTGCTGGTGGTCAGAAGGGAAGGGACACTTGTAGTGGCGATTCAGGTGGACCACTGATGGGCACTAAAACCCATGAGCACCAAGAATTCGTATATCTAGCTGGAATCACTTCCTATAGTCTTCAAGAATGCGGAAAGGCAGCTGCCTATACAAGAACCGATGCCTTTACCTATTGGATCCTATACTATTTAAGGGCTTGATTTGTTAGTGAATGTGATATCATTATCATATGATATCATTTTACATAAATCGCTCTTACGGCGTTTTCCATTTTTCAATAGTTAAACTTGTGTGTTTTTAACTTTGCAAAGAATAAAGAGCCGAAAAGGAAGCAACACTTCTATATGTCTTTGGTTTTCATAATATTTATGTATGCAGATTGCATTCGAAATCGATCAAAGTACTTCCGAAAAATTTCAATGGAAAGAAATGACAAAGCAGATATATTTGGCCAGAGTTCCAAAGATATGTGTCCCACACCCCGTCTTCAAAGTTATGATCATTTTATACATTTTACTCTAACCGAGTTATATTATTGTTACCATATGTGGATAAATTAAACCCAAAGCGCCTTGAAGCGCTATTGCTGGCTGAGACTTCAATTTGGCGTGTGCCTGAGTTTCTTATATACATACGTTAATTTATAGGCGCGCCACCGAACGGAAGTGGCGACCGCAAGTTTTTCGCATCCCATTTGTTCCCATCGTATTTCTAGGCTGATCAGTGGGTCAAACCTGTTTCAATAAGTTAAGAGGTTTTGTATTTGTTGTTAGGATTAAAGTTTATTTATTCGATCCGCTGTCTAGCGTGGGTTGAGTAGACTTGCGTGGCGATGACCTTCGCTTATGATATGCAAAAATCGACTAATGAGTATACAGCATTGATCTACGTCCGAGAACCAAGTACAGGAATATTCTTATTGCTAAAGCTCGCCCTATTACTGCACAAGAACTGTTTTCTTGATTACATTAACTTGTAGTTGCGTGATTGTGTTAACTCCTCCCTTTCTAAGACGAAGGCTGTCCTCAGACTTTTAAAATAGGCAATGTCGACTTCATCGGGGATCCATTTGAAACTGCGCATCTGGTCATGTATTTTGTTTGTTACTCTGCCAATAAATCTCTTTTTTAACTGTTCTGAATTTCGAATTAAATTTTAGAAAAATCGGACGACTATATCATATAGCTCCCATAGGAACGATCGGAAAACTAAAGGGAAATTAATAGGAATAAAATTATAGCTTTGTTAATTTTGATTGTATTCTCTTCTACTTTGGAGTATAAGATTATTTTATTATTTTAGAATTTCGAATTAAGTTTAACATAAATTGGATGACTATATTATATAGCTGTCATAGGAAGAATCGATCAATTAATGTCAAAATAATCCGTAAACTGCTATAATTTGGTTTGTTGCAAATCTAAATGTAACATTTTTGTAATTTCATATAGAATTGAAACGATCTGCATCGGCTGGCCGAAGTTAGCTTCTGTCCTCGTTAAGATTTGTTTGTAAACAAACGTGAGTAAGTCAAATTCAGTTTTCACTGGCAATTGAATTCCGACCGAAGCTTCCGTCCTCGTTAAGATTTGTTTGTAAACAAACGTGAGTAAGCCAAGTTCGGTCAAAAAATCGCCTCCCGTCATTAGTGATAAGATCTTAGGCAATAAATTGGCTTCATTGGAAAATATTAATGGGTAACATATGTAGGTAAAGACTATAAATGCCCTTTCTTTGAATTTTACACTTTCGAATTAGCCTTAAATCTTTGTTTTTTTTTTTTGCGAGTAGACTTTAATCAGAAACTGAAGAGCAAAGTGTCTCAGGAAACAGGTTCTTTTTAGAGTAGGAAAGCGAAGAAAGCCATAATATATAAACATTTAAATAAATTTAGCGAATCGAAACTCCCAAATGACGAAGCTTATTACCGATCATAAATATCGCATATCTCATTGGCGCCAAGAGTGTATTGGAGACATTCGTTTTTAAGTCTAAATAATATCTTAGTCAATAAACTAATATCTTAGTTAATTAGTGTATTTTATTTGTTTGCTTTCATGTACAGTGAAAAGTACGCAGTGTCAGCGGTGAAATGGTACTTGGGTGTGACCCAGCATTAAGAGCTAATTTGTATGCGGTACACCCAAAAAAATTGAGAACGAAAAAAAGCAAAGATCGATCGATCTTGATATTAGTATTTGTATTCTCACTTTTTTCTTCTTGATATCAAGATGATTCGATGTTGATTCTAGTATTCCCAATCAAAATCAATCTCGGTTTCGATGTTGACATGAGATGACATCGATGTTGATTTAAGCATTTTTAGTATGAGTCGATCTTGGCTAGCTTTTGAGATCGAAATTCTCAAATACGCATCGATGAGAACGGTTTTTTTTTCTCGGTGTACCGATTGAAAAGAAAAAAAAGGCGTGAAGAATCCGAAGCAGCCAAAAATTTATTAAACTGGTTAGCAAGAAATGCACGCTCTCCCAATCCGATATAAAAGCCGGCTACTAGAGCTTTAAGGGTCAGTTATTGATTAGATCTGCACCTCGACGGTACTCATTTTCTGCCGCGGAATAGTCCTCGTACACTTGATCTCTTGCCCGCAGTATTGACAACATCCTGTCTTTCTGATACACGAATCGGTTCCTGCCACTAATTTAATTAGAAAAATTAATGATATCAAATAAAGTGAGTGAACTCGAAAAAAAACAGTAAATATAAATTTCCAGTTTCCGAAAGTACAAACTTTAAGTTTATGTGAATATCAATTTACCGTGTTAATACCATATAATCTGTGTTATCTGTGACTTTCATAGTGATCACAGCAGACCCTAATCGTAAAGGTATTCGCACCAGTCAATTAAGATAACATCGATTAGTCATAAATCAATCAGTTCGTATAGGCATATTTTAAAATTCTTGAAGTGTTCCGTGTTTGTTGCCAACCAGATTTTTATTTTGATTCATACACAATTATTTCACAGTTAAATCTTAAGCGCTGCGTACCAAAATGAATCTTGGACTTAAGGTTTGCACTCTGCTCGTGATTCAGCCGTTTCTTCTGACACAATCGACCGCATCTGGTAAATATTTTATAAATTACTCTATTTTTGGTACTCCGTCTAAAACATCCAATGTCATACACATACATATACACACAAAAAAAACATGTTCCCGTAAATTCGATATGGCCAATGTAAGTGGCATGTAATTCATACCCACATCGTTTTTACATGAAATACTCATCAAATTTACATTAATTTTCTTTCTCGGAGACTCTCACACTTCGAAAAAGAGAGCAATACGCCATATGGAGAGCAAAATGACGTGAGTTGAAAGGAGAAAGACAGATTCGAAATTCGAACTGGCGTACTTCGAACATGATGTTTACATTTCGACCATATCAATTTTACACGGGTCCATATCAAGTTAAAGTTGATCTTAAAAAATGTAAAATTGACCTACGTTTCGTATAGAATTTTTTTTGTGTGTATACATTTTTATATCGAATATCAGGGGTTCAATAATAAGTATATTACCCAAAAATGATCTTATAAAATAGAATTGCAAGACCTTCTCTGGTACGCGTTCCTTATGTTCTGTGAACTAGAAATCGGAGTCCATCATACCCAATAAGTTTTATATAGACTAGTGATCTCTTGATAATGGAGTACAAGGTCTTACTTTAAACGTGCTATTAATCCAAGTCTCCATCAGTGTTTAAAAATTGTCAGGCCGATGAAAAGTGCGTAAGACTGACCTTGTGCCCGCAAATGCGTGACTTTGTCATGGACGAGCAAATGGCTCACATTCAGTGTGGGATGGATAGTGGAGCCTATTCCTTAGACGAGAGGTTCTACGTTTGCTGCCCGGCGCCCGGTAATGTCCTTCCAAGTGAGGAGATCTGTGGACAAAAGCCGCCCGCGATGCGAATCTACGGAGGAACAGAGGCTAGAATCAACGAGTTCCCATGGATGGCCATGCTACTAGACAAAGCCGGCATATCAAAATGCGGGGGTTCCCTGATCAACAATCGATATGTCCTGACAGCAGGACATTGTGTGTTCAGGTGGAAGGTCAGTTCCGTTCGTCTGGGCGAGCACGACATAAACTCCAATCCCGACTATATCGAGCTGCCAAATGGGAGGTTGATATCCGTTCCTCCGCACTTGGAAATAGAAGTGGAGGAGATTGTCATGCATAGATATTACCAGAATTATAATTTAGCTAACGACATCGCCCTGCTGCGACTTAAGCGGCCAGTACGGTGAGTTGGAAAATCCAAAATATATTATTTTTTACTCACCCACGTTTATTTCCCATCAGCTATACCTTGCAAATCGCACCGATTTGCGTTCTGGGCAGTCATATTTCTTCCAAAAACTGGGATACCTACACCGAATTCGAAATCGCCGGCTGGGGTCTTACTGAAGATAAAACGCACAGTAACGTCTTGTTGAAAGCCATCATCAAGGAAACGAAGTATGCGACCGAGTGCTCAAGCCGCCATCAACAACAACCGTTTCAGGAAACCAAAATCTGTGCTGGTGGTCAGAAGGGAAGGGACACCTGTAGTGGCGATTCAGGTGGACCACTGATGGGCACTAAAACCCATGAGCACCAAGAATTCGTATATCTAGCTGGAATCACTTCCTATAGTCTTCAAGAATGCGGAAAGGCAGCTGCCTATACAAGAGCAGAAGCCTATATCTATTGGATCCTATACTATTTAAGGGCTTGATTTGTTAGTGAATTTGATATCATTATCATATGATATCATTTTACATAAATCGCTCTTACGGCGTTTTCCATTTTTCAATAGTTAAACTTGTGTGTTTTTAACTTTGCAAAGAATAAAGAGCCGGAAAGGAAGCAACACTTCTATATGTTTATGGTTTTCATAATATTTATGTATGCAGATCACATTAGAAATCGATCAAAGTACTTCCGATTTCAATGGAATTGAATAAAGAAATGACAAATCAGTTATATTTGGGACGCCGACAAGACATGTTTCGCACACCCCGTCTTCAAAATTACGATAATTTTATACATTTTACATTAACCGAATTATATTATTTTTACCATATATGGATAAATTTAACCCGAAGCGCTTTAAAACTGGATTCGCCGGCGCTACTGTTGTGGTGATATTTAAATTTGGCGTGTGCTATGAAACATTTGTTAAAGTGCGTGCACAGAATTCAAATTTTGAGTGTTTATATATGCTAAGTTATAGGCTCCTCACCAACGGAAGCGGCGACCGCAAGACAATTAATTTGTTATAGATACATCTCATCGCATTTGCCCACAACATTGCTTCATGGGTTTCCCGCCGAATTCGGCTGATCAGCAGATACTTCGATGGGTCAAACCTGCTGCTATACACATACTTTCTGCATCATCGTCCGATCAGTCCACCAATACACCAATACTCCGACTGAGTCACTGGCGTGCGACAGTCTGGCGAAAGTCTATCCAAAAATAAAGTTCAACAAAACTTATACCGAAATTGACCTTTATAAATTTTTATCTAAAAATGCTAAGAACCTGGTCAAAGTAAATTTCACTTACACGAGGATTTGGTGAAAAAGGAATAGAAATTACAGACAATCCAATTCTTAATTCGTAAAAAAAAAGTCAAGTGCAGTTATTTATATTTTGATCGCAAAATTTCAAATATTTTCAGAATTTTTTAACTATTCTAAAGTTTCAAATATTTTCAGGAATTTTTTTAACGAAGTTATAAGTGTAATAAGGACTTTGTCTATAACGACAAATTGAGGTCCATATTATGAAACAGGGCAGGATTCGAAAGGAAAACATAATCCTTTGAGTGTAAAAGTAGTTTTCTTTATATTAAAACTTGAAACTAATAATGCAAAGTCAGGATTATAAAATTTACCCATAAATAATAGTAATTATAAAGGATGTTTAATACAGCTCCTTTTCCAAAATAACTTCGAACTAAGCCAGATCTCGCAATGTTCTTCTTCTTCCTCATTTTTAAACTTCAATTTGAATTTCAGTTTTCATCAAGGTTTAACTTTTGGAGAATTGTTGGAGAGTTTGGAGAATTTTTTTCTTTTTCAGCCCAAAAGTATGTTTTTTTTCGGAGCAACATTTGATCTAAGTCACTACGGTTTGAGGCGTCGCTATGTTTCTATCAAAGACTTCTACCATTCATATACGAAGAGAGGCCCAAAAAAATACCGGATTTTTTAGGGGGAAATATCGGCGGTTCGAGATTTTTTAGTGGGAAAGCAAAATTTTCACCTGGCAACCCTGTTCCGCGGTCTCTCTGCTCTCTCAGACCTTACGTTTTTATTGCACTTCACGTTTTTACTTACGTTATTATTGCACTTTACGTTTCTTTGAATTTCCTCTCTTTTGTATCTTACGTTTTTATTTCACTTTACGTCTTGTCTAGCGCCCTCTATCGAATGCGAAAATACCACAAATCTGTCGATTCCATGTCGATAAAAACAAAGTCTGGTCACACAAGAAGAAGAGAGACGATGAACAACAACACAACATCGCGTCGCGTTCGTTAAGGAAATAAAAAATAAAAGATAAACCAAATCGAAGCAGAAAAGTGTACATACATGCTGTGTTTTTAATTTCCACTGCCTTTAATGATCCGTGCCCAAGTGAATACCTGAATACACACACACATACATATGGCCAAGTGCAAAATCAAAGCGAAAAGACGCAGCGAGTTGCGATGAGCAGCTCCGAAAAATGGCAGCAGCGTTGTGCAAGTGAATTAATGTCGAATTGCGCACAATTATTGTTATTTTTATTGGTGGTAGTATGTGCAGTTGCTTGTGGCGGCGCGAAAAGTTCGCAGAGTTCGCTGATTTTGCGGACAGGAGGTGGCAATCGCTCGGAATAACGGTGTACAAGAAGACGAAGAGGAAAACAAACTGAAAAGCAGAGCAAACAAAAAAAAATAGAAGGAAAAAAACGCAACAGAGTGAAGTGGAAGTGTTTTCCAGTGCTGCCCCCCAATTCTTCCATTCGCCCCCCTTTCTCGCCCGCCCCCTGTAAATCACCCCCAAAAAATCAAATTACGTGGCAAGTGGTCAGGCGAGAACAACAACAAACAAACAAACAAGAAAACCTGCTGCTGCAGCAAGTTTTTTTTGGTTCCAATCTTTTGCTTTTGGTTTACTGTACGTGCTAAGAACGCCCCCCACTCCGCACAAACACCCAGCCAACCACAACCACCCACCACCCAAATAAAGGAGTACAAGAATCCATCGAAATGTCGTCACTCAAGGTCGCCGTGAGGGTTCGCCCCTTTAACTCCCGGTAAGTCCAGATATTCTAAAACTATTTCTAGTCACAGTCGCGGTCAACATAATAGCACCATTAGAAAGCAGCAAACCATAGATTTACATAAAAGAAA
Source organism: Drosophila mimetica (assembly GCA_037075245.1). Classification (NCBI taxonomy): domain Eukaryota; kingdom Metazoa; phylum Arthropoda; class Insecta; order Diptera; family Drosophilidae; genus Drosophila; species Drosophila mimetica. The sequence continues at coordinate 4,192,957 of JBAMCH010000023.1, read as the reverse complement.
GGTCTTAAATAAAGGGTATATGATCTAGAATTATGAATTCTATTTATATAAAACTACATCTTACTCCATTTGTTTGGTTTGGAAAATGCTTAAAAGATTATAAAAGAAATTATTAGGACACTTTTTATTAACCTTTCCTAGAAAACAACTTATTTTTCGCCCTTTTTATACAAAATATACAATAAAGTATGTATAAATCAGCGTTTTCGGTTAAAAGTTTGTTCATACTGAATATATTAGCCAGTACATGCTAAATCCCCCTACAAACCAAATATAATAAGCAAATGAACTGATTATATGTAAACACACCTTATAACAGGGACCAAATACCTAGGTAGAGCTATTACTATGACCTCGTTTGTGAGTAAGAGAATGTTTGCCAGACACCCGTGATAAGGCGTATAAAGTTTAAAACGCCCCTCAATGAGCATTGGGAAATTTTTTGCGCATTTAACTAGCCCCAAAAGAATGGAAACGAATCTCTGGAGGTTCCACCATTTCGGTTAACAAATTTCGGTACAAAGAAAAGCCCTCGAAATGAAAACATAAAAAGTACCAAGTCTAGTCGAATGTGCCTACTTAAAACCACATTAAACCTATATTGTTTTTACCAACCTCGTCTGCGATCGTTAACCATTCTTGTTGTTGCTTAGTTTTAATTTTTGTTTGTGTCTTTATCTTGGCTATCTGGCGAAGCGGTCATTGCTTTTGGCACAGTTACTTGCGCAGAAAGCCGAATCGAAACAAAAGCAGGCGAAAGAAGCACAAACGCACAGAGAAGCTAACAGAACCGCCAGCCAGACAAAGAAAGATACATCCCATCCCGTAATGATGTCATTCATCTCGGGGTTCGATATAAAAATCACATGAACCTATACAAAGCGCTGGGTTTACGGCTTGCCGTGTGTTAATTGTGCATGAAATAAAACAACATCATCAGCGGGCAAATGCTGTAATTATAGTAGCAAAAAACTAGAGCTAAACTCCCTGCCGAGTTGTGACATCATCGTTTTGGCTTAAACTTATGCAAAGTAGCTACTTATAAAGACAGGGGAGACTCGATACTGTAAACCCATTAGTTCCAAGCTCTAAAAATAGTTTTTATTTAATTATTGGTTATATCAAAGTGATTTATTACATTTATTTCTGACCTTAAAAGGTCCATATATATTTTTTTTAACATCTAAGAACAGTACATTTTTTTCTTTTAATGCCAAACTCTATTTTCTTCTATTTTTGATTGATTTGTTGAATAATTAATTAAGGTTTCATAATTTGATTTAATATTCTAACTTCTAAACTCATCTAAAAACAACATAGTATTTTTCCTTGTATGCAATATTTCCTTATATTTTTGTGTGATTTGTTGATTAATTAATCATGGTTTCATAATTTTATTCAAATTCCCAAAAGTCTTCTTTGCCCAGAGCTTTCACTGTAAGCATTTTTGCCCAGTTTGTGTGGCCTCCGGACGGAAATTTTTAGCACATATTTCCACGGCTCCTCAGTGGACATGCAAGACTGACTGCCCGTAGTAGCCTCCATGCGAAAACAAAAGCAGAAATCTACTATAATTACGTATAAGTATGTTTATATGCACTGCACCCAAAAAAACGAGAAAAATTTTGATTTTTGGCACGAAACTGGCCGAACAAGTTCCCCATATCTCTTGTGAGTCAGCCAGGCAAACTTTGCTGGTGTCCCGCATAAATGTTTAATTGAGGAATGAATCAACGCTAAAAAGAATTTCCCGCTGCAGGGAGTGAGGTTGGTTAAATGGGGCGATAGCACTGCAAACATAGCCGCTCTTTTTTTCCGTAATCTCCATCTGGATGTCTGCTCTTCAGCTCTCTCAACGGGCCAAAGATTAAAGCCACTCAAACGCAATGAGCACTGAGCCGACTTGAGTGCAGCATAGCAAAGTGGAGCGGCGTAAAATCATGGACAAGAGGGGAATGACCTAAAATTGTCGCTCGAAATGGGACATGACTGCTGTCATGAAATAAATATAGTTTGGAGTCGCAAAAAAAATACCCTTAAGTTGGTAAAAAAAAGCTTTTTCTATCTGGAAATTTCATTCATAATCCAAAAAGCCCCAAATATAAAAGTTACCTTATAAAGTTGCACTTGAAAACAAAATTATGGAAAACTCATTATTAAAGGTCTTAGTATGATAGATCCGAATTTCATTTTCGAGAGGTTTTTGATCCTAACTTACTACATACAATCTCCAAATACTGTTTTAGAAACTAATTGTTCTCCACAATCTCACGAAATTCTCATAACAGGTTTATTACCGTGCTAAATACAGCCAGTGAATAAAATTCTAATAACAATCATGTGATCTTTTTCTGTATATATCTCTGCCTAGAAGTTATGACCCGCATAATTGAGTTTATAGGGATTTAGTATAATACTGTAGATCTTTTTCCCTGAATTGGTTGCTATCATCTATCTTCTATTTATTTAGCTGCGCTTTCGTGTGTGTGTTTTTCCCCCAGTTGGAGTCTATTTCCGCGTGTGGGTGCCCCCATGAACTGCAGTCAACCGGTTCGGTTCCATCTCTAAACGAATGTTCTTTGCCCAGACGCGAGTTTTTCCATCTCTTTTATTTGCGCCGCTTTTCCTTTTGATGTTGCAATCAAGTCTTTCGTTTTATTATTCCCTCCAAACCGGATTTTCTTTTTTTAATTCGTAGCTAGCTGAACGCCGTCGTCGTCTGATCACAGGGCAAACATGTCAATTGGATTGCATGGGGCAGTCTATTTCTCGTCTATTTCCATTCGTTCTCCCCGTGTAAACGCCCCCTGACTTTTCGCCATTTGTTCGGGTCATGCAAAAATCGTTAATAGGAATATTTATGAGCAAGCTGTGCGGGGTCTATTTATATTCCAACACGAAAGCCCCAGAAGGGCGGGACGGGACGGGACTACGGAGGTGTTTGGGAGGAAAACCAAATAGCATTTATTATATAAAACTTTAACAATAGGCCTCCACGACGTCTGTCAGCCAGGGGCCCCATTATTTGCGACAAGCTCTGACAACTTTCATGGACAAGTAATAAATAAAAATGTCATTTGCACTTCCCTTTGCAGTGAGATCGACATGGACGCCCAGCTCATCATGGAGATGGAGAACAAGAAGACGCGTCTTCTGAAGCCCCGTCTGCAGTCCATTCGCGATGCCGGCCGGGACAATCATCATGACTTCACATTCGACTATTCCTACTGGTCATTCGATGCGGAGGATCCACACTTTGCCACCCAGGAGCAGGTGTACAGCGATCTGGGCAACGACGTCGTCGATTGCGCCTACGAAGGTGAGCCAAGGTCCACAGGGTCACACCATTCGATTACACAATGGTGACGCATTAACCCCCAGCTAATTGAGCGAGTGTTGGTCTATGGGCTTTCGCTTTGGGGTCGTCACCCACATGGGAAATGCACAGAAAAAGTCTGGGAAATAAGTCTTAAATCGTTTGAAAATCTATTATTTGTATTTTCTATAATACATTAATACAATTTTCTGAAGAATTCGCGTTTAAAACATCTAATAACATTTGATTTCTAAAAAATCCTAAAGAATTCGCGTTTGAAAAAGGGAGAAACCTTAGCAAACTAATAGAAAATTGAAAGCTTTTTGGGTTGTTAAATCTTTATTTTAGTACAAGTCATCAATTCCTTAGCAAACTAATAGAAAATTGAAAGCTTTTTGGGTTGTTAAATCTTTATTTTAGTACAAGTCATCAATTCTAATATATTAGTTTTAGGGAAATACATATTAAATCCATTTTTAGTCACACATTTTTCCTGTGTACTTTTTCCATTAGCCCCACACCGAGAGAGCGTGTTTCCTTCATTCTGTTTTCTTGCACTCACGGTTTTGTTTACATTTTCCCTGTGCGTCTGCTTATTGGCTTTGATATTGGGTTTTCCCTCTCGCTGCCCAAATTTTCTGCTTTGTAAACAACATTGCGGCTCTAAAAATAAAAACAGCACGTATACTAAAAAAGCCCACACAACTTGCCTCAGCTTGAAACGCTCTGCTGGCGACTAATTATAAATGAATTTAAGTTTGTATGCAAGTAGGTGCAGTTAGCAATAATCATGCGAATTTCCTGCTACCGGATGGTTGACCGTCGATCCAGAGATTTCCAGAATCGGGAGAAATTTTGTTTTGTTTAATATATTCATTATCTGTTCAACTGTTTTACTGCTTGTTTTTAATTGAACAACAGAAAGATAATAAAAATAGTTATTGCGCAATTAGTAGGCCATAAATATCAATATTAAAGTCAAGTCAGTTGTTGGTTACGATTTTATTTGGAAGATTATAGTTTAATAGCCTGTTTTCAGCATTGTAAAATACAATTTTAAAATCCTTAATCCAATTTAATTAGTCTAGGGTATGTAGCCTTTCGTCTAGCTTTAAAGTAGGCTTGTTTTGATTGCAAAAGCTAGCCAAGAAAGTAAGTCAAACAAAACTTTCGCCCACAACTCAAGATGCCAAGCGAAATGGAACAGCTGTTTTCTGCCTCGCGTTGTTTTGGCACGCTTTCAATATCAAATTACGACAAGCCAAGATTGGCAAAGTGGCAGCGGGAATGCGAGTACGAATGTGATTGTGAATGCGAATGACAAACAGCTAACATGCATTCGCTATGCAGATAAACCAAGACACTGCAAAACGAGCCATAAACAATGAGTGCAGTGGCGTCCAACTGGCTGGCTGACTATATGAATTAAAACTATTTGGAAAAGTGCACAGAAGAAAATTTTATAAAATTTCAAAACAATAAATAGATACCTTCCTTGTTGCTAGATTGATTAAAATAAAAGTTATTGTTCTTATAGCTTTAATACAATGTAAAATGTTTATTATTTGAAATAAAATATTTTTTATTAAATATTAAAAGATATATATTCAAGAATTTCAAAAACAAACCTTAATGTTTGGATATTTTGTAAGCTAACCAATAGATAATCTGAATAAATTCGAGCTCTGAGTATAAAAAATTCACAAGTAAATAACTTGAGTACTCAGATTTCGCTCTCTGTGGCTTACTAAACGTCGTACAAATTTTCCTAAGCTTTGAGCATTGCCGGTAATTGTAGTAGTTGCACCACCTGTGCGGTCTCCGATGACGTCGAATGCCTAAACAAATCTTATCTCACACCTGTCGACCATCGAGATTGTCCAACGAGCTGCTGAAACGCTTGAGCCGCCCATCCTCCAATCTCCGCTTGGTGTAATTCGAGCTGAAGGCACTGGATCCGATGGCTTTAATTGCTGCTGGCTAGGCGGCAGCGATGCTGTCGCAATTAGATGGCGCTAGTCAAAGTTTTAGATAGGTCATCTCTTGAGTCATCACTTTTATTGAATACAGTGGCCGCCGCATGTTTCTTTTCTGACTGGCAAAAAGTCGCTTATCGATTTCCCGTCTTTGGCGGGCTAAGTGTCAGTGCAAATATTTGGAATCTCAGGCAGTAAATGCCACTTGAAGCCGATAACAGTTTGCGTGCAGTCATAAAATGTATCAATGAATGGAAAATATCAATATTTAACAAAGTAAAGATTATAGTTTTGAATTTAATAGATAAAAAACATGATTTTGTTTGTCTACGCTCCATCTTTTAATGAATAAATTTTATAAATTTGTCTTTCATTGATTTAAATTTAAAAAAAAATTAAGTATAAATACACTTGACTATCAGAATCCATTTAACATATTAGCACTTTATTTTGTGTTTTAGTCATACAACATCTAACATATTTATTTAACCCCATATAAGGTGGCCAATTTTTATTAATTTTTATAACCACTTTAAATGTTATGATGTGTCACCGGTGACGGTGCATTCTCATTACTCAGTCACGAAGTGCTTGCCTCACTTTTGGGAGGCTCAGCAATTGCAGCACCCTTCGTGACTGGCAATTACCTTTGAGTAGCATGATGCGCTTGAGTGGCAACCACCCAACATTCACTTAGCTTTTGTTCTTAAATCATTTATGAAAAAAAAACTTAATAGTCATCATATTGCATTAAATTTTAAAGTTAATTTAATAATTAAATTGTTTATTTTAGGATACAATGCATGCGTTTTTGCCTACGGGCAGACGGGCTCCGGAAAGACCTTCACCATGATGGGCACGCCAAACAATCCTGGTCTGATACCGCGCATCTGCGAGGAACTCTTTGCTCGCATGCGTGTGGGCCAGGAATCGGGCACTGGCTATAGGACACATGCCAGCTATCTGGAGATCTACAACGAGAGGGTCAAGGATCTCCTGGCGGCACAGAGCACTGGACATGGTCTAAGGGTTCGGGAGCATCGAAGCCTGGGTCCTTACGTTGAGAACCTATCCCAGCATGCTGTCTCCGATTTCGATGAGATTCAGGTGAGTTTCTGGAATTTCGGGCATCTGAGAATAGAGTACTAATTTATATTAATGACTCACAGGAATGCATCGCCCGGGGAAATGCGCAACGCACCACGGCCAGCACCAACATGAACGATACGAGCAGCCGCAGTCACGCCATCTTCACGATCACATTTGTGCAGGCGGTTTTCATGAATGACATGCCAAGCGAGACAGTCTCGAAGATCCATTTGGTCGATTTGGCAGGCAGGTGCGTAAGCGTAAACGTAAGCGGAGCATGAAGCGCTGCTCTAGAAAGTAAAATCACACTAGGGAAAATATATCTCTTAATTTATAGGAGGTAAACCAATTTTAGACATTTTTCCTCCTGAGTTTTCCCCTATAATCTTAATTGTTTCGGAGGTTTTTTGTTATTCTTGTGACAAAGTCTTAAATAAGGTATATCCTGGTTAAAAGGCTTTATAGAATAGAGAACTACAATTTTGTAATCATTCGATTTTAATTTTTTCTTACTTTTTATTTAAATCTAAATATTGGTCATACATTTTTTGAATTAAATAAAGTTTATTAGTTACTGAAACGTTTATTTCCTCACATTTAGAAAGCACTTTAATATAGTTTTACTACATTTTTTAAAAGTAACACTCCGATATACTTTATTCATCCCCCCACCTTATTTCTTTCAGTGAGCGTGCCAATGCAACGGGGGCAACAGGTCAGCGCTTGAAGGAGGGCGCCCACATCAACAAATCGCTGGTGACTCTGGGTAGCGTGATCTCGGCTTTGGCGGAACAGACGGGTGGCGGCCACAACAGCAGTAGCTCCGCACTGGCCACCACCCCGAATGGGGCCAGCAAGCGTGTGCTCTACATTCCGTACCGCGACTCCATCCTCACGTGGCTGCTCAAGGACAGTTTGGGCGGCAACAGCAAGACCATCATGATTGCAGCCCTTTCGCCGGCAGATTGCAACTACAGTGAGACCCTCAGCACGCTGCGGTACGCCAATCGGGCGAAGAACATCATCAACAAGCCGACGGTGAACGAGGATACGAATGTCAAGCTGATCCGTGAGCTCAGGGAGGAAATCAACAAGCTCAAGTCCATGTTGTCGGGGGATATTGTAAGTAGCCATCAAAAGAGATAACTTCAACTTGAGGACTACAATTTGGAAACATTTTCTTTTAGCACTCGCTGCAGCCGTCGCTCAAGGTTCTGGCCGATCTCCAGAAGAAGGAGGCTCAAGAGAAAGTACTCACCGAGGAATGGACGGAAAAGTGGAAAGTGGCCCAGTCCATTTTGCAGGAGCAAAAGAGCCTGGGTTTGCGCAAATCGGGCGTGGGCGTGGTTCTTGACTCAGAGATGCCGCATCTTATTGGCATCCACAACGACGTGACCACCGGAGTGACCCTGTACAGTCTGAAGGAGGGCGAGACGCGAATTGGCAGTGAAGACGCGGATGTGGCGCAGGACATTGAGTTGGCCGGAGATGGCATACGCGCGCAGCATTGCAGCATTGTCCTAAAGGGCGGAGTGGTTACGCTGCATCCCTGGCCCTTGGCCCAGTGCTGGGTGAACGCCCACCTAATTGACGAACCCAAGCAGATCTCGCAGGGCGATATTATCTTGCTGGGCCGAACCAACATCTTCCGCTTTAACAATCCCGCCGAGGCTGCTAAGCTTAGGAAGGACTTGAGTCGCTCACAACTGGACATGTCCCGGCTGTCGCTGATCACCTCCTCCAAGGAGAACCTGCTCACCTGCAGCATATACTCGGATGAGGATGGGGCATCGCCTTACAAACGGCCAGAGCGGCAGTATTATCCTCAGCGTCCCATGTCGCGAGACGATCCCGAAATGCAGGACGAGAATCGCAAGATTCTAGACACCATAGAAAATGCTCTGAAGCAGCTGAATGTGGTAAGTGGTTAAAGGAGAGTAAAACAAGAGGGAACGCTATAGTCGAGTGCCTCGACTATCAAATACCCGTTACTCAGCTAAGGTCAGCAGTCTCAAGCAGGACAAACTAAGCAGCCGCTTCAAAAAATTTAAAAAATTTCTTTTACATTTCGGTAGGCGTTAATAACCCAAACAAAATAACGTTTACACTTTTGCTCTAGCTTTAAAACTATGGGCGCCACAGCTTTTCGCGGTTTGTGGGCGTTAGGGGGAAGGGGGGGTTTCCAACTTTGGTCTATCAATATGTATTGATGAAACGAATACACATTGCTTTTCCCGTTAATATAGCTTCAAAAATGTGGGTGCCACAGCTTTTCGCGGTTTGTGGGCGTTAGAGGGGGCGTGGCATATCGGCGTGAAAAACTTGCGCTGCGTATTAACCCCTAGAATCTGCATGCCAAATCCCAATCTTCTAGTTTTTATAGTTTCCGAGATCTCAGCGTTCATACAGACGGGTGCCACTGTTTTTCGCGGTTTGTGGACGTTAGGGGGGAGGGGGGGTTTCCCACTTTGGTCTATCAATATGTATTGATGAAACAAATACACATTTCTTTTCCCGTTAATATAGCTTCAAAACTGTGGGTGCCACAGTTTTTCGCGGTTTGTGGGCGTTAGAGGGGGCGTGGCACATCGGCGTGAAAAACTTGCGCTGCGTATTAACCCCTAGAATCTGCATGCCAAATCCCAATCTTCTAGCTTTTATAGTTTCCGAGATCTCAGCGTTCATACAGAACGGGTCACAGTTTTTCGCGGTTTGTGGGCGTTAGAGAGGGCGTGGCACATCGGCGTGAAAAACTTGCGCTGCGTATTAACCCCTAGAATCTGCATGCCAAATCTCAATCTTCTAGCTTTTATAGTTTCCGAGATCTCAGCGTTCATACAGACGGACAGACAGACGGACAGACAGACGGACAGACGGACAGACGGACAGACGGACAGACGGACATGGCTAGATCGACTCGGCTAGTGATCCTGATCAAGAATATATATACTTTATATGGTCGGAAACGCTTCCTTCTGCCTGTTACATACTTTTGCACGAATCTAATATACCCTTTTACTCTACGAGTAACGGGTATAATAAATATATTTAATTAATACAAATTCCAAATTCCCTTATTCAGGAACGTGTCCAGATGCACGACCAATACAAGACCAAAGTACGGAAGCTGACCGAAGAGCTAATTCGCTTGGAGCAGGAGGAAATGGACGGTTTGCAGGTGTTGAATTGCCGGGAACAGGAATTGATTGCCCGCAAGGACATGCTGCTGTGGGAGAAGAACAATGAGAAGGTTCAGGTGCGTCCCTCCGATCCCATCCGTTTGATCGCATGTCACCATTAATTTTTCTTGAAATGGATGGATTGATCATTGTGCTTGTTATATTGCCTGTTCTACTTTATTGTTTTCCTTGTTTTCGCTTTATGTTCCTTACGATTTTCTGTTCGTTCCATTTTCGTTTTAGATCGACATTGTGTGTAGACAAATTTCAGCGTTTCAGACGCAGCTCGACTCTAAGAAACGAGATTTCTCTGAGTATGTAGCGAAAGAATTGCAGGAACTGCAAGATTGTGGCAAACTGGACGAGGTTTGTTCGTTTGTTTAGAAATTCTTTGCTTAGATATTAGATTAGATGATAGTAAGCACTTGTAATATGTATTATCTAACGAACTCCTTTCTGTATTCACAGATGGGGATGAAGATCGAAGAGGGCACTCCTCTAAACGATGAACTGCTATTGCAGGTGTCGGATTCCTTGGATTTGTTTGCAGCACAGTTTATAAAGGAAACTGTGCGAAGAAATGTAAGTAAAATCCTTTTATAATCAAGAAACTTTTTGTTAACATATTGAAAACCATTTTAGAACGAGGAAATCCGCAAATTGGACGAACAAATAGCCGAAAAGGAGAGAATACTCAATGCCAGCACTACTAAGATAGCCAAGGTCGATGAGACCATGCTGGAGATTCAGGCCCAGCTGGAGCGACTGCGTCTGGAACGCGCCGAAAGTGAGGCCGAGGCTCAGGCGATGCGCACCAGGAAGCAGAACATGAAGCTGCAGTTGGGCAACAAGTCCATGTCCACCTCGACCAGCACAAACGAGGCTGACGATGTGTCCAAGTCGGACACGTACGAAACCTGTGATACCTTCCACACCGCCCAGTCCAACTTATCGCTCGTCTCGTCGCCCACTATCACGGAGGGCCAACAGTCGCCGCTCAGCAATTGTTCCTGCGATGCCGAGGACGAGGCTGAGGACACGCGCAAGGACGACCTTTCGGGTAGCAGCGAGGAGACCTCACGCACCTGTACCGCCGGTCCCAGCAGTGGGAGTGGAAGTGGCAGCCTGGGAATAGGTGGTTCCGGCTCAGCGCCCAGCGCAACACCCAGCTCACAGGCTATCATGAGCGACAGCGGTGTCTGTCTGGACAGTCGCAATCAGGCTCTCCTCCAAAACGGACACCTCAACAACTACAAGCAGGGTGTGCGAACCAGCGACGAGGACACTGGCTCATGTTCCTCCTGCGAGTTGGGCCGGCATTCGGATGTGGCCCGTCCTTACTGTCCGCTGCATTCACTGCGGCGTAAAATCGCTGCTCAGAAGGCACTGATCATGAAGAACCTCGAAACGGACTTGAACAAAGCTCAGTTGGATGAGCATATTGCAGATCTGCAGGATCTCCAGCGACGCTACATTCAAATGGAGCAGGAAATGCTGCAATCCGTGCAGGATTTGGAAGCGCATTCTCAGTGCTGTGCCGACGAACGGTCCGGCATGGAGCGACAATACGAGCTGGCCAGTTCGATTATGCGATCGAGTGTCATGAGTCCCACCAGCATGGAGGAGTCCACTTCGCAGATTTACTCACCCAGCATGACAAGATCCTGTCCATCCATGCGCGAGTTTCGTAAGTGTTTTGTTTAGAGATTTTTAGGTAATTTAAATTTTAATTTATATTTTCTTTTAGCTGAGGGCGAACACTTCATTACCATCCCGAGTTTTGTGATGCGGGGCGCCGGCAAGCAAACGCACTACGAATACGAGGTTCGCATCGCTCTACCCGATGGAAAGTTGAACATTCTGCGGCGATACAGTCGCTTCAGGGAGCTGCATCTGTGCATGAAACACTGCTACGGGGCCAAGGTAGGAAGTCTGGTGAAAGTCAAGTTTTCCATGTAATAACTTATTTCATATTCAACCAGATATCTGCACTACCCTTCCCGCGGCGGGAGCTCTTCGCCTCGAACAGCGAGCCGGTGGCGAAACATCGTCGCCGTCTACTGGAACTATATTTACGACGCCTATTCGTCGTGTGCTCGAAGATTCCTCAGTGTCCAATCTACGAGGGACCCGGAGGAACGGGCCTCACACGTTCCTCCCTCGTCCAGCTGTCGTCTTTTTTCAAGAAAGGCCTGTTCGAGAACGGCAAGCACGGGACGGGATAATAGTTAACCTACTGCTGAATTATCTCCTGCCTACAGTGTGTCTTTTTATTTACTTGTACTACCTGTTAAGCTACATGAACGACAACATGGACCTGTTTTGATTAGCTAGCCGAAACTACTGTGTAGACTATTTAGCTGTAAGCCCCCGTAGCTATGTAAGACCACCAGTGTCCTTTCTCACACCCGAGCGATATGTGCGACATTTTTTATACCCATTGTTATCAACTGAATCGGAGCTTTATATTGAAATCACTGTAAATGTAACTGCCAGTGGCGATGTTGCAATCTCTGATTTGTACTACACCAAGTGCAAATATGTATTCTATCTATTATCATCGTGTTGGAGGTTTGTTTAGATGGTTTGTTGGTGTTTGCGGCCAGTTTTAATTAGTTAATTATTTCTCTTTACTAGTTAAATATACGCATAGGTGTACAACTTCCAAAAAGTTATTCCAGTTATTTAGTCTGTGATTACCAACTGAAGTTATTGAACAGAATCCAAGCAAATGAGCGTAACCGAACATTTCACGAGCGAGTAATAGTAATCCAACTGACAACTCCGTAGCCTACAATCTCTTAGGCGTAAGCTAATTGTACAAATCGAACACTGATGGGTCTAGGTGGGCAGATGTTTAGCAGTAGGTATTAGGTACACTAGCCACTAAGTTCTAGCTCTAAGTCGAGCGTCGCAATTATACTAAACTAAATATGAGTACAATTCCCGAAAATGTAACAACATGAAATGTTCAATGTAAAAAGCTTAGAGTAAGTTTACTTATAGCAATATGCTAGTTGATTTTGAATGGTGAAATTGGTCGATCGTTGGATCGATGGCAATAAGTGAAACAATAATAGCCTAGATCTAGTGAAACCTGATGGTTCCGCCCACTCAAACGGTCGCCCCCCAGGGGTAGGCCAACACCGATTTGACAACAGAGTGGTTGCTGTCAAAAAAAATTAAATACGTAAATATATACAAATTAACAAAAAGTTGTTATTTATTGATTCGTGGGTCAGCAGTGTACTCATAATGAGACCACCACTGTATTGAATGTAAAATTGGTAAATTATACATGGTGTATTTTTACATGTCCTTTATACTACATGTATTTGACTTCCGTAGATGTAGAGGAATTTGAAGAAAAAGATTATATCTTTTCAATTTGTAGATGCATTTTCTAAAATTGAATTATATATTAAATGATTTTTTATTAAATTATATTCGTTAATTTTATGTCGTTGTAATTGTGAATTTTCTTGTTTTTTTTTACCTTAACCGTTATAAGCTTTCAAAGCGCTGATATTAGTACTTTGCATATATTTTGATTGAGCAAAAACTTGTATTTTAAATTGCACGAGAATAATAACATAGCCGAATATTGTGACCACCATCTGAAAATATCTACATAATTAAATAAGAAATCTTGATATAAAATTCATAGTATACCCCTCCAAAGCCCTTGAGATTGATGTCGAATAATCCGGCACACGTGAAACGGAGCTTAAGGTGTTGCATTTGCAGGGAGTACTCCCTTATACCCATCTTTAACATTTGATAATCTTCAACAGCAGGCAAAACATGCATTTGAAGAAAAGCACGTGGAATGCTATTGTACTAGAATATTTTTGGGATCAAGAGATACATTTATCAGATATGTTTCAGTAGGATGGCGTACCGCTTTGATGCATAATTCACTATAAAAGCAGGCTAGAAAAACATTGAAAGATAGTAAAGAACAAACCCCAATGCGCACTATGTAAGAAACAAGATCAAAATTAATTTAAGTAAGACTAAATTTATTATCCAATTTTATACTTACTATATTGACAGCAGTCGTTTGGATTGATAGATTTTATTAGAGCCCAGTTGACAATGTGGGCAATGGTAAGACCATTGTAGATGAACAGCAGCGTCATAGAAAAGGTGAAATATGTGCCAATCTCGTTTACCAAACTCCAGATTCGTCCTACGAGCAACTGATTTCGTTTCAAAGTTACACACAACTCCTGAATTTTATCACTGCAACTACAATCCTCGAGTTCTGCACCGATCTGCTGGAGGATATGTCGCAGCCGAAGAATGAGTTCATAAATCAGGAAAACAAACACGCAATACTCTGCACTTTTGAATTGCATCATTATAAGAACGATCTCAGTGAGTACTTTGTTTATCCAGTGGAGAAAGGGTCCCAGTCCCACAAGGGTAAAACGAGGTGTAAGACATGCGATCAGCACCATCCAGAGTCCGATGAATAGAGCCAGTCTGTATCGAAAGCCTAACCAGTGCCTTCGTCCACTAAAACCCTTTGATGCTTTATTTATATCCTTCTCTAGATCTGCAATTTCCTCGTAGATTCCTCCAAGGCGACGAAAGTTTAGCAGCATGTTAAATTGGTTGCCAGTAGCCATGGCTACCACGAGAATCTTTTGTGTCCTTCCCATCACTCGACTAAAATCCTCCGCACGGAAGAGATCTATTTCTCGCAGTAGAGCCACAATGTTTGCATAGCACTCATAGATGACCACGAGAAGAATTCCCAATGAATAGCAGCTGTAGCCAGCTATCAAGTAGCCCCTGCGTCGCTTGTGCAATGTCCTGGTAAAAAACGCAGGCGGAGGTGAGAGTCCGAGTAAGGAAAAAACCTGAAGATAGGGACGAGTTGTGGTCAGCAGACGACTTCGATTGGCTTCCATGTCCGTCGAGGTGTTAAAAGGCACTGGCAAAAGTGCTTAGTTGCTTGTAATTAACTTAGCAATAACTTTCCCTTTAATTTGATTGATAAGATGATCAAAACGCTTTTCGAAGTTTACAACCTTTCATTAAATAAGAAGTTTCATTACACAGCTAAAAACAAGTTATGTTTAAATATATATTTTTAAAAAATGTTAAAGTAAATTAATCTAAAATTTCGCTAGAATTTCGATTGTATTTTAAGTGAGCAAAGAACTGAATTTTGAACTGCACTAGAATAATTATATATCCGAGTATTGTGACCACCATCTAAAATACAGTTTGTGAGTATAGAGTTATAATTTAGATGGTATACCTTACCCCTCCAAAGTACTTAAGATTAATGTCAAAGAACCCACCGCAGGTGAAAAGGAGCTTCAGATGTTGCATTTGCAGGGAGTATTCCCTTAGTCCCATTTTGAGCATTGGAAACTCTTCAGCTGTAGGTAAGCAACCTATTCGGTGAAGAATTTGTATAATGCTGTTGTACTGAAAATAGTTAATGGAAGTGAAATAGAGAATGGCTCGCTGTTAAGATCAGTCACACCTACAGCTCTAATGCAGTATTCGCTATAAAGACAGGCCAACAGAAGATTTATTAATAGTAACAGACCAGCCCCTAGACGTCCTAATTAGAGGATGGGAATAGATTATTTAAATGGATTATGTATATAAGACTAATAGTGAATGCCTTACTATATTGATGGGAGTCGTCGGGATTGATAGATTTGGTGATAGCCCAGTTGACTATGTGCAAAATGGTTAGCCCATTGTAGAGGAACAGCAACGTCATGGGCAGCGTGAAATAAGTTCCGATTTCACCCACCAACCTCCAGATTCGTCCCACCAGCAACTGATTCCGCTTCAAGGTCACACACAGCTCCTGAATCCTATTGCTACTGCAATTACAATCCTCAAGTTCAGTGTGGACCTCCTCCAGGATATGACGCCCTCGAAGGATCAACTCATAGACCATCAGCACGAAGAGACAAAACTCAGGTCCCTTGAGTTGCTGCATTATCAGAATTATTTCGGTGAGTACTTCATTTGTCCAGTGGAAACGGGGTCCCTGGCGGCCAATCGTAACGTGTGGCATAAGACCCACTAGCGTAACAATCCACAGACCCACAGAAAAGGCCAATCGAAGTTGAAAGCTCCACCAATTTCTTTGCCTAATGAAACCACTTAATGTATTATTCATCTCCTGCTCTAGATCTGCAATATCCTCATAGATCCGTCGAAGTCGTCGAAAGTTAAGCAGCATATTTATTTGGTTGCATGTAGCCATGGCTACCATAAGAAACTTCTGGATTCTTCCCATCACTTTGCTAAAGTCCTCCGCATGGAACTGGTAAACATCCTTATGAAGGGCTATGATATTCACATAGCAATTAAATAAATGATGTATCCTGCTATCAAGTAACCTCTACGACGCTTGTGCAATGTCCTGGTAAAAAATGCAGGCGGTGGTGTGAGTCCGAATATGGAAAAAACCTGGAGATAAGGACGAGCTGTTGTCAGCAGTCGACTTTGACGGGCTTCCATGTCCGGCAAGAAGTTAGAAAAGACTGGGAAAAGTGCGTGACCCAACGAGGTAATTTACTGCGCAAACACTTTTTAGTAATTAGTTAGATTAGATGTCTGATTTTTGTAAGATACTATCATTTAATAGTTACAGGTCCATAAACTTACTATAGTATTAGTACTAGTAAGTATTACTTTTCCTAAAGGAGGGGTTAGTTGTTGAAACATCGAGATAACGTCTATGACAAAATGATAAAAAGCTTGTTTTCGTTATGTTAGTAGTTAAGTGATGAGTTTATTAATATTCGTTACTTATAAACTTATTACTTTACTCATTATACATTTCGCTAATGTTATGATTTTCAAAATATTTAGATTGAGCAAAAACTTGAATTTTGAATTGTATGAGAATAATAATATATCCAAATATGGTTATGACCATCTAAAAAGAGATAGTTGAGTTAACAGTTTCAATTGGTTAATGACAATTCATTAATACCCCTCCGAAATACTTGAGATTGATGTCGAAGAAACCCCCGCATGTAAAAATCAGCTTTAGATTTTGCATTTGCAGGGAGTATTCCCTGAGGCCCATGTTCAATATTGAATAGTCTTGAGCTACAGGCAAGCAATAGATTTGGTGAAGTATTCTCGGGATGCTATTGTACTAAAAGGGTTTTCTATTTGAGAACTACATTTATCAAAAATATTTCAAGAACCCTACGTACCGCTTTAATGCAGAATTCACTTGAAAAGCAGGCCAGAAATGTATTGATCGTAAGTAAAAGACTAACACCGATTCGAGCTATAAGTAGTAGAATAAAAATAAGATTTCATTAAAAGTGTGTAGGCTACTTACAGTACTGACAGCAATCGTTGGGATTTATAGACTTTATGAGAGCCCAGTTGACCACGTGCAAGATAGTCAGTCCATTAAAGAGAAACAGCAGCGTCATAGACAAGGTGAAGTAGGATCCAATTTCACCAGACAACCTCCAAATTCGACCCACCAGTAGCTGATTGTTTTTCAGAACCACACACAGCTCCTTAACTCTCTCACTGCTATCACAGTCCTCCAGTTCAATCTGGATCTGCTCGAGGATATGTCGCAGCTGGAGAATTAGTTCATAGATCACGAGTACGAACACGCAATACTCTGGAACTTTAAGCTGTAGCGTTATCAATATGATCTCAGTAACTATTTTATTTGCCCAGTGGAGAAGGGGCGCCAGGCGACGAACTGTGAGGCGGGGAACCAGACTTATGATCAGCACCATCCACAGACCCACGAAAACGGCCAATCGGAATCTAAAGCTCCACCAATATCTCCGTATACTAAAACCCTTTGAAGCCTTTTCAATTTGCAGTTCCAGATCCGTAATATCCTCGTAGATGCGACCAAGGCGGCGAAAGTTCAGCAGCATATTCAGTTGGTTGCAAGTAGCCATGGTCACCACGAGAACCTTATGAGTACTTCCCATAACCTTGCTGAAATCCTCTGAGTGGAACTGCTTTATCTCCCCATGTAAAGCTATAATGTTGGCATAACACTCATAAAATACCACCAGTAGAATTCCAAGCAAAAAGCAGATGAATCCTGCTATCAAGTAGCCTCTACGTCGCTTATATAATGTTCTGGTGAAAAATAAAGGTGGGGGAGTGAGTCCAAATAGGGATAGAACCTGCAGATAAGGACGAGCTGTGGTCAGCAGGCGACTGCGATTCACTTCCATGTCCGTTGAGGTATCGATGGCAACTGGCCAACACCATTGACTTGCTCATATATAACAGCAAACACTCGTTTTTAATTAGGTCGATAAGAAGATCAGCATGCAGTTTAGAAGGCATAGATTAATTTAGTCAATAAATAAAAATATCCTGCTTTAAAATAGTTATCTTTATTGTTTAGAAAATTAAAAGGACATCTTTAACAATATTATTTTTATTCCGTAAAATATTGAATTTTAAATTGAACTAAAATAATCATGTAACCAATTATGGTGACCACCAACTAAAATAAGAGAATATATTTATTTAGATTTTTAATGTATAGGACATATTATACCCCTCCAAAGTATTTAAGATTGATGTCGAATAAACTGCCGCAGGTGAAAAGCAGCTTCAGATGTTGCATTTGCAGAGAGTATTCCCTTAGCCCCATTTTAAGCATGGAAAATTCTTCAGCTACAGGTTGGCAACCCATTTTGTGTAGGATTTGTGGAATGCTGTTGTACTAAGGCATTTCAGGGAATATAAAAAATAGTTATTAGATATAATGAAAGACAGATCTTACAGCTCTAATGCAGCATTCACTATAGAAGCACGCTAGCAGTAGATTGATCGCTAGTAATATACTGGCCCCAACTCGCACTAAAAAAGATCAAATGGTATAAGAAGTGACAAAGACTTTTTTGAGAAACTATCCCTACTATATTGAGAGCTATCCTTGGGATTGATATGCATCATGATGGCCCAGTTGACAATGTGTAGAATGGTCAGTCCATTGTAGAGAAACAGCAGCATCAAAGATACGGTAAAATATTTACCTATCTCACCCACCAAGCGCCAGATTCGACCAATCAGCAACTGATTCCGCTTTAAAGTTACACAAAGCTCTTGAATCCTGTCACTGCAACTACAATCCTCGAGTTCTTCCTGGATCTGTTTGAGGATATGACGCACTCGGAGGATTAACTCATAGCTCAGAAGAACAAAGAGGCAATATTCCGGGCCTTTAAGTTGCAGCATCAGCAGTACGATCTCGGTGAGAAACTTGTTTGCCCAGTGAAGGAAGGGTCCCAGTCCCACTAATATGAAACGCGGTGCCAGGTCCACCAGGAGCACAGTCCACAATCCAATGCAAATGGCCAAACGGAGTCGGAAGCTCCACCAGTGTCGCTTTGCACTAAAACTCCTGGAAATATCTTCTATCTCCGCCTCTAGATCAGCTATATCTTCATAGATCTCCTTCAGTCGGCGAAAGTTTAGCAGCATGTTAAGTTGGTTACAAACAGCCATTACTACCACAATAATCTTGGCCGTTTTCCCCATGACTTTGCTAAAGTCTTCGGCGTGAAACTGTTTAATGTGAAGCTGTAGGGCTATTATGTTGGCGTAGCACTCATAGATGACTAACAGAAGGATTGCGAGAGCAAAGCAGACATATCCTGTCATTAGGTAACGCCTTAGTTTCTTGTGCGATGTCCTTTCAAAGAACATAGGCGGAGGTGTGAGACCGAATGCGGAAAAAACCTGAAGATAAGGACGTGCTGTGGTCAGCAGACGACTTCGATTGGCTTCCATTTCCTACGACGTGCTAAAGAGAACTGTCAAGAGGTCCTTAAAATACTGGGTAAATGGATATCCTGGTAAACACTTTCCATTAATGAGCTAGATAAGATAATCAGCTTTTAATGAATAGTTAGTTCTCGAAGAGGATTTTAAAATGGTTCTAAGAACTGCAGTTTTTATTATTATTTTTATTTAAATTATTTTTCGTTTTATTAACCACTGATATTGAGATTCGACTTATATTTATTCTCAGCAATGGCTTGGATTTTGAATTGTATGAGAATTATGACATAACCCATAATGGTGACCAGCATCTGGAAATACTTATATCATAGTAAGCAAAGCCTTATAGTTATTTGGCATACTATATTTTACCCCGCCAAAGTATTTTAGATTAATGTCGAACAATCCACCGCAGGTGAAGAGAAGCTTCAGGTGTTGCATCTGCAAGGAATACTCCCTTAAACCTCTGGCTAGCATGGGAAAATCAGATGCTTTAGACATGCAACGAATCTTATGCAGGATTCTTGGAAAACAGTTGTACTGGATATATTTAAAATAAAATAAATATATAGAATAAAAAGCTATTATTTCACTCAACTTACAGCATTGATACATCGCTGACTTAGAAGGCAAGGCATCAGAAGATTTACCAGCAACATAGACATAATGAAGAATCGGTCTTCAAAAAATAAGAAATGTTGATTATAGAAAAGTAAAGCTATAAAATCATTTATACAACCATAACGGCAGCAATCATTGTCGAGAAATGTATTTATATAGGCCCAGTTGACCATGTGCAGGATGGTGAGTCCATTGTAGAGGAACAGCAGCATCATGGACAGGCTAAAGTAGCTGGCCACCTCGCTCTGGAGTCTCCAAAGGCGACCAGTAAGCAGTTGGTTGCGTTTAAGAGCAACACATACAGCCTGCAGCATATCCTGCTGATCACAGTCCTCCAATTCCTCCTGTAGCTGATGCAGTGTATGTCGCAATCTGAGCACCAATTCGTGAATCATTTGAACAAATACGCAGTACTCTACACTCTTCAGCTGCTGCATTAGGATGACAAACTCGGTGAGTATCTTACAGGGCCAGCTGATGTAAACACCCATGGACGTAATAGTGATTCGAGGCATCAGAATTAAGAGCAGGATCAACCACAAGCCCACACTGAAGGCCAAACGGAAGCGGAAACTGTAGCGCTGCCTTTGACCACCAAAACACTGCGATGCCTCATCTATATCTTTCTCTAAATTTTCTATATCCTCGTAGATTCCCCCAAGTCGGCGATAATTAAACAGCATATTCATTTGGTTGGCTATGGCCATAACCGTATACAGGCTCTTTTGAATATTACCCATGACACTGGTAAAGTCTGCCACCTTGTATTCCAATATTTCCTTGTGAATGGCTATAATGTTTAAGTACGATACAAACAAAACCATCACAACGATACCAGCTGAATAGCAGACAAATCCAGCCAGCAAATACCATCTGAGTTGCTTGTGAGAGGTATTGCCAAAACTATGGGGCGGTGGCGTGAGGGAAAACACGGAAAATATCTGGAGATATGGAAAAGCTGTGGCCAGCAGACGGCTCTTTTGGGCCACCATGATGGCTGAGTTTTAAAGAGCTACTGAATGTGCTCATTGAAGGATAACCCATGCTAATTTAGGTGTTCTTTGTACCCAGGGGTACGAAGAAATGATTGGTAATAATACTAGAAAGAGGTTTATATAACTTTACTTACTTTACTAAAATATTTAGTGATATTTTTAGAACTAAAAAATATATTTGGTATACCAAAAAATTAATAGAAAAATTCCTCTAATATCCATTAGTATCTAAAACACCTTTAACTCCATACGGCTTAATTTTAATGTGTACCTCAGCCATCACTAAGTCTTCTCCGCTTACCTAATTATTCAATATTCCAAGGCAAGCACATTTCACTAATTAGCTAGATAAGATGGCCTGCGAGTTGCTTTTCGGGAGGTGGGTGGGCGGGTCATGTTCCCCTGGATGATTTCTATCTCGTTGCCTGGCCAATTTCCACGTCATAACGCTGGTAATTTCCATTTACCATCCCATGCAAATGTGGGTTAAATTGTTTTTGTCTTTGGCCAGCAATCAGCATTGTCTTTCGACGATTGCATGTGCAGCAGCCACACATTTCCATCTCTCCATCTGTCGCTTTCAATTGCTCCACTTTCTTGCTTCATTTTCCATTTTGTGCACATAATTGCACTTCTTGTGAGCCAAAGTGGGCAAACATCCAACGTCACCATCATAGCCATCCTCACCATCCACTCGCAAGCTGATGCTGCAGCACAAGCCAAATCAAACGAAAACACCCTCTTGTTCAATCCCCAACCGCCTGCTAATCCCGTGCTGGAATTTCCCAGGGATCCTGGGGATCCGCATGCACACACGAGGATTCGAGGATACGAGGATACTGATGAGGGTTGCCGGCGCGACGGCAAGACATTGACGGGATTAAGTGTCCTTTTTAATTTTAAACTACTTCACTTCACTTTGCACAGTCAATGAGTGCGCTGCACCACCTCCGCCTCTGCCTCCGCCTCCACATCGTGATCCTTTTGCCCATCGCTCGGTTAGGCTTCCCCTTTCTCTTTTTTTTATTTTCTGTTACTTTGGCCATGTATGTTTCTCTTGCGAGTCCTTTTCTTTTAAGCTTGATTAAGCACTTTGTGTAACTCTATGACATGGACATGCATTTGCATGCTGGACTCCGTGCCAATGGCATTTTTAATTTGCCATAGCAACATATCCTGATCCTGTTCCACTTCACACCAGTGTTGCCACCTCGCTAAAAATAACACAAATAAACAATAGTCTAAGGAATAAGTTAGATTACTTTTTACCTACTCTCTTTAAATATTTGATGTTTAATTTATTACCACTTCTTTTCATCACCTTATTATATTTCTGCCATAGCAACATATTCTGATCCTGTTACTCTTCACACCAGTGTTGCCACCACGGTAAAAAACACAAGTAAATAATAATCTAAAGAATGAGTTAGATTACCTTAAATGGATTTTTTTTAATTTAAATAAAATGAGTTTCTCCTTTTTTTTCGTTATGCAGCATTTATTCTGAGTTTATTTTTAATTTTTGTTTTAAAAGTTAAAAAAAATGTTGGTGAACTTGTAAATAGAAAATAGTTTAAAAAAGTGTTTTAAAAAAGTTGTGTTAATTTAGTAGTACAAATATTTCCCGAAATAATGATTAAGATATATCCATTAAAAGTTAAAAATATCCATTATAAATTTAATATATCCATTAAAAACTAAAAATTAAGTACTTATTTATTTTCAAGTAAGAAAAACTATTTTTTTAATATTTTTTAATATTATCTGTCCGGAAAAAGGCCAAATTGTCAGCGTATCCCAGGACACTCAGCTTCGAGAGCAGCGCAAATTGCATGCATTAGCATTGGCACTGAGGGACGATGAGCTGATAAAGTGGGTGGCACTGGAGGTCCTTGTAAGTGGGTTGATGCTGGATGGAGGATCAGAGCATGCTTCTCATTTATTATGCACGGCTGCGAAGTAACAATGACTTTGGATTATTGTTTCCTCCCTGCCGCAGCAAACAATTGAAATACAATAAAATTAAATAATTTTTAACAAGCCACAGGAAAACGGAAGTGCTCGTCCATACTGGCCCATACCCCCACACATTCCCGCCGATTTACATGGCCTTAATAGCCAATCTCTGGCATTGGCGCACAGATAGTCCGTATATAAACCGCGTTTTTTCCACGGCCTTTTATCATTCTTATTATAAATATATTGTGTATTGTTTAAATTGCATTTAACTTTAACAAAACGAAACGAAAAAAAGAGGAAATATATTTATACACATATTGATATATTTTATTCGCAAAGGTAAATAAATCCACATAAAGGCAGTGTGTAAGTTGCACGTTGGCCGTGTGTGTGTGTGTGTGTGTGTGTGCGCGTGAGTGTCTGCGAGCAATAAACAAATACAATTTTATTATTTATTATTTATGTATTCATGGCCATTAAACGGATATCCGTGGCCATGGCGCATTAAATTGCACTGCCACCGCACACTCACCGCCTACAGCACCCCTTACCTTTTACGACTTACAAAGACTCTGCCCCATTTGCAATCCACAAAGCGGATCACGTGCGTCGTCATGGAGACATTTTTAATGCACTTTCGGTTCGCATCCTGATAGAGAGATGGTCGATAAGGATATACGCAGAACTAGTTGAAATGGGGATTAATCCGATTGAAGGGCTCTAATTAATATTTACCCACAACTTAACACCACCTAAAGCATGTGATAAGCTTCCTTTGGGCCATAGATATTTCGTTATCTGCCGGGAAATCTTCGCTTGCCAGGATGCGAAACAAATTTAAGGAAGTATCAATTGTTGGGGATAAAGATGCTGCTGCCTGGTACTTTCCACATTCCTGCCGCTTGCGGTTGGCGGTTTTAGTTGACTTGGCACTGAAAGTCTCTCTCTTTCGCTATCAATATGTAATCAATGCTTTCAAATAACTTTGCCAGCAAGGCTTTTGTTTTGTACAAATCAGGAGACGAAGCACCAAGGTTTGGAGTCGGGTAATGGCATCACCTAAGCCACCAAGCCAGGCGAAACAATGGAAGTGGAATGTGGTGGTAGGGATTCGTAAGGAGTGGGATGGTAGATGGTAGGGAGTTTGGGGCTCGGAACACGGAGAGATGGCGTGTGTCGCCTGCCTGGGGCGCACAAAAGGGATTTCAATAATACGCGCACAATCTGTGCTGAAAGCTTAAACAATAAAAGTGAAAATTCCGTTAGAGCCTGTAGATGCGAGGGATAAGGATATTATTGGGATGCTAGATCTGGCACACACTACGGATAAGGATATAACTGAAATTTAAGATTTTGTATAAAACTTAAAGTTTATAACTGGTTTATTGCTAAAAAAAACCTTGCATCCAAAAATCTAGTTCTAAAGGCTTATAATTCCCAACCAGTTCTGTCCATACAAAATATATTATATCCTTTTTGAGATCCATACTTTCTAGAAAGACCTTTTTAGGATCTCTTATTTTTTTCCAAATATATTTTTACCTATCCCCAATCCAACTCACGACTCTCACGAACTTGAAACGGGTTCATCGCCATTACAACTTAAAGTTGCGGTTGAAGCGAACAGGACAATGCGACATGTGTAGCCGTGTATTCAAGTATCCGTGCAATCGAGTTGCCGAGTATCTTCCATGTTGCCAGCCAGACAATGCAGATTAGCCCCCGAAAAGGGCGATTCACCGCCGCCCACACGCTCTTGAGACCTTCTCGTGAGAGACAAAAGCACTCGGCTGGGATTTTAATGAATAACAACATGAAGAAGTGCGGAGTAGGATCCGGATGCCGGTTCCAGGATCCAGCAAGGCATCCACATCAATTACATTGCGGTTGGAGGTCGGCTATATGGGCTGATGGCTGTTAGCTGCCATTGCCAGGGACACTCTCACAGTCTCGCAATCGCACAAAATCACAATCACAATCGAGTGCCAGGAGCACGTTCGCATATGAATATGAAATGCAGAAGCACATGGCTGCGGCCATATCGATGAAAATCAATTCCACTGTCATTTGGGAATCTCTCAATTGGCCAAAGCAGCTGAGAAAGTCCTGTGTTTGTGGCACTGAATTGTCAATATCAGCTCAAGTTGATTTTGCTCCATTATCTGTGCAATTTGGAACACGAATCGACGACGAGGACGACGACGACCAGCTACTGCAACTGTCGGTTTTCGGTTTTGGGATCCCAAATACCTTTTTGACCTATTCGCCTGCGGCTTATTGGGCAAATTAGTTTTGCCTGATTGCAAATTGTACATGGAGGCAGTTTCTTCTGCTCCCAACTCCTTGACAGCACGTAAATTCAGTGTCCTGGCATATAAGTTATATGTTCCTACGTTTTAAACCGGGTGGCCTGGTAGCGCCCACTTGGAAACTCTACCCGCCCACCCTGTTGATTTATGTTTATGGGCTTGGCAAATATTTGCGCCACTTCAAAAGCATTATGATGATTATTAGCATTGTTTGCCATCGTAGTAAAACTGTCATACGTGTCTGGCTGACTGCTGTTGGCCCAACATTTGCAGTCGAAGAGTATAGAAAAAAGAGAGCATCGCTTCGACTCTGGGCCATATCTATAAATGTAGCTGTAACGGACAAACGTGAAACGTGACCGACGTGATGTTTATGCGAAAACATTCCCCCCATCATCTGAATAAGTGCGATTGCGATTGCGAGTGTGAGCCGTGGCATTAGCATCCGACATCGGGATATATACTTACATACCATCTGCACAAGCATGCACGTCATCAGCGAATTCCGCTTGGCTCAAAAAGCGGGCCATCGACTAATCTCCGAAAGTGTGGCGCAACTTTGGGGAGAGACCAGGCGTTTAAAGTGAACTCCAATCGAAGGCAGCGGCCTGTCATTGCCTGCTGAAAGGATCTGAAAACCCCAAGGAAATTGATGCTCAAACACGGAGAGAAAATGGAGTTTGGATTGTAATTTTTCAAGGACATTTAAAGTAATCATCAGGTGCAAACAAAAAACATTTTTTACTACAAAATCATATTGAAAGTTTTTTGTTTACCACAAAAACACTTTTTAAAATATTTTTATAATCTTGACTTGATATAAATTTGAAAAAATATGATCTATATTTTTCTGGCCACATTTTCTGTTAATATCTGTGTGTAATACGTATGTATGTAGTTCAAAAATTTTCAAATTCCTTTAGAATTAATTTTGTTATTCCTGATTATTTTCTAAAAATATAGTTTTTTGAAGAAAATGATACATTTTTCCTAAAAACTTTAGTTAGTTCAGCTTTTTGTACGGAAATATTTGGTTCCTATTAGAAAATATGTATCTTTTAAAACTTAATTTACTAAATTTTTACGGTAACCCCTAGGTTTTTTATTAATTTTTCTCTGTGCATTTGCGTATACCACCGGCAATGTCTGCTCTTTGAGCCAAAAGTCGCTCTACCCAGAAGACAACTGCGTGACAATGCCATGGCTCCAATTCGGGCCCAAAGTAGAAGTGGCTGGAAAACTTTGAGACCCCCTCCCCCACTCCAAAAAAGGGGTCTCTAAAGAACTTGTGGCGCATATGGCTGCACCTACAAGGACAACGAAAACGACACGGAGACACAAGAGAGCAGGAATCGCACCCTTGCCGCCAACTCCGCCAGCGCCGCCGCCATTTTCAGTGTAAATATTTAAACAATAATAAGTTGGCGGAAAAACGTGGGGAAAACTCTTATGTTGCCAGCGTGGCAAAGTGAGGCAAACTTTTGTTATCTTTTCACC
This sequence comes from Drosophila mimetica, assembly GCA_037075245.1. NCBI lineage: Eukaryota > Metazoa > Arthropoda > Insecta > Diptera > Drosophilidae > Drosophila > Drosophila mimetica. The sequence goes on along the minus strand of JBAMCH010000023.1, from coordinate 4,166,242 downwards.
ATGAAAATAGCACGAAATTGAACAGGAAAACGCTGGCGGAAAGAGTTGGGTGGGTGAGGGGGCAGGTGGCAGTTGGCAGGTGAGCCAGGTGACAGGCGGCATGGGAGACTACACATCGACGGGTTTTCGACAGACGGAAAGTCAGACAGTCGGGCTGAAAGCATTGCACGTGCACTAATCATCACGGATGGCGGGCACACGGGGAGTTTGGCTGGTGTATCGCCTTTCATGTTTTCAATTAGCGTTAATGTCAGTGCAGCGCCCGATGAGCTGGATCGCGGCGACTGCAAACTATAGTATCTCCATTGGCCAATGTTTGCGTTTTGACAACGAAACCAACCCATCCCAAATAAAGGCTAGTTAGTGGACGTGCAGACAAAGGAATATCATATCACCGCGCCCTAAAATGATTGTTAGATGAGGATTGAAGTTTTGAGTTCCTGGAAAGCTTTATAAGCATAGTGGTTTTTGGGAGTTTTTATCAAAAAATGTAATTTAGATATAGTTAAAAAATTTTTAAAATATATATTTATATTAAAAAGTTCTTAAATTTACCCAGACTTTTTGAAAAAATATTGTTTTAAAATATTAAGCCCTAAAAGGCATAATTTTATTAGGAAGTTTTATTTGAAAAAGTTAAAGTATAATTTTTAAAATTGTAAAAATATTTATTTTTATTAAAAGGTTTTTAAATTAAAATATATTTTTGGGGCAAATATTGTTTTACAATTTCTTTGCCCTTATAGGTATAATTATATTAGGGAGTTTTATTCAAAAAATGTAATGTATAATTTTAAAAATTGTAAAAAAAATTATCTTTATTTAAATATATTGTTGGGAAAAATATTTATTTATTATTTATATATTTATTTATTTATATTTATTTCCCAAACCTTTGCTGTTGTTCATGTTTTCTTAAGAAAATATGCAGTTTATCCCAATGCTGTTTGAGACATACCGATGATTCCCCCTTTGCCAAGTTTCGCCTCAAGTTACTACAACTCGAAATTAATTTCCGACAGGTTCAATCCATCATTTACGCTCCCCACAAAGCCAACTTCTTTATTCATACCATAACTGCTCTATAAATATTATCGGCGAGAGTCTTGCGTTTACCCCGAAAATGTCATTTGCATAACCGTCAATCATACGCCACGTATGGTGGCTCTTGGTGTTCCACCTTGTTTGTTTCTGCCTCACTGGCTGTGCACACACACACAGGATGCACAACCAGCAGAGGAACCAGAGGAACCAGAACCCTAACCCCACCATATGTTCGATGGCATTGGAAATTTTGCTTCTCGATTTGCGTTTGCGTTTTATTTCCAAATTGAATTTCAGCACTGATTATATTTTTTCTACCTTCTTTGCAGAGCAGCAGAACAGCACATTGAATATGGTATACAATATGGGTAGGGGATTCTGGGGCTGCATTGATTTGGGGGCGGGGTGCCCCGTTGTTTGCGCTATCCGGTTGCCGGGGGTGCATAAATAAGCGCCACTCAATTATGCAGACTGTGGGCGAAGCAGCCATAATCCTTTATCCTTCTTACCTGCGACGTGTCGATTTGATTTGCTTTGCAATTTATTTCTGAATCGCGCTGACAAGGACACACACATTCTGCAGGTGGCATATGGCGTATTTATATAATGTTTTCTTTGACAAAACGCTTTATAAGCTTTGTGTAGTGGGTGTTATTTCCCCCGCCCCCCCGCGCCATCTTAACCAACATTTTTCGCCATGTAATTTCAAATCATACATATTTACCTTTGCACTTCAGCAGCTCGGCTTTAATTTCAAAGGGATCTTTATTGGGGATTTTTCATTTGCTGTAAATTGAGCTCGCAATTAGCTGCTTGATATGAAATTGCTTTCCTTTTTTTGTGCTTCGGTTTTGGTTCTTCCTGCGTCGTCATTAGCAGGAATTTAAAACCTTTTTCCCGATGGAAAAAGTTTGGGTCAATGCAAATATTTCATTTGAAGTGACACAACGATGGAAATTTGTCTGAATTCACCCCCTTCGACGGCGATGACGACGACGACTGGGGGCATTTAAATGTGGCCCATTACATTTTATATTGCCATTTGCCTTTGAGGTTTGTGTGTTACATTTAATTGCGAATTTCTGTAGCGAAAGTTGCCACTTTACCCGCTCGCTTTTCTTCCTTCACTTCATTTCGTTTCGCTTTCCCGTTTTGTGCGGCTTCAAATGTTCAACTCATTAAAAAGTGAAACAAAAATGGGTTCGATGTTAGTCTATTTACCCGACACTGCAGTAATTTCCCAGCTATAATTGCCTTTAAATACGGATACATGCGAAGGGACAGTGCGGCGTACTCCCCGATGGTTTTATAAATATTTAATGACTCGACCACAAAAATTGATTGACATTTGATTTAAATGTTTGATGTGCTCAAGCGTTGACATTGCGACAGGCCAATTATATGTATTAATTACATTTTTACTGTTGTCCGTTGAATGCAGAAATTAATTGAAATTAAGCCAGCGGAGAAATAAGAAAAAATACGAGCACGGATGACTTGAAGTGTAATTAAAAAACTTGATGAAATTATTTTAAAAATGGCAAATAGCACTTCTGGCCATAAAAAAATGCATGCCAATGAGCGTGATGATCGGTGGAAATTCGAATGGCCAAGGAAAAACGTCCTTGGCCACTCAAGTTGATGGAAAAATGTCAGCAACAGTTGGAGCCGCTAGTCGAATAATGAAAATATAAACGCTTTCACTGCCGCTTAACTGTGAATCAAATTAAAATTGCGAACGAAAAATGCTGCTTTTTATACCCGTTAATGGTAGATGAGAAGGGTATATTGTATTCGTTGGAAGGTATGTAACATAGAGAAGGACCCTATAATATATCAGGATCACTACAAAACCTAGAAAGTTGAGATTCACCCCACAGGTTCTTGGGGTTTCTACGCAGCGCAGCCCACTTCTATCTTACAAAAATCCTGGCAACATTATTTTTACAGATTTTCTAAAAGTTTAATTGTACTTTGGATTGGTCTATTAATACCTACCTAAATGTAGAAGAAATTTTTTAAATCGGTTCATTCATTGAGAAGTTATGAACAAATAATGAATAGTCTCGTAGATGGACTGCTTGCTTTGCTTGCCTGCGACTGCTTGCTTTAGCTGAGCAACGGGTATTTTATAGTCGAAGTGCTCCACTACAGCGTTCATTCTTGTTTTCTACATACATATATGCTTATGCAATCATGTATATGCATATAAGGCGCGAGAGCATTGTACTTCTGCTGGCACAATTTCAATTAAGTCGCCGATTGTTGGCCAAGTAAGCAGATGAGCCTGGTGGGCCTGCTCCTCGTATCGGGAATCAGCATATTTGCTGGACGTGGCTTTAACCGCCTGGCCGCACATAATTAGTGTCATTGGCAGCGCTGCCAGCGAGTGTTGGCCAGCAAATAAAGCTGGCCGGCATGCGAACATATATGGTTGAAGGTAATTTCGGGGCCCACGGCAAAGACAATTGCACTTTTGATAAATTGCGGCCTGGCAGCAACAGCTGCTGATCTTATTACCGATGTTGTTAATGAAATATTTCCCCGGGAATTCTGCGTGGGCGCTGCGACAAAAAGTGTGTGTCAGCGTCAAGTATTAATACGGAATATTGCGTATACGCACAGTTAACAGCCGAAGTGTGTCAAGGCTGAAAGTGAATGGTAAACAGAAGTGATAAAAAATAAATTGAAATGCTGTTTAAACTGTAAGTAATAATTAGGTACTATGTAAATAGTTTTTTAATATTACTGTGTATTTAAAAAAAAAATTGCGAAATATTTAATAATATATTTTTACACTTTTTCTTTTCTTTTAACAGCTGTAAGACTCTTAAGTACTTTGTCAAAAAGTCTAAATTTTAAATGTTAATTTCTTTTAATTTTTAGTAACTTAAAACATATTTATGTTGCCTTAGAAATTAAAACGTAATTAAGAAAGATTTCGTATTTCATTTTTAGATATTATTACCTTTACAGTTTCTTACCCTTTTAAGTTTATAAATAAAAAGACAATTGAATTTTTTAATATTATTCGCTTTATTTGACATGCAACTAAGAATATTGAATAAACCGATCGCTGTTAGTTTGTCGTCGCCCAAAGTAAGCAACAACTTTTGTGTGGTTTGAGGTTGGCCATTTTCCCTCGGAAAACTACTTTTTACCTATTAGTCGCCTCTCCCCTCCTTTCATTTTCCATTTTCCTCTGTGTTTCCTGCAATTCTCTCCATTTTTTTCGCCCCCAAAAAATGCATTGGCAATAAATCGAAGCGGTCGTTCACTTTGAATTGGGAGGGTGGATTGTTGCGGGGGTTGGTTAACCCAAATGGCAACAAATTAGAGCTTGAAATGTTTTTCAGCGCTTGTTCTAATTCTTCGCCTCGCTGCCGGTTGAAAAATCGAAGTCACTCTCGCTGCCGCCGCCCGCTGTGGGGGGCGTGGCCGGGGAGGAGGCCACAGGAGGAGGAGGTCCTCCTGCTCCTGGATTTGCGGCTGGGGTCGGTTTCGCGCTTGAGCTATCATCCGTTTCGCTGCTGTCAACGAAATTAACGCGCTTCTTCTTCTTTAGCTGCTGCTGCTGCGCATCATTAAGCGCCGCTTGTTTGTCTGTCGTCGAGAGTATCGATGTGGGTTTCAATGGTTTCACGGCGGCTACGGGTTCCGGTGGAGCAGCAGGACTCTCGGCCACTTCCGGTGGGGCTTCCATGGCCTCTTCCCTTTCGCTAGGATAGGCTTCCTGTTGCTGCTGTTGCTCCTGCGCTGCTAGTTGCTCTTCCTGCAGCTGCTGCTGATCTGTTTGCTGCTCGTAGCCACTGTAGTCATAGTTCTGCCCGCCACTGCCATCGTACTCCTGGCCAGCATAGCTGCCATCTGCCGTATATTGAGCGGCATTGGGATCGGCTATATACTGGCCCGTGGCCTCGTCGTATATATAGCCCGGATAGGCGTTGGGATCATAGCCCTCGTAGTTGCCGTAATCAATATTGGAGTACTCCTGCGGCAGAACCTCGCCACTGGCGTCCACCGTAGTTCCGGGTAGTTCGCTTGGAGCGGCAACAGGAGCAGCAACAGCAGCAGCAGCAGCAGCAGTTGCATCGCCACCCGTATCCGGCACATACGCCTGATGCTGATAGTCTGTGGGATTTCCGATTTCGCTGTAAAGCGGCTCCACTTTTGCGTTCGACTGGAGCTGCTGGTTGACGGCGGAATCGATGCTGGCATAGATGGGCTCACTGGCATCGCCATAACTGCTGGCCTCGTATTGCCCGTAACCGGAGAGCTCTGGTTGCTGCTGTTGTTGCTGCTGCTGCTGCTCCACCTCCTGATGTTCCACCTCTGGCGATGTGTTGGTTACCAAATTCTCGAAAAATCCGTGCGTTGGTTCCGTGGCTCCTGCTGCTGCTACTCCTCCTGCTCCTCCTATTACTCCCCCTGTCAAACGTTCGCCGTAAATGGCATTTTCAATATTCTCAATCGACACACCGGTTTTCGGTTGCTCCTGGCTGCTCGGCGGCGACAATTGATTACCCCTTGCCAGCTGCTCATCAACCGCAGCCGCTGCTCTCTCCAGTGCCGCCCGACTGGCTTTGACTTCGTCCAGCAAATCGTTGCTGATGCCAACTTGGCCAGCAACCGCGGATCCCACTGCCTGCGCCACCTCGCTGGAGGAACGCACGTTTAAGGGGCGTTTGTCTTCGTGGCTTGGTTGGGTTTGGAGTTGGGGTTTGCCATCCTGCCAGGCTGGCGGCTCATCGATTTTCAGCTCACCAAAGTATGCTTCAAAGTCGCGAGAGGGCTGATGTTGCTGCTGTACCTCTTGATGTTGCTGCTGTTCCCCTTGATGTTGCTGCTGCTGATGTCGCTGGTTCGTCTCATTATGCCTAACGACAGTTGGTGATTTTTCATACTCGACTTTAGTCACGCGTGAATTTGTCCAGGCATCCAGGTCGCCGACTCCCCTTTGCGGTTGCCCATCCACATCCTGGCCAGAAGTTGCTGCTGCAGTCGGCAGCTCAGTTAACGTCAGCGAGGGCGACGATGTCTTTGGCAATTTATCAAATGTCAACGAGGATGTGGCCATTGTCGAGGAAGTGCTGCTCAGCTGCCGCGCCCCCTGCTCCTGACTGGATAAAGTCGATGTGGGTGTCGCAGTTGCTCCTGCTGCTCCACCTGGAGCGGGAACCGCCTGATAATCACCTGTCAAGTGGGGCTGCATGCGCTCCGGTAAATCGGCATTCTCATTATCAAAGGCGCGCAGGGTGGCGCGCAAATCGAACAGGTTCGAGGTGCCAAGGGGGGCGGTTGCAGCTGCAGTGGCAGCGCCAAAGAGATCCGGATAGTAAACAGGATGAACAGGATGGGCGGCTGGCATGGGACTCACGGCGGGCGGATGCACGGCAGGACCTGCTGCGGTGGCGAACTGGGGCGTCAACAGCATGCCCGCCTGCGTGGGCGTGGCCATGGCAAAGGTCCAGGGCTGCGGCGTCGACTGCGGATTGGTCGCCACCTGCGGCTGCGGTTGCACCAGCACAGGCACCGGCATCACTCCTCCGCCGGCGGTGGGAGCCGCCGACGTCGTCGTCTGCTGGATGCATCGCAATGTTTGATTCTGCACCAATTTCGCAAAGTACATTTGGTATTGCAGCTGTTCAAAGGGGGGAAAAGAAGGACAAGGTTTAGGGGTTCAGTTTATGCACTCGAAAAAATTATTTGTGTATTTTATCTGGTAAGACAGCATAAAAAGTCATATATTTTAAGAAAAATATATTTTTAGAACTTGAAAATTGGGTAATTATTTATAAGAATAATATTTGTGTTATAGATTTAAAGACACAAATATTTTCCAATATTTTTTTGGAAAATGGTTTGTTTACGAAACTTATCAATTTATAAACATTTAAAAATATTATTTCATTAAAAACTTCTTAAAATTTTGAGCAATTTTTGGTGGTACATATTGTTAAAGATTTGTCTTCTTATAGGCATATTTTATATTTAAGTTTTTTTAATAAAAAAAAAATGGTTAAAAATGTTTCAAAAATGTGGGGTGTATTTTCATAAATATTTTTAAGAAATGACAAATTTCATTTTTGTAATTTCTTTTAACACAAAACATAGTTTTTATATTCTAGAAAAACTGTTGATAAACTGGTTTAGATATTTCCGATTTCTTGAATTTCCCAGTGTGTTTGTGACTCACCTTCATCATCTTAAGCCGCTCGCTCCGCTGCGACATGGCAGCCGTTTGCTCGTCGATGCGCTCCAGCATGTGGACCAGCTTCTTGTTGCGCTCGTTGCGTTTGGTCTGCTCCTCGAGGAACTCCTGGTACTTTTGGCGGCTCTTGTGGCGCACCGACTTGTCGCTGGAGAACATACAAATATCCGTTCACCTTTGTGTGCGAAATGAGGGAAGACGGCAAAAGCTACTTACAGCTCGCTGCGCTTCTGCAGGACCTTATCCAACTTGTGCTCCAGCTGCTGGCGATTATCCTCGCTGCGAGAAGGGAAATCGGGGAGAGAGTAGAGTCGAGTCAAAGGGCATGCATATGATTGGTAAGCTGCTGCATATGCACACGGGAAAAGCTTAGGAAAAGCTGACAAACACAAATCAATGGAAATGGCCTTTGTGTGATTTCCTCGAGGGCATTTTAAATTACCCACAAACAGGGAATCAACGAGCAGCATTCAAGACATAAATGCATAAGTTTTCAGTTTTCCATATGAAAGATTTTCCTTTATCCCTCTATTATAAAAGTCATGACTTCTTAAATTTTTGTCTTAAATTTTAAAATAATACAAAAAGTCTTTCATGTTTATACTTTGATATGTTTATGCATATTTTTGTTGGGAAACAAAAGCTTAACAACCTTGAAATTTTAATTTTTTGTTATATAACAAAGACTTTAAACAATGTGAACTTTTAAAACAGGTTTTTAATAAATTATTTTTGTGTTAATCTAATCCTTATTAATTTTGATTGTCGCTTATAATTCTAAAATAACAACGACATTGAGCCGCTTTAATGGCCACATATAAAATCCATTGTATTAAAAATGAATAATAAAATAATTGAATAATTTAATGATTGGATTAGTTTTTGTATACAATTTTTATTATGTTAGAATATTATAGTTATGTTTAGAAACATTTTTGGTTTATAATGCTGGCATTAAAATAGGCATAAATATGTATGAACTAAGCTAATAGTTATTGTTTTAATTTTATGGTAATATTTTTTGGTAATATTTTTGATCTGCTCACCTGCGCTGAAGTTTCTCCTGCAGCAGCTCCACCTGCAGCTTGTAGTTCTCGAGCTCGGCTTGCGGAAACATGGCTTAGAGCGGAGAATATCCTTTGGCCGGAAGCACTGCGAACTTTACCTCTTGACGGCTCCGACTCAACTGGCCATATGCAATAATACTACCCGCTATTGACACAGTTTGGCTGGCACGGGGATATTAATGCGACAGTGTGTTCTATTTTTGAGGCAACTCCATTCGAATAGCCGCATTAAGTGCTCGTTCGTATGGGTGATTGTGTGATTGGCATTTGTTTGGCTGAGTCGCGTTGTCATGGCTGCCCGGTTTCTTGGTGGCTCCTTTGCGTATTTATTTTGGTGGTTGCTTGGCATTGCCCAGGGACATTTGGCCCTTATCGATTTCCCTCGTCGACGGTCGGCTTTCCCAACGTGCCACGCATTGAGGAGCAACTAACTTTCGATTTTTCGCCCCATGAATTTTACATTCCACTGTCGTTGCTGTTTTTTTTCCCCCGTTTTTCTTGTTTTTGGTTCGGCCCTGTGTGTGGTATACTAATTACACGCCCGGCAAGTGGGTCACTTCTTTTGAACTCCGTCCAGCTTTCCCGTTCTCGGTTCTTGGCTTGCGTTTTCAGTGGGCCCGAAAAAAAGGAACGTGAAGAGTCGTCTGGGGTCACCGGACCTCGGCAGGGCCATTTATAATGCATTGCACGGGATTTGCCTGCACGAGTGGGCCCAGCTTCTTCCATTCCTGTTCTGATGAGTGTAAACACATGTTGTTGTCGCACACTCGCACCCGGAATTACACTGAGGAAAATAAAAGGGGCAGTTTCAAAAGTAATTCTTTTTTATTTTTTATTTTTGTTGTACACTACAATACAAAAATGTGCTGTAACACAATATATTTGTAAAATGATTTATTAGTAGGTACTTTTAAATAATTTTTACAAATAGAAAAAAAAATGTTCAATGGTTTGTAGGTTTATTATATCTTTCTTATATTCTGTAAAGCAGAATATTTTAAAAAATAAATTATTGGTTCTTTCAAATGATTTTTATAAAAAGAAGAACAAATTCATTTCTGCGTTGGGTATTGAACCCATGTTCAATTCATTTACTTTAATATAAGTCTCAGTACCTAATATTATATAATGCGCTTTTCTGTAGGTGTATTTAGAAAGATTTTGAGTTACCATTTTTATTAAAATTTTATTGTAAAATATGCCATAAAAATTTGCATTGCAAGTTTTTCTCTCAGTGCAGACCCTGCCCCTGTGCTCGTCCAAGCGTGCGGCACCTGAATGTGAATTAATGGTAGTGGCGTCTATCACTCCCCCGGCCGCAGACAACAACACAGGACTTCTCGCACACGCTGACATATTCACACGCTCACCACGGTGTCCTGTGTGTCCTGTATGTCCTGTATGTCCTGCATGTCCCCGTATGTCCTGTATGTCCTGGCTGCCATCATCAGCGTTCCCAGCGTCAGCAGTGACCACTCCCGTGCTCCTGCTGCTGCTCCCGCCAGCGACACCGAAGCCACAGCAACTCCGTGTCCTGCTTGACTTGCTCCTGGCTTTGGCGTTGGCCTCGCTCGTCCTGGCTTGGCTCCTCCATGCGCGCCACATGTATAGTATATGGCTGCATATATGCCGGCGTTGTCACGGTGTCGTGGTTGCGGGCCGCAATATAAAATTTTTGGTTATTTACATGTAGGGGATAACAAACGGCCGGAGGAGGGTTGCTGTCATATGTGCGGCAGGTTATCTCCGCGGTTCCTCGTTTCGGGACACGGAATGCTGATGGGTCAGCGGGCAAGAGCATGTGTGTGCCAGGGATCAGGGGCTCTGTGTCAAGGGGGTTTTAGTGAAATAAATTAATTTCATCTATCTAGTGATATTTTAAAATTAAAGGAGAGATTTGTTAGGTGGTTTTTGATTTACTTAAATGCTATCTACAACATACCTTTATAGCCAACCCCTTCAGTCGCCTTCCCTGACCTTCGCCAAGGGGCAAAATGAACTTGTTGCCAAGCGACCTGAACCACGGACAATTTCTCCTTGTCGCTACCAATTCGGCTAACTGAAATTCGCGACATTCTTTAAGCGTTGGCTAAAAATACTGAAAGTGCATTTTTGAAAAGGGCAAAATAACGTAATAAACTGGCTTGGGTTTATCAAGCGGTTTTGAAATACTCTGTAAAATTATTTACAAAAAAAATATTATTAAAGTTGCGATATAAAAAAATGGTTAAATATAAGTTAATACCAATTTATTCTTAAATTTTTCTTCTCCATTACCTTTTCTTGGAAAAAAATTCTTAGAATGGCAGGTTAGACTATTGCGACAGACGCGGATGTCTGGCGAACTTGAGGAGCTGTCTTGTCGACCAGTATTTGCATATTTATTATTTAGCCCGAGCAATTTGCGGCGGGGCCTTGAAGTTATTAATAGCAGGATGACTTGGCATGTCCTGGCACCCGAGTAATATCTTCGATTGGATTTTGGCTGAGTGCGCGCAAGGATATCAATGGAAAGTTTGTCATAATCGAACATTTGCATTGGAAAAGTGCGGTGGGGTTACTACAAAAAAAAAAAAAAACCTAAATGGAAATTGGCTTTTTTTCCCGCTCTGCTGTTCAAAAATTTTTGCTGGTGGCGAGCGTGGGCGATTTATGTGTTTGACTTTACGCTGCAGTTGTGCGGAGAGTGTGTATGTGAGTGCTTATCAGGCGCTGCACAGCGTACTTTTTCGGGGGCACTTAATTTTGGCTGGCATCCTTAACATCCTTAAAAGACGGCGAATGGGTTGGGGGAATGGGAATCGCGACCCGGAGAGCTTCTTTTGCCGATTTGTAGTCAATGAAGTAGAAAACTGAAAACTTTTTCTTTTCGAGTCTATTAAAAATAATGGCAGCTGAAAGCAGAAGAGCCCGCCGAGTGCGAACTGCTCGCTGCTGCTGCTCCCCATGTGTGCGTTTTGCCGCCGTCTCTTTCTCCACCCGGTCTTGCCGTCTCTTTCGCTATCGCTGCGTGTGTGCGCGAGACATCGGCGGGCATTAAATTAATGTCCTCCCTGCCATTTCTCACCACGGCCCGGTCGCCAGACACAGTCGCCCGGTGCATTGACCACTTTCGGCGGTTTGCCTTTAAAGCGCTCTATTGCCCTCGCAAAAGATCGGGGCTATTTGGCCTTTTGGAGGACCTGTGCGATGAGGGGTTGTATGGGACTCATGAACTGTTTGCTGTTTTGTAAAAACTGGAATTTTCAGGAAGCCACATAATATATTTAGTTTCTAAAATAAAAAAAAGGGAAAAATAACTTCTAAAAATGACCTCGAGTCCACTAAAAACCACTCAAAAAAAAGGAAAAATAAATATTTTTGAAATATTATTCATCACTATTAACGGGTCTCATAATTATTAAAAACGAGTGTTTGTACAATATATTTATTGGATTAAAATTTAGGAATAAGCTACAATTAAAGGAATGCATTTTTTAAAATAATTTTAGCATTTATAAATATATATAAATATATTAAAATAATATATTTGTGTTACTGCTGAGTTTAAAATTCAGTTTCTTAAATAAAATTAAGTGCCGAAAAGAATTGTATTTTAATAAACAGCAATAAAACACATGTATTATTTTAAAATATTAAAATATATTTACTTGACTCTTAATTAAGTTATCAACTCCTTTTCAAACCAGCAGATATTAATATTTAATTGTACCATAAATCATTAAATTATCCTTATAATTTCACTTTGTACGACACTTGTGATTTTTAATGACTTTCTTTTTCGCAGACATACTACCTTCCTTTATAATTTTAACGTTTATGGCCCAGGGTAATCGAGTGCCACTACCACAGCTCCTGCATTGCCAAAGAGGTCCGTGTACTTATTTTATTTTTAAACCCTCTCGCTGCGGGCATGCTGCGAAAATGGCCGACTGAACGGAGTCGAAGAGCAGGCGGCGGGTAGGTTTTGCGGTTAATGCGATAATTTAATTGTAATGCGGGTCTGGAGTTGTGCGCGCCAATAATTTAACTTGCAATCAGCGCGGCATTTATTGGGTTAAACATATAAGCCAAGCGCCCAGGGCGAAGACGCATACTTGCATGGCCCGAAAGGAGTGAATGAACCCCAAGGATACAGAGACAGAGCCACAGATACAGCTACAGATGCGCCGTGGGAAGATACAGAGAGGGGGAAGGAGAGAAGGACTCGAAGGAGCCAGAGGATGGCGAATAAATTCAACGATTTCTGTGCAATAAGGGGTCTCTGACGCAGTCAGTTGGGCATTTTCGCACGTAAGCCACGAGGACGATGACAGCCATGAAATATGCAAGCCAGGTCCCGAACCCGAGCATTTCTCCCAAGCAGGGCGGGCGTACATGAGTCAGAAGTTAAGAACCCGGCCAGGGATGGGCGGGAAAATCCGAGTTCATGCCCAAAAGCCAAACATTTATAAACTCCACAGCACATCCTAGCAACTGTTGCCCGGGGTGAGCGCCAGGGATTGACTTTTAACTATTGTCTTTCTGGCTAACACATTTCGGTATTCGTTAGTCGCCATGTCAGAAGGACACACGGAGGAGCAATTGCTGCAGCTGCGACGCATCCTGTTGCTGACTGTGTATAGGAACACACTGAATCAGCTGATCCTGCAGCAGCGTTCGCAGCGTTTGAATGCCAGGAAACCACTCACGCTGCCCGCCACCCTGCGCCGACGACGCAGTTCGTCGATGGGGGAGCAGGAGAAGCCGGAACGTGTTCTTATCACGGGCAAGGTCCTGCCACGCCTGGAATCGCTGCTGGGCGAAACGGAGAACGATGCTGATCTGCTGGACGAAGATGTCCTAAATGCCCTAAAGTTCGAAAGGGATATGGATGCGCTGAGAACGATCTTCGAAGTGGCCATGAATGATCCGGAGTTGGCGGAGAAGGATTTGGATTCTAAGGAGGAGGAAGATGTGGAACTTCAGAAGGAGGAGTTTCAAGAGGAGGATAATCCCATGGCAAGTAGAGAAATCACTTCCCAGGAGTTGGATGATATGAAAATCATGGATTTGCAAATTAATGAAAGAGAAAGTTCCTTTGAAGATGATGATAGGCCGCATCTTGAGAAAGTAGACAAGGACATGGAAACCCTGGAAGCTGATGAAGGTCTGGAGAACCTCAAGCAAGCCATAGCTGCCCTGTGTGGCAACAAAAGCGAGGAGTCTCAGGCTGCCCAGGAGCTCCAGGAATCCAAGGACGAACTCAAGAAACTGAAAGAAGACCTCGAAACAGAGAAGCGGGTCACCAAGGACAAGCTGCAGGACCTGGAGGAGCGCATAGCGGAGACCAAGTACAAGCTGCGATGCGTTTCGCGGGTCAATGACCTCGAGTACAGTTTGGTGCAGCGCTGGGAGGAGGGTCGCCTGGCGCAGGGAACCATTTGGGGCGAGAATGCAGAACGGGCCTACTTACGCGACATTTTGGACATCAAACAGAAGCTGGCACGCGAGGAGCGCGTGAGTGCCGAACTGCGCTCCTTTCGCCAGCGTGAAATCCTGGAGCTGAAGACGAGGATCAAGGAGTGGCAGGAGCGGTACGTCAGCGAAATGCGGCGTGTGGATCGCGAGGCTGAGGCCTGGGAGCTGCGCATCCTCGAGCAGAAGAAGCTGCTGCAGCGACACCGCGAGATCTTCGAGGAGCGGATGACCTACGTCCAGGAGTACCGCGCCCAGAAGGAGGAGGAGCAGCGCCTGCTGGACCTCCAGATGCACCGCATCGAGTGCGCCGTTCGTCTGCAGGCCTGGTGGCGCGGCACCATGGTGCGACGCGGTCTGGGACCGTTTAAGAAGAAGCCCAAACGGGGGAAACGGGGAAAGCCCAAGAAATAGGACACTGCGGGAAATGCAAAAAAATATCTACTATAAATATTTTTAAAATATTTTCGATACATCTATTTAACGTTCAAAGAATACTTTTGATTTCGATTAATTAAGGACATAATTAATTTTGATTAATACCGCATAGACTTACAAAAAAACGTCCTTTTATCTGTAGGATAATATATGCCTAAATTTAATTTGTATGTATTTAGTTTTTCTAATTTTAGACTTAAAGGCCAAAATGTATAACTTTATTTGACTGAAGTTTTTGGTTTTAATTATACCATTTTATTCAGTAATCCTATTTAGGATAGTTGTTAAAGTAAAAGTATACTTTTATTTTCATTTATTCATTTTTTTCGAATTTAAAGTTAAGAAATTAATATTAAAATCGAATTTTCCACCCATTGTTTCGACATTTACGACACTTTTGATATATTTTCCTCCGTGTTCTTTTGTTGCTGGGATTTTTTCAGCACTCTCCCTTGCTTTATGGAAATTAACTTGTGACTTAAAACCAATTAAAAGTTGGACGCGCTGCAGTTAACACGTCAGCGGTTGGCTACTGACGTCGCCCTTAATGACATGCTGCCAGTGTCAACAGGCCCGACTCGAGAATTGTTTACGCGAGGCGATAATAATGGTTTAAGGACGGCGGGGCCCCCGAAGGGGGAGTACTGTACCGTAGTACTGCCGCACCCGAAAGGCAAGAGTTAAAGTTGCATCTGGAGCTCCATTGTTTTTCCCCTCGCCTTTATTTTCCTTTCTTTTCCGCATTTATTTATCTTTTATGCCAGGGAATGGCCAAAAGTGGTTTATTTGTTGCGGCGCATTCATTGGCAACACAAATGGGCGGCAGCGGCCTAGGGGGGCGTGGCCGTGCGGCTGTGCGGCAGCAACATTTTGCTTTCGATGCGTGCAGAGGAGATAAACTGCGACAATTTGCCCGGCGAATGAGTGGAATGGAACTTTTTCCACTGCCAACAACGCTCGCAACAAAAGCAAAACTTTCCCACTAGTGTGCCAGTGTGGACATTGCAATTTAAAATATAATTAATGGTCGTTGCCGTAATTTATTGAATTTGCATGGCACAAGGCTGCATGGCTGTCATTTCTTGTTTGCCTGTTTGCCGTTTGCCAGTTGGCCAGTTGGAAAGTTGCAGAGTTGGAGAGTCCTGTTTTGCGAATGTCCTTGCGAGGCGATTGGAGTGTCTGCACATGCACTCACTTTGGTTTTAATGCACTCCGCCCGGTCAGTCGCTCCCTCGCAATTGTTGCTGCCCGGCTGCCTCGTTTGGCGGGGCAACAATAACATCCCGATAATGACTGCCGAAAGTCCGTTTTTGGGCTACAAAAAATGAAATGCCCGGTTTCCACTTGGACGCGAAATTGCTGAACGAAAAATCTTACCAGAAAAAGCGTACCAAAAAGTGAACAAAAATTCGAGTGCCGAAATGTGTGCCAATTTCGAAGAGAGAGCACCATTTTCAATTTAAAATACAGATTAATTAATTGAATGGCTCGCAGATTCCCAGATTATCGAAGCTGGAACCAAAAATATTTAAAACTTATTAATATAAAATATGTATGGATACAATTTTGTAGATAACTTGAATTTTATTTTCATAACTAATTACATTTAATAGAAATAAAAAGAAAAAAAATCATAAAATTCTTTATTTGGCACCCAACGTGGGGCCTAAATATTTATATAATATTCTTTATATATTTATCTATTTAAAATAATAATAAAATAAAAACATTGGATATGAGTTTTATGTTTTACTTGAACTTCTTTTTATTAAATACATTTTTTTCGAAAAGATTTTCCCATAGCTTCGGAAGGAATTTTTTCTTACAAGCTGTTTGTGGTCTGTCTTCGCCGACAAGATCTTTTTCCCACTGAAAAAAGAGAATGGAGCAATTTTGAAAAAGTAAAATGAACCATTTTCGGCACCAGCCAGCAAATGTGGCCATCGTGGAATGGCGAGCCTATTGTTTGGCTAGCGTGGCGGATGAATTAATGGAAGATGGAGCTCGGATGCATGGCGAGAAGGCGAGAGAATGAGGGCAGCAGACAAACAATCTTCCACGCTTTTTCCCCTTTTTTTCGCTTCATTTTCCCGGCTATCTCTGGCCATCTCTCGTGCTCGTTTTGGCCAGGCCAGCTTCAAAAAGCAACTCATTCTCGCTTCCTGCACTTTGCATGCCCCGCACTATTTGCAACTCGAAGAAAGCGGCAGCGAATGCTCCATAATGGAGGCTGCCGCCCCAAACCATTTCCTATAGTTACTCCCTGGCTTGGTTCCGTGTCACGTGCGTTACTTAAAACATACAAAATGGCGCAGAGTTCGCCTTTAAAACGGGGCGCCATTGCAATACCCGTGGGCCGGGAAAAAAGGGCCAACCGGGGCATCCGAAAAATTTACATACAAATTAGGGTTAATGAGCAGTGAAATTGTTATTTAACTTCAGTTGGCCCGTTAAGCGCTTTAAAGTGCGCCACCACTTGGGCGAAAACGAGTGGAGTCTTCGAATATCTGCGTACTTTGCGACACGTTTTCGAAATTCTCTTTAGCACCGGGCTTAAATGGGTGTCCCATTTAGTGCTCTCTATCGCTCGCCGCAGAACAACAGAATTTAATTAATAATCTTGCGCATAATTCATAAATTGATTATAGCGCATACGCCACGTGTTCTTAAATTAATTTTCATTTCCCATTATTATTTTTATATTCATTTTTCCGCTTTTACTGCTGCAGCTGCGTCGGCAGAGGCAGCGGCTGCGGGGAGAGTGAGAGTTTTATTTAAAATTTAATCAAACACTTTAATTTGATTAACAGCGCACGTCTTTCAATATAAATTTATGGCCGCACGACGCATAATCAGAGACCAGAACCAGAACCGGAGCCGGAATGCCAGAGTGCCGGACTCTACGGAGTGCTCCACTGGCCAGCCGTAAAAAAGGGTTGACCGCCCGCACATCCGTTCACCCGATCTCAGCTCAACCCGCCTTCCCGGGCTTTCAACACATCAACGCAGTCATTTGATATGCGTACATGTGACGGGGCCAGTTGGGGGGAAGTGGGGAGGTGGGGAGACTAATAGCAGCACGTACGTTTGATAAAATATTTTATTGGCATGTATGGGTGGCGTCCTGACGGCCCAGCGATTTTATAGATTTCTCTAATGCTTTGATGGAAGGGTTTTCTTTTTTTTTTAAACTCCCACCCCTCTCTTCTAGGCGCTGTTTGAAATATAAACCCTTGAGGAATCATTCTTTGTTGAAAGCAAACATATTTTATAATGGATTACATATAACATTTTATAAGACAATTTATTATATTTTTTAAATGCTTTTAAATCACAAAATAAAATGTATACAATAAATTTCAATTCAAAAGTTTAATATGATATTACTCAAAATATAGTTAAAATATTATTACAACGAAAAAAATGATCCTAGAAACTAAACTATTCGTACATTATTTCTGAACTAGTTTTAAAATCATCTGAATAAAATTAATTTTAAGTTAAGTCTAAAATTAAGGAGGCTCTACTGTACTTATCCTTATCTTTTATTGATTGTTTTCGCCATGCATTTCATTTCATTTCTCGTGAAATTAGTGCAACGTCTGAACGGCAATTTGGCCTCACAAATCATTTTAACATAATACACAACTCCAGTTCAACAGCCGACGAGGATGGCATTTTTATTGGCCTACGTGTCTTTTGTGCCATCGCCATCGTTGTGCTGTTGCCACAACACACTATCTCGTCATGCGAATCTGGAATAAATCTTTCATTTCATTTCTGGTGCACGGAAGTCACGGCCACCGGTCAGCAAGTTTTTGGCCTGCTCCCGCAGCTGCGATGATAAATGCCAAACAATCCGAAGCGCTGTCATCTTGCGAGCGGATACTCGATTCTCGCTGGCAAATTCCATCGAATCGCTCATTGCGTTTGGCATAATTCCACAATTAGTTCGGGCCATGGAAAGCGTCAAATTTATGCTCATTCGAGGGGAATCCAAAAGCGCGTTCAATGAACCTGTCCACATCAACGTACGGCTCACTAAATTGAATTCTTTGTTTTGGCAGCAACCAGCCAGCCAGAATTCAGAGTCCCGAATGGGAATGGCAATGGAAAGAATAACTTGAAAAAGCAAAGCAAAAGTTTTTAGCAAACGGCAATTTTGTGTTATTTCATTTGTTTGCCTGCTTATATTGCCGGGGTGCCCCGTTTGGAATTTTAAATATGGCGTCTGTTTTGTTTGAAAACGGAAACGAGTGTCTGTCAGTTTATTTGTTTGTTGTTGATGATGTTGTTGCTGCTGTTGTCGTCTCCGTTTTGTCGGCCCCCAGAAAAGCAGTCCCAAAAAGCGAAGTCAACCAACTTTTCAAAGGAAACGCCGCCTAATGTGTTAGTTTGTGAGCGGAGCTCGGTGTGTTTGTGTAACTTTGTTGGCAATTGAGAGGCCGTTGCCAGCGGCTCTGGCGAATGGAGATATATAAGTAGAGAGCTGGCGATATTCAATTTACCAAAGATAAGAAATGCTTTTTTTAAGGCTTAAGCAAACCTGAAACTCACTCGCAAAGAAAACAAGTAGGCCTGACCCTTTAAAGTATAAATGCACAGGGAAAAAAGCTTATAAAATATCAAGCAAATTGGACAAAAATTACGAATGAATATTTAATTTAAATAATTTATTAAAATATTTTAGTTTTAAAATTTCTTCAAAATGCTACAGATATGTCTATAATGGCTTCATTATTTTTTTCCATAATATTAATTGATTTTTAAGTATGCAAAAATATTTTTAAAATGAAAAAGCAATATAAATTATAAAAAGTTAATGTTATATAATCTGTACGTTGCTAAAATATAATTATAAAATTAAATTTTTTCAAGTACTTATTTTTGTATTTGTTTTTCTTCTTAAAATTTGATTTTTTGATTTATTTGCACCCCCTTTTCTTAGAGAAAAGTACACAACATCTATGAAAATGTAGCCTCAAATTTCAGGCATACAAGAGCTCTTACACACACACACACACACTACCACACGCAGACATACAAATGACACAATTTTCCTTTGAGCTAATAAAGTTGACTTTACATTTTTAATAGTCTACTTTTCGGCGCATTAGTTTTAATGCTCATGACGATGCTGCTCTGCATGCAAACTAAAATGCATAGGATGGCGAGGAAACTCCCTTCTGGCCATGTTTTTGGCCTGCTTTTCGGTCCCATTAGATCTGGCTTCCTGCCCTCGGCACTATTCCCGTACCTGACTTGGTTGCCAAAACAAGATTTCTCACTCATTATGCGGGGCACAATAAATATTTGCCTATCATTTTGCTATTTGCATTTGCCAAACGGAATTGATGAACGTCGCCGGCACAAAGCGGCAAATTGAATTGGCCAAGCCATTAACAAAACTGAATTTTGCTTATCGCCATTTTTGCAATGGCCCTTCGGAATATGACACACACACACTCATGCGCCGCATTTGATAAATATGCAGATTTTACTGCTTCTGCTTCTGCCTAGTAATGAGTAGCAGATAAACATGGCGATAAATTACTGCATTTTTGGGCATTCATTATTTACCATGTGCCACTCGCGTACGGGGGAAAATCGAATCGTAAATGGTCTATATACACACACAGGCACGCACTTAAATCAGCTCCGTCCTTGCCGGCTGTCATAGGGCTGCTTTATGGCAGCATTTCCCGGCCATTTCTAGAATTACAACAAATTTTAATTAAATACAATCTGCAGCAAGCAATGCGCATATGTAAATGCAAATGGCTCGAATGCTTGCGGGCGAAACAAACAAAAAAGAAAAGAGCACAAATTTAATGCATAATACAAAAAGACGTCAAAGTATTTAGCGCACAATGCAGCAAAATGCGACCAAAGGGGTAAAAAGAAAGAAAATATTAAACGACATGGCCAGACCATTAAGCGGCACTTGCTCTTCGTTTTTTCACCATCCCACCCATTTTCCCAGCCTTCTTTACTCCACAGCGCCAATTTAATAATTCTCACTGACAATGCACTTGCTCATTTGCCATTTGCTGCGCATTCAAATTTGTTTCTTCCACAAAAATTGTAAAACAAGTGGGAAAAACGCATTTGACAACCTACAAACAACGCGTCCACAAAAACTGCAGCTGGAAATCATACAAATTGCTGCATGTAGGGTATGCAAAAAAAAAATTAAGTTTTTGAATGCTTGTTGCTGATGCCTGCCCGCTGGCTGAAAGTTGTTGCCGGTTGCCGTGACAGATGGGTGGACATTTTGTCAGCGAGAGCAAAAAAAGCTGGCAAAAAATCCCGAAAAGATGCGGGATCTAGATCGTGGTGATCCTGGAATGCCCTTATTTTACACAAAAAGATAATGGTACCACTGAAATTACTTATAGAACATATGCAATTATCATGAATTAATTAAACTTACCGAGTGTTCAAAAAAATTGAAAAAAAAATCATAAGTGTCATAATTTTGTATTAATAGGGTTACCATTTTTTTTCGAAATTCATTTGATTTGTGTTCTTAACGTTCTTATACAATAAAAGTATATTTATAAATTTTTAAAAAAAATTTAAAGGCCTTGTTGATATCAGGTTACATTTAACGATCTGAATATTTTTTATAAGAATTTTCAGCTTTCAACCAGTTTTTTTTTGTGAAAATTCATTAGTTATTAAAAAAGAATCCATAACTAAAAGAAGCTTATTCTAGGACCCATTTCAAACCCTGTTCTTGATCATTTCCAAGTTGAAATTCTAGAGGGGAAGAGCTTTCCATTACCGGCTCTCACTGCACAGTTACATTAATAATCTGGCTTGGCAAACTATATCATATAGTTGCCATTACTCCGACATAAGGCTCTTACGGGCGGAGACAAAAAACAAATTGTTGACGCCAGATACAAACAATTTGCAATTCAACAGCTAAAGGGATCAGCATGGGACAAGCGCATTTGCAGCCGGAGGAGGATGCAGGATGCAGGATGCAGGATGGTAGATTTTGGAATCGGGGGTGTGGAGATGGAGTCAGAGGATTTGGCAATCTTACACATGTTTGTGTCTGCCAGTTCTGTTCGGTTCGGTTTGGTTTTGGTACGGTCTCTGGGCGTTATCAACAGCTGTCTATCTGTGCGTTCCACTTCAGTTGCTGTTAGTTGCTACGTTTTTTCTCGTTCATCTGGGTCTTACCAATTTACATCGTATGCACTTAAAACGCATTTGTTGTTATTGCTCTGGTTGTTAAAATTAATGAATTTGTTTGCATGGCATTTCGACTGGTTTCCGGTTGCAGGTTTGGCCTGAAATTCAATGGAAGACCAGATTACGAGACGCAGAGACACATTTCTAATTAGCCCAAGAGCTGTGATTGTTTCTCTCTCTGTTAATTGACCCCTTGAATCGGCTTTCCTGCGACCTTGCCTGGGGCAATTAATGCCACATGTGGCAAACACCTGGGCCCCCGGTGCCCCATTGCCCCACAGGGGTCATTATTAATTACTTATTAATGGATATTGTTGCGTAACTGGCTCATTACGGTCAATCAGCAGGCGTCGAATTGTGTTTTCCTTTCGGCCACTCTGAGCCATTTAACATTTCATTAACAATTTAGAGTACTTAAGTGTGTGCGGGTGGGCGGCGAAATGAGAACGTGGCCGAAATGACTAAAAAGAAAACACTTAATGAAAATATTACGCGAGTGCGAGTAAATTGAAAGCCAAATGCATTTTAATGCCGCATTCTCAACTAAAACGAGGCACAAACACAAACAAGCGCGCACACTCACACAAACTCGCATCCACATCCGCATCCGCCAGCCGGAAGCCGCAATGTGCAATAAAGATTGCGAGGCGCGTGAGTGTTGGTTGCAAAAAGTGACGAGAAGGGGTTTCGTAAACTGTAAGAAATGTTTTTTTATAAATTTTTAATATTTTATGAATTTTTTAAAAATATTTAAATAAGTTAAAAGCTCTATGGTTTCAAAATCGTTTATATATGTGCCTAAAAGTATGCTGTAATAAGTGTTTCAACATGCAAAAAAGTGTTGCATACTTTTAAACACATTTATAAAAGATTTTATAACCATATTATTTTCTTCCAAATTCAGTATCTTACTATTTTTTTTTTAATGAAAGAAGTTTTCACCAATATTTTGTTTCAGTGCTCTAGCTGTGGCGGATGCTGAACGAGAAACTTTGAGGCAGCACGTAAAGATCGTTGCCATTGATTTATGCGCCGCGTGCCATTGCGAGCGTGAAGCGTGCAACAAGCCCGGCGCACAAAGAGCAGATTAAATGGGGGCCAGCAGGGATGGGGATCCCTTACCGACCGAGCGATGACCATGGCACTACTCCCGTGGCCAGCTGGTAAATAAGTGTGTCAACGTGGGCCCGCGTCTCCATTTAACAGAAACCTCCACCCCCACCGATTCTGGCCAATAAAGTGCGCTCCAAAGTATGCTAAGATTCCATCCGTCCGAAAAAACGTGCCGGAAATGCTCGAAACGGGCTGCTGCTCTCCAAGCTATTTTACGCTGCAAAATTTGATTAAGTCCGCGCTGGCGATGAGTTCATTGCGCGTGCAAAATGATGCGCTTAACAGAGGGAGTTTTGCATAGAAGGTGGACAGCGGAGTGGACCGCGATTTTACGGGAGCTACTTTAGAAATAATATAGTAGCAAATATTGCTCAATGTTTTATAAAAGCACTTGAAGCGGTAAAAAGCGTTTAAAAATTGCTGTATTGTATTTTTATTTATTAAAGGAATATAAAAACCAGCTAATGTACAACTTATCTGCCCAATACTTTCAGAGAGGTTTTGTTCAACAATCTATTGTTAAAATCGCATAAAAAAATGATCATACAAACGGGTGAAAAAAAAAATGTAGTAAGCTTTCATAACACATGTACATGGAACACCTATTAACGGTGTTTAAAATGTACTCAGTTTTCTTTTAAATGTAATTTTTTGTAGAAAATAATAATGAATGATTCCCTATTAAAGTAAAAAATATTTTTGTAGTTATATACCTTCTAATATGTGTGAAAGAAATCATAAAATTTACTTCTTTTTTAAAAATAAATGTTTAAAATTTGCCTTTACTTCACACAGGTCCACCCTAATCGACTTAAGCTCGCTTCGGGGCATGGACTACCTGGTTACATCCAGCAAAGCCACGAACATGTTAATTAACGAATGGTCCGAACTGGCTGGTACTACAACTGCCAGCCCGGACCTAAACCAATTACAATTGCTGGCCAAAATTGCGTCTGTCAATGACATCAATGTTCGATTTTTGTCACACATGACATGAGTTGCAGTTTGACGGTGGCCAAAACGTAGCAGGTGCCACAAATCGAACAACGATTGTTCAACGGGCAGGTAGCAGGCAGAAGCAGCGGGTGGCCAACCCGCAAAATATAATCCAGGTCGTTGCACAATTTGCCAAAAGCAAAGCCTCAAAACGTGTTGACACGGGGCTTTAAGTGCAGTGAAATTTTCTTCAATTAGCCATGCGCTTTTACTTTTTATCCGCCAACCTTTTATTATTCATACACTGTGCGGGTAATGAGGCCCCAAAATAGATGATAAATTATGCAGGGGCGTTCAGAATCACAGCGCCATGAATTGCCAAGTTAACCAGCCGGTTGCAACCAGGCCAATTTGGGCAAAAATTTGCAGCTGTTGTCGCCGCCCGGATGATTTGCATTAGCCACGCCCAAGGAGCTTCGATCTGCCGCTTTTTTGGTGCCCATCAGCCCATCAGAATGCATTTTTTTGTGTGTGCGGTGCATGTTGCACGTCATGTTGGCCATGTTGCAGCTGAGCGCGCGCCCCCTGATTTATGAGCCCGGCTGTTTATTTGCTGGCCGTGTCCGAAAGTTGCTCGCCGAGATTTATGTGCGCACCCCAAGACAAACCGCACGCAGCTTCTTGAGTCGGTGAATAAACTGCACTAATAAGTTGGCGATGGGGAGTTTGGGCCAAGTCAAGTGGCCGGGAGGCTGCCAGAAATGCCACAAGATACAAGGCAATAGACAAAACAAATGTTGGCAAGAGTTCACAAAGTTTTCAGGGCCCGAAAGGGGCAAGCAGCATAAATCGTTTTATTGAGCGCGTCAGGCAAAAAGTTACAGCAGCAAGACAGCAATTTGCCAGCGCAACGCAAGATGGGATAAAGCGGCGCAATAAAGGGTAAAACTTTTACAAGCATGGCCTGAAAGGAAATTGGCAACAGACGTTTTTGGTCCAATTGGCCGGGCCAATTGTTAATGGCTAATTATTTGGAGCTAACGTTTTTCCAATGCTTATGGCGCTGCTGCTGCTGCTGCGCCTATGACGGCAAAAAACCAGAGACAAAACCAAACATTTCTTGGCACATTTCACACTGGAGGGACACAGAGGCGCACAAGAAATGCACATAAATTTTACTTAGCCAAGTTCCAAAGAGTTTCGCCTGCCAAGTGGCAGCCGAAAGAAGTCAAAAGAAGTGCAAAGAGCGATAACAACAATAAGTTGCGAGCATTGCTCGAATGCACAATGCAAGCGGCGATAGTTTGCCATAGTTTAGCCATTGCCAATCCCTCGATTTACCCTTCGCAGCACCTCTTTCAGGGCACGCCCATGGCTTTGATGAAACGCTCGGTAGTTGGGTGCAATGGGGGTGATTTTTTTCAGTGGTGGGAGGTGGTATTTGTACCTAGACTCGGAGATGGGTACTTATTTATGGATCTTAATTAATAAAAATATTATATATTTATTTTTTATTAATTCAGTGAATGAGTCTCTTACACATATCGTTTTTACCATGCATTAATGGTGATTTCGATCTTGAAAAATTAAATTTTTTCTCTCTCGGAGATTCTCTGACTTCGAAAAAGACAGGAAGAAGCAATACGGCGACTTAAATTACCTAAGAGGGAGAGAGAAAGTCGCATTCGAAACTCGAACTGGCCTATTTTGAACATATCGAATTGAGATGTGTAATACCAAGTCCATATTGATGTGGGATATTCTCAAATTGATCAACATTTCATATAAAGTATTTTTTTTTTGGGTGTGGGAAGAAATTCTGAACAGACTTCTCTACTATATGAAGTATATTGGAAGAAAGTTTAGACGCTTTATATATTAAAATCTATTTATATATTTTCAGATTAATTTCCAACTTATTATTTTACCATAAAGTCTTTCATATTTCCCTCCCATAACTTGTACCTCACCTTGGCAAACATATCCTTTGCCATCTCTGGTGCTATCCTTTTAGTGTCAGGCGAAATGGGAAGCCGCCAGCGAAATTTATGCGAGTTTAACAAGCAGCTAGCAACAGAAAGGTTCCGTTACACTTTCTTGCAGCAAATAGGCATAAATTTGCATTTAATGTAGTCGACAAAAACGCCAGTGGAAGGCAAAAAATGAGCAGCGCAAATGCCAAAAAAATTATTCTGCTATTTAGTATATAATTTCGTGAAATAGTCTTGGTCGGTGTGGTGTTGTGTGGTCTGGTTTTTGGATCCGTGGTCCGGTCTGCAGTCGCCAGGTGCCATTAAAGCCGCATACATTTTTTAAACTTTTGCCAATTTGCATTGCAAATGTTCCTCACACACACACAGACATACGAAGCCCCGGCTAATATACACGTGTGCAAGCGTTTGTATTTTCGCGTTCTGCATGTGGTTCCAAAAGCGTTTGGGTCAGTCTATTAAAATGCAAAGAGCCAGGATTCCATGGCCCCTTCGTTTCGCCGGCCGGAAGTCCATTTTGTCTTGTCGTTCACATCATAAATATGGACGCTCAAATGGCGGCTCTGTTTATGGCCAAGTCCTGTCTGGTTGTGTGTATATATGTGTATATGTTGCCGCTTTTAATGACAATTTGTTGAGGTTTGCATAAAATTTTGAACGAATTTCATTTGGCACACATTTCGGTCGTCTTCGCTTTTTACTTCGTTCACTCCGTTTCGAGCCAGGCATAAATTTAAATAATTTTCGCTTTTAACGCCAGTGAAGTGGTGTCCTGGAGTGTGTCTGTATTTGTGGTTTATGACAGGCTCTGCTGGCATTTTACGATGGAGTGGCCGGCACTCTGGGTCAATTGTCTGGCCTTCTCGGCTCAGATCCTCACTGAGCCATTAAAATTTCAATCAATCTAATCATTATCAATATATGCTGGCTTCCCACTCCATTTGCCACAATCCGAATGTCTTATTCATGCGCCTGCGGTTATGCAATGATAAATTTATGGACTGGCATGGGCGTGGTCAACTCGTCTCAATGTCACCCCGAAATGCTGCAATATTCACTTGGAATCGATAGGTATAAATATTTATTCATGTCGCTTTCGAAATCAAAGTCAGCCTTTGAAATGCGCTAGTTAAAGCCACCAAAATTGGTGAAAGTGGGGCAATACTTGTATTTTACAGTGTGCTTGTGTCCTCTTTTGGTTTATTATTTTCCACACGGGTGCCTCGACATGACGAAATTCACTAGCCCCCGAAAAAAACAACAAATAAATAAAAAAGGGAATACTACGCCAAGACGGGAACGAAGACATCGACAAAGTTGTCGTCAGTTCGCTCTCACTGCTTGTCACTTAAAGCGAAAAACAATTTTTCTCCAGCTGAAGAAGTGTACGTGGGCATGTGTGTGTGAGTGGAAGCTATCTGAAAACCAATTTTCGTTGCTAAATTGATGTTTATAGCTATGTAGGAGCACGCCGACGACAGCGATGAGAATGACGATGAAGATGACGATGATGCGGCCGTCGATGGCTATGATGAGCTTGTTGCGGCCACCGCGCGTCGCCTCTGATGAAGACAAAGTGCCAATGCGAAAAACTAAACGCCAAGCTACCGAACCAAGTCAAGCCAAGGCGAGCCAAGCAGCGGTACAGAGAGAAAATCGCATGAAAATTGGTTCAAATCAATGGTTTTCAATGGTAATAAGAAAACGTATGCGTGTTGTTCCTAATTAACACCTTCTTAATAAAAGCAAGGTCACACTGATCAAAACTAAAGTTTATAAACTGTTATGGTCACACTTAATCAGATTTCTAAGTTCTTTCCACACATTTTCCTCGGTGTACTGCAAGTTGAACTATCTACCAGAATACGGCAATGAAAATCCTTTTCGTCGCGACTCAAATCAACTCCACTACCCAGCTTTGCCCCATTCTTCATTTGACAGCATTTTGATGCTTCCGCTTGTAATTTATGTGACACTTGCAGTGCCATAGATCAGGCTGCGGGGCAAGTGATGAGACTGCTAGTTTCTGCTGCCATATCCTCGTTTTTATTAGGTCCTCGCTACTTGCGAGCTGCTTTTGTGCGGACGCTTGATTTCCTCGAGCAAATTTGATCAATTGAAACAGGCGATAAACAACGGGTGGAAATGACAGGTAATCCACATGCTGCACTCAGTTAATTAGATGGCAAGGGAAGTGCACATAAATAAACAATTAGGTGGCAGCAGATAACCGAGGCGTATGCAGGCAATTGCTGCATATTAATTGAAGCTCACTCGCACACATCGCCTTTGAATGTGGGGGAGAAGAAGAACCCTGTGCCACTCCCACATCCTCCCCCCAAACTGACTAAGTCATCAGCCCTCTCCACGTTGGGAGTAATTTAAAACGCTCCTGCTCGTGAATGCATTTGATATGCTTTTCTACCGCTTACGACTCGATGCGCTCGAGAGTCGCACACCCCACGACGATGCGCAGGGCAAGTGCATCTGCCAACGCCAACGCCATTATCTTGGGCATATGTCTAAGTCAGATCAAAGCCATAATGCTGGCTGAGTGCAAGTGGGGTGCCAGTGCGGATGACAGCGATATTAGGGCCAATTAGATGTCCGACTTGGCGAGCACGAGGAGTATCACGGCAAAATGCATTGCTTTTATGACAGATTGCTGGAAAATTCGATTCAGCGGTGATCAAAGACCAGCCTCAAGGAGATTTGGGACCAGGAATTGTTGAACTTTATGCTCGTTAGCTTAAATTAAACTGTAAATAAAAATCAAGAGTCACATTTATGACATAAAAAATTCAAGATATTGATTAATTTTTTCAAGATATAAATGTTGTTACGAAGTCTTACTGTTCTTCTATTTTAATCCATAGATCTCTTAAATATATTTATATAAATTTAATTCTCTCAAAATCTTCTAAATAGTAAACTAAACCATTTAGTTAAAAAACTACTTATGAAGATGTTCTACTTCAGAAGTCATAAATATTGTTTGGGTTGTAAATACCAAAGTTGAAACGTGTATGAGTTGTTTTTCTTTTCTTAAAAAGTAATTGCGCACAAATGTTTGATCACGTTCGTGTTATAAATTAAATACTTTTCTAAGAGCGCTTATGTCATGACACGGTTCATTCATGAGTCAAGCACACCTGAAGCAAACGATGTCAGGTCTTTGGAGATATTTAAACAGCCGTTTATTTAATTAGATTCAGGGTTATTGAGAATAATCAGCCTGAGAGCCGCCGTCAAAAACGAATTGTATCCGCGTCTTGTGAGCCATTAGATCATACCTGCTTGCGGCTGTAGGATAGAAAAAAGAGAACTTTCAACTAACTGCCCGCCATGAAAGTGCTAATCTGGATTTGCCTGCTTGGCTGCCTGGCCAGTGCCAATGGCTTCGTGCATCATCTTCTTAAGGACAAGCCTTCAGGACGCGACCATTCGGATGATATTCTAGGCGGAATTAATGGGATCTTTGGACTCGGAGACAACAGCAGCAACAAAACAGCGGGATCCACGGGTTCATCGGGAATCTTCGATGTATTTGGAAAACCAGTGAATGTGATTAGCGACATATGGGACCAGTTTAAAAAGGTATTATCAACTTAAATGATTTCCGTAATCTTACAGAAGATCTACCCCTTCTTTGATATTGGTGTCAAATATTTTATTTAAAATAGATTTTTTTTATATTTGGATATAACATATTCTATATTATTTTGATTCAAAAGTTATTTAGAAATTGTATTAGCGAAAAGAAAAAAAATGTCTACCACTTTTAAAATAGGTTGCCTTAAAGATATATTTAGAAAAATCTTTCTGTTCGTTTTTTAGAAAATTGGTACTATTGATTTAAGTTTCATTTTAACTTTCGCAAACTTGTTAGTAAATAGATTTCTGTGTCACTTCATTTAGGTTGATATGTTTTGCGGTAGAAATACAAATATTGTTCAAAAATGTTGTTTGTTCGACACATAAATTTCTTATAACAATAGATATTTGTGAGAAGTTCTTTTGGAAAATTTTTAAATAATTGTTGTACATTTTTGAAAAATTTTTAAAATATTTTAAACTATTTTTTTTGCAGGGAATTTTGAGCTTATTTGGCAGTTTAGGTTCCGGCGATGATGACGACGAAACAACGACGGAATCAAATAATCAGGAAACCACATCGGTTAGAACCACAACGGCTACAACTACACCGGCATCAACTACCACAGAATCAGAGGATACTACCACAGAGACTACATCCACCAGTTCCAGTACGGAATCCGAAACATCGACGGAGGGATCTACCACAGAATCTACCACAGAATCATAGACAGATTAGACTACGACACCAGATACACTCACAAGTACTTTAGCTTTAGCGGAGAAATTCTGTCGCTTAACCTTCGCATCGGATATTGCTCGTCATTGTTTGCTTCCCAGCTGCTTTATGGCGGGTTTGACTTTATTTAGACAACGGGTATATAAATACAAGTACCAGTCACAACATTATGCGCAGCGTGTGTTGATTATTTTATTGTTTACGCAAATGTTGGGGAACCTCGACTCGGGGCATTCCATAGAGAGTTCTTCCCTGATCAGTCGTTGATCGGCAATGTCTCGGCTTAGTAACTCCTTCTGCATCCTTTTTGTGGCGATCCAATGGCTGGATATTGTGCGGCCAGCTCCTATTGGGATTAATCCCCTGGATATAACCGATCAACTTGTGAGTTTCCGGATGACACTCGATAGGGAATCCAATCATTTGCTGCCCGAAATCAAGCTGCAATTGCTGCAGGCGCAACAAGAAGAAGATAGTAAGTTGGAACGATCTTTTAAGGTTTTATATCATATCTGAACCTAATGGTTTGGCTGATCCACAGATCTGGAAGTGGTGCGCATGCAATTAATGCAGTTGAACCTACTGAAGTTGCTTATTGCCTTGGACTGCTTCATTTTGTTATGCATTTATTTCTATGCCAGAGAAGAGAAATATTATCCAGTGCAAATCGTATGATAGATCATAACTAGTAGATTATAATATATTATAACCTAATTTTAATTTTTGTGGCTTTTTAATATATATTTAGAAAAACCGAAATTATGTATTCAAATCACGTTTGAGAAAACTAAAAACTTTTGTGTATTCTAGTGCCATAATTTCTGAAAATTTTAAATTTTTATTATAGAATTTGCTGGCTTTTAAAAGTGCCCGTTAGTTTCACTCACGGGTATTTAAAAATAAGTTTCCCTTTAATTAATTTTCATCAATGAAGTCCTAATGGTCTGTTTTAAATAAACTGTTATTGAATAATTACGAGCCAATTCACGCCTGCTGTTTGTTTAGGTTTGGCTGGCTGGCTGGCTGCTATCCAATATAAAGCCAGTTCTGGCAACACACAAAATTCCGCCCCACCGAATGCATCGTTAAATATCGACAACAGTTGGCTCTATTCGGCTGTTTGTTGTTTGAACTTTTAGTTCATAAATATTAACAGCTATTAAAGTGAACAAACACACAAGGCCAGCTCGGTTCAGTTCAGTTGAGAGCGGCAAATACGGGCTAAAAATTAATTTTAAATTTTAAAACTAACTGCATGCAATTTACGCGCAATTTGGGCGGCCTCTGCTTGCAATGGAAAATGCAGCGAGCCCGGAAAATGCCATCAGGTGGTTGGTATTCGCTGGGGTTTTTCCAAGGCAGCTCAGCCGCTGCCTAATGTTCATTTAATTAAAAGCGGAAATTGAGCAAGTGAACCGAGTGAGCCAGCCAGTGGCCAAAGCGGCAGAAAAGCGACGAGCCGTGGCCAAGAGTCTCCAAAAGTGGCCGGGATGCTCTGCTCTGTGTTCTCTCGCAACTTTTTCCCAAGTCCCGAGCGGAGGAAATATTAAAAACGGAAAACACTTTGGGGCAACTAATTCGCACTGGCTTGCTTTCGACACGGCTTCCACTGCCACTGCCACTGCCACTTCCACGGCTGTCCTTTGCCATGTTTCCCTATTATTTTATACACACTTTTTTGGCAGCTTTCTTGGCCGAAGCAAAAGTCTTGGCCTGGCCTGGCTTGGCTTGGCAGAAAGGGCGGCATAGCGAAACGAGTTGAGTTGTGTGGAGTGGAAGTGGAAGTGAAGAGTGAAGTTGAGTGCCGAGGAAAAAGGAAGCAAGGCGGCGCAATTAGCAAGTTTACTGCATGAAATTATGAAACGCTTAATAAAAGCATGCTTGGGTGCAAAAAAATGAGAGAAAGGAGTGAAAAGGGGTCGAAAGAGGGAATATTCGTACAATATATTAAAACACAGGGCTTCACAAGTGCCGGCAAGTTAATTAAAAGACTCGCATATTTGAAAAGTTTCCGCCCCTCCCCCACAGGGGGCGCTTTTGCCATATAGCCATCACATCACCATTACTGGTATATCCCGGCCATCTAGCCCCATCATCGTCATCAGCAGCGTTCGAGGCTGCAATTTAATCATGTAAGTGCTGGCAAATTGTTGGCTAAAATTAGAGCCAGACAAATATTGCGCATACGCCTAGTATCCGCATCCGCATCCACATCCCCATCCGCATCCGCGTTAAAAGGATGTTGTCGGCCTGGCTGGTTGTGCTGTTGTGGCCGCTGTTTGTTGCTGTTGCCAAGTTTTATGCTAATGGTTTTCGTTTAAAGCCAAAAGTAATTTATTGTTGTCAGCGGGCGCCATCAAAAATGTTGCTGCACATTCATTATGCCTCCGAATGTGTTGGTTGCTGGTAGTAGCAGTAGCAGTAGCAGTAGCACACTCTCGTGTGGGCTTGGCGTGCATTAAAATTTTTAGCCAACCAAACAAAGCCGTCTGTGAGCCGAAAAACTTGCATAGAAATTAAGTTGGTTTGGGGAATTTTCTTCTTTTCCCCGGAAAATGCAGCCAAAACAAAATGTTTTCTCTGGCGATTTTTGTGTGTATTTGCCAAAGCATGGCTAAATACCCCCTAAATGTGTACTAAATTAATTTAACTTGAGGCGGCGTGGAGCAAACAAAGCTCAAGCCTTGGCTAAATTTAAATATTTTACTCCTGCCAAGAGCCAGGATTTTTCTCTTCATGCCAGGCGACACGTTCTCGACCCACTGACTGCGACGGGAAAGTGGGAAAGAGGCGGGGAAAACTATGCCAGAAGATAAAACAGCCGCGAACTTTGCAACATGTTTACGGTAAAAACGTGATTTTCGGCACAAAAACGGAGAGCTTGACCAAATGTGGCCGGGAGCTGGCAACTGGCAACTGCGACTCTCGAACCCTTTGCCAACTGTAAATAAGTTGAGTTAAGCGGCGAGGCACGCGCAGCGTTGACCGCCCACAAAACCAAGGCAAATGCCCGGCCACAGCCATAAAAATTAAACATTTGTAGCTTTGTCACGTTTGTGTTGACACTTTCTTATCACAGTTGGGTGGAATGGGGCCACCCCACATCCGTTTCCTGCTCATCCCTGTGAAACTCCACCCACTCGACCCGGCCTAAATATGTGCGTGTGCGTGTCAGCTTTGACTGCCGGCCTGACCCACCTGACCCCGGCTGAAATAAAACTTCAGGTGAGTGTGTGTGGGACTGACACCGACCCCTGACAGCCAGCCCACAGCCACCCAGCCACCCAGCCACCCAGCCACCGCACCCACTCGTCGCAGCATATGCTATGCGATTTCATTAAAAGCCGGGCAAGTGCGGCAACGTGTCAGCCCGATTCTGGCTGCTGAATGCTGAGTTTGTGGCTAAGACCCGGCCGCATGCCAAATGCCAACTTGGCGGGTTCTAGTGCCAGTTTTCGGTGGCATAATTTGCGTTTTCTAATTAAATGCGATTAGGGCGACATCAGCAGGTGATCCTTGGCTTGCAGCTGGAATAAAACGCCATCAGTGTTGGCCATTTAGAATTATGGTTAAGTGGTTCGAACTAAACTTATTTTATAAAAAAATTAAAAATATAGGGAGATATTCATAATATTTAAAATAAAATCTACCTAATGACAAAGAAAATCCTGGAAATATTTGAATAAAAAAGGAACTTTTTGAAATCATGGAAACTAAGGCAAAACTTTTAAGTTTAACGTGGTAACTTGAATTGCTCCCTCTTTTTTTTATGGCCAATATTCAGCATGAAAATTTGAGAAGTCCAAGTGAAATATTTCCTAGTTTCCTATTTCCACACTAACGTATTTCTGTTCCTAATTTTCGGTCCTTTTTTCTGCATATGCGTTGAGATGGCAAACTAGCAATTTTCATTACTCGTTGAAGGCAATCCTCTCAATTGCCGAACCGAAAGTGATTTCATTGGCATTATCCCCCACCCATTTGACTCGGCCAACATCTCAGTTTTTAATTCTCCTCCAGAAGCCGGCTGTCTTTCAGCAGACCGATATTTGCAAGTGGCCCATACTTTTTGTCGTTGGCCAGAGTTTGGGCCACAGGAGCCGGAGTGTGTGCACTCTATTCCGACCACTCCGACACTCTGGCCAGGGTTTTGCGAGCTCCTAATGCGTTGCTCTTGCCTCCAGGATGGGCTCGATAATTTCATTTGCATATTGTATACACCGGGCACTGTTGCTCCTCGCATGCTGAGATACATTTTGTGGCTGAAATTTATGACATGCCATTTGGTCCTGAGCAGAGTTTCCAAGTGGAGAAGTAGCAACTCCCTCTGGGAGATGTAGCCAGAGGCGGAGGTGACTTGGCAACTTTGTTGCCATGCAACTTTAATGAGTTGACGCACGAGACCACAGAACTTGACACCCAAAGGCTTTAAATTGAAAAAGTTTAATGAGCATGCGTATTTCATTAAGCTTTCGGGATTCTTTTTGGTCGTGGTTTCGGCGGTGCCTTTGTGCTCTCGGATGCAATAATGCCTGGTTTCAGGTTGCATCTATATTGGCAATTCCGTCTATCCTTTTGACACCTGACATATATATTATTTGCATTCTGCTCGAGGCGGCTTTCTCCTGCAAAGTTTCCGGCTGTCCTTCGGCGACAAAGAAGTTGGCAAAAGTGCCTGGCAAAAAGTCCTGGGGCGTGTGTGGTGGTGCCATTGCTTATTGCTGGCAATTCAATTAAATGCAGAGCTGCATGAAATACCCTTTTGAGCAGAGCATCGGAAATCCATAAAATGCATCACATGCCATCAAAGGCTCAAAAGTTTTTTGCCAAAGGTGCCAGGACATTTATTATTCGGCAGGCGCAGTGTGGAGATTTCTTTCTTTCTTTCTTTCAGCTCCGAACCCTGCTACTACTCTATTTGTCTCAATTGCAATCAAACTTTGTGGCTTCCACTCAGTTCTTTTCGCAGTTTCGCTCGGTTTTCCTTTCCCCATTTTGTCACGCAAATTGCACAAAAGTTGGATTGACTTGAGCGGGAAATTAAGTTGATGGTTTCTCTCCATGCCATTCTCAAGTCTCCAGTCTCGCATCTCCAGATCCCCGAGTCCTTTGCCGTTGTGTTTGCTTTACTCGTCTACGCGTTGTCATCGCCCCGTGCCTTGTACTTACTTATTTAACTTGCAATTTTGACAAAATTTCGCAAGCATATTAAAAAGTTTTCGGCTAGCTTGTAAGTGGCGCACTCGCCTGAAATAATAGCTGGCTGCTGGCAAGGATGCACCCTTTAATTGCAGCAGCTTAAGGAAATCAAGAGTGCACACAAAACACAGAGCAGAGCAGAGCAGAACGGAATGGAGCAGAAAAGAACAGAACAAAATATAGTGAGACTAAAACAAAACCAGAGCAGCCCCGAAATGTGAAGATAAAGCCGGGCCACAATGCACTCAAGCGCATTGACTTCCAACTAGCTTTGACTTGTGCCAAGCCAAGCGTGGATGGGCCAAAGTAGCTCGGTTGACAACCAAGACAGGCCCGACTGAGCTCGTCCTGCTCCTCGTCCTCGTCCTCATCCCCGCTCTTGCCCTCAAGCCCGTCCCACCGTGAAAATCAATTGGGCACTGCGCAAGATGCTGCCCAGGATCCCCTGCTGGGCTACCAGGCTCCCCGGGCGACGCTTGTTTGTCTACACTGCGATATTGGCTAAATGATTTTGCAATTTAACAATAAATATGAAAATAAAGTGCACAAAACTAAAATAAATTTTACAAATTCCCAAGTTCAGGGCCGCATAAATACATAGGCTCATAAAATTTAAATTAAGACATTTTTGATAGAATTTTTAAATAATTTAACAAAAAGGTAACCTACATTTTATTAATATATACATAATTTATTTTATATATCAGATTAATATAAAATGAATTTATAATCTCTTTATAAGTTTATTGTTACATTTAAAATCAAATGTTTTATACAACAGTATATTTCCAAACGTCTCTAGATTTTAAGTCAACTTTTAACCTTAAATTACATTGGACTTCATTAAACCTCAAATCTTTAAAAATCGAGTAAAATAAAAAAATAATTTAAAAAAATTAATTTGCCAAAATTTATTTATATTTTTATTATTTTTAGACAATTAAGTTTTTGGATACTACATTTTTAGAATCTTTTTTTTTTTAACTATAATTTTATGTTATTAAATTTTCTCAGTGTAAGGGCATTCAGCCAGCAGAGATGCGGGCAGAGACAGCGACTGCAGCTGAGCTGGCTTTTGCGCGGCATTATGCATGCGTTTGTGCCTGAATATACTGTTGAAATAAAAAAAAATAGCCAACAATGTTTAAGTCAACTTCCGTTTCCGGTGCTGCTTATGCTAACTCTTCGGTCGCTGTCTCTGCCTCTGTTTCGGTTGCCGTTGCTGTTTCTGTTACTGTTACAACTTCTGTTTCCTTTCCGGGTTTCCTCTGCAGCCAGCTTAATTATATATGAACTGCCACACTAATTGCCAAAACGGTTGCACGTTGCGTATGCGTATTTCGGCAGAGCCACCAACTCAGGCCACCCAACTCCCACATTACGTATACGCAACGTGGGGAATGCGCCATTTGTGGCGCTCAATCATTGAATGAGTGTTTGTTGTTGTAGGGCGATTAAATTACGTTTTGTTTGACTCAACACACGCACACCCTCGCACACACACACAATCGCAGAAGGAGGCAGGTCTGCAAATGTAGTGCGAGTACATTTGCCATTTGCATTTTCCCCGTAACAGTTTGTTAAGCTTTGAACTTTTGCAAATTACATGAGTCCTGCCACAGGATGTATGCTGTTTACTGCCCTCACCGCTGTTGTTTCTGTCGCTTGTCTGCGTGTGTGTGTGCGTGTGCGCCTAGGTGTTTGTCTGTGCTAATGTGTCACAATCTGCATTGGCGTTAAAACCTCAGCCGAGCCACGCCCACGACGACCGCCTCTCTCTCTCCGGGGGCCCAAATGCATTTGGCCAACGTCTACACTTTTGGCACTTTCAAATTGAATTTGTTATCAAATTAGTTTCATCAAATTACCATTAGGCGGCAATTTGATGCTCTACTTAATCCAGTGTGTGCTTTACCGATTGAGGCATAATAAGTTAAGGTCTTGCTTTCAGTTTCTCTTATTGCTTTTTGGGAACTTTTAACTTATTAAACCTTTTAGGGTATTATAAAATATAATTTTTAAATTTAATAACATGAATTTGAAATATATTTTTATTGGAGATATATAAAAACAAGAGAAAACGCTATAGTCGAGTGCCTCGACTATCAAATACCCGTTACTCAGCTAAAGTCAGCAGTCTCAAGCAGGGCAAACCAAGCAGCCGCTTCAAAAAATTAAAAAAAATTATTCTACATTTCGGTAGGCGTTTATAACCCAAACAAAATGGCGTTTACACTTTTGCTCTAGCTTTAAAACTATGGGCGCCACAGCTTTTCGCGGTTTGTGGGCGTTAGGGGGGAGGGGGTTTCCAACTTTGGTCTATCAATATGTATTGATGAAACGAATACACATTGCTTTTCCCGTTAATATAGCTTCAAAACTGTGGGTGCCACAGTTTTTCGCGGTTTGTGGGCGTTAGAGGGGGCGTGGCATATCGGCGTGAAAAACTTGCGCTGCGTATTAACCCCAAAAATCTGCATGCCAAATCCCAATCTTCTAGCTTATATAGTTTCCAAAATCTCAGCGTTCATACAGAACGGGTCGCAGTTTTTCGCGGTTTGTGGGCGTTAGAGAGGGCGTGGCACATCGGCGTGAAAAACTTGCGCTGCGTATTAACCCCTAGAATCTGCATGCCAAATCTCAATCTTCTAGCTTATATAGTTTCCGAGATCTCAGCGTTCATACAGACGGACAGACGGACAGACAGACGGACAGACAGACGGACAGACGGACAGACGGACAGACGGACAGACGGACAGACGGACAGACGGACAGACGGACATGGCTAGATCGACTCGGCTAGTGATCCTGATCAAGAATATATATACTTTATATGGTCGGAAACGCTTCCTTCTGCCTGTTACATACTTTTGCACGAATCTAATATACCCTTTTACTCTACGAGTAACGGGTATAACTACATTATTTACGCTGTATAATTGAAAAAACCAAGTCTATAATAGTATTATCTTGAACATTTGAATTATTATTTTAAAATATTTTTCTAGCTTCTTAAAAAATTAAATAAAATTATTTTTTTGATGACGAGACTATATAAATATTATAAATATTTCTGCTGATTTCAAAATGAGAACACTACGAGATTGTGTATCCAAGGGAAAGGCATTCGGAAAGGCAGGCGAAGACAAAAAGATTTGTTCCCATAATGCCTTCAGCCATACTTTGCTCAGCCATGGCTCCATTACATCCGCCTAGCCTGCTGGCCTTCCCATCCTCCCATCCGCCGACTCGAAGACACAACGGCAATGCCAACATATTGCCGCAGCTGTCCATGGGAAATGAGGAGGGTTTGGTCCTTGGAAGAGACCCCCTTTAGGAGGGAGACAAGTGCATTACAACGTACTAGGTTATTGATGTATGTTTGCATAATGTAGACGGAACTATATACCCACATATATATGCTGCTTGGCTGGTTGGTTGGTTGCTTGGACAGAGGGGTTGGCGGGGCGAACAAGTAGCCGAGGAGAGTATGCTAATAATGTTTGTGCTTCAATCACATGGAAAAACAATATTGAAAAATACAACTTGTGTGGCAGCCACGAGCAATCGTTTAGGGGCAGAGCTCAACCATTGTTTATATTGCCAGTCCCACCCAGAAACCAACCCAGAACAAAACACCCATCGCCTGCTCCTTATAAAGAGTTATGACAATGTTGTGTCAAAGTGTTATTGTGCCGTATTTTGTTGCGCGGCGGCAGCGGCAACATTTAGATAGCCTGCAAATGATCCAATTCGTTTGGGGTTAAGCGGCCCGCCGGTTCGAAGATGGAGCGATTTCAGCTAGCTGTGCTTGATTGAGCGGTTGTCCCAAGTCCTTGGAGGCATCCCTTGCTCCTCTTTCCTTTTTACCCAAGCTGATATCCTTGGCTCTTATCTCGAGACAAGCCATTCAATGTTTGGCAAATTATTCCGCACTTGGCTTTTGGCTTTGAGTGCTTTCATTTACACAGCTCGCAATGCATTGCACAAATCCTTAATCTTTTCAAAAGCCTTTTTTAATTAGTATCCAAAGAATTTCGAGTAATTTATTTAGATAGATGAAAGCCAAGCCAAGGCAAAGACAATTTCCAAACCGCAACTTCAAGTTGCAGAAATCCAGTTTCAATTACACAAGAGTGTTCAACAACAAACATGAGATATGCTCAATTTTATCTCAGCATCTCTCTGTATGCAAAAATTCGATTTGATTGAAAATTGAGTAAAAAACATCGCCATGTATACTATGCATATAAACAAATTGTTTGGGGAAAATAAATTAATATTCCTTTGCCGTTTGGCCAATCGAGATATTGAAATTTAATGGAAAACCCATTGAATGCGAGTGCCTGAAAAAGAACCCAGCTCTTAAGTGCATTTAAAACATTTTGGCAGCGGGTGTATGGCAAGCAGCATTTCTGGATTCTGGCCAAATTTTCTATTTAGTGGTGCTAATGCTAATGGTTCTTGGCCAACCAAAGTGGAAAAAGAATGGTGTGAAAATTTCCCACGGCCCCTCGGGGGCATAACTTTGACTTTGTGGGCGTGGCAGTTGAAAAGTTGGCAGGCCCTGGAATTTATGGCACTCCGGCACAGAGATCAGTTAACGATTCGCCCACCAAAATGCAGTTTCATGGTGACAAGTTGCTGCCAGGTGGGCCGACATCAAAAGCACAAAGCCTCAAAACCATTGTGCTGAAGGTTTGGGATCGAAAGTGACTTCTATAAAGCTTCTTAGTCACTCAATCCCCCGGAGAATTTCGATGCCTGTCGACAGGCCGATAAAATGAACACTTTCTAGCCATAGCTATGCAACTATAGAATGCAATAGGAAAATGGGGGAAAATCCCCTTTTTGTCTTTGTTTGCCCAGCAAATAATTAAGTACGTGACGTATGTCTCGTGCTGAGACGTTTTTAAGCACTTTTCAGCAAACATTTGCACAGCAATTAAATGTTTTGCATGTCTGTTTGCGTCGGGCAAATACTATCACATGTCAATGGATCGGCTTTTGGATTTGGATTTGCCACAGCATTTTGTCAGCTTCGTTCGGGTGGCGGAGGCTTAAAAGCGGTTCACATGCGGAATGTGCGATGTCAACAGACGGAAAATGTGAAAAATGTGTGTCCCACAAATAAACAAATCAGGTGCTGCACTGCTGAGTCACCCTCCTCGGAGACCCTTCATAATTTATGGGGCTACGGAAGGGTCCAGTGCCAGCCGAAGGCAAACCAATCCAGGAGCCTAACTGAAATATTGGTCAACATTTTGCCCAGCTCGATTTGTTTATTATTTCCAGCCAGTTCGCTTGGCAGGAGGCCAATGTGGGAGGCAGGAAACTGAGCTGGAGCCGAGCTAAGAAGACTTTTTGAGAGCAAGGGCTCAAAAGTGAAATGGCAGCTGCCTACGAGGCACTCACTACTCTCGAATATACGTACATATATATACATCCGTAATACCCATAAATATGCCAAATCACTTCAGCCAATTCGCTGGTTGACCTGGTTCACTTTCAGTTCGTTTCTCCCGGGGGCATTGGCTAGATTATTGTTTTAATTACAGCTCATTCAACGAATCAACTGATTATGAAAACTTTGTGTTTTGGCTTTTTTTCCCCCTGTTTATAGTGGCGAAAAGGGATTGTAAACTAAAATGCACTTGACCATCTGTTGAATTTTAATTAGTTTTTTTGTGCCCCAATATCATGGATATCCTATCATTATCATGGACTCGTTTTTTCAATGCGTTTTAATGACTTTTATAGATGTTTATACGTGCTTTGCTAATGTCAAAAGCATTTAATAAGAGCCTTTTTTATGTAATCTAAAAATATGCAGCAATAAGTGAACATTAGGGAAAGGTTTGTGTTTAATTCACATTTTTTATAAGTTTAACTCAACCACTTTAGGTTCAAGTTTCCCACATTTCAGTAATTTAATCAGTGAATTTGACTGACCACAAATATTTCGCTATAATTCTCCCTTACTCTCACCAAACCTTGTCTATGCAGTTAATTGAAATGTGGGGCATCGCGGCCTTTGCTGGTTTTGGGCCCATTTGCTTTCCAAATGCCCAGCAGATGTTGTCGCACTCGAGTGCAGCCGAAGAGCCAACCCGATTACCCTTTGACCCCAAAACTGAGACCGCCTGCAAAATGTCCAGTGTGTAAACAATGCCTGGGGGCCGCCCCACCCCACCCCACGTAATATTATGGCTGATTTAAATTAAAGCTCCGCCGGCCGGCGAACCATTAAGGGATCGATCCTATGCAATGGCAGGACCTGAATATTATCTAGTGCTTATCGCTCACTCAGCGTGCTCGCCCATCGATGCATAATACTGCTGCAAGGTTGCGAGATTGCGGGTTATTTGTCGTTAATATGCAAACAGTTAACTGCAGCCACTGCACATTACGGCCCGTGAGTGTGTGCGTGTGTTTATTGCCGGGCTTATCGGCCCCGAATGTCCTGTAGTCCGTGCTCGGCTCAAATATGGCCGGGTTCAATCATAACCGGAAGCGGAAGTTAATTGTGCACATGTTTAATGCAACTGATGGTTGATGGTTTAAGCACTATCCACCTCCCCATCTCATCGCAAATACCAAACAACAATTAGCGAGTGCAAATATTGTTGATGCTGCCGTCGAAGATTACAAAATCCAGGACAAAAACCAACCAAAAATTCGAGTCCTGCTAAAAGTGGGGGAAAAAAACGAGAGAAGAATGTAATTTGTCGCTAACCAAGTGTGTACTAACCTCATTTTACTAAAAGCATTAAAAATAAAATGTAATCACATGCTTCATAAAAGTAATAACTACACACACACACAGACACGCACACAGAGATGCTCGTTTCTGTCTATGATAGAGCTTCCTGCACTTCAAAACGTGCCTGACTACGTGTCGCTATAAAAGTCCCCCCGGCAAGTGTGCGAAAGTGTGTGTTTTGGTTGTGTTCCACTCTCATGTCTGTCACTGCCAAGAAGCAAATACATACTGCGTTTATGGGAGGATTTTTTAAAAGAAATATTAAGAAAAATCATAAATAGGTATCCTTACAGGGTTTTTTTTGGTATTTTATAGTGAATTTAACTTTCTGAATATTTCCAAAGTATTTATCAACTCAAATAACTAATTGGCAACTCTTAACACAAGGTGGCAACTCTAAAATGAGACTCAAAGTACTACAAAGTTTGTAGTACAAACTAAACAAATAAAATCATATTTCATAAAAAAAATAATTGTAGTCCCTTTAAAATGTCTTATCTGGGACATGGTGATACGTTTGTAATATTCCTCGCATAAACGCAGTCCTATTACTGCCATTGCCGCCATTGTCTATGTCAAAGAACTCATGGCACTGGGATACTGCCATTGGCGTCTGTATGCATTAATGTGCGTGAGCACATCTGATTTTTATGAGACGATTATGAGTTGCCTTTTATTATTTGCCATTCGGTCTGCCAAAGTGTTGCGGCAACGGCACACGAACATTCGCCAATGAAATTCCCTGCCAATCGACGGGGCTTACGAGGGAAATTCTGGAGCATTAATTAGTGTCAACACATAAGCTGACTTCGAGAAGGAAAAGCACCTTGAATTGTGGAACAAAAACGTTTTCAGGTGGTGCTAAGCCATTGCAGCTGCAGCTGCCGGCTTCTTTAAGCTCTCGTCGATGGCTGAAATGAAAATCCTAAATGACTTTACACTCTCTAGGATAAAGCTAGGAAATGCAGTGATAAATATAAGGGTAACTTAATATTAAAATTTTAATTAATAATTTTATATATTAACAACTTCAGTTTATATAAAATTTAAAAATATGTCCTAATATTATACATTTTTGTAAATATTTCTGAATGAATTATAAAATCAATAATTCATTTTATTTTTTCCAGTGTGGTCCTGCTGATAAAAGCAGTGTCAATGAAAGAAAATCTTCAAGCCGGTTCAGAAATTTGCCTGATACCCAATGTGTCAAGTGTCAGAGAGAGCTCGTTAGGATCCGTAGTCAATAACGAAGGGCATTGTCATGTCGCATATGACAGCAAACAGTTGCAGTTTATTGGATCCTTCACTTCTCCGACAGACTCTGGAGGATTTTGCTTTCGAGGAATTTTAAACCAGGCAGAAATGAAAAATTCATCTTGATTAATGAAGTGCCCTACAAGTTTGAGATTTGCCGCATGACCTGAGGCACGATTCAGTTCGACTCGACATCTTCACCCACAGCCGCCACTCGAATCAATTCGATTTATCATCAGCCGTTGGGAGATTTTCAGAGGAACAGACTCAGAGCCTATTCGTGCGAATATATGAAGAAAGTCGGTGTATTATGTATGCTCACTTGCCCACGAATCTGTGCGTGGCACAATGGGCTGAGTGGCAAACTTCAAGATGGCACACATCCTTACACTCTAAAATGTTTATTTCCTGTAAATACTTAAAAGCACTGAGAAGTAAGAAGTATTTTTAATAAAGTAGATGATTAAATGATTTGTTTTTCTGAAAGCCCAATTAATTGTATAATGCCTGAAAAATAACTTAGTGAGTTTAAAGTTTGTATATATAATTCCTAAAATATTTATTAAAAATTTCGCATTATTTTCATTAAAATAACTACAACTTTCAGTAGACTTTATATTATTATTTATTATTTTATTAATTTATACAACGTTGTTCCATTAAAAACTAAAAAAATCCTTAAGTATACTCTCCACACATATTCACACACGCTTGGACCCCTGACAGATTGGCCATGCGTGGCAAACAAACCCAAAACATGAGCACAAGTCTCCCCAGAACCTCCCTGGGTCCTTCGTCCTTTGCGAACGGTCAGTGGCCGAAGGCAAAAGTTTATAATAGAATTTTTAAGCATGAATAATTATGTGAAGAAGACTTTAGGCCAGCTGCTGTTGCTGGCTGCTGCTGCTTTGATTGCCCGCTGTCCTTTTTTGATTATGCACGGGCAGACGTCAAATTTGCTAATTAGGTTAATTGACTTTAATTTAATAAGCACGCGACTAGACTGCCCAACAATAATCGATTCCAAGGGGCATTTAAATGTGGGTACTGGGTGTCGAACTTTGTGCCAGTTTGCTGGAGTTGCTGGCCCTGAGGTTGATGCTAAATTGGATGCAGATCACTATATAGCTGATCATTCCGAATATGAACTATATGGTAAGCATGCGAAATAGAAGTTAAGGTATTTTTTTATATGAGGAATATTTCATCTCACCTTGCCCAGCATTTCTGTGGTGATTTCCACCAATCCTGCTGCACTAAACTGGCATTTCTCCTGACTCAGTTGCAGATTTAGTCTTCTCAGAGCCGCATTAAGTTGTCCATTACGTCGATCTGTAGTGATTGTGTAAAACATCGATCGTAACTTTCGCTGCATTGCTTCACATCGTGAGCAGATATAGCAGGGCACTATAATTTCCAGAATTTTTATACACTCGTCAAAGGCGACATCTGTGAGGGATTATATATAGATTAATATTATGATATTAAACAT
The DNA here is from genome assembly GCA_037075245.1 of Drosophila mimetica. Taxonomy (NCBI): domain Eukaryota; kingdom Metazoa; phylum Arthropoda; class Insecta; order Diptera; family Drosophilidae; genus Drosophila; species Drosophila mimetica. Next base: position 4,121,735 of record JBAMCH010000023.1, on the reverse strand, counting down.
AAATTCTTTATTTATTTATATATATATTTTTTTTTTTAAATTTTTGTTATAATTTACTTACAGTGTTGTATGGCAACTTTTGTGTGCAGCACTTTGCTGAGGTATAGCCAGTAGGGCAGAGCTGAGGTGTCCACAAAGAACTTCATGAGCAGCGTAATCAGGCTCAGTTGAAAGTAGCGCTCCAGACATCGAATCGCTTGCCACAATGAACCGTGGATTCTTTGTAGCTTGGGCAACTTCTCCAGCGTCAAACGGCGTATGGTCCACAGCTCAAAACGAGTTTTCTCCAATTCCTTCACCACATTCGAGGCTCCCAGGACGAGTTCTTGGTACAGAAACAATATCACTGCACAGTACAAAGTAAACTCGGAGAAGCGAGCCAGCAAAACCAATTCCGAATAGAGAGCATAGTAGGTTAGGGCGCGATCATTATAAACAGTCATCAGGCAGAATATCAGCCAACGGAGGATCAGGGACCCATAGATGGCATTGCAGTAGCCACGAATCCGATCCGTGTTAACCGGTGTGCCCAGGTGCGCGTTCATCTGGAAGTGGATCTCCTGCAATTGCCTATCCACATCCTGGCTGCAGTTTCCCCACAGCAATTCCATCACAATAATCACATGACTCGCAATGAGGGCGGCAAAGTTCGTCAGATCGATGGTGCTGGAGAAGTGATCGTTTAGGAAATCATAATCGAAGTCATAGTCGAACCGAAGGCGAAAGAAACTCGAAAATCCCACGGTAATCAGAAGGACCACATTGCAAAACACTTTCGCGAACAGGTTCTGACTAATCGGAAGCATTCCCATGCACTTCATCACGCGACGCATGCGAAGCAGTGAGGCGGCGTGTAGTTCCCGTGACATTTGTCCCATGACTAAAGTTTTCAGGATTTTGTAATCTATTGGTTTAATTTTTCAATTGGCTAATTGCCATTATCGGTTAGTTGAAATCCGATGAATATATTGGTTTCTACACCTCGAAAAATGGGGTATTATTAATGATTTTTTTATACCATCCATATGATGAATTATTATATAACATTTTTATATTTATTATATTTTTCTCAGTTTTAATGATATTTTTGTTACTTCGAATTTTAAGCAGTGAAATTTTAGAATGTTATTTATATTTCCTAAATGGTATTATGAATAAATCTCCATTAATTCTACATTAAAATCATAATTCATTCTTTTTTTTTTGGATTCCAGTTTTTTTAGAAGACATTTATCTTTTGCCTTGTCTCAAAATGGTTTCAAAAAAATCTACATTACATTTATGAAAAACATTTCAATTTCTCGTCCCCAACTGGGGCTGCCTGCGTGCTGATAAGATCCTTTGTAATCACCCGAAATGACACATTTCCCATTCAAATTAGCATCAAAGTGATGCCGGAGCCGAGTGGAAGCAGATGCCCCAGTGCCCATAAGTGAAATGATTTGTTAATTTCATTTCGCCACCACTCATGCACACACACACACACACACACACACTCAGCTCTTCTGTGGGCGATGAAAATTGCTTATCAAAAATATGGAAGGGGGCGTGGCAGGGGGGCACACATAAATTTGCATGCCTTTATTGCAACCACAACGAAGAGTGGCAAACAAACGGGAAAAGCGGAAAGGGGGCGGTGGGCTGGGGGAAATGTACATACAAACACGCAAACGAAGCCAGTTTCCACAGAAGGCAGACACTTACATCCGCTTTACTGGTTTTTATGCAACCACCGTGGCACTTTGTTTGCACACTTGTAAAACACCTGCAGACCGAACGCCTTTGGCGGGAAATATCAGTATGTGTTTGTGTACGAAGTAATGACTTAATTGCCTCGCCCCAGTCACCCAACCACCCAAAAGCCATCCCCCCCAAAACCCACCCCCTGCGATTGATCCAGCCGCGATTCTCTGGCGTCTGAAAGTGGGCTTCATAATTCTGCACAGGTGTCGAGGGCGCTTTGTCTTTGATTGTTCGTCTGGAGTGACTCTAATCTCTGCCAGCCACACCATCACTGTCAGGAATTTGGGGGTATGTACAGTGCAATCGCATATATGAGAAACACCATCTTGGGTCCTTGAGGTTCCGAGGCCTTTTGGTCTGGGTTCAATTGAAGCAATTGTGCGGCGTTGATTTGTATAATTTTGTAATTTGTATACCAAAATTGTGGCCACACATGTGCAATGAGTGGGGGAGAAAGCATTTCGCCGTTCGGGGGTAAAAACGTGTATAAATAAATTAAAATGTATATGTGAATGGGAGTCGCTTAACTGGGGGCGGTGCAAAAGTTTCAAGGTATTAAGAGAAATAGTGGAATTAAGTAACTTAAATATTATCAACTATATTTTATATATATTTTCTAATTAAAAATTTTCTAATTTTCTATTACTATTTAAATTTATTTAAATTTTATCTAAAAATTAAAAAAAAAATTAAATAAAATTAATGTAAAATAAATGTAAAATACGTTACATTTTAGTTCAGTGTCTGAAACCTATTTATTAGTTTAATCTCTACCAACATTTATAAGTTCTAAAAGGTACTAGGTTACTTGGTTAATAATCTCCAGATTTCTAGGATAATACTGAACCTCCCCAATCGGAATAATTCGGTGAGTAGAACAGCCAGCAGTTGCTAAATGTAATTATCGGAGCTCTTGCCGTGGGATGTGGCGTCTATATGGTTATGATATGCCATAGGCGGTGGCATTACTAAGTGCCCTGCACGTGGCCGCAAGGACTGCTGACTTTGAGTTTCCCGGAAATGTGGTGAGCGGTTTGAAGTTGCTCAAGAAGGCGACTGAGATAGGATAGCTCTGGTTTAATATACGCCATTCTAATGCTGATTTCTGAATATCAGACACGCGCCTCTGGCACAGATGCTGGTGACGACTAAAACCCAAGCCCTCACTCAAACCCCAACCCCAAACTCACATGTGTAGCTCCTCTAATGTAAGTCATTCCGTGTTATCTGATTTTAATTTGGCACAATTTCCCTTTTCGCACCTGTTGTGACCCTGTGTGCGCTACCTTTTTCGTCAGCCCATTAAAAATATGCAAATATAAATATGCTAATTTGCTGAAAATTGATTTTGCAATTTAATTGAAAATTCCGTAGCATTGCTGTTGTAATTGTTGTTGTGGTTGTTTGTGCGGTGGTCCCGGAATGCCGAATGGTGTGACTCGGCTCTACATGAGTCTTGTAGCTGCGGTTGTTCGAGCAGCTGCCACAAATTGCATAAATACGAACAATGCTCGCAACATTTCCATCCTTCGCACATCATTTGCAACTTTTTGGGCTGCTAGGCTGCTTTTAATGGCATTAAAATTGCCAAAATTACAGCACGCATCACATAGAAAGAAGAACAGAACCGGAAGGGAAAAAGAGGACGAGGCTGCTCTGCTGTTGAAAATCAATAAGAACAAAGTTCAATTCAGTTTAGAGCCATTGGCAGGGAGTGGCTGACAAATGCTGCGCCTGATATATGGCCCCAGACTGGCTCAATAAATTCCATGTCGCTTGCTCTGTGTCGACTTGCAAAAATGTCCTGTCCTCCACGCCTTCGGGGGCACTTGCCGCAGGAAGTGTGATAAATGTGCGGCATTTGGCGAGCAATGCAAACATGGCACCTTAAACTACAATCAAAAATAATTGCATTTCTCACAAAGCCATCATTATGAGAGGTGGGAGGGGAAAGTAAAATGATTGGTCGTGGTGGTCTCGGCGAAAAAAGCACGTAGAAGTCAAAAGTCCTGACAATCCTCGGCCAGACAATTGCAAAAAGTCAGCGAGATGGCAGCTAACATGGCTAGCTAAGTGATAACAACAGTCACAGTTGGGGTTAAAAAAATAGGCAAAGAACTATCGGTATCACTAAACATCAAGTGATTTTTAAATCAGGTGTCTAAAAGTATGCAATGCATTTTACGGTCAAAGAATTATATTCGATTACAAAAAATAGATTTTTATTGCATACTTTTAGACATGTTAATAAGTGTTTTTAAAACTGTAATTTTACCTTTAAACAATTTTTTATTGAATTTCTATATTAAAAGTAGTAGAAATTAACAATAAATCTAAGTAAATACCTTTTCCTCACTATTATTTTACCCACCACTGTACGTGTGTGTTAGTTTGGCAACATCATTTATCTTGTCTTGGCAGCGAGTCGAAGTCGCCTGCAGTCCTAGGACTTGGAGCTCCAAATCGGACAGGACCTCGCACTGACCGAGACAACTAAAAATATATTTTCTCCCTGGCTATAGCTATTTATTGCCGAATTCGCTTATTTTTCTCCTATTTCTTATTTCACCCCCAAAACCATCGCAGACGTTGGAATGTTTGGCTCTATTTTTCACTATAATTGGCAAGGTTAAACGGGCGGGGGGCTGGCGAGGAGTTCATTGATATCAAACTGGAAACTCACTTGTTATTTGATCGCATATTTGCCTTCGCAAAGGTCACTGGGACAATTATCAAAGTAGCAGAGACTTGGTGGGGATTTGAAGCGTAATGACAGCTCTCTGTTTGCGTGTTTGCCTTTCGCTTTTGCGCTTTTTATTTCGCTGGCTGGCTGGTTGGCTGGCAGACGGCGCAATTAGGCCAGCAAATGTGGCGAGCGAAAACTCGAAATGGCCAAAATGGATGTCCTGCCCCAGGCTCACAGCCCAGATACACACCCACACAGAAACACACATCCTTTGGTCTCTTTCGGGGCAAACAATCGAAGATTTATTGTCCCTCGGCGCATTCTTTGGCACTGCGAATGTGCAAATTCGCGCTGAAATATATTCCCAGCAGAAAGTTGTGTAGGCAGAACCGTATAAGTGTGCTATACTTTCGCCACAAATCATAATCGATTCATTGACAACTCGTCGCTCCATTTCTCCCCTTTCTTTTGCATGGTTAGTCTGCTGTTCTTAAAGAGGTTTTGTACTGGTTTAGCAGAATATTTATTTTCAACCCTTAGGAAATTGATTATTATTTAACTTAAATCCATCTTAATTCCATCTAATTTAAAATAGGTGCCTAAAGGTATGCAGTGAATAAAGGATAGTATAAATTCCTACTACTTTTTGTTTAGAAATTTTATGTTGCATACTTTTAGACACCTTTTTTTGACAAATTAAAGTGATATCGAAAGCCAAGCTATTTCTGTGGCACCACAATTATTCCAAAATCGTACAAAAGCCAAAAGTAGCTCTATTTACGTATTCATAATTACTCAGCTTGTAGACTTTACTTGATTTGGCCTTACAAGGTGGAGACAATTTACGCAGACGGGATTAGTCGACTTACGAATTGCCGGCTCAGTGTTTTCATCAATTGTCCTCCTCGCTTTGGAGGCCAAGGACATGTCAAGTCCTTAAGCCGATTCGCTTTTTTTTCTCTTGCTGTCGGTTTTACACATGAAGAGCTTTATGGCTGGCCACTGAATATTTACCAATGTGTATGAAATTAAGACTGAGATACTTTGAGACAACAAACAGCTCAGCTGACTGCCAAGGTGACGGCATTATATGTTCGGGTGCTAAACATTTTTGCATGCACACAGGTACACAGGAGTCCTCGCACAAGGACTCAAAATCCGATGAACACGAGTTTCGGCTTCTGTTCAGCTCGCTCAGCTTTCGGTTTTGCTTTTGCTATGCCATGGCTGCTTATTGCTGTTTACCATATTTGCGCTTATTTGTTTGTCGACTCTGGCAAATATTTGAATTTGAATTCAAACGTGCTTGACACATAATACTCCGCCCGAAGCCTCAGCCTTCGTAGCCTATTTCGCTGTGCAAATATTTTATGAATTTCAATGCGCCAACAGCATTGTGGGGGCGGGGGGCGGATTGTCAGATGGAGTGGGCGTGGTGCAGCTAGGCAGCCAGGCAGCTCGGCAGGTGACACAAATGCGCCAGCGAATAAAAGGCAACAAAATGTGAAATTAGTTTGACACGTGTAGCACCGCTGGAAAAGAGAAAATAAAATAAAGAATACGAGCTCGGCTCAGACAGCTGCAGAGATTTTCGCGTTAAAATAATGTCGGTTTAGGGATTCACAGCGGTATAATGCAGAAATGCTGACAGGGGATTCCCGCGTTCAAGGTTGTTATGGATTTGAAATGGGAATCAAAATCGAAAACGAAACCCAACCTAATTACGACTGTCTGTCGCAGTTTGCAGTTCACTCGCTGAAAATAATTACACCATCTGCTTTAAGGACTTTAATGTGGCCGCTTTTTCCTGTCGAAATAATATCCGCTTTTCGCAATCAGTGAAATAATTTCGTTAAATATTTTCCCATCTTAATTATCCGGCCACCTTTGTATTTCGATATTGTATGTAATCGTGTGCGAGTCTCCCTTTATTTAACTTAAAGCTCTGCTGTCTGTAAGAAAAGCTGAAAGCCATGGAGTATCGGTCATATATGTACTATATATGCAGTCTGACAATCGCATCCGTACAAACACATTTCACCACAAATCTACTTAAAACGCAATTAAGTTGAATGCAAATACTGTTGGGAATTCGGTTCGCTGACGGGCCTGCAGGAGAGCGAAAGCGAAGACCTCCAGTTAAACAATGGCAGACAGAATAAAGATGCAGATGCATAAGCCCCTCCATTTCCCTCATCCTTTCCCATTTCCCTGCCACCCTGCATATGCAGGCTAACGTAATTTTCACAATAAAATATTCCACGAAAGGAAAATAATAAAGAAGACGCTACCGCTCTTGATAGGACGGAAAGAAAAAACTATCAGAATAATCTGCGCGGTACATTCCTGAGAGGAGTTCAAATTGGTACACTGAAGAAAATACATTTTTAAAGTAAATATTAGTGTACATTATTTAAATATCATTATTAATTAAAACCTAAACAAATAAAAAATATCACAAAATGATTTTTCAAAAGATTTTACAATGTATTTATTTGTAGAAAATTGTTCAAGTTTATATTTTTGTTATAACTATTTAAAAAAATAAAAAAAAATGGTAAATAATTCGATTTAACTGATAAAAAAATTTTAAAAATATTTAAATATAATGTCTTTATTTTTAGAAAATTTTCCAAATTTATATTTTTGTCATAACTTTTTAAAAATATTTAAAAATGGTAACTAACTCGCTTTAACTGTTAAAAAATATTTTAAAAATACTTTTAATCTTAACCTAGAAGAAAAGCACGCACAATGAATCATTTTTTTATTTCCTTATGTAAGTATACCTTTTTTCTCCCCGTGTACCACTCACCTAGGACTGCAGCATATGGCAGCTGGCTGGGAGCTATATCTCCCACTTTTCGCCGCTGCTCGCTGATGACTTAAAAGTTAAATTTGTTTTTGAATAAACTTGAATCAACTTTTGGCCAAGGAGAAATGAAACAGGATGCAGACGCCTTCGTGGGCGAAGGGAGAAGAGGGGCGGGTGGGGCGTACGTAGTGGGAGGTTCGCAGCTCAACACTTCAAGGTTGTTGGCAATTTGCAAAACATGGCCAGGTAATTGATACCAGTACAGCTGCCAGAAAATAAAGAAAACAACAAAAAACCGCACACAAAATAAGAGAAGGCAAGCGAAGAAGTCTCGCAAATTTGTGGAAATGCATATGGCAAATTGTTTTCAAGTGAGTGCGGGAAGTGCGTGAGCTGCTCGCAAATTAATTGTGCGTGCTGCCTGGCTGCCAACAGCTTTGCCTGCTTTGGCCTTGCCATGTCAAAGTTTTGGCTTTCAATTGCGAAAATTGCGCAGCACGCCTTTGTTGGGGCTCATTAGGCACTCGTGCCGCTGCTTTTGAGGCCCTACGAGTGCGAATCCGAGTTGGCCAAAAGCCGGGGAGTGCATTATGCCCGGAATCAGGAGTTTATAAAGCCGTTTGTACACATGCCAAGTGTTGTGGAGTTTGGTTTGGAGCTGGGAGTTTCAAGTGGGGGTGGGGTTGGGGGCATCGAGTCTGGAGCTGAGGACCAAGACATAAACAAACGACCGACCAGCGTGCAGTGCCGGCTGCTTTTTCGAGCAGAAGCGAAAGGAATTTCCTTGCCATAAATTCACTAAAAGCTTTTGCAACGAGAATTTGTAGCTACCTTCCGCTGACAACATGGCTCACCTGTACAGGTGAGTGGGTTGTTCAGGTGGCTGTTCAGGTGGCGGAGCCGCAGGATCTGGCTACAGATCCCACTGCCTCCATGGGGTGCCGGTGCCCAGTTCGCTGCAGTCAGGCCATTTCTCTCGCCATTCCCTTTCCTTACCTCCACCCGGCAGCCAAAGCGAAATTTACGCCTCCTACCTTCATTATTATTGCACTTTGCCGCACACACAGAAATGCCGTTGTTGTTTCTCAGCCATTTCGCTGGCGGCTTTTGGCCACCGCAGACAATTTGGCAAACGTGCAAAAGAAGTTTCTAAATAAAAGTGCAAACTAAATGAGCATTTAGTGTGCTCGCGTCGTAAATTCCTGTTGAAATATTTCTGTCGTCTTACAATTTAGCGTTGCCAGGCTAACTTGACTTGTGCAGTTAGTGAAGTTCAAGCCGTTAAAGCTTTAATATTATCGTAGGCTTGGCAAGGTGGCCTTGTAATATAAAGACTGAACTAATGGAATCTTTAAAGAACTTATTTAACGACTTGAGAACGAGTTAATATAATCTGTACGAAATGATAGTCATTTAAAATTTCCCCTTTTTGCCAAAAATCGTGATGTAAACCATTATATAAAATATTTGTATATATATTTTTGTAAATTTATATAAAATGTTAGTTTGCTTTCTGTCCATAATAGTTACCATATCATGAAATTAAAATTGTATAAAAATATGTATTTAACTTATATTAAATTTTATAACAAAATCGAGGTTATAAAGCATTTTTAAATTCCCGCTGACTTGTGCCATGACTGATTTAGACTCCTAAAGCTTTAAAGCCCTTTATTGCCACACGGCGTATGCGTTATGCGAGTGCCATGAATACGTTTGCATTTTGCATTAATTATGTGCCAGGGTGTAGGGCTTTGACAGTGCTAGCACTGCCACTGCCCCGGCATCACTCAGCCTAGGCACAATAAAATGGGGTAATGAGGCGCAGCTGGCATTGCTAAATACAGGCGTAGGCACACAAATGCCGACCAACTCACACGAGTACACCTTTTTTATGTGTCTGTCAGTCGTTTGGCAGGATCTGGACCCCAAAAACTGGTCGCCTACTGCTATACAGCTTACTGCCTTGCCATATAGCAAATGGGTATGCCTACATACCGCACCGTGGCGCATGACTTCATTAGTGTAATGAAAACAGAAACTGGCAGCAAAAATGTCAAGGTTGATGCCCCTTCCTCCCATCTTCTGCTCCTTCCTTCCTGCCAGCCGCCTTCTCTTTTCGGCGTGCAAATCGTCGCCAATCCGACGGCTGGTCCATTTTCGAAGGCTTAACGTAGTCCTGGGCAGCGGATGGCCGGGAAAAAGGTTAACACTTGCAAAATGGCTAGCAAGGACGTGCCCGAGTTTCGTTTTGAATAACAAATTTAATTAGAATTAATACATGCGGGCCTGAGCTAAAGCCCAGCAAGATCCAAATGGGCGTGGAGTGGAGTGGATGGGTTTGGAGGCCCTTTCCTTCTTCGCCGGTAATTGGTAAATGCTGAGCCCAGCAATAAGGATAAAAATGTTATCAGCATATGCAATGCCAACGGGTCGCTTCATGAATAGTTGAATCTATAGATATTCGGTTGAATAGAAGTACACTGATAAAAAAAACGTAGTAAATCCAAAGATTTCATATTCAATCCAAATATTTTTCGCTTTGATTTTCATCCATTGCGGTTTTTATTAAATTTAAATATGTGCATATTAACTTTTTTTTCAATATTAAATTTAAATATGGAAATATTTACTTTTAAGTATAAAAATATATTGATTTGAATGCTATTGTAAGCATTCTGTCACGAAGGAAAAAAATATGGGCATGGCTCAGGGGCTAAGTGTGCTTGCTCTGATACTATTTTGTGCTCGGGAGTATGAGGTTCGAATCCCGCTCAGGAAACAACTTATTTTTTTCTTTATTATTAAATAATCTAACAACTTTTTTAATACATTATTGTTTTTCAAATGGTTATAGAAATGTTAGATATGCATCTTAAAAACTTTTTACTTACTCTGCCTCAGCTGGGTTTCGAACCGGGTCCTCCCGCGTTAGAGGCAGACGCCTTACCAATTGGGCTATCGCACCATGTTTCGCGGGAGTGCATAAGTTCAACTTAAATGTTAAGCTAACACGTTCGCGAAAATTTAAAACTTTCTACAACTTGAAGTGGAACATCTTCCAAATGCAAATTTTACTTAACTTACTTTAATTTGTTAAAAGGCATTTTGTCAAGTAATCAATTCTAAAATGTTTTATATTCAAATTAAAGGTGTTCATATTTCGGATAAATTGCTAAAGTTTTCAATATAAATATGCAAAATTTTTAATTTGAATACGTTTTTTTTTAATTCTGAAAATATTAACGATAAATATAACACTTTTTAATATAAATATAACCTTTTTTAAATTTAATATGACTTTCTTGGATTTAAATATTTTAATATTAAACTAAGCATTTTAATATGTTTCGTATTCAATACCATGTTATTTGTATTAAATTTAAATACGAAATAGGAGATTTTTGATTCAATAGGCGGATATTTAATTTTACTATTCCATTTTTTTATCAGTGTAAGAAAAGGAAATAGTAATATTTTCATTTAAATAATTCATTATTTTCGATTGATTCAATATTTTTTGTATTTCTTTTTTAATAAAAAATTACGGTTTCTCAATATTGTTTTCAAATAAAAAAGGAATTAAAGATTCCAAATATTTAAAAATATGAATAATTTTATAGTCTGATTTAAAGTGGTACATTTTTATTAAAATTCTCAAAAAAATGTATGTCGCGAGTTCACCTTCCAAATACCTTTACTTTATAGAGCCTCCACTTTCAGATGAAGTCCTCCTTTAAGTCCAAGTAGAATAGTGGAATTCGGATCGAAGTCCAGAGGATCTTCGGTCTTTGAGCACGTCGAGAACCTAAAGTTCTTGATGAGCAGAGCGAGTCCAGTGCGAGCCTGCATTTGTCCAAATCGCAGGCCAATACAGTTGCGCGGACCTTCGCCAAAAGGCAGCCAGGCAACTGAAGGACGATTGGCGGATTCCTCAGGAGAGAACCTCTCAGGACGAAACTCGTTGGGTTCGGGATAGATGCTGGGATCGTGGTGGATGGCCGAAGATGGAATGATGACCGACTGTCCAGCCTCGATGACAAACTTTGGATTACCGGGGACCACAAAGCGCTTGGCTGCCACTCGATCCACATTGGGTACAATGGTATAATGACGCAGAGTTTCTGCAATGAGATTTTTAGGATCAGTTGGAAGGTAAAATATGGTTTATTTCACTTACCATTTATAACCTGGTTGAGGTACTTGAGATCCTGAATGCACTCATATGTAAACTTCTGATCGTATCGCTGCAAAACCTCCTCCACCTCGTCTCTAACCTTATCCTGGATTTGCTGATTCTTGGCTAGTTCGTAGAGCGCAAATCCCATGGTGGAGGATGAGGTATCAAAGCCGGCGATGAAGAACACAAAAGCCTGGGCCACGACCTCCTCCATGGTTAAACCTTTGACCACCTCGCCATTTTCGAGGGTCATTTCCTTTTGATTTTTCAGAGCAATCAACATGTCCATGAAATCGTTCCGTTTGATATTCTCCTTCTCACGCACACTCACTGTCTCCGTGACTATGCGGTGATAGAAGTCCTGGATATGTTTGGCGTTTCGCTGGAGACCCAATCGTCGGCCCAAATTGGGGTAGCTGCGCATGAAGCCCGTCAAAAGCTTGCCATGTCGCGAATCCAGCAAAGCCCGCCGGCCAAAGTGCAAAAACTCGGCCTTCTCGTCGCGCAGACTGTTGCACTGGATGCCAAAGGCGCAGGTTCCGATGACATCCACCGTGAACCGGGCCACCAGATCCCGAACATCGAGGACGTTGCTCTGTGAGACCTTCTCGTGCATCACAGTCATAAATTCCTCGGCCACGGACACGACTGTCGGATACATGAACTTCATTTTACCGGATGTGAAGGTCGACGACAATTTGCTGCGCAGCAAACGCCACTGCGGACCATCCAGATTAAAGAGATGCGCCGACATGGGATCATCCTTTTCGTTGTAGTATATTCCCTTGTCCGAGAAATTGGAAAAGTTCTTTATCAGTATTTGCTTAGCCAGCTCCAGATCGATAATAAAGGCAGCGGGCTTCTGGAAGAGGTAGAACCCCACAAACGGCGCTTTGCTGTTCCGGTATTTGTTGTAGTAATCCTGGTAGATTTCGTGAACAGTCCTGGTTTTCTTATAACCCTCCATGTTTCCCCTGATCGGATGGGGAGTATCGTATGGAATCCCACGTCGCTTGAAGAAGGTCAGCTTTCGGTGGAGAGTGTAGGTCACGATCGCCAGCAAGGCGACCGCCACTTGAAAAAGAAAGTATGTCAACGACATGCTGACGTGAAATGCAAAATACTAACTCGAGAGCTAGCCATGACTCTGCTTTTAAATGAAAAACGAGAGTTTATCTAATGGTTTGTTTGCTGACAACTATAAAGATGTTATAATCTTGAACTGTAATCAGTTCATACAAAGTAATTGTTTTATATAACCTCGCTAAAATATCTATCTCTTTTTTATAAACAAACACCTTATCTTCACTCGGATTTCGTAAGCAATTATGCATTTATTACAGTCCAATGTCTAGAAACGGGTTATCAGATCGCGTGGGGCCCTAGACAGCCCCCATATAAGAAATCTCTGGAAACTGCATATAAGAATAATCTGATACTTTGGTTATCAGGCACATTGAGTGTGAGTGACCTATAGCCAAAGAAAAAAACTTTGGTAAACTTAAATATACTTAGTGCTTATAATTATTAAATATGTTTATGTTTTTAGAGAATACTGTATTTTAGTTAAGTATTATCAAAATAATTTATTTTTTATGATTAGCAAGTACCCAAATACTTTTATCTTTGAACAATGGAACTATGGAACCATAAATAAAAATACCAGACCTTAAAATTAATAAATCTGTATCGATTAGTGCCATAAATACCAACAAATAAAATAAAGCAATTTATTAAATCGCATTTTTTAGCCACTGCCAGCTTAGAACATTTGTCACAGCCACGCCAACAAGACAAATACACAAGAATTTAAGTAAACATGTTAAAACCATAAAAATGCAAGTTTACAAAGAAGCAGCTGAAAAAAGTTTGTCTTAGTGCAGCCGAAAGTCCAACGTACAGAAAAACCCCCCGTTGCAGAAAAACAAAATCGGGTATAAAGCCATGGCTTCGGCATGTAAATGTGTGTGAGTGTGGGCTTGTGTTTGTGTGTCCCAGAGACTTTCGCATCCTTAGAAAGCTCACACACACAGAGGCAATATTTTTTGCCAACAATGGCGGGCGGTGGGCTGTGGGCGTGGCTGGAAATATGTGAAATCATGAATAAACTGCCATGTGCACAACATTCAACATTCGCCACGGCTGCAGCAGCAGCAGTATTTCTGCTTTGCCTTTGCTCGCAGCATGCTTTTTTACTTCTTCTGGGTCTTTGTAAGCAAAGCAGAAGGCAAGCCGAAACGCAGCGCCCCATTGTATGCAACAAATTCAGCGTAGAACTTGACTTTGCCTTTTCACTTTCCAACTCCACTTTCTCCATTCCACTTCTGGCCCACAGAGGGCGCTTCCCTCGCTCGACTGAGTGCCCAGCGAGATCGTGAATATTAATCGATGGACAACATTTCGCTTTTTCACACTCACGCACGAGCGGCGCTGTTTGGCCCGGAAAGCGTGTGACACATTAATATTGACTACTGGCATCGAACAAAGGGACTTTTTGCTCTATTGCCGGCAGCAAAAGCCTTTTTCCCCCCCTCTATTCCTATTCGGTGCATGCAAACTTATTTACGCCCCGGCTGTCGGCGACACATGCTGCCAATTCAGGCGAGCGAACCGCTCTTTGACAACATCACTTCACTTCCAGTTTGACGGTAAATCATCACCGTTTTGCGGAAAAGCACTGTACAATTACTTCGGCACAGGCGGACGACCTGGCGAAACGCAGCTTTGATACCCTGGAAAGGTATATATGTCCATAGAATATTAGTTTTGAAATTCTTAATCTATATAATATCAGTTAAATGTGTTTATCAACTTAATTTTAAGTATTTTATTCTTAAAATTATATTTTTAATAATTTATTTTTAAAAAGTACTAGTAAAGTTTACGAAAATTCTTCAAGTTAAAATATATCTTGTATTTTCCTCAATAAAAACATTTAATTAAAATATTTTCCATATTTTCTCAACAAAAAAATTGTATAATTTTGTATTATACCTTTCACGTCACACTATAAATTTCTAAAATTCTATTAACGTCAATAAATATTTCAATTCAGAAGAACAAATAAATATTTGTAATAATATAATAATAATTTTATAGGAGCAATAAAAAAGTTCGTCCTTGAAATTTTGATATTAATCCTTGATAAACCTATATAAAATTGGTATTTCAGCTCCCAATTTAGTTTTCCAGGATATTCGCAGCCAGCCTTGCACTCTTTTTTCTGCAGTCTCTGCCATTTTCCGCTCCTGACTTTTCTCTTGTGCTGCACTTTTTATAGCTTTTCTAGCTGCCGTTTTGGTCTGTGGGTCGTTTTTCCTTTTCGCTTTCCATTTCCCGCCACCTCGCAGCATTTTGTGCTCCAGCTGAGCTTTGGTGATGAAGGGGGTCAGCTTAAAAATGAATCATTTCACTTTTTCTTATTAAATAATTTATAAGAATTAGTCGAGATTTGCATTTTTTTGCTGGCTGTGTAGTGTGGCCCTCGGGCTTCGGTATCTCTGGCACCCGAAACCCAAACCCGCAGTAGTTGACTGTGCAAATTTCTATTTAATTCGAAATTTATTGCAAGCAATTTTCTTTTTGCTCGTACTTTGCTTTATACCGCTTTTTGCGACTGGCCTTAAAGTGCTCGACGGGTTTTCCTTGGCTGCCCGGCGGGCAATTGAATTGCAGTTTTGTATCTTGAGCAGGCGACCGCAGTCGAAAGTTGTCGAAAAATTGCAGCTGGGTGTTTTGAGTTCCGAGTTCAGGGTTAGCCAGCTCGCTCTCTCTCTCGGCCGTTTTGCTTCATTAGCCATGCAGAGCGGAAATAACAATAATAAGAGCAAGAGCCAAAAACAAAATCCCTCTTAAATTGTATCCGAAATTGTTTTTTCCAGTTTTGCCTGCAGGGCGGCAGGCGAAATGGGTGAAATGCACGTTAATTTTAGCTTCCATTTGCATTTGCATTTCGGCTGACGAACTGTGGGCGGTGGGCTTGGGGGGCGTGGCCAGCTGTTTTCGGTGGCATCATTTATATTTGATGTGCCCGCTATTGTTGCATCTTAGGGCAGCTTAAGTTGCCATTAATGCCAGAGTGTTCTCCGCTCGATCCAGATCTGCTCGCCTTCCCTTTGGCACTTTGCCCTCCGGCTGCTTTTAGTTGGCTAAGTGAGTTTTCCAGTGAGTTGAAGCGCAAGTTCTTAAATTATTGTTATCCCCCTCCGCCCCCCCTGCAACAACTAGGCTGCTCTTTAAGTCTTTGCCGTAATTAATTAACATTGCTTGCTCAAGAAATTAAATACAAATAACTTTGGTATTTGTTTGCCCAACTGGATTACACATCTCATTTTGCTTAAAATTCCTCTTTAACTTTGCACACCGAACTTATCACATTAGGCCAAGTCATTTTGGCCCGGTCTGCTCGATTGTTTGCCCAAATGTGCGTGCATGTATGTAAATCGATGGGCTGGCCTGTCAATTTCCTGGTCTCAAGTGTAATTGCTGTCTGAGCATAATTAATGTCTGTGTGTGTGGATATTTCATATTTTAATGATGGAAAAATATTTGAGCTCCCAACGAGTGGCCTATAAATTAAGCCATTGAGTTACTGGCCAGGTTTATTATGCGTCCGGATTATTATCGAGTTCTTAGCAAAGCAATTTAGGCCAAAATGCATTTTGTTTCATTTTGCCATTATTGCTTTCGAGCGGTGGGAGGACACTGCGATTGAAATATACGACGTAAGGTGAATCGATTGGGCAATATTTGATAAATCTTTTCGACACACAGAGGGTAGGGGCATCCTTGCTTATCCTGCTTACCCCCACTTAACAAACAAAACCCTGGAAAAGCAGGACGCTCGGAAAACTCGTAAGAATCCATGGCCCTTGGGTTTTTAGGATACATATTGTTGCTGCGCTGGTGCTTATGGCTTGCTTTCTATTCATTTCATTTCAATATGCATTTTATTTGCTGAAAATGTTTAATCGATTTTATGCAAATCATTTCCATTTCTTTGCTGTGTGTTGTGCTGCCCAGAAAGAGAGAGAGCGAGCGAGCTACTGCAAACACTCGAAAACCATTACAAAATAATAATAATAAAAATCTTGGCCTGCTCCTGGCCGCAAATAAATTATTTCTGATGGAAGGCCAGAAAGAGAAGAGCAGAGAGAGAGAGAGAGGGGTAGAGACGGGGCATGCAAATGTATGCAAACAAAGAAAACTTCCTAATGGAATTTTCCACATGTCGGACATATGCATAAAACCTTCTAAACAAACCCGGTCCTCGCTCCTCCAGAGCTGTGGGCACTTTGCTGTGACCATTTTGTTTGAAAGCACTTCACACACGCACGTCAAAAACTGTGTCCTGCAACAAAAAAAAAGTATGGGAGTCCAGAATGGGAAGAAAAAAATTGCAAAGGATTTGGTTGTGCAAAAAGATGGCGTCAAGCTGTGCCATTTTGCCAGCGATTCGATTTGGTTTCGGCAATCCCTTTGGCAGTATCGTTTTGGATTTTGGGGCCAAAGGGCGGGTCAAGTGAGTGGCCCTTCACTCGGCCATGCTGACCCCTCAACTCCCTAAGCCCCCGACCCTGACCCCCAGATATGTGTAAGTAATTTTCGTCGTTGTTGCTGCTGCTGCTGCTCTACGGCTGCTGGTGTTGTGGGATATGCTGCATTGCGGTTTTGGTGCAACAAGCTAATGAGTTTGTGGTTGCCAGGACACCGAGCATAATTGCTTTTAATTGCAATCAGCAAATTATGCATACTTGTAGTTGTGGTCCCCTAACCAGCGCAACCCCAAACGTTTCGAAAAGTAGCCCCAAAAATGTTGGGGTTTTTCTCTGCTGCATTTCCGTCGAAGGCTTGTCTTAAAGGTGATTTCTTTATGTTTTAAAGACAATTTAATAAGGATTTTATTTACTTACTTTTTTAATAATTTTGGAAATACTTCAGAATTAATTAGCGTACCCATTAGTAGAAAAATAAAAAGGAAAAATTTTGTAAAGCAGAAATTCTTAAATCGGATCACTCATTAAAAAGTTATGAGTAAATAATTGACCAGTAAATGCCACTTTCAAGCAACTGCTTGCTTTGTCTTTTTGCGACTGCTTGCTTTAGCTGTTTATTTTGTTTAATACCTTTTCATGCACTTATGCATACATTCTCCTTTTTATCTTGTCTTCTATCGACAACATTCATTGCGATCTTATCGAGGACGACTTTAATTGAAATTCCGACAAATCAAATTAGCGAAAAGCAATTAGCTAATCAGGCTTTAAGTGCGGCGGCCTTTAAGCCGGCAAAAAACACTCAAATTGTGACGGCCAGCCAACGGCGGAATTGGCCAACTTTTGGGCAAGTTGAACAATTGAAACAATGGGCCCACCATAAAGTTTGCCACCAAACAGTTTGCCGCCAAACCCTTCGGTTCCCGCCGTCAGTTCGGCTCAGTTCAGTTGAGTTCAGCTTTCCCCATTCGATTTACCCTTGGAGCGCTTAGAGTTTGAGTAATGGAACTTCAAAAACGCAGCCGCCGCAAAACATGAAAACTAAAGCCGCTTTTGTGTGTGCGTGTGTGTGTGGGAGCCTGGTGTTCGGGCAATTAAAGGGAACAAGCAAAACCACAATAGGATTATCAGTTTTATGCAACAGCCAATAAAGAGCAATGAAAGATCAAATGGGATTTTTTGTCGTACTTTTGTTTCGCCAAACAATAGGGTTTATACTATAGGGTTAAAGGTCGTTTTACTTGCTGTGAAAGTAAAATCCATCTTAAATATTATAAGAAAATGTGGGTGGTACTCGAAACTTGATCCTAATCCTATAAAAAAATATTAAAATAATTTGTTTTTGGATTTTAGGACACAAAACATTCCAAATTTTATTTTAAAAATTTTTATTCATCTCAAAAATATATTTTTTTTATTATAACAAACCCTAGATTCATTTGGCCTTTACAATCGTGGCCATAAATTGCAGAGAATTGAAATGACACTGAATATTTTTTTTTCATCCGGCGACTTGGCATGCGAATCGTTTCTTGGACTCATTAATCGTCTTTTGATTCTTTTTCGCTCACTTGTAATTGGCACTCATTCATCATATTCAGCGTCAATTATTGGGCCGCTGCAGCTGCCAGAGATGCATCTATCTTCATTTCCATCAACGCATTACATCAGCCGCAGCTGCCCCTTAGGATGTGGCGAAAAAAAGAGGGCGTGGCAGGGCCAAAAAAGCCCTTAATAATCTGAAGCTTAATCTGCAGTAATTGATTTATCGCATGGCGCCTCAACTGCAGACAATTAAATTACGATGGGCCCAAAAAAAAGTAAAATTCCGATGAATTTTGCCATTTTTATTTGGCCTTTTGTTTGCTTTGGGGTCGCGGGCCAAATCAATTGCATTTGTATTATTGTTTTAATGCAGCAGCTAAAAATTTATGAAGGCAGGATAATGGCAGGACAAAGGTAAACAAAAAGTTATTCAAACATTTGCAGTGAAATCCGGAAAAGCCCCGAATAAAAGCAATGAAATGAGTGTTGAAAAAATACGCGAAATCGATTTCATTTTGTTTCCTGATTTCTGCATGTTAATTGTGTTATTTTTTGTGAAAATATTTTGATTATGCCCGTCGATTGGTTTGTTTTTCCGCCAGGTTTTACAGCATTTGCGCCCGGCTTTGGTGTTGTTTAAACAAAAAATGTTTTTCTTTCTTTGCGGTTGGCGGTTCTGACAGCCCGGGGCATTGACATTTGCATGTGTGATTGCAGTTTGTTTGCTCGCATTGGAATGTGTGTTGTGTTGTGTAGGGCAAACATAAACACACACCTTGACACGGCGCTCGCAAACTAAGTGCTTAGTTCATAAGCGTTGACAATTAATTGAGCAAAATGCCAGCAATTCAACTAATTGGAAACGCTTAATGCGAATGCGAAACCAAAGCCCCGAACGGACCGACGCGGCTAATGAAATTATTTGTGGCAATTATATGGCACCCAAGGGTGTGTTTTTGAGCCATCCACACAGGCGAATACACATATGGGGTGGTACTCTGCTGGCTTATTTATTTAATGACTTCTTTGCCAGAGCTTCGTGGCAGCAGGTCATCAGCTGGCCGGGCTTCACATACTCCAGGGAGGGCACATATCGGGCTCCCGCCCGGATGATGTGCTGTAGGTACTCATTGAAGACCTCCAGATTCAGATAGCGCCACTTGGGACACTCGTAGCGGTGGTGATGCGGAATGTTGGCATTGAAGACCCACTGGCGACCGAGGGGATTCTGCATTTGCAGCGGCTCCTTCAGCGGCGACCTGGGTTCCAGGAAGTTGTGGGTGATCGAGAACGAGAGCCCCAGATCAATCATTGCCTGCACTTGGGGCATATCCAGCAGCTCCTGAAACTTTGCATTCGGTTGTTTGGTCTTTAAGAGGGTCGTATACCAAGCTGGCATCAGGTTAAAGCGTATCGCCTGCATTACGGACACCGCAAACTGCTTGCGATTTCGCCAGTCGTAGAACAGCCACCGCACCGCACTCATAAACATCTCCATCTCGGAATTAACACACATATTTATGTGACTGAGCATCTGAAAGACGTGCCTGGCTTCCAATTCGAGATATTCCTGCGTGGCGACGGCCATCAGAAAGTAGTTATGAATGCGACCGAGCAACAGTTCCTGCAGCACACCCGCCCTCAGGGGCAAACACTGCAGAAACAGGCGAAAGGCCTGGAAACCATTAAGCAACCTGGGATGGTCCAATCGACTCCAAATGTGGGCGCTCAGTTCCGGCATCTCGAGGAAATTGGCAGTCACATAGACTTCCACAATGTGTTGCCGCGACAGCTTGGCATTCGAATGGGTCAGCCACTCGTAGGCCTGCTCGAAACCCTTTGGAGTGACCCAATCCGTACTCAAGCTGATGAATTTTGGCCTGGTAAATTGCTTGAAATACTCGGTGCTCGCCTGCAAAACATCCAGGTGACACTGGAAGGATCTATGGCCCACATGGACGACCACATCGGTGCATATTTTGTTCTCCAAAAGGTGGGTTAATCCACGTTTCATATACTCCTTACTGCAGCCGAACTTGAAGTGGACAACTTCTTCGCACTCCCCGAAGTCCAAGTCCTCTAAACTGATTTCGGGAAGGATCTTCCAGGATTTATTCTGCTTTTTCAAGCAGTTGGATATTAGCTTTCTGGTTTCTTTATCACTAGGAATATTTACTAAGCAGAAAATCTAGAAAGTTTTAGTTTACTTACATTTCCCATAACTCCTGTTCACCTTTGACTTCTACTCTACTTGGCGTTTCCTCCAGAGAACTACTGGTTATCTCCTCCAAACTCATTGCTGCGACTGGAATTTTGACTGTGGATATACGTACGTAAAGATAATAGATGTGTGTTTACAAAAAGCAAAGGTAAAACTCATGGCGCACTGATGTTTGGCACTCGATTTGCGGCATTAAAAGGATCATTTGCGGCTGGCAAAAGCCGCAAGTAGTAGACCACACTTAAACTACATTTAAGGATGTAGCTGTAGCTTCCCCGGATTTGGGGATTCTAATGCCTACCTGGGCAACTTTACGTTTTAAGTGGCCGGGGGGCTCAAGGGCTTAGCCCGGGGGCTTTTCGAGTGGGCCTGTTTATCTATGCCCATACAGTTTGGAGTGCTATCGGCCCAGACTCCCCATCCTTTCACCTCGGCTCATATCGGTGTAGCTGCCGCAAATGCCAGTCATTACATGCAACGATTGTGAGCTGGCCAAGATTTTATGTGCCAACAACAAACAGACAGGGCTCAGACTGACAGGGCGGAGGGAGAGAGATTTCCCCGACTGGGGATGGGGCAACAGGAAAATTGAGCTTAAGTTGCAATTAAGCAATTGCCCAGCCGGTTGATGCTGCTCCACTCCGCCACTCCACATTCTCCTTTCGGAGGCCCGGCTAATAGCGGCAAGCAAACTCAAGTGGCTGCTAACTTGGCTTTTGAATGGACCCAGGACCAGCACGGCCATCCCCCAGCTGCAAATAATGCAAAATTGCAATGAAATGCGGCAAGCTGCCAGTTGCCAGCTGCCAGCTGCATGAGGTGAACTCTGCTCTGGGCATCCCCGCACCACGCTCGTTCTTTTCTATTTATGTGCAGTTGCTTTCCAATCGCCAGCCAGCAAACTTAATACAATATTTAAGCCGCAAACGTAGCACAATGTAAACCAAAGTAATCTCGAACTCAGCTCCGGCTGTGCAGCAAGCAGCTCGGTTCGGTTTGGTTTGGCTTGGCTTTCCTGTGGCAAGTGGCACGACTTGCGGCCAACTGCAGCAGTCAAGATTCGAGGAGAGATGAGAGCCCAGCAAGCAGGTTGCGGGAGTGCAACAAAAGCAAGAACAGAAAAATAGGGAAAAAAACAATTCCGGCATTGAGGCAAGTTCGCGTTTTTTAAGTGGAAAACTTTGGCCCTTACATTTGGCCATGGGGCATGCTGGTTGCAATGAAGCTTAAAGTGTGCCTCAAATGCTGATCAAATGTGACCGGCGAATTTGCCGGGGGAATTGCGGCGACCGACTGACCTGCAGAGGGAAAACTTCAAATAATTTATTTAAATAAAAATATTAAATTAAACTAAATTAATGAGAGATTAATACAATTTTTAATAATTTTAATTAATTGTTGTTACGTTAAAATATTGTCAAATATTATATATGATTTTTTATTTAATTTAATAAAGGTTTTTAATAGAAACTTATTTTACAAAAAATTAATTTAAAATTTAAAAAGGAATAAAATATTTAATATGCTGTTTAATAAAGTTTTTTTTAGATAATTTTCCCAGGCAATTTCCCTCAATGTATAATTAGTCGCCCCACAAATCGATGGCAGTGCAGCCGCTCTGCCAAGAAATCACTTCGATTGATTTTAAGCTTTAATGCGCTGTCTGCAGGACCATAAACTCGGGAGGATTGTCGGCTGATGCTGCCGTCCAATGAATTTCAAATTACCAATAAACAATTGAATGAGCGGCGAAATATAAACACGCACAGACACACACACACACACACACTGGCATAGACACCCACAAGCCACGCATACGAATGCTAATCAGCGATGCTTTATGATTTTCGGTATATTTGCGTTGCGTTGCTCATACGCAGTGTGGGCCGCATCGCTAATCCCGGCACGCAGCATCAATAAGTCAAACACGTCAATGGCAAGCAGTGCGAAGTCCTGGCCGTAAAGCAGAAACAACGAGCAGAGGCAAAAAGACAACAATTTATTGTTGCTCAATGTCGCATTTATCATCACTTTATGCTACTTAATCGAGCCTTCGTCCTTCCTCCCCGCCCGGCCGCCCCCTGCGATCCTGTGAGCTCGATTTCCGCCGTCGAAGATGATTTCAATGTTTACTCTCGTCTCGTCCCGGGCACTGTTTGCTTATTGTTTTTCGAGTCGACATTCGACACACATCCGCGCACACAGCCGCTGCGAGCAGCACTTTGCAGCGTCTTTTTATGGTTTATGGCGCCATTGAATTTTTCGTTTGTTTTCTTATTAAATTATAATTTATATGTGTAGTATCGCATCAGCCAGCGCCAAGGACAAGGCACTTTGTCAATTGTTTAATAGAAAACAAAGGAGATACGACGCCGTGAAATGGCTCCTGTGAGCGAAACTTTTCGCCTTTCGGGACGCAGGACACTTTGCTTTGTTATTTATACATGCGCACGGCGTACTCAATTACGACTTCGAATGGCAAACAACTTTTTCGGGGTTTTCGTGGGAGTGTGAGTGTATCACTCTGTTTGTTTGTTTGTTCGTTTGCAGGTCAGAACGTGATGAAAAGTGCGATAGTAATATATTAAAGATGGCAGATTTCGCATGGCTCCTGAAACACTTACGATGGTGAAGAGATATCGCTACCAAAAGGGCAATAGTCTGGGTCAGCTTTTATAAAAAGTAGAAGCACTGAGAAAAATGGTATCCATGAATTTGAGAAAAAAAAAAAACTTAAAGGTTGTAATCGAAAAAATCAATAGTGATTTTTGTGTTATCCCCAATGTAAAATATAAAATAGTATTTGAACAATACAAAATTAAAGGAACGTAGTTATCGAAAAAATCTATAGAATAAAAATATATTCTTGCATACTTTTAAGCACATTTAAAGGATATTTCAAATACGTAGCGACTTATTTATTTTCCAATGTAAAATATGGGTATTTAAAAAACTGGACTAATTGAAACAGATATTGGTATATTATTTAATATATTTTCTGTCCAAAATCCACCGGCAAAAAAGTTGCCATCCCTCGTGATAGTTGCCTCCATAAAGCCAGCGATGCGGTCGAAAATTTCTAAAAAGCATTCACAGCTAATCCACTTGAATAATGCAGCTGCAATAAAAGGCCAACGCTCCCTGCATCGGTATCGGAAATATTTCCAAAACTATTTCAACTTCATTAAATACCTGTGTATAACTAATGCACACGGCTGCAAAATGGCAAAAATAAATGCCACGATGTCCAGCCGGCAAAAGTATTCGCATAATTAATTGCACGGCATAGTTGGCTATAGATTTTATTTTGGTTTTTGCATTTAACGCATAGGTAAATAGTATAAAAAACACACACACTGCACACATTGCATTCAAATTCATTAAATTTGCATACAACTTTTAAGCATATTTGCAACATTTTGTGCATATGATTCATTGGTTTGATAGCCGAAAATTTTAATAGCAAATTAAATTGCCGTTGGGTTTTAACTAATTTGCACCCCGACAATATCAGTGAGCAAATATAAACAACCGCAGCATCAGCTGGTGGATTTCCTATTTCATTTTGCACATAATAACAATGCAAAAACTACACTCAAAAAGATCCCAATTGAAATGAACTCGACTATTGAATATCTGGCAGCAGTTGTATAATTAGCAAGTTACCAAATGATACTGTCTATAAAATGCACTAAACTTTTACTCGTGTTACATTAGTTAACATACCCTGTAGCACACAGAAATCGCGGTAAAAAACACTTTTCTAACTGGTAAATATTTACCAAATCAATTCAATTTGTGAGCATGAAATTATTTGGCTTTTATAAATATTTTAATTAACTGCCAAATGTAATAATTGCCAAATGAGTTCGGCCAGAAACATTTTGGCCATGACAGCTGCTGCCGGCGCGCGCAGTAACTTTAGTATTTTTATTTTAATTAAATCCGCGTCGGTGGCGAGCGGTTAACCCGCAAAAAGATAAGCCCCGAGCTGCCGCTGACATTAATCATTTTACCTTTCAAATGCATTCTCATTAGGCGACGGCCAAATTGAAACTTTGCCCGATGCAAAGGGAATCGGGACCCTGAGCCGAGCTTCCCCCCAGGGGCTGCGGCTCATTAATAACCGACAAGATGGCATAATTCTTTTTCTTCGCCCCGATATTGTACCTGCCTATGTATACATACATATATATCCCTTTATTCTCGTCGCTGCCTTTCCTTCGTCGCTTCGGGGGTTTCCATGGAAAATAAAGCTGCCCAACAATGACAGACTCGTATTTACAGGGTGTTCATCCTAAGCCGAGATAAACATTGACCAACTAACGACTGACTTAGGCGCATCCCAACTTTTCCAATTAAATCTGGCCAAAGTTCGTTCACAGCCGCTGCTGCTGCGACTAGGAAACAAGGAAACTTCTAATGAGTTTATTAATCAGCGATAAATTTGGCCAACATATGCAGAGAAAACTGGGAGTTGTCATAATTTCTAATCAGAAAAGAAGTCCCCTATCTATTTTCTTTCGGTTAGCTGACTAAATAAACATCTGTACCAAGGCCAAGGACGAATGTGAGTGCCTGAAAGCCATCTCCCGAATGAAAGGGCTGCCTGCCAAGGCTAATTAATGTGCAAAGTGTCAATTAATCAATCAGCCCGCCGATCAATCCTGTCGGCCGGGGCTCAATCCCAAGCCCGATCCCAATCCCTTTTCGGCCATGAGTGTATTGACTGGATAAACTCAACAAGCTGTCAGAGCTGGCCAAGGCAAATAGAATAGCTGGCGACAAAGGCTCAACGGGCGACGACATCGCAAACATAAGCCCAGCGGATGGGCGGCAAAAAATAAAGAAAATTTCATCAAACGGCAGCGGAAAACGTTGGCCAGCCAGCCCATTTAATCAGCCGTTTCCAGGCAACCCCATTCGCAAGGGAGGGAGTGCCCAAGTGAGCGGCCAAAAGGCAAATGCCGGCTAATTATTATGACAAATATCAAACATCCGGTCGACTGAGGGCGCGACTAATTCTGTGTCAAAGGCTTAAATGCTTAACGAAATGAATTGAATACATTTCAATTATTAGCAGTTCAAATGGGCCAAAAATAGCTGGTATTTTGAGGGAGAAAGCTTAAATTAGAACAATATACCTTTAATAATATCGATAATTTACTTTTAGAATTTTGTGACACTTTTCAATAATATATTTTAAGCCTCAGTTTCTTCAGGTAAAGGTGCAGTTGCTTGGCTAGAGGTGCGCACCTTACGTTCTGGCTTTTCCATTTTGGTATCAGCCAAGAAAATCTTGGCCAAGCAGACGCAGCCCAGCAGCATAAAGTTGACTGCATGGGTCAGCAGGATCTGATCCAGATCCTTGCGAATCAACCGCCAGGATCCGTGATTTTGCACAAAGAAATACTTATAGAGTCCCATGACGTCGCTGATGAGGAAAACGCATATCAAAATCGCACGGGTGTTCTTCCGTACAAATGGAACCATTGCGTAAAGGGCGCAGATGAAGATCAGGGATGGGAGTAGAATCTTCAGGATGAGCAGACTGCCGGCTATGAAGAGTGAAAAGTGGGGATAAAACAGGCGAGCGGTTGTCGACTTGAACAAAAAGCTGGACAACCAATGTCCTGCCAGAAAGAAAGCCACATAGAAGTAAAGGAGAACCATGAAGGCATAACGATAGAATCCCTTCAATTGCTTCAGTGGATTGTGCTCTTCTTCCAGCTCTTCCATATCCTTGCTTTTCCTTGAGTTCTGATAAACCTGAAGGCCCAAAACGAATTCGGTTATCACAATTTGCACGTTCAATGAACCCCAAGAGATGGTCAGCAGACTAATGATGGTGATCATGTTGATGGTAATCAGATCCAATCTTTTTTTGGCCTCCAAAGTGGATTTTGCTAAGTACGGAATCGACAGGAAGGCGAAAAACAAAAAGGTCCAAGCTGCGACATGTACATAAATAGATATAGTTTCTTTCATCTCGAATTGATAAACTCCATAGGCTCCGGCTATCAGAGCCATCGCATTTATGGCCCAGACTCGGGAATCAAGTCGATGTCTCAGGATCACGGGACGAATAATGGCCATCAGCATGCTTATATAGAGCACTTGGTAATTTTTCAGGGGCACAATTTTGAGTCCCTTTGTCATATTTTGTACAGAAAACAGCATTCCACTTAGTAGTAAAACCAGGCCAAGCCAAATGAAAAATTTCACCGAGGGCCTAAGGAAAGCGCGTCGATTGTTCAGGAGTACGGTTATCGCAAAGATCACAAACAGATGGTGATAAACGAAGGCCGTCAATATCAGCAGACCAGCAGGCAGCAAAGTGCAGAACAAGTTCCAAATCGGAGCCATAATCCAGTATCCTTTTACAGGACGTTCGGCCTGAGCCATTATTAGCATGCCAAATGGTAGAATCAAGTAAAATGCAGTGATATTCGGCACATTTTGCAGGATCAAAAGAGTTAGGATCAAAATTCCCATCATGGTTAGTATCAGCGTGGAGAAAGTCATGAATCCCTTTCTTGACTCCTTCTCCTCTTTGGATAACCTAGTCAGCTGAAGTAACAGGCAGTAGAACCAAATCAGGTAGGATGCCGTGGTGGCCACCATCAGGGGAAGTTGGTAGTACTGGTGGTAGTAAGCCAGGCACTTTTGGGCCAATGTTCCGTATTCCTGGCAAATATCCATCGCCTGTTTCATATTTCCCTGTGTTATCAGGGGATTTAATTTCTCTGAAAATCCTTCGATTTGTTGCAGGTTTAGTCCGTTAAACTTTGGCAGCCATTGGTAGAATATGGCACTTTCATGGCGCCTAATGAGAATCTTTGCTTGCGACAAAAGCTGTAGAATGTTCAGATGCAAGGCCTTGACTTCGTACTCTTCGCTCACATTGAGATAACCCACTGGCATGAGGGCCATATTATTCATCGGTGGCGGAAGACCTAATAAAGCGGACATTAGAGGCGCCAGCTGGGTCTGATCCACTTCGGAAATGTTGGGTTTGGTGGGAAAGTTTCCTTCGGGATCGACCTCTGGTCGACTCACACCAGCTCCCCACATGAACAAGGGGGTTTCCACCTCAAGAATGGATCCTCCGCCATGGTTTCCTGGAAAATAAGGTATTTTATTGATCAAAGAACTTGGAATCATGACAGTCTTATCCTAAGAAAAACTCTTAAAAAGATCTACACTCACCTTCGTTATTCATCCCATGATCGGAAGTCATCAGATAGGCGGTTCTGCTGTCATTAAAGACCCGTTCAAAGAGTTCATAGGTCATCCGAATGCCGCGCTGTGTGTACTGCAGTTTCTTGTAGAACTTCTTAGAAAGCGGTTTGTACCGATGAGCAGCTATATCACTATCAGCCAAGTAGACCAAGAACACCGCCGGCCTTAGATTGCGCCATTCCCGAACATTTTCCCCGTTCTTAAAGAACTTTTGAACCTTTTCGAAAGACCATTTGTCACATGTGAGTCTTTCCGGCAGTTCCGCTTCCATGTACGAATCAAATCTCATTGGAGCACCGCCATGTGAAAGATCTTTAAAGTAACTTTCAATATTTCTGTGGGCCCAGCCAATGGCGTTTCTGCTGCGATTGAAAACGGTATCAAACTGGCTGGGATTGTAGCGGAAGTTGACCAAAGCAGCTGCCGGATCCTCGTTAAAGCCCCCAAAAATGGCAATGTGTCCGGGTCGCGTCATCGTGGGCGCACAAGTGCGGGATATTCCAATGCGACCTTGCTTCCGGAAAATATCCTTGAGATCCGGAACATCGCTGCCATTATTTGCTAGAAAGGTGGCCGCTCGCAAGCCATCGGTGAGGAATACTACCAGTCGATCCGCCGGCGGCTCAAGACCCAAATCGCGCATCGTCTTCTGCGGCACGAGGTTGGGCAGTAAAGTCGGTTGGAAATAGGTGCTCAGTATAGAGCCCATCAACAGGATGTGCACTACGAGCGCCTGAAGTTTCCACATTTTGGAATGAAACAAATTTATTAAAAGGTAATACGTTTAATTAACAACGTGTTTCAGGTTGATGTAATACTGGAAAACTACTATTTATTTTTTCAACAAGCAAAACTACGTATTGAATAATTATCTAAGGCTTCAGATGTCTTAGGTTTACCTTTTAAAAATTTAAGTAAATTTAAAAAAAGTATATATTTTATTTTTAATATTCTTATTCCATTTCGTAACAGAAAATATAAAGTAGAACGACAAGAAAGTTGAATTTTCCGGAATGCACATATAAATTTTCTCCTCGATTTGCTCACATTAAGCGAACAGAAATGTTGTCGTCGCCTCATCATCATCTGTTTGTCTTTTTCGCCCTGCTATCTGGCTCTGTTAGGACTCTTTTTATGGATGCCATTACTCTGCGGCCTTGTCAAGCAATTTCAATTTGCCGCTTGATTTGTGAGCTGGCGGCGCCTGGACGCTTTCGCCTTGGGCGCCAAATGCTGCACGTTGCTGCCTTGATTTACGCGCCTGCAATTTAAATGAGCTGCAAATTGCTGCAGCGCCAGTGCCTCCGCGAATCTGGCCAATTTAAGTCTTTAAGGCCTTTGTCAATCTGCAAGGCCGCGAAAATTAATTGCCGCATATAAATCGCGACTGCTTTTTTTTTTGCCAGTCAACCCTCTTTTGTCGCTTGACTAATTCGAGGCGCCAGCAAGCAAGGCAGACAATTCAGGTGCTCCAAGATGTTCTTTTGATGCTCATTTGGCTCAGAATGCTAGTTAGACCGAAGGGCTTAGGGCCCGGCCATTTGTCAGGCCAATCCGAGTTGTCCTCTGACAGTTGTAAGCCAGCCAACAAATAGCTGGCCGGATGACTGAATGGCCGGCTAACAGGTTCGTCTGGCAATTAAAGGCCTGTTTTGCGTCTGGCAATGGGCTCATTTAACAGCGAACAAGAGTTGGGCGTTTAATGGCCAACAGAGTCGCGTGTTTGAAGCGATTGAGAAATGCCATTGAGTAATTGGGCATCAGAGCATCATCGTTTCGGCAGAGAATCCAAAGGCCAATCCCAGTCTCTTTAAGCCATGGCCCAGAGCGCAGGCGCGCTCTTAGCCAACTACTCGTACTATCCATCGGTTTTGGGTCAGCAACATGTTGGCCACCGACATCGCCATCGAGTGGCGACAAAAGTGGGTTATTCTGGCCAGCGGAAAGTGTAGGTAAGTGGGTCGGGTCGCGTTCGGGCGGGCTGGCCGCAAATTAAACGAATTGTGGCACGGCATTTGGCAACATTTGTTGCCACACTGACCGGCAGTTGGAGCAGCATCATCCTCATCACTGGCAAGCGAATAAAATGCCAAATGTTTGCGGCATGAGGCTGTTGAACTCGACCGGCTTTCGATGGGGGAATTTCGACTAAGGCCTGGCCAAGTCAAGGGCTCTCCACGTTGCATTTGTGCCTGGAGTGTCCAGTCAATGAATTAGGAATTAACCCAGATAAATATTGACATGCCAGCAGCACAGGAAAAAGCTAGTGGTTTTTAAGGGTCCAATCGATGGTTTCATGTTGTTGAAGTTTGATTTAGCTTTTCAAGTACTTAAATATTTCTTAAGGTCTTAAAATTATTTTCAACAATAAAAAGCCTTTAAAATTATAATAACAAATATATACAAAAATTAAAAAAGAAATATTTATAAATTCTACAAAAATCTCTAGAGATTTCAAATCATTTTTAAAGGTCACTAAAAGTGTGCAACAATACTTTTTCTTGTTTGTAGATCAAAGGATTTCACTTTCTTAACTTCTAGAATATTTTCCAATATTAAACCACCATTTTTTCTCCATGTGCACAACTCAAGCCCGTAAACACTTGAAAATGTCAGCGAAAAAAAAAACGATAATTGCTCAGCCCAGTACTTCAAAAGCAATATCGAGCAAATCAATTACGTCAGCCGCTCAACCGCTCGTGCGAAGAGCTAACCCCATTTAAATTCAGCTGCGCTTTGTGTTGACAAAACTTATCAACAATTCAATTTCAATAAAAACTCGTGAGTTTTGGCCCGCTTCGCATATTGTTCGATGCATTTTTTAACACGAAATATTAGGGTTCTGGGCGAGCAGGTGCGTGCACGTAGGGGGATCGTTTCATGGCAAACTACGCGAGGTCCTGACAACTCCCCCTGAGTTACTACGCCCCTGGGTGGGTATCTCTGTGTGTGTGAGCTGAATTTTGGCATTTGAATTGTCACATCTGGTTCATGGCTTCGAACTCATCCATCAAATGCAGCCCGGCTGCTCCGTGGCTCCCTGTAAACCCCCCGCTCATCCTGTCATCGCATGCCAATGCAATCATTTTTATTGTGTGTGCGCCTGTGTGCGTGTCGCTCTGCGGCTGTATGTGTGTGCGATGTTTTCATGTATCCTGTGAAATAGCGCGCATAACCACAGCGACAAAACCAATACACGGCCAGAGGCAAACCTCCATTTTTTCTTACTCCCAAGCACACACACACACATACAGGCACATGCATCTGCCTAACGAGCGCCTGACAATGCGATTTTCTACGCCAGCGTATCTCTGTGTGTGTGTGCGCGGTATAAATATGTGTGCGTGCTGGCAAGCGGCTATTGAAAGGCAAACACAATGCGAATATAATTTACGAGTCGGACTAAAATTCACATTTTTTAATAGCCGACCCTTGTCATGCAACCACAATGCACTCGGCGGCTGCCTCTTTCTTGTAATTCGCTTAGCAATCACACCGAAATTAGTTATTTATTGCAAAAATAGAGCACGAAAAGAATGGAGATTTTCACGGTTTTGAAACGGCCAACAAAAACTAGCCTTCTTGATTTTTCACTACAATTTTTGGGCACATTCGACGGTTTTGAAAATCGTAGCATACTTTTTTGGGCCATTTTTCTGTAAAAAATTAGATTCTAAATTTCAAGTTACTTTGGAAGTGCCTTTGAGTTCTTAAAATCACTTATAAACCCGTCTAAAAGTATGCAGTAAAAATAATATAATATATTGTTGCATACTTTTGGGAACCATTTTAAGTGATTTTAAAGACCTATTGATATCTGTTTCATTTATTTTAAAAATATGATAATATCAATAATCTCTTAGAACAAACTTTAAAGCTGTTTTCCCTTGACTCGTGGTTATTTTCAAAGCCAACACAGCCCTTTGCCAAAACTGATTACGAACAACTTAGCCCAAGTCAGTCACAAAAGCGAACTAAATAAATAAAGTTGAATAAATAGTTTGGACAATCAGTTTTTCTTACTCACAAATCCATGCAGACCGACATTCAACCGATAGCCTTGCTTTTCCTCATGTGCATCGATTTAGCCATTATTCTAACAAGCTCTTAACAATCTAACGACGAGACAGGAAGCCTTTACATAACAATCAGGCAGGCCCAAAGTCTCGTTAAAGTCCGGAGAAGCTTACTTGACACTCGGCCTCTCTCAAGTAGGTCAACAATTCGATGATTTTTCGGGAACAAAGCCAGTGAGGCAGCCAGGAATGGCTTTAAAGTTTAAATCCGGCAAAAGCTGCTGCAGTGCAAACTCAATTGGTGCGAGGTGGCAGTGGCTGGTTTTGTTGGTCGGTAGCTGGCTTTGGTTTTTCAATAAAGGCAGATTTATGCATTGTGTTATGCCGAATTAAATGCGCTTTTGTTGCCGAAACACAAACAGTGAGAGGGCCATACAAATTGTTGAACAAAAATGTAGCAGCACTCAATTGGATTTAATTGCTGTGCTGTGCGTGCTGCAACAACGCAACCGAAATAACACCAAATTATGCTAAAAATTCGGCCATAGTCCTATAGTCGCTTCGGGAATTCATTCGCTTATATAAGCGAGTTAAAAATTAAATGGAATACTTTTTTCAGGCGGTTGAGCTCTGCCCGATTTATGAACTCTGCGCATCTGAATTCATTATGCACGAGTACTATATATGTTTGAATTGTATTAATTACCACAAGGAATGCCGTTTTTTGTGTGTGCTTATTATTTAGTTAGTTGTGCTGCATGAGCGATGCGATGCTCTGCGCTCGTTGCAAATTTAATTGGTTATTTGGCATAAACAAGTTGCGAAAGTTTGCCGTAAAATGTCTCCCTTTGCCGGTCTCGCCACCCCGGCCCCCAAATTTCGGAGGAACTCAGGAGCTTGTCAAGCCTTTGAGCGGCAAAATTAAATAGCAAAGCAAAGTGCACTGCTTGCTTTTTACATTCCTTTTCCTTTTCGATAGATTCTTTTTGTAGTTTTTGTGTTTTTTGTACTCTATTTATTTATTTTCTTTTTTTTTGGCAGCAAACAAGCCGTGGCTGGCAGGGCCATAAGGCACAGCTTCCTCTTTTGGCCTGTCAGTGGCATGTGCGGAGACACGCCCCCTCCGGCACCGCCGCCCCTGACCCATCCCACACCGATCCCCCCTCGCCCGGCCGTATGGCATGTGCAAAAGTAAAAACGAAGTTGGGCAAAACTTTTTAATATGCTTGCGAAATTTTATCAAAACTACAAAATTGCAGCAAAGTGCCAAGTGCCTGGGAACTGGGAGCTGCAGCACCGTCAACGAAAACCTAGGCGCTGCACTGGAAATAATTCTGGGGTGAAGTGAAAATGTGGGAATTTGAAAACTGATAGTGATAATAATATTTCTGATTATAAATTTAATTTGTAGAATTTTGTAAAGTTGCTTAAAATAATCATTTCTAATTTTTTTGGTCTAAAAAGTAAATTGCAAATGAATTTAAAATCATATTTTGAAATATGAATATTAATATTAAGCTATTTTCCTTAAATTTAAACTTTAAAATTATAAATTTAATAGCACAAAACCCTAAAATAATTTGAAAAATTTAAAAGTAAATTCTTTTAACTAATCTCAGCATCAAAAAAGGTCAAAATATTTCTTCTGCGTGCTGTTGGCTTTGGTGTTACCACTGCCACTGCTGATTTTGGCTGTGGCAGTGGCAATGGCGCTGGCGATGGCAAAGGGACGACGAGGCAGTCGAGCTCGTGGAGTTGGCCAAACAAAACACAGTCAAGCGAAACCTTCAACTCAATTTGGCAATCGCATTTCTTGCTCTACTTCCGCCTATTCAACTTGACTCGATTTGCGTGCCGGCGACCGTCAGTTCGCCCGCGTTTACATGTGTGTGTGTGAGTGCCACGCCTCCCCGAAGCCCGTACTCCTGCCACCGCCTTTATGTGTGTTTAAGTGGCAATGCAAATGGCAACATTTTGGCGAGCACTTCACTCTTTGCCACTGACAGTAACATGACATCTTTTTTTTCCCCCTTTCTTTTTGCCAACTTTTTGTGCTAAATTTAATTGCAATGAAAATGTTTGCTGCACTTTGGCGAAAGCCAACCCTGTGCAAAATGCTCCTCTGACAGTCACTGGGGTTACATTTTGGGGGTACTCTACATGGGTAAGATGGGGGTAGCTAGCGATGGCGTGGCTGATTAATTGTGCAAATTAATTTTGCATTTACATGCCAAATGGGGAACTTGCAATGGCTGTGAAATCGTGAAGGCAAGTGTCCCAAAGTCAAAGGGATGTCGGCGATAAAAAGCGAGAGAGAGCGAGTGTGAAAAGCAAATGTGACTTTTGTGATGCTTTTAAAACTTTTCCCGCAGTAATCTGATTTATGAAGTGATAGTGGAGACCTCAGTGGTGGCTTAAAAGGTGTTCTAAGTGCAGGAAAGCTCTAAGATGGCACATATTTACCGAACAAATGAAATAAATGGCTTAATTTGCTGATCAAATATGACTAAATTAAAGTACAACCCAAAAAAAACTTGATACGAAATGATGATCGACTTGATATTACACATCTCAATTGGATGTTAAGAACATATTCTAAGAAGGCCTGTTCGAATTTCAAATGCTTCTTTCTCCTTCCCACTCACGTAACTTGAGCCGCCATATTGCTTTATCCTCTCTTTTTGGAAATCAGAGAATCTTTGAGAGAGAAAAATCGAAAAAATTACATTTTTCAATATCGATTTCACCAATATTGCATGGTAAAAAGGTTATGTGTATAAATATCAGAAATTTACCATGCGCATGATATGTGTATTTATGTCATATTTACCAAACAAATGAAATAAATGGCTTAAACTGTAGTAAATATAACTTAATTAAAGTATAATTGCTCAAAGAATTTTCTATCTTGTTGTGCAAATCTTACCTGTCATTAAAAATTGTTTTAAAATTTATTTGTTTTTCCAAATGGCCATAATTGCATGTTAGGTGAACTTAAACTATTGTTAATCATGAGATTCTTCCCCTTCGACAGGAACACAATGTTAGAAGGCCATTAATTGTGCTCGGCATCCTTTGAGGAGTTGAGTTATATGGCAAATGTCAAATGTTGCGGGTCTAATTAGCACGGTCAGTCTGGCAGTCAGTCAATTGTTGCGCATTCGCCACGTTGCACGTCCCATAAAAGCCATTGGCCACATCAAATTAACTGTGCGGTGCGATGGTGTCCGCCCAAGCACGCTGTAAATAACAACAGGACACAAAGGACGACTCCTGCTGCCGAGTGGGCGGACTGGGGGACTGGGGGACTGCGGGCTGGTTGCCAGCGATACTGGCACAGATACAGATACAGCTACAGCTACAACTGCTGATACAAAGCAAAAGCAGACGTCAGCCAAGTGTAAATCAAGCGCAAAGTTCACGGGACACGATTGTAAATTATAAGAGAAGCTCAAGCTAAGCAGAAATTGTGACAAAGAAAGCCAACTATGGCTTATGGCTAAACGGGAATAAGATGCTGGCAGATGCATCATCATCATCATCGCTTTCGCTCTCATCATTTGCTGGCTAGCTGAAAAGTTTCGCCAGCTCACCTTTAAGTTCAATGACAAGAAAAACACCTTGTGCCAAGTTCGTGCGCTTGTGAAAATAATGTAGCAAACTTTGTTTAGCCAAAACCAAATGGCTGGCTTGCTGGGTGGGTTGGCTGGGCAGGTGAGCAGTGGGGAGTGGGGAGTGGACAACTTTTGTATACAAATTTCTATCAAAAGATTAAGCAAAGACAAACAAGTGAAAAGCAGCAACGCGTTGCTGGCACCGAGAACTTGCCAAGTTTCCAGCAGATAACTTTAAATATTTGTTGTATCTGCAGGTCCTTCAATCCCAAGCCCTTGGGCAGCCCATGTCCTGGATTTGGTTTTGGTTTTCACATTTGTTTTCTTTTTGGTTTTCGTTGCCTTTTTGTTTATGCCCGCTTTATGTTTTGTTAGTTTGACATATCAGTGACACTTTTTCGGGGGCCGCATTGCTGAGCTGCAACAATATTTTATTTTATTGCATGGCAAAGTTGTCGCTGGCTCTTTGTGCTCCAAAACCCCGAGCCCGTCATAAAAATACAATTTTTATTTTTGCTGGCAAGTTGTAAACATAAATTGTGAAACACACCGACAGTCGAAACAACAGCGTGGCATAAAATTGAAAACCGCTCAAGTATTTTTTTCCGCATCTTCGATTTTTCACCAATTTTTCGCAAAGAACCCAGAGATCCTGAGTTGGCGGGGCAACTTTGTCAGCCAGCCGGTGGGGACAGGTGCTTGGCAATGGCAACTTTCGGCTTTTGGGGAACTTTGCTGGCGAAACTTTTGGCGTATAAGTTGTTAATTTGCCAATGAAAGCGGGCGTTTGGCTGTGGCGGCGGTAATTCCTTTGGCAACTACTTGCCGCTCACACAAATGTCACCGTTTTGCTATGCAAAAATTTAATTTGCAGTGAAACGGTTAATATAATTACATGCGCATGTCAAAATCCAAAGAATGGAAAGTCGCTCATTAAGCGGCGAAATTGAATTTAATTATTAACGCATGACAATGGCTAATTGATTTAATATAAAATCCAAGCTGGCAGTAAAATATGTTAACTAACAATGGGAAAAAACAGAAAAAATGCTCAAATCAGTCAAGAAATGTGTGCCGCAATTATCACCGAGCATTCAAAGTGCATTTATTATTTGCAACTTTTAATTTAATTGAATAATTCATCGGTGGCCGGTTTATTCAGGCGTGAACTTACTCCCCGCCTAGCTGGCCAAATAAATTCGCAGTCATTATAAATCAATTGTCACCCCAGTGGTTACAGCCTCTTGTTGTTGTTGCTGCCGTTGAGCCAAATCATTGGCGCCATGACCAAATGATTGAGATGGGGCCATGAATGAGCAAGTGTATGGGTAGGAATGCGATGGCGTTGTTGGCGGGCGTTGTTGACACAAATCAAAGCAGCTGCGTAAATCTTCATCAAACAATGTTGTCGCCTCCACAGCCAGCTTCCTTTTAGCATCCAGAGCAGCCCCCCTCTCCCCTCTCCCTGAATCAAGGGGATATATCTCCGGCTCGGATCGACGCTGGCGGTGTCGGCAAAAACGAATGAAAAATACGCCAACTCACGGTCAATTGCAATTCAATTAGACGCAATTAGTGCCTGGGCACGCATCGGGCAATTCATTCATACATACATCCACAGTACGTCTGTGCGTTTGCCCCACTGCGAGTGTAGATAGCCGAGATGGCTGAAGATACAGATACAGCAAGAGGTTCAGATACAGATACAGACACTGACATGCCATAGATTACATAGTTGGAAGAGCTGACGGACAGCGACGATGACGGCGATTTTCTGCACTCGGGAAATGGGTTCTCAAGTCGCAAATTTAGATGTCATCTTAGGAACTTTTTTGAAATATATACAGGTATTTTTATTCTATTGAGTATTTATAAGATACAATCTGTATCTACTATTAAATAATGGTATTTTATTTTAGTTGATTTTTATAGATAATAAATTTTAACAGATTGAAAAACATGTTGATTTAGGAACTAAATTAAATAATGTGAGCTGATGATAAATATGAAATATTTTTTAATCCTCCTTAATGCCTATAAAATGGGAGAGGTCATTAAAATATATTTTTATAAACCAAACTAACTATTTAAATAATTTTTTTAGGCAACAAATTCCTAAAATTGAGTAAAAAATTGAAAAATAAAACATTTTAAATGCGTTTAAATTCAGAAAATTATAAGAAATATTAAATATTAAATATTTTATTACTGATTTTTCCCTCAGTGTCGGGACGAGTCATGATTTGCAGTTGAGCTAGGCGTCGCCTGACCCTTCGCTGCTAATGGTGTACTTGCAGATGAAGATACATCCACATCCCCAGCCACAGCCACATGCTCATCCCCTACTCCCTGTCCTCCTGCCACCCGGATCCATCGCCAGCCGGACCCTAGAACTCATCCTCATCTTCAGTGGCAGCGGCAGAAAAAGTATCTCATTAGACGTGCAGCTACATGGCAACGGCCGCTTAACTCATTCATCATCATCAGACGCAGGGGGCGGACTTGGAATCGGGTTCGGTCTCGGATTCGCCGCAGCTATATAGTCGGGGCTATAGATACGGATGCATGGGATGCATCTCTCTCTCTCTTGGCGGCAACATGCGACTGCAGCTTAATTGCAAAATGACCCAATGAGCTGGCCGTTGTAGTTCTTGCAGCTCCCCGTCGTTGAGACTAAGCTGCAGCGGTGCTGGGTTCTCGTTTAATTAGTCTGAGCGCTGATTTTGTAGGACCTACAGCCAAGCTCACATCACACAAATGCCCGTGACATGGCACATAATTGGCTGCGTGGCTCAATCTCTTGTTTGATTTTCCCCTTCATTGGCTAAATATTTCATAGCTCGCAGGATGACAGTGGCGAAAAGAAAAGAAATATATATTGTAAAACACCAAATCCAAAGTCACATCTTTTGCTGCTCAATCGGGCGTGCCTAAGTGGAGGCGAAAGGTTGAAGTTGAAGTGCAGCCAACTGACAGACGACGACAATAGGCTGAGTCAGAGGATCCCTGGTAATCACATTACCCCGGTATCCATTTAATTTCAACAATGCCACCGACAGGGGCGCATTTAATATTTCACGTTTCGCCGCTCGAGCGCCGCAGATACAAAGATACAAGGATACAAGATACAGGCTTTGTCAGTCAGCTACTTATGACACTTGAGCCCGCATTTATTGCTCGTTTACAGTTGGCCAAGTCAGCCGCATCATGCGGCCGAGATGCCAAAACTCATTCATTTTCCAAGCTATGCCATCCAGTTATCCCTCCCCCATCCCGCCATCCTTTCAAGGACTTGTCTTGCCACTGAGCCGGAGGCATTACAATGATTAGCAGTAAGTTGTCGTGACATTGACAACTTTCGCAAGTCGAAACTGTAAACCATTTTTGGGTTTCACTCGATTCCCCCGTTTCATGCAGTAATTATTTCTGCTTTCTGTCATGAATTTTCCATTTGGCCAGGCTTTTATATCTCTTGGGGGGCTCTGAAAACGCCCCCAAAAAAATATTCCCATGCGCTAGCTAACTGTGTTCTCGAATTGCTTTTTAATTGACTTGGTTATCTGCAGGCCGTTTCAATTTGAGCTCTCTGCCATGCAAAGAACATCTTCACTTTGTCTATCATTCTGTCATTTTGGCCAGCAAATGGGTCCATTCCTTTCTTTTTCCTCCGCTCTTTTTTTGTTGCTGG
The DNA here is from genome assembly GCA_037075245.1 of Drosophila mimetica. Lineage (NCBI taxonomy): Eukaryota > Metazoa > Arthropoda > Insecta > Diptera > Drosophilidae > Drosophila > Drosophila mimetica. The sequence goes on along the minus strand of JBAMCH010000023.1, from coordinate 4,082,490 downwards.
CCACGAGAGCAGTACGTATGTGTATTACGAGTATGACTTGCAGTTTATTTGCCAGTGCCGGGCCGATTATTATATGGGAATTTTTCTGTGTACGTACGTTTTTGGGCCAGTTTTTTGCGACACGGCGACATGTACAACTTAATTGCAGTTTTACATGCTGCAGCTGTGGGAACGGCAACAGATGGCAGAGGACTCGCCCACGAATCATTTTAAAAATGCTGTAAATATTTATGCTCCCCCCGTGTGTAAGCACGGGGACACCTGTCCACCTGGCCACGCCCCATGGCCCACCGCCCCTTTGCGGCCGTTTAAAAACGTTGGCCATATTTCAGCAGTGCCGCGTTCAGATTGTAAATGCAAATTTTGCATTTAGCGATCTCGTGTTTTCCCTTTTTTATGAGTGATTTAATTCGTTGGGCGGCAGTTTAATTTTTCAAGCCGTCCGTGTGCTTTTGGCCTGGTTTTATCCACCAGGCACCAGGGCGCTCTGTTCTGCTCGTCCGACACTGTCCAACATGGTCGAGTGGTCAGGAACAGAAGAGCACCACAATGGGCACCGCATGTAGACATAAAACGCCGAAAAGTTGTTAACAATAAGCGGGCGGACAAAGGCCAAAAGTAGCTGCAGCCGAGCGGCGGCGGGTGGTGAGAGGTGAGAGGTCAGGGCCAACGTGATCAAAATTTAGAAAACAAACACAGCCGGGCAACGAAATGTGTGCCAAAAGTAATGTATGTTTGTTTGGCCGTGTTTTTCGGGTGCGGGTGTGACTAGCAAATGGCCAATAGTCGAATGGCTGCGGTTGCTCTCGCTTCTCGGTTGTTTGCCATGAATATTTTTGCGTCAAATACGAAAACTTCAGGCGGAGACGGTGGTGGAAGTGGCACAACTTAAATGCACTGAAAAAAATCTAGAAAAATTATATAAAAAAAAAAATTAGAGGACTTCTAACACACACATATTTAAATAAGTAATATGGGAAAAAATATAATTTGTTTTTTTCAGAGAGGTTTAAAAAATAATAAATGTTTAAAAAATATTTTCCATTGTCTGTTGCCTTTCTAATATGAGAAAATGGCGAATAGACGACCATTACATCGCTGTATTTTTCAGTGCCTGCCTTGTGGGAAGTGCCTTTGGTTTCGGTTTCGGCTCCATCTTCTGGCCAAAATACAATGCGTGTGCAGCAGTTGGTAGTGGGGCTGCCTGCCTGCGACACACCACAAAAGGATTGCTCGAGTCTTATTTTTCTCCATTTTTAGCCGCTTGCTGCTCTCTTTTCCTCCAGTTTTTCCCTTTTTCCTCTAGTTGGTTTGATCTACTGCGGGCTTTTTGGGTTTGGGGTGCCAAAATGCCCCTTGGCCGAAGGGCTGTCATTGTTGTTGCTGCCGCTGCTGCTGCCACTGCTGGTGGCACGCAGCATATTTATGGCCAGTGGGTCAGTTCCTGACAACAGCAACAACAATGGAGCGATTCTAGGCCCTGTGAAGAAGATTTGTAGCTGCAGCAGTGAAATTTGAAATTGAAAAATAGTTTGACTTTTATGAGCGGCGACCGACAAACGGCAGCAAACGAGTGCCGCAAACAACATTTGCCCAGTGCATGTTGTGGGCAGCTCAATGTAGTCGCCCCTTTCTCTTAACCGCTTTCTCCCTCAGCTTTTTTTTCGGCTGTGTGCGTGAGTGGCGTGCACAAAAAGTGTTGCCTACTTTGTGGAGCCCCCTGTTAGCCGGGTTAGTACTTCAGCAGGGAAAGCTCTGCGTAAATAGACCGCAGTCACCTGCCATCAAGCATTCAAAACGTCAACTATAATTCTGTCTGGCTGCTTGTTTTTCAGCCTGCAGGTGTTAGCCTGGCTAAAAGTTTATACTCGATTTATTAACTCACCATTTAAGATTTTAATTGGATTTTAATAACTTATATATTTTACAAGTAATTAAAAATTTTTTTTATTTTTATTTATCAGGATTTGTATTGTGTTGTAAAAAATACTTTTATTTAATCTGCTAATATTAAAATCACTTTCATCTGAATTTAAAAAATATAAATCTTATTTTAATGACTTCCCGCTAAGTAATTAATGGGTAAATAACATAAAAATTACCTCTTAGCCATTTTCCTCCTTGTTTGGAATACAATTTTTTACAACCCAATGCTTGTGGGGAAAAGATAAATATACACGCTGGTGGAGTGGTAATTCAGGCAATTCCCGCGGTGCAAACAGGGGAGGGCGGCACTGCACGCCCCCCAGCCGCCGTGCAGCGTGTTCCACTTTTCAGTTAATCAAAAAAGGGAAGCAGCTAAGTTAAATCATAAAAAATGGCGGGGCCTGTTTACGAAATAAAACATAAAGTACCAACGGAATATAAAAGTAAAACTGCGAGGAACTAAAATAAATAAAAATGGAAGAGGAAGTGGAGAAGAAACCTCCATGATACCCTGCAAAATAATGAAAATTCAAATTTTCAAGAAATTAAGTCTTTAATGATTGATTTAACCATTATGAAATTATACCTATTTACTTTTGATTTATTTTCTTAGTTAGCCAGCACTTATATACCTTCCAAACCTATTAGGGGGTATGAAAATCTCACTGACTTTCGCAATTAATTAGCAACAAAATTCAAACAAACTCGAAAAACTTTAAACTCGCAACGAGCGCGTTGATTTTGCGCAACCAACTTTTGTTGTTTGCAGTGGCACATATATATGTACATATATATGTGGGGATGGCCAACATGTATAAGTACGCGGTATATATTGCAGGCTATATAAATATTTTATGGCAGATTTCGCGCCCACCGCCACCGCCGCTCCTGCAGCATACTTTCCGGCGCTGCGGCGACTGCGGCTGCCGCTGACTTCCGGGAGTTGCGCTGCAGACGAGTAATTATGTTCCACTAGCTTAAGCGCAGTGCTCCGCTGCAGCGAGCCACCCCCAAATCCAGGGCCACCCCACACTCGCTCGGCAAAGTAATTAAAACGCTTGGCCCATTAAAAATTTCACTCCACGGAGCTGAACTCGAAAGTTGAGCCTCTGACTGGCAGCCTGAACTCGCATAAAACAAAGCAATGCAAAAGGCAAAACAACTTTAGACGTCTGCGCAGTGGCATACATTTGACTTTAATTAGCTGCCACGCCCACTTCGTCCTCCTCAGCTTTCTGCAGTTGTCAAATGCGCAAAGTTCGCTTTTTACTATGGAAAATAGTAAAAAATGCTTTAACGGTCCACTTAACTGGTCAGTCAGCCTTTTAAATGGCTTATCGCCATTGCCAAAGACACTCCCAATATTTCAGGAATTATTGCTGATTTATGAAAATTCCCGGCATTTCGCAAGTTTCTTTCGATATTCAAGCAGTTTTTTCTGTGTTTAGCTACGGGGCAAATCTATTTTTCATGTTGAAGACTTTCAATGCCAGTGAAGTGCAAAGTAAAGTAAAGAAATATGTGGCACAAAAAAAAAGGGAGCAGAACGAGAAAACCAAATAAGTGGAAAACGAAAGAGGGACGACGAATGCAGAGTGGCAACTAAAGCTCAGCAAAAAACTTTGTATTTCAATCTGTGCAAGAAAGTTTCGGAGCGCACGGCAAAAGATTGAATGAGTGTTAATCAATGGTAATGCGTGCTGGCAGCCCAAGGAGCGGTATATCTATATCTTCTTTCTCCTTTTTTGGGGTAGAAAAAAAGAAGGTAAGCTGCATGGGAGGTGCGCACCGAAAGGAAAGAAAACACAAATTTGCAATCAAAAATTTTCCCCAGGATTGCGCAGTGAAAAAATATACAGCGATGAACTGTTTCGGATTGCAGTTTTTACTTCAGCAACATTGTGGAATGCTTGCGTTCTTATGCCAACTGTCCGCAGGCTCATCCTTATGGCCATCACCGTATAGTCTTGGCCAAAACCTCATCACTATTACCAATTTCCCTTTTACTTTCGTGGCGGCAGTAGCAGCAGCAGCACCACTCCTTTAATTACTGCCACATGCAATTTGCATACTTTTCAAACTGACTTGGCGCTGGCAATTATGCCAGATGACATGCTCGCATCCATATCCATATCACATGTCCTCGTTCTAGAGTCCCGAGTCCAGTGTCCAATGGCCACCACTCCCCGCACCATTCGTCATAATAAAGAGCTCCAAAGAGACTCATTTCGGCTGACTTTGGGCAGGCCAATGCTTTTCGATCCGGCCAACAGCCTCTGTGCGGGAACGATTGCGGTGCCATAAATTGCAAACGGATGCCGGCTATGCTAGTGCTGGCCTATCAGCTTTTTTATAGCCAAAAGAACTTAGAAATCATTTAATTTTGATTTTTCTATTTCGGGAAATTTAAAAAAAATATTTTTCTTTATTTAAGTTTAATCAAATCAGTTCTAAAGAAATACCATTTCTTTAAAAAAAGTGCGTAAAAGTATGCAGAGATAATTATAATGGGATTTTCTATATATCGTTGCATACTTTTAGACACATTTACAATAGAAATTTTGGAAAATAATTCTTCTGTGCTTTTGTCAATTAAATTAAAGCACAAAAAATAATTTAATTAATTTAAGACATCGAATGATAGTCTTTTCCAAATTCTACTTAAATGCTAAACCACTTAAAAATATTTTTTAAATTTTATTTTTCGTAAACCTATCTCTTACTAAAAATATTTTTCCATATTTTACTTCTCCCAGCTCCTTTTAGCTATAGCTTTTTTGTGATCTGCAGACATCATCACTGGTCGCCCCCAGTTCGCTGCGGGTTTCGATTTCACGACCAGAGGCTAGGCGACCAGTTCCCGGCTCTCGGATAGCGCCTTATTGAAATTGGACGCCATTTGTGTTCAATTAGGCTATGCTAATTTGCTGCAAGTCGCGCGGCAGCCACTCGGATTGCAGGCGATTTTAAATCGCTTTAAAGACTTTTGAGGCGAGCGCTTTATCACGCTAGAGTTGACCGCCCGCTTTTGCGGTTATTTGATTTAGAATTTTAATGAAAATATTTCACAGCTGACATATTAGTAAATAAATGATGCGCTCCGCCGACCAATGTCCGCATTGACAAGCTGATTGATTGTCCTGCGTAACCGAAACGAAAAATAATAATACAAAAAAAAGACACAACAATTTCAATTGCGTTTATTTGCCTTTTGGGAACAACTAAAATTTCAATAAATTGCTAAATTTGATTCGCTTGCCATGCGTTTTATTTATTTTTCGGTGGCCGCCTGCCCCGGCCGGCAATCATGTAAATATTATTTTCATCAACAGAATTAAAATTGAATTTGCATCCTCGGCCCGTATCTGTTTTTATTCCGCACTCCCCGATGCGATGCGTCTATGGGTTTTTTTCAGGAGCGTGACATTGTGGTCAGAAATTGAATATTCCGGCTATGTGTGCGTGGGCGCGGGCGTGTCAAACGATAGTCCACTGGCCGGCAGTCAACTAATTATTAAAATTTGCACAGATTTCTGAATTTGGCATAAATGTAGCGCTGCGCTGTCAATCAAACATTGCGCATACGCCGCGTGGTCCACCGAATGCGAAGCGAAATGAAACGTAATCGTTTTCATGCGCCTGATTGCATTTGCTCCTTAAATTCATTACCAACACGCTGATGCGTTTACCGTCGATAAATTTGATGACACGGATATCAACGTCGATGCGGATGCTAACGACGACTTCGATTCGCTTTTAATTGCATTAATATTGCGGCCGGGGCAAGGACCTTCAGCCTTCAGCCGTCAGCCACCCATCGTCGGCGTCCCCAATCTGCGCAATTCAATTTGTCAAGCTCCCAGGGAAAGCTGAGGAAAGCATCTTCAGCCAGACAGCCCGAAATTCTCAATATCAATTTCAATTTAAAATTGTCTTTGCCGGAGAGGAGTTCTGATTTCGGGGCTCAAGTTTCCAAGTCCATGGAAACTGAAGAGTTGAATTCTGGGAAACTCGAATTTAAAGTCAATTTTAATTAGGAAAAGGCTAGCCGAGAAAGATGAGAGAGAGCTCTTAAAAGTTTTCTCCTAATAGTATACATTTTTATTTGGTCGGGAGAAAGTATTCAAAGCATCTGCCCACGCTGTCCTTTTGTCGCCATTAGAGCCACCACTCAATATTCAATTTCTGGCCAAAAACACTTTAATGCGCGAACGTGGTCACGGAGCCTGAGTGCTGTTTTCCCTCCATAAGCAGGGTGTTTTCCCAGCCGGGAAAGTGGAGAGAGCGGGGAGTGGGAAAAGCTTTTCCACGCCCACACACCGTCCATTTGGCCGCTTCATAACCGCTTGCCTGTGGCGCCCCTTTGACATTCTGTCTCATTTTTGGCAATTTTTAAGCAATTCAATTTAATTTTATTAGTTTTGGCAAAACTCAAACAACTGGGACACACAAAAACAACAATAACAAGGTGACCCATCCCATATCCATGTCTAAACCCATACCCCCACTAGTAGCATCCCCTTGGATTGACCCCATAAAACCAGAAAGTGTAGCATAGATCCGGAGATACACAGATACCGATTGGGATACATATTTATATGGCATTTGTTAAGCTTTTCATTGGCCCTGTCTATTTTTGAGATTTTTATATGTCTCGTTGCTGGCGACTCCATCGACTCGTCTCGTCCGCCACATAAGTTTTAAGTCATAAAAAGGCCATAAAATGCATTCGCAACTTTTTTCCGGGCCTGACTTCTGTTGTTGTTTGCTTGTTTCGATGGTCCCACGACTTGGTTTAGTCTCCGATATTTGATTTTATTGTTATGATTGAGCAAAATGATGTGCCAAATGTGGGTCCGAGTCCATGTCGAGTGGGCTTTGGACTTTGGGCTCTGGGAGTCCGAGTGAATTATGCTCAAAAGTTCGCCACTTAAGCGTCAATTACTTTTACGGCTTAATTATGCGACCCGCATCTGCGGAGTCATCGACTTGATACTTTATTCAGAAACGCTCGCTTGCCATGCAAAGGGCACATAAAAATCGCAAGAAATTAGGCGCTTTAGAACCACAACTCTGGGGTTGATATGCGTGAGGGCGGCGCATTAGAAACAATTGAAAACTGGGAATAATATGAAAGTTGGCTTTGAATGCGGAAAATGGAAAATAGAAAACAGAAAGTGGAAAACTAGAATGCAATTAATTAATTGCATTTAAACGATGTCGTGTTGGACGGGGAAAATGCTGCCTCGCATTTTCCCATTTCCGGTTCTATGTGCGAGAAAAGTTAGTCGACGAGCAAACATTTTTCACTTCCGCACGGAATCACGTACAAGTTGCCTTGAATGCGCTTTTCTTGTGTGTAATCCCTCTTATGCGGCCCATTGTTTCCCTGTTTTCCCAGCTTTTCCCGGCTTTCCCCTGCTGCCTTTGTTTTCACACGTATTGATTTCACTGCGAAAACTTTGCGTTTAGGCTCCATGGCAGCCTCCTGTTACTAATTCAATTCCATTACCAGCTCTACGGGGGATTTATTGGCCAGCGGCGACTAAATCGTCGCAATTAGCTGGCCCCAAAAATAAGTCAATCAAAACAAAACAATTGAGGTGAATAAAAAATACAAAACGGCAATTAGCAAACATCGGAGTGAGTGAAAAATTCAACTGAAATCAGTGGGCGATTCGCGACGTGCGACTGCCGAGTGAAAGAGCCCGAAATGAAGCACCTGACTTTTGTGGAGAGGTGAATTGCCGCGGCCTGGATTGCCGCATTTCATTTCGCAATAAACTGGACTTTACTCAAAATGAACGGCCAGCCTGTGAACGCAATAAAAATGCTGAAAAAAGAAATAGAGCCCGCGCCGAACGGAGCAGAAACCAAAACCAACAAGCAACAACGGATCGAATGGAATCGAATCCAACGAAACCAAACCGAACCGAACCAAACCGCCAAGCCAAATCAATGCCCACAAATGGCACCAAACAACATGGGTGTGGTATGGTGTATGCTGTATGTGTGTGTACATTGAATGAAGAGATTTTCCAGACGCATACTGATTTCAGACATAGCCAAATACCCTGCAGGAATTCGGGGAAAAGGATTAAATCATTGTCTAATTTTCAATTGTTTAACTTACCTCCATGGTTTTCGGTTTAGCTCTAATTAGCATTGGGTTTACTGCAAGGCAAAGTTTTCAACAAAATTATACAGCATTTCAGTGGAAATTCAATTTAATGGAAATTAATACACAATACATAATTGTTTTGGAAAATAATTTACTTAGCTTATTGAAATCTCTTGCAAAGGTATCCAAAAGTAGGCATAAAATCTTTTCAAAATGCGCTCAAAAATATGCTGTAATATTTAGTTGTTGAATTTGAAAATAACTTATTCACAGAAGCAAATATAAATATCCAATTTACTTAAACTATATTATAGAATTATACCAAAATTTGAGTAATATCAAAATTTCAGAACAAATGTAATACTACACAATTCTATTCAAAAATAATGTACTTTGCTTTTTAAAATCTCTTGCAAATGTATCTAAAAGTATGCTACACAAAATGTGTAAGATTTAAAATCTTTTAAAAATGCGCTCAAAAGTATGCTATACAAAAAATGGTAAATCACGCATTCAAAACATTTTCACGGCAGCAAAAAAATGATTTTCCAATTTCTATCTATAGCTTTGCGATTTAAAAATACAATAAAGATCTTACAGTGGAAATTTGTATATGGCAGATGGAGCCATCGCACTGTGCACTCCGGCTTTGGCAGTGGTATTGGCATTGGTGTTGGGCGGCGGGGCAACATGCAGGTTCGTAAATTCAGAGATAAACATAAATCGAGCGTAATTCGGGCATAAAGCGCTGCTGCAGCTGCTCTGCGACCGTCACACATTGGCGACCCAGGCCAGCTGTCCACACGAACGCGGCCAGGGACAATCGGCAGGACGAACAGAGGGACTATTTGCACAGATCGATTAAAAATTGAATAGCGGCCATCAGGAGGTCCTTCTGACCTGCGACCCGAGGCAATATCCAACTCCAACCCCCGGAGGCGGTCACAGGGGATGCGACATGGCCCTGCCCGACTGAGTCGCCCAGAAGTCACAGTAAGTGTATCTCGATGGTGGTGGACAGGACATCCAACAGGTGTCCGATCTGACCTCCAACACCCCAGCCCCCGATCCCCGGCAGCTTTAAGGGAGCCCCTTTAAGACGGCCCAATTCCGCAATCCGCTTAAATTGATTGCACTTCCCTTTTGCCACCGAGAGGATGGCCTCAGTACCAGCAGCAGCACTCTGTTGTCATGGCCACATGAAGCCCCCAGAATGCTCGGCAGGATGACAGAATAATGAAAGCTTTTCTGGAGGAGTCGCAGTCAGAATCGGACTCCGGACTCCAGAGTGCAGAGTGCCGAGTGCATGGGAATCTGTTAATTATAAATTCTTGAAATGATTTTATGCGCAAATTTGTGAGTGCCCAGCTATGCGTGCGATGTCTTTCCAAGGCGAGCTGCTGCTGCTCGGAAATTCTCGTTTTATTAAGATGGCACAGAAATTATTCCAGGGTTTTATTGTTTAGTAGCTGAAAAAATTGCATAAAAAGCTTTTTTAATAAATTAGTTAGTACCTATGGAATGACATTTTTATTAAACACTTTCTTTTTTAGTTAGTAATAAAAACTAGGTATTGCGGAAATTAAAATAACCAATAGACCAAGAGCAAATTTCTAAGAATTATCTTAATTAATTTTAAAATAATATTAAATGTTTTTAGGTATCAATCTTTGGAGTAAAATTTGGATTTCGGATTTGTTTTGGAAATTTTTTGAATTTTTTTAAGGGGTATTAAAATTTTAGCTTTATAGATACTAATTTAAATCTATAGATTTGAACACCAATATATTTGGAATATTAATATGAAAGTATTTATCAAGTGAAATACCATGGTTTTTGGGGTTTTTGGAGTAATATTTATTCCCATTTCTGTGTAACACCTGCTGATATTTCGATTTTTTGGTTTTGGGATGGCTTAAAACGAGGGCTTAAAGTCGCTCATATTTCAGCCCCCCTGCTGCTGTCAATAAATATTCCTTGGCACCGTTTGCAGCGCTTCCGTTCCACATGCGGAAAGGATGGCCCAACACGTCCCAGTTCGTTTCCATTTCCATCCGCGGAAGTCATCCTGCAGTGAAATGATTTTAAATAACAGCAGTTGCCCGCCAATTCATTCCCATTCCCTGGGTGATCCTCCGAACTCCCGCTGGTGGAACACACACACACACCTGCCCTCCAGTTTCAGCATTTCAGTCCGGCAGCTGGCACACATTTTGTAATTAATGTGGCAGTGATTATATTGAACAACAGGCAAAACGATTAGTTGGGCGCATACGCATAATGCATGTCCTTGAAATCGAACCGGCAAACATGGCATTATCGCCAGCGGCAAATATTGCAATTAATATTGAGCCGGGCGCAGTTTACTCCGCTGCATCTGTATCTACATGGCCATGGGTATGGGGTATCTCTGGGATATATCTGTAACTGGGCCCGAGGGGTTGCGTTACGTTTTGTTTGTCCTGTTTTATGGGCCCACTGCACGCAGGGCCAGCTGTCCCATCCCCAAAAAACGCCCCCGGCTTACTGCATTTATGAGTTATTCGGTATTCGGTGCTCGGTATTCGGCATTCGGTGCTGAATAAGGACAATAACAAATGTCCAGATCCTCCGGTTCTCGTTGGCTGCACTTTGTGACAGGAGTCCGTAAAATTGTTTTGGGTTCTGCTAATTTATCTGCAGCATTTGCCTAATTTATGTTATTGCCGAGTTGTTTGCCCGTCCCTAAATCATATTGACGAATGGACAGATACCACGAATCGCACACACACACACACTCACATTCCGGTCGAAAATCCTTGTTTTTCCGGCTTTAAAGCGTTGAAGGACAATTAAAAAAGGCCGACTGGCGAAGCGGGCTTAAAAGAATACAACAAAAAAGAGCGCAGAGCTGGGAATAAATAAAATTAACTACGAGTTGCGGTTACACATTCCAATTTGCTGTTGTTGCATTTTATGCGGCTGTGAAAGAGGCGGCTATGAAAATAAAGTGGCCGCCCTGAAAACCCGCAACCGAAAGCCCCCTTTCCCCCCTTTCCCCTTTAAAAACCCCCTTTTACCGGCGGTCCATTCACAGCAGAGAAAAAAGGAAAAATAAAATCGAGAAAAATACAGGGGAAAAAAGGAGGAAAATTCCAACAAATACAATGCGCAATTGCAAAAGCGTTAAAAAGAGCAACAATGTTGTGCCCACCAAGGAGGGGGGTGGAGTGGGTGGTGGGTGGTTGGGTGGCTGCAAGGTTGGGGATCGACATTGGGGGAAAAACCCAAGGGGCATAAAAGCGTGTGCGTGGCCATAGAGCGGTATAGGTGATGCTCGCCCTGTCTCCCTCGGTTCTTGTGTCTTTGTTGCCTCTCACAATAGTTTGCGTTTTAAACAAATGGAAAGCGTAGCCAAAAATAAAAGCCGAAACAATTTTATTGAAGATTGCGAACAGCAAACACAGAGACATGCTTTCCCATACACACACATGCGAATCGATGCAGGTGCAGGCAGAAAAAAAAAAGATTTTTTTGTAAAATGTCTATTAAAATGTATGAAAAAATTAGGAAGATAAATTCTAAGTCCCGATCAATAAAAAATTAAACATTTTAATGGGTTAAAAATTGAGTAGATCATTTTATAGAGGTTACATTTTTGAAAATTGGATTAGTAAACTAAAATAAAATTAAGATCCTGATTAAAAACTTTTTTTGTTTTCAATACATAAATTATATGTGATAAGAAAATATATTTTTATATATATAAGACTCATTATACATTTAAATATTATTTTAATACAGCAAGAAAAATTGTTTATAATATACCCTAACATTATTTTTCCGAAAGTGATTTCTTCCAGTGTACTTACGCACATACAAAATTGCCAGGCAGCTGGGAAAGGTACGCAAAAATGTTGCCAATCGAAATTCCCTGCCTGGGAAATGCACTCCCACTATTTTATTTTTCCAGTCCTCTGCCATCTCCCAGAATTCAGGGGGGCGTGGCAGCGGCAGTTGGGTCCTTTACAGGAACAGGAATAGAAAATACTACTCGCATCGCCGGCCGACGGACGCCCGTGTTGTATACACGAATTAAGTCCACTCACTTCAAAATGTTTGAAACATTTCGTCGTAATAAAGTGCGTTTTGCCAGCTTTCCTGGCTTGCCTTTTTTTTTTGGTTTTTCGGTGCGGGAGTGGGAGTAACTTTTTGTGGAGATCTGGATAGTTGATTTTGTTGTTGTTTGCGCTGACAGTGTTTCAGTTATTTTTCAGCAGTTTCGCTGAGCGAGCAGCAGCCCAAACATATAAAGTTTTTCAGGAATTCCGAAATTGTTGTGGCATCGGAAGCACATGCAGCTACAGCTCATGGCTGCATAGTAGAGTGCAGATTAATTTCTTTAATTTGTTAAAAAATGTAAGACTAAATTGGGTTGAAGCTCTTGGTGAGCTCATTGTTTACTTTTTGATTTTCCCTTATACAAACACTATTTATTTAGACGAAGCATGCTTTTTTGTGGCTTCTGCTGGAAGTTTTATAAACAAAATATTTTAAATTCGAGAGCTAATTTAAAAAATCTCAACTTTGCTTGTAATATGTTAGAAAAGTTAAGATTAGATTGCCAAAATGAACGTGGTTTTGAAATTGAAAAAAAGGAATATCCTACGATATTTTTTTAATATTTAATTAAGCTTCTTGCTTGAGGAGATTTGATGCACTGTTTTTGGTTTCTGGTTTTGTAAACTCCACTCCCCCTTTTCATTGCAACTTTCGATCCTGCCAAACCGTAACACACACCCTTCAGGGCTCCAAACTTTTATTTATGGCCCGCGTATGCAAAACTATTCGCGGACAGCAATTGCGCACTTTAAAATGCAAATGTTTGCAATTGGCAGGAGTGGGAAAACGGGGGGAAAATGGCGAGGGCGTGGCCAGGACTCGGCTCGGACCTGGCCAAGATCAACAAGCAGTGTCAGATAAGATCCGAGTGGTCATTAGTGTCCTGCAAACAACTAGCGAGCCTGCTGCTCAGCGCCCACGGCACGAGGCAGGGAAAAAAATAACAAACAAACAAACACAAAGCGAAAAAAAGAGGAGAGCAAACCACTTGACCATAAACAAACTTCACACCTCGCATTGTACACTTTATGGAGAGAGAGTGGGTGGCGAGAGGACCTGAAGTGTCCAGGAATAAACACTTGAAAATGCTGGCGGGGAAGGCTCGTCCTCGTCCCGGCATTGTTGTGCTGTTTGACAAAGGCCCGGGACGAGAAGGCATGAGGCTAATGGGGCGCCGCTGATGTCGGCAGGACACGCAGGGTGAAAGGTCAGTAGCCAGGCAGCCAATTGGAGTTGCTCGCACCATTCGGCCATCAGCCAGCTGTGCTGCAACCAACTCCACTCCTAAGCTGATCAATTATCGGTAATTAGGCGCGCGTTTTCAATTAGCCAACTGCATTGCGAGCGTTTTGCGGCTAATGAGCATCACACACAAACGAACACACACCCTCAAACGCAGAGTCACTCATTCGGTTTTCCATTTGAAAAGTGTGAAATTATCGGGGAAAGGTCGCACAATTGGCATTGACATTTATAATTACGAGCAGCATGGCAGCGGCACAAAGGACCCAAAGGGACGAAAAGGACCCAGCGCACAATGCCGCTGTCGGGCACTCAGACACACTCGATGGCAGCCGCAGATACAGACGCCACCCGCTAACAGCAACGGATACATCTACGGATGAGCTCGATTTGGCACAGTCGTCGGCCCGAAAGGACTCGAATTTGAATGGACAGAACGGCTTGTTTGTGACATGTCAGGGGGGGGAGGGAGAGGAACTCGGCGGAGGGCGGGGTCCGAAAAGAGGCCCGCTTGTTCGATGGGCGCGGCTAATTGTGAACACATTGGAAATTATAAAATCAATATGGCGATGGGTAAAAAAGGGGACCTACAAGCAGACACAGCAATGAAATGATCACTAATGCAGTTCAGGGGTTAAATAAAAAATATAGATAATATTTATAAATGGAAAACAATATGATACCTAAAACTGAATTAGTTAAGAATCTTGAAAAATTTTAAAATAAAATAAAAATATATTGTAGAAAAATATTCAGAATTATAAATATCATATTTTGTATCACTTTTTGCCTAAAAATATAATATTTTTTAATTTTTTAAGCTTTAAAAATAATATCAAAGGAAAAAATACTTGAAGATATCATCTAATAAATAAATAAATAAAGTTATATCTTGATATGCAGGCGTGATAGCAAAGGGTTTCCACCAATCAGCGAACTCATTGTACGCAAACACAATATTTTGGTAGATAAGTATCTCTAAATTGAAATGCGTCATCGGCGGTTCTGGGAAGAGGGCATATCGGGTTCATTGATCCCCATAGCCGCACAATATTTCCGCTTAGCTTCCTCCTTTTTTATAATGTGCAGGCAAATGGTTGCCATATGACCTGGAAGTGCCTGACAACCTTGTTGTTGCCGTTGCCGCTCTGGTTTCTGCTCCTGAGGTTGTCATTGTTGTCCGCTTTTGACACGCCAACATGACCGCAAATGAGATTCTGTCTACCTTTCTCTGTCTGTTTCTCGCCCTTTCACTCGTTCTACCTTTCTCTAATTTTTTTCCCTTTTGCATCTCACTTCTGGCCGTCGACACGCCCACACGCACCTATTGAAGGACTTGTGCACAGGATAACCCAGTTGTGTTTGTTGTTGTTGCTGTTGCTGTGGTGCTCCTGTCAATGACTTTTCATAAGGTTCATTTTGCTGACAGTTCATATTACGGATTTCTTTTCCCACACTCTCACTCTGCCCAAGGTGTTGTTCTCCTGAAAATTGAATGTTTAGTGGGTAGTTGTAGTTGGAGATGGAGCGAGGGCTCATCCTCATCAATAACTTGCAATTAAGGAACCCTCATGCGGGGAGGTGTGAATGTGAGTGCGAACGACTCCTTGGCCGATTAGAAAACATTTCGAACAAGCAAACAAACAATGCCAACGAGTGCCGGCAATTTCCTCTCACTTTCTATCTATCATTTCGGGGGAGATTCGGATCTTGAGCCGACTTTCCCTCATACTTGTGGTCCTGGGCCACAATCCCCTTGGTGCTGCAGTGTAATTTAGATTTATGCGCCCCGCGAAACACGGTCAACTTCTTGTGCACAGGGAGAAAAAATTAGTTAGTAATATGATATAAAGTTAGATTTAATGAAAGAGCTTGTAGTATTTTACTTTAATATTTATAATATTTATTTTTATAAATAGATAAAGAAAAAGTTATAAATATCAATAACAATTCGAAATAAATTTCTATAAAAATTTTAAAATTCTAAAAATAAATACAACTTAATTTTTGTATATTTTATATATTTTTTTAATAATAAATATTTAATAAATACAATATTTGAAAATTATTTAACAATTTAAATGGGTTTTTCTAATACATTATATCATACAATCTAAAAGAATTATCAATGGTATTTTGAGAATGTAACCAATAGACAAAGGAACCCATTTTCCCCAAGTGTAGCTTATCTGAAAATCTTGTATCGCAGTCCATCTATAGAAAGTCAAGCCGCATTTCGCGTTGATTATGGTTGATTTATATGACAGCCCGGCCTCCGCGCCGAAGACCTTGCCATGGGGGTTGTCGCCTGCGAGATGTTTCCCCGGGAGATGTGTTAATCCATCGATGGCTGCCGCTGGGTTTGCGATGGGTTGCTCCCTTGTCTTTGGGTGACTTTTGACTTGGGTTCCGTTTTAATTGAGCGCCAAAGCCAAAGCACGGCTGTCCGGGGCACGCCCCCATAAATCAAGCGGCCAGTCAGCCAGTCAGCCTGTCGGCCTGTGAGTTATTCACTCAGCCACAATGTCCAGCTGTCAATCATTCACGCAGTTTTGGTGCGTAAAAAAGGAAACGACAATTTAACGGGCAGTGGTGCGCCCGCCCTATCAACCGGAAATAGAGGGGTCCTGGCCCGATTAAGGGGCCACCCCGTTTATGGGAAACTTCATTAGACCAGAAAAGGCTGGCTGCCCCGGGGCCAAAGCGGCAGCCACTTTTAATGAGCCCTCAACTCCGAGATTCGGCCAAGTGGGTGGGCCGGGAAATGGGTGGGTGGGTTTTCCTACGGAGGCACGTGACATGACAGCTGGAGATTTTCTTTATTTCCAGCGTCAAGCTGCGAGCCTGCTGGTGATGATTTTTCGGATTGTGAGACATAGGAAGTTGTTGAAATCTTGTGATGCATTAAAATTTGCAAGTTTTGACTTGGCTTTGTCTGTGTGCGTGTTGAGTGCGTGTGAGTGACAGTTGTGTGTCAGTGGCACGCTTTTCCAGCTTTCGGGACACACACACACACACTGGCATTTTATGCAAATGTCGCTTTTCTGCGTAGCTGCCTCGCTTTTTAATGAGCACACACACCCACAAAAGGTTGCCACACAACCGCATTCGGCTGTGTGTGTGTGTGTTTTCCTCTCCCTTTCTGTGTGTGTGTGTGAGCCGAGTCCTGCGACTGTGAAGCAATTAAAATGAAATAAGCAAAGTTTTTTCACCCGGCAAACAAATTTCCACTGCAACATCAAGACAAATGCACAAATGTCATAGCCACGCCGAAAAGAAATATCTTAAATGATGATTAATTAGCTGAAATTTAATTTGCGGGAGCTTTTTCGTATTCATTTGGTGGGAAATAAAACGAAATATATAAGTTTTATAAAGCTATAGAGGTTTTATACTTATAAATACTTATAATATATAATATATTTTCTATATTAAAGGATTATTCTTGATCATAAAGAGTTATATAAAATTTTTAGTGTGGTAAAGAAGGCGTCAGAATGGTGCCACGCCCCAATTAGCCGCCCATTGGCCCACTAAAAACTCCCGCTTTCTGTGGAAAGCCCATTTGCCACTCAATCAGCCGGCATCAAGTATTGCTTTAAAAGCATTTGCAATGCCCCCTTGCCACTCGGCTGCATTGCATTTGTTATGCCCTTGTTATCCTTGATCCTATTTGCGCTTTTCTCCTTTCCTTTCCATTTCTTTTCCTTCTACTGCCGCGGCGCTCAAGTGGAAGTGGCCATACAATGCGAATGCGCCATGTGATGTGATGTGATGTGCATAGGTGTGAAGGTTGCCGCGGGCGAGCAGCTGCAACAGCAACTGCAACGGCAACAGCAACAGCGGGGCATAAAAGGCTAATGCCCCAGGAAAAGTGGAGGCCGTGCTGTTATCGAAGTGCCCTGGCTGGCTTAGAGGTGCAACAGCTTGCCAACGCCAACTGCCGCTGCATTACCACGCGACAATCTGCTCCCATTTAACAACAGCGAGTATTTTTATGGCCAGCGGCAGCGGCAACAGCATTCACTTTCAGTTAGAAAATATGTGTTACATTTACAAGGAAGGTTCTTTTATCTAGAAGAAATATGCCGCAAAAAAGCAATTACAAATGTAATATATTTAAATCAGAAAACTCAAAGAAATAACATCCTATTTCTAATCCTTAAATCGATTACAATTTTGTGGACACAGTTTACTATTATCTTTTGATATTTAAAAAAAATAAATTTAATTTAATTTAAATCTTAAATTTCTACACTTAAATAATATGCATATCTGTCTTTGTCTTTATTCATTTTTAATCATTTTCAGACCATTTGAAATGTATTTCCTCAACAAAAGTTGCCGCAACACTTAACGAAAGATACATGTTGATGGACTGCCAGCAACAAAAGTAATTTTGACGATGATTAAAGCAACATGTTGCTGTTGTCCAAATTGTTGACAATGTCATGTTGCTAAGAAAATAAATAAAAATAAAAAGAAAAGAGAAGTTAATCTTTATTTAAGGAGGTGTAATTATATTATTTTTTATTTTTAATATAATAAGTTAGAAATTTAAGAAGCATACGATTGAAAATTAACTTTAGAACCTCTTAATGTATTTTCCTGAGTAAATATATGCAAACTTTATCTATTTATATAGTATGGTAATTAAATATCATTCAAAATTAGACTGAGATACCTTAATAACTTGCTAAGCCAACACATTTCCAATTTGCCAATGATGGCTTAATGGAAATGCATCATGTCACCCCCACAGCTTACGATAGCTCACAAAATTAAGCAATTCGAACAACGCAATCAGCAGGCAGTGTAGTAAATGCTCACAGGCCATTGATAATCCTCCGCCAGGACGAGGACAACAAAAGCTCGTTCAGGGGGATAACTCAATTATGGGGTTAGTTATGGACACGAATCGAGTGCCGTGCGGGGAGGGAGAGCGGGGGCCCAAAGTTGAGTTGCGTTGACCCGGGCTGACCCCCGAGGAGGGATAAAGCCTTTTGGCCACTTTGCTGTCAAATTAGTGCCTAGTTCGGGGCGCATAATTGGCCAAAGCCGAAACTTTTTACACGCAGCCATAAAAGATTTATGGAAATTATGCATGTGCTTTTTGTTTATCCTGTTTTCGCTGGCATACCAAAGCATAGAACAGGAAGCGGCCAAATCGGGCTGGGATTTATGAGAGGTGCCAATAAATCACATGGCGAGTGGCCCATTAATTGGCTGCAAGCGCGGCCGAGAGCTGAGGCCAAAACAACACTCGACCAGTTGCCAAAGGTCACGTCTTGGCGGCAATGTTGCTGCCGCACGGCACACGAGCAACATGCAACACGAGAGAGGGAAAGTCGAAAGAGCGAGAGCGAGAGCGATTTGGCCGTACTCGTGACCAGCGGATCCGAAGTTCGTTCTCCGTCCGAAGTGAAAAAGCGTGAATGATATGCGACATGTGCTGCTGCCCCGCAGCAACACCAGCGAAGAGCAGCAGCAACAACATGCAGCAGCAGCCGAGCGGCGGCAGCTGCGATTGTTGTTTAGTTCTTATCCGTGGCTCACAGCGTTTGGTTCGTCGTGCGGGTGCTGCTCTCTGTAGGCCAAAAAATCTATTCAGTTCCTGTGGAAGCGGTTCCCAACTCTGCAGAGATCCCCAATTCGGTTGGCCATCTCCCTAGACAGTGTGTTTTTAATTTTTTGTCCCGGCCAACTTGCAATTTATGTGGCTAATTACGGGAAAGAAAGTAAGAGTAGGCGGTGCGTGACTCTCGACTGCTGTGAATGCTGCGCATCCGTCAGGATTGCGTGTGCCGCGCCCCTTCCGCCCACTAAGCGTTCGCAAAAAAAAAAAGACAACGTGCCGGAAAAAAATCATAATACACTTCAGCTATCAAAACACTCGAAAGGAACTGCAAAAAAAAAAGGGAAGCAATCCGAAAAATCTGCAGTGCGAAAAACGAGAAAGCCAAAAGGAATTGAAATTTAGGGCAAAAGCGGATTACGGGCAGCAATAACAGCCGAAAGCGGAGAATAAATTCAAGTGTGCGGGCCAAACAACAAAACTGAAAAGTGAATTGCGGAAAGTTCGGTACTCGGAACCCGGGAAATGCGTGGGGCTGCGTAAGATAGAGGGACCCGAGTAAATCATATGGAAATGTGAACGCGTCACGCTGGCTCATTAACGATTTTCGCATCACCACTCCAGTTGCGTGCGGATCATCAATTAATTCCAGTCACTTTTCGCACTTTAAGCGCCAAAAAAGCAGCCGTAAAAAAAGTATCTACAAAGAGGAGAAATTAATGACACAATAACACACTGCGGTTTCATTTGTAGTGGTCAGCCAGCGTATATACACAGTGCGGGAATCGCGGGTGTGTGAGTGCAGTTATCCAGAGTGGGCGCAACAGTTCGTCGGCTATATGACCATATAGACCATATAGACCACCCCCTCTGATTCTAATCGGTCGCGTGGCACACAATTTATCACAATTGTCATCGCTGCCCGGCAGACCGAAGTGAAAGTGCATGGAAGCATCCGCAAGATACAAGATACAAATTGTTTATGCAGACATCTCCGCCCGAATACGGGTCAGTGCATTAGGACAATAGCCGGGGGCAGCAAAAGTTTTGCTCTCTCTCTCTCTGTTGGCTAAGCAAAAACATAAATTAAACTTACCAGTTGCCGAGTTTGCCGAGGCCTTGAAAGTTCCTCCGCCCTTTGGATTAGCCAGCGAGGGAAAGTCATCCGGGGTGAGTTGGTCCCTTCTTTGCTGATTTGTAGCTGTAAGTCCGGGCTTACGGCTCCAGCTTTCGCAGTGCCATCTATAAGGTCCAGTTCCCTGCCAGCTATTGGATGGCCAAACAGGCTGCGTGGGTTTGCTTAGGGGACAGATTTGTTTGCCTCTCAAATTTTCATGTTTGAGTGGGATGCTGTTTTGATGGTCACTTCTCGGGAAAGACGCTTGAGAACCCAGATTTATGTCCTGATTATTATGGTTGTTTTCGGGGAGCGGAACAATGTAGACATAGAAAGTCATTAGAAAGGTAGAATGGTAGAAATAATGAAAGTATAACAATCTAGCAGCAACTTGGGGATTATTTTATTAACTACAAGATTTATTTGGATTTTTATTGGTATACCTGAATATTATTAAATTAATTCTTTGTGTTAAAAAAAGCTGCTTAATTTTTGTAAATTTTATTTTCAATAAAAATTGGATTTGAAAATGCCAAAAAAGAAATATTAGTATGGAATAAACTTTAAATTCTATCAATAAGTACAGATCATTAAGCGAATAAAATATTAAAAATTTCCAAATTAATCTAAAATTTTTTACAAAATAAGATTCTAACTAAAGTTCCTTGACAAATCCAGTAGTCAAAACCCGGGAATCCATTGACAAAATCCACTTTTCCTCTCCACTTACCCTGCTATCTACCCCCATATTTGTATTTCGGGAGCGGCAACCTTGGCAACAATCCGGTCAAATCTTTGCCTGAATTTCGCTAAGCGCTTCTTGGCGCCTTACAGGCAAAACAAGGCCCCATGTGCGTGGCCCCGTTCTCATCCATAGGTAGTGGTAGCAGTCCATATGGCACACATAAAAAGCAAATCACAAAATCCACTGTGCGCCACCGCCTCCGCCTCTCCTTCCGCCCGGCAGAGGGCGCAGTAAGCTCTCATATAAACGCCACCGCCGCAGGATATTTGCAAAGCCAGCGTCCCTCCTCCAGGATGCCGGGATCCGGAGCCAGTGTCGGCACGTATGTATATGCATATACTATATGTGCTGGCCTGTCCAGAGCTCTCGGTCTATTAAAGCAAATAGAAATCCGGCAGAACACACGAGCGCAAATATAAAACGGCAACCGAAAACACCCGCACAAAGTTGAAAATATGAACAAAGCGAGGCGATGAAAAAAGCTGCGTACATAAAGTTTTCGGGCAGCGAGCAGAGTAGAGCAACAAAAAGCGAAATTTAGGTAAATGCATAAAAAAGAATTCAATTTTTAAACAAAATGCCGGCAGCGTCACGGGCGGCAGTTCCACATGAGTTGTGGAAATGGGAAATGTGTGCCATGTGCAAATATGTGTGTGTGGGGGGTGAAATGGGGTGGCATTCACTGCGCTGCCAAACAATAAAACTTTCAATACATATTTTATTTGACTTTCTGCTGCAATTTTATGCATAATAAATCCTTTACCCAGACGCTGCTGGAACAATTGCACTCGCCCCGTTGCCCCGAGAGCTTCGGAAAATGGATAAATATTATGGGTAAATACAATCAGGCAGCTACGAAAACGCTCGGCGAGTTGAGAGAGACTTGTGCATAATGAAGAGACTCGACTGCTGCATGCAGAATAATCAACTGGGATCGCTTAGAGCCATAACCATGCGCCAATTCCATTAGGCCGGGAATAAAATAAATCCATTTGGAGCCATGGAAAAGCGGCAGCTGCCGCTGCTGCTGCTCAGGATCACGCATGGCGCCGGGGCATTTGGGAAATAGATGAAAATGAATCCTGGCACATTTTCCAATTAACGAAAATTTACAAAATGCCAACGCGACCCGGCTAAGCCGTGCAATTAAAAAGCTGGAGCACGTAGAGTGCCGCGTGTGGGCGTGGAAAATGCAGCGAGTGGGCGGGAAAAGCGTTGCAGGTGCTGCAGCCGCTGCACGTAGTATGCAAATTATTGCAAATTATCGGCGTAAATTGCATTTGGCTTTAATGAGTGGAGAGTGTCTGGAGCTCCGAGGAGCGCAAAGTTCAATTATGCTTCCGCATCTTGGCTTTCGCCACTGTTTGCATTTCATTTCACATTTTGTCCCCGCGCTGATTTATGTATTTTCCCCCGACTTTGCATATTTACTTTGTATCTATTTGCGAAGAGCTATCTGTTGGATGTGAATATCTGCTGCCTTCCAGCAGAGCAGGCTTCGATTTTATTTGCGTGTTGTCACGTCGCGGCTTTCGAGGAATCGTCGCCCTTGTGTAAAATCGCTCCCTGGATATTTGTAATTCTAATGCCCCCAAAGTGTTCGCCGTGATTTGCATACGCTGCGTTGGCGATGGGCAAAGAATTCCCGAGTCGGCAGACTTTCGTTGACCTTACACGTCTCAATTGCAGATGGAATGCCTTCAAGTGCCTCGATTGTCTGGATAGATATGTTGTAATGCTGTGTGTACCTCTTATCACATAATGCTAATTGTTTTTTTGCCCAGCTAATTGCCGGCAATTCCTGGCCGCAGTCCGAGTCTCTGCCATAATTTATCAATTTACCCTGCTCGCCGGCTGTAAACGAAGCCAATGAGGCGAGCCGGAGAAAACGAGCTTATCTCATGTCAAACACACTTAAGCGGAGGAAAAGCTTCCTCCCCGGTGGGAAATTCTCGTGTAGGTGCTTGTAAATTTTTATTGGCCCTTAATGCAATAGAAACCATGGAGCCAACATGAGCATTTCCAATTGAATTGGAAATAGGTATTAACATGGCCATCTAGTTGCTTGGAATCCGCAAATGGGGTACACTGAAGGAAATTATAATCATTGAAAAAATTAAACGGGAATGTAATATTTTATTGGATTTTTATGGAATTTTTATTTGTTAATATTATATTTAAAATTCGACTTTAAAAGCTAATAATAAATTTTAACAAAATAGGAAAACCTTTTATCAGAAGACATTTTTTTATGATATATATATAAATTAAATACAAAATTCTAGACTTAATTCATGTTTAAAGAATACCAATAAAAAATCTTTAGAGAACGATTTTCCTTTTTAAAACCTTAAAGACTCCTTGAAAAAATGAGAAGCAAAAATCGGTTAAAATTCCACTAAAAATCGCTGGGAAAAGCAATCCATGGAAAAAAGGACAATTGCCAGCATGCTGAATGCTGTTGACCAAATGCGATTTCTGCATTAAGCACGGCGAATTGCCTTTACCTTGCTTTTTTATAGGAGATTCTCCCCTCGCGATATCTGCAGTGAGCTTCGATTAATGTCTGAGTCGCTTAATTGGCTTTCTGTGTTGCGATTTCACCTGAATTGCTGTTGCTGTTGCCATTGCCGATGTTGCTGCTGTTCCTGCTGCTGCTGCTGCTGTTGTCGCGGCTCAAGGATGAAACAAAAAGCACACCGCAAGCATTTGCATTTAGATTGAAAACGCCCGGCGTTCGTTCGATTTGGTTTTTTGTTCGACTGTCGCCCGTTTCGCTTTGACTGATGCAAGCTGAGGAAATCAAAATCTCGCTAGCCCGAAAACGAACAAACACACATGCAAAGAGACAAAAGGAAAAAATGGAAATGGATTCGCTGAATTTTTGTTTACCCCCTGGTTTTCACTCCACAGTCGCCTCATCGAACGTGGATTTTTGTGGCAAATCTTAATTAAATGCATAATTCGTATTTATTATTCAAATGCTTTTGATTTATGCAAAGCGCGTCGTCGCTGCGTTCATAAATATTAATTAGACTATTTTTACTTTTGCCAAATATGAAGAGGAATTTGCATGCCATCGATGCGAAATTAAATAACTATTATGGCCAAGTGGTCATAATTGCGGAGTGAGAGCGAGTGCGAGGGTCCCAATTTGCGAACAATTTCCACTCGCCTCCCACTTTCTGCGGTGCGTTTGTGCAGTTTGGAAAGTGCTTGTATCCCCTTTGAATAAATTAATGTCAAAAGTACTTTGGCTTTTGATTTTGATTGATGATTGTGCGCCTGTATGAGCAGCAGGGCCTTAAAGCTCCGGCCACGAACGGCAAAGCGAAGCGAAGGCGGGCCAACAAAGCTAACCACTTGGGGCGGGCTATGAGCTCGGGACTAAAACTGAAGTGGCCGCCATCCTGGATGCCCATCTCCATCCCCATCACCATGCCTTCGCCAGGATGCCTGGATGCCAGGACGATGAGCCGAAGAGCCTCTGCGTGTGTGCATAGAAATTACGCATAAATAACCAGCCATGAGAATGCCCGACTTCCGCCCAAAAGCCACCCAGAGCCACCCAGGGCCCCCTGGTTGTCTGCTGCTGCTGCTGCTTTTGAAAGCGGCTGCATCATCATCTTTGTCATCAAGCTCGCTGCACCGTTGACAACGCCAATCCGCAGTCAATGACAGCCTTTGGCCCGGACTCCGCCTCTCCTCATGTCGCTCTGACATGGCTTGAACAGGGTTTCGGATCAGCCAGGCTACACAACAAGAAAGTTATTAGTCGGTACCTTTAAATAAATAGTTTTTAGATCAAGAAAAAACATTATTTGCCTAATTGTGTTTTCAAATCTCACGCAATGGTGCCTAAAAGTATGCTTTAAAAATCAATTAGGAATTAATTCACGAGGGTTTTTGTATTGCATACTTTTAGACACCTTTTTAAACTGCTTTTAAACCCAAAATGATTTTTTTCTTCTATGAAAAAGGTTTGCTTAGCCTAAATTATTTATATTAATAAACATTTTTCTTCTACCTACATTTTATGTTGAGTTTTCATTAAGGAGACTACTTACTAAGAAGTATTATTATATATTTTTTAATTTTGTATTCGAAATACCAAAACTTAACAGAGGTAAATAGTTGACTTTAGAGTTTCGGAGGGCTCCGTTCTTCCTGTGTAGTCATGTGCCACACGCACGTGCGTGGTCGCATTATGATGCTGGAGATCGAGATGAAAATGGGTCTGCAGAATGGAGCGGCGTGGTGAAGTCGGGTGGAATGCGGATGGGCGATGTGGATGAGGATGTGAATTGCGGGTGCCTTTGTCCCGACCACAGACGCATCAATCAGCTGTGTGCCTTGCTGCTGCCTTCGATGATACAAAATCATGCGAAAGTTCGAGTTGCTGTGTTGCCATTGCCTTTGGCTTTGCCTTTGTTTCTTCCATTCTTCCCTACTCTTTTTGTATTTTTTTTTTGAGCCCAGCCTGGGCGTGGCCGTGTAATCAATTACGTGGCTTCATTAATCATGCAAATACCAACAGGAACAGCAACAACAGTCGAGCTGGGAAGCTGAAACAAGAGCAGTATTGCCATTATTGATTTTGTCAAGCGTGTGGCTGCTTATCAGCTAGCTGAGGCTGACGTCAAAGTCTCCGGCGCTGTGTCTCTGGTTAAAATTAATAAATTTTTGCCAAAGCCAAAGCCACAGGACGACAGTCAGTCAGTTAGTCAGGACGAAACAGGACAGACATTCAGTGAGGATACCAGATACCGGTCTTATCGGAGACATCCATTGTTGTTGTGTTCGGAGCATATTTGCATAATTTCCCCAGCTCAGCTTCGTTTTGACAGGGCCGCTCTATGTGGCATATTCAAGGTTAATTTGTTTCGGCAAACAAACTTTGACTGCGCCCCCAAGTATGCTAATATTTGGCTCGGCCTTCTGCCACTCTGGGTTTTCAATTTGCCTTCGACTGGCATTTTATTTGCAGAAATATTGAGGCTCTGGCTCTCATAATGAAGTTTCATGGCGTATGCATACACGCATTAAACGCACTCACACACGAGCCGGCTTCTTCCCGGCCCCGGGATTGTGGCAGGAATCGCTGGGGACTCGAGGGTCCTGGCAACAGAGTCCTGGGAAATCTGAAGGGGAGGCGGGATGCGGCATCCAGGGGGTCGCATTAAAAATGAAAGCCTTTGGAATTCGCTTGTTAAATAAAATTTTATGTAAATGATTGAATGAAAGCCGCTCGCGCGAGCTCTGAATGCTGTCGTTAAAATGCTTTTCAGGCCCTTTTTTGTTGTAATTGATTTTGCTTTCAATTGCGCTGCACGGCGGCGAGGCTCTTGAAAAGCCGTTTAACGCGGCGGAGTGTTGGAAAATCCCTTCAAATGCACATGTCGCCGGTGTTTTTTGGGGCCCCGACAATTCGTTAACCGCTTTTCCCTGTTTCATTAGACTGCCGGCTTAAAAGCATTTAAGTCCTGCGGGCAGTCTTGCGCTCTCACTTCCTGTTGCGCATGTTTTTCATTTTGTTACCTTCGCTGCTTCCTGTTTTTGGGCTGCCTCTTGTTAAGTCCTTTTTATGCGTCTTAAAAATGCAAATTTACGCTGACATTTAGTCGTTTGGTGAGGGGAAAGGAGAGGAAAGCAGCGGGTGCTAGTTAAGTGGCCACCGCTAATTATGTGCAGCCCGCCAAGTGCTCGCCTTCTGAGCCTTCTTATCTGCCGGCCAACTTACCAAGCTACCATCTCACCCGTACACGCAGTTGAGTGTCGGGTTTTACGACTCGGTAATCTCCGGGCCCTAAATTCCCAATGATGTGAGCGGCAGTCAAGTCGCTGGAGCGACAGTTGTCATAAATATGCACATACATAATGCATACCATCTAGCACATAATAAGCACATAGAAGCACAGGAAAAAATAATCGCTACTTGAGAAAAGCCTTTTATAAGAAACTTAGATATGTTTGAACTCCGAAAATCTTAGGGATACATAGTGAAATAATTTTCAAATATTTTTATTTACAAATATTTAAAAGCAGTCTTTAAATTCTAGAGTTTTTATAAGTTGAATGTTGAATTTTTTAATTGAACCATCTCATAATTCTTGAATTGTAGCATTGGAAAATCTATTATTTATTCTAAATTTATTATTTAATAATTTTATATATATATCTATATTTTTTTTCCTCTGTACCCATAAGTACTTTTGCCGAATTTATGCTCCCAGCATGTAGATTCCTCCTCTGGCTAATGTGATTTTTGTAAATTGACAGCTACGTGACAGTGCTTACGACTTTAATGACAAGAACAACATGCGCGACAGACGGACGGACGGCGCTTCATCGATGACAAGTGGCAATATTTTACGGGCGTCGAAAGGGGAGAGAAAGTCGGGCAGAAAAAGGGGAGCCACTTCCCACAGAGATCAGCAGGGCAGCAGAGCAGGCTCAGACGGCTCGGCTAATGCGATGTGGGAGCCAGAACATGTGTGCCTCACATGCAATTTCGGCTCTCACAATCCCACAATCAGCATTGACATTTGACATTTCGGAACGGGCTTTGGCTTTGACAGGCCAAAATGCGAGGCAAATTGCGGATGCAAGTGCAGCTTCACAGACAGAGTACTATACCATATATACCATAATGCCATAGCATCCCCCTCCCCGGAGATGATAAATTGAAAACTCATAAATTATGTCAAATTATGGCGGGACAGAAAAGAAAGTCCGCACCCGCATCGCATCGCATCCGCCACCCATCCTCCGGGTTATCTTACTCGGCGCGCTGATGACGTTGTCTGCGGTGGACAGTCAGTGTCAACTTCAAGCTCGTTGCTCATTTTGTCAGTTGAGTGGAAGCAGTCTTGACATTTATTAACATTTTTCCGCCCCCAACTGGCCGGCCGGCAATTAAATATGACCACTTTTTATGGTATTTATTAAAGTCCTTGGCGCGTAGGTAGCTGAAATGAACATAAATCATCTCTTGATTCCATGCCAGCTTATGTGTTTGTTATTCGTTTCGTTTCGTTTCCTAACTTAAAATCATTTAAAGAAAAGCAACTGATACTGGGAGGCTGTGAAATCTGAAGGGGGGCTGTGGACCTGGGCCCATAACTCAATGTCAATTTGAGCCAGAACAGACTGTGGCCGGGCAACCGCAGGCCCAAGCCGATTGAGGAAGATGAAGCTTCCTGGGCCTTGACCAAAATGGAATCAAAATATATTTGGTATTTAAAATGACGAACGGGGCCCCCATCTCCATCGCCCATCTAGCTATGCACAGAAAAAAAATTGACAAAAGATTTTATAAAAATTATTCGAAAAATCACATTTTTGCCAAAAATCGAAATCCTCATTTTCCGCCAATAAAAAATCTGTATTTTGGCCATTAAAATGGAAATAATTCCAAATATGGCGTGTAATACCTTCCTGAACTCGTAGTTAAATTCTCTGTAACTTGGCATTTCCAGCTAAAATTTTTATTTTTTTGACATTTTTTTCAAAAAATTTTGATGCTACCCCTTAAAAAAAATTCGAAAATTTGAAAAAATTTTAAATTTCCTAAATCAGCCGGAAAGTGCACTACTGTTAATTATCAGGTTGTTATCTGCTCAGAACAGTTCGCCGTTTTAATTTCGG
Organism: Drosophila mimetica; assembly: GCA_037075245.1. NCBI lineage: Eukaryota > Metazoa > Arthropoda > Insecta > Diptera > Drosophilidae > Drosophila > Drosophila mimetica. The sequence continues at coordinate 4,054,016 of JBAMCH010000023.1, read as the reverse complement.
ACCATTTTTGAAAAAGATAGAGCAAAAATAAATTATTCGAAAAATCACATTTTTGCCAAAAATCGAAATCCTAAAAAAGATTTTTAAAGATCAAAATGAAGTGAATATTATATCATATTTTTTAGTAAATTGTTAAAATAAAATTTACATTTGAAGTTTTAAAATATAAAAACTGATATGATAAAGTATCAAGTTGATATGTTTCATTCATACATTTGACCTTATCATCTCTGTTTTCTATTCATTTGATATAAGGCAGAATTGACCCTGTTTCACATCGAATCTTTTCCCTGTGTAGGCACTCCCACAGCATCATCTACATGTGTATCCGCATCTTGTGGATTTGGGGCTGCTGTTAGTCTGTTTAGCACGTTTCCCGAGTCGTGTGTTTTATTTTCGGCAAATGGAAATTGTATTATGTAAAACATGCTCCGATTCACAGGCACACAGATACAGATACAGATACAGATGTCTCTACTGTAACTCGTAGATTCAGTTGCTTTTGTGCTGTTCTTTCTCTGGCTGATGCTAATTTTGATTTATTTAAATATTGTTTTATTTCCTTGAACTGATTTTGCTGTGTTGTGTTTGCATTCCGTCTGCTGGTCAGTATTTTTATTGTGCAAACGAAATTGATTTTAATGTGTTTGCTGTCTTTGCACTTGAAAGCGCCTGCTGAATTTGTATAAATAAATATTTTGTTAGAAGAGCGCAGAAGAGATTCTGCAGGAGAATGGGCTGCTGCGGCTTCAAAGGCGGCCGTAGAATTCCGGAAACCCTGGGGAATATGCCGCAGAAATCCCCTTGGAGTCGGCTGCATTTGTGAATTCTGGAGAAATATCTCTCGACAAGACATTTTGTCTGGCTTTGGTTTTCGCTCCTGTCGCCGGAGGGTCTAAATTTATCACAGACAGTCTCGATTTATGCTGCAGTGTCAATCCGAAGCCCTGGGACTGTGGATTCTGGATTCTGAATTCCCTATTCTTTAATGCAGATACATATCCTGCCCTGATTTAATGCACTCAACGTGATAAATTCATTTAAAGTCTGGCCAAAATGAATTTATGAAATTTTAAATGCGCCAAAATGTATGCAATAATCATTGTTAATGCATCGCACGGACACGACCATCTGATGGCCAGAATTTAAAATGCCTTGTTTGTGAGCGAGTGCTGTAATTAATTGAAAACTGTTTATAAAATGCGAGCCATATGGAATTTTTTGTGCTTTTTTTCGATCTCCTGCATAAATTGAACGTTTAATTATGCGATCCTGCGTGAGTGTTTTTGTGTGCGCCGTGTTATTATGCAAATTATTTATTGTGTGAATGAAATGTAAATTTTTAATTGATTTAAAAAAGCGCTTGAATCGCATCCCCCAACCGATTCCGAAACTCGGTCATATGTCAGCTCACGCGACTTTTGCCGCCAGTTCGGTAGTTGCTATTTTCCGGCATTTTCCGCCCCGAAAAGGGGCGTGCCAGTGCTCAGCGGCAGTAATAGTAACTCTAACTGTGACTGCACCGAAACTGTTGACATTCACGCACAAATTGGATTTACTAACGAGTTGGCTTTGGCCAAGTTTGGGTGGCGGCCGCGTTGACGGTCGCCTGCTGTTTGTCACTTTTGGCACTTTTGTTATCGTATACCCCATTCCCAAAAAAATCCACAAAAAAACTGGGAAAAGCGGAAAAAAAGGGGAGAAGAGCGGCGAGCGCGGAGCTTTCGCGCCTGTTATTTATGGCTTCGATTATCCCCGCACACAATGGGCCAACAAAGGAGCGGGGAAAGTGTTTGCCCTAAGCAAACCCAGTGGAAAACGGCTTGGCAACGCTCCGTAGCTGGCAATAAAACAAAACGCACACGCGTCCCATTCAGCCGGAATTTTCGCATTCGCTGGGCGGTGGGCCAGGGGAGGGGCCAGGGGAGGGGCGGCTGGAAGCTCCAGCTCCCATATTCGGGGCACAATTTGGGAATTTTCCGGGGGTCAAAGGCAGAGCATCGAAATCACAGAAGCAGCACAAGGACATGCCGAAAGAGGGTTTACGTATTTTCAATAGTTGCCATTGTATACACACGAAACAATCGAAGGGGGAGGGGCCGGGTGGTTTTGGGTGCTCTGGAGAGCTTGGCGGTCGCACAGTTGCAGGCAAAATAATACAACTTATGCTAATTTAGGCCTGGAAATTACTAAAAAAATAATTTGAATGGTTAGTAAAGAAAATATATCACATTTTATTAGTTTAGTTTTTCAGAACTTAAAGAAAAATAATTTAAAAATTTAATATTTTAAGATTAGTAGTTAAAAGTATTTAATAATTATTTTTATTAAGTTTTATAGCTCCCAAAAACATTTATAATTACTATTTCACTCATCAGAAAATCAAATAAATTTTTAACTTTTAATATATAAGGTTACCTAAAGTACTAATTTCTTAACCGCAACTGTTTTTACGCATATGCGTAGGGGAAAATCTGTGTGCTGATTTCAACGTTTGAATTATGATTTTCATGGGGCGAACTTTTAGTTTGATTTTTGCCATCGTTTCGTCGCTTTTGTCACTGAGGATGTCGCCGGGTTTTTGGCTTCGCTTGTGGTTTTGATTTCGGTTTGGGTTCCGCCGTTGCCGCCGCTCTCTAAAGACCATTCAGCATTCGCTGTTTTCGGGTCTACGGACCAAAATTTATATGCGCCACTAATGCGGGCACTTAAACTACACAAACAGAATGGCTTCGCCGGCTTGAGTTGTGCCTGTGTAGCTGTCTCTTTCTACTCTGCTACTCCCGTCTCTCTCTCTATTCCCGTTTCTCCCTGTGGCTCGCTAGGTCGCTGGAGACTTTTAGCCGGGGCCATGTGAAAATGACTGAAATCGTATCGAAAATCAAAGGTCACTTTTGGGATCAATTCAAAAGGAATTGCCGCATTCAAATCGCTCTGAGGCACTTGTGAAAGCACACAGAACGTGGGAGGGAGAAGGGAGAGAGTAGAAAGCAGAGCGAGAGGGAATCATATGTGTACAGATGTGGATGCGAAGGATGTGCTGCCATAGATATTCAAACTAAATGGCGTCATCTATAACGGAGAATACATGTGTGTGTGTTTGTGTCTCTGCTGACTGTCGATAGGAAATGAATTTTAATGATTGCCCCCGAAAAACTTTGGCCATGGCTAGATGGCTTGTTTGTCCCGACGCAGAGTGGCTGGGGAGATGGAGCTTGGAGCTCCTTTCCATATCGCCGCCTGATTGCTTGTTGTTCTTGCCAGGCAGCCCCAAAAGTTTGCACATTAAACTGTTTATTTTAAGTAGCCGATAACTGGGAGCCCACTCACTGTGTGTGTGCGTGTAATCTAGCCCACCCCTGACCTCCCCACGCACGCCCCTCCATTTTCCCAGGGGGTGTGGCGGAAAATGCAAACAATTTTCCATGATGCGGCACGTGCTACGCCTCAGCCATTTCACTCATGCATCTCGCCGCCTCTCAGCTGCTGGCAATATGTCAAGAATCCGCGATTCCATTGCATGGTTTATTTCTGGCCCGCGGGCTAATTAAAAATCTGCATCTCGAATCTATAGAATCTAGATGCTAGAATGCCATATGCAAATGCATTTGTGTCATTCGCTATTCATGACTATTAATTAAATGGCCAAGTAAATATTTTCCCCGACATACTTGGATAGAGACACTCGAAGTAGCAGCAGCACGAGTACTTTTCCCCGGGGCAAAATAGATACTTGGTAGCTGGTAGCCACCCCTGCCAGCGTCTATAATTGGTTTTGGCTTTTCCGAGAAGGGTCTCTGGCCCCCAACTCGATTTCTCAGATCCACAGGCCCCCCTCCTCCTAACTCCCAAGTGCTCTCAATTTACTTTTAATTTGATTTCTCAGCGCTTGGCGCTTTGTTTATTTTTCTAATTAATACGAAAACAAGTTGCAAGTTGTGTTCAGTTGGCCAGCAGCCAGGTATCCCCACTCTCTATTCAGTTCATCAGTCCATCACTCGGCGGATTCCCAGTGGGATAAGTGGATTAGCACAGCTCGCACTATCGGTTTTGCTCCTGCAACTAACCCCTGCACAGAAAGCGAAAGTTTAGCGCCGCTTTAAGAAGGCATAATTAATTAGTTATGGGTGGTGGGTGATGTGTGCTTTTTGCTGGCGACCTTATCGCTGCGCTGCGATAAGAGAATAAATAATGAAAGATAAACAAAGTCAGTCAAGGCTGAGACAAGCTAACAAAAACAAGGCCAAAAGGACATCTGTTTTGTGGGTGGGTTAAACGTCATGTGTTTGAATGAAACGATCCCTTTCCATGTCACGCCCCCTCGGGCCAACGGCCTTTTGTGCAGCCAGGTGACAGGCAGAAATCTTAAAGTTGACATCTGAGTTTCTCTACCCCATAAAACAACATCCCCCAAACCGCATTCCTCGCAGCGAAATTTAATTATTGGCAATGCCAGGACTTGATAAATTGGATATTTAATTCTGCGAACAAGGCAACATAAAAATCCAAAGCCCAAGAAGCGAGCGTTAAATAATTGTTTCTGGCAAAAAATTCCAACCACGAAAAGGGTTCGTCGACCAAACCCAGAATAAAAAAGGGGAAAACTTTGGGCCGGCAAAAAGTTGGGAGCTGAAGATTATTAATTGAAGGATTAGAAGGCGTTCAAAGGGAAATGCTGTGCGGCTTGCTGCCAAACTAACTTCCATTTAAATTCAAATTTCGGGCTCGGTCCCGGGACACGTGTAAATATTTTTGGCCATTTAAGGCGTTTAATTTAATTGCAGCAGCTGTTAATTTAAATTGCTAAAAGCGAAGAAAAAACTTTGTGCGCTGACAAATGCGTCGACATAAATACTGGGCAAAGTTTCAAGGGGCCAAGTATGCGAGTGGAGAAAATTAAAGCCGAGACAGCCGAGACTGTATAAATAAATAAGGAATCGCCGCCTTGATTGACGGATGAGCCGCGCTTGGAGTGGGGCTCAAACTCAGGGGCCGTGGCCCAAATGAAAGTCTGCCGCAGATGCGCCACCTGTGAGCCGGGCGCATGTTGTCAAATTTAAGGTAAATTTGGAGGCAACCGCAGCCGGCGTGTTTACCCATTTGTTTTATTTATATAGGAAGCTGTCAGGTGAGGGGAGTGGATCGTGAATCACAGCTGAATGCGTATACACATTCACATGACTGGCGACGAGTTCTCCTGTGACTGACAGCCTCCCAGCGAGAAAGAACTTTGTGTCCGTTCATCCCATCCTGGCCAGGAAACTTTCACACCCCCTCCCCGGGGGCCATATGCGTGCACTAAATTAGTCAAATGGAGTAGCTTTTTATGTAATTTCCCTTTGTGATTTCCGGATTCCACAGGAAAAATGCCCAGGGCAGCAGAAAGCACAGAGATGAAGTGAATTCCTTCATTCTACGCATTTTTGAACCTTTTGTGAGTTGCTACCTTTTGGGAGGCTTTAATTAAACTTCAGGTGTTTTGGTCCTAAAAATTCAATCTCCCCAATTTTTTATGTGTTTTCCAGAACACATTCTAGACAGCATAAATCAGAAAATACCCTTAGATAGTTGCTAACATTATTTATATACGTTAATGGTTATAATTCTTAAGCACTCCTTTTCCAGTTTTCTCTCCACTTTTGATTTAAATTCATTTTAAATGCCATGCTCAAAGTCGAGTAAAATCAAAGACTGTAATCTTTCAATGAGAGAATGAAAAATCAGAGTGCCCACTATGAGCACATGAATAAATTCTCGTATATAGAAACATAATGTACGACGCAGCAGCTTGCGCACATAGAGCTCTTCTGGCTCCTTTGTTTGCCTTGGCCGACTGCCCAAACATGAGCTTGAAGCTGGGAATCCAGTGAGTGCGAACCTCTCTATGGGGAAAACATAAAAAACATACAACAAAAATGAAAACTTCAATCAATGCAAAGGACGCATTGAGGCCAAAAGGTCAGTGCCTCGACGGCAAATATTTATTTAAACAGAGGAGTCAAGTGGAAAAATAAAACATATACTCGCACGCAACATGAAAAAAATATATATAAATAAAGGAGGAAAAAATCATATTAAATATTTACTCTGGCCGAAGAGGCGTGTGCTCTGGGATTTGATTAAAGCATTTTTGCATGCGCCCACCTTTGAGCATTAATTTTTAATTTTCATTACACAGAATGCTGCATTTCGTCTTGCCAATTATCTGGAATGTCCAGAAGAAAGCAACTGGAGCGGGGCAAATAAATTAGGCCAATTATATTGAATTGTCTGATTGATTCGACCAACTGCCTTTTGCCAGCGGCCTAATTGCTATTTTTTCTACCCGCTCTTGCGGACGATGTTCTGCATTAATTTATGTTTTTTCATAAGACGCCGCCTGCTGATGTAATAAACGCATAAAGGATATTAATGAGCTGCTGTTTGCTTATCCTCCTCTCTATGCTCTCACCCGATTTGCTTTTATTTCAGCTGAAAAGGCAACTAATTGCTTACTTACACACACACACACACTCGCTGGGGCTGAGAACTTATTGCTCATGCTGGCAGGCTCTGTTCTCGCATATTTCACAAATTGCGCATACGACATGTTAAACGCCTCGCACGCACACAGCCGGCAAACACACGCTCCAAGTCACGGCCAAGTCAGCGCCAAGCGCATTATCAGGCCGTACTGGGCAGGTTTTGGCGCTTCTCGCCCTGGCTTCCGCCACTCGCTGCTGGCTCCTTTTGTCATAATTCAACTTTTATTTATTTATGCACACAAACAGGCACACTGTCAGAAAAGGTGGTGTCGATGCGGGATTTCATTGAGGGCAATTGAGGAGCAATGGTCGTAAAATAATGGGGACTTATAGCATGACCTAGAAACAATTTACTATCTAGTTGATACCTAAAAAATATGTATTTTTTAATACTTAAACGTTATGCTGATTCTAAACACCTTTTTCCATTTTTAATAATATAATTTTTACGATAACCTTAAATTCTAATAAGGGAATTTTAATGCAAATATAGAATGCCATACCTTTTTGAATTTGTAATTAAATTACCAATATATTGGCATTTAAATTGTTTGAAATGTTTTGCAAAAATTGTGAAAAAAATCTCTTATAGAACTTTTAAAAATTGGCAATAATTTATTTTTTTTTTTTTGACTATTTTTAGACAAGTTACAGTAACAAGACAATACAAAAATATAAAAATATCAAAATTTTTTTTAAAGCATATAAAGTGAAAAAAATAGTAAATCAAATCGGAAAGTCCGCACACTTTCGCTCAGTGCACGTCCTGACACACACTCACAATGCCAGTGAAATGTTCTTTGAGTGGCGCTAAAAGTATGCCGCATGGTGTAATAACACGCGTCGTCGCCGAGGAGTTGGCGCTTCTTGCGGCGCTTCTGCCGCTTCTGCTGCTCCTGCTGCTCCTGTTGGTCCTGGTCCTGTTAGTCCTGTGACAGTGACAGCGGCGGTACTTACGCTTGTCAGACGCACGCTTATGATATATCACACACTCGCACACACTCGCAGGGGGAGGGGGAGATGGAGCCTTTGAGCCCGCTCCCAGCTGGCCGATAAGATGGGGAGGTTGTCAGTTAAATTCACACTGCGTCTATCTGTCGCCTGCATGCGCTGACTGACTGCAGCTGAATTTATACTTTATATTATTTTATTTTATTTTATTTCAAAATTTATGCCATCTGCCAGCGCCCGCTTACGCCGAGAGTTATGCGTCTTTGACTTTATTGAGCATGTGGATTGCACAATGCATGGGGGAATTCTCGCACCAAGATTGCCATACCCATTCCCACACTCAATCCTTGGCCCCCACCCGCACTCCTCCCCTCCATTTCCATATGGGAATGTTCCTTGGGTTTTTATGCGGCGTTAAATCTTGAGGAAATTGTGTCACATTATGATGAACATTTATGGCAAAGTTGAGCATTTGCCCATAAATTTGTGAGCCTTGATGACGGGATGCAGGGATTCGAGTGGGCGAGGTTCTAACGATGATGGAGTAGCTGTGGTAATTTGACAAGGCTAAAATCTGCCGAGACGGCTGATGCCTGGATAGGTGGGCGTTTACGGATGGCCGTAGCACCTGACCAGGAAAACCAATCAATAGGCAAATAAGCAAATGGACATGCCCACTGCCTGCGGCTGGCAGTTACCAGAATACCAGAATACCGAGCTGCCGAAATACCAAAATGGCCAACAGATCAGCCGGCTCGATTGGCCAAACTGTGTTATTTTCGACACACAATTCCTTATAAATTGGACAACTAATTCTTTGTCGGTAAATGCCTGCTAACTTGGCCTAACTGGGGGCTTTAAGCGTCAGTAGTTGGCAATAGTTACACGATACTTGGCAGCAGCAGCAGCAGCAGCAGCAAACTTTTCCCTCTGGCCAGGCGAAAATCTCTTTCATTTGCCTTCTCGTGTTTCGTGTTCGCATTGGCAAACTTTTTTAATTAGCAAATCTTCCACTTGGTGTCATTAAAGTTCAGGCCAGTTCAGCGTCACAATGCAACTGCGCAGAGTTGAGGAGTTGAGTCGCCAGTTAATTAATCAGCAATAAAATATGCCAACCGAATGGCAGAGGCCGAAACGAGGGGCACAAGCAGCTGACTCTATAGGGCTAAAGATATACCTACATTCATGATATAATATAATATACCCCTTGGAGCAGCAGACAGATGGAGGAACATGCGTTGCTTGTCGGAAATTTACTAATGAGCAAAGTTTGACTGTCAATAGCCTCAGTCCTCTCGCCCTGGTTAATTTATGGGCAGGTAACAAGAAAAGAGGGCATAAAGAAAACATGAAATATAGCTGCACTGGTAGAAAAACTAACTAGAATCAGGAAAGAATATATGTATTAAAGATAAAAGCCTTTAAATGATGTATACCTTGAAAAGAAACCTTTAAAAAATAGAATTAAATAACTTATTAATTTTCCTGAAAGGAAATTCATCACCCTACAGGTTTTTTTCTCAGTGTAAAAACCTTACAAAAATTGGGGGTGTTGTGAAACAGAAGAATCCCTACCTCCGAAATACAACACACTCGCTGGCAGCATTTCAAGTTATTATCTTTTAATCAAAAGGCATCATAAAAATTTATGAACTTTTTCGCGAGAGTTATATATAATTTATTTTCACTCCTTGGCGCACACATCAATTTCGCAAATGTGTGTGTGTGTTTGTGCGGGCTGCAGTTGCTCATTAAAAACAGCCTAACACACAAACGCACGCGCATACAAATGAAAAGGAGCCAAGTTGTCGCTTGGTTGCCGATACAAAATGTTGCATAATTAAGCGAGCACGCGGCTTTCTGGGTTAAGGTAAAAGGTCCTGCGACCTGAATCGTCTTCACTCCATTAATGCAACACCAATGCGTTAAGGACCAACTAACATTGACGCACGAGCGGTTTTCATCGGGGTTGTAGTATTTTGGCTTATCAATTTTGATGCGTTGTTTAATTGTCGACACTCGTGCTGCGCAAACACGCAATTAAAAGGCGCAGCAGCAACATTTGGCTAGGTGATAAAGCAGCACTCAGCGAAGGCTCGATTTTATGGGCCAACATGTCGGGGGTTAAAGAGATGAGAGTTTGGCTGAGTTGAGGCGGTGGTAATGGGGGTGCGAAGGTCATGCCTCAGCTGGCACCGAGCACATAAATCCACAGCCTTAATTACGCGTCTCACATTGAAACGCGCCATTAATCACACTTCATCGATGCGATGGCCACATAAAACAACCAATTCCGAGGAGTGTACTCCCCCCGATTGCGCCAAACTCCTTTGTGAGTCAGTCTTGTGGGCTCCTCGATGCGACTTCTGGACTTACCCTTTTTGGCCAGCGCTTTACGATCCCAATTTGCCTGACGTCCAAATGTATAAACATTTTATTAGCACTTTTCATATTTCTGCCAGCGAGTTGCGAGTGCACTTAAAGTAAAAGTGTTGAAGAAAATAAATTAATATATATTTAAAAAATTATTCTAATTAAAATTGTATGTTAAAAATAATATGTATTAAATTTTTAAGTCTAAAAATAGGTAAAATGTATTTTTGGGCTACTCTAAATCCATTCCCTTTTCTCCCTGTGTACTCACCCCAAAAACAATCAGCACTCACTCATGTTTTCACATTTGCTTTTCTATTCACAGGACTCCCGACCGAGCAGTCCGCCGAAAAAAAAGGAATGTCCATAAAAGGGCGAATAAACATGTAAAAGCACATTAAGCGATGCTACGGACTTGATCTGCGCTGAGTCACACGGACATGCATTCGTAAATGTCTGCGGAAATGCCCTTTTTATGGGCCACGAGTACATTGGCGCTTCATTAAAGCCAGCGGCGGAAGCGGAAATAGCCGAGCGGCCATAACAAGGCGACGCGTGTTTATTGGCGCCAGGTCACGCAAATTGCAAACTGCAGTCGACTGCGTGTATCTGCAACATTCTCTACTCCTTTCGCACTCCTTTCGTACTCTTGCGTTTCTTTGACACTTGGGTCAAATTGAAGTTCGCCACATAAATGACGAGACGTTCTCGCGTTTGGCACAACGCACCGCAAGCACAACAACAAAATGACAGCTACAGCCATGCAGCTTTTATTACCAACAAGCGGAATGCCAACGACAACAAGCGAAACAACAGCAATGCAAACGACATATTGGCAGCAGCAGAAAACCGGCAACAGCAGCAGCAACAGCAAAAGCAGCAGCAACATCAACACACATCGAAAATCACGGACGAGATGCCCGGACAATGGGAAAACGATTTGGGCTGTCGGCTTGACGTTGGCCCTGTTGACTTGCCTGCAGCAGCTAAAATCGGTTTTGGCGGACGAGGAATCGCAGGATTTTCAAAAGAACAGTGAGTACAACCGACAACCAACAACCGACGACCGACAACCAGCAACTGTATTACGTGTAATAACAATAACAGCTAACGATTGGCAGGAGTTTCTCGGTTCTCTTTCTCGGACTGAAAAGAAACCGAGTCCCAAACTCAGTTATTCCCAGCAGTAACGAGCTGGCGGTTTCCCCTCAAATTATTGAAGGGAAGTAGTGCTCGTTATGGTCTGCGCTCGTCATTAGGATTTTCCCAGACAATAGAAACTGTTTAAGATGCAGAAATATTTGCTGGAAATCGAAAGGAAAATGACTTTTTAGAGAGGGATACTTCTAAAAATATCAAAAGTTACTTGTTGGGTTGAAGACTGGATTTAAAGGATTTTCTATGCGATAAGAATTCAAGAACTAATCTACAACAATATTTCTATATTTAATCAATCCCTCTGAAATATGTAAATAAATATTTTTTACACATTTTTTCAATGTTTTGCATTATTTAAAATATTTTTAAAAATTAGTAACAGGCTTAGAAAGTTAAGGGGAAAATGGTTTCATTTTAAATATAAATTTACATTTAAAAAAAATCATACTTTTGCAGAAAACATTATAAGATGTGCATAGTTTACCATAAGTTGCTCACTTCACAATCGGTAAAATCCAGATGCAGAATGTTTTATCTTGAATTCATATGCCTTTTTCCAATCTCATTTCTTGCCCTGACCAACACCTGCTCACAATCCCATGAGCTGCCGGCGCTGGCCACTTGATTTGATCATCGGGATGTAAATCCTGGCTAAAAGGAGCCAAACTGTGCCAAGAGGTCATCGCATTTTCGCTCACGTCTGCACAAAACGTTCATCTTGCCGGGGAATTTTGTGCAAACTTGCAAATCATGCGACGACTGCCAAAAATCCTTATCAATGTGCGTTAGATAAAACGTGCAGAAGTTTTTTCTCATGGCTTTTGGCACATTTTTCAAAACGAAGACAAAACTTGCAAGCAGTCATGGTGCGAGAGGCGTCAGCACTTTTGGCCAAACAACTTTATAATTTGCGAGGTCGAGGATGTGTTGGGTCTGCTTTTCTGTTCGAGGATGCTGGCGGTGATGGAAACCCGGTGGTGCCGTGTGCCTTGTGCTTTTTACGAGCGCCGTCTCAACTGGTTGTTGCTTTTGTTGCCGCCCCGAGTAGTTGGTAACCTTGGGCGAAATCTCATTTCCCCAAAGTCGGAGGACGCCCCTTTCTGTCCGCCGGCCAGTCGACAAAAACAAATCATAATTCGGCATCGACATCAGCATATTTTCCTTTTGGGGTCGTCTGCGTGTCGGCTTCCTTTGTTGCCTCCCCTCCCCCCGCAGAATCCCGATATGTGTTCGCTTTTGGGCCAAAGGCGGCTGAAATTTATGACAGGATTTGCCGAAATCGAGACACACACATTTTCCAGCATTTTCTATTTCGCTGCCGTTTGTCGTCGAGCCCAGCGATGCATGGGATTTTGTAGTAAATTGAATTTCAATACTCGGATTTAGACGTCATGGCTGTTTGGCTTTTGTCTGAGCATCCCGAGCATTAAATTTAATTACGTTTGCCGCTTTATTAGCGGCAATCCTCCGGCTCTGACTTTGAGTTTTCACCATTTGCATGGCCGTGGAAAAGGCGCTTTCCACGCAGCTCGCTCTCAAGTGTCTCCTATTGATCCGGCTAAAGAAATTTCGGCATGTATCTAGGGCTTTTCCACTGCCTTCGGCTGCACATTGGCCAAAACACAAACACACACAGCTGTATGGCCAACAACACAAAACAGTGGTGACGCCTTAAGTGGAATCCAAATGTGCTGCGTATCGTTGGCACATAAACAACTCCCCTCGAATCGCGTGTTTCGGGAGGGAACCAAAGCAGCCAGGAGATATGGCTTCCGTTTGTCGCATGAATATTTTCATCATAATCGTCGCTATTTTTATGTTTCTGCTGACGCTACAGCAACAACTGCACGGGGGAAAAAATGGAATCGAAATTGGTTCTCCTTTCACTTAATTGGTGTTTATTCGTGACATTCTAAAGGGGTTTTTAAATATGCTCTATTTTGGAAACATTAATTAACATGGAATGATTATGGTGAATAATTTGTATCCCATTTTGTGTTACCAATATTTTTATTTTATTCGTTTTTTTTCAGATGGGTAAATATTTTCTGTGATAAAATATGGGAAGTTATATTTCTTACCCATTATATTATAGATTTTAGTTTTATTTTTTTGTAGTGTACAGAAATAGCAGCGTTCTGGCATTAGGGGGATTTATTTTCCTGGCTGTGCTGGTGGTGTGCGCTCTATGCAAATCTCTTGCTGTGCTCCTGCTGCTTTTCCTCTGGCCTTGGCTTTGCTTTGATGGGCAATCAACACGCTCGCAAAAAGTATTCATATGTATTCATACATCCGCGCCGCGCAAGAACCACCCCAAGGACGGTGGGCGTGGCGGTTTAGAGATCACAGGCGGCGTCACTAAGCGCACATTCGATTGGAATGAAAACATCCACAAGGGCACTCCTAACCATAGCACATAGCTCATACCATGCCATACCACACCATCCCATCCATTCCTGTACTTCACTCGCCTCATCAGCGCATCGTTTGTGTTGTAAATTGATTTTTTGTTAATTTTTATGAACTTCAAAGGAAAAACAGCAGCAGCAGAAGGGTGCAGCACATGTGCAGCGCACAACCATCCATCCTCGCAGCAAAAGAAGCGTGGAGAAATTTCACAAATATATATTTCCATATATATTTTATTTATAAACACGCGCGCGTTCGCAGTGTCAAAACAGCGTCATAAGCGCTGCCAGGCGGTCAGAATGGATGCCCCACCATGTGGAGTGGAGTGGTGCAATATGGAAGGGGGATGGGGATGCTGCACATGGAGATGTTGCTGCTGCTGCTGCTGCAGAAGCGCCACAAGTCAAGTGCAACATCGGCGCTGGCAAATGAAAATTTCGTTGCATTTTGTATCTCTGAAGTTGCGACGCGTCGCAGCAAGATGCAAAGTTCAATTTCACATGTGGAGAATAACACACAGCGAAAAAACGAACGAGGGGCGCTCGAAAATACAACAGAGGAAGCACATGTCACACTGCTCGGTACGTGTGTGCGGTGTGGAAATGGATGGGGTGGGGTGTGCGGTGGAACCTCTGGAAAAACAGGGGGCTTTGACAGACGGCAGCGACACGAGAGTGGAAAATAAATGGATGCAGCGGGTGAAGGAGGGGGAGCGGGAGAGTGCCGGAAAGGAAAAGCGCAGCACGATGGATGGAATGTCGGGGAAAAAGAATGTCCAGCCAGGTAAAGCGCTATATGGTACCATACGATACAACTAAAGATAGAAACAGACTCGCACATAACTCCGAAATGCCTGAAGGGCGGAGCATCCAGGTATTTTGAATATTACTCACCTTTGCCTTCGGTTCACTAACAGGAATTTTGCAAAAATGCATCAATTATGCAGCTAACATGAATGGGTTCTCTACGCTTGGTTAGCAAAGTTGCGAACATTTACAAAATATTACATTTTATATTGTTCGCTTTAAGTTGAGATTTTCCCCATCACTCCCAAGTAAAAATGGTTTCATTAGAAAGCTGAAAAGTAACACATTTCGAATCACAAAAGTGCAGTCCGGCGGATCGATATGTTGACATTATATTGGGCGAAACTTGCTCTTAAAACTTCCAGCTCCATTGTTCGGGCGAACAAAGGAAAGGGGATAGAATGGGAACATGTGTAGTATCTGGATCTGAAGACAATGACAATTCCCGAACCAGAAACTGTGTTCTCCCACTCCCACTTCTTTTCTCCATGTTATTCGCACACATTTCACATTTTCCCCGGACTTGGGTCTTAATTTTCTTTTGCCACTCGCCTCCCATTTAGCCATCATATCTCCTGCCGCCCCCTCCACCTCCCCCACCCCCGGACACAGAGTGTTTCTCATAAATATTATTGCATTTTCGCATCTCCTGCTCTTGTTTATGAACTGCATTTTCGCCGCATTTTCCTCGGCCATGTGCCACTCACTTTTCCATTTCCCCCAACCTTCCCCCGAAAAAGCTTTCACAGCGAGTTGATTCCACACAACTCGAACAACTTGAACTGGCCGCAACAAAAGCGCTGGCAATAGCCACTTCCTGTTTAGCGCGAAATTTCAATTATGAGCAAACACGACCACGCCCCCCGCCCCCTTGAGGAGAAAGAATAGATAAAGTAATATGCACAAGTTTCCGTTCTCGTTCTCTTTATTAAACAGAAGAAATCACTTTTGGCCCATTTTCATGGGCATCGGGGCGTGCACTCCTGCAGATGTTTCATTTCTGGCCGGGAAAAGCGTTTTCCCCACGCACCATCTCTATATAGTATGTAGTATATACATATACACTCTATTTTCGTCCAGATGAGCGTGTGTGTGTGTGTTTGTATTCACAGTTATAAGTTACTGCGCCCGCTGACTACTCAAACGTGACTGGCCAAAGTTTTTCAATAAACTTTAACAAGAAAACATTAAAAAGCCACAACGTTGGCGCATTTCCATTTCCAGTGGCTCAGCGAGCAGCCAAGAAGTCAAAGCTTCAACTCCATAAAAGCGGCAAATAGTTGTGTGAAAAGGCAGTTACCCCCATGCCACCCCCCTCTTTCTTTCATCCCTTCCTATAGATCCGACTTTTCCCGGGAAGGCGGCGAGTTCGCATATAAATTTCAAATAAAAAGCAAATCTACGGAACTTCTTCTTGGCCAGCTTCGGTGTCAGCTGGTGCCGCTCTAGCTGCTCAGCTTTATGCTGCCGGTACACGGAGAAAAAGTATTAAGTATCTCTCAGAACATGAAAGATCTGTAGGTGCTTTGAGATAGCTCGATAAATCCAAAGGTCATTGATAGAAATCCCTTTTAAAATGGGGATCCTTACATCATATATTTTCAACCATTAGAAATATATGAATATATATTAATATAAATATATAAAGTTAAAATGTGAATTGGAAAGGTTAATTCTTTTCAAACCAGTATAACATATGTACTCTTAAAACATGGATCTGAAAAATATTAAAATATATTTTGGTGGTTTAATTATTATTAAAATATTATTTGGCTGTTTAATTAATATTAAAATATTATTTAGTGGTTTTATTGATTTTGTCTCCATTTTTTATAGATCGAATTATGTGTTTGGGCTGAAAATTAATATCTATTTATGTGATAAAAACAAAAATATTTATAAATATTCTACTATATTCTCCTGTAAGATTAGATACTTCAATTTGGCTACTTTCTACCGACTTACGAGAGATATATTTCTCGCCGTGTAGGGATTCCTCATCATCGTGTTTGGGTCTTGCGATGATGCCACCCGCGAGGCTGCTGATGGCTGCCAGTGCCGCATTACGCGGCAGCGGAATGAAATAAATATCATTTTATGACTTTTTAACTTGTTTCTCTCGCTCGCGCTTCCCCTTTTAGATGCCTTTAACAAGCGCAATAAATGCAACACTAAGGTTGAAAGGCTGGGGAGGGGGAGTGGAATCGCTGGAGGGGCTCTATAAAGTCAGAAATGGGAGCGGGAGCGTAAGATCTGGCACTTGCAGCTGCTGTTGGCCGGCTTTTATGGGCCGCAACTTCCCCTTTGTTGCTGGTATTTTTAGCTGCTCAACGCATTTGCATTTTGCACTTGATTGAGTGCCCGCCGAACTCCTCATTTTCCCCCGGGATCCCACTGAATCCCCCATTTTCCCCCAGCCCAAGATTTTCCGGGCCATGAGTAATGCTTCCGTTAATCAGCGAACCACCACCACCGCCAGCGACCTTGTTTGTTAGCCAGCCCCAGCCGAAAGTCAAAAGGTGCAAATCAGTTAACGTTCGGCATCGACAACATCGCTTGGCCCTTTGCACTTTGTCCTTTCTGCTCGCTGCTTTCCGCTCCACTTCACTCCGAAATTAACCCTTCGGGGGCATGGGTTTGGTTTCGTTTCGTTAGTCATAAAAAATTCAATTTTATGAGCGCTTTTATTTGTCCACTCCACAGCCTGTCTGCCCAACTCGCAGCGGGTGGTCGATGTAGGATGGTCGATGGTGGAGGTTCGGTGGCCATAGTTACTTTTAAATGTGCCACTTGCAAAAAACGGGAATATTCCATAAAAGTAACAATAACCATTAAATGATTTTGGTTGTTTTTCAGCAGTTTTCTTAATCTGGCAATTGCCGAAAAATATGCCTTTCGCTTTAAACGTTTCATTTATAGCATGCAAGTGAGTCACTTGGTTGGAAAACCTTTAATTACTGAGTGTTTCTGTAATTGAAACTGGCTATTATTTGGAAACTAACTGAATTGCTGGGAAGGCAACTTGATATTCAACGTTTAATGTGATTACTATATTCGTATTTTGTTAGTAATTGTTAGTTTAATATTTTATTTCCCTGTTTACAAATACTAATTGGTAATTTAAATCTAAATGGCAACAAATTTTTGGTTATTCCTCAAAAAAGTTGTATTAGTATCAGTTTACTTTATGGATTTAATCTTAAATTTTACCGATAAAGTTAAAGTTAAAGTGACTTCTTGTCCACCTGCCTTGGCAATCAGTTCTAGCCCCCTTTTCTGGGTAATTCCAGCTAATCCCGAGCCGATTAATATTGTATTGTGTCTGGTGAATCACGCAATCACCAGGACACGGACACGGACATGGACATGGACACCCTTCAGCCTTCCTGACAATGCATCCTTCGAAGTCGACGCTCGAGTGCACACCTCACCAGCCGGCGGGCAATCCTGGGAGGCGGTGTGAGAATTTGTAATTTTTATCGCCGCCGGGCACGCGTTTCTCGGGGGGAAAACTAGGAGGTGGATGGGCTCGGCCTTTGTTCAATGGGATCCAGGGATCCAAAGTCAGAGGGCACCATGTTTATGTTTGGACAACACGCCTTTATGATTTCTGTTTGATTGCCGCCGCCGTTGCCGAACCAGGATGACGATGACCGGGCCACCAGCAAACGCCATTAGTCACACATTGCGGCCAGGGCATCGTCATCGTGGCTCTG
This sequence comes from Drosophila mimetica, assembly GCA_037075245.1. Taxonomy (NCBI): domain Eukaryota; kingdom Metazoa; phylum Arthropoda; class Insecta; order Diptera; family Drosophilidae; genus Drosophila; species Drosophila mimetica. The sequence continues at coordinate 4,036,079 of JBAMCH010000023.1, read as the reverse complement.
GCGTTCAAGTGGAAAATTGAATTTATCACTTGAACATGCCAAGCAAACGTTTGCTTCGCCTTTGTTTCGCCTCCTCCTCGGTGATTTTTCCTGGCTAATTTTCAGTGGAAATGCCATTCCGATTGTGAAATCGTGAAAAGGGCAAATCTATGTGAGACACGTAATCAACTCGTTTGTGAATACTTTACAAACGACCCTGGGCCTTCGACTCTGCCACTCCCCCTTTAATTTGTCTTTTATTTAGCAACATTTTCCACTTGGCGGCCCTGCAACCCTTTGACTTGGACATTTTCCGCCCTGACGGTTAATTGAAAATTAGTCAAATGGGCGGCGGCAGGAAGGGGCGTGGCCGGCTGACTGAAATTTGGGTAATTTGCATTTTTATTAAATTTTAATTTAGCGACAGTTTTGCCCGGCGGCAAAGTCGTGTGCCGCGGTGATTAGTCGCTGGATTTGCATAAAACGCTGCCATAAATTGTTGCAAATTGAAAATGGCACAAATACAGCAATACAGCTGCGGAAAATCAACAACAACTGCCATAAATTGCATTGGTCGGAGTAAATAAATTAGAACGAATTACATTTGCTGCATTTTAAGCTTGGCATTTCCATTGCCAGTTTCGGCCAGTTGCGGTCGCTCGGTCGGGCTTTTATTTATGGCCAGCGACCCATAAATCTGAACAGTTTGTCAGCTGTGCGTTTAATTAAAACAAAAATTATCTAAATTATTGTCAGGCGAGAGAGAGAACTTACTTTATTTCGCTCACCGAAATGCATAAATATCTGGAGATGCGTGCGTAAATTTTAGGGCCTTAGTTTTCACCAAGGGCAAGGCGATATAAACTCCATCGAAATCGCACTTGTAAATCTAAAACACATACATATAGATATAGATACCCAACCAGCAACACACATTCAATCTTGTTGTGGCCCATAAGTATGCAATGCTGTGCATAAAATACAAGTACGCAACTTGTTTGCTGCCCTGCTCCTTCTACACTTTCCTTTCGCCTCGGTGGAAAAGTAGGAAAAGCGGGAAAAGGGGGAAAAGCAGGGGTCCTGCTGGTCGTAAATTTACATATTTTGCATATAAATAAAACGGATTTTGTCGCCGGCGAAGCCAGCGCTGAAATGTCACAGCATAAAATGGCGAAAGAAGCGCCAAATAAATACAAAATAAAATAGCTACAAAATGGCCAAAAAGGCGAGCAATAGTTGGGCGAGCAGCCAAAGGCCAGGGTGTCGCGTCTGCCTCTGAGGTGTGCCCCCTGCCCCTCCCTCGTCCATGTCCTGCCCCCTGATCCTGCCACACTGTTGCCAAGTAAGCAAATTGAGTGCGCCACGTCTGAGTTATGGCAGTCTGCCGAAGCAGATACAAAATAGCACCAGCAGTGATAGCAAAGGCTTCCGAACGGGCTCCTTGGGCGTGGCCATAAACTAGGGGGCTCACATGGAGAAAAAATGACGGCGAAAATAGACAGACATTCTGAAGAAAAATGTGCCCTTAAATGCGTCATGCTAACATGAAAATGGAGAAAATGTATTAGAAACATTCTTTATATTTTTAAGTAAATTGTAAATAAAAAATTATAAAATATTTTATTCCATCTAAAATCTAGAAAATATAGATTTTTATCCGTTGTACCAGGTTTTGTATAATCTTATACCATCTTAATATAGAATCACTTAGCAGATGGCTGCTCTTCGCAGAAAAAAAAGCGCGAAAATCAAACTGAAAGTTCTACAAAGCCAAACAATCTTTTTAAGATCTGTTTTTGAAGTTTTCTTTGAAAGTTTTCAAAATCTAAAACAAAAAAACTTTTGCACATTGCCACCTTGTTTCAACTAAAAAACAAGTTATACCTTGATTTCATCTTGATTAGATTTTCTGTCTCAATAATAACTCCTAAATTATTTTTAAGTGCAAACTTTTGATTACAAATCGAAATGCTAATGCGGTGATCATTTTGCGAGGACCTTTTCTTGCTCTGTGCCATATATTTGATATATGGACGATAGGGGTTTATGTCCTCAAAGCAGCGGGCGAATGTGTCGAGGTCTATGGCCACTTGAGCTTGGAATTGAACTCGTTGCCGATTTGGTTTATGGCTCTAGAAATTGAAAGGCGCAAGTGTCAAATGCAGGCAGCAGGCGAATCGAGGGGCGAAAGCCGGAGAAAGTGGAGCTCTAATGTGTGTTTGTTTTGCTTTCAGCAGGGTTCATGAGTCGAGGGGATCGAGGGTTGAGTGCCACTAAATCATCTAATGCCCCTGCTCATTAGCAATCAATGCACAGCAGCAGCAGCAAGGCAAACAACAACATTTGGTGCGGCAGAGGGAGCAACGAAGAAGCAGAAGCAAAGCAAAAGCAAAAGGCAGCCAACACTTCACACTTCATTGGAGCGCCGCCTTTGAGTCACTGGGAAAATGGCGCTAAACACACACACATATAGGGTAGGCAGGGGGCGGGGGAGGCGAACGATTAACAAGCAAATTAGCATGAAATTATTTCAAAACAGGCGCACACAGTAAATAAATCAATTAGCTCAACAACAAAAAAGAGCAATCAGCAGCAGCAAGTGCCGAGCTTCGCTGCCAAGGAGGTCGCGACAGCTGGCTCATTGGATTGGGTAAACAAAGGCGAACAATTAAAAGCTTTTCCAGCATATGCACAACACATTGCTGCACTCGGGAAAAGGAAACTCTTAATTCTAGACATTTCCCACACTTTTGATGCCAAGAAAAAAGAGAAATTCCTAATCGAAAAGGTTTGAAAGTTACTGAGGCGCGTGAAAATGAGTGTTTTTAAGTCATTTAGAGTTCTTTAAAAATACTTTTTCTATTTATCAAGCTAGGAAGCAACTTAAAGAATCTACCTTTAAATTTTAAAACATTTATTTTCCTATTCAGGCAGTTTATATCATAGAAAAATGAAAGTATTTCTTAAAAATACATAACCATAATTTGTAGGACTTTTTCCAAGTTTTTTTCTCGGGTGTTTGAATGTGTAGGCCAAAAAATTGGGACAAAGTGCAAGTCAACGCCGCTGGTTTTTCCCATGACTTGGCATCTGCATCTGCTCGTCCCCACTCGTCATGTGGGGGGTGTTCAAAAGTTGCGCTTGATGGCAAACGCAGATGCAGAACCCAGAATACAGATACGGATATGGACACCAAGATATGCAGATACACTCGCTTGACAGCCAGCTGCACTTGCCCCGTCACATTATTTTAATTATTTGTTTACGCAAGGCAAACAAACTTGCAGGCGAGGCGGCACTTGTCTTGTCTTGTTTCTGGATCGTCGTTAAAAGTTACGAGCTGGAGTTCTGAGAACCGACTACTGAGAACTGGCCGAAAACAAAGCCAAGGCGCCTAATTAGCCGCGCAGCTTTGGCGTCATGCGAATTTGTCAAATTAAGCAGCAGACGCGTCGCTTCAGCTCCAATGAGTCAGCTGTTCGGCATGCCAGTGTCAGAATTAACGTTCCCGAAAATGTGCAGGCAATTATCAGGGCCAGCTGGCAGCCAGAAAAAAGAATTAAAATCCGAGGACGAGCTGGCTTTTTGGCAGGAGAGGCAGACGACATGCAGGATGCGCGGCGCCAACATCTGCAGGAGAAGCGGCGAATCAGCCGCCGAATAAAATGAAAAGTCGCAACCAACAACCGACAACCTACAAAAAGGGAGGGGAAGGAGAGGAGAGGGGGCGAGCACAGCTCTAGTGAAGCGACACTGATTAAAAAATTGTTTGACAAGAAATCAGCGCGACATTTGTCCAACTGCAGAGTGGAAAACGGAGCCAGGAGACTGTCGCCTGTTGACTGCCGCTGGGAAAAAGGAAAAACAGCGAAAAACACTAAAGTGTCGCTGTTAATTCGGCGTAAATTTAATTGTCAGCTATAATTAAATTGATTTTCACTCCGGTAGCAAACTGCTGACTGGAGGCATGGCTCTCCGCGCCTGACTGCCGTGCGTTGGCCCGAACTGGCGCCCAATCAGCCTCAATTTTCCCCAGCTTCCTTTTCACTTTGGCTTGGCTCTGGCGAAAATGGATATCTTCTTGCTGCGTTTCTTTTTTCACAAAAATTTGATTTATTTAAATCGGAATTACTGGGCTCTCGACGGCAAACATTTACGCATTGCTCTGTTTCCATCCAAATCCAAATATGTCCCTGGGCCCCGGGCATCCCCAAAAAAATATATATAAATATACATTTTTTTGATGCGTGGGCCACGAAATTAAATTGCATTAAAAACACATAAAAATATTTTAGGCCAGCTTGTGTCAGGGGAAATTCTCGCAGCGACGAGAAAGCAATCGAAGTGTATATTATAGTATAGTATAGTGTAAATATGTGTATGGGCCTAAGTTCTAAATTTGTTGTACCTACCACAGAGACGTAAGCTAAGGGGGTTAAGATAATAAAGTTCTAGAACCTCTAAACTAGATTTCAATATTTATTATATAATTTCTATCATTAATCATTTTGTAGAATCTTGGATCTTTAATCAAAAAAATAATTTTAAATATTATTATCGAACCCCTTTTTACCTGATCTCCAACTACGCCCCTGACCTTACAGCCTTCTGATGCCAGAGGGCCGAGTTCTGTTCTGTGTCGTGCTGTTTCAAAAAACTGGCACAAATTCAAAAATGACTTTTACGCAATTTTACGACAACTTGAAAAGGAACGAACTATAAATAAATTGCCCCTTGGTTTGGTCGAACTATTTGTAGTTTCGTATCTGTGAGTTACTTTCGCTTTTGTGTTGCTGTTGCTGTTGCTTTGGTGCTGCTGCCTGGGACATGAGTCACAAAAGGCAGCCAGTCGTTGTCGCATGTTTACCTACGAAATTTGCCTTGTGCATTTTAATTGAAAATAATAAACACGCGTGTAAATAATGTGCCATGCCCCGTGTCGGAGCCACAACGCAGCCAGCGCAGCACATTTGGCCCAGTTTTGAGGTTGCTGCTGTTGCTGCTTGTGCTGCTCCTAGTGCTTTTACTGCTATTCCTGCTCCTGCTTGCAGCCAAGCGAGCTGTGTCCTGTCGTGTCCTGTAACTGCGCCTGGGCTCCTCTTCAAAACCTCCAGCTGCCAGTACAGCAATGGCTCGTGTTGCGCAGCATGTGTTGCATGTTGCTGCTGCAGCAGCAACACAGCAGCACCAGCAGCACAGCAGCAATGCTGTGTCGGCGCAAAATATCCTGCAGCAAGTCGTTGCCATATTTTACTTTTTAAATGCCGTGCGGCTGCTTTGTGTGCCATTGCTGGCATTTTAATTTATTTGCTCATTTTCACTGTTTTTCCGCTTCCCGCTTCGGTTTCAGTTTCAGTTTCCCTACTTTTTCGACTGGTTGTTGCGGTCGACTCCTCGGTGTTTTATTAAAACCAACACATTTCACAGATCGAGTGATTCAGCTTTTGTGATTCAATCCTGTAGGTGACACTAAGAAGTGTATTTGCCTGTCGTCCTGCCACTTTGCTTGTTATTTTTACATTTGCACCGAAATTAAAAGCGCATAAATTTGTATAATTCATGGACATGTGTGCCAGCTGGGCTGCGGTCGCTGCAATTTTAGTAGGGGCGTGGCCCACATCCTTCACACCCCAAAAGGGAAGTCCTTCGTGTAATTGGAATCAAGTAATTTACGCGCCATTAGAGCGACCTGTCGAACCCTCCGAAGCTGCTGCCCTCGATCCAATTAACATAAAATAAAACGGCAAATTGCATCGTACTTTGCTATTTTCTGTAATTGCGGTCCACTGAAATTTTAATACGCTGCAAGTGGCAATCGATCAATCGCAATTAAAAAACGGTTTGGGCAAATAAATAATTAAATACAAACTGCCAGGTTGCGTGGCCCATAAATCAAGCAAATCAGCTTACAGCAACATTAACCATAGCCGCAACTAATTTGGCCATTAATAATGCACGTTCATGCATTTGGCCCTATGGAGCATAATAGGATTTCGCTTTAGACCGAACCAAGAATCAAGTGTTGCAATGCCGCCGCCCATTCGCTCTCCGAATTTAATGTGTTGCTTAAATGCCGCTCCTTCAGAGGACTCTCGAGTTAAGTCCCCGAAGCCCCCAGCAAAGCCGAGCAACAGTTGCGAGGAAAAAAAGAAACCCATCCAGCAGCCAGGACAACGAAGGAGGCGGCAGAAACAAAAAAATATACGTATATATAAAACAGCCACGTAATGGCCGACAACAAGGACAACAAAGCGCTGACTGGAATATTTTTCGTATTTTATTATTAAATCACGTAGCCAGTGCAATACGGCGTCCAAAATGACAGCGAACGCATTTTAATTGAAAGCAAAGGCAGCGCCGAGAAGGTCGTTCTGAAAAATCTCGAGCAGTGAGAAAAAAAGAATGAAAACCTAAAGCCAACTTGAACCGATGATGTGGCACAAGCAGACGAATGGGGAAAAGCGGGTGGAAAGCGGCCAGCGAGCGAGTGAGTCGCGCTTCTGCGAGAGACTTTGGCCGAGAAGTTTTCTAATTGAAAATGGCGTCGCAAAATTTAATTTGAAAACTTTCACTGCCAGGCCGGCGGAGTGGCCGCCTGCGCTGGCTGACCCACAACGACATCGACAACGACTTGCCAGATTTGTGAAAAATCCCCCGTCTGAACTGCGAGAAAACTCTCGCACATATTAGGGGTGTGGCAATGCTTTCGGTCAGCAACATCAGCAGTGCATAGAAAAACGAACGCTTTTCCCACACACAAAAGAAAATTTGGTTTAAAGGGCGGTTTTCTTTAAGAGGTTTTACCTTGAGTTTAAATAGTTCTTGACCATTTGGAGCTTAAATAAATTATTAATTGATTTTATAATGCTACTGCTTAATTTCTACATCTAAATACATTTTCTAAAAAATAAAAATGGAAATCTAAAATACATTTTAATTTAATTTTATTTTAGAATAATTTTTTTCTAATTTTTAATCTTTTTTAATATTTTTTCCTCACCTGTGACATTTTATAATCTATCTTCAGATTGAATTTTTCCCATCATTTCTTTCAGTGCACTCACTTGTTATTAATAAGCCTGCAAAAGAATGTTGGGGAACATTTCATTTCAGGGGGCCGCCAAGAAATATTTCGCCTAATTGAATCGCCTGGCGCGAACATTTGTTGCTCGACTTCTTTGGCGCCGCGAATTCGCGACACTCGCCCAAACATTTAGTCTTTAAATAATTTTTGTAGCATATTTTTTTTTTGTTTTTCTTGCCCTCTTTGAAGCAGGGAGCTTCACTTCCTAATTTCTACATTACCAGTGTTCTTCTGGCCAAAACGAAGTAATGCAAACAAAGAGCCGAGAGAACACAAGAGTCATGTACTCGGGTTGAGCACTTTTTGGGGTTTATTTGCCCCCAAAGATGGCGGCAACAGGAAGTGCACACACACGCATGTAGAGTAAAACTCACACAGGGAAGAAAAATACGCAGGGGCAAAGTCAAAGGCTGAACTAAGGAAAACAAAACATTCTGGCATTTCTAATTATAAGTAAATATTCATACTCACATTTCTGCCAAAGAGCGAGTGTGTGAGTGCCAGTGTGTGTGTGAGTAAAGCACTTTAAAAGTTATTTACACACACACATGCTGAATGGAGGCAACCATGTTAGGCAGCCCGTAATGCATGCTAAAAAGTGTGAGAAAGTACATTAGGGTCACTGACGACTTTGACTACACTACAAAGGGGCGTGGCAGGGGGGCGTGACCCGACAGCTGCCGGGTCAAAAAAAGATGGTGGGCGTGAAGGGAGGCAGGGAGGGATTCCTCCGCAATGGCAACCACTTTCGCTCTCAACTTGCTACATTTTGTGGCAAGTGTGTGTCTGTGTGTGTTTGCCATAATGTACAATTTAAATGTAAACAATTTGGCCCAACGCGGCAAAGGCAGCCGTGGAATAAAAAGCAGTAAGTAAGGTCGGCTGTTCGCAGGGGCAAGAGGAAAGAGGGTTGGGGAAATGAAAAGGCCAGAGTCCAAGCGGAGTCTGGATAAAATATTTAAGAGCCGAAGAGTTCTCCTTTACGTGTAGAACAGAAAGGCATATGGCAAGCTGGCAAACTGGAAAAGCTGGCAAACTGGCGCAGTGTAGCATCATCTGCTGCCGCCGCTCTGAATAGTGAAACTCAAATATTTATCTTGGCAATTGCCTGTAATTTGGTTTAGTTCCGACTTGCCACCGTTCTAAATAAACTTTTCATTAGCAGCAGCAGCTCATGAAGCGGCAGCTCAAACACGCACACAAAAAGGGCTAAGAATCGGGAGCATGGCACATTTATATTTATGCTGAGCCCGCTCTGATTTCAGTTAATTAACTAACTTATATTTTGCGTAATTGACTTTTATGTGCGTTTGGCAAACGTTTCAATCAGACCCCAGCCATACACCATCCACTTTCCACCAAGAAGACAAAGCCGCAACCGCAGAACAAAACCGCACTGCGCATACAGTGCGTATGTGTAATGTGCTATGTGTTATGTGCGATGTGTCAACCCCAATGGCCCGATCCGAATTCCACTCGCTTGCGCTTTAAATATCAATTGAATAGAACTCACAACACAGAAAAATGTGCACATATTGAAAGATTGCCAAATACACGTTCTTTTTTTTTTTGCTCTTTTTTCCCCTGTTACAAAACCATTGTTTTTGGCTACTGTTTACAATGACACGGCACACTTAATCGAGCAGCCTGTGAGTCTGAGTTGCTGAGTTTATTTAGCCAAACGCTTTGTTGATATTCTATTATTGTTTTTGCAACACTTTCGGGTTTATTTTTCCCAAAGTTCATTAAACTATTGGATGGCAGCCAACAGAGCGGCAACGGAAAAAAGAAAAGAAATCAATTAAATATATCCGCTAGCTGTGCGCAGAGCCTGGTTGCCTTAAAGAGCCGCAGAGGCCTCCAACCACTGCATAATTAATGCAACGCTGTCTTGGGGCTGCGGCCTTGTGGCAGGCAACCTAGCCAAATGGGGCACAAAAAGCTGCTGCTGCTGCTGGCTGCTCCTGGTTTATGCATGCAAAGTAACACGCTGCGTATGCGCAATTTCCCCCCAGTAAACTTAAAGCTTTAGGCAGCCTTGGGGAAAACGCTCAAGTCGTAAAGTAAAATACAAGAAAAAGGGCTGGCTATATATGAAATCCCCCGAGAGATCTGGATTTCCTATTTCCACATTCGAAAACACTCTGCATTGTCTTAATTGGAATTATAAAACAGCCATAAACACTCGGCGCATTCGATGGAAACTAATCGATCCATGCCGCTGAGAGCCTGTCAAATGCAACGATGCACAAATGATGAGCTACCTAGAAACTCCCTCGTGCGGCGAAAATTCCAATTGAATGGGGGCTCTTGTCGCGCCCCCGTTCCTCCGCACTTTTCTGTGGGTTAAGTAAATTACTCGTGGCTAAAAATAGCCAGAAATAATGCGATGTGTCAAAACAAAACATCAAAAACGAGCGAGGGACGCAGGTAGACTCGCCTTGGACTCAGGAGCATTGGAAGACACACATCAAAGCGACGACGAATTCGTCGTGGGGCTGCCAATAGAAGAATTAAATGTAGGCATAAATCATTAGGAACGAGCAGACGATTGCCGCTAACAACTGGGCGAATGCCAGAGGCAATTATAAATAGATCTGGAGGAGATTGTGGGTGTGGGGGACACATCAAAAGTGCTCCCAACGCTTTGCTTAATTGGTCAGAGGAGTGGGAGTGGGAGTAGGAGTTGGAGTTGCAGCACGGATTCCGATTCCTCTTCCGCTTGAGGGGATTGTGCAACCACATGCGTGACCCAAGCAGCCATGATTTAGATTTAGACACTGCCATTTGGCCCCGCACATCCGGAATCCGGCTCCAGATCCGGATCCGGGGCCATTCGTAAGGATTTACGGGCTAGGTGTCGTCTTCGTCCGCTTTGGCCACATATTTGCACAGCCTGCCGCAAGCCAAAGCGTTTGACAAATTGCAGCAGCAGCGAAAGCAGCTGAAACAGCTAAAACAGCCATTTTGTTTGCCATTTTGCTCAAGTTGTCAGCGAGTGCGCGCCGGCAAGTATGCAACGCATAACAAATGGCCAACTCTTTGGTTTTTGCGGCCAAAAGAGCACAGCTTAGCGAGCTGCGCTGTGGGATTTCAATAATTTGCAAATATTTTTGCTGCTGTTTTCCCCCCAATCCCATATATATAACAGCAACATCAAAGAGCAACGAAAACAACAGAGAAAATGTCGAATATTTTGGCTCAAAATGAGAACTTTTTACTTGCTGGTGTCGCCTAAAATGAAGCCATAAAAGCTCAGCCGATCGAGTTGGGAATTTAAACAGCAAATAAACTCGTGTTTTGCTTTAAGGAACCAGATAACGAGGCCGCATTATTGTTCAGGTGGGGCCGAAATAAAAGAAGCCGCTCGGGCGGAAACAATGTGGAAATTTTACAGGTTGCCCCCTGTCAAATAAAATAACACAAAACATGGGCCCAACACGAAAATTCACAAGAAATCATTTTTTGTGCCGAATCAAAAAAAAAAGGAAATGTAGTGGGAGCGAGAAACCGACAAGGACCGAAAAAGAAACATCGAGCTCGACAACGGCAAACTGATGACGCTGGTGGCGACAACCGGGGAACGGAAGACAACAACAATTCTGGGGCGGTGGGTTTCAGTGGGCGTGGCCTTGGAGCAGGTGTGGGCGTTCAGGCGTTTCGAGCGTTCTTGAACGCGGTTCTGCCGCGAATGGCAAGCGGAAGCTTTGTGTTAAAATAACAAACAATCAGCCGAATCATGCAGGAAGTGCAAATAATAAATAAATATATATCGCACAGCCAGCTATTGCGCCTGGATCAACTTCGATTGCTGGCGACAGTTGCCTTGCCCGGCTAATAAAATGAAAGAAAAGTGAAGAAAATGGGGAGAATATCCTTTTGAAATCAAGTTGATGTAAGGCTTAAAAGAAAAAGGAATTAAGACGAATAATATGACAGTTTATTCCAATTTAAAGATTTTGATAGCAGGATAATATATCTTAATCTAAATATATATTTTAGGAGATTTTAATTTTTTCATTATTATTATTTTTTCAGAATCTATAATATTGGAATTGGAAGTCCGCAATAAATCTTATAATTTTTTTTTAAATATTTTAAACACATCAAAAACTTAAGCCATATTAAATGGGTTTATTTCCTATGACCTTTACATTTTAGAGATACCGTTATCATTCTCTAACCTTATATTTTCAGTGCATAGAAATAACATACTCTCTGTTTTCCTCCACAGTACCCGCTCGATTGGTTTGGGCCGCTCTGGGCAAAACCGTGGAGCTGCCCTGCGATCTGACCCCGCCCACGTCGCAGGACTCGGTGAAGCTGCTGCTGTGGTTCAAGGACACCACGGGCATTCCTCTGTACAGGTGAGCCAAACTACTTCTTTACACAGGCTATCTCCCCCGGGTCACTGGTGCGTAATCATCCACTCGGAGAGCCTGCCAGACAGCCTTCCATCCATCCATCCGTCAGGAGCGTGAAATAATCGTCAACATCCCTTTTCTTACACCTAACGTGTTATTTTTTTCGCTCGCCAAGTAGAGCGCTTTTGGCTTATTTCCGGCAGCTGGCACACACATGTGTGTACCGTGTACATGCCAGGATGTTTTTTGGGGGGCAAGGATGCGCCCGTCATAATCCACTTTGTTATAATAAATGTAAAGCACATCCGATTACGGCTGTCGTTGCTAAAGTGTAGCAAATTTTCACGCACATGGAGACCCGCAGCCATCGGCCCTTCTCACACATGGATTTTTATAAATTTGCGCTGATAAATTTTCAATATAAATTGTGGCCCAGCCAGCGTGTGCCCTGCATGCCAAGTGGAAATGCCTTCCGACTTTGCGTGCGGCAGCCGGGAAACACTCGGGAAACTCTGGGGAGCACTCATTAGAAGGGGTTTATGGATGGGAGGGGATCTGTGCACGTGAAGTGGCCGGCACTCGATAATCATAAGCGGGAGAATGCACTGGCCACCCCAAAGGTCCTGAAATAAACTGAGTAATTTACTAAAACAGCAACAAATTACTGCAATTTGCGCCAAGCAGCCAAACAGGAGTTCGTCCTGCTCCACACAGACAGGCGAAGGAGCACTCTTCGCACTAAACTCCTGGTTCTCCTGGCTCATGGTGTGCAAATTGAGCGTCATTTTTTATGGACCTAAATTATGCGAGGGGCGGTGAAAGTCGGGCAACGGCAACTTATGCTCCTCGCATATGCTTATTTATGACATCTAATAATCGCTACATGCTGCCACGCCCCCTCACTTATTTTCTCCTTGCTTTTCCCCGCTGCAGCCTGGACTCGCGGGGCGGAAACGTGAAGTTGGCTCCCCACGCGGCCATAGCTAGCGATCTGGGGCAGCGTCTGTTCTTCAGCATCGGCGATAATCCCAAGGATTCCCGCCTGCAGATCAACGATGTGAAGCCGGAGGATGGCGGCGTCTATCGCTGTCGCGTCGACTTCTTCAACTCCCCCACGCGCAACTTCCGGCACAACCTGACCCTAGTTGGTAAGTGGTGATATTATATTGGGTAATCGGTGACTCCTAAAGTGGCCACATTAACTGCTGTCTGCTATCTGCTATCCATTTCCAGTGCCGCCCGAGGAGCCGCGCATCTTCGATGCCCAGGGCAAGGAGATATCCCAGATGGCAGGACCCTTCCGCGAGGGCTATGAGCTCTTCCTCTGCTGTCAAGTGAGGGGAGGTGAGTTATCGGCTTCAAGTTTCAGCCTGCAGTTGTCAGGATGCCGGGTATTTGCTGCATAGTAAAAAAAATGTATACAAAAGTGCATATTTTTCCATGCGAAGTCGATTTTTAAATGCTTTTAATAGAGTTATTATATTTTTTTGAATTTTAAACAACCTTTATATTGCCTAAACATTTTTTTAAGGCCACTTTGCGAAGATTACTTACTAAAAAAAACAAAAAAATATTGTGCAAAAATGATAAAATTTAAATTTTTAAATTTTAAACAAGTAAATGTTTTAAATTATAATTAAATATCATGGCATAAATTATGCTAACATATTCAAAAAATTTTTTATCTATTTAAATTACAAATCTACATTATTAAAAATCATTTAATTTTACAAATAATAATTTCAAAGAAAAAATATTCTATTGTTGTTAAGCTACAAAATCAGTATTAAGCCCCTTTATTTTCCAACACATTCCACACATTGAACGCACTTTATGCGATGGTTTGACCCACTTAACTGCCTGCGTTTAACTGTATTTGTCAGCGCCACTGCCAGTGCAGTCCGACGCATTGTTTACCATGGCACTCAGGAGTGTCAATTGCAACCGGTGGCAAGGATCCTCCATATCTGCATCGCATCTCGGCCAGATGAGAGGCCCGCATTGCATTTGGCTGAAAGCGAGCAGCTGCTGCTCTGCTGGTTTAGAACACAACTCACTGAGCGTGCTCTTCCATCTCGCTTTTTTGCAGGACGCCCCCCGCCCAAGGTCACCTGGTGGCGCGATGACACCGAGCTAATCGGCACCAGCCACACTTCCGTCGAGGAGGGCGCCACCGTGATGGTTAATCAGCTGCTGATTGGAACCACCACGCGGGACTTTTACGGAATTCGCATCGAGTGCCGGGCGCAGGGAACGCGACTCGTGGATCCCGTCCGCAAGGATGTCACCGTGCAGGTTTACTGTGAGTTGAAGAGCCCTTTTCCACCCCATCCACCCCCAATAAATATTTGCATTTCATTACCTTGCAGTTCCGTAAGCTACTTGCAAATAAAAGTTTTGCATTTCACTTAGCGTCACGAAAACATGCGCTGATTTGTAGTCTTGTTGACCAAAAGATCCTTTTTACTTTTATTACAGTCGAAAAAATGTAGTTAAAAATTTACAAAATATTAAAGAACAATTTTAATTAATCTGCCTACTACAAATTTCTAAACATTTTTAAACACATAAAAATAATATTCTTTAGGACATTTTTTAAACCTAACTTTTAAAATATTCTTTCACTTTCAAAAATGTATAATATATATGTTAAAAATACTTAATTCGATTATGAAGTCCATCTTAATAATAAAACTTATTTACAAATAAATAAATCTAATTATTATTTTTAAATTTCCTAGTAAAACCTGTGCGGGTGAAGATTGCCACTCCCAACGAGCTGCTGACCGCCGGGCAGCCCATGCCCATTCGCTGCGAGTCCTGGGGCTCGTACCCTGCGGCCAAGATCACCTGGCTGCTCGACGGCGAGCCCATCCGGAATGCCGAGGTCACCGTGCACAGTGACAAGGAGGTGAGTGGATGTCCTTGCCAAATTGCCCGAAATTGTTCGACTATTTTGCGGGGAGACGCAGCGCAGAGGCTGCTGGGTGCGGAGAAAGTTTTCGTTCTTGTTGCCTGTTCCCAGGACAACGCAACTTTGTGCCGGAAAATTTGCTTCGAGCGTTTGACATTTGATAGCTGGCCGCAGTGCAGCAGGCACTTGTGCACATATATAAAACTCTGGGCGGCGCTTAATAGCCTCCGATTCGGGGCGACACAACAACAAAGGCGACCGAGGCGACCACTGGGTGACCCTAAATGCGAGCAGGGCAAACTTTTCCAGTTTTCCGCCAGCCGCAGAGAGACAAAGGGGGTGGAAGGACGAACCTTCGCTCTTCTTTGATGAACTGCATTGGCGAAAAGTTTTGGCCGAGCTGCACAAATTTGCACTCCATGGCCCCGGCTAATGTGCGAATTTTTATTGGAATTCATGGGGCTATTGGCCGAGTATTTGCCAGCAAATGGAAGCAATTTTTTCCACTAAGCCCAGAGCATTTATCAGCTCCTTCTGCTTCGCAGATGTCTCAGTTTTCGGCATCCATTAGTGCGCTTTCCATGGTGGCACTGCCTTTTTCGCTTTCTAATTATGCCATGTAAATGGATAGTTGCTGCCAAACGTCGCCAGGCATTAGTCAACTCGTGCATAACCGACTCGACTTCGATCCCAGGGACAGATTTCCACACACACACAATCACACACGAAGGAGAAAGAGTCCTGCGCTTGTTAGTTTGCCCGACCTGGCTTCGATTGTTGCCAAAACGTGGCTCGACTTTGGTCCAGGAGCTGGTTGATGTCGTAACTTAATACCCAGTTTGCCATGAGCTCCACTCTGCTATCTCCCATCCTTTCGAGGGCTGACTGCGGTGGGTAGTGGTGGCTGCAAAAAAGACATCGGCTTAGCTCGAAATTCGAGTCATTATTTTCAAAGACCATGCTGCAAAATGCTACTCGAATGGCCACAGCACATACCCTGAGCCAAAGAGGGCTGCCACTCAAACACTGCGGCACATGACAGCCCCAAAAGAGTTTGGGTTTCACTATTACAAAATCTTACTTTTCAAAGATGGAGTGCCTTTTATTTACTTGGCGAATAATACATTTTAAATAATACAAAACAGTTTTAAACTAAAAGAAATGGTTTTAAGAGATTCAAATAAGTAAAGGAAATATTGAATATTTTTTCAACCCCCTAGGACTTGATACTTTAATATTTCTGTTATTCGATCATTTTCCGCATTTTAATAGCACTAAGCTAATAATCCCCTCTTTCATTTCCTTTCTTTTACCCGCAGGATGGCAATATCACCACGAGCATCCTGACACTGAAGGTAACATCGGAGAACGATAATGCCGAGCTGACGTGTCGCGCCACGAATCCCTGGTTCTCCGGTGGCGCCATCGAGGACAAGCGCATCATCCGGGTGGCATGTGAGTACACACACACAGGATATGTATTCCTCCGCCTTTGCGACAGGTGAACTCGGAGCCTGTTATTAGCAGAAATGCGGCCAGTGGGATATAAAGGCTGTCGGGTATTTCGGTCTGGGTCTGAATCCTGTGCCATGGCCAGGAGAGGCTTTTCGTCCTGGCCTATTTGTGTGTGTGTGTGTGTGTGTGTTGACTGGACCGAGGAAAGTCCAATTAGACGCATATTACGGCCAGAGCCAGCGTAATTTTATTAAGGCCAAAGGAGCCAAAGGATCCGGATCCAGGAGCCGAGCAACTTGGCCAGAGGCCACATCAACCTGTTGGCCGCCTCTCGCTAAGCCGCTTATAAAATGCAGTCAAGTTGACTTCAATGTCGTGTTCTTCGACTTGCCTTGATTAAATTTGCACCGTTATGTTTCTATTGCTCTTTACTTTTTTTGCCGGCCTCCATAATATTTGCAACATCCGCTTCCGGCTTCCGTTTTACATTACTCCCCCCGCTGTCCGCGTTGAAGTTTCATTGGATAAATGGAGGTTGAAAGGGTGCACTGGGAGGAAAAGATTAAAAGATTTGTTAGTCTTGAAAGTCTAGATAAATAATAGAATTATTTGTTATATTTTTTTAGGAACAGTAGTAATTTACTTGGTATTCCTTGTGTATTTAAATATTTTATTTTTATTTTTATTTTATTTTTGATTCGAGAAAACCTTATTTGAGGTTTAGTTTCATTTTCACAGTGTATCAAAATAAGGCCAGCTGAATTACCTGCACTCAAATCAGGCCGGCAGTCGACTTGATTCGTCCGCTTTTCATTTTGTGCTGCCTCTTAATAATTTACCATAAATGTCAGACGTTTTTTCCAGCCCACGCCATTGACATTTGCGAGCCGTAGAGCAAACCACTATAGTTCAGTCCCCTTACCAAACTGAAATTTCACAAACAAGAGTGGGGGATGAAAGACTGACTGGGGCCAAGTGGCGCCGACAGTCTCCGACGCGTATTAGATTTTTACAACCGTAACTAATAGTCCCATTTGGCGTGTGGTCAAGAGCAGGCCTCCTCAGCCCAAAAGGATGTACGGCAGCTGGGGCTAAGTACATTACGCAATGAAGAGCCGCCACGCCAGTTCACCTCCCGAGGCCATTGCCGTTTATTATTTTGACTTTTATTCAGCCATTCGCTGCGCTCATTAAGCCGGATGCCGCACTCACTTATTCTCCTGCCTGCTCTTTCTTACAGATCCGCCCACCGTGTCGGTGCACTTGGCCAACGAGGATCCCAGCCGACTGGTGACGCGAGCCGAGGGCCAGAATGTCACTTTCAAATGCCGCGCGGACGCCCGACCGCCGGTTACCGGCTACTCCTGGTTCAAGAATGTAAGTAAGCCCAGTGATTTTACCCCAATTCCCTATCTCCCTCCCTATCTATTACTTTCAACGACCAACAGCTGACGTGTATCAGACACTTTTCGAAATTTTTATTATCAATTGTTGGTTGCCCCAAGGCGTCGACATTCCTGCGGCCCTCTATAAGCAGACACTTTTGCGGTTTAATTTCATTTGTCCTGGTCAAAACCCTCATCCCTTAAAGCCCTGAATTCCTCCAGCATTCCTGTTGGGGCGACGGAGAAGATGGGTGGTCAAGAAGTGCTGAGCGAACAAATGCCCAGCTCATTTTTCAAACGTCTTATAATTGGCTCATGATGTCCATTGAAGTCCATTCGTGTTGCAAATTATTTAACTATTAATCATGCGACAAATAAACCGAAAGAGATTGAGATTGGCCCGTTTCTGTGGCACTTTTGTGTGCTGGCCAAAAAGGCATTGTTGACTTGGCTGGCTGTGACTTTACTTTGTCTTGGGATTTTATTATTAAACCGCATGATTCTGACATCCTTTGACAGTTTTGTCCACATGGTCACATCATCATTTTTCATAACTAGCAAAAACCATAAACCGGAGCTCATATTTTCCCATCGCTTTTCCCTTGCCATTTTTCTCTATTTTTGGACCGGGCAGTTAACAAATTGCCAAAATCATTTGGCCAACTGGGGGTGGTTTTCTCAAAAACTTCTCTTTATTTAGGGCACTTTGATTTTTGATTTTCGACTCTGTTCGCCTTTTTCTGGCTCTGGCATTAATAGGCAACGAGGGAAAATGAGGCAAGGAATTATGAAAAACGGTTGGCCAAATGTGCGCAAAAAGTTCCAAAGAGCCAACTTTGTCACTTCTTCGAGTTGTTCAACGTCAGTTTGCCGTATATAGATTTTTATTATCAAAACTGTTTTCCGCTTTTCCTTGGCGCTTCGCATCCCCCCCACTACTTTGGCCAACTTTTTTGCACACTGGGTCAACTTGAACTTTTCAGCCGAGCTCGTTGACGGTAAATTAATGAAATCCCACAGAGGAATCAAATTAAAGCAGCTTTCGAGGGGATACAGAAATGTGTGTGTGTGTTCGCTGCCAACTTTCCTGCACTTTCCTGCATTGTTAAATGCATTATTGCACAAGGGCCAATGCAATTACCGCCCTCCATCAGCGCAGTCATGGCTTTTTAATGAATTTTACAAATAATCAAATGATGCAGCATGGCCAATTTGCGGCGGATCTATAACGCGTGTTTCCACCGACGGGGCCGCTGGTTCGCCCAGCTGCAAATTAGCTGTCAACGATACACACACCTATGCCCATGGATATGGGCGATGGCTGCAACTTAAGCTATTTAAATTGCATTATTATTATTATTATGAATTAATTAAACGCATGTGCAAATGTCAGCCGGGATTTTGCTACTAAATGCATAATCGAATTATTCCGGAGTCAAGCTGTGCTAATGGAGCATTCGCATCCGCATGGAGTGACTCCTGCGAATGCATTGGATAATTCGATGAGCAGTTCGAGTGCCGCCTGTCAAATGCCGAATGCTGAATGTTGAATGCCGAAAAATACATTAATTTGATTTAATAAAATGCGTTTATTATTCGACCCACTGAAATACCGCATTAGGCGGCGGCAACCACAGCGATTGCCCCACTGTCGCTCGGCAAATAGCAAATGAAAAGTGGAATACAGCCGGGCGGAAAGCGGAGCCATTGGCTCCATTGTGGTTGCCATTTAGTGCTGCTCGTGATGGTGGTTGTGGCTCCTGTGGTCACTCGACAATGCAGCCGGCACCACCGCAATTTGTGCCATCTAAGACCAGTGGGACAATACTTTTTGGCATATGTACAGTGTGATATTCTAGAGAAAATGGGGGAGAGACCTTTAAATAGTCATCAAAAATATCAAAAATGAAAATGAAATGAAAATCATCAAAATGAAACACTTGAGCAATAAAAAAACTTATAAAAATGTTTTGCAAAGAAATTCCTAGCATTTTATTTATTTTATTTCAATTTTATTTATACGCAGTTATTTTAGGTTTATATATAGGAAGTCTGACTACAATTAAGCCATCGTTTTCAACATTTTTCATTTAAAATTAGAAATCAATAAATTGTACTTTTTTTTATTATTTTTGGTAGGTTTTCAATCAATTTTATAGCCAACAGGCTAATATTAGAATGTCAAAACATCAATAACAAATTTTAATTAAATGTCACATAGAGAGATATAAATTCATAAGTTTATAAATGGCTTTAAAATTTGTGTGTTTTTTTTTAAATTAAATAAAACATGAATTTAAACAGCTTTTTTAAAAACCGCCACCACAAATCCATTTAATTTCGCCCAATTCTTAACCTAGACCGCAGTTTGGCCCCCTCAAATTCATCGGAAACCCTCCCAAAAAACCGTCCCAAAAACCCACAACAACCCATTGAGAAGCGTAATAATATCCCCTTGTTCACATTTCAGGGCATGCGAATGTCGGGCGAGAGCACGGAAATAATGCACTTGACGCAGCTGGAGAGGGAGAGTGCGGGGGCGTACGCCTGCGGGGCCACAAATACGGAGGGCGAGACCCGGAGCTCGAGCCTCACTTTAAAAGTGCAGTGTAAGTACGACTTGCGAGATGCGAAATAAAATATACACAAACTATATATGGCAGTGGGGGGAGGGGTGAGTGGGGATACGACGTGATGAAATAACATGGCAAACCGGAAACGGAAGCTGCAGAATAAAATCAAAATCAACAAGCAATGGCTGCCGGAATAAAAGTTGCCAACTTTTTTGGCTCGCAGAGTGGGGGGTGGGGGCAGTTTCCAGGAGCGGATGGGGAAATTGCTTAGAAATGATGCATGACCGTCCCTAACTCCATCTGTAACTGTCGGCGTTTGTTGCGCGCTTGTTTACAATTGCGGAATTGTAAAATTCTGATTCTAAAACTCGTGCTGCCGCTGGCCTAAACAACCGCCATTGATTTATACACACGCACAGACAAAACTTTCGCCTATAAATCCACGGGACGCCGCCCCGGAAAAACTTTTCATAAACCTCACAGTCCGATTTTTCCACAGCCTCGGGCCGCTCGACTTCTCTCATGCCTTTTGGCCATTTTTTTGGCCGTGATTAATGTGGATTTCATATACTACCACTCGCACACAAGCGATTTGGTTGCATAAATCAGAGGGGAAAATGCTGCACAATCGATGTGGAGAGCGAGTGGCTGCGACTCAGAGCCACACGAGTGGGTCTTAAGTACACTATTTGGCCGGGTTCGTGTACCCACATACAGTCTCGAGAAAGGGATTCTGATTCTGATGCTGATGCTGATTCCGGGGAGCGATGGTGCGTGGCTCTTTGTTGGCAGCATTTATTGTGTTGTCAGCTTACAAAATAACATCTTTTCATGTTGCGACGCTGGAGAACCGGAAAACTGCCACGTTTCTTTGGCTGCCACTTTGACAATCTGAAATGCATTGCTGGCAACCCCTTCTCGGCGGTCGTACGACAGTTTAAGTAGTTTATATTTGAAATTATGAAAGTTTCCCCGAGAGAGTCGTCTTAGCATTGAGTTTGGGCTTTCTGGATAGAGGTAACTTTCCACACACTCGTTTCGCAGCAGCAACAAGTTCACAGACGCAGACAGATGGCTTAAGTATTCGACGATGAAATGCAGGCCAACTTGTGATAAAAGCCGAGGAGGCCGTAATGAAGCTTCGAATGCTTATCTGCCTTGGCGTGACTTACATTTTAAAGGCGGCTTTCAGCACACAATCTGAATCTGTGATACTGGGATACTGGGATCCAGCCCACCGAGACTGGGAACTTGGGTATTCAAACAGACAGACACATTTTCCCTCGGGGGCGCAGAGGCAGTGCTTCCGCATATCTGCTCCCATTTCACAGCCAAGTGAAAGTAAGCGCCGACCGACTCGCTTTTCTTCCGATACCTGGCACACAGAGATTTCCCCGCTAAGCTGCACATAAAGTAAATAAAAAAAAAGAGGAAAAAATCCTGGAGAACACAAGCCTCCTCGTTCGTGAAACGGAAACATGTTAATTACTATGCTCAAGGCTATGTAGCTGGCGCTCGACTTCCCTTTGGATTTCCCCCTGCCCCCATATTTTTGTGTATATTTCGAGGGGGGCCTACGTTTACCCCCGAGAAAAGGGCGGCGGTTGTTTGCCCTCCGAGGGGGTGGCTGAGCGAATTTAAAATGGAAACTTTTTGCTGCCTAACAACTCGATGGTGTGTATATTTATGAAGCTCATCTCTCTTCCAGTCTCCCCGCGCTGCAAGTCGGGCACCGAGCAGACCTCCATCGGCGCCGTCAGCCTCCACTCGATCCTGGTCAAATGCGAGGTGGATGCGGATCCGCCGGACTCCGTGCGCTTCAGCTGGACCTACAACAATACCCGGAATGTGTCGCCGGTAAGTCAGCCTACGAGCACTACTTCTTCTCGGGACAGAGAAATAAATATCATTATATCAAATTATATTTTAAAGGGGATTTTTCTTTAAAAAGAACTATACGATTGGTTACAGAGAACGGAAAAAATATGATATTAAAAGGAAAATTCATGAATAAATAAAGATTAAAATTCACTTATTCATATATGAATCATAATTATTCAGGCAGTTTAATCATTTTTATGATTTATTAAATCCGTTTTAAATATTACCTTTTAGAAACGACTTTCCACTGGTTTAAAATTCCAAGTTATTACAGTTATTCAAAGTTTAAAGCACTTTCTTACCGTGCACCGTGACTGGGGCAAAAGGTAGCTCGTCCGGAATCCAAACCGAACTTATTGTGTCTGTAATTATGCCGGGGAACGTGCTGCAGCCGGAGCTTTTGGCCCGACTGTCGCAATTACTCGGAATGCCAGGGATTGCTAGCCAGGATGAGGAAGGGAAAGAGTCAGGGAAGGAGTCAGGGAAGGAGCCAAGTTCGAAGTCGGGTGCTATTAGCAGAACTTGTGCTAAATACTCGAGGGTTGTCTGGGATTTTCGTTCGACAATTCCGAGCAGACGAACAATGGTCGAGGGCAGGGAATCGAGCGCCGTACGTGACTGAATTAAAATTTAATCAAAATGTATAAATTCGGAATGGCGGCGGGGCCAAGGATGCGACCTACGTTCGAGGTGGGGAATTTAAAATGCAAACCGTTTAGGTGCCAAGCACAGAGGACTGCAGAGCTGGCAAAAAAAAACAGGGAGAAAATACACAGAAAAGATAGATGAAGGAGGAAAAATACCAGAATCAGTCGAATGGCTGACCAAACGAACCGAAAGACTTGCATATGTGACTCAACTCGACGGTTGTGGGACAGCTGTGCACAATAAATAAAGTAATTCATTTACCGCAAAAGTTATTTGAAAATCTGCACGAAAAACCCGGATGGCCACAGGATGACTTATCCCGTCTGCAGCTCGATTCGTTTGGCTTGCAATAAAAACTTATTTGCCTTCAAATATTTATGCCCCGCTTGAGGAATCGTTACTCTTTTCGGTTGGTTGGGTTCAGATCTGAATCTGAACTGGGTTTGCTTTGATTTCGCTTCGATTCGAACTGCATTTGATCCTGCCTACGTTCGCACAATGGCGCCGAATCTAATCCCCCGGCTCTGGCCATCTCGTATCCTTGCAGGTGCTCAACTCGAGGATTCAATCGAACGGACTGGCCAGCACGGTGACGTACCTGCCGCAGACGGACTCCGAGTTAATAACGCTGGCCTGCTGGGCCAGCAACGTGGTGGGCCGCCAAACGACGCCCTGTCTGGTGCACATCCTGCCGGCAAGTAAGTGGATATGAAGGGGGAAGTGGAAATGGAGGTGGAGGTGGAACCCCAGCTCAAGTCGAGGAAGTTGTTGCCACAAGATGCCGGCACTTACCTCCATCTTCGCCGCAATTTAAACAAGACTGGTGTCGGTATTGCCACCGGTGTCGGCGTTGTCCCCCTGCTTTCTGCTCCCCGCTTCCCCAGTCTATCTCTTATGCACACATAAGGATCTACTTACATAATTGGCGAGTGTGTGCCGAAGGGAAGGCAGCAGGATGGAGGATGGAGTGCCGGTGTACTTTGCCAAAATGTTGCCAAATAATCCTCAGGTTGAACTGCCTGCCGTTGCTCCAGGTCTTGGCCAAATTCGCTTGTTATTAATGCAAAGTAGGGGCGTGGTCATGCACTCAGGGAAAGGTTTTCTATAGAATACTTAGTAAAAATCATTTAAAAATTCTGAAATTTTAAATATTAAAAAAATACCCTTAAAAAAAGTTTATTAAATTGATAAAAATATAAATTTTTACTTTAATAGCTTTTATTAATTTTTTCCTAATCACCTAATTCAAATACATTTTTTTAACCACAAGAAAATCCATAAATTTTAGGTATCCCCGCTCTAAAATTTAAAGAAAAGTGCAACATAATTCTCGGAATATTTTCAATTACCCCCCATTTTGTGCAATCCACCCTGGGGGTAAAATCAAAGCTGACTTAATAATTTTAGGGGCGTACTGGCACTCTTTATTTTTGTTTTAACGGGGCGACGCCTTCATTTGCGGCAAAGTGGCGCTTTAAGGCGACAGGAGCTGCTTTTAAATGCAATTACGGATGGGTGGATGGGCTGCTGGCGCTGGGGCCATTAAGCCCCGGCTTGTCTATGACTATGACTAACTGCTATCTTTTCTCCCCAACCCTTTCCACCCCCCTTAGACACTCCGGAGGCACCGAAGGCCTGCGAGTTGCGCAACGACACCGTCCTGGAGCTGGTTTGTGTGGCCGGCAGCGACGGCGGCCTCTCGCAGTACTTCCTGCTGGAGGTGGTGGGCGGCGACCCGCTGTACGCCGGTGATCCAGGCGGATCGGCGGCGCAGGGACGAGGCGGCCAGCAGTTCAGCGAGGCCATTGGCCTGGGCGACAACGAGATATCCACGCTCAACGATCAGGTGAGTGCAGTCAGCATCCCAAATCGAGTTAGTCTAAGTTGATAAGTTCCGGCAGGCTAAACGCAAATTGCTCAATTAAATTAAAATTTACTCACGGTTCGGCAAACAGCCGGCGGCTCACTTAAAAAGGAAAGCGGAGAAACTGAAATACAGCAGAGAGACTTGGCAATAATTCACTTGAAATCCATATGGTCAATTAGTGTGCATGTCCTTTGACTTTTCTGCTTGAATTATTAATAAATATTTTCGGGGGTGCTATACTACGTTAGCTGGGCTTTTCTTCAGCTCAACTCGAGTGTAAAAGGGACAACATAATTAATGCAGTGAGTTGTGAGTCCGAGTCTCCACATGGAACAGGGGGTCCCAGATCCTTGGTCCTCTGTACCCTTTGTCCGGCACTCGGGGAGTGCATGCTGAGTTATTAAATTATCCCTGTCACTCCTAGATGGGAATATCATATGAAAATTTCATTTCATTTCGTTTGGCTGCTCTCAACAGCCTTGATGAAGCGCTTGCCGGGCGAGTTTATTAGCAAAGTAGCCAAGCGCAAAGCTCATCACGAGGATGGTCATGAAAATGAAAATGAAAATGGAACGATGATGATGACGATGGTGATGGCGATGGCAGGCAGGACGCCCGACATCATCTCCGGACTGTGACCCACGCGTTGGTCCTTTGGCAGGCAGCTTTAAAGTTTCATGCTAGATAAAGGACACACATTCGCACGGAAAACGAAGGGGGAGGGTGAGGTTGGAAAAGTGCCGCAAGGACAACATAAATTACTTACGCTTACTTGAGTGGGAATTTGTGCGTAACCAACGAAGCTCACTCGATTGTGTCCCATTACGGCAAACGGATATTCAGTTTAAAATTTCAGACACTGTCCTGTTTCGTTTCGTTTCGTTTCGTTTCGGCTTTCTGTTTCGGTTTCTCCGCACAGTACAGTTGTGCTTCGCCTTCGTATTTTTTAGGCATGAATAATTATTTATGCGTTGGGTTCTGCAAAGGGGACTGAAAAGTTAAAAATACATACGTATGGCGTATGGCGAGTGAATTATAAATGCGCTCGTTGTCATGCCCGCATCCCAAATCAGCCCAAAATGTGTGTATATAACATAAATGTGTATAATTCCAGGCGACATCTGCACCCGTCATCCGCATGCAGGAGAACAGTCCACAGTTTCGTTTGAATAATTTAGAGCCGGGACGTGAATATCAATTTTTAGTTTACGCCGTCAACGCCAAAGGACGCAGCGATCCGCCGGTGGTGATTGAGAATGTACGCGTGGCCGCCCAACTGGGACCATATGGTGAGTACCCCAATCCTTTCGTATCCTTTCGTGTCCCCCGAAAAGCACACAGATACTCGGTAGCCGAAAGAAAAAAGGCAGGACTCTACTGCTAATCACATAAAGAGCGCAAGTTATGGCCACCCGAGCTGCTAGTTTGTGGGTCACTTCCATCCCAGGGCCAATAAAATACCCAGAGAGCCTGTAACTGAAGCGGCGACCAGAACTGGAACCCCCGACGAACAGCTGAGAACGGAACTGTCTAATACAACGCTTGACTGCATTTTCAAATCAACGCAAGTTCGGGGAAATCGTCTTCAATCAGCCGCCGCGAAAAGTTCGCACATGGCGTCACAGGGAAAGGTCCTTGGAGCGAACCTGCAGAGAGACTGCCTAACTCGGTGGCCCAGGGGATTGGGGATTGGGGATTGGGAACGACGAGACGCCCTTTTCTAATCCACTGACTGAGTTATGCAGTGGAGCGGAAAGCATTTCAGCATTTTCCATCAATTCCTTGAGTGGGCCACACGCATATTACGTATACGCAGGGGCGTGCCGCAACAGCCTCTTCATTTTGCTCCTGCCTAACGACATAATGCGACTGCCTGTCTCCGTGTGAGTGTGTGTACATGTGAGTAGGTCCTTTGTGTGGCTGTGTTTGTGTGAGCCAAGCGTAAGCGGAATTGCTTCAATTTTCGTTTTGCTTAACGGCCACCGTAGACACTTTTCTTTTATTGTTCCTTTCGCAATTCTCGGCTCTCTCTGCCACCGAGAGTACGACAACAATGTTGTCATTATTTTCATGCTGATTTTTATTTTTATCTGCATTTCCATTACCATTTCCACAACCATTTTCCCTGCCTCCGTCTTGGCCATTTTCATTTCGTTTTTCGTGTGCTTCGCTCGCCCAGTTAGCCATAAATCACTCATATTGGCCGATTTAATGGCGGCTAATTGCATTCGATACGCAAAAGTTCGATTAACCGCACTCACTAGATTTTCCGAGCGGCAGTCAATTCGCCGGCGAAACTTATTTACATGGAACAACAGCTGCCCGGCTTTCATCCCGAGTTACTTATGCATGTTAATGGGCTGCCGCAGACTCGTAAATTCGGCCACTGTGATTACACAACCGAGACTATGGACTCCCATTTTTGGTAGCGTTTTCTGCGGAGGGGCCGCCTTTTAATTTATGCGGAATTCTAACAGCCCACGCAGATTTTTACATACATATGTGTGTGGGACCATAAATTCCATAGCCGTAGGTTGTTGTCGCCGCCTAAACTGATTTGGGATTTAAGAAAATAAATAAAATGAAGGCAAATCAGCTGACGCTGATTTAAATCAGTTTACGCAGAACTCATCAAGAGAATTTATTACACTCTTTGCGGGGCGAAAGGAAAACGTGAAAAATATCAGGCAAAGTGGCCACTTGAGCTGGCAAAAAAGCATCAAAGGCGAATAAATAAGCAAAACAATGTAAGGGAAAAAGGCACGGAAAAAGCAAAGCCAGCGAGATGGAGAGACGAGGCAAACTGATTAAAAAACAGGCTGAGACTGCGACTGAGACGATGACGGAGATGGCGAAGCCGTGAACCATGGCATCAGAAGCCAGCCAATCCAGTCCAAAAGGCCGGGCAATAACAAAAATTAAATTGAGCCGCAGGTGTAGGCAATTTCCACTCAAACGCTCACTTCAAAAGCCAGGACCAGGACCTGAAGGCCAGGAAAAGGAGCAAGGAGCAGGGAGCTGGCTTGGTGTGGTGTTGGCAATGTTTCAATTCCGAGGCCGTTGCTTTGACGGCCCGCAAATGGAGCGGAAATGCTTTGCTGCCAACCAAAATCGGGATGTCGGGATGTCGGGACGTCGAGGGGGAGAGGTCCTGGCATTAACGAATGTCTGGCATAAATCTTGCCCGGGGATCATCTTACAATCAGTTTGCCTTTGGGGCCCTCGGGTCCTCGGCTCACACATTATGTTGCAATTTCCGCTGGGTGGAAATCTAATAAATATAAACAATGCCTCACATGTTGCTCATAATTGCCAAAAGCACCGAGCTGCAAGTGCCATCAAGTCTAATCGTTGGTAATAAGTGGCTGAATGGGAGGTGGAGTGTTCTTGTGGTCTTTGATTTTCATAATTATTTATCATGCCCGCAGATCGTGCCCAACACATCTCCTATGACAGAGCACCCAGCAATTTGGCTAATTTCAATTTTCAGCCCCATTTCTCCTCGCTCCCCAAAGGGCCAACGAAAACACAATAAGCTAACAGTCAAAAGCAATCAGCTAGGCAAAAGAACACGGAACGGCAGAACAAATAAATAAATAAACGGCAGCGAGCAGGCGAGGCAAACAGAAATCAGCAGGAGCATCAAACTAATTCCGAGCAAATAACAAATCATTGCTAGACCCCTGAAACTATCTGGAGCTCCACCTACGAAAGAGGCTTATGCACTGGGAAAAAATAAGCAAGAGAAGCATTTTTAGCTGTTTAGAGTTTTTGAATTCACTTTAAAGTGGGCCTAAAAATATGCAACAAAATATTTTAAAGCCTTTATTTTTTCATTGCATACTTTTAGACAGCTTTTTTGTATATTTTGAAAAGATTTTAGAGCCTATCTAAGTAATATTTAATGATCTTTTGATGGATAACTTTTATGGTACTGATGTGTTATGCAAATGATAGGCATAGCATCTCACAATACAACTTATATTTGATTTTTTTTTGTTTTTTCAATGCATACTTTAAGGCAGCCAAGTTATATTCTCTATTTTAAAGATTTCAGAGAACTAAGTAATATTTTATGATCTTATGATGGATAACTTATATAGCACCGAACTGGTATCCTAATAATAGGCATAGCATCTATCAATATAACGATTATTTCAATATTTTCTCTCCGTGCTTTAATGGCATCACCATCCTCTTCTCTTCCAGATGAATCCATTCTGTCCGAGGACCCAACGCCCGCAGAAACAACGCATCACGGGGGCGGCGGCGTGGGCGGCAGCGGGAGCTCCAGCGGCCTGGGCACCGGCGCCAGCACGGGCAGCGGCCCGGAGAAGCAGTCGACGCTGCTGATACTCGCCGCCGTCGTGGTGATAGGCGCCGTCGTGGTGACGTCAATTATCGTAGCCGGCATCGTCGTGGTCTGCCGCCACCGGCCGCGACCACCTGAGCCGCAGGAGGTGCGCAAGAGCATGCGGTGAGTGCGGGGCCTTCCCTTTGTTCCAACTACACATCTGTCTATGGGAGAAGCTGGGAAAAACTAATAATGAAATTGTTTGCTGGCCACCGGGCATGTGTGTGTGCAGAAATAATTACGAAATTATTTATGTGGGGCACGTGACTGACAGGCGAGGCTGAAAGAAAAGCCGCGTGGGAGTGCGAAAGCCGTAGCATACTTTCTTGCGCATTCCGCTCGCTTATGCTTATTACCCGGAAAGTAATTAAATGACAGCCACAGCTCGCTCAATCAATGGGGCCCTACTTTAAACTCACCTGCCTTTTGCGCCGACCAACCAACTAACAAAAGGTCGAAAGGCCAATCTGCAGCCGGTGGTTAATGTCGGGTTCATTAAGGCGATCGCCTAAACAGTTTGATGCCGCCAATCGATTAGAGACCCAGCACGCACCTGCCCAGTAAATTATGCTTAGTCTGTAATTAAATTAATTAAACCTGCACCTGACGACGACCTAAGCGAACAGGGTCAGAGTCCGCGCGGGAAAAGAATGGCCGTAAACGAGGTCCGGAAACGAGGCAGCCGCACAAGTTAGAGTTTCCATTTAAGATAGGAAATCAGCGTTGTATCTGCGAAAGGGTCGCGCCCCCGCTTGGGTGGGTAATTAAGCAGCTGCTTAGCCGCTGTACCGCCCACTGCCCATCGCCTGCTGGCTAATGAAAGATAAACACACAGCGCACAGAGACCCTGTCCCTGTCCTTTTGTATCGACGTGGCCACCCCCTTTCGGGCCCCTTTCTTTGATTCCAACCGCACTGATTGCTCAATAATGAATTCGGGACACCACTTCAAAGCGGAATCCAACGAAATATTAATTATAGTTGCCGAAAATAGTCGCCGGGCACATCAAAGCGAGTCGCATGCGGGTCATTAAATGGTCATCACAACTGTCAAACGCGCTGCCTGCCTTGATGTGCATAAATAAAATCGCAGCGCACCTGTATACCCCCTCTATATATCATATGGACCCCCCTTTCTGCGTCTATGCATAAATTTTAATGATTTGCCTTTTGCGGCAAAGTATTAGTGCAAATATTTGATGCACATGTGAGTGTGCCGCCTGATAAGAGACACACAGATGCACACAGAGTGCGGCGTAATTAGCTCCAGCGACCATCGGCAATCAGCAATCGGTTTATATTTAATTTACAATGGACCATCGAGCAGGCTGATTAAAATTCGAGGGTCCTCGAGTGAATTGGTAATATTTTTGCCAATATTTATCATTGCGAGTGCCGAGTCGCTGGCGGAAAACGCATTAAATCCGCTTTGAAAAGGTGCACAGCGTGAATATTGCGCATCCGCCGTGTGGCGGCGGCAGCCACGTTGAATGAATTTATTTTATTTTCTGGGTTTTGCAGCCATCAACTGAAAAGTTGGCACAGTTGTTCCCCCGGGCGAATGGCGAGCGGCGGGGCTTTGAATGTTGCTGTTTATATTGAAATTTGAGTCGCCTGAGAGCCGGCAGCTGGCTCAGTTGGTCCAGTTCGCTAAGCTGTTTCGTCGCTGCTCTGCTCACCTTGGGAACTATTAGCCACTAAACTTTTGCATATACATATATATTTTCAATGCCTCCGCTTTTCTTTTTTTTGTATTTTTTGCAGGCCAGCGCGAAACGATGTGCCGAGCATGTACATCGAGGAGGACGAACTGAACGAGCTGGAGGAGGGCGGCGGCGGACGGGCGGCGGAGATTAAGGCGCGGGTGGCCCCGCCCAACGCCCACCTTTGCGGCGGCGGAGGCATGCCGATGCCGGGCGGCGTGGGCTCGAGTGGCGGGGCCATTGTGGGCGTGGCCGGACCCCATCACTACATCTCCGAGAGCTTCATCCAGTATGCGCAGCCCAGCCTAAACGGTACTATTCCAAAATCTATACTCAACAAGCTGTAGTTGTAGTAGCAGTAGCCGTAGTTATACATTATCCGTAGTCCGTAGTCAAGTAGCCATCAATTTATCAGTGCATCCATCAGTAGCCATGCGATTGCATCCCCCATTGGTTTGCCCAAGGACTTTTGAGTTGCGACTCGAGTGCGCTCTCGATATTAATTTGTATTTGTATTCGTAGCCTTAGTTGATTGATTTGCCCAATTGAATTTATTGCCTTATGTAAATAGTTATCCTGCCTGTACATATACTACTTATATACACACCTCACCTTGATTTGCAGCCATTATTTAGATTAGTTTAACATCTTGTTTGGTCATGAATGCACAATGCACCATGCACAAAACGAATAAATTGTCAAAATGCACACAAACACGAGTATATTTTTAATCTGACAACCGCTTTGCTGGTCACTCTTGTGTACATAATGTTTTTCAATGCTTTCATAATTGTGCAAAAATTAATTTTTAGTTAAGTACTTGGCATGTGAGTAGCGAGTAGTGAGTAGTGAATAGTTTTGTGAGTGCTGGCAGCGCCGGAGATCAACGCACCACATGTAAAACAATTAGGTTGGCTTGAGTTCGCGCTAATGATGCGGTTGAACACGAAATTGGCGCCCAACTAACGAGTGCACGAGCACATGTAAATGAAAAACTAATTGCCCCTCTCATTTGGCATTCACAAAAGTAGCTTATGACATACGAGTACACACTTTTCTAATTAGCGCAGATCAAAGTATTTAATTTCGTTACATTTGCGTTGAATCGGTTTCGATTTCGATTGCCATTTCGATTGCGATTTCATTTCGAATGAGTTGAAGCGCTTGAAGCGATTAGTTTCGAGTATTTGAGTATTTGGAAGATTAGATGGGCACCCGATAGTTAGACCACCACCTAATAAAATCCCCGCCTGACATAGTCATAGTTCTCTACCTCACTTTCTCTGTCTCCCCGTCTCTATCTCTATCTCTGCCTCCAAATCTCTAAATCTCTGTAGGTAGCGCCACTCTCCACTCGCTTTCAAACTGTCTTAATCCTCGACTTGAAGTTGTAAATACCTTGCCCAGTATTTAAAGCAATGTAGTGTGCCCCCTTCACAAGTAACCGAGTACGCAGCGGGGGAGAGTCCTTACAAACTCCTAACCACTCCGTGTTGTCTCTGTATCCATCCACCCAGGCGACGTGCTGCTGCCCCTGCTCGTTACATCCCGCCAGCCGGGCAGCACAAACTCCAACTCCACCGTCTCGAGCGTGGTCCTGGCGGCCATCTCGCCCCAGGCGAGACCATGTCCTGATCCTGCGAGCCGCAGCCAAGCCTGGCCGCCCGAATGTATGCAAAGTAAATTTTATGTAACTAAATCTGTGCAGCAGGTCGAACGAGCACAGAACCAGAAACAGCAGCAGACACAGAAACTGAAACAGAAACAGATACTGAGGCTGAAACAGGAGGAGCAACTGCAGTTGCAGCTGCAGCAGATGGGCAGTCATGACTGAGCTGAGTTCTGTTCTGTTCTGTACTGCTGTCGAATTTGGCAGGGAATAAAGGGGCGAATCCTATCTCAAGTATTTTTAATATCCCCGTAACCCACCGGAGAACACTGCTCGAGTCCTTGCTCCATTTCACATTTTAATTTGTCGTCCATTTGGCATCCCAATTTGCGTTGCTTGTTCCGTTGCCACATCCCTGCACTCACATGTCTTTCATCTGATTTCCTTTATTCCCTTTGTGCATTTGTAATTATTTTGGCTTGGCTCTCTCTTGCCATGCAAATGCCGCAAAAATATCCACAAGTTTCCATTCATTTGCGGCATTCCATTCCCCATGATTTTCTTTGACGCATTTCCTAACTCTGAATGGATCAGAGATATTAAATCACAGCTAATTGAAGTATATGAGTTTCTTTATCGCATATTTTTCGTTGTATCCTTGGCTAGATGCATCGGAGAGTGCAGACAAATATTGTTTTTAAAAAGGATAAATGCAGCCGAGTCCCAAGACAATGGGGCAAGTTGTCCAGGGATATGGGGCCTGTTTGCTTAGTCTTTGTTTTTTGTTGACACTTCTGTTTATTTCTCTGTAGCTATATATGGCAAACATGGGTTCTCCACATACTGCCACATAACTATATCCATGCCGCTTAGCCTCCGCTTATGTGTCACTCAGTGCAGTGCCAAGTCCTTTTGGGATGATTCGCATAAATTTCGGAGCATCCAAACATGTGTACTATGTGCGTAAACATGCCTCAGACAGCAACAAATTTGTAAAATATTCTGCTGCTCTAACCCCTTTTCCCCTCACCCTTCTACCCTGTTTACTGTGCGAGCTCATGCAGACTTTGTTTTAACTTTGAATTGCATAAATTTTAATTATTTCGAAAGCACTAAATTAAAACACAAAAATAAGCACAAAGACACACAAACAAACGGCAGAGCAGAGTGAGTTTGGCCTGGGCCTGACGTGCCGACATGCTGGCAAATGCAAATATTATTTAATGGGCAGATGTGTCGTATACGTGATATTATTGCTAACACAACATCGCTCTCTCTCTCTCTCTCTCTCTCTGGCACCCGTTGCGTGGGTTCAAATGTCGCAAATTAGCTAAATTTGATTTTGTCAGCGATTTAATTTTATATTTTCATTACTTTCAGCCTGTCCTTCCGCTCGTTAATATATGTGTTTTTTTTGTTTGGTGTGTGCACTACCCCCTCCTGTGAAAGTCGCTTTAATTTATGTGCGATGGGGGACTGTTCGGCTGACATGACACGACACACACACTCGGAACTCCCGCCCCAGAGCTGCTGCCCTTTCACCCGGCAGAACGTAAACCAAGTCAACTGGCTTACAAGACACTAACAAGTGCCAAAGTCGCTCTGAAGTGCGGAGCAGCCCGAGGAGCTCGAGAGGAGCGGTCCAGAAATGTTCTCGTACTCGTAGCTGTTGTAGCTGTTGCGCCAAGACGCCAACTAAAAACACACACAGTTTGGCAACTGTCTTGGCCGGGATTACACTGAGCTGCAAAGCAGCTTAAGCGATTCCATCGAATTCAGATTGGGTTTAGAAACTATGAAACCCCATCGTGATTTTCATAAAAACAGATAAATATTACATAAAATGAAGAAGTTGATAAGTCTTTTATAAAAGAAGGATAAACTCAGAAAAAAAGAAAGTTAATTAAAATTTAATTTTAAAGTCCTTTTTATTCATTTAGATATTTTTATGTTATTTTTTATTAGTCTGAATAATAATATCCTTATCAGTTCTACTACGACCCCACTAATATATTATTGAAAGCTAGTTACGAGCTGTTTCAACCAACGCAAACAGTGTCAAGTTGGTGTAGTAAATTCTCCCTAACTGCCGCCTGGGAATTCATGGTCCCCACATTTACACAGCGATGTCAAATTGAAATAAAAAGGTCCTGGAAAGAGCAAAACGCTTGCAGCGCCGTAACTCAAGGCAAACAAGTGAGCCACCGTACGCACACACTCACGGCCAGGAAAAGACACCCATTCGCATCTTTACATCTCGGCAGTTGCTGTCATTAGCCAGCATTTTTAATTGCATATGCCAGTCTCGCGTGCTTCACTGTACAGGTGGCACGGTGGGGCCGGGCGAATCCCCCCGAGCCGTCAAATTCGTTTGACTTTTTGTGCCCCCCAGTCATACGCAGCGTATGTCGTATGGTGATGGAGGTTAGGGGATGGGGGATGCGGAATGGAACTGCTTTTTTGTGCACATTTGTTTCATTTCATGCTGCTCCATTCATTTTGGCCCAGCATCTCGCTTTTTGTCTCATTGTTGCCGTTTGTCTTGCTGTTTGTGCCAGTCAAGAGTCGCAAGTCGCGAGCGTCTGAGCCACGTTTGTGTGGCCTTCGTCCTTGCTGGCCGGGCTTTTTGTGCGCGTATTTGGATTGTAAGTAATGCGAGTGGGTTGTAGATTGTTGGTTTGCCGGCTGTACGTTCTACGCTCCATGCGCACTCCAGCGGCACTCGTCTAATTAGACAAAGTTGAGACCCAGCCACACAGCAGCCACTCGAAATGAGCACACGGCGCCATTTGCTGCGGCTACATGGGCTATGTATGTGCTATGTGGCTGGGTGGCATTATCTTAAAGACTCCTTAAAGCACATGTGTGTATCTGCTCGGAGCTCTCACTTTGATGTCTCTGTCATGCCGCAAAAAATGCCGCAGAATTTGCTTGAGCAACATTGTTTATGCGACAGCAGAGGCTTTACACGGGAAGAAATATTTTATACGGGAAAATTTACTAGCCACAGAAGTAGCTTACTCTTTAGAAGGATTTAAATTTGAGTGAGAAGTGAATTTTTGAATTTAAAATATTTTAAAAATTCTTTGGCATTAAAGGTTTATATTTTAATATTAATCATGGACATAATTTACTTTTTAATTATTCTAAAGCCCACCAATATTTTATTTATATTATATTTTTTAATTTTAGAATAAAAGGTCGCTAAAGTTACTATGCTGAATATTATTTATTATCTATCTATCTATTATATCGATATTTCTTTGAGTGCACTCACGCACACGCTCTCCTGAAGCCTCAATGTCAACGCTGCTCATTCATTTGTCGCCGCACTTCCGTTTCCGCCCAACCCCCTCCCTCCACCCCCCCTGGCACCAGTCCCTTTAGAGGTTTTTCCGCTTTTTGTCGGGCCATCCAGGCTGGCAACATTTTTGCGACTTTTGACATTTTTTAATGCTGTCAGGCATGGCGTGAAAGTAAACGTGAAAGGACACAACCTCCCGAATACACGAATACTGCTACACACACACATAGACGCACTAGAGAGTTGCCTTAGTTTGTGCGTCTTTATGGCTCAAAGACGCCGCACAAATGTGACATAAAAGGCGATAATAATAAAATATCACAGGGTGCTGGGGCCGCAGAGCCACGTCAAATAACAAACTGCAAAATCGTAAACAACAAGCGCTAGATGACGCTCAAGATTCACTTGTGCCGTGCGGGCGACACAATAGGTCGGACCACAATAAAAACCGACTCGACTCGACCCGCCACGCCCATAAATTCCCTCGAAATGCCCTATAAAAATTAAGAAATTGTTGAATTATTTTACGTTTACGAGGGGGGAGCGGCGAAATGGGGGAGCTTACTGAAGTAAAGTGAATATTAATATTGAAATGCTGGCGCGTTAAATGCTCTTGATGTCTCTGTTGTTCAATGTTTCTGTTGCTGTTTCTGTTCCTTGTTCGTTGTTGTGCTGTTTTATTAGATGCCATTTTATTTTGTTATCAGCGCACAGTTGGTCACGCTTTCGCTACGTATTTGCTAATGGTTCTCTTTTCTTTTCGCCGCTCAAATCATAATTTGCCACTCTGTGTTATGATGTCATTTTGCAAGTGTTGTGAATCTGAAACTGAAACTGAAAACAAAACCAAAATCAAATCAACCAAACCAAGCCAAACTAATCGGTATAAACATTTTTGCCTTTGTTTCTCTATTCCTGAATATACACTCACACTCACGACCCCCACCCATGCTAACACTCAAACTCATTACTCACTCTCACATGAATTTATGTCTCACCCACACACACACACTCGCCATTTCCACACACACATATGCCATTGTTGTTGATTTTGTTTTATACCAACCAACCAAAGTGTATATTGCAGACCCGGATCTGATATTGCCGCGCGGCGAATTGGAATTTACGACCCTGGATCCAACGCTGAAGTAATTGTAAAAAGTAATAATAAATATCTACCATAGTCAGCTAGCACAAACACACACGAAACACACACACAGACACACGGGCATTTCATTTGACATAGCTGTAAATTTTTAGCATAAATTTAAATGCATTAGCGTAAAAGGTAAATCGTATATTGTGTACAAGTCTAAGGATTCAGACGCAGATAGGGATAAGTCATTTTGTAATTGTCAGCCATTAAGTGTCATGCAAACTGCGAAATTGCCTAGGAAAAATCAAAAAACCGAGAGTTAAGAACCCAGAAGCTGCGCTATAAATAAGCTACAAACTTGTAACTGAAATCAAAATACCAAACTTGTAAATACCACACACACATTAAACACTCAAACACTCAAACACTCATTTTGCTGTTGCACCATCGACTGTACATAGAGAACGGGCAAACATTAATCAAACTGCATTTAAATGTTAAATATTAATTGTAATTAATGAACAACTAGCCCGTAAGCCAGTTAAGTTAAGTAAGCAGTGTGTATTGAAAGTGTAATTAGACTCATAGAGTTATTGGCCAACAGACTTTGCACTCAGTATCTGCAAGTATCTATTGGCAAGAGCCGTTCATCCATAAATGTCTGCATAGCGATATAGGATTCATTAGCAGTTAAAGCCCTATCATCTTGCCGGCCGGCAAGCTAAAGTGTTTCAAACAGCTCTGTTTCTCGGGCTCCCACAAGGCCCACTACTTTCCGATCCGATCTGGCACTTTCAGTCGCTATTTATGGCAATTCCATGAATATTCTATTACCACAATAAGCCGAACCGAGGGCAAAAGATGAATAACAACCCGAAAAACAAACAAGAGGAGCAGCCACGTGGGCGATGTTCGAGTGCATAATGAATAAATGCCGAATTCCCAGAGTCCTCGGCAATTCCACTCACACAAGACTCACATAGGCTCAAACTACAACAACACAGACTCAATAAATGCGAATTCAGTGTAAATGTTATAAATAACTAAGGTAACCGAGCGCAAGTACGACACATAAAAATAATAATAATAATAATAATACGCCATACAGTTTACACAATACTCCAATGTAATTCGAATTCTAATTTCAAATATACAAACATAAAGCGAAATGGCAGACTAGCAAAATATACAGTGCGTATGCGTAATGAAATAAATCGAAATATATATATATATAAAGATACATATAAATGGAACACATTGTCGTTCTCTGTCTCTGTCACTCTGGACAAAACCAAACTGATTGTTTTTAAGCAAGGTTAGATTTATAAATAAATTAAATTTAAAGGCGAACGAGAAGAGCGCAAACTTAAAAGTGAAATACATTAAAAACTAAGTCGAAACTACTGAGTGTGTTAATAATAATACCGAATACTGAATAAATAAACAAGATTCAAACCAATTCGCCAGAGAACCGCCGTTTTCAAATCAATTCCAATTAAGCCGCCGATTTGGACATCAAAGCGAAGATTAATGCCGCGACTTGGTCTTCAGTCGAAGTCCGCATCCGCATCCGAATCCTGTTTGCCCAACTTTGGCCAGGGGTTAAGTGTTATTAATGCGGAGCAAATCCTGCGGCGCTGCAGCCCCGTCTGCAGCCTGATTGCCACTTGAGGCGCGTAATCGAAACATCGGCAAGGCGGTCGGTCAATGGAGACCGCCTTCATTACTTTGCACAAGGATCCCTTAGCATTCCGCCTCCTTTTCGCTTTGCCTTCTGCCCAAAGCCAAACACGAGCTCTCCGCCCAAAAGCCGTGGATTCGAATTAAGGCTGTAAAGCTCAAGGGGCGGGGGCGGTGGCCTTGGCATGCACAGGAGATTAAAACAGTGGGCGGAAAATTTGCAGCGCCAACTCCCAAGAAGGTAAAGTTTCGCTGGGAAACTTTCTGCGAATGCAAGTCTGTTTGTCGTAATTTGTTGCACACTTTTTGGGGCACAAACTTGTTTGTTGGCTCTGCCATTTAAGCTAAGTAGGGAAATCGATGGGTAATAGAACACCTAAGCCCACCAAATTCTTCATTAATTTTCCCTAATAATAAGTAATGAAATCACACTTCCTCTATAAGTACTAGTCTCAATAATTACCCCTAGTTTATAGCTCACCACATGTTTCAACTATGAAAACTTTTTCCAGAATGACCGCTCTCCTAAAATTGGTTGCCTGGTTTTTAGAGATCCAACTTTGACCGGATTCGAAAAACCGAATTAGGTAAATCGATTGGTAATGGAACACCCGACCAAAACTTACCTTATGAATGCCAAGACATGCTCAAGCCGGAGCTTAATTTCAAAATGCTGTTCGGAATCTGCATTGTGGTCTCGCATTTCCAATCCCCTGCCCAAGTATTCCCCGTAATTTCGGTTGGCACGTGCGGATTTACTTTTCACTCTACTTTCCAACTTACCTTCGCCATTGCCATTGCTTTTGTTGTCAATTTTATGGCGTTTTCATTTGCTGGCAAGCGCTTTCGTTGCAGCTTCAGCTTCAGTTTCTCCCGGCAATTGCCAGGAATTTTAAGTTCCAACCTGGCAAGGGAAGGGGCGGTGGAGGGGTAGGGGGCTTCCGGCCCAAACGCACTTTGCAGCACTTGGACTAAAAATAAAGCCACATAAATCCGAAGATCTGCTGGCAAGTGCGCAAATCGAAATGAAATCCTGGGTCAGTCTCCCCACTTCCCGGGATTCCTGTTCGAGGGGAGAATGTGACTGCTTGGCCGCAGCGTGCTTAAATAAATTAAACGACGTCCGAGACTTTGGCCATTCAAAGTACCCTGTCACCGCCAACGAAGGCATACAGACAGTGCTGTTGAAATTTTAAGGCCCCCAAAACAGTCAAAATTTGCTCAAGAGGTTTCTTTATTCAGCAACCAAAATTCGACTTCTGCAGCTGACACTTTGGCTAAAATCGATTATTATTCACATTATTAATCAGAAAATAAATTAAAAATCTATTATGTGTTCTTTTATCAACTGCAGATAAATTAGAAAAGAATTAAAATAATTAAATAAATTAATTTTTCAATAACAATTTTACACATAAAATATAAATATGGATTATATTAAAAGACATTATATTTTAAATTGTAAAGGATTCTACTTCAGTTTTTTTTAAACAATTTATGTACATAAAGTGGGGTTTTAAAAAATGTAATTTATTTTTTTTAGGATTTTAAAAAAATCAAAATTAAAGTATGAATATTTTCCTAGATTTTCCTTATTTTTAAGGCATTTTTCAGTAACTTCCAGCTGCATCAGCACTGCTTCTGCCTCTACCTCCGCTTAAATGTCCTACCAATGGAAAATGGCCAACCCCATCGCAACGGGGCGAGTGTAAAGGCCAGTTTGGAATTCAATTAGTAGTCGGATGGCCGAGTGGTTGCCCTGGTGAAACTCATAATGGCTTCGATTGAGCCCGGTGATTATTGCGATCGCTGGCTGGCTGACAGCTGCAGTCGTCGCGGTTGTTGGAGCCACTTCGCCAACTGACATTCATGGCAGCCATAAGAATGCCATCCAGTTTTACAAGCCCAAGGATAAAGAGCGGGGAGAGGGGGATGTGAGAGGTGGCTGCCAAAATGCCGAGAATGCCGTAAAAATGTTTTCCTTTTTGCCAGCCTGTTCCTTTTGTCAGCAGTCGTCGTTTCGGCAGATGCTGAAATAATGATACCGGCGCCTGCGAAGCGAGCAATCAGCTCGCTTTTCGCATCTATGCCAAGGACATGTGGGTGGCTGAGTGGTTGAGAGTGGGAGTGGGTGGCCTGTGGGCGTGGCACCACCATTGTTTTGACTACAGCCACGTGCTGTGCGGCTCTTTTTGCGTGTGTGCGAAATGCATGAAACAGCCGCTTCAATTTAGACATTTTCAACGTTTATTTTGCAACAGCTGCCTTAGGTCTACGCGAAACGAGAACTCTTAAAATGCGGAATTTATTATGCACTCCGCTCTTATAATTTGATATTTAAAG
Organism: Drosophila mimetica; assembly: GCA_037075245.1. Classification (NCBI taxonomy): domain Eukaryota; kingdom Metazoa; phylum Arthropoda; class Insecta; order Diptera; family Drosophilidae; genus Drosophila; species Drosophila mimetica. The sequence goes on along the minus strand of JBAMCH010000023.1, from coordinate 3,995,841 downwards.
AAATCATTTTACGGCGAATGCTGCGGATGCGGATGCTGTACTGCTGCTGCTGCTCCTGCTGCTTTTGCTGCTGCTCCTGATGCTCCTGCTCGCTTATACAATTTAAAAATCGCGACGCTTTTTGTATGCAATGCAATTATTCTCCATTTACAATGCACTCAGCGCGAAGTAAGCAAACAAACAAACAACGGCTTGAATGGTAGATGGCATGGCGGGTGGGGAAAAAGGGGAGGAGGGCGCACAAGCAGACAAGTAAATAAAATTGCAAATAAAGTAAAAATGTTGAAATGCCAAAGAAATGCACGGTACATATTTTACATTTATTCATTCGCTGATTTTGAATCTGCTTTAGCTTTTGCTGCTGCTTCTGCTGCTGCTGCTGTTGCTCCTGCTGAACTTCCTCCGCATCCTGCGGCCCCCTTCGTGGGACAAAAGCGACGATGGGCGGCATGTCCTCACGCCTGTCGCCTAGTCCTGGTAAGCCGAGCGTTAATAACAACGCTTATCTGTGGCATTAGGAGCATGCCAAGCAGCAGCCCCCCAACCCAAACCCCCAAACCCAAACAAAAACCCAGCGACTGCGACAAAAAATGATAATGAAAAACTGAAATAAAAGCGCAGCGGCAGCGCCAACGGACAAACAAACAAACAGACGGCGAAAAAGAATGCGAAACAGGCAAACAACCAAACAACTGAACAACTGAACTGCCCGGGGTTGGAGGAGCACATAATTTAAGCTGCCGTTGCCTTAGCAATTGCTGCTGCCGCTGCTTTTGCTGTTGCTTTTGCTGCCTGCATCGCTGCCGGCGTGACAACTTCAACTGACAGCCGCAGAGCAGAGCCATCATCCATTATCAGCAGTTGGCCATCTTAAAGTGCAGCAGAAACAACAGCGATGGTAAGGGATGATGAAACGAATATTCTATACCCTGTTTATTGTTCGAAAAAAAAACTAAAATACAATTAAATTGGATCATAAATTAGTTAACAATTGAAATAATATTATAATTTAATAATAAGTAATTTTTCTGAATTTATTTATCGATGTTACCGGAAAATATATGGAATTTTTCAAACACCGTCTAAAAGTAGGCTACAATGTATTGGACAGCCCAAAGTCGGCTGCATTCATTCCAAAGTTATTTTTTATAGCATACTTTTAGACACCTTCTGAATTCAGATTTTTAACCACTACTAATTTCAGTGTCTTTCCTTTTTCCAAAAACATTTCTCAACTAAAAAAAAATAAAAAAATGAAATACAAAACCCTTTTAAGACTTTTAGTTCTTCAAAATTAAGAAGCCAAAGGGCCTGCTTTCAGTGGAGCTGAATAAATCCAATTTTGCCAAGCTAATAGGTTAAGTGTATACGTCCGCGATACACCCTGCAAAAACCCCCATTTTCCGTGGTATTACTCCGGCATCCCGGACAGGAAGCGAATGGAAAAAAGGCAGCGCGGACAACGGGTGGCCACAACAATTGCAGCAACAGCAACAGCAATGGCAGCAGCGGGGGCAGCGACACAAAATGTTGCGATGGCATTGTTTTAATGCATTTGGAGCAGCAACAGCAGGAGCAGCAGCAGCAAAAACAGAAGCAGCATAAAAAGGAGCCCGAGGATGCGGGCGCAGGATGCCGTGACGCAGCCCGATGGCAATGGCCCTCCATCCATCCATCGCGTATACGCACTGTGCGCCACATTACGCATACGTACGTAAGCACTACTTGCCACCCGCGGAACTGCCGCACTGCTGCTGCTGGTACGCCGACGACCCCGAGGAGTCCTTAACTGTGAACGTCACGTAGTACCGCTTATTGCTGTCCAGCTTCTCCGCGGGCAGTGAAATTAGCTGTTTGTTCTTGCCGTGCGACAATTCCAGCGCCACCTTGTGGTTGCAGCGGCTACCGCTCGCACTGCCGCCGCCCAAGCCGCCCGCTCTGCCGCTGGCGGCGCGGCCGCTGGTCAGGATTTTGGGCAGGAAGAAGCTGCTCACGCTGCCGGTCTTCTTGTACGGGCCAAAGCCGAACTTTGGCATCGTGTGATGATTCATCATGGGAACTGCAATGCAAAGAGAAGCGTTGACACACATTAGATTAATGATTGCAAGAGATTCCCAACTCTAGACAGGTGTCCTGCAGGTGCGCCACTCAGCAGGATTGGATGGTTGGAAAGTAAAAAATAAGGAAATGAAGAAGTCCATTTCTGGCTACCAGATTAAGAGCCATCTCAACTGGGATTACTAGCTACTTTCACCAAAAAACAACCGGGCATAAACAAGGGCAGCGCTGTGCAAATGAATGCGTTTTTAATTTGGCATAAGCCAGCGGACGCATCCTTTTGAGGCGCTACGCCCCGTGAAGATGTAATAAAAGTTGAAAGCCAGAGAAAGCCGGGGTCGAGAATATTTTTAATTTGCCCTGCGCACGAATAAACTGCTCGTAATTAGGATTTATATTTTTATGCCCTCCGGCCGCCGAGGAGATGCTTTGAATTCGAGTGTCCGCTCGCTCGTCCCACGCTTGACCCACTGCCCGTCGGAAAGTGGCGAAAGTGGAGAAAGTGTTGCCGGCCAGGCGATTTGACTCTTTGGCCAAAGCCAAAGCAAAAGCCCGTCTGGTGCCATTTTTCACGCTTGCACAGAGCCGCTTAAAGCCCTCAAAAAAATTGTAGGTATGTCAAAAAAAAGTTTCTGCTATTTAAATAACTTATTAAAGCTGTTAATTCAAAGCCTTTTTTCCAAAGAAAATATAAGCCGATTATGCAGTTTTTTGTAGCTTATCCATACGGTTTGTTTTACAATTCAAACAAGTTTTTATCAATCTGCAGTTATTACTAATCCTCGACTGTACAAAAAATATAAGTACTTAACAATTGAAAATCAGAAATTTTCACTTTGTGATATGTCTTTTGTTCGACAATTTTTTTATAACCGTATTTCTTTGTCAATTAAAGGTATAAAGTAAAATATGGATCAGTTTATTCCATTGCTAGATGTGTAAAACTATGCAAAATCTAAAAAAAAGTCTTTTAGCTTTTATTTAAAAAAAAAAAATATTTTTTAAAAATTTTTGTTAAAAACAATGGATGTAATGGTCCAAACATGGATTGTCATACCTCGTTGAACTTTTAATAAAACTTCCAATAAATTGGCATTTAAACCATCAAAATAAGAATTTTTTGAAATTTTTTGCAAAAAATTGTGTTTAAAAATGTAAAAACTAAAAAAAAAAAAATTTATTTTAAATCAATCGAAAAGAAACGTAGATCAGTTTATTTGATCGTAAATTGTGTAAAAAGGTAAAAATTTCTGGTTTGGGACCAGTTTTGAAAAGAAAAAGAAAAAATTATATTTTGTCTATAAAAAAATGATCCTGATTTTTCAAAATCTTAAAATGTTGATTTTTAAGTTTTGCACCACTGAAATGGTATTGTTAATTTTCTACATAATATATTTTCTATTATTATCCCCTTTTAAAGAAAATTCCTGAAGCTATCCAAATTCTTTTCAGTGCTTTCCCTAAAAAGATTACTTACTGTAGGCGGCGCAGGGTATCCCCGTGTAGGCGTGGGCCGCATGGAGGCAGCGGTGCGTCTTGGTGGTGCACTGCAGCGCCTTCTCGTAGGCATTGTAATCCGGGCTCAGCCGTCGCTCCGCCTGCAAAATGGAAGGGAAATTGGATGAGCCAGTTGGAGCCGCGACGGCACTTAATCATCGCACCCACCTCCTCGTACACCTCGTTGATGTTCTGGAAGTTGTTGGTGCCCGGTCGCTGGAGTCCCTTGAGCGTCTCGTAGAGGAAGAGCTCGAAGTTCTTGAACGTGTACTCGCTGAAGTTGTAGCGCCGCAGTCGTGTGCCCGTCTCGCCGCCCAGAAGGACACAGGACTTGTGGTAGTCGTCCACCGCGCGCTTCACCAGCACCGCCTCGTTCAGTTTGCTGGAGCGAATCTGCAACGACTTGAGCTCCAGCAGATGCTGGAAGATCTTGCGCTCCATGTAGTATCTGTGCGGAGATGGAGGAGATGGGAGATTGGAGAAGCCATAAACAAAGGGCCAGAGAAAAGCGCAGTCTGCAGAGAGAGCTCCCAGTTCCCCATTATCTTTGGATTCAGTTGGCCCGGGCCTTGCAAAAAAAATGTTAGCAAATGTACGTAAATTGTCATTTTGATATTTCGCGAGTCAAACAAAGGCCGTGGCGCCTCCTGCTGTTTCCGCTGACAAAGGACCTGCTGCTCCTTCTTCTCCTCCTCCAATCTCGCAAGCGCAATAAAAGGCATCATGTTATTAAAATTTCAAAAATACTAAAGTGCGTACGCGGAAAAAATTCTATTAATAATTGAAAACGGGCCATGGCAAGAAAGCAAGTCAAATTAAAGCCGCCAACGGCGCCCTCTAAGCCATAAAATGTTATTAGACGTTTTATTAAAAATTAGGCAAACAGGCGCAAGCCAGCGCTTAAAGCGGCGCACAAGGATGATGGGCTAAGGATATGCATCCCGGCGCCCCTTGAAAGTTGCTCCCTTAACTCGGCTGCGGGCCAGCGACTCTTCTAAATCAACGAATGACGTCCAAGCCTTTTGCTTGTGCATTCTGCTCTTTGCGTTTTGCGTTGAGGAACGAGAACGAGAAGCGGGGTGCATTCACCGAAAAAACTAAGCAAATTTGTCGAGGGCACTTGGAGTGCTGGAAAAAAGGCGGGCTGGAGCGGCGTTTTTCGAAAATTGTTTACCCAGGAGAAGAGGAAAGGAGACCGCTTGACACTGCTCGCCACTTGGCTGCGCAGCGCGAAATTATGCAAAACAATTTGACTTTGAAACAAAAGTTCATTGCTCGTGGGATGGCAATACTTTTGCAGAGAGCCAGGTAATAAATAGGTAAGAATCCTTGAGAGCCAAAAGCTGCGTAATAAATTGGCCGAGGGCCCGAAGAAGAAATCCCGCAGCGCGACTTCAAAGCGGTCCATCGTTCTTCCGCTTGTTTTGCTGCCACCCCCACCCCCGGTGGTCATCTTCTTTATCATCATGGCCCTCTTCTTATCGTGACCATTCTGGCCACCATCATCATCGCCATCACTTGTTTGCCGAAGCGCTTTTCAATTTTACGCCTCGCTTTTGGCTCCATTCGGTTGCGCCTGAGTTCTTTGCAAGTCTTTCGCTTTGTGCAAATACTTTTTGCAATACTGTCCTTGGCATATATTTTTTCTCTCTTCGTGCCACCCACTTTTCACTGCCGCTGCTACTGCTACTGATTTCCGTTTCCGCTCTACGCTCGCCTAGTACAACTTTCATTTCATTTTCTTGTGCGCGTTGATTTTGTGTGGCACATTTTTCCACTGCCAGCGCTCGCAGCGACCAACTGTCCCGCCGTCCAAACGACCCGCTGACTGACGCTGACGCCACCCCCCCACCATGCCGCCCACTCCGCCCACCTCTTCCTGTTTGCGACACAAATGTGACAGGCAAAAAGTGCACGCAGCGGCAAAGTGGATGAAGTGGAAAACCCGCCGGCGGCAAAGTCAGCACCAGCAGTAGGCGCAGCTCTCACTTTTCCCCAGCGCTGACAATGACAACAAAATGCAAAGAAATTAAGCGCTGCACAAGTTGCAACAGCGACGCGGACGCGTCCCGCCCGCCGGCAATTTGTGTGCCGCTCACAAGGCAACACAAAAGCTCTGAGCGAACCTTTTGCCAAGTGTTAATGGCTGGGATGGGCTGTTCTGGCAGAAACACCCCGAGAATCGTGTCCTGCATACCTGCATCCCTATAACTACGCCCCCCGCGGAAAATCGATGGCCTCCAAAAGTGTTGACAAAGTCGCAGCCCCGGAGAATTCGCGCGAAAGTCTGCGGCCAACCGAAAAGTTTACCGCTTCATTTTTCATTACGGCTATATTTCTGAGCCCGTGCTTCAAACTTGGCCAAGTGGTTAGCTGGCTGAATGGCTGACTGGCTGGAAAAACCAAGAAAACCTAAATAGCAAAGCTTAAACTAATCGCTCAAAGTTTAATGAATTTTCCAATACAACTCACTATATCAGAATCAACATTTTAAAGGCGGTCAACGGCAAATATATGCCTAATCCCGTCACGCTCCACACAAAATCAGGCCCAAGGACAACAGATAAACTTGGGGTCGGGATGGAAAAGGAAATCCAAATATTTAACAACGTCAATTACGTGAGCGCACATTATAAATCCCAAATCTCACCTGTGCTGCCGCCACCGCTGCTGCTGCTGGGACACACAAACTCGTAAGTTATTTGTTTAATTTATGCGTCAGATAAAATTTTAATCTCTTCGGAGCCAAAACGAGGCAACCGAATAAAGTTGCCCGGATGGGTCTGTGTGTGAAAGCATGCGAATGCAAAAATAAAATGAAACAAAAACGAAAAACGAGAAACGAAACGAAATAAAATAAAGTCTCTATTTACACACTTTTCATGGTATTTTCCTGGTCGACACCCCCATGAAACTTCCACTCCGCAAAGAGTATTCGACTGGGAGCCATGGATTCACTTTTTACTTTTTATTTTTACTTTTTTCACTCTGCCAAGCAAATTCTATTTGGATTTTCGCCCACACCCGGATGGCCAGGCGTATATTCTTCGGGAATTAATTGACTCACCCCGCCGACTTGTTGAGGAACTTGTTCGGAAAGTTGCTGAGCAAGACACTTGTTTGACTTTCGGTTTTGCGTACATTGCGTATACGCCGCGTATTTGTCGAAACCTTAACATGGCGCAATCTCGCCTCTGGTTTCTCCGGGTTTCCCCTGGTTTTCTCCTCCTTTTGGCTTATGCAAACAGCCGAGTTAAATATTTTCATTAGTCAAGTGGAAAGAATTATTTATGAAATGCGCTCGCCGGCCGGAGATTTCGCCTCTGTTTTCGTTGCGTTATTGTTTTGTTTTGTTTTTCTTTCTCGGTGAATGTTTGAAAATTTATTCATGGGCTACAAGGCAGATTAGCAAAATTAATAAAAGTCAGCTTACGCTTTTTAATTAAGTTTTGCGGGCCCCGGCTTATGCAAATACCATAAATAAATACAATTGACTTTTAAGTTTGAGCAACAGCTCTCAGCTTTCAGCTTTCGGCTTACGGCCATCGATCTGCTCGCGCGATTCACCAGCAAAGGATGACAGAATTAAATTAGAGCCACACGAGGTTCACTTTTCGTTGCCAAGTGGGGCAGGGGCAGGAAAATCCCCGGCGGCGCACAAAAGGATTTCCGGAAACAAGGCGGCAAACGAAGAGCGAACACACAAATGGTAATCGTCCTGCTGCCTTCGAGGACCTCTAAAAATGCTCTCGCTAATCTGCACTAATTCCATTTACAATTAGCATTAGCGAGTTGTAAACGAAGCCAAAGACTTTGCTTCGCAGCCAGTACGACTGCCTGCTTGCGGCTAATTTTCATATTTTGTTCAAGTTTCTGCATAAACAAAGCATCCCACCGCAGGTGGGCAAAAAACCATCCCACCCACCCTTTTGGCCACTTTCTCTGCTGGCTGATTCTGTGCAGCTAATTAAAATGCGCAACTCTTTGCCGGAAATGAGCATTTCGGCTAATGACAAGCGAGGTTTGGCAGCGGACGAGATTTTCGAGGCATTCGAGGGCACTGGAATAAATCAGCCAGGATATTAGCGGCCTTGTTGGACTTGACCTAATTATGATTTACGATTCGGCACATTTCTTTTCATTTTTCAGGCAATTAAGGAGTAGCGAAATAAGTTGTCACCAATAAATGTGTCAAAGAGGACATCCTTGCCACCTGTTATCCACACACTTAATCCTGCAGGCTTAAAATCAACGCACAGCGGTTCATAGTTCAGGCTCAAGTACACGGAAAATGAACATTAATGCCGCGTTTATTGCCTTTAACCGCATTATAATAACTTTAAAGCGCGCCTTTTTATGGCCAACGGAAGCCGGGCCATTTATTTGCTGACCAGCGCAACAATGGAGCGGCGGCCAAGAGAGAAACCAAGAAAAGAAATGAGAAATGCCGTCCAGGCTATTAAATCCCTGGCTAAATTAACTTTAAGGCGGCCGGCTTCGGCTGCCAGTCCAGTTTGATTACATTAAGAGGATACCGCAACTGCGGAGCTGAAGTGCGCGCGTGATATAATGCGAGGCGAGTCGGGCAGTGGGACATTCAAGTTGATTAAAATCAAGCATCAAGTAAATAAATCTACGGCCAAAAAGGCAGCAGCGTCGCCGGCGCCACTAACTGTCTGGAGATTAATTTAAATGAATGAATCCCGCCATCAACTCTCCGGGGCTCGAAACTCCCCGCAATCAGGGCCAATCTGTCCCGCTTCTGGGGCAGAAACACGGAAAAAATCGGATAATTTATAAGTTCACCATTACCATTTGCGTGTATTGGTTTTTTACATATTTTACGGAATTTTTTGTAATTCAAAAGAGCGACGCTATAATGGCAAAGTGACATCCGCTTTGTGGCTGCCTGCCAACAACCTTAAAAGCTCTAGAATTTTTAAAATATTCATTAAGGTGTCAAAAAGTATGCAATTAAAAATGAAAGTAATTTTTTGGAATAAATCCAACACTTTTAGTCATAATGCTATGATTTCTATGTTTTTATATCCCCCAAAAATTGTTCTTATTTGTCTTTCTGTACTGTAGAATTCTGAAATTATTTATGACTATGTCAAAAAGTATGAAATTAAAACAGAAGGTAAATTTTCGGAATGAATCCTTCGGTTTTTTTAATTTTAAAACTACTGTTGCATACTTTTAGACATATTCATAAATTGTTTTGAAATTTCCTTTATTTTTTTGGGCGCTTTTAAACATTTTTTTAATTTTCCTCGAATTTTTCTCCCTTGTACTCACCTCCTGATGTTCCGCTGAATAGACCTGGTGACGGCGCCCATGTCGCAGGCTCCCTTGTCGCCGGGCTTGCGGTTCTCCATCCTGCTGCTGCAGGACCTGCCGTCCAACGTGGCGTAAATGGGCCGACGCGGCATGTGGGCGGTGTGGGCGGACCGCAGGGTGGGTATCTTGCTGCGCTCCGCCCGTGGACTTGGCTCGAAGCCCGAGTCCTGATCCTTGCTGGTGGCCAAGGCGGCCATGTGGCCACCATCCCGCGAGTCCTGAGAGTTCTTCCAATTGCTGCGTGTTTTGTTGCCGCTGCGCACGCGCTTTTTCAGGCGCCGCTTCCTTCCATTGCCCATCCCCTCCGATGTGTCATCTGCAATGGATCCTCCTCCTGCTCCGCCGGGTCCTCCTCCTCCTCCCAATCCACCTACTCCTGCTCCAGAACTCCCCACTCCATGTCGATTTCCGCTGCTGAGAAAGCGACGCAAGGCACTGTCATGCTCTGGATCCATACCATCCCTGTCATCATCATCGTAGTCATCTTCGTACTCCTCGTACTCATACTCCATCTTCTCCAGCTCTGAGGCGCTGGGCAGCTGGACCGCAGATCCCCCCTCGCCAACCACCTGAAAGACTTGATTGCTCGCCTCGTAGTCCACCTTGCGTGCAGGTCTCTTTGCATTCTCGTCCAGGGAGTCATCGCTTTTCAGCACTTGGAAGCTCGATTTCCGCTCGGTGGCCGGTTCATCGGAAGCGGAGGCTGCGGGATTGGAATTCTGTTTCGGAACTGGGTCATCGTCCGCCGAATCGGAGGGCAGGAGTGTGAAGGAGCGCCTTGTCTCCTGTTCCCTTTGCGGTGGCTCCTGCTGAGGGGTGCTGGTGGGAGTGGGCGTTTGGGCTGTGGAAGGGCGTGGCTGTGGTGCGGTTGGTGGCTTTTTCGGCTCTGCTGCTGGCGGAGGAGGAGGAGGAGCAGCGGTGGGCGGGGGAGTGGGTGTGGGATTGGTATTAGGTTTCGGCCTGGCTTCAGCCTGCTCCATCTGCTCGGCTTTTTTGCCCACAGATGCTGGCTCCGAAGCCGCAACCCCTTCGACGGTGTTGGCATTTGGCTGTGGTTTCTCTGCGGCACTCGGTGGCTTAGCGACCTCCTCTTTGGGCGGCGGAGGAGGCGTGGCAGGTTTGGGTGGCGCTGGAGGGGATGTTACAGGTTTTGGGGATTCGTTAACCTCCTCTTTAGGTTTTTCTGCAGGTTTTTCTTCCGGCTTTTCTTCCTCTGCAGGCCTTTCCTCACTGGAGGAACTCTTGGACTCGCTGCTCAACGCAGTGGCTGCTATCTTGATCACCTGTTCTACTTCTTTCGAGACCAACTGGGTTTCCTCCTCACTCAGCTGCAGCTTGACTTCCTCCTTTTCGCTTCCATTTTCCCCAGCAGCTGGTAATTCCTCGGAAGATTTCGAAGTATGATTCTCCTCGGCATCGTGATGCACATCCACCTGAGTCACCACCGACTTGGCCGCCTCCTGCTCTTCATCTGTTAGCTCCACTGCATGCGTCTCTTCCACGATGAGATTGTCCATTTGAGCGGATTTCTCACTCTTGGCGCTTTGGGTTGGCGACTTGATGAAGGTTCCCTCTTTGGTGGGCGAAGATTGACGCTCCTTTGATATAATATGCTCCTTGGAGTTCCCAGCCTGATGATCTCCATTGATCGTCAGTTTCCTTGAATCCTTTTCCTGCGAAGAGTTTTCCGCCTCGCTATCCTCACGGTTTTTTGACTTCCTGGAGGAAGTGGATCGCTTGCGGGCCACCACTCGATCCTTTTGCCTTTTGTGGTAGCAGCAGTTCTCGCATGAGTCCTCATCCTCATCCTCCTCCTCCCACTCACTGGAGCTGGCATACCGCTCGCGGGATTTCCGCCTTCGTATCTCTATGTTGCTCTTGGAGCGGCATATCTCACTGCATCGCTCGTGCTTGGACTCCCCACAACTGCTGGTGCGCCTCCTCAGCTGCCGTCTCTTGTGCCGCCGGCAAACGTGCCTCATCCGCTGCTCCTTGCGATAAGTCTGCTCCGTGCAGCTGCAGTCGCCATCAGGATCCTCCGCCTTGCCATGACCATTACCATTACCATTCTCATTTCCATTATCCGAATCGGAGCGCTTCAAGTACACCACATACTTCTTGGAGCTGCGCAGATCGTGCAGCTCCTCCTTCTCCACGTACTTCAAGGGTCTCACCATGTCAGTGGCATTGGTTTCGTGAAAGGGATTACCCGCTCGCCTGCTCGATAAACGCACTTTGTTGGCCGGCTGACCGCCGTTGGCCTGCAGGAACTTGGCCGTGGAGCGATGGCCCCTTTGCAGAGCTCCATCTAGTGGGGTGAGAACCAATCCTCTGGAATTCCTATACACCGCATTCACATCTGCCCCGTAGTCCAGCAGCAGCTTACACATGTCCGTGTAATCATTGGCCGCCGCAATGTGCAGCAGGCTGCGTCCATCGTTGCTGGTGGTGTTCACCTGCTTGGGCCGCTGGCTGAGTAGCCACTCCAGCAGCTCTCTTCTCCCCGAGGCGGCGGCCTCGTGAAGCGGCAGATCCCCCTTGGCATTGCGCAGCCAGAGATTCGCACCGCGCTCTTTCAGCAGCTTCAAGGTCTCAAATTGTCCCTTGGAACAGCCACAATGTGCAGGTGTGCGTCCCTTGCGATCCTGGCGATTGGGATCCGCCTCCAGATCCAACAATCTAGCAGTGGCATCTGCATGACCCAAGGTTACGGCGTAATGCAAAGCTGTGCAGCCATTCGAGTCGATGAGATCGGTGGGGGCGCCACACAGACCAATTAGGGTGTCAATGCATTCAGTGTGTCCTCGGGAACCGGCACAATGCAGAGCAGTGAGGCCATCCCTGAAAGGATATTGGTTATCTATATGAAAGATATAGTTAAAGGTTAACCCACTTATCTGAGGACTCCACCCTGGCCCCCGCTTTCACCAGCGCAATCACCGCCTTCGCTGAGCCCGCTGAGGCGGCCCACAGCAGCGGCTGGCGACCATCTTTGTCCTGGACATCGACACTGCTCTGCGGATGGGACAGCAGGATGCCCAGGATCTCCAGCGAGAGCCGCGAACTGGAGCTGGAGCTGGCCTGCTGCTTGCTATCGTGACTGGCTCCGCACATCTGAGCGGCATAGTGCAAAGGAGTTCCACCATTGGCATCTGGCTTGGCCACACTGGCTCCTGCCGCCAGGACCGCCCGCAAGGACTCCACCTCACCGCATACTAGATAACAATAATAATATAACATTTTATAGGAATTATATTTTTTCATTAATCAAATTATATTACTAATTTCCATCAAATTTATTAGATTAATCTACAAAAGCCTAAATGCATTTCCGAAATTAATCATATTAATTTATTTAGCAGCGAGCACTTTTTTAGGACAGTGTTTGAATAACTTTTATGGCTTAAATTGATTGGAAAATGCTTGCGGTCCTAAATAAATAGTTGATATATTGTTTGTATGTGTAATTAATGCAGTTGTATATTTAGTTAGTACAATGTAAATATTTTCTTGGCTTTGTTTTACCAAAATAAAGTTTGAACAAAAATTTTGTTTAAATTAAAATAGTTTACTTTTTGGCCACCAATTAAAAGTAGTTATTAAATCAATACAGTAGTCCAGTGGTTTGAATATATATATATATCGAACTTGTATTTATTGTAAGGATTTTTTATATTAATTTAAATTTTATCTTGTTCATTTAATTTATACCATACTAAAATTTATATTTTCGATCTTTTTTTCTCAGAGATTCTCTGAATTTTGTACATTTCGAACATATCAAATCGATAAAGTTCATATCAAGTCAAATTTAATCCCGATTTTCAACGAGTTGATCATCATTTCGCATCAGATTTACTCACCCGTGGCCCAGTGCACCACCGAGTGGCCCTCGTTGTCCACCGCATTCACGTCCGCCTTGTTGGCCAGCAGCAGGTTGACCATGGCCAGGTTGCCCTGGATGACGGCCAGATGGAGCGGGGTGAAGCCATCCTCGTCCGCCGACTCCAGCAGCTCGGGGGCTGCGATCGCGATGCTGGCGGCCGCCACGAGGTCCTTGCTGCGATCGACGTCCTGCGCGGCACAGTAGTGCAGCGCGTTGCGATGGCTTCGGTCCCGCTGCCGCAGCAATTGGGGCTGTTTTTCGGTTAACCAAAACGAGAAAAAACGAGAGGGGAAAATGCAGTGATAGTGGGGTCAGAAATTAATTACACTTCGCCCGCCGGAAAATTATGGGTCGGCGATTGCACCTGCTGAGCCGAGGCCGCAGCCGATTAATAAACTAATTAAAATGCCATTTGCATATTGCATCAATTTGCATCACGGCAACGCGACATACCCACTGCCCACTGCCGCCCACGGGCAGCGTTTGATGGATCGCGTAATTTTCACAGTCTCCGGCTTAATTGCCAGCAAATATTTTTGTGTATATATATCTCTCATATATAGTGTATATATATAGTAGAGTGTTGTTTATTCAACTGGCCAAGTTGTTGGTGGTGGCTTCGATTGGTTGTCAGCCGGCTATTTGTGCATGTGTCGAGTGGCTGATTGGCGGATTGGCGGGGCGAAAGCAATTACTTTTTCCAAACGCATCACACCTCCGGCGGCTGGGCATTAAATGCAAAACACGCCGGCCGGCCAATTAATAATTTAACATATTCTCGCGTTAATCATGCAGAAATTATTGCAAACAAGAGTGGAAAAAAGTCCTGCTGCGGAGCGCTGTTGGTCAGTAACTAAAGCAACACCAGCGAAAGGTAAACAAACGGAAAGCGTCGCTTTCTGGAAGGGTCCTGCCAAAGGACTGGAAGGGTTCGGTTTGGCTTCGTTGGCTTGGCAACCATCGCCCATCGTTGTCTCGGGCAACGTGGTGAGTTGCGAGGGCAGGTGTGGTAGCTGGCTCACCAGATTATCGTTGGCATTTTTGGCGCGCAAAACAATATCGAACTCCAGCGGCGAGGCGAACATGCTTCGTCCTGCCAGAAACAGGACCTCCTTCTCCTCCGCCTTCTCCCCTTCTGAGCCAACGCTTTTTGGAAGGAGCGACGAGCGTGGAGCGTGTCAAAACATGTCAAGTGCACAAAAAATACTGTCGCCGCCGCCGAAAAGTATGCTAAAACTTTGCCCGCTGCTGCCAGGAATTCGCAATGCGACGACAGCGACGTCGGCAGCAGCAGAGGGCAGCGACGTCAGCGGCAGCACGCAAATGTGAAAGTGAAAACGTTGGCAAATCGTCGGCCAACAGGGCGGATGATGGTTATGGGGTGGGGATAGGGATAGGAATAGAGTGGGGAGTCCCAGTCCATGGGCGCCGCTTATTAGGCTTCGCAACTAACTTTTCTTGCGGCATAGTTTGTGCTAATTTCCTGCTGCTCCCACACCTCTTTATTTTCCGTCTATCTGCCTATTCACTCAGAAAAATCAGACCTCTTTTTAACTAGACATTAAGTAATGGTTTCACACACATAAGAACCGAACTTTGAATATCAGGTGATCCATACAACGATCTACATTACCTTTCGCCTAGTTTCAGGCAAAATTCTAAACATTTAGGATCCGAGAATAATAAATTCAGGAAAAGTACCATTTTAAGCTGTTTTTCAACCATTTTCATAAGATGTTAAACATTTTTAAGGGGTTAGTTACATCATTTTTTTGAAGAAAAATCCCAAAAATAATTTTTTTGAGGTTTGAGGGCCAATTGATTGAATTAGGAGCTTAACGAAGTATAACATTCTATACTCTGAACATTTTTTTGCAATAAGTCAGTCAAAATAATACATTTTTCAAGCTTTTGCTAACTCAAAAACTTTTAAAATTTTTTTTAAATTTTTAAATTAAAATTTTCCTTTAAAAATAAATCATTTTCTGATAATCCTATGATTACTAAAATATTTTAATCGCTGTGCATCTGGTGTTTATCTTGTCAGTATGGCTGAGTGATTGACTGTGTTGCTTTTCTAACCAACATTCAATTTTTACAAACATTTCAGGCACGCTGCCTTGCTATTTATATCGCGCTGAGGATATCGCGTGACTGTCGCAGGACTTTCGTGAGCGCACTGGAGGCCACCTCTCACCTGTCCGCCCCTCAGCTCCATTACCTCCCCCCTCCCGCCCTCTGAAGCCCCAGGAAGTGCTCAATTTATTGCACATTTCAGTATGAGTCAAACAAGAGTTCAATAGCTATACTATGGAGGAAAGTAAGCCAAAACTCTTGTGGCAAGAACAACAAGCGGAGAGAAAGTGGAAAGTAAACTTTGACTATTAGGCATTTGCGTGTTGCATGGGCGCACTTGAAGGGGATACTTTGGGCGCAGAAAGTGCTTCTTATGGCAGCAGAAGGATACCCGCAGTTTCAACTGCTCACTCAACAGGTGCAATTCGATGGAAAACCCCAAAAGTTAATTCCACCAAAGTTAAATATTTAATGTTTCACTTAATTTACAGTTTGCCCCGGAATATGGTGCGAATTTTTTCGGTTTTATAGCTGTGGGATTTCCATATTTCTCTGTTGATTGAATCGAATTTGAGCTGCGGCTACGTTTCCCTTTTGTTTGTCGGGGAGAAAAAAAAAAGAAAACTTTTGCAGCAGCAATGGGGAAAATGTTTACAATGAATGATTTTTATTTGCTGCTTCCGTTATCTTTGGCCAGCTTTTTCTGCTTTTCTGCTGGCCCGGCCTTGTCGGAGTTGCTGTTTGTTTCTTACGCCGCCGTCCGGATTATGAATAATTCAAATAAACTGAAATGATACCTAAAAACTTTGACAGCCTGGGCGGCTACAATAGGGGGCGAAAATAAAGAAGAGCGAAATACAAACAAAAAAGGAGCCCAGGATGGGGCAGTGTTGCTGTGGCTGCTTTGTTGTTATTATGATGATGATGCTTGGTGTGATTGTTGCCATCCCCCACCACCACCATCATCATCATCATCATCATCATCATAGTCACCCACAGCCACAGCCACCCACTGGCCGCTTCTGTTGGTGTCATGCAAATTTGCATTCAACTTTCTACATTCACCCGACACAAAATGAAATGCGATAATCAAATACGAGCAACAACAATGCGCTCAAAAGGCAGCAGCAGCAGCAGCACCAGCTGGACCCCCTCCAATACCCCACCGTTCTCGGCCAGATAAAACTTTGGCACTGCCAGTTAGCCAGTCCAACAGTCCAACAGCCCGCCAGTCCAGTTGGCCCGCCAGTGCGATTGCCATCGCCATTCGAGTTCCTGTTTATGCCATTTTAATAGTTCTTTAAACAAATAAAACGTGCCTGGGCCGCATAAAAATGGGGTCACAACAAGGGAACAAATATTACAAGTTCCAGAGGTACTAAAAAGGGAACAGAAAACCAAGTAGGAGACTTATGGACAACTTTTAATATGATCTCGTAATAATTTATTAGTTATTAGGCATCAATAAAGTGTTTAAGATTATCAAATTATCAAAAAAAAAAAAATATACTTAAATTTCTATGTAAGTTGTTTTGATAAAATATTATTTTGTCTTTTTATTTTGTATAAATATTCTTAAAATGCCTGATTCCCTTATGGGATATATCAAAACCCTATTAAAGTGTTTAAGATTATCAAAAAAATATTTCTATAGTAAAAGTATTAAATTAAAATATATCCATTTACATTTCCATGATGCTTGTTTTGATATACTATTATTTTGTCTTTTGATCTTGTATTAATATTTTTTAAATGCCTGTATTTCCTTTAAGTTTATATCACAATCCTTCCCCCTAGATTTCGATATAAAATTATATACCTAACCTTTAATTTATTCATTACTACAGACACACGCGGCGAAAACTCCACTTCTGGTTATAAAAGAGAACAACTCGCCGGCTAGTCCATCTGGGTTTTGTTTATCTAACTTTTAGTTTCGCCAGATTAATGGCAAATGAGCTGCAAGCCAACACAAAAGGTGAGCATTAAAAAGCACCAGTCAGGATTTATGGCGGCCGTCCGGCAAAAAAGCAGTCAGCAGCAACAGTTAGGCTGGTGAAGACATAAAATTTCGCATTTTACGATTGCTCATCTCGAACCCAGGCAACTCATCCTTGGGTGCGCAAGGATATACATATGCACGTGCTGCCTTTAAGAGCTTCCGGGAATGCCGAAACGACAACTAAACTTAAAACTTCCTTTGGGTTTTTTACACCCCGGCATACACGAGGCTTAAGGGGCCAACGGATTTATATACCAGCAGTGCGTCTGCCTGGAAGCCCAGCAGAAACAGAGGAAAACAATTTGCGTTGCTCTCGAAAACAGATATAAAGATATCAAATATTCGACCACTTCCCCCGTGTCCGACGACTTCCTCCTGCCGCTCGGCATTTGCATAACTGAAGCGACAACTGTCGTCGTCGTCGCTGTCAAAGGACAAACTCCACGGGACCCACAGGATCTGCTCGAAATCAGAGCCTCAAACTGAAGTGTGTGGTCAGCAGAAGCGCGCTGTGGCCGGGCTTATTATTCATATATCGTAGGCCATTAGCATAACAATGAGATGGAGACGGAGATGGAGATGGAAGCGTGCTCACAGAAGTCATAGGATGTCTTCTACTCCTTTGATTCACGAGCATGAAATGTAGGCGTGCATGACGCATACGCCGTGTGGCACCGAGTAAGGGGTTTACGGCCAGGAAGTGCGTACAAATATAAATAAAGCATAAATAATAATGAAAGACGACGCAGCCGCCACAACAATAACAGCCGGCAAGGAAAGGAGAAGAGAAGTTACATGATAATGCATAAAAAATAAAATACATGCATGGCCTGAAAGCCATGAAAGGGCACAAATGGCAGCTGGCATCTCGGGGAGCTCCGTATATTCCGGTGGGGTAAAATGTTGCTGGGGGGGAACCGAGAATTCGACTTAACGCTTCGTTGGGCAGCACATCCGCCATAATTATGTGTGACGCGTCGGGAGAATGGCACATTAAAAGGTTGTAGCGGGAGCCCAGCATGTCTTCCAGCTGGAGCATCCCCCAGGATAACCCCATGGATAACCCCGGAGTGCGCCCAAATACCGGAAACTCTTTTCGTAGGCGCCTCGAGGTCGCCACCACGGCAGCCTGTCTGTGGCCGCTTAAGATGTCAAGTGACCACAGGGCATAGAAGCCACCACTCCGGCGACCCCACAGCCACAGCCACAGTCCCACTCAATGGCAAATTTATGCGGACAATGTGCCATTCATATGGTAATCACATTTGCCCGGCCCCTCAAGATGTATTTTAATTAACGTGAGCGGCAAAGTGCGCAGGTAGCAAGCGCTCGGATCCAGGGGCGAATTCGGAAAGTATTCCAAAGGGGTTTTGATTTCATCATTAAAATGTTAAGGATCTTTAAGATTGTGGAAATACATTTTTAAAGACTGGGGAAAGGTGAAAAAAGGTTAAAGGTTTTTTCAAATCACTTTTAAAAGTGTCTAAAAGTATGCAGTAAAATTAAAATGGTTTAGTTCCTTGCTAAAATATTTGTTGCATACTTTTGGACAGACCTATGAGCGATTTTGAATACATATTAATTTTTGAATGTACATATAACTTATATAAATTCGAAACCATCTTAGAGGAAGGTATTCCACCTTCGTTATTCATATCCCCCAAATAGGCAAACTAATTTTCGGTGAAGACCCCCCTCAGATCGCTTTTGCTTAAGACTGTAAACGTTTTGATTTCAGAAACCCTCATGTTCGCCTCTGTTTGGATCTCAAACAAGAAACAGCAGCACTAGCTTTATACGTATAGTAGGCGCAGCTGTAGGCGTGGCAATGTCTCAAGCCGCCAGACGCCTCCGCAGCAACTATAATTTGCATGCTCGACAGACAAAGCTTAACTGCTGCTCAGGCAGGCGGCAGAAATACAGGTGAATGTGCGGGGGAATGTGAATCCGAAGGGGAATGCGGCGGGGGAATAAGGATGAGATGATGCTGCTCTCTAACTGTTGTTGTGGCACCTTTTATACTTCTAATTAGTGCCACGTTGGCGGCTGCAGCAACAATGGCGGTTGTCTGCGTGCACACTGCAGTTGGCTGGAATCGGGCTCTTTGTTGCGGCATCTCTACCTTCTCAGCGCTTAACCCTTTTCCCCTTTCTTCTCCCATTCCCCCATAAGCCCAGCCCACCTGCTGATCCTTGAGGAAGCGTTTCACTGTGCAGCATTCTTAAGTAGTTTTGGCAATTATTTACAGCTACTTTGGCTCAGGGCCCCCTTTTCTCATCCGCTTTGACCCGAACTCATCAAAAGGTTTGCCGCACGG
Source organism: Drosophila mimetica (assembly GCA_037075245.1). Lineage (NCBI taxonomy): Eukaryota > Metazoa > Arthropoda > Insecta > Diptera > Drosophilidae > Drosophila > Drosophila mimetica. Next base: position 3,976,665 of record JBAMCH010000023.1, on the reverse strand, counting down.
ATTATTATTATGCCATGTGCCGGGGATCCGGGATCCGGGTTCCTGGGCCGGGGATCCTGAATCCTGCTTACCGAGCTGCTACCTGTACTCCCGGCGCTGTGTAGTTAAACTTTCGCATAGTTTTTATGCCGTGCAACGGATTAACAACAACGGCAAACTTTCATTTTGATCTACAAACTTTTCCGGCGGTTGGAGCTGCTGGGAGCACAGCAATCCCCTTTCCATCTCTCCTCCAGGTGGCAGAATGTTTGCTAAACATCAAGAGCAATTTCCCCGCTTTAACGGCAATTCAATTCCGGGTACATGGCTCATGCATACTTTACAGAGCCAACCAGCTGAGCATGGGAAATATGAGAGCCATGTCCATGTCGCCTGCATAATTCATTGGCCAAGTTGTGAGTTGTAAGTCATGGCTCAAGTTTTCCCTAAATCGAATTAACTTGGAAAATATTTTAGAGAACTTCCACTCCCACTCCAGCCGTGGGTCAATTAAAAATTATGCACAACCCGGTCCCGCATTCCAAGTAATTTCCGCAACACAAAACTTTCTCAACTGCCAGCTCTGACCCCAAAATCCCAGCCAGGACTTCCCGTCCTCTCCGTCCACACAGGACCAACTGTGCACCGAAGCGCATTAAAATTAGTAACAAGCTATGCTCATTTGTGTCAACTTTGACTGTCATTATGCACTCAGAGCAAATATTGTTGGATGCCGAGGCAAAAGTTTTGGATGCCTGTCTTCCTCTAACCCTCAACCCTCTCATGTGATTAGCCCGCCGGGCGCTTCCTTGAGCAAAAATGTTGCAGGAGCAGGAGCAGGAGGAGCACCAGGAGGAGGATACAAATTCATACACGGATATCCTATGTGTTCCAACTCCAGTTGGACTGCAACTTCGGTCTGGTCGAACTGGGCAACTTCTGGCCAGGAAGTCATCTCGAAAGCCAAACAGCAGTATCACCAGTGAGCTTCCATTGCAAGACAAATTTCTACGATTTCTGTAATTAATTTGCCAATGCAAACTTTGGCCAGTTCAGTCGACTCCGAGAGTCATCCTCGTCATAGTCCGCCTGCTATTTCTGGTGGCTTCTAATTAATTGGACAGCTGTCGGGCTAAGCCGCCGCATATGGTCCCCGTTTTGGGTGCAAAGTTCGGGGTCCAGCCAATTGGAAATGGGTTTTTGTGCTCAATTAGCTCGTTTTGGCCAACTTCTGATGATGACGACCGAAACCTCAAACCCGCTCACTTTCGCCATTAATTTAACTCGTCGGCCCCGCTGACTTTTATTTGGACATTTGTTGGGCCTCGCAGCCTAATTAATTGTATTCGGACATGCAAAACTGTCCGAATTTCGATCGCATGCAAATGTCGGGGGTCAAAATAAAATATTTCGATCCAATCAGAGGTGCTTCAGTGGGGGCAACCTTTGGCGCTGATTGCATTCCACTTCCACGTCCTTCGTCCTTGTGTTCCTTGCTACTTTTTCACCTGCCTTTCGCCAAACAGCCGAGCGATTAATTAAAAATTCAAATGACTGCGACTGAAGTTAAATAGATACCGATTGAAGTAATCTGAATGTCAGCGGCAAAAGCAAAAGCAAAAGCGAAGGCAAATCAAATGAAAGAACGATTGAACAGCCAGCCAGAGCTACTCACTCTGAATAAACGAGAGGGAGAAATGCAAACTTTTTCGACGTCATTTTTAATGAATTTTCAACAAAATGTGCCAAACGTGTTGAGCTGCGCCGGGGGATGGGTTGAAAAAAATCGCAATTAAAATTACCAAGCGAAGGCACCGGAAGAGGATCCGATTGCATCGGCCACCGCCGAGTCCTCCACTCCTGGCGCCATTTCGCCCAAATTGATAATAATTTGCACGTTGATTGAGCGGCGCTGGCCAAGGAACGCGGAAAATTGGGGGAAAACAGAGGAAGCAGTGCCATGGACGAGCGTAATTATAAAATGCCGACTGAAGGTCAATCAATCGCAGCTAATGGAAAACTGTACAGAGTGGAAACTATGCTTTCTAAACAGCTAGCTGCTTCAATATTAAAGAGGCGGGCGCAAAACAAGGCGTTCTGAATTTCAAATTAATTTTCAACGACAACTTTCCAGCACTCCCAGGACCGCACAAAATTCCCATTCGCCTCTCCCACAGGTCCAGCATACCCTGTTAGAAAAGGTTGAACATGGGGTATATGCGTTGTAAGTGGACTTATAGATTTATTTGTAATTTTTATAATCCATTAAATTTTTATTTTAAGAAAATAATTTCTGTATTTAAATATTCCACAAAAATCAATTGGATTTTAAAATTACTTATAAAAGTGTCTAAAAGTATGCTACAATATATTTTAAATCATTCCAACTGCTTGCAAAACTGCTTTCGTTTTTCACAGCATACTTTAAGGCAACACTCTAAAAATTTTTTTATTTTAAGCAAATAATTTCTCTAATTAAATATTCCACAGAAATCAAATGTATTTTTAAATGACTTTTAAAAGTGCCTAAGCGTATGCAGCAATATATTTTAAATCATACCGAAAAGGGCTTTAAAGGCGCCTTAGCCTTTTTAAGAGATTTGAAAACAAATGAGATTTCTTTTCTCTAAAATTCATACAAGGGTCATCCAATCCGTTCAGCATTTCCCTACAAAGTTACCCTCCTTGTTTTGTTATTATATTATTTGCAACAAACAAAAGCATCTCTTGCGGCTCTCGGTCGGCTAAAATCAACTTTTGCAGCTGACTTTTGAGCGAAAACTTTTGCTTAAAGCTGTAAAAGTGAAAAGGGGCTGTTGGTTAGGAGGACTGAGGAGCGTAGTGAATGGCCCAGGAGCAAGTACGAAGGAACAGGACAGGACCCAGCAGCGCCGCAAATCTTAAGTGAAAATAAATAATTCACACCTGCAGCAATCTGAGGGATGGCAGCCAGCGGCCCACACACACACACACACACGCACCCTTAGATAGACATACAATTACCAACTTGCGGTGTAAAACTTCAGTTTCGAACTCTCGGCTAAATTGCGGTTTAAAGTTGAAGGCAGGAGGAAGGCTGTGTAGTAGAAGCAACAACAACAACAACTGACCCCGATGCGAAGGTGGCACAATTACGCCATTAACATTAACTAAAGGCGGGCACAGAGCTCGGGGAATTCACAAGAAGACATAGCAGGAGCAACAACAGCAGCAGCAACAATGCCAGGAGCCAAAAAGTTTTATTTTCTAAGAAATTAAGACTTAATTGGTAAAAACAGCAGCAGCAGCGGCAGCAGCAACAACAAAGATGGCCCAGGCAGACAATAAAGACGAGAGCACCGAGATATTGAGGGGTGGCTGCTAAAACCAACATCAATGAAAAGTTTAAGCAAAACAATAGCAGGCGAGTAAACAACGTCGATGAATGTTGCTTGAGTGCTCTCGAAAAGCTGAGAAGCCACCAACGTTGTGTACCAAAGCCAGTGTCCCTGTATATAAATCTATATGTGTATATACATATATATAAATCTATATATCAAGATGTGAAATGTGTGCTGAAGCAGCTTTGGCCCCGACTCTGCAATAGTTGTTACTCATACGCCATGTTGAGCACAGCAATAAATCGGAAACACAGAAATCCAATAAAGAGAGCAAGTCGTACATATAGTTCAAGAGGTCCTCCAGACTATGAGCGCAATTAAAATATATCCACAAAAATATAGAAGCGCTAAGCAAGCAGCAGCAACACAACGAGAAGCTGTTTAATTATTCTATGACAAAAACAAAAATGAAAATGAAAATGGCAAAGAAAACACTGGGAATGCCGACGACTGTTTGGCCAAAGAGAAGGCGGTAAATTAAAGACATTAAAACTTTTAATAGCCTAGGCGGCCTTATCAAGGCTGCGGCAAATCTGAGGCATAGACATGCAGAGACAAGACAAATTAAAATATGTCTCACAGGCACAAGATATAACAGCATAAACAACGAGAACAACAATATAGCCGCAACTGAACATTAATAATATCAGTCAGCGCGACTGGCGACGTAATTATACACAGATTTACTGAACTTGCTGGGGACTCTGATCCAGAATCAGAATCAGCATCACAATTACCTTGAACCGCGAGTTTTGCTAAAAATACAAGCGCGCCATTTCATTTGCATAAGCAACACTGCACACTCACATTACGCATACGCCTCGTTGGCCCGCCAAGTTGAAAACCAATTTTTCTGCCTCAATTTTGTGTGGCGGCTTTTCAGCTGGGCAAACGAAAATGCGAAATGCGGTCATGTTGTTGTTCTGCTACAGTTTATGAGGCTCATAAAGTACGCGACCCAAAGTAAGTAATAATCGCCGGCATTTGCCATATTTCACAGGCAAATAAACTGCTCGGGGGGGTGGGTGGTATATTTCGGGTGATTCTGCCAAGGTTAGGCAGCAGAAATGTCATTTAGCAATTACATAGCCGAGTAAACTGATGGAAGGGGTTGTTATTGGTTGGTTCTCATCTAAGTATTTGCGCAAAAAGTCGCTGGCGAAACGCAATACTCAATGCCAGGCAATTTCACATCAAATTTGGCGTCAATATTAATTACCAGGACGAAAGGCACGCCAACTGGCCGGAAATGAAGGCATTTGTCGGGGCTCACAATGGCTGGCAAATAATTGCAAAACTAGCAACATGACAATCTAATGGCCCAGGGAAAGGGGTGAGTTCGAAGGACATAGCTCCTTTGCCTGGAAAAGCAGGCCTTGAAAATTTATCTGCGTTCAATTAAAAACTTTTCAAATTTCAATTAAATGTGAAATTGGCATATTTAGGCGCTTGATGGACGAGCAGGACGACCGTCGAAACGAAACGGAATCAAATGATGGTCATGATGGGTGGAAAAGTGGAAAAGGAGCGGCGGCGGAAGAAGATGAAGAAGAGTGGAAGGACCAACCATTTAGCATTCACCATTCGACCGGCATAACTAAGCTGGGGGGATTATTTTGTCAATTTTAAATGTCCTGCCATTTACAGCATTCAAATTCAACTCGCCTTTGTTGTGCCTGCGTTCCAGCCTGTTGTAGAAATGTTTATGAAGCAATTAGGGGCTCTGAACTGTGAACAATGCGCCGAAATGACTGCAACGGAAATTTAAAGACCCCCCTCAGAAAAACACCCGGAGACCTCGAAAGGGTTTTCCGCTTGCGGATTTAAGCATTGTGTCGGCTCATCGTGACTGCAGAAAGATTAGAATCTTGCTACGCCTCTGCCTGATTTGGGCCTTTATTCGTGGCCCAAAGGATGACTGGCTTTGTTTTTTGGGAGCCACAGAGCCAAAGAGGCGCGGACCTGGAAGAAGTCAACTTGTCATGCCTGGACCGCCTCGGCTTAGCCATTATCCTTTCGGCTAGCTGCTGCTCCTGGCAAGTCCTGCTTCCCTTACACACTTGCAGTTGGCTTGTTGTCCGCTTTGGTTTGAACACGTGTTATAGTACGCTAAAGGAGACATCTCTGGATAGTTTTAGAGCTTGCACTTGGAAATTATATGTGGCAGGAAAATAAATATCCTATATTTAATAATCCCAAATACAGAGTATTAAAATAAAAATATTAAAGTAATATAATTATATTTCGTGTGGAATTTCCTTAAAAAGATATTTACTAAATGGGTAAAAATTGAACATAATTTATATTATGCATTTTCACTTTCATCAACATTATACTTTAATTAAAAGACTAGCCAAATTCAAATACTTTCTTCAAAATTAATTTTAAATTACTACAAAAGTTTTTAAAAATGAAAAAAAAATTGTTTAAGAAATCTTTGGAACTATAAAACAAAATAAAGATAAATACCTTGAAAAACTAAATCCAAAATAATTTGTTTTTGTAAAAGTTTTGACCATTTTTCGTATATATACGAATTAAAATATAATTAAAATCTTTTTTTGAATAAACACAATTTTAAATTTATTTTAACAAGAAATTAAATTTAATTAGTTTTTAAAAAATTTATTTAACTTCATGTGAACAAATTAAAAAATTATAAATTATGGTAGCAAAAACGGTCTTATTTTAGAGTGTATGTCCATCTTACCTTTTCGCGCATTTGGGCGAGCACTTGGACAATGTCGCCCCGCTGACAGGCATACATAAGACTGGTGCAGCCTTCGGCGAGACGCCTTTGGGCGGCGGCGGCGGAGGACGAGGAGGTGGCGGACTGTGAATGTGACACGGTGAGCTGGCCAGGATCTGGCCGAGAGTGTGGGTCTGGCCATGGAGCTGGCTCTGTTTCTGGCACGTCCACTGCTGCTTCCGCTGCCGCATCCGCGTCCGCATCCTGGCTGCTGCCCGGCATAGCAATGACTTTGTCTGCTGGCTTTTGCTGCTGCCTTTCCTGCTGCTGCTGCTGGTTCTTCTCCCGCTCTTGTTGTTTCTGCAACTGGTCGTCCTGCTGATGCTGCTGCCTGGCGCGTGTCCTTCGTGGCAGCGGACTCTCGAACTGCAACTGCTTTTTCGCGGCCTTCAGACGCGGCGGTTTGGCCGGCCCCGTCACGCGCTTCACTTCCGCCTTCGGACGCTTCTGCATCCTCTAACGCGGTTAGTATCTGACCCGCTTTTTGTCCTTTTACCCCCTTCCCTCCCCCTCACTTTGTGTTTGTCTTTGTTGTCGCTGGATTTTTCACTCATTTTACGCCGCTTTGATGCATTTTTTCTCGTTTAATGAATGGCTGTGTTGGCTGGGGTTGCCCGCCCGGTTGCCTATGTATAATTAAACACTAATTTGTTTGCTCACAAATGGCGGCTTGGCTAAGGGCTTCTCTGATGCGGGTCCTTCTTACCGCCGATAGTTTGCGGTTGCCGCTGACAGTTTTCGCTAGTTCAAAGTAAACACATCTCGGTGCTTTTAAGCGGAAACGGAAGTGCGGAGTGTGCGAGTGTGTGAGTGTGCGCTGCTTTCAGTCGAACGCCTTTTAAATTTTCAACGGGGCGAACGCAAAGGCAACATCCGCGGCAATGTCCTCGTCAATAATTAATTTCGGTTTTTATCAAAGAGTGAGCAACGCGCACACACACACATGGCGGCTAGGGAATAGGTGGCTTGATGCTTGGCAAAACAGCGAAATAGACAGCTAGAAAGCGGGGATTCAACCCACCACCACCCACCGTTGCGCACAAGGGCGTTGACAGCGGCAGGACCTCCGCGCGCTAAAGTATGCCATGAAAAATTCACTGTCTCTGTCTCCGCATTTGATTTAAATTTCCCTTTTCACACATAAGCGCCGCACATTTCACGCGATATCAAAGTGAATTTGGCTGTTAAATCGCTTGGAAAATAGTTTTCGAAAAACGCCACCGCAGGCGAAACGGAAATTCCTTGCTTATTTTTAGCCACAAATAATAATCATGTGAATGCGTTTCGTTTCGTTTAGTTTCGTTGCGTTGCGTTGCGAGCTGCTTAAGCCAAATCCGAAATCCGCGTGCGAATAAAACCGGGGAAATCTGCGAAAACCTATCGAGCTGATTGCAACTCGAAATTAAATTATATAAACACAAGAGCTACCGAAAGCGAATGCGAATTGGATTGGTAGTGGGATTGGGACTGTTACTGGTTTTCGGGGAAGTGGGAGTGGAAATGGAAAGGCTCATTGATGGCGATTGCCGGGCATTAAGCTCGATTCGTTTGTTGCCTTTCAGGCGATTTCTCCGCCTTCCCCGGATTTACATTTCATTTTCTGCCATTTTCAGCTCTCAGTTTTCAGTTGGTGATGATTTTGGCAAGGTTTACGAGGCGTTGAACAACCCAGGCGAGAGCGCCTGAAAGCCACGGCCAGACGACAGGCGTCGGGCTTTTAATAAATTAATAATAAAAAAAGGAGACAAGACGCGGCTCGCAGCAGTTGGTCGGGAAGTGCAATAAAATTTAACTTTTTCCCGCTTCCCAGTCCGAAGTTTGAGCTCCATTAGCTGGCGGAGCGGCGGTGAAAGGCCACATTGCAAAAAAAATCCCGGTTTATTACCCAAAAAAGTTAAATTTAATTGTATAAAAAATATATATTTTAGTAGACAGTCCTATGTATTTTTATTAAAGAATAAATAGAAAAATCCCACATTTTTTAGTTAAATGAAAAAATTTCTAAAAATTATTTTAAACACAAATTATTAAATGTTATAAAAAACTTTAAATTTGTAGAAATTTGTAGGTATGTATTTTTATAGGAAAGAATGGAAAGAAAACTTCCTGATTTTTTAGTAAAATATAAAGTATTCCTCAAGAATTCTAAATATAATTTTATTTCCTAATTTTTGTTTTTCTTCCTGTGTAACAGCGAAAATAACGAGGCAACTTTTTCGGGCAATCGAGAAAATTTGAAAATTGAGTGGCATCCGGCGGACTGGTAAGTGAAAATGGCATGGCCCACATAATGCAAGTGGGCCAAATCCGAATGCTTCAAGGGCAATCGCTGGGCTGTAGTTAGCCAGACTGCGGACTGAATGGCATTATTGCCAAATGGCAATTAAACTCAAACACATGTGTGTGTGTGTGACCCCCGGTGTCCTGCATAGAAATGTGGATATGAGCATCATAATCATTAAACCGTTTTATAGTATGGTGTCGCCATAATTATTCTATTATTAAGTACCAAAACATTTGTCATGCCAGCCATGCCAGGAATTGCTCGCATATTTGTAGTAGCTGCTGCTGCTGCTGCAGCTGTTTATAAATGATTAAACCTGGCCAACTCGAAATGGTCCCCGGGCATTGGTCACTGGTCGTTGGTCCTTGCTCCTTGGTCCTTGGCCCTGGTCGAATGTATCCTTGTGGCCTCACACAACGTCTGTGATTGTGCGGTGTGTATGTGTGTACATGTGCCTTGCTGTTAAACGCAAACTTAGCCGCTTGGCAAATAAACATTTTAGCAAATTTACTGCCAACTGACAGCTGTCAGCTTTATAACCACCATCAAACAATGGCTATGGGCTCTGCGGGGTGGTGGAAAGTGGATGGAGTAGTGGCTGTGGAAGTGGGATTCTGGATGCGAGGTGTGCACAGACCGCAGCACTATTTGCCAGGTGAGCGAGAATCCTGCGACAACTAAGCACACAACAAGGCCCACACACACACACACAGACACTCTGGGATACTGGGAACCTGGCTAAAGTAGCTAAGGACTTGCACACACATACGCGCGAGGATGCGAGAGGACAGGCAGCCAGGCAGTTTTGCCCACTTAACACTTCATTGAAAAACCACTCGGAAAGCCACTCCACCCACGAGGGCAGAGATAACGGGAAAGGGACAAGGGAAAGACACTCGAGAAAAATATTCCGAAATATTAAAACAAATTTTAAATATTTAGCTAAAAAACAGAATGCAGAATAAAAGTATCAAAGCTTGAATGTCTAATATAATTACAATCTCAACGCGTTTTGTCATTTCATATTAGAACAATTTCTTCTTGATTTCGCAACAAAATATGGTTTATATGGTTGGGAAAAAATTCAATTTAAATAATTCTAGAAAAAAGTGGATTTTTTTCCAACGTAATTCTGTTAAAACTTTTTTTAAAAATATGTTGAAAAATAAAGTTTTTAGGTTGGAATGCAAATTGATAACGAGCTTTACGCAGCATGCCATTCCTTAATTGAACAATGCATTGCTTTGCTTCATAGGAAATCAGGGATAACGAGATTTACTAAATACGTTAAACTAGTAATAGGTATTTTTAGGGATTTTTTCTCTGTGCACTCCGCTGCATTCGAGAAAATAAACTGTTTGCTCTGGATGGGAATGCGAAGCAGTCTCTTTTTGTGTATGGATCTGCTGTCCCTGTCCCTGTGCCAGTTCCAGCCACCTGGCGATCTGCAGGCTTGACTTTGACATTCCGCAGGTTAATCGCGGGAGAGCGGGCCAAAAGCATTGCCCGGCCAATTCCGCTCCGACTCAAACTCAAAGCATTCCGGAAGGAAAAGCTGGCCGAGAGAACGAGCGTGCGCGCACTGTCCACTGCAGCAGGCGTGCATATGGTACATACACATATAGTATAGAGTATATACAAAAGAAAAATCCACAAGTACGGGTTGTTGATACAAAAATGAAAACACACACACACGAACGGCTAAAATGCTTGACATTTTCGCATAGCTCAGAAATTTGCTGCTGCCTTTGCGGTGCCTTTGAGCTGCTGTCGGGAGCAGATTTGTTTCACTTTTGGCATGCCGGTTTATTACACAAATTTGCACAAATTTATATTAAGCGGAGAGCAAGTGGCACTGGACACGGCGGCACCACTGGAATCTCCGACACAACTGGCTGGCAGTGGCTCGCCTGTGAGTGGATGGGTTGGGGGTCAGGTGCTGTAGGGGGGCAGTGGTCGGTGGGTCGGTGCATGCTCCGTGTTATTGTGGTGGCCAACCGAGTTGCCATGGCAGCCCAAATGGCCACTTGCTGGCTCATGCGTTCGAGCTTAATGCCTTCGCCACTTGCGTGTCTGACTGGTCCAATCAGCAGGTGAAGTTTACAAAAGTTCGGTGGCATAATTGGGTTGATTCCCTCACCATTTATTGGTTTTCGATTCATGGCAATCATGGCCAACAGGGAGAAGGAGTAGTGGTAGTAGTGGCACAGTGGCCAACTCAGCGATTTAGCTGTTACCAACGCTTGCAGTTTTGGCCGAGCAAATTGAAATGGCCAAGTGTCAGTTGCATGAAACGCACTCGGCTGCCAAAACAAAGGACTTAACTGCTGACACCGAGGGTTAAACGTTTAAATTTCAATTAAGCCAAAAGCCCCGCACGCTTGGCTACACACACACACTCTCACTCATCCCCATCGGCACTCAGCAGCTCCGGCCAACGTTACAGCTCATAAATTTCTTGACTTGTGTCAGGATGTGTTAGTTTGGCCGACATTACACTCGTCCTAGCAGCGAAAGCCAGAAAAAACACACACAGTTCCCAGTCGTCGTGGCCCGTCAAAGGCAGCCAACCAGCCAGTCAGCCAGCCAGCTAGCTGGTAGTAACTGGTAGTAACCGGAGGGGTTCCAGTCTTCAGCTGGAGATAGAGATGGAGCTGCAGCATCCCAAGTAACCCCTGCTAAGGCGGCCAGTCACTTAAATGCCCCAGAAATAAACTGAAACTGCACACAGTGCGCTCAAGTTAAGACAACTTTTGGCAGCTGCATCTGAGCACTCACAAAGGGCCAAAATGCGGCTGCTGAAAAGGGAACTCGGCATGCTCTTCATCAGTCGCTGATTGGCAAGGGATTTGGGTAGAGCTTTGATATAAAAATGTATCCCCAAGATTGTGCTATAATATTGATATATAATAATATATATAATAATAATAATAATATATTAATAATAGAGTATATAAATTTATCTCTTATACTATGGAATCCTCGATTTTTAGGTTTAATAATAAAATGTTATATGTTGTTTGTCTGAGAAAAATGTCAATTCTATTATTTTAATTAGTTAAAAAAAAAACAGAATAATTTTATAAGAAAACCTAAATGATTAAATGACCTTTTTAACCTTAAAATGCTTAAATTTTAGTCGTTATAATATTTTTAATTTAATAAAATGAACATTTAACCCCTTTATTTTTAGCCCACCGATCCAATTCTCTGTTCTTATCCATAAGCTTACTAATCATTAGCTAGTTAAATAATTGCAGTATCAAATCCAACACCTTTTTGAGAAATTCAAAGAAACTTTGTTAACTTTTCAAAGTTTTCTCGGCAACTCTTGAATTTCGCCGGTTTTGTCCACTTGCAGATTGCATCGGACCCTTTTTCGGCCATGCTCGAGGCGTGGCAGAGAGAGCGCAGAACCCTTAATTAAAGTGGGTCTTCCCTGGCTGCTGGGGGCTAGAGACTAGCTGCACCTCCACCCATTCCGTGTGCGGCGTGATTATCTGGCTGCCCACCTGCCATCGCCTTGCCCACATATGTATGCGTGCTGCGGCTTATGCATTTATGCGACTGAACTTGGCAGCTCATTGTGGACCCTTGTACTGGCACTCGCACTCGTACTTCTGGCCGGGCTTTGTGTACTTGTTGATGATGTTCTTGCCGGCGCTGCCGAGCTGCTCCAATTTGCATGTCGGCACAGGAGCAGCAGCAGGAGCAAGAACAGGAGCAGAACAAGAACATAAGCCACCCGCATGGGCGACCTAGTGAGAAGTCTCCATTTGTTTGTTTGCTCTGGCGATCTGGCCTGCTAAACGGGCCAACTGCCGGGTTCTGCTGGGTCTGCTGCTGGTCCGCAGACTGCGAACTACGAACTGGAGACGGGCTTCCAAGAACTCTGCTGGGGCTGTCAAGTTGTCAGTTGTTGGGCTCACGAACAGAGCCAGCTATGACTGGGTGGATGACTTAAAAGCCCTGACAGGTGCACTCAGGCACGCACTTGCCGCATGCATACTCATACTCGCATGCCCGCTACTTTGTTGTGCTAATCCTATTGGCATGGTGTTGGCGAGCTCCATCGGATACATTGTCGCCCTGCCTCGACTGGAGCAACACATGCCCCATTAATACCTACACGAACAAAAAATGGGTGCTTATCAGGGGGGTCATAAAATTCGCTGTAACTTAAGTCCACACTGAAAATAAAGTGTAATAGCTAGAACAGTTTGTTGTGCCTTTGAGTCGAGTGCCTCCACTATCAAATACGCGTTACTCAGCTAAAGCAAGCAGTGGCAAGCAGGGAAAACCAAGCAGTCGCTTGAAAGTGGCGCCATCTAAGTAGCAGACAATTCATTATTTGCTTATAACTTTTTACTGAGTGGTTCGATTTTAAAACTTTCTTCTACGTTTCAGTAGGTATTAATAAACCAAACTAAATGGTTTTTACACTTTATACTAAATTTATGATAAAATCCCCAAAATTTTAAAATTTCATATTCCTTTAGTCAATCTTGATTTAAATCAATAGTCTTAAAAAGAAATGCATTATTATAACCAAGTATCTCGATGACAACAAAATATTGCTTATAAAATCCTATTAAGGATATACATTAATAATTCACTAAGAACCATCCTGCTTTTTCTCTGTGAAACCGTAAATCACCTGTCTGCTTTGGAGTTTTTAATACGTCTATCTAACTGGTGCACATTAATTGTCTCGAGCTCGAGCTGGCAACACAATGGGTTCGGGGGCAGCAAACACAAGCACAGACAACAGACTCATTTTCCCTTTGCCCTTAATTGAAATCGATAAGTGGCGTGTCTTAATTAATACAAAGGAGGCTGCCGAGTGCCGGCAGCTTAAAGATTAATTATCCATTATATGCACACATCCTGATTGGGCCACACCACTCACCTGTCCTGTTCCCAGAATGCAGTGCATTCCCCAGTCAATGGCAAGTGCTGAATTCACTTAATTGCCGACACCTTTTCAGTGCCGCTGGCCAACACGGTGTTCGGTGAATGTGTGTATCCTGCATCCGTCTTCCTTTGGCGACACAATTAATTCGTCCTGCCAGGCATTGCAGTTTAATTTTTATTTCATTAACGTAACATCGCCGAACACCCCGAAACCCACCGAACCCACTCCCAATCGCAACCACATCAAGGGCGTCCGTGCATCGCTAAGCGGCTTTGTCTCATTATCTCCCAGGTGCACGTAGTACATATGCGTTGTGGGTGGCAAATTGCGAGCAAATTAAGTGTTTCAATTCCGTTGAGATTTCCATTTCATGAAGTTACCCCATACCCATTTCCATACGCTTTTGGGGCTTTGCAACCCGGGGAAACGCTCCTTTTGCCGGGAGCTCGGGTTTATAGTGCGTAACGCCATCAAAAATAGTTAACAGCATTGAAATGCTTTTAGCTAAAATGCGTTGTGAGTCCCGACTATGCGTAAAAAGTTTTGTTCAACTCGCAGGACGAAGGACACCATCGCCTGTCTGCCGTAATGTGTGGAAAATAAAATTATTCTAGATTTTATACCCCAACCAGCAGGTGATGATATTAAACATCTTGCGAGCGCTTTAATTTCCCCGCCGGCAGCCCCCCTCATTTTCACCACAAAAGTTTAAACTTTTCATTGCCTTGTTTTCGCTCGTAGCTGCCGACAAAAACGCAAACTTTTTGTGAAAAATTGCAGCGAGCACAATAAATATTTGTTTGTATATACACAAAATATTTGTGTTAATATGCATACACTTTTTTAAGCCATAAATTTCATCAGCATAAAATTCATACAGCTTCTTTCAAAGATTTTTTTAATCAGCCGTTGGCTTTTTTAAGAGAAAATCATGTGAGAATTTAAACACCTTTTATGGCGTCTGAAAAACTTCTGGTTAAAAGATGAATGCAACTTTCTAGCTAAAACTTATTCTACATAAATTTATTAAGATTAACAGTTCCTTCAAAGTTTTTTATATGTATTTTGTTATTTCTACAAATTGAAAAATTTTAGCATTTTTATTAAGTTGCTTTCTGTGATATTTTTACCTTATGAAAATATTAACCCATATTTTTCATTCATTCTTGGATAGTTTTAATTGAAAGAACAAAGAGAGACTCTTGTGACTCGGTTTCATTCCTGCTTTCTTGCTTTTCATTGCCAAATATAGAGTATGTTATCAAAAATATTTATTTTTAGTGTTCTTATTAGCAAATAAACAAGCCAAAAAGTATAAGAACAATACTTTCTGAGTGAAAATCACACATGTAGAATTTTTCTTATTTTGTAACCTCTTCCAATATCAAATAATAGTTAAGTATAAGAGAAAACGTTTAAATTCCTAGTTATAAGGGACTCCAAATATACCCCTACTCAAAACCAATGATACCCCCTTGTATTTGCTTACCCTGGCGAACGGTTTAGTGTCTTTAAAAATCTCGTTTCAGGCTTAAAAAGAAATTCTAAATTATAATAAAGTATCTCAATGACAATAAAATACTGCTGATAGTTAAGTATTAGAGAAAACGTTTAAATGCCTAGTTATAAGGGACTCCAAAAACCCCTACTCAAAACCAATGATACCCCCTTGTATTTGCTTACCCTGGCGAACGGTTTAGTGTCTTTAAAAATCTCGTTTCAGGCTGCGGCTGGAAGCCCTGCTCGGCTTTGTTCACTGGTAATTGCTTTTCCTTTCAGCCATTGTGTTGCCGGGATAAACGCATCCTCTTTCGCTGAGCGAATCCTTGTGGGTCGGCGAAGGGCGACTGGCAAATTCGCGTAGGGAAAAATTCAGGAAAACCGCAGCACATGCGGGCAAACACAAAGGTGTTTGCCAAAAGGACCTCCGCTGTATATATTTTACTTGCAGGAGCTGCGCGTCGCGTTGCTGGCCAACTTCAAATCCAAACTGACCGCAAAACATTTGCACTTTGGACTTTATGCCAAGAAGGCGGCGGCAAACCAAAGTCGCAGTCGTCGGCAGCGACGTTAAATAATAACAATAAAAACCCAACCAAAAGGCAGTAAAGCCCAAAAACGCGAATCGAAGGCAATGCAAGTGTGAGTGTGTAGTTTGGAGGGGGTGGGAGGTTTGGAGGGGGCTAAGGACCCTATCGAAATACCAGTAAAAATCGCAGTGTTGCAAAAGAAATTATGGACGCGTCGTTGTTGCTGCTGCTGTGCTAATTTGTGTTTGCGGCTTTCGCACATCAAACAGCAACAATCCAGTTGTTGTGGCTGTGGGTCAGCACGAAAAATGAAGTTGACCCGCTTTCCCGATGCCGACACGCCGTGGAAAATGTGGAGCAAAAGCAAAAGCAGCAACAGCAGCGGCAGCGCCACTTCCGAGCAAATTTACATAGGCTCGGCGAAGAAATTATGCATGCCTCTGTTGATATTGAAATGCCGAGCAGGTTGAACTTTGAGCCACCCACTCATGGGGAAAGCCAGGAAAAGCCTGGCAAAGCCAGAGGCGAGACTGCTTTCACTTTTGGCCAGAATCGCCATTTGCAGGCGATAAACACGTAAGGCACGAAAAATAAACAAGGCGTGGCCACGACGTAGACGTCGGCGTTTTTAGCCAAGTTAACATCGACGTCGACTGCGGCGGCAACGGCGGCGGCGGCATGCAAATTGGACCAAGTACCAAGTACAAGTGTGTGTGTGCAACGTCTCAGGAAGTCGTTAGAGCGGGAAAGGACATGCCAAAGACCAACAGCGGCAACCTTTGTGGGTCAAAAGCAAAAAAATAGAGAGAAAAAATAGAAGAACTGTGCCACCACAAAGTCAAACGCAACACAAAGGGCGAAACAAAAAAGCAGTGTCCCCCTTTTGACCACGAATAAATCAGTGGGCCAACAATGTACGTTCGGCGAGAACTTGGCACAAATCCATTAACATTAACACTCTCATTTTCGAGCCGTCGCATGCGGAGGCCCATTTGCGTTTACGTAAACTTGGCCAACATGCCAACTTCGGCCCCAAGACAAACGTTTTGCTAGCTAAGCAAAATGAACTTTTAATAAATTCATTACCCCGGCACTTTATGGCCCCCGAACCCACAGCCATCCTCCTCCAGCCAGATTCGATGCACATTGCTTCAGTGTAGTGCAGCTCAGGCTGACATTACGTATACGCCCCGTACATTTATGAACAATCAACTTTATAGCCTGTGTGTGTGCTGTATGTGTGTGTGCTTGCACTAGTTTATATGTTTATATATGTTCTCTAGCCTCCCCAACTCTGCTCTGTTTTATTGGCATTTGCACTTGTGTCTGACTTTTCCAAGATATTTTCAATTGGAAGTTATGTGTCGCAGGGAATTGCCCGCCCAAGTGGGTGGTGGTGGCATCCTATTGATGGGATGTGTGCAACACAACAATTTAATGGCTGCCAACTGACGGATGCTAGAAAGATAGAACTTCTCCACCGAATAAAAATGCAGCAAAAGAAATAGGGAATTGAATTGTAAATGCATTGGTTGAGAATGCAGGGATCAATCATTTAACCGGATGAACTGTAAGCTTTATGGATTTAATGCACATTTAATTCCTTATTAACTTCTATAATTCGCCGCCATCGCAATCACAGTCCCAAGGTCAGAGGGCATTTAAAAATGTGTTAGCCCGGGCAAAACAAACGACACGACAAACTAAAATGTCCCGATTACATCTTGAAGCGAAATAAATTATTGTGCACATCGCAACGAGCTGACCCAAATACACAAAGCGAAATGGGGAGGGCGTTCGTAATGGGAATGGGAAAGGGAAAGGGAGAAGCAAGGGACCAGCGACAAAATGCTGGCTGCCATTGCCAGCTGATTATCGCTAATTGTGCCCAAGGAAATAGAAATTAAACGAGTCGGGATCGAGGACGGCCTTTATTTCCTGACCAGCGTGTGCATGAGAATTTCGCTGGCAGCGTTTAATTTAATTTGGAGCAGGTCTTTAAATATTCACTGCAATTTATTTGATCGATAATTGAGCAGGGCAAGGTTGACGATTTGCCGACAAGTTGGCCAGAAAGTAAATTGAGATTAATTGAGGCGGCAGCAAATCGGGCTTTCGCTGCTTTCAATGTCACTTGCTTGACCTCTGCAACCTACCTACCAAAATTATGTCCCAGGTAGGCTGTGAAACTAAAGTCACCTCCTTTTGTCTAGCAATTCAGTCGTTCGAGGGCATTTTACTTTCGTCTATCCAACAGAAACATTCGCAGCCTGACAAGGTTAACAAAATTTCGGTATTACGTAAAATGATAGGCATTCAGAAAAAGCGACCAGCCGCCGGTGACTACGTAGTGCCCAACAATTCGGTTCTCAATCTGCAGCAAAAGCCCGGTCTCCAAGATTCCACGCCGAACTCCATGGAGAAGGCCACCAAGTGTCGCTACTGCGAGAACATGGCCAAGAACTTCTTGTACCTGGAGAGCTTGATTCGCAACAATAAGGACAGTAACGAGAAGAGCCCCAAGTGCAGCCTGTGCAGCTCGTCGCTTAAGTATTTGGAGCATGTGAATCGCAATATTCGCCAGGTTTTCGGCAACTTCGATGCCATTGTGCAGGCGGATCGCGCTTTGGCCGCCAAGCCAGCCATGATGCCCAAATACTCGGTGGGCCAGCCTCCCGAAAAGCCAGATTCACGCGCCAAGGGCGGTGCCATTGTCTCGCCTCAGAAGTCGGCCAAAAGTCTGAAGTCCAAGATCACCACCTCGAAGTTGAAGACCAAGGAAAAAAACGTCAAGAGCCAGAAGTCGTCAAAGTCGCTGAAGTCTCACAAATCCTCCAAGTCCCTCAAGTCTGCAAAATCCTCGAAGTCTGGCAAATCGCAGAAGTCTAGCCTCAAGCTGGCCAAGAAGGGTCTTTCCAAGCTGGCCAAGCCGAAGAGCTCGAGTCCGAAAAGCCAAATCAGCCACGGGAAGATGATACTGAAGCGCAAGTTCCGGAACAAGGTGGCCGGCAGCAAGGTGGTTCGCAGTGTCAGCCAGTACCGCAGTCTGGGCTCCAACCGCTCCAGACTCTCGAAGGGAGCGAGCCACAAGAAGCTCACCAAGCAGCGCTCCACCCCACCGCCCACCAGCATCAACTGGCAGCTGCTCAAGCGGAACCTGCCCAAGCGACCCACTCCAGTCAAGTAGAGGCCACTTTGAAGACCAGGGATCCGCAGAATTGGCTTCACTCTGTTTGCAACCGTTCACAAATTATCTCGTTTGTCAAAATTCGAAGTGATCTTTTGCATTAAAAACATTTTTATATGAAAAATTATGTTGATATAGAATTTTTAAGGGATGGTTTAGGTCTGAAATTGATATCTCCAAAAGAGATTACTTCAAACCAAGACTCAAAGATGATTACTTCTTTACCTAGATCAAAGTACTTATATATTCTTGCATATTTCCGGATTACAAATTCTTTCGAACAAAAATCAAAATACGTCAATTTGTTATAACATATTTATCATGAGAATTTGATTCGGTAGCATATGGTGTTTTGACGTATGGAAATACCATTCCATTTATAATCCAACAATCCAAGCCGATTGAGTCATGCCTTCAAGCTTATCAACGAAATTCTTGACTTATATTTTGTCACTTTACACTCAAATAAGGCAAAAGACGAGAGCGTATGAGTAACGAAAAGATAAGAGTACAAAATCTCGGTTCTAAAAATATACATTTTATAAATAAATTTTGCATAGCTACATAGTTATAGTTCATATTAGAAACTCCATATTAATATTAAAGAATAAAGAATTTAAAACCCTCTGAATACAGTAGCAAATGCCAGAATGTTATTTTTTCCCTTTTGTGACAGCTGATAACACGATTCAGATTGTACATACTTAGTACATAATTACTCACTTATCACTTTGTATTTCCTTGCTTCTTCAACAAAATAGCTCGGTTTCAGTATTCCACAAACGTTTAGCTGAAGCGGTTTAAGAAATTAAAAATGTTTAAGCTGGCTACCTTTTTTTTGGCTGCCTTTACGGTGGCAAGTGCTCAATATAATGATTACAATTCCGAAAGTCAGTGTAGCCAATCCATCCGTACTGCCCTAGAGCCGATGAACGCGTTTATTCGCGAAAACAATCACCAGCTAAATAAGATCGAG
Organism: Drosophila mimetica; assembly: GCA_037075245.1. Taxonomy (NCBI): domain Eukaryota; kingdom Metazoa; phylum Arthropoda; class Insecta; order Diptera; family Drosophilidae; genus Drosophila; species Drosophila mimetica. The sequence goes on along the minus strand of JBAMCH010000023.1, from coordinate 3,957,165 downwards.
GTTGAACAGCAAGCTACGCAGAAGAATCTCCAGGCGATAAAGGAGGGACAGGAAACTCACATGATCGATATTCAGACAATGATGGATGCCCAACTTTTGGCAGTTCAGACTGAGCTGGAGAAGCAATCCTGCCAGAAGACCATCTCACAAGAAGACTTCAAGGCCGGACTTCAGGCATTTGAGGACAAAATGGAACGCCGATTTCAGGAGCAAACAAGCAATCATCAGGAGCTTAATAATCAACTTTTGGCGGTGCAAATCTTACTGGAAAATCAGCAGAAAACCCTAGAGAACACATTAAATAAGAAGAGCATCATGATGAAAGATTTCGAGGCGAGTTTAAACTCCTTTCAGACCAAAATGGAGAGGAGAATTAATGCAACTAACCGCAGGCTAACGGGGGTTCTGAAGAAAATCGAGGGCCTCGCCATGCAGAGAACTCCCCAGGCGACCACTCCTAGACCCTTTACCTCAACCACCACAGAATATTACCCTTCGAAAACTCTGCAGATCGGAGAAAGAGACTTTTATATTGAAAATAATAGTAAGCAAACTTATACTAATGCAGCAGCTGTCTGTGAAACCAGGGGAGGATCTCTAGCAGACATCAAAGATGAAACCGAGTTAACTGCCATTAAAGCAGAACTTAATCCAGATTCTTACTACTGGCTTGGTATCTCTCGGAATAAAATTAGCCAGTTTGTGTCTTCAGTTCAACGCACAGATACGGTTTGCGTTTGGCTATATAAAGGAAATATAAGTGCTCATACATGTAACTTTCGTGTATTTTTCATTTGTCAGCTTGACAGTCAGGCGTAGAAAATTTCTACTGGAAATTAAACAAAATAAAAAGAAAACTAAAAATAAATTATGGTCACCCCACAGTAAACATGGCTCGCATTTTTTAATTATCAATTACAGATTTTCAATTATTAAATTTCACATGTTCTTGACCTTATCATGAGATAATATTTGTTTTCATGGAAGCGGGATTATACAGTGTTCCACATAATTATAATATTTCACTGTACATTTAAAAGAATCGGATGGTTCGTTAAGAGATTATAGTGTTATACCTTGGTTACTGAAATAAAAATGAATTAACGATAGGCTATTGTTATTAAAAATAAATGTAAATTTTGCGGAAATTTCGCACAGAATAAATCTATGAACTTTTGTGTTATATTTTATTTTATTTTTATTATTTTATCGCCTTTTACAAATTTGCTGATCATAAAGGAAATAGTTCGGACATCCGGTAATTTCAATTTTTTCCTTGAAATATAAAAGAATGTTGTTTTTTTTCTTAATCCAAATTCCGAGTAATCCGATAATAATATACGTAAGCCAGAGGCAACCTATCAGAAATATTGCGGGTTTCTTTTACACTTGAATAGCTATTGTGGTTTCAGTATTCCAGAAACATTCGATTGGAGTGGATAAACCTAGCAAAAATGTTTAGTTTGTCTACTTTTCTTTTGTGTGCATTCATTGCCAATAATTTGCAAGGATCTTTGGCAGATTGTCAAGGCAATGAAACAACTTCTCATATTCCGTTTAGTCAATCCGTCCAAAGTGCACTTCAGCCAGTGGACGCTTATATGAATGACACCCAGAACCAGCTGAACAAGATCGAATTTGAGCTAAAGGCAACGCAGAAATATATTCTATCGATACAAGAGGGACTGGACACAAACCAATCCTGCCAGAACACAATCCCTGAAGACAACTTCAAGACGGCGCTCGAAGGTTTTCTATATAAAATGGAATGTCAACTCAAGAACGAGACATGCAATCAAAACAAGCGTTATGTCCAAGTTTTGGATGCGCAAAATATACTGGCAGGAGAGCTAAAAATTCTACAGGACTCTTTAAATGAGATCATCAGAAAGCCATTCCTGAAGGACTTGGAGGCGAACATAAAGAGGTATCAGAAAAAAATGGATGGCCAACTTACTGCGGTTCAGGACAGTTTAAAGGTGATACTGGACAAGATCGAAACCAAGTCCATTCAGACAACCAACTGCACGCAAACCCCTCCCAAAACCAACCCAGCAGAACTACAAGTGATCATCAAAGGAAACTTCAAGCTTAACCAAACGGAGCCGTTTCTTCAGCCGTTACAGCTAGGCTCAAACAACATTACTATCGCTGACCAGAAATCGACTCTGTAAAAAATAATTGCGGGTCTCAGTCCTTATCTTCTGGAAATATCATCAGATGTAAACATTCTGTTCCAAATATATGTTAGCTAGATATGGCAATTATTAGTATATTATATATTTTGTCAGTATAAATAAAATCCAAAATAAAAATATTGGCACACACCATTTTGAAATTTTATAATCAAATTTGTCAAAAATCACCATCATTACAATAAATACAAAAAAAATTGTAATTCACTCGAATAATAGTAATTTTTACTTTAATAAAGAAGAAATTAAAGAACTTTATCAAGTACCTACATTGTTTCATTTTTATTTTCCTAGCCATACAAAAGGTTAAAAAAGCGAGGTAAGCCCATGCTTACAAATTTTGGACCATAATAAAGTATTTACTTTTATTTCGGGGTATTTTATTTTTCAGTTGTAATTTAAGTGTATGCTACTTGTAGAATCACTGTGAAAGGCATTACCCGTAGTGCCGATTCGCAGCGGGAAAAAAGAAATAAAATCTGCTGATATGGGAAAAATGCTAATGGGAGATAAGCTTTTCAAAAATAAAATACAAATAATTAAATACATTTTTACTGTATTTTATTCCACTTTAGGAGTCTACATTGGAATCACCTTTGTAAATAAAGTTTTACACCAAATCTCTAAGTCACTTTAATATCCATGGGCGAGAAAAGTGGCATTATAAAGGGTTCGAATCGTTTTGATTTTCAATTTTCAGCACCCAAGCAGCAGTTACATTTTTCTGCCACAAATCGGAAATAGTAAAAACTGAAACTTAATAATCACAGCTCGCTTCGTTGAGTGTGACATCATTTTTATACCCTTGCAGAGGGTATAATGATTTCAGTCAGAAGTTTGCAACGCAGTGAAGGAGACGTTTCAGACCCTATAAAGTATATATATTCTTGGTCAGCATGACTAGACGAGTCGATCTAGCCATGTCCGTCTGTCCGTCTGTCCGTCTGTCCGTCTGTCCGTCTGTCCGTCCGTCTGTCCGTCCGTCTGTCCGTCCGTCCGTCCGTTTCTACGCAAACTAGTCCCTCAGTTTTTAAGCTATCGAGCTGAAACTTTACCAAAAGTCGTATTTCTGTTGCAGGTAGTATATAAGTCGGAGCCGGCCGGATCGGACAACTATATCTTATAGCTCCCATAGGAATAATCGGAAAAATAATTGAAAAAAAATTATAACTTATGTGTTTTTTGACATATTACCTTATGCTCTTGGAAATATCATTTTTTTAACAGTTCTGAATTTCGAATTAAATTTTATAAAAATCGGACGAGTATATCATATAGCTGCCATAGGAACTATCAGAAAATTAATGGCAAAGTAATATGAACAAAATTATAGCTTCGGTGTCTTTTGACATATTTCCTTCTACTCTTTGGAATATCGTTTTTTTAATACTTCTGATTTTCGATTTAACTTTTATAAAAATAGGACGACTATATCATATAGCTCCCATAGGAATGATCGGAAAATTAATGGGAAATTAATAGGAAAAAAATTATAGCTTTGTTAATTTTTATTGTATTCTCTTCTACTCTTGAATATAACTTTATTTTATTATTTTACAATTTCGAAATAAATTTTACATAAATCGGACGACTATATTATATAGCTCCCATAGGAATGATCAATCAATTATTGTCAAAATTGCTATAATTCGGTTTGTTCTAAATCGAAATTCAGATTTTTGTAATTTTTAATTAAATAGGAATTAACTGCAAGGGTATATAGACTTCGGCTGGCCGAAGTTAGCTTCCTTTCTTGTTATTAGTGACGTAATCTTGAGTATAGTTCTTTGGTTTTTACTACATTTAACAAAAAATGGAACTATCGCCTTTAACCGGAAATAGTTTGGGCATCTGGTAATTTGGTTTTTCAATAGAAATCTGATAAAATGTATTACAAATACGTAAGCCAAACTCAGAGAGTTTAAGTTTATATGAGCAAAAGCCCTATATAAGGCTTATAAGCTTCTTCATCCAACTTATTGGTTTCAGTATTACAGAAACGTTTGATCGGAGTGGATAAAATTATTAAAAATGTTTATCGTGGCTCCTTATTTTTTGTGTGCCTTCATTGTCAGCAATTTGCATGGATCAATGGCATTTTGGCGAAACAATGAAAACAATTTGGAAACTCAGTTTAAACAATCCATCCAAACTGCACTACAGCCAGTGGAGTTTTCTATGGAAAAAACGCAGAGCCAGCTGAACACGATCGAGTTGAAAATGGAGTCCATGCACGCTGCTATTTCCGCGGTACAGAACGCACAGGAGTCTCAATCAAAAACAACCTGCCAGAACGCATTTCCTGAAGACTACTACAAGGCGGAGCTTGGTGAATTTCTACTTCAAATGAATAGTCAACTCCAGGAGCACACGCGGTGTAACAGGACTCAGGATTCATTAAACCGATCCGTCAGGCAACAATTTTTGGAAGACCTAGAGGTGACTTTGAAGATGTATCAGGAACAAATGGAGGATAAACTTACAGCCAGTTTAAACGAGATTCTGGATAAAATTGAAGGACTGTCCATTCCGCCGCGTAAGACTCGAGAAAACCCTCCTCAAACTATCCCAACGAAGTTCCATTCGATCTGCAACAAATACTATATTGAAGATAAGGTTGAGAAAAACTGGACTGAAGCTGCGGAAACTTGTCGAATGCTGGGCGGTTACTTAGCCGTAATCGAAGACGAAGCCGAGTATACAGTGATTAAATCTAAACTAAAGGTCAATACTCACTACTGGCTTGGAATCCACTCTATGAACGAGGAATGCAAGTTCGTATCGTATGCCACTGAAAAGCCAGCTCCATTTTTGGATTGGGGTAACCCAGAAAGCTACAGATGTAACAAATCAGTTGCGATACATAACGGTAAAATGTTCGACATGTCAGGTCGTCATAAGTTTAATTTTATTTGTCAGAATAATTAAGCCGGCATAAATAAAATACAATTTAAAGTATAATTGTAAGGCGGCCATTTGTAACACAATTTGAAATTTAATAAAAAAAAATGAAGGAATAAATATTATTTATAAATGTTATCAAAACATGTTCGATTGGAACTAAATATATTTAATAGGAAAAATGTATTTATTTATTATTTACATTTTGTATATCCTTCTAATTACAAAACCAATTAAATTTTATACATTTATATAAAATATAAACTGATCTTTTATTTAAAAATTTCCAGTTAAATACTAAAAATACTAAAAACAACGGCAAAAGAGTTTAAATAATTTACACTTCTTTCAGCGTTTTCTTTGATTTCGGCGCATTTACAGCTCACATAATTGGCCGCTGCTTCTGTAAACGAGTTGTCCTTTTTATAATTTCTAATTTGAATAATTTGAAAAATTATGCACCAGGTGGTAGAGCCGCAACCGCTTTGTTTAGGGACCCTTTTTTGGGGCCTCTGTCTCCAAATCGCTCAAACTGGTGACTCTTTTGTTGGCGCTGGCGCTCTTTTAATTGTTGCAAATATTATTTTTATTTTGAGTGTTGACAAGCACGCAATTAGCGTCCCTTAACTGCCGCACCCCTCACAAAAAAATCCTGGTTGACCTCGTTTGTTTAAAGATTTTCTGCGTGCAGGTCGAGGGGGGAAAACGGTCAAATGGTCGACCTAGCTTCAATTTTCATTTAACGACCGGACGACAGCGTCCAAATATTTTCACAATTTAAATGCAAGTGGATTGCGGCGATGGATGAGTTGGGCAAGGGGATGGTGGGGCGGTGGGCGGTGGGTGGTGGTTTGTGTTTGGGGTTCAGGATGGCGGGCAGCGGCTAAGCAGATTGCCAACCTAACTGACTTTGGGGCCGCGGCCGGCAGTTTGACAATTTTTCGCCATGCCCGCTCAAATATGCCGCATACGCAGCTGGGCCCCCGAAGCACGACCCTTCATTTGTTTATATGCCAACCATCACCCAACGCCCACTGACCCTACCCCCTTTTTACTGCACAGAAAGGAAAAAGGGAAACAAGAATTGCAAAGATCTTGAATCAAGGTTAAATGTTCTTTAATTTATTGAACTGGAGATTTTAAAAATCTCTGTAAAGAACTTTTAGCCCTTAAAACGAGTAGCAATTTCTATGCTAATTAAATTTAATAAAAATTTTTTTATTTAAAGAAATAATACGAAAAAAATATTTATTTTCTAGATTTTTCTACAAAGAATATAAATTAATTAAAATTTAATTTAATGTAAAAAGATTTTAAGTAAAAATAATAGTTTCTAGGGTTTTCTTCAAAGAAAAAACGAATCCAAATTCAAAAACAATGTTTATATTTGAATTTTAGGAAATCTGATTTTAATTTTTTCTCAGTGCACCACAACTGGGCGTCCGTCCTTGTGTTTGTGTGGGTGCACGCCTCGTTGACCGTTCGGATAAAACTTATTAGACACAAGTGTATTTAGCGCATGTGTGTGTGGGTGCTCCCCCGTGGGCGCCCATCCGTGTGTCTGTGCGTGTGTGTTAGTGAGTAACTAACTGCGGGCAGTTCACTGTAGTTTAGTTCCACGGGCGGACCGAGATACCCAGATACCCGTACTGAGCACGGAGCACGCATCTGCATATATCAATCGGAGGATGCCCGCAGTCTGCCTTCCCGGGCGCCCAATGCACCCATGTTGTGCATTTGAACAGAAATAATATTTTCCCGTAGCCCGATTTTCAGAGGGAGGGGGTTGGATAGTGGCGGGATCGGTGGACCGGCAACTGTGTGACGTTGCCGCACAATTCCTTTGTAATTAGATAACGTAACAAAGCAACAACACGGCGACCACTGCACTTCCGCTCCCGCAGGCGTTTACGCCCCGCCTGGCAATGCACTTTTGCCACGCCCCCAAACGCCCCCCTGCACATTTTCCGTTGCATTTTCGTTTTACGTAAAATGTTGAGAGCCTTTTCTGATTATTTGGCAAAATCGCAACATTTACCGCTGCCACACAGCCCCCCAGTTCCCCCGGCCGTTGGCAGTATAATTAGCCGCAGTTATACCCCCCGTACCCCTCTCCCCCGCCTTTCTACCCCCATCAAGCTGCGACTGCAAAAATCCGGCCTCCGATGTTCAATTTCCACAGCCTGCACACTCGACTGCCTTTTCAGGCGATGCGTTCACAATTGCAGGAAGGGAACAGGACAGGACAGGATCCGATAGTGGAGTTCCCGGTTTCCTCACATTCACCACTGACCAAAGCCCTGCTTCAGTTTTTCGGCAAGGACCACTTCATCCGCCGTTCCAATGAAGGCTTAATCTGACCGAGGAGAATTCACTTCGCATTTGGCGGCCTCCCTTATTGAGGGTCCTCCAGAACCCCATAATTGGCTACCCCTAACAGGCGAAATTCGGAGTATTCCGAGCTCAAGTTTTTCTTATAAAATAAAGACAATGGTTTTGATGGGGATTGTCATCAATGGATCAATGTCCAATTATTATGGGTGATGTCATGGAAATATTCTTTTAAATATTTATATTCTCACACTCAAAAAAATATCGATACGAAACGTAGGTCAATTTTACATTACTTAAAATCAATTTTAACTTGATATGGGCCCATGTAAAATTGACATGGTCGAAATGTAAACATCATGTTCGAACTACGTCAGTTCGAATTTCGTATCTGTCTTTCTCGTTTCAACTCACGTCATTTTGCTCTCCATATGGCGTATTGCTCTCTTTTCGAAGTGAGAGAGTCGCCGAGAGAGAAAATTCGGCAAAATGACACTATTTAATGTCAATTTGATGAGTATTTCATGTAAAAACGATGTGAGTATGAATTACCTGACATTTACATGGTCATATCGAATTTATGGGAAGATGGTTTTCTTTGTGTGCACAAATTCACAGAAATAAATATAGATAAAGTTATATCTTTCAAGGGAATTTTTAAAATATTTTACAAATTGCAGGACTTATACTTGCAACATTTATAAGTATAATCTACCAACTTAAAATATCAACCTTTGCGTTGATTGCCACGATAATAAAGCCAAGTTAGTCCTTGCAAATGGCACGTCGCTTTAGAAATTTATGGCCCTCCACTAGCTTTCGCTTTAGGTTAAAAACCCTTAACCGAACCCATTCCCCGCCAGCTATAATTAGGTACCACATTGGATGGCACTAAAATGCGCCAGCCGACAAATGACCTACAATAAGATTTAGTGTGCTCTCGAGCAGCTAAACTTAATATTTCACGTGCACTTAACCTACGGGTTTAAATGTCGTAATTTTCTCATTGGCAACCCCCCCTCGCCGCCGAGGCGGAGAGCCAGCTACTCGAATGTTTTACTGTCTCAAAGTTTGTCTCAATTACGTGCGTGCCAGACTGAGTCAGCTCATCCCGATATCCCCGGCCATATACCATATCCCATTGGCCGAACCGAAGTGAACCGAATATTTCTGGTGAGACTACGGCGCATTTCTCAGCAGGGTCGCAGGAGGAAAGGACCCGCAAACCTCTTCCCGTTTGTCATTGGCAACTTTTTAATTAAAAGTTTCATCCGAGTAATGGGATATTTGCACTGCGAAATGCCACGGCGGCCAGCGACGATACTTGATACTTGTGCAATATTTGTGGGCGTCCCTCGTTCCTTGTCCTTCGTCCTTCCTGTCCCCTTCCAGCAAGGATCTAATTGCCAAAAGGATTTGCAAAACTTCAGCCTTACATAACGTTCTGCGCTGACCTCCATCGCTATCTTTATCTTTATCCGGCCGTTTGTTGCTGTTGCGCGCTGCAAACTTTTGGCCAGCAATTGCCAAACTATGCCCAACACGGCGCTACGTGCGTCGAGCTAATGAGCTGCAAGAGTCACGCGCGCAATTAGCCGGGCAGGGATTTTAATTAGGACCCACCTAACGATCCACGGCGGCCCCGAAGATCGGTTAATTAATATTCTCAAGGCCATAACATCGGGTTTTTTCCAGTTTATAGGTCAAATATTGAAAGCAAATGCGTTAGGCAGTAGCAAATCTGTTATACCACAAAATTATATTCTTAGCAGATATTTAATTCTAAAATCAGTCCTGTAAGGATTATAAAGAATTTTTAGTATGTTGATTCACTTTAAAAGACTTTTGGCGCCCAACGTGGGGCCTCATGATTAACCCTGAAGTAGAAGACATGAAGTCATAGGTATTATTTGAATCCCAAGATAGATTGGTGTGTCCTCCTAGACAGGAAGTTTCCAAGGGAGACGTGACCAAAATTTAAGAGAAAGGACTCCCAGAACTCAGCACACAGTTCGTCGTAGATCTACCTACATCAAAGTCAGATTTTTCAGGGAACCCCACTTGGGCAACTGAGGAAGAGGATATATTTGCGAATTTCCCACTGCTGCTAAATAAAACTCTCCCTCGAAACTCCCACCCAACCGCAATCGATTACCAATGGGCAGTGTTTAGACTTCGATGTTCGTTGTTCGTTGTTCACTTTTCACTGTTCACTGCTCAGTGTCCACGTCTAATCGCCGCCGGATGTCCGCACAGAAATTTGCTTTCATTGTTTTTGTTCCAGCAGCCGGACTCTCGTTATATTTGCCTGTTTTTCGGACGGGGGCTTCTGATTCTGTCGCCTATTCTGCTCTATTTTAGCTTCTTTTTTTGTGTGTTGAGCCAACTTTGTTGTTGTCAGCATTCGCTTTCAATTTCCTCATCCACTCGAACTAACATCCTTCCGCTGACTTGTCGTGGTTGCTCATTCATGGCCGTTTTCACAGTGTCCGCTGGCAGCAGCGCTAGTCCTTCTGGTCAGTCGTCAATCGGCAGTCGTCAGCAGTGAATCCGAATAACACTGGACCGCCCGTCCGTTTGTCAATCAATTGTGAATTGTTTATTGAATGTTGTCGTTAGACTGCACACAATGCCGCTAACAGCCCGAGCAGGAGTTGTCGGTTTGGCTTCGTTTGCTTTTCCTTTCTGGCTATCTGGCGAATTTTTTCGGGTTTTCGTAATAGCCCCTGGTTTCGAAAGAGGGTATAAACATTTGATAGATTGTATGTAACAGGAATAGGTTTAAAGAAAAAAAATAAAATATTAAATTTACTCATAAAAGTTCCTAAAATTATGCAGTAAAAATAACACCATCCTCCGAAATATTTTATTGCATACTTTTAGACACCTTTTTAAGAAATTTGAAATATTTCGATATTTCAAACTTAATTTATTATTTTGGTTATTATTTATATTAGTGAGTATCTCCTAGTCTGATCCCTCGATCATAGTTTTCTCTCTAGTTTTTTTTCCTCCCATTTTGTTTGTTTCAAGTTTGGACATTGGCGGATGGCTTAGGACTGACATTGTTTGCCCTGTCAAACGCTCCATTTTGTATTTATCTTTTTGTGCGCTGATCGATTTGTTGTTGGGCCGGGCTTTTCATTGAGTGCCTCGGCCATTTTCCTAACGCATTCCTTTTTTGTTTTTTAATAGCCACCGCTGCATGCCCGCACTCTCATAAATTCGCCCAAATGGAAATGGTCTTTGTCCGTAATGAAATAGTGTTGACTTTCCTCACACTGGCACTCCTCGCTCGCACACACATCGAATCGCGTGTCCTTAACAAATGCACGAAATTGCTTTTAAACGAGGACGACGCCGTGCAGTCTGCCGCCCAGCCTCTGAAGCTCCTCCTTCGTTTTCCAGCCTCCGATCCCATCCTCAGATTTTCCATCCGCCACCCAGTGGCATGTGATGATTTGTTCGCACATAATGAAACTCATCAGCAGCTGCAGCCCGGAAAAAGTGCGGGGAAAAGGCCGGGAGACGGGGGACGCAAAGGGGTTTCGCTCATAAAGTACAAGCCAACTTGTTCGGATCGAGGCTTGGCATAAATTCAAAAAGTACGACTGCGAGAACCCAACGGCCACTCGGCGGGAAAATGTAGTAAAAGCATTTTACAGTTTCATTTTCCACGACTCACTGCCGACCACCGCTGTCCATTTGTCCATTTGTCCATCTGCCCAGCCGTCCGCCATCCACAGCTCGGCTTTTGTGCGATTTACTTAATTTGAAGTGTGCCGGGGCCATCGAGGCATTCCTTTTAAAATCAATTCGAAGTTTATTTTTCTTGCGGCTTCTTCTTCCCGCTGCGGCAGCCCAGCCATCGCATATTTTCTTCGTTTGCTTTCAATGTTTGACTTGGACTGTCGCACTATTTATGCACGTCTTTGCTCCGCAGACAGCAAGGACCCACTTTGGCCAGGACATTATGGCCGATGAGCAGGCGGAAGGCAGGCAAGTGGACCTGCTTTTGAACTCGGAACGGAGTCGTCCCCATTTGCCTGCTATGCAAACTATGTAAAATAATCTCTTTTATTGCTGAAATGTTTATTCAAATATATTTTTATATTAACAAGTTTATGGATCAAACGGGAGCAGATGGGATTTATGCACTGAAGAAAACAGGGTGAAATTTAAGCAAAACAAAAATGTATACTGTAAAATGCACAGAAAGCACAACCGTTTTATGAAATAAAATATTTTAAAGTATACTTTTAGGAACATTTTTAAGTTTATTCAAATACTTTTTTGATAACAATTTTATGGATCAAACGGGAGCATAATGATTTTATTCACAGAGAAAAAAATACTTAAATTTAAGCAAAAGAACAATTTTAAGTATTTTAATTTGTGGGTTAAATAATATTTTATGTGTCTTTAGATAACTTAATATACTGAAAAAATATTTGCTTCTAAATAATAATAAGTTTATTATTAACAATTTCGAACTTGTAATAAGATTTTTCTTAATTTTAAGCAACTAAAGATTAAGCAACACTAAAAACTCTGAAATATTTCAAAGCATACTTTTCGGCACTTTTTAAAGTGATTTAAATTGATAATATTCTTCGAGTTTAAGATAACTTAATCTACTGAAAAAATATTTATTTATTAATAATAAGTTTATTATTAACAATTTCTTTCTTTTAATTAGGTATTTCTAAATTAATTTTACATTAAAAATAAATATAATTTATTTCTTTTCGTGTGGCTCCGTTTCCTAGCTGCCAGCCCGGGGCAAGAGTGAATTTTAAGCTGCGCGCAAACAGCTTGAGCAAATTCATTAACAACAGAACCGCCGCCCTCAATCCAAATCCAAAATCCCCGCCCAACCGAAAAGGGAGCTCAGCGCTCAGCGCTCAGCTACAGTTGCGGTTGGTTTTCGCCTCCGAAAATGAGGGCAATGCATTTGTCCCGAGGGTGCCAGTGCCAGTGCCAGAGTGCCAGCGACCAATCCCGACCAGAAATGGGGGCAGAGCTGCGGGTTGCCAAGCACTTGTTTTTGATGTGACGCTGATATTTAAAAGTGGAGTTCACATCAAAGTTACACAGCGGTCCAGAATGGCCGACATCCCTGTCATCATCGTCATCATCATCCCCGCCATCATAATGCGCAGTCAGCAGGTTTCCAGTTGGGGTAGGTATGCCATGGTACATTAGCAGCAGAACAAAGGATGGGATTGCTGGCCGGGAACCCACTTTACTTTAGTTGTCAATGCAACATAAGCTACTTACGACAGAGAAAATAAAAAAGAAAGCGAACTTACAAGTTATGGTGAGTAAATATCTGAGGATGGGGAGCTGACAGGGTATCACTTGGGTCGAGTACTATCCACCTAGAGCACCATGTGTACTTGCGGTAATTGCAGAGCGTTTTAACTATGCTCCACGGCCTTTGTTGCTGCGGGTGCAATAGCAACTGCAACTACTTGCTGCTGCTGCTGCTGCTGTTACTTGACACATGTCAGTCACTCACTCACAGCGCTTGAGTGGCGAGGCAGAGCGGAAGGGATAATCAGGATGTGCTACCATAAATTTCACTGTTTGCGATGCACACTGATACACTCTCCGACTTCTGCTGATGATGACTTGGCACTTAAACTGCCAAGCGACCAAGTGCCAGGGCATTCGATCAGCCCATTAAGCATACGCCGTGTTGGACACCGAAAATCCACAGCACATCATTTGAATGCCTCGTGGCCTTAACCAAACCATCTGATGTTGACTTATGGCCGCTCAGTTTTGAGCTGAGAACTTTTCAGAACAACGGAAATTACATTTCGCTCACTTCGTGTGCAATTAAAGTTGGCCAGGTGTGGATGGGGGGCGGGGGAAAAAGTGGGAACAGCGGACTAGAGTTTTCCCCCCATTGCATTTTGCATTTGAAATGGCTGCGCGAACGGCACACACATTTTAAAGTGTTTTTCTGTTAATGCGAATTTGAAGTTTGATCGATATGTGGGGCGTGGCTGGCGCTGCGGCCGCCGCCCACTGGCCGCCCGGCATTAGAGGTCACACGAAGCGGGCCCATCATCATTTTAACGCCAGTTGCCGCGGCGAGTTGTTTGATTTGCCGCATCGCAGCCGCTGAAACACGAAGCCGCCCCCGAATTCGGTCCTGGACCCCCCCGCTCCTGACCAATGTCCGATGCGGCGGGAATGGCGAGCAGCGATGAGGAGGGTCTGCCCACCGGCGGCAGCAGCGGTCGTCAGCGCGGACTACAGCGGGACTACAGTGATGCGAGGTTGGAACGGGTGGCCAGCTATACAACGACCACAATGCGCCTCAAACCGGATAAATGGACCAAAATGATGGCCAGCGATGAGCTGCGGGTGAGTTGCCACTGTTACACGCTGAAAAATTGATTGAAGTTTGAGAAAAAAATTCAAAATTATGAACATTAAAAAAGAATTCATTACTTAATTACCAAAAAAAGGTTCAGGGATATTTTATATCGAAATATCGAATTAAAAACTGTAATCAACATAAATAACAAAATAAACGCTATAAAAACATACCAAACACATAATATTTATCAAGACCTAATTGAATTTTAAAGACATAAAATAAATAGTTAATTAACCAACAATCCCAGTCATAACAAAGCGTTAAAAAATGGTGTTAAAACGGAAGTTGATAAGAGAAAATATTTATTAAACGTCCTCAAAATTGTAGTACCTACTTATTTATTAAAAAATAAAAAAATATAGTAAAGTGTACCAACCATATGAGAAACAACAATATATGAAAGTGATTAGTCTGCCTCTCTGACTGTATATTTAAGTTCCCATTATCCCATTACCTTTGTGTCCAGCGCATTGTTTTGGACTGGCAGAGTGGCCACAGTCGAGTCCTGGTGATGACACTCAGTCCGGGCGGAGATCTGGTGCCCAGGAGTTGCCTCAGTGACTTGTACCTGCCGTATTCGGTGCAGAGCACGCGTAGCTCCATCCCATCCGCCGTGTTGCCCCTGGAAGATGAAGCCATGGCCACTGTGACTGCCGCCGTATCTGCAGTGGTATCTGCCACGCCCGGCGCCCTGCTCATCCCCCTGCCGCCCGCCTCCTCCAGCTTTACGACCTTGGATGGTGTCCCGCGCGGCAAGTGCGCCTACTTCGTGCGTCGTAATACTTCCGACAGACCTTTGACGGCATCCAATTTTGCGGAGAGCATTCTGTACGGCGACTTCCCGGTGCACAGCAAAATCGAGACCATGTCGCTGCTGTTCGACGAGGTCCTGCAGCCGCTGCTGGAGGAGGCACAAAGTCAGTGGCCCGCCATTGTTCGCAAGGATCTGCAGGCGCGCATCAAGGAAGTGCGGAACACGCTGACCGAGGTGGGTGATTTGGCTAACTGGAGCCGGTACACTCAGGAAAAATCTACTTTAAACAAGAATGGTCTAAAGAAATTAAAGAAAAAATCCTTTCACATAAAAAATCGCACCTAAAAGTATGCAGTAAAATATTTTTAAAACGGAAATATGACTGATTTTTTTACAGCATACTTTTAGACACCTTTTAAGATGATTTCAAACCTCTAATACATTTTAACGAAAATACAGGCTGTTTAAAGCTTTTATTTTTTTTAAAATTCAATTCAAAATATTTTACAAAAAAGAAGCTAGATTTTTTCGCGAGTGCATCTGGCAGCTGTGCTATCTCATCAAATTAATCTAATTGAGTGCAGTGGGGCGGAGGCTTCGAGTGCGAAGGTTTGTCGGTTCGCGTTTTCCCCAAACCGATCCCATTTGGAGCGACTCCGTGCCATTGTCTTGGAAGTATTTCGCTTAATTGGCAAAACTTTTCATGTGTCTACGGGCGATACGGAATACGTATACATTCTGTCTGTATATACTTTATTGTTATCCCCACAGATTAAGGGCAAAACCAACAATCGCACAATTTTATCGTTATTAGTTTCGCCAACAATCGTCGAGGAAGTGTTTGCCCACGTGAGCCAAGGGTAAGTTCCACAGCCACTCGATGGCCATTGTCTTACAGTTCCGCCCTGCCCTCCAGCATCCGCCAGCTTCCTTGGGTTCGAAGATGTCGCCCCAGCAGCTAACTGGCATTGTTTATGTGGACAGAAAGAGAAAGGCTTATTCATGATACCAAATTGATTTTCATTGGCATAACTTTTCGCATGAATTGCTCGAAATTTATTTAGCTTGCAATTCCGGGGAAATTCAAGTTGTTTACCCCTTGGCCACACAACAAACTGGTGGCATACTTCGATTATTTTCCCATCGTACAAATGCTTATAATTAAATTACAAATATTAAAGAAAAAGCAATCTTCAGCTGGCCATCAGCATTCTTAAGAAAATTGTCCAGAATTTAGCCGAAAATTGCCATCGATACACACGTCAAGGGCCTTTAAAAATGTATTAAGAGATTTTTGCTTCAGTAATTCACAATATTCGAATCAATAAAGACAAAATCAAAAGCCAGGCGCACAGGCAAAAATCAAAATAAACCATAAAGTCATTTTTATTCGTATCAATGTTGTATTGAAAACTAAGTAAAGAAGAAAGTTTTAAACAAATAGCAACATGAAAAGGGGGGAAGTCAAGTGCAAATTTTTTGAGAATTAGGTCAATAAATGTTTCCGCTCATTATAAAAGTTCTCCCCATGGACCAAAGTTTAGTTGCATAGAAAGCCGATAATTCAACTGGCAATTGAGAAGCTTTAAATCCTTGAGGAAATATATACAAAATAAGGATTCCAGTTTAAATGAAGAGATATATGTACATTTTAAATCTCCCTAAGGTTCTTAAAATGATATAATATTATTATTGTTTTCCTTAGTCATTTGAGACCAGCACTGGATCCCAAATTCCGAAACCTTCTAGAAGAGATGTTTATCAACTGGACCACCCAGATGCACGACATTGTCTTGGAGCATTCCGAGTGTCAACCCCTGGGATCGGCCACCTCGTCATCCGGTCATCCCCCCAAGCACATAACACTTGTTTCTCTGCCCGCCCAAGAGATTGGCTTTTGGACAAACCGGAAGTTAAATTTGCAGAATATCTACGAGCAGCTGCGAGAATCTACGCACAAAACTCTGGCCCAGATTTTGGAGCGAATCGAGTCGGTTTACTATGTGCCATATGCCACGGCATTCAGAAAACTAGTGGCCGCCTGGTTGGAGGCGCAGGATGTGTCCCTTTGGCTGCAGCCGCTTCTCC
Source organism: Drosophila mimetica (assembly GCA_037075245.1). Lineage (NCBI taxonomy): Eukaryota > Metazoa > Arthropoda > Insecta > Diptera > Drosophilidae > Drosophila > Drosophila mimetica. Next base: position 3,940,502 of record JBAMCH010000023.1, on the reverse strand, counting down.
GTCAGACTTCCGCCTTCAATTCGGTGCAGTTCAGCAATGGTCACGACTTGGTGGCTCCACTTGTTCATGTGGTTCATCTGGTGTGGAGCAATGCCCGGTACTATCGCAGCACACAGAGGATGAGTGTCCTGCTGCGCTGTATATGCAACATGCTCGTCCATCGCGCAGCCGAGGATCTCGAGCTGCAGCTTCTTTTCCAGGGCGATGCCGACGAGGGGTTACTCAAAATCAATCGCACCACCGAGGTTCTGGAACTTTTCAAGTGAGATTTGTGTGTGAAAAATATTAATTTAGTTTATATTTTTGTTTCCATTTATGACAAAATATAATAATATTTTTTTTGAGGAAAATACTTTGTAATTAATAAAATACCTATGAAGATAAGTTTTTAAAATATTTTCACATCATTATTATAAGATAAACTAATTTTAATACATTCTGAAAAAAATGTAGGATATATAATATTTTTATTTCTTGACTACCATTTACTTAAAACCATTAAAATAATTTGGAAACTAATATGCTTCTCCCAATTATTATGTAAAATAATACGTATGTAGTTAAGCCTATTTCTTGGCTCATAAATGTTCTTTTTAAACCCATTTTAAGTAGAAAATCAATTAATTGCATTCTAAGTATGTGTCAAATCTTATTTAATTTATTATACAAGCTTCTAACTAGGCTAATTTAAGTAATATTTATAATTCAATAATATTCAATCAATTTGCCAAAATTTGATTTCAAATTTAAATTTCATTTTTAAGACAGTTAAGAATTTTGTTTAAGGTATTACTATGCATATTTAATGTGGAATTTTAATAACCTATGTTCGTACAGGCAGCGAATGCTGGAATACAAGGAACGCTATGCTGGCAGCCAGGTCCTTTTGCCCGCCCTTTCTGAAGGAGCAGGAGCAGCTGCAGTGGCTCCTTCGCCATCGCCCGATGACCAGCAGCAGCTGTGGCGCTTCTGTCACGAGGATGTGTTTGGCCAAACACTCGATGGCTTCTCCGCTCAATTGATGGAGCTGCGTCAGGTTTTCGAGGCGGCAGTGCAGTTTCAGCAGCTGGAGAAGCTCGAAGTGGGCGGTTTGCGGGGCAAAATGCTAACAGAACGCGTCAGAGAGGTTAGTGTAATGGGTTTCCCCCTGAGTTAACTGCCAACTAAGATTTTGCCTAGATTTTTGGCGAGTTCAAAGTGCTTTTCGAGCAATGGAGCAACGTGGACATTGATCTCACGGCCTCAGTGGCCAGCAAATGGAAGTGTTTTCGGCGTGAACAAGTCCTCTTTTTCGGTCGCATGCAACTTCTGGAGCAGAAACTGGCCACCGTTTTACTGCAGGCCTTCGAACAGTGCCACAGCTGGACGCACTTGCTCCGGCTGACTTTGATGTTTGGCTGCCTGCTGCAACGTGGAGCTGTGCGACCGGAATTGGCTCGAGTCCTGCCGCATATCCTCTTCATCTACGACAGGGAAATAGAGCAGCTGGAGGAGAATGTCCGGGAAGTGCTGCTGGGCTACGAAATTCGAGGCTTGGCCGCCTTGCCCATGGCCAATAACTTTCCACCGATTGCCAATGCGATGATGTGGTTAGAACAGCACATCAGTCGCTCCGACGAATTTGGAGCCAAGGAGCTGAACCAACTCATTGAGCAATTGTAAATCTTATTAAAAATTTAAAGAAAATATTTTACAAATATTTTAAAATATAAAAAACATTCCAGATTAACAGAGAAGTCCGAGCTGCAGACGTTGCCCCTTCAATGGTCTTCCTTGCTCTCGCGACGCAATATTTTGACCACCAAACTGAGTAATCTTCAGATGAAAATCTGGACCTCCTGGCATGAGTGCATTGATAAGCTTATTATCAGGGGTTTAGATGAATCCGTGCTTTCTCGATCAGAGGATAATAGCCAGCTCTATCTGAACTTCTCCCCCGTGTTGTTTACCCTGCTGAAGGAGACCAAGTATTTGCTGGCCCTGCAGGCCACTGGCAGCCTATCCGGCGATCTCTTCCAGCTGCCGGAGAACCTGCTTACGCTCTATGGACAGCGGGATGCCTACTGGGAGCGTCGCATACGTCTTATCAAGATTGGGGAGTTCTACAACGGCATTCGCTCGGGAGAATGTGCCGCAGCTGAGCTCCAACTGATACGCAACGACCTGGCGACCATAGACGAACAGGTGGCACTCGCCTGTCAGCAGCTTACCTGGCGCAACTACAGTGAGTAAAAGAAGGAAATTTTCTAAAGAATTTAATATAATTACTAATATTACCTGTGATGCCTAGGAAACACTGATTAAGCACAGGAATCATTAGATACTTCCATGGATATACAATTTAATTTTTTATTAAGCTAATTATAATATAATTATGATAATTATTATTCATTAAATTAGTCACATTACGTATATTACAAACTTAATTTCCTTTTAACTTGGTTTAAGTCTAAGATTTTTGTTATAAATTCCTTATTACGAGGATATCATATGATATGATATTAATTTATCCTAAAATATACCTAGATATTAAACTCGAAAAATAAGATAATATCTACATTTTTAGGGAAGATTTTTGCTAATTTATTTATTTATTTTTATTTTCTGTGCATCGCAACCATCTTTCCTCAGACGATCCGCTTGTGGCAGGCATCTTTGAGCAGAGTCGGGACCTGTTTGCCCGCCTGCAGCAGTCGCATGGCAACTTGGATGCCATCCTGGCCAGCATGCGTCGCTGGAGCCGGGAGCCACTGCATCAGCGCAGCTTATACGGTCGCAATCTCCTTGATCTGCGCCACCAACAGGACCGAGTGCGACTGCGATTGCTGCAGTGCGATGAGACCAAGATGCTGCTCAATCGCCTGCTGATTGCCAACTTCTGTCTGTTCTTCAACTATGAGGCCCAGGAGTTTCAGCTCTACTCGAGGGATCTGAGTGTTCAGGAGGTGAGACTTAATCACTATCTATCATTACTTGATTTTATAGAACTTTTGGAAATTTTATGAAGTTACCCCTCTCTAATATTGGGAAAATGTACATTTTTCAGCTTATAAGTTAATTCATTTAAATGGGATTTTAAAGTGATATATCTTCTTAATTTAATAGGATTTTTTTAAAAATTTTTTTTCTAGTTTGTTCGTGAATTTCCCAAGGAGCAGCGGCGGCAGTACAACAAATACCTGGCCAGCGTGGATGAGTTGATATGCCGCGAAGTTCGCGAGGCGATGAGAATAAGGTTTCTTAGCTGCCTGACCTAGCACTTGAATTTCCATCATCATGAACATCTTTATCATCATTGTCAGTTGCACTCATCGCCAATCAATTGCACTCCTTCACCTGGCAGCTAACTATTTCATTACATTTCGGCACGCTGGCAGCTCCTTTCATGTCTCATCAGAACTAATCAAGTAAATGAGCACGAAATCGCACAACTGCAACCGCAAAAATGAAAGACACCTGCAGAACGGCAAGTGCAACACCAGCAACACCTGCAACACTGGCAACAACCACACACTTCACGACCGCAGCAATATGGGGGCAACAATGGCAACAACAAATTGCCGCGGGCCGAGCATTCATGCGTCAATTGCATGTTTCACTTAGCGGCACTTTTCGTGATTGCATGCAGACAACGTCAGACAAATAAATGGGGGGGGGGGAGGGGGAAAGGGGAGGTTCTCTTCAAGGGGGCGTGACTGAGACCTGCAAACGAAATAAGCTGCAAAACAAACTGAACACTAAATTTAATTTTCACATTACTCATACGCCGTGTAATTCAGTTTAGAGTATTTGTACAAAGAAATGACAGCAACAGCGACGGCAACAGCAGCAACAGCAACAATTCCAGCGGATCCTGGTGCTTCAGCCAGCATGGCAAGGTTAGTCCTACAGCAAATCACAGCGCCACAGGGGACAGGGGGCGCAGCAGGATCAGGGGGAGCCCCGCCAGCCATCAACGATGCTCCACTCTTCGAAGTAAAATTGGAGCTGACGGAAACGGAAATACGCTTTTCGCCCGCCTTTGATGCAAGTGTGGAAAATAATTTTCAACAAATTGTGGAGCAGCTGTTGCTCGATATAAAACAGACATGCGACTGCATGCCAAGAATTGTGGCTGACAATGCGCTGTCTGAGGACGACGAGGACGATGAAGACGACGACACGGCGACGGTGGAGTACGAGCAGGAGCAGAAACAGGAGTCGCAACGGGATCAGGAACAGGAACTGGTGGGGCAGGAGCTGGAGGCATCGAAGCCGCAGGCCGTGCAATTCAACCTGCTGGCAGCCGCCAAGGCGTATAGCCAAAAAATGGATGGTGCTGGTATGGCTTTCGACACCTCAATAAGTGGTTGCATTTTTGTAAACCCCATTTGGTAGGGTGCATTTATTGGATTTTAAAATATTTAAAAGTGTCTAAAAGTATGCAGTAAAAAATATCACATTGTTTTGTGATGAAATATTTATAGCATGCTTTTAGGCACTTTTAAAAGTGATTTCAAAAACCTCGTGTTTTTTACAGCCTGTATTTTATATTTTTTGTATCTGACATTCTTGAAAATATTAGTAGAAATATATTCTAGAAAGAAATAGATTTTACTACATCATGTTATATTTTCTAAATGTAAAGTTTTCTCAAAAAAAGGTTAATTTAGCTATTATACCTTACCATCTAAAATCTTTAAGCTTCGGTATAAAAACTTTTTAATTTGTAAACTTATCGATAGGATATACACGGTTCCACATACCAAATAGCACTATAAAATCTTCCTTGACTCTTACCTACCGATTTTTCACTTATTTTTCACACATCCCTCTCTTTATCCCAGTCGATGGCCTGGAAATGCTGGAGCGGGCGATACGCGATGCCCTGGCGGATACGGTTGAGGCGGCATCGGCTTACGCTGCCAAATTCCAGGCCTATGCATTCCTGTGGACCCAGCAGAGCGGCGACGTGCTGGCCGCCTGCATGCAAACGGCCAGGGAGCAGACGCACCACGTCAGCGCCGGCGGCTATGCCATCATGGAGACGTTCAAAAAGGAGGTGAGTGGGAAAAATGAGAAACAGGGAGAGATCCGGACCCCAGGGCACTGAATGCCAACAGCTTCGGTGGCTGCGACACTCACACACACCCGGGGATCTCGGGGAGCAGATAAGGATGGGAAGACGGGGCCGCAGACTGGGTTGCTCAATTGGCAGCCACACAATTTACGCCATGTAGCCCCTGAGACCAATAACGCTTGATAAATGCCAACCATTTAGGGTCAAATGTGTGGCAACTGACCAGGGCAAACAAAAAATATACAGAATACCGAACAAAACAAAGCAAAGCACTAAACAACTGCTTAACCGCCACATGGCGTCGTTGACTTATGTTCGGGGGCAATTGGGAGCCACTTCCTGCAGCACAGCAGGCAAATCGCCGACGTATGCGTAATATTTTCTTTAAACAATTATCAAACGCCCCGAAAAGTATGCAATAAATTACCCAAAAGGCACTCACACACACAGGCTACAACAAATCATGGTCAAAGTGCACGGACATGGCGTGAAATTGGGTGTTACCCAATAAAATAAGGGAAATTCGCCAGCAAGATATGGCCAAACAGGAAAGCAACGAAGTCTGAATGGTCTGATCCTAAGCATTTCATCTTTTTGCGGGGCGGAACCTTTTATTTAGCAAATGCGAAACACGTTTAAATTTAGGCTCCTGAGAGAAAGCAAATGTTGGGATAAAAAGGACATGAAATTTAGTGGTTATCTGATTTAGTTTAAAGGTTTTTTCTCTCAAAATTTATGAATTCTAGGAATTATGAATTGAAAATTAATTAATAGGTGAATTAAGGTGTCTAAAAGTATGCAACAACATATTTTCAATTTGAAGCTGTACAGATAAATTTTACTGCATACTTTTGAACAACTTTTTGAATAAAATGCATAGTATAAGGAATAAGGAATTCAAGACATAAATTCTTTGATACCCCACTCTCAGAATAGAGCACGAAAAATCACTGGCCGGCATTTTATTTATGACTAGCCATTGAGTTGCCTCTGGCGCAGCTGGTGCTTTTAATAAACCGACGGAAGCGGTACGAATACTGTAATATATACACAGCATATAGGGGCTTATCCTGTCCACACACACACACAAAACACACCCATGTGTGGCAAATTAGCAAATAAATTAGAGTAGGACCAAGTCAAACGGAAGTTGTCACTCCCCAATCTTACGGATGCTCCACAGATCGAGAACTACAACGAGGTGCACGACGCCATCGACCAGTGCGAGAACCGGGAGTGCATCAACGGATGGCTGGCCCTCGATATCAAGCCCCTCAAGTATAGTCTCCTCAATCTGGCCTGCAAGTGGTCGCACCTGTGCAAGAAATGGCTACTCCGCTACGTCCAGGGAACTCTTAAGGTAAGAAATGCATAACTTAATACTGCCCTTCCCCAGGAATTTCCATATTATTAATTAAATCCATAAATTACTTTTTAAATTTTTTAAGTGTAAATATTTTTTTGTATTATTTTTTCAGTTTTTTTTTGCAATAACATTGAATATTATTCATAGGATTTTACCTATATTTCATTGTCTGCTTGGCAAATAAACAAATTCTTGTGCTCTTTATAACTAACACTCATTTTACCGTATTGCAGCAGAACCCAGTTCATATTATCAAAATTTTGTTTCGATTCCCACGACAAATATTTAGCTGGTTTCCCAGAGGCCCAAGACACGAATTCACCTTCTTTTTCGCTATCGTTGATGCCAAGCCAATATGGAGTATTATAATCTAGTTTCGAATTGATGGCTTCCAACTCAGTTTCGTTTTCGATGGCGGCTAGATAACCGCCCATATTCTCACAGGTTTCTGCAGCTTTACTCCAAGTTTTCTTTTTCGATTTTTCAATGTAGAAATATCGCCCGCTGATCCTTTCGAATTTCTGCGGTATTTTTAAATGGGTTTTGGAAGGTGTAGCCCTAGAAGTTGGCTTTACGGAAAATTGCGGCCCATCTAACTTTTTTTGAAGGTCCTGTAGACTGGCTTGGATCGAAAGAAGTTGCTCTTCCACAAATTTGTAAAGTTCCTGTAACTTTGCCTTAAATTCTTCCTTTGAGATGGTATTTTCGCAGGTTTTCGCAGAGCCTGCTTGGTTGTTGATCTTCTCTAGGGAGCTATCGATGTTTCTCCGCTGGTTTTCCAAGATAGTCTTCTCCTCCGAAATTAGGCCCATTAATCTTTGCTGGGAGCTCACCTGCTTCTGCAGCTGTTCCTCCATTTTGTTCTTAAATGTCTCGAGTTCCTCTTCGAATTGCTTTCGCGTGAATGTCTGCTCGCAAGACTGACTCTCCAGCCCAATCTGTACTGTGCGATAATTCTCGTTCATTTGGTTGGATATTTCAAACACCCGGGAATCAAGATCATTTTTTATTTCCCGTAAATTGTCCTGCAAGATCTTCTGTCCATCTAGTAGCCTGTTTACCCGTGTTTTGGTTTCATAAATATCAGCATCCATCGCCTGCAGTGCCAAGTATGCGGATTGGCTACACTGATTTCCAGTGTCGCAGTAATTGTAATCTGCTAAGAAACCTGCCAAATTCCCGGTAAATAATACCCACAAGTAAATGGTGGCGAGATTCAACATTTTTACTTATTTTAACCACACAAACCGAATGTTTCTGGAATACTGACATCAAGCTTTAGGTTTCTGAAGTAAATAAGCATTAAATATTGCTGATAAGTGGACAAATATACTACGTATGTGCAATGCCTTATCAGTCGTCAGTTAATTTGAGTTCATTGAGCGAATACAAATTACTCCGGATTCGGCTCATAATTTAATGGATTTAATTTTAATAAAAATTAATTTAATTGCATTACTTAGAAAGTATGGGAATGGGTACACGGATCTGCCATTAAAAAATACGTATATTGTTTTTGAGAAATTCATATTGTAGAATATAGTTGATAAGGTGGCAAACCAACGAAGCAAGATTAAACCACATGAAACCTAGGTCAACAACTGCGATAATTATAATTTTCTGAGAATTCAAAACAGCTAATGTTAATTATAGACCAAAAAGAGAGTGTATTTTAATTGAATGATAAGCTTATTTATTTTTTTTAAATCCTTTTTTCATTTTATAATTGTTTAAATTATAATTATAATTAAATTTCGTTATAGTAAAAATAATACTCAAACTAATAGAAAGTTTTTGGCTTGAAATATTCGTACATAAACTGACTTTAACTGGCTCCTAACTATTTGGCCCCAGAAGCGCTTATTGCTCACTCGCAAAGTTTGAGAACACCTTAAATCGGGCAAACTTGTTTTCCAGGAGTTGAATGCATTCATTGCCCGCGGTCACGAGACGCTGCAGCTGCACATCGCCCGCCAGGACTTTTCCGCCCTGCTCCGCGTTTTGGCCATCATGTCGGAGATCCGGCAGCGGGAGCCGTATGCGGACAACGTGTTCAAGCCGCTGAAGGACATCATGGGTCTGCTGAAGACCTACAATATGGAGTTCGAGCCACAGTTGTTACGGGGAATCGAGCAGTTGCCGCAGCAGTGGCAGCAGCTGAAGCAGTCGAGTACCGTTAAGCAGGAGGCGCTGCAGGACACTCGCTTCCACCAACAACAGCGCGTGGCCGCTCTTATTGGTCTACACACCTGCCACCTGCAGCACTACGCGCGACAGTTCCAAAAGATGCCGGTGAGGAATGAATATTTATCATTCTTAGGGGTTTCGATAACCAGAAAATAACAGTAAATATTCTAAATTTATCAAAATTATATCCCACTTGGTGCCAATAATCCTTACTTATTTCATGTAACCTAATAATTATTAGGTTTTGTAGCGTTTAGTCTTGGGCCAAAAAAAAGTCCGGATTTTGTCGACCTGTGTAATCATGGCTTATCTTATTTCTAACCAATCTTAACTAGTTCTTTCGAGTGCCCTGCCCCCGAGTTTACGAAGTCTGCGACGAGGTCTTTGTGCGGCTGCACCGCTTTCGTCGACAGCAGCGTCTCTATATCCGCTGGGCGGGACTTCTTGATATTCAACCGCCCGATTCCGCAACCCTGCAACTGTGCGAGGTCGAACTGAGAAGGGTTAAGGTGAGTCCGTGTCATTTGTCCCCATTCACCCGAAGTTTTAAGTTATTAGAAAAAGTTATCTAGAAAAGATTCCATGGTTTAATTCGTTAGGGAGTTATTAAACCATTTCTTGACTCTAAACAATTTTAATTTTAATTTTTCCAACAGAAATTAAAATTTTAAAAATTAAAAATAATATATGTAAAATTTGTGGAACTTATTCGTTTATATAACAGTTTTTAATAATAAATGATACCCTATTTGAAGATGCTATAATTTAAAGTATAATTTCTTGACATTGTTATAGACTTTATTTAATTAATTTTATTATATTTAAAGTAATTAACTTTATAGTTTGTTTTTTAACACAAGAGCGTAGAAAAATAAACATAGCCAGTTTATCCCTAATAATTGACCACATCGCCTGCAGCAATTGTGGGACTTTGTGCGCGTCATCGAGTCGTGCATCGTGGACTGGCATGCCACGCCCTGGCTGCTCATCGACACCGATGACATGGAGCACGAGTGCAAGAAGTTCACCCGCGACCTGCGCACCCTGGACAAGTGCATCCGCGAGTGGGCGCCCTATGTCCACATCGTGGGCGTACTGCGCGAACTGGTCGCCTCGCTGAGGGCCATCACCGAGCTGCAGAATCCAGCAATTACGGAGCGCCACTGGATGGAGCTGATGCAGCTGACAAAGGTGGGCATAATACAGGGATCCGTATGTGTGTGTCCTTCCAAATGATTGAGCGGAATGCAGCCGGCAATCTGGCCGCCGGCTGATGTCTCTTTGTGCCAAGTTTACACGGCGACGGCGGGCACAATGGCGCACATTGGGCAAACACATTAGCGCAGGTGATGTGTTGCCAAACGCGAGGCTGAAACCTCAGGAGCTGCAGGCAGGACATGAACACACGGGGATTTCCACACACACAGCGCACACTAACAACCAGTGCAACCCGTAATTTGCACAAACAAAAGGGCGGCGAATCGTTATGGGATCTGGGAATCATCATCATCCAAACTATCTCAGCAATTAGATTGCTAAATCACTGATCATTGTCGCATAAATTACTAAAATCTAATCACATTTCTCGCTCATCTCTTTATGCTCAGCTAAGTGGACAGCATTCCATGGAGGAGCTGGTGAGTGTAAATGAAAATCACAACTAAATCAGTCTCCCCCCTGCCCATCGAAATCATGAATTAAAATGTAGTTATCGCATTTGGCCATCTAAGCCCAATCAGAAAACTGCCAAAAGCCAACGGTCGGTCATTCAAGGTTTCCGGATTATGTGCATTGTTGAGCGACATGCCTCCAGTTTCCAGTTTCTGGGGCGTTTGCCTTGGCTTGGCTCCATTATGCAATTCCACCCAACAATTGGCTTATCAGGACTTGTGGCTCGCACAGCTGGAGGCGACAAAGGAATGTATTGCTCAGTACTGTTAATTAAATTTGCCGAAATTCAGTCAAAATTTGTGATTATTAATGTGTGTCCAGGCCAACGGAGAAAATCTAAGTTGGCATTCAAAGCTATCAATTACACTGGTCAACAAAATGTAATGTAATGAATATTAAATTTCATTTAAATTTAAACTGAAATGGATGAACAAAAATGTAGGTATAAAATTCTCTGAATAAAAATGAATTATTTCATACATTTTGAAACCTTACTTTTAGGTTTAAATTATTTATGTCTAATAATCTCTCATAAGAACTACAAATTTGTAGCGCAGTGTTTTGGCTCTGAGTTCATATTGATTCCCCTGTCTTTTGTATACCATCCAAGATTGTCTAGAAGCCGTTGAAATGTATTCAAATTTCAAATTGCTGAGTAATTAGACCAACTCGGCGTATGCTTAATATGTGCTTTCCACACCACAGCTCTCGTACAAATGCAACAAATCCACCAGACTGGCCCAGCTGCTGACCCTGCAGCTGCAGCATCACGAGGAGGACATTAAGAACACTGTGGACCGAGCCATCAAGGAGATGACGGTTACGAAAGTGCTCGACGAGATCAAGGCAACGTGGGCCCATCTGGAATTCGAGCTGGAACAGCACCACACGCGTCCCAACATCCAGTTGCTCAAGGTATCCGAGGAGTTGATCGAAACGCTGGACGACAATCAGATGCAACTGCAGAATATATCCACCTCGAAGCACATCGAGTACCTGCTGGATAAGCTAACCCACTGGCAAAAGGTCCTGGGAGGCATTGACACGCTAATTGTCAACTGGTTCGAGGTGCAGCGAAAGTGGATCTATTTGGAATGCATCTTCATTGGATCAGCGGACATTCGCGCCCAGTTGCCAGAGGATGCAGCAAACTTTGAGAGGATCGATAAGGACTTTACGGATTTGCTAGCCAAGGTGGGTATACTAGAGATCAGGATAAGTATAGGGATAAAGTACAGGAATTACTAATGATTTAGGACCATTATTAAAAGTATGCAATAAAAATATAATATCGTAAATACTGTTGCATACTTTTAGACACCTTTAAAAGTAATTTAAAAAATGTTGCCTACTTTTAGACAACTTTATAAGTAATTTTTAACCCTGTTGCATACTTTTAGGCACCTTTACAAGTGATTTCAAAACTCTAGTGATTTTTGTGGATTTAGTTTTCTAATAAATGCAATTTTCCTATAGGTTAGTGATGTTCGCGTCGTCATGCAGGTGGTGTTGCGCCACGAGGATGTCCTGGCCCAACTGCTGCAGTTGCAACAGCGCCTGGCAGTTTGTGAAAAGGCCCTTAATGATTATCTGGAAACCAAGCGACTAGCTTTCCCCCGCTTCTACTTCATCTCCGCCGCCGACCTGCTGGACATCCTTTCCAATGGAAACAATCCTCAGGTGATCGATCGTCATCTTATCAAACTATTCGATTCGATCCTCCGCCTGCAATACGAGACCAATACCCCCAATGCCTTGGGCATGCACTCCAAGGAGAACGATGAGTATGTGCCCTTTGTTTCCCCGGATCCGGATCAGCCGGCGTTTATAGTTTGCGGTGGAAGAGTGGAACTGTGGCTGCGTGCCATTATCCAGCAGATGAGGAGTACCCTACATGAGTTGTTCCGCCGGGCCCTGCGTGTTTTCGGGGAGAAACCCCGGGAACTCTGGCTCTACGACTGGCCCGCCCAGGTCGCCCTATGCTGCAGCCAAATCAGCTGGACGGCGGACGTAAACCGATCCTTTGGCTGCATGGAGGAGGGCTACGAGGGTGTGATGAAGGAGCTGCACAAGCGACAGATTGCTCAACTGAATGCATTGATTAATCTTCTCTTGGGGGAGCTCTCACCCGGAGACCGGCAGAAGATCATGACCATCTGCACCATTGATGTGCACTCCAGAGATGTGGTGGGCAAAATTATAGCCTCCAAGGTGGACAATTCGCTGGCCTTCCAGTGGCAAAGTCAGCTGCGTCATCGGTGGGATGATGACCAGGCGGGCAGCTCCAGTGGGCGGGCCAGTACGGCCATCAGTTGCGGTGGCGGCGATGAGGATTGCTTTGCCAATATCTGCGATGCCGAGTTTCGATATGCCTACGAATATCTGGGAAATACCTCGCGACTGGTGATTACCCCGCTAACAGATCGCTGTTATATCACGCTAACACAGGTGAGTAGGTAGATAATTAATTGATTCAAAGAAAATCACTTTCGCTTTGTAGTCGAGAGCAAAGCCCTTCTAACGAGTCCTGAATTAAATATAAACCCTTTCAACGCCTGCCAGTGGGCGTTAATGGATTTAGCAGCGGAAATCCGCTACAAATGTAAAGTCCATAGCCCGGCTTTGAATAATTGAAAGCCAATGTCCCGTGGCTTGAATATATTAAAAGCAGGCAGCTAGTTAAAGCCAGTCGGGAGAACAACAAAAACTCAAATGATGATGGCCAGTGTGAGTGACGGGGAGAAAGGGGGGCGGAAATTCAATAAATTAAATGTATTTGCGTGTGCAATTAGCGCAGATTTTTGCTCTGACAGGCGCATATTTCATGCACGACTGCCAAATCAGACGTTATCTCCTTGACACCTACGAATCATATTGTTGGAAAAATGTGTCGAACGGCTGCACAAAGCCAAGGTGTGAAACTAATATCGGGGAGAAACTGACAGATGTGTCAAAACAAAACATGTTCATATATTTTGTGCATTGGATACATTAACAGTCAAATATCGGATCAAATTATTTTGATAAATGGATAATTGAAATTAATAAATTCTCTTATTACATTTCAATTTTCTCTTCTACAAATGTATTATTTTCCACTGACTTATGCACAGAGAGAATTAAGCTTGAACATTAAACTCAAATCAAGAATTTTTGTACTCAAAGTATGCTCAGAAAAAATTTTGAAAAAAGATCAGATTGATATGTGCTGGTCTATTTGATATTTTTTTTAAATTCAAGTCATTCATATCATTTTGATATGATTAAAGATTATGTTTAACTTATTTTTCATTATTTTTTTTCAATAATACTAAATCTGGTATTTTAAAATAAAATAACTTCTATGATATAATATTAAATTGATATGTTTAAATCATTAATTTGACATTATTGATCTGAAATAAAATTGAATTGATCCTATTTCATATTATTAGTGTGTAACCATGTAGATAAGTTCTTATTTTGAGTAAAAAAAAAATAAGTTTCAGTATAAAAAAATAAACAAAAAGGGGAAATGGGTACAATTTTCACACAGTACGATAATACACTTCAAATTACTTGATTAATTTTCTCAGTGTAGCCTTGTTTGACAGACAAACCTCCCAGGGCCAAACTGGCTAACAATTAGTATAATCAAAATCATAAAATAATTTTTAAATTGCAGCTTAAGAGCTCTTCGAAAACCACAATTTTGCTTGACCAATAGCTGCTTAGCCTGGGATAACTTGTAGTATTTTCAATAAACACACTATTTTCAATTCAACAACATCCTTCAGGCGGCAAATCGCAGGGAATTGAGAAATAAATTTGAATTGAGTGGAGCATAACCGCAGCGGAAGGAGCCATTAACAAGGCGATCATCCGTTTTGTGGTAGAGCTCCTCCTCTCACCGCCGCCGGCGGTGGCAAATTAAACAACTCGTTAGTGGAGAATAAATGTTTCGAGCAATTTACATACGTATGTATACCTGGATTTTCACCCGCAGTCGCTGCGATTGCGGCTGGCCGGTGCAACGGCTGGACCGGCGGGAACGGGCAAAACGGAGACCACCAAGGATCTGGGACGCGCCCTGGGCGTAATGGTTTATGTCTTCAACTGCTCGGAGCAGATGGACTACAAATCGTGTGGCAACATTTACAAAGGACTCGCCCAGACGGGAGCCTGGGGCTGCTTTGACGAGTTCAATCGCATCTGCGTGGAGGTCCTGTCCGTGGTCGCCGTCCAGGTGAAGACCATACAGGAGGCGATAAAGGTATACGCTGTCCGCTTGCAAATTGATTTCAGTCACCCAGTCTCCTTTCTCGTTACTCCTTCCATGTCCACCATCCTGCATTGATTACTTTTCCTGGTCCCTCTGCTGCTCCTCCTCTCTGTTTACAGATGCATAAAACCCAATTTATCTTTATGGGCGAGCGCATTTCGCTGGAGCCGTCGGTTGGAATTTTTATCACCATGAATCCCGGCTACGCCGGCCGTACGGAGCTGCCGGAGAACCTGAAGACCCTGTTCCGGCCCTGCGCCATGATTGTGCCGGACTTCGCCTTGATTTGTGAGATTATGCTAATGGCCGAGGGCTTCCAGGACGCCCGTCTGCTGGCCCGCAAATTTATCACCCTGTACACGCTGTGCAAGGAGCTGCTGTCCAAGCAGGATCACTACGACTGGGGTCTGCGGGCCATTAAGTCGGTCCTGGTGGTTGCCGGCACCCTGAAGCGGGACGACCACAGTCGCCCAGAGGATCAGGTCCTGATGCGAGCACTGCGCGACTTCAATATCCCCAAGATTGTCACCGAGGATGTGCCCATATTTATGGGTCTTATTGGGGACCTGTTTCCCGCTCTGGATGTGCCACGCAAGCGGGTCTTTGAGTTCGAGAAGACCATTCGAAGGGCGGTGAATGAGATTAAACTGCAGCCGGAGGAGGGTTTCCTCATGAAGGTGGTGCAGCTGCAGGAACTGCTCGATGTGCGTCACTCGGTGTTCATAGTGGGCAATGCGGGCACTGGGAAGACTAAGATCTGGCAAACGCTTCGCGAGACCTATCGCATCCAGAAACTGAAGCCCGTGTGCCATGTCCTTAATCCCAAGGCTCTATCCAATGATGAGCTCTTCGGGATTGTGAATCCCACCACGCGGGAGTGGAAGGACGGCCTGTTCTCGTCCATTATGCGGGAGCAGGCCAACATGCCGCCGGGTAATCCCAAGTGGATTGTGCTGGACGGCGACATAGATCCCATGTGGATCGAGAGTCTCAACACGCTGATGGACGACAACAAGATCCTGACGCTGGCCAGCAATGAGAGAATATCCTTGAAGCGCGAGATGCGCCTGCTCTTCGAGGTGGGACATCTCAAAGCAGCCACGCCAGCCACTGTTTCCAGAGCGGGTATTCTGTACATAAATCCACAGGATTTGGGTTGGTCTCCGTAAGTACTGAAGATAAAATAGTTAAGACTCGTCAAGAAAAAATCCGAATATTTCTCAGATACGTTTCCTCCTGGCTGGAAACGCGGGTGGACATGATTGAGCGAGGCATCCTGACCACACTGTTTGAGAAGTACTTTCCCTGCCTGATGCAGCGGCAGCGCGACTTCCGGCGCATTACTCCCATCACGGACATGGCCATGATCCAGATGACCTGCCACCTGCTCGAGTGCCTCCTGGACAGCGATGAGGGCAACGGAGATGGACGGGGCAGGGGAAGTGGAGCCGGGGGAGCAGCAAACCCCCATAACTTACACCACGGTGAACTCTCGCACGAAGCAATGGTTTTGGCCCTGGAAACGATCTTTGTGTACGCCACAGTTTGGAGCTTTGGATCTGCTCTGAGTCAGGATGTGATAATCGATTGGCACCGCGAGTTCCACAAGTGGTGGACGGGGGAGTTCAAGGACATCAAGCTGCCCAGCCAGGGCACCGTTTTTGACCATCAGCTAAATGTGCAGACCCTTAAGTTTCAGCCCTGGTCGGAGTTGGCCGCCCAGGAGCCACTGGAGGGGCAAATCGACTCGGAAACGCCATTGCAGGTGGGTAATAAATATCGGAGGATTCCAAAGAAATGCTGGATTTTAAAATAACTTTTAAATGTCAAAATTTATGCCTGAAAGTATGTAGTAATTCATATCACTTTTGAGCTAAAAATATATTGTTGCATACTTTTAGACACCTTTTATAATATTTAAAATGTCTTGTGTCTAAAAGTATGCAGTGAGTAAAGAAAAGAAGTCTTCCAGTATGAATTCATACCACTTTTACTTAAAAAATATATCGTTGCATACTTTTAGACACCTTTCATAATATTTAAAGGGTATTTTTAAATTTCTTATGTCTAAAAGTATGCAGTAAGTAAAGAAAAGTAGTTTTCCAGAATGAATGAATAAAAGTATTTACGTTAAAAATATATTGTTGCATACTTTTAGACACCTATTTAAACCTACCATTTTAAAAATCTCCATATAATACCTCCTAGAACGTGCTGATTTCCACTGCGGAGACCACGCGGCTGGTCTACTTCCTCAAGCTGCTCATCGACCGCAATCTGGCCTGCATGCTGGTGGGCAACTCAGGCTGCGGCAAGGGTGCCATCTTCCGGGAGCTCTTCAGCCAGTATGCCGGCGACAAGGAGCTCCTCGAGGTGGCCGTGTCAACGACGGTAACGCTGGCGGCAGGTGACAACAGTCAACAGCACCAGTCGTCGGTGGTGAATCCTCCGGTGCGGCGCAAGGCCTCCTCCTCGGCGACGCCGCTGCTGACCACCGTGCAGGCCACGCACTTCAACTTCTACACCAGCTCGGAGATATTCCAGAAGATGCTCGACCGTCCGCTGGAGAAGAAGTCCGGTCGCTGCTATGCGCCCAGTGGCCCCAAGCGACGGCTCATCTACTTTGTCAACGACTTGAACATGCCGGAGGTGGATGCCTATGGCACTGTGCAACCGCACACGATAATGCGGCAGTTCATGGACTACAGGCAGTGGTGAGTGTGTGTGTGTGTGTCTGGGCTGTCAGCTGCAGTGATTTAGAGGAGTCATCATCTACCGACCAGGTACGACCGCCAGCGGCTGCAGCTGAAGGACATCCGGCACTGTCAGTTTGCCGCCTGCATGAATCCCACGGCCGGCTCCTTCACCATCGATCCCCGATTGCAGCGGCACTTCTGTGTCTTCTCCGTGGCTCCGCCGGGCGAGGAGACGCTGCAGCACATTTATGGCAGCATCCTGAGCAGTCACCTGGAGAGTCCGGCCCAAGGATTCAGCAAGGAGATTCGATCCATTGGCAGCCTGCTTGTGAAAGTGGGCATTGCCCTTCACCGCCGTGTGGAGTATGCCTTTCTACCCACGGCCTTGAAGTTCCACTATCTGTTCAATCTGCGAGATCTCACGGGCATCTATCAAGGTCTCATGAACAGCGTGGGTGCTCCCGCTGCGGCGGGTGGGGGAGGTGCATCGGGCTACGGGGGCACCATCTGCGGCAGACCCTCGGAACTCATGCGCCTTTACGTGCACGAGGCCTTTCGGGTCTATCACGATCGCCTGGTGGATCCGTATGATATCAAGTCGTTTAAGTCCTCCATTCGAGATATATTCAAAAAGGACTTTGAGGACTTTGACGAGGACTTTGTGTTTGCAGAGCCTCTCATATACAGCCATTTTGCCCAGTCGCTGGTGGACCAGAAGTACATGCCCCTCAAAAGCTGGGACTCGCTTTATCAACTGCTTATAGAGGCGCAGGCCAGTTACAATGAGGTGGTGGGCTACATGAACCTGGTCCTGTTTGAGGATGCCATGATACACGTTTGCCGGTAAATATTTAAATTATTTAAATAATATTTTTATTAATTTTTAACTCCCAGTATCAATCGCATTCTCGAGAGTCCCCGGGGAAATGCCCTACTAATAGGAGTTGGTGGTTCAGGAAAGCAAACCCTGGCCCGTTTAGCTGCCTTTATATCCTCGCTAAATGTTTCGCAGATCCAAATCAAGCGAGGATTTGGTCTGCTGGATATGCGAGAGGAAATTGGCAGCCTTTACATGAAGGTGGGCCTCAAAAATCTGGCCTCCGTGTTCCTCATCTCGGATGCCCAGATTCCCGATGAATCGGTGCTCATGCTGATCAATGATCTACTGGCCTCCGGCGAAATTCCCGAGCTCTTCAACGACGACCAGCTGGACACCATTACGAATGGCATTCGCAACGAGGTGAAACAGAGCGGTACGCTGGACACCAAGGAGAATTGTTGGCGGTATTTTGTGGAGAAGGTGAGGCGGCTACTGAAAGTGGTGCTCTGCTTTTCGCCGGTGGGTCAGACGCTACGCGTTCGGGCTCGCAAATTTCCGGCCATCATCAGCAGGACGGCCATCGACTGGTTTCATGAGTGGCCCAAAAGCGCCCTGGAGTCCGTTTCCCAGAAGTTCCTCAACGAAATCAGCGGCATTCTGGAGGTTAGTGCACTTAGGGAAATTTTAGATAATTATTTTGGTATAGAAATAAAATCCTTAATGCTGAAATGTTACCGATATTATGGCGTATCGCAAAAATTTATTTTAAAGGTGTCTAAAAGTATGCAATACAACATTGAAATATATTTTTTTGCATACTTTTAGACACCTTTAAAAATATTTCAAAGTTGTAGTGATTTTTTAGCACCCTTAATATTTTAAGAATACAAAAAAAATAATCTTATGATTTCTAAAATGTTTTGAATAGTGCTTATTTTGTTCCTTATGTTTTTTAGAAAGCATAATATAATTTTCTCAGTGTACCGTACCCCTTATTTATGCGTCTGTCGGGCACAATTTACAACTGCAAACCGTCACGCCGGACACTTTAAGTCCCCGGCAGCAGGACGACACCAGACTGACCTGACCCATGTCCTCTTTCCTTTTTCACGCCCCACCCGAAATTTCCATGCAGCCCGCACTGGTGCCGCCCATCGGTTGCTTTATGGCTTACGTCCACGGCACCGTGAATCAGATATCGAGAATTTATCTGCAGAATGAAAAACGCTACAACTACACGACCCCGAAAACTTTTCTGGAATACATTTTCCTCTACCGCAAACTGTTGGTGGACAAAAACGGCGAGTTCGCGGAGCGCATCGCTCGTCTGCAGAGCGGAATGTCCAAGCTGGCGGAGTGCGCCCGTCAGGTGGACACGCTGAAGGTGAGTAAATGATGGAGTGGACGGCCGGCATGGTGACCATATGTGGCACATGAGAATGAAATGTGCACGCGGTGAATCCGGTTCGTGGGTGTTAATACACTGGGGAGAGAATTTTGATTAAATAATTGAGAATTTGGAGAAAATAATAAAATTATGTAACTAAAAATTACAGAAAATATTTAGCATTAACATCATTATTTCATTTAATTATTGATAAATATTTTTATTTTTAATAGTCGAATTTTTTTTTACATAATTTAACTCATCATATTTTTATTCCCTCTGCACAAAATAAATTCGAACACGAATGCAGTGCCTCAAATAATATCTCCTGCCTGTATAACAGTAAAAAATAAAAGTATTACAATCTCGGCAGAGTTTAAAACTGTGTCTGCCTGCTATCAAATATTAATTAAACACGAACGCAGGGTGCCCGCAAAATCGATCATCATTGGGCATCAGCTTTCAATTCGATTCAATAGTACACTGCCATTCGATCCGCTGGCGACTCGTCGGCCATTCAATTAGTGCGCTTAATTGAATTGTTGTTGCTGCAAATCTGCTGTCCACTTGTCCAACGGCGGCAACATCAATGGCGGAAACCGGAGATGCGGAAGGCCGCTGCCATTCTTTGAGTTTTTAAGCGCCGTTTCCGGTTACGTCGCGTATACGCAGTGTGGGCCCCAACGGCACCAAACTTGTTTCGCGGCGCTAAACAACAGCCATTCGAGTGTGAGAGCGGTGGGTGGGGCAGGCGGTAGACATCAGGCCAAATGTTATTTAAACTAATTGAATTAAATTGAATTCGTTTCAGGCGAACAAAAGGCGCTTCAGTTTTCCTGAACGCTGGTGGGTCCTCAACCCGCCAGTTTTCACACCAACTCGGGTTTTTAGAGATGGGGTTTTACGTGTAGATAAAATAGAAGGATTGTTTAAAGAAATATATGATAGAACAAAGTAATTTTAGGCATATTTAAAATTTTATTTAAATAAATTATAAATATTAAATCATTTTTTAAGAAATATCTCATAAAATTTATATTTTAAAATTTTTTAAAATGTATTAATTAATTAATTTCTTTTAAATAAATCTTAAATCTATTAATTTTAAAGTATACCACCTAACCCATAAACACTTCTCCCATCACTGAACCTTTTTCGTGGCACATAAATTCACTTTTATTTGTATTGATGCGCCCGCAATTTGGCGCAAAAGTTGCTCTGCGTAAATATTGAGCCATCGTGCCGTGGCTTTAATTATTTTCGCCAGGCTCCGGTGAAAGTTTTCAGCTCGCTTTGATTTTGGCTTTGAGTTTCAATTGACGCAATTTGGCGGTTTCTCTAATTCTCCCCCCCTGCAGCACCAACTGGCCATTCAGGAGGTTCAGCTGGCGGCCAAAAACGCGGCAGCCGACAAATTGATTGTGATTGTGAGCGCCGAGAGTGAGAAGGTGAAGCGGGAGCGATACACTGCATCCGAGGAGGAGAAACGGGTGCGGATCATCGAGGAGGATGTGTCCATCAAGACCAAGATGTGCGAGGAGGATCTGCGCCAGGCGGAACCCGCCCTGGTGGCCGCCCAAGCAGCCCTGAACACACTGAACAAGAACAATCTCACTGAACTCAAGTCCTTTGGCTCGCCACCGAAAGCGGTGGTGAATGTGTGTGCCGCTGTGATGGTTCTGCTGGCCAGCAATGGAAAGATTCCCCGGGATCGCAGCTGGAAGGCGTCCAAGTTGATGATGGTGCGCGTGGACCAGTTTCTCAACGATCTACTCAACTACAACAAGGATAACATCCACCCGAATATTATTGAAACGCTGCAGGAGTATCTTAAGGTAAGGCTATAATATGATATGATATTTATTATACACAGAAAAAATATTTGATATGAAATAATGTTAAATTCTACCTTATTTCATATGGGTACCTTATGAAATATGGGTAAATTCTACCTTATTTCATATCAATACAAAGATTCTGAAATATCATTTAGATATTTTAACATATCAGTTATTTTATAAGAATTTTTTTTAACAAAAAATGTAAAATAAGGTACATATAATCTTTATTCTTATCAAAAGGATATGATTAACTAAATCTTTAAAAACATTAAATTGACTTGCTGTCCATTTTGGTCCATTTTTTCCTATATGCAGCATTCTATTCAATAATAAATTGTAATTTTAGGACCCCGAGTTCAATCCCGACAAAGTGGTGCAAAAGTCGGTGGCTGCCGCTGGCCTTTGTGCCTGGGTGATTAACCTCCATCGCTACCACCAAGTCTTCCTCATCGTAGGACCCAAACAGCAGGCTCTGCAGGACTCGCATCAAGAGCTCCTCGAGGCCAGGGAACGTCTGCAGTACCTCAAGGGGAAGATCAACAATCTGGAGGCCAAGCTGGCCGAGATTCAGGCCGAGTTCGAGAATGCGGTGGCCGAGAAGCAGCGTTGCCAAAAGGAGGCGGACAAGACCTCCTTCACCATCGACCTGGCCCACCGGCTGGTCAATGGACTGGCCAACGAGAACGTACGCTGGCGGGAGTCGGTCCAGAGGTGAGTCCTACCTCCGTAGGTGTGTGGGTTGCCAGTGGTTGGTGCACTGCATTTATGCGTAATCAATTATTAAACTTAATTTACATTCTGTGTGCGTTCGCCGTAGCTGTAATTGCTTCGCCTGCCACTTCTGAGGGGGGCTGGATGGGGGGTTTTTGCACTTAAAGAAATATTTTATACACTTTGGAATTAGTTGTTGAAGATACTACTAACTGGAGTAATGAAATTAAAAGAATACCTTTTTTAAATCGTGATATATAGAGATAATATATAAAATAGATTACCCAAGAATTAATATCCCATATGAGACTTGCCATAGGATCATTTTTATGGTCATTATTCCTAAAATTTATGTAACTTTCAAGCTAAAAGTTCTTTAACAATATTAAATCTTTATATATAGGTATAATCGTTGAAAACAGATAGACAGTCAGACTTTATTTATAGTCACAGCATAAAGATTTATTTTAGAGATCAGAAAATGTATTTATATTATTTTAAAAATACTTGTGTAATTTCCTACTATTATTTAGTATCTGATTTTTCCTGAAGTGCACGCGAAATTCCGGTTACTTGCGGGCCACCGCGGCAACAAAAGGCCGTAAATTTTATTTACTCGCTCCCATTTGGCGCACAGCAGTGCGAGGTCCCCGAACCCGGCTCGTTCACTCGATTGAGCACTCGTCGGAAGGCAATGAACCGCCCGGCGTACCGGCGGCAATTTGCAAAAATCATTGGCAGTTAACCGAAATGCATTTAAGCAGCTTCACACCGGAGGCACGTACTCCGAATACGGGTATGCAAACTTGTCATACCGAGCGGCTCCAGAGGGTTGGGGGCTAATCCCATCTGTTGCAGCTCCTGCTGCTGCTGCTCTTGCTGCTCCTGGTAACGTGAGCCACGAAAATGTCGAGCCAAGGTGCAAGGCAGCTGCCTAACAAGCCAACAATTGCAGTTGACAAGTGTGAAAGTTGGCACAATGGGCGAGGGTTAAGGGAGGAGAAAGGACGAAAGGATCCAAAGAAAGGAGTGAAAGCAGCGTGTGAGGGTGGGGAGGCAGAGCCTATTAGGATTTTGAAGGACGTGATGGAACCAAGGGGGTAATGGAAATCCATCTCACCATGGATTACGCATAAGAATCGTAGATGCAGCCGTTGAAGGCTGGAAAATTTACATGATATATTTAAGCGCCTCAAGGTATGCAGCATGTTTTCATGCATGTCATATGGGGAATTTACCGTTATAGCTGAGATGTATTTATCAAGCCCGAGGTAAAAAATGTTGTATTTCTGTTTGTTCATTGAAAAATGTATTCATTTTGTAATTTAATATAGAAATCATTTATTTTTACGCCATTTATTAGCTTTCAAGTCAGGCCTTTTCAATTCGTTATTCATAAGCTTCATAAGTTTCGTTAATAAAATCAAACCAAACTAAACGAATTTAAAACAGAACCGTTCCAAAAATAACAATAAATGAAAAATATATTTTTAAATCCACATTTTTCTCTCTATTTTGGTTCGTTTTTAAACCATTTTTAGCTTTTGGCGCTCTATGAATTTGATATTGATATGCCACCAATGGTTGAGTAGAACCAAACTAATTTCTGTTTTATTTGCGTACAACTATAACTCGATAACGCATTGCTAATTTATACTGTTTGAAGTATTTATAGAGGTTTTTCCATGGCCACATTTTGTTTTGATCTCGAATCGAAAGCAAAATCAAGTATAACAAAATTGAAAGCAAAGCCAATATTACAACACTCGATACTCGATAAATAAAAGCTCTCACCAGGTGACATCATCATTTTGCATGCTTCGGTTAGAATTTACCATTCAAAGAGTAAATTTAGCAATAATCACCGAAACTGTGCCAGAAAAACTTTACGTTTTAATGGCAGCTGAATGGGCAACTAATGAAAATCCACCCTTTTGAGGTCATGAATATCCTGCATTTTCCATTGAAAGCGACGGGGCGTCCAGCTATCAATTATATAAACCATCAGGCCACATGCAATAAGCATTTTGGGGAAAAACTTAATCAAATTCATACAGATGTCAATGGCAATTCGGGTCCATACAAACCTATATGTATGTGTGTAATACGTATAGTACAACACGCAGAGCACTCCGACACCTTTGGCTGCCCATTGACTGGGCTGCATTCATTGAAATTCAATTGAGTGCGCGTGCAAGCCAAAAGAAAATCCGTAAAGGGCGTACCTCGATGATGATGATGATGGGGGCTTTGGGGGCGGTGAAGTACTGAATTTTTCGCACCTAAACAACTGCAGAATCCGCAGGCACAAGCACACACGAACCTGCCACACAGAAATGGGCAGCGTCAGCAGCTAAATCGCCGGGGGATCCGGAGCCGGAATATAAATGCATATGAAATACGTATTGAATTACGAAAAATGAAAAATTTCCCAACTGCATTGGGTTGTGTGAATTTATGTTCAAAAAAGGGGGTTTCCTTGGACATTGAATGCACTGGCAAAGGAGCAACAGCCTGGCTTCCCCATGTCCGACTTTGCCAGTGAGAATTGTTCAAATATTTATGAAAATATAATTTGACCCACAACAGCAAATTGTTTGTACCCTTTGTGGGTGGTGGGTGATAGGGCGGTCCCCCATTTTCGGACAGGTGTGTGTAAGCTGCTCTGACTTGCATATAAATTTCTGCATATTTGACAATGACATTACACACACACGCAGGTATCCTGCAGGATACACGCATTTGTTTGCCAACTTATTGTTGTTAGTGCTGGAGCTGCTGGCATGGCCGGGCTGCCTTCGAAAAATACTATCTGTTTTAAATGAGAATGCTCTTATGCCACCTGACAGGTATTTCACCAAAATTCAACACAATATTTTGCAGCAAAAACAATTATGCCACATAACTGGCAGCCAGGAGCGCCCATTTCGAGTCCTTTGGCAGGGGTTCTATATCAAAATCGATCTGTGTGGGTGCGGCCATTGTTAATGCTCGGTTTTTCCAGGGAATCTTGGGTAATTTTTCAATTCTTTGTGGCTAGTTTATGACCCTCTTTTAATTGTATTCCCAGATCTCTGCATCTGGAGCAATTATAAGATTATTCAATTACATAGAACCTCTTTTAAACATATGAATGTGCATATAAATGAGCATAAATCATTGTCGTTCTCGGCTTTAAGTGCGTCTGGCGGAGAAGAGGGCATAACAGCAGATAACTAATTGAAAATAGCTTAAGTAAGCAAAGCAAAAAGTTGTCCTTCCCATTAGAGAATCCCAACAACACCCCAGCCCCCGTGGGGGCTCTGTCATAATAAGCTCAAATATTTCAATAAGAGTTGGCATGCAGCAATTTCCGATAATTTATGCAACCACTTGAGCAGCAGCAGCAGCCCGCCTTTAAGATCACCCCCCTCATCATCAGGAATGTCAGCAGCAAAGGCAGCAACAACTACTTGCTACTTCCTCCTCCGACATCATTATTTTTTCAATTTCCCCTCATTTAAATTTAAATGCAAGAAGAACAAGGCTGCAGAGGATGCTGCAACCTTTAGCTTCCTGCTGCTACTGTAATTTATACGATTTGTTAGCATAAAAAGCGGGCAGATTACCACCTAACTTACACCGATAGAAAAACATATTGGGAAATGATACTCGTTTTGATTAAATATCATTAAAATTTGATAGGTTTTAAAATTAAGACAAGAGAATTTGCAATTCAAAATATTAATAAAAATAATAAATAATTTGAATCGCCATCTTTCTCTCTTTTTCAAACTCGAATTGAATCGCCATCTTACTTTATTCTCTCTTGTTCGATCGCCATCTTGCTTCACTCTCTCTTGCTCGATCGCCATCTTGCTTCGTTCTCTCTTGCTCGAATTCAAATTGAACCGCCATTTTGCTTCTGTCTTTATTTCTCGATTTTGAGTAAATCGCCATTTTGCTTCTGCCTTCGCCATGTTGCTTTTTCTCTCTTCTTTGAATTTAAAACCTATCTCAAAGATAGGGAATTCGAAAAATAACACTTTTACCTATAGCTTTTAATAATAATTTTTTTTAACTGTGTATACATTTTTACGGTTTTTCCTGCCTCTCCCCAGCCTGCAGGCCAAGATTGGTACCCTGCCCGGAGATATACTGCTAATTTCCTCGTTCCTGTCGTACGTGGGCTGCTTCACGCGCCGCTATCGTGAGGAACTGCAGCACAAGATGTGGCTGCCCAACTTTCGCAAAATCGATGTAAGTTGATTGGGGGGGGGGGGGTTCACTTTCACTTTTCCCAAGTTTGTAACTTAAACTGGGTCTTCTTCTGGCTGAACAGCCGCACATTCCTCACACTGAGGGCGTGGATACTTTGGCACTTTTTTCGGATGATGCCCAAATAGCCGCTTGGAACAATGAGGGATTACCTATGGATCGAATGTCTACAGAGAATGCCACCATTTTGCAGTATTCTACACGATGGCCCCTGATGATTGATCCGCAACTGTAAGTTTAAATAATCTCTTAAAGTAAAGTTAATTAATAATATATGAAATATCTAGTCAGGGCATCAAGTGGATCAAGAACCGCTTTGGCTCCTCTTTGGTGGTTTTACGGCTGAGACAAAAGGGTTTTCTCGAAGCCCTGGAGAAGAGCATCTCGCAGGGAGAAACTGTACTCATTGAACAGATTGAGGAAACCATGGACACTGTTTTAGAGCCCCTTCTGAGTCGGGCGCTAATCAAAAAAGGTC
This sequence comes from Drosophila mimetica, assembly GCA_037075245.1. Lineage (NCBI taxonomy): Eukaryota > Metazoa > Arthropoda > Insecta > Diptera > Drosophilidae > Drosophila > Drosophila mimetica. The sequence goes on along the minus strand of JBAMCH010000023.1, from coordinate 3,913,768 downwards.
GCTATCTGCGCATTGGCGACAAGGAAATCGAGTTTCATGCCAGCTTCCGGCTCATCCTGCACACCAAAATGGCCAATCCGCACTACAAGCCGGAAATGCAAGCGCAGACCACTTTGATTAACTTTACAGTCACGCCGGATGGACTGGAGGAGCAGCTGCTGGCAGAGGTGGTCAAGATAGAAAGACCCGATTTGGAGCAGATGAAAACGGAGGTCACTGTGCAGCAGAACAAGTTCAAGATATCCCTAAAAGCGCTAGAGGACGAGCTGCTGGCCAGATTGGCCTCGTCGGGTGAAAACGTCCTGGATGATCATGCCTTGGTCATAAATCTGGAGAACACCAAGCGAACTGTGGATGAAATCGAAGCGAAAGTCAGGGAGGCAAGGGTCACCACTCTCCAGATCGATGATACGCGGAATATTTATCGATCAGCGGCCAAAAGAGCGGCCATTTTGTACTTTGTACTCACCGATTTGAGTCGCATAAATCCCATCTATAAGTTCTCGTTAAAGTCCTTTATGCATGTTTTTCGGCAGGCTATTGCTTTGGCCTCTGAATCCAAGAATTACGAACGAAGAGTCCTTCACCTGGTGGATTCCATCACCCTGCAGACTTATCGCTATACTTTAAGGGGTCTTTTCGAGGCGGACAAGCTGACCTTTACCTCCCACATGACCCTGCGCATCCTCATTGCCGCCGAGCAGGTGGCCAAGGACGAAACGGACTTCCTGCTGCGTTTTCCCCACGATCCCAGCACTCTTTCCCCTCTGGACTTTGTGGGTCGCAGTGCCTGGGGTGGCATTAAATCCCTGACTTTGATAGAACATTTCTATGGCATCGACAAGGATATGGAGAACTATACCAAGCGCTGGCGTAAGTTCATGGCCAGTGATACCCCCGAACGAGAGCAGTTCCCCGGCGAATGGAAGCACCGCTCTCCGCTCCAGAAGCTGTGCATCATCCGATCGCTGCGGCCGGATCGCATGACCTATGCCATGCGGCAGTTTGTGGAGCAAACAATGGGTCGAGCATATGCCGAGATCCAGACGCCACCCTTTGGGGCCATCTTCCAGGAGCTGAATGCAGCCACGCCGGCGTTCTTCATCCTTTCACCCGGAGTGGATCCCATCCGGGATGTGGAGCGCTATGGACAGCGGCAGGGTTTTCATTCGGAGTCCGATACCCTGGTCAATATCTCGCTGGGACAGGGACAGGAGCTGCTAGCGGAGCAGGCTATCGTTCAAGCTCTGGCTTCTGGTCAGCAGTGGGTGATCCTGCAGAATATCCACCTGGTGGTCAACTGGCTGCCCACGCTGGAGAAGCTCATCGAGCGGATCGTGCTGCAAAGCGAGACGCAGGGCGAGTCTAGTTTTAGGCTCTTCATCAGCGCCGAACCGGCTCCAGATCCTCAGTACCATGTGATTCCCCAGGGCATCTTGGAGTCCTCACTAAAGGTAGGTTTGCTTGGAAAAATTTAAAATTAAAAATACATGTTTCCCTATAGGTAGTCAACGAACCTCCCTCGGGAATGGCTGCCAATCTGCACAAAGCGTGGGACAACTTCTCGCAGGACGCCCTGGAAACGTGCACCCAGGAGGCGGAGTTCAAGTCGATCCTGTTCGCCCTCTGCTACTTCCATGCGGTGGCCGGCGAGAGACGCAAATTTGGACCACAGGGCTGGAACAAGGTGTATCCCTTCAACATTGGTGACCTCACCATCTCGTCCAATGTGCTGCACAACTATTTGGAGGGCAGCAATCGCATTCCCTGGGAGGATCTGCGCTATCTCTTCGGCGAGATTATGTACGGCGGTCACATCACAGACGACTGGGATCGGCGGCTATGCCAGACTTATCTGGAGGAGCTCCTCCAGCAGGACCTCATCGATGGGGACTTTGAATTGTGCCCGGGATTTCCAGCCCCACCGAATCTTGACTTTGAGGGCTACCACTTGTATATCACGGAAATGCTGCCGGAAGAGAGTCCCTTGCTTTATGGCCTGCATCCGAATGCGGAAATTGGCTTTCTGACCACCGCCTCTGAGCAGCTGCTGCGCACCATCTTCGAGTTGCAGCCCAGGGAATCGGAGCTGAGTTCCCATTGCGGAGCTCCGCGCGAGGAGCTGGTCAAGATCATGATCGACGACTTTCTGGACAAACTGCAGGACGAGTTCAATCTGCAGGCTCTACTCAATCGCGTGGAGCGCAAGACGCCCTTTGTGGTCGTCGCATTGCAAGAGTGCGAACGTATGAATGCTTTGATCAGGGAGATCAAGAGATCCCTGCGGGAACTGATGCTAGGATTGAGGGGCGAACTCACCATCACCCAGGAGATGGAGCGTCTGGACCACGCCATCTTCTACGATCATGTGCCGGATGCCTGGGCTCGACTGGCCTATCCCAGCATGTTGGGCCTGCAGTCCTGGTTCGCCGATCTGCTGCACCGCATCAAGGAGCTGGCCGGCTGGCTGAACGACTTCAAGCTGCCATGCGCCATCTGGCTGGGTGGACTGTTCAATCCGCAGAGCTTTCTCACCGCCATCATGCAGGAGAGTGCCCGGAAACATGACCTCCCACTGGACAGGATGCTCATCAGTTGCGATGTTACTAAGAAACAGAAGGACGATGTCACGTAAGGAGCTTTACCTGGCTAAATATCCCTAAAATATAATCATGTTTTTTAATTGAATATTTTTTAATAGTTTTTAATTAATACATTTTTTACATTTTTTTTTTCAAAGTAAAAATAAAAAAGATTTTTTGCTTTTACATTTTTTTTTCAGAATTTCTGAAACAACAACAAATTGTTTTAATTTTCTATTCGTCATTTTATTTAATATTTTAGACATGTTGCTCTATATTTCTAAATTTTAAACGTTTGTATTATATTTTAATTGTTTAAAAAAAATTAATTTAAGTTGAGAAATCCTTATATCTTTAAGAAAGCAAACTGATATTGGTAAGCATATAAAACGCACAATTTAAAAGAGCAGTTTAACAATAAGGGTTTAAGATTCCATTTTTTATCTCAATTGTTTACTTTCCATCCTGACCCTTTGACCCCTCCCCCCTCTTTTCGAGCAGCCTGCCGCCCATGGAGGGCGCCTTTGTGCACGACCTGTACATGGACGGCGCCAGCTGGGACTGTCAGCTGAACTCCATTGTGACCCTGCGTCCCAAGGAGATGCTCTGCGCCATGCCCGTCATCTACATCAAGTCCATTGTGCAGGAGAAGCAGGAGCTGCAGCGCGTCTACGAGTGTCCTTTGTACAAGACCAGGTGGGTGGACATTCCCCAAGATGCTGTAAAGACCACCAGCCCACCCGTCCGCTTCTTTGTCTGCACTTTGCTAATTGACTGACGGCCCTTTGGTGCTTTCAGGTCGCGGGGAAATACTTATGTGTGGACCTTTAACCTGAAGACCCGCGAACGCCCCTCCCGTTGGATCCTGGGGGGCGTGGCACTGCTACTGCAGCCATAAATGCACAACGAAATCAATAAGAAATCTGAAAATATTCCATTGTATTCCCACCGCGAATATACGCCCATAAAGATCTACGTCATTCCACAAACTACTCAACGCGAGAAAGCCCCCCGATTCCACGATAAACTCATGTATGACTAATCAATTAGTAGATATTTATAACATTTAGCACATCGATGGACGCGCCACTCACGTGCCACCCGCGAAATGGTGACGAAACGGAAACGTAGAGCTTATCTAATGTTCCCAAATCATGTGCTGAACTGGTTGCCTGTTGCCATGTGAAGTAAATCACACATGAAATCGACGAACTAGTTTGAGAAATTCTTCAAGCATTATACAGAAGACTAAAAGTTGTGGGCGGAAATTTATTAATAATCACAAAAGAGCACTTCTAACTGGTAACAGCCAGTATTTCTATGGAAATTATTATATAATATCTAAGATATATAAAAAATATTTCAAGTACATATAACCTATCCCAATAAATATCACTAAAACCGAAAGAGAAAATGGTTTCCTATTGAAATAGTGTCAAAATTATTTCGCAGTCTCACTATGACGTCCCATTTAAAGGTCATTTGAAAATACTTGGTGAGAATATATAGATAGCCTCTAGCATCTTGTTTCTAGAAAACATAGACAGCGTCTAGCCGAAAATTTTGTATGGAATATTACCTCCAGAGTTCAGTGACGCACTTGTCTAAATACAAATGTTATTTTAATGAGGTTTTATAAATATTCCTCATGACGAACTGGAATCATTCCATTTTTAATGAGACCATCAGTTTGATTTCATTTCCAGAAATATTTAAAGGTAATTGTGAAATAATCCTTTTCGATTTCAGTGACGAACTAACCAAAGTTCACAGAAAGTTACACTTTTTATGATAATTTATGGGCAGAGATTGTGGTTCGAAATATTTAGGAAAGAATTTTATTTGAGCTCCATGCCGAACTAAAGGTCTAATAATACTCTTGATAAGACTTTATAGGGAACAGTTTGCAAATTTCTTTATAATTTCATAGTGATAATTAAAAATTCCCCTTACTTAATTTCATAATATTCTAGACTCATGCAGGAAATATTCCCCCTGAACTTGAATGACGATCCCCCACTCGATCGTGATTTCTTTTATGGACATACCTCACATCGAGCACGTCTCGATCGCCAGACCGGCGTGGAAGCTCGTGCTCCGGAGGCCCCGGCGACTTTGACCACCAGCTGCCCACGTGCGCGCATAATCGCCAGACTGCCGACTATTTCCAGTTTATTTCGACTCTTCGCTGCAATGATCGAACCCATTTGGGGCCGAAATAAAATCCATATAGGCGCCAACCACTGCCTGATCACGTGAATAACGTTCGCGAATCAATAATTGGTCTTACACGCCTACGAAACCGGAGTCTTTTTAACGTCTGGCTCTTAGCTGATTACCTCGTTAGCTGATAAGGTGTTGCTGGCAATTGGCTTCGTTTATCGCGCAAAGGTGACACTCGGCGGGTGGACGTGTGCCTCCCGCCGAGGGGAAAGTTACTGACTAGGTAGTAAAAATTAGAGGGGCTCGTCATCGGGACCACACGGCGGATGCGTGATCTGGCTGATACTAGAGGTTGCTTATGCGCTATACCTCCAATTACTGGATTGCTGGGGTTTATTGACTGATTCTAGTGTGTGCTAACTATATGCATTTGTTGACATTTTCCGATGGCGTCATTACTCGGAAGACACTGGGGGGCCTCTGACCTTAGCCCTTGGAACGCAGACAGAGAAACTATTAGCAAAAAAAAATTATACTTCACCAAACAGAAAAAAAATGTTGCAACTAAAAATAATTACAATTTTTCCAATTTCTTTTAAGATAAAAAATAATTTAAATATTTAGTCAGACTATGAAATTAAATTATATAAATTAAATTCAATTAGATAAGTTAAGTTACTATTAAGGGCCTTTAAAAATATTCTTATTAAAAAATTTCCAAAAATTTAAATACTATTCCATTAAAAAATATATAAAAACTTTACTAAGACTTTAAAATCCATTATATTTTACTAGAATTTTTTCATTGCAAATTAAGTTATTATTAAAAGGCTTTTAAAAATATTAAAAAAAAAATTCCAAAAATATAAATACTAATTCATTAATAATAGAAAATATAAAATCTTTACTAAGACTTTAAAATCCATTATATTTTACTAGATTTCTTTCAGTGCCTAAGTGGTTTCAGCCTGAGAGGTTGTTACCTAATTTTTTCTCCAAATGTTTGCGCTCGTTATTTTGTGCGAAATTTATGGCAGTCTGCGTCGATGTGTTTAACTCTGGTCGGGAGAGTTCCCCAGACCACGAAGGCTACACGTGACACTTGGCCGCGTAGCGAATGGGCGGCCGGTCTTAAGGAACCACCCCCACATGCCCACCCACCTCTGGGGGTGCGACAAGATCAAGGCGATTCAGTTTTCCGCGGACAGTGCAAATTTGTGGGTCTTGTACATAGATAAAAACTGCTCGTTGCCCGCCGAATCGGAATCGGCCCTCGAACCAGACATTTCTAACGCTATCTCTCCCCGAGCTGCGGTCGTCGACGTCGACTGCGGTCGGCGGAATGGTATTTAAGCGGGAAATGATTCGGTATGACAAATCAGAAGTGAAATAACTCGGCAACAGCAAGCAACAGGCAGCTAGTCGTTAAAAAAATCATAAAACAGAGAAAACCAAGAAATAGCACAAGGTAAGAGAAAAGGGAAATTCAATTCAGTAAAATATGTGGGGCATTGCCAAGAAATATTGTGAATTTATGCGCCGATCACGCTCAGTCATCGTGGACTAACTAACCCAGTTCCGGTTTCGATTTCAGAACCCCCCAAAAAGCAATGGCCACCGCATCAGCACATCTGCCCATTCAGAAGCGCCAGGCGCACGAGCACAATGGCGAGCCCAGTTGCCAGGGTCTGGAGGAGATGAACCGCATGTTCCGCAACTTCTGGGACCCCACCGCCTACTGGGTGTGCGATAAGCAGGGCACTCGGGCGCGTCTCCAGCGCTGTCCGCAGTCGCAGCTGTACTCCGAGGAGCTGGGCCGCTGCGTCCACTACTCCGATTGGGCCTGGACGGATCCCAAGGAGCCGCCAAGCCGGGCCAAGATCACCCAGTCGGTGTCCACAAACTAATATGTGTTAGCTAATCCTAATTTAATGCTACTCTAAGACAACCAAACCTCATTACGCTTACGTCTATGTTTACAAAATACCTTTATTTTTAATGAAAATAAGAAAATATCAGTACAAAATCAAATCAAATCGCGTTCAACAATTTAGGCGCATTGTTTACTTTAAAGTTTAAACTTAACTAATTGGAATGCACTTCCGGTTGGGAGAGGAAATGGAATGTATTGAGTGCTTAAGCAATACCGAATTATATGCAAAATCAGAACATATAAAGCGCTGCCCTTCGAGGATCATCTACTGAGCTAGGCATCCGGCTAGTCAGCATTTAGCTACATTTCGACTAAAATTAACTGGCCTTCTTTTAGCCTGAGTTTTGTGGGGCATGATGATAGAGAAGAAACTTCTGGATATTCCCCAAAAATAGTTGAGATGTTGGAGGGAAAAGATAATAAACAGAATGGGTTTTTGACTACGTGAGGAGACTAATCTCGCGGCTGGGAATATCCATGATAAACTCAGGAGGTTGCTGCGATCTTAGAGCTCCACATTGACGCCCTGCTTGTTGATGACCTTGAGCTTCTCCTGCTTGGGTGGCTTGGTGTCCGACGGGATCTCCTCCTCGACGGGCGCTGGTTTCTCAGGCACTGTGCGCTTGGGAGTCGGCTTCGCTGGCTTGGGAGTTGTCGTAGTCGCTGGCTTTGGAGTAGTCGTAGTGGCCGGCTTCGGAGTAGTCGTAGTTGCTGGCTTTGGGGTAGTCGTGGTGGTCGTACTCGTAGGTGGCTTAGTTGTCGGCGGCTTCGTGGTGGTTGGCTTAGGAGTGGTGGTTGTAGTGGTGGTGGTGGTGGTTGGCTTCTTGGTCGTCGTCGTCGTCGTCGTTGTAGTGGGTTTTGGTGTGGTCGTGGTAGTTGTGGGTTTCGGCGTGGTTGTAGTGGGCGCCGCCTTGGGCTTGGCAGTGGTCGTGCTGGGTGGCACACCAATAGACGCCTCCAAACCGTCGCCCTCAACGCGAACATTGCGCACCTTGAGCGTGGGCTGCTTGGTCTTGGGCGACTTCACACGCGCCAGGTACTGATTGGTGGGCGAGCCCAGGAACAGGAAGTCCTGGAACTCCAGCACGTGCGACACACTGGAGGCGGACTTGTCAAAGCCATGCAGGGAGCCCACAATGTTGCCGTTCCAGTCCACGCGCACCACCGTAGTGCGCTTGGGTGCCAGCACACTGATGCTCTCCATGTGGCCCACGAAATGCACGAATCGCTGCGAGAACTTGTTCGGATAGACGCTGTTCAGGTAGCGGAAGGGCAGCTCGAACAGAGCCAGCACGCGTGCCAGGAACAGACGCACGCTGGGGAAGCGAGTGAACAGGGTGAAGCCATTGGGATGTTCGCTGTCGGAGCTCACGACCAGCGGCACCCAGATGCCCTCGGCGTCGGGCGTCAGGTTGTCTGGCAAACCTGGCAGTCCATCGACGAACACCTCGCTCTGGCCGGCCTTCACGCCCTTCAGGTGATACTTGGTCAGACGCAGAGCACCCGTCTCGGCAACCACGATGAAGTCCTCGTTGGGGCTGAGAGCCAGGCCGTTGGCAAAGACCAGTTCGTCCAGCAGCACCTCGCTCACATTCTTCGAGCGGTCGTATTTGAAGAGACTGAAAGGGAGAAGAAAGCACGGACCGTTAGAGTGACCATTAGACCCGATCGAAAAACCGGTTTTACTGTCTAGTCTCGTCTTACAGTGGAACTTCTGTAACTAGGGCCTCGTCTAGACTGCCCAAGTTTTTAATTGGACATGCAGACGAACTAGTCTAACTCAGAAAACTAGGGAATTAAATCTACATTAAAGTTAATTGAGTCGTTACAACGAAATCTTCATAGACTGCAGATCTTCGATCTGACCTTCTAAAACCCTAAGTTGAAGAAGTTCAACGTAAAGAGGGTCTACTGTAGACCTATAACTCATAGCTACCGCTTTCAAATCTGGCACTACTAGACAGTTGAAGAGGTTACGCTATAATTCGCGATGAACTCACCGGCCCGAGGGGTTAGCAAAGCTGGCAAAGACAAGATCTTCGATGGTGAAGTCCGACGAGGAGTCTGTCCAGTAGATGTCACCCTGTTTGCTGACGGTGAGGCCGTTGAAGATCTTGGCAGGACGGTTGATGGACTTGCCGGCGAGCTCCTGGGCAGGGGAGACCAGCAGGGTCTTCTTGTTGGTGCCCAGATCCACCTGCCACAGGCCGTAGTAGGCGTCGGCGATGAGGAGGTTGTTGCCCTGCGTATCGAAGGCCAGACCCAGGGGACGACCGCACCGGGACTCCTCATAGATGTCCTCTGCAAAAGGGGATAGGCATTATAGAAAAGGTTCTCCCTTTTAAGGACTCCAATACCCACCGCAGGGCTGGCCGATCTTGGTGACATGCGTGACATGGTTGGCGGTTAGCTTGATGACCTCACCGCCGTGGATGCCGGTGTAGATCTCGTTGTTGCGGGCTATCAGGCACTCGGGCCCGTAGACACGCCCCTCCAGCAGTCGCTCTGCGCCCTCCAGGTGAAAGTTCTGCTCCAGGGCGCCCTTCAGGTCCTTGGGCGGGGTCACACTGTGTCAGGGGGGAAGGGAAATCTCCAAGGATTAGGCCGTGGATTACGTCAATTGGAATGGGGCGGCCACTTACATATATTCCTTGAAGGGGAAGGTGGTGCGCGGCGGCAGGCCGGGCATCAGGATGATGATGAGGAAGAAAATCATGAAGTTCATGATCCTCACGCGCAGCGCGTACAGCAGACCCATGATTGATTCCTTGTGCGTCCGCCGATCACAAATTATAGCCCAAAAACCAGCTTATTCCAAGCAATATCCCCGCAGAAAGCGACACGACGGCAAAGTTCAACAAGAAAAAAACGCAAAAGTCATCATCCGGGCCGGTATGGCAAACTATCGATACAACTATCGGTTCTGCTGGGGACACTGCCATCTCTAACACTCTGCAACAGGCCCAAAAATTTGAATTAATTTTAAAATTAAATAATATTAAAAATAATTTGGAATTATTCTCCGAAAAGGGATATAAAATTAAAGCATTTTCAAGAGAACAAATTGAAACCACCAATAATTTTTTTTTGACAAGAGTTTTGTTTTTTTTTATTAATTTTAATGAATAACGAAAGTGCATTTTATATCCGAATTTTATATACGTTAAAGTTAAGTGAAAAACTAAACATTTTGCTAAAGTTAAGCTGAAGAAATAATTTGTTTTGGAAATTCTTATATACACAAATGTACAAAAATATAGATATTTTTTATTTTACTTTCTTAATGTGTATAATTATAAATAAAAAATTTTAAATATATACCTTAAAACTATCGGTAAACTCTTAGCGTGACCAACGATACCATTTTGCGCTATCCCCGAACGGTCACCCTAATCTGCTGGTGTTTTTGTTTTGGGAATTCCACAACGTCGCAGTTGACAATGAGCGATAATAACAACTCGGGAATAAAAGAGGACGTCTTTAGCATGGAGCACGACCAGGACCTGAGCAGCAAGCACTACTCGCGCTGCAGCAGTGCGGGCAGCACCCACACGCCCAACTCCTCGGCGCACAATTCAGGTGGGCAAGATCAAGATCGGTCACGCTGACCAGGAGTGGGAGTTGGGGGCAGCTGATAAAGCGCTGGCATTGAATTACTCGCTATCAGCAGCGTTTTATTACATTGTACTGTCTCCGCGACTGCGTCTCATGTTTCTCTTCTGCCCAGCAGACGACGACGACGATAGCGGCGATGCGCGCCACTCGACGGCGGCCAATTCCACGCTGAGCTACAAGGAGCGGAGGCGGGAGGCGCACACACAGGCGGAGCAGAAGCGGCGGGACGCCATCAAGAAGGGATACGACAGCCTGCAGGAGCTGGTGCCGCGGTGCCAGCCCAACGACTCCTCCGGCTACAAGCTCAGCAAGGCCCTGATCCTGCAGAAGTCCATCGAGTACATTGGCTACCTCAACCAGCAGAAGCTCAAGCAGGAGGACGAAGGATCCGCGCTGCAGAAGGAGGTGACGGCCCTGCGGATCATCAAGAACGGCTACGAGAACATGCTGCAGCACCAGCAGGCGAATCCGGGCCCAGAGGAGGCGCGCCTCACAGACGAGGCCAAGTTCCAAGTGGTTAGCAAGGGAATCCCCAAGTTTTAAGATCTTTAGAAAGTAATTCCTCCCCCTTAGTTCCAGGCCATCATGGAGGAAATGTTCGAGACATTCAAGCACATACCCATGGACAACTTCAAGCAGCTGACCACCGGCATCATCCCCTGGCTGGAGGAGCATTGCAAACCGCACATCCTGCGCAACATCCTCAGTCGCACCATGCAGCAAATGGCCCAGGAGGCGCTGGAAAAGCAGCAGCAGGCCATGGAACAGGAGACTGGCGAGGGCTTCAGCTGATCGCGCGGTTAGTTCATCCTCTCATTCGTTATTTTAGAAATCCCTGTTTGGTAGATACTTTCGTTTCGTTTACTGCGTACAAACATTAAATGCGTCATTTGAATAGTTGTAAAAGCGTTGACAAGGAAAAATTACTTTTTGGCTTAATGTTAGATTAGATAAAACTAAATTCGCTAATGCTAGCCTAGGGACTCGACCAGAGCCGCTTTATCCGCGCTACCCAGCAGCTTCAGCAGTTCCAATAGCACGTTCAGTGTGTAGGGCTTGAAGCGACGCACTCGCTGCGTGACATCCAGCGATGTGAGAAGCTCTCCAAAGAATTCATCCAAACGCCCCGCGCTCCACACATGTCGTGCTTCATGTTGAAGTTTCAGCACACCGGCAGTCAGCGTGTAGATCAGTCCCTCGTAGAAGTTTTCCTCCTCAAGACTCGCGGCCAACTTGGCGCTGGCCAGCAGTGCCGCCGGCAGATCGCAGCGGAACTCGTGCGACCGCACAAAACAGGTGGCCGCCAGTTGACGCACCTGGTCGCACTTGTGTCGCAACAATCGCCAGCTCAGTCGCCGGAATCGGAGTAGCAGAGGATTTGGCTGTTTGCCACCCGAGGTGCGCAAGTGCTCCACCTTGGAGAGGAATGCCAGAAAGAGTATAATGGAAGAGGTCACCTCCTGGCGGTCGCAGCACTCCAGCATGTGCTCACAGGCCTTGGGGAGAAGGCATCCTAACTCATCATAGTCCAGTTCACTGGGTTCCCATGCGGGACGCGTTTCGAACTCGGTGGCCTGACGCTGGCCCACCAGCTTGCCCAGATTGGCGCCGAACAACTGTAGCGCTGCATTCGAGATGGTCCACTCGGGGTTGGTGATATGCTCCATGGCCACCAGCAGTATCTCATTGTAGTACTTGCTCATCGCCGGCCGCAGTTCCGTGTCGCGCACCAGAACACACAGATAATGCAGAACCAGTGCTTCCAGTCGATCGTGATTGCTATCCAGGGGAGCGCTCTCCGTGGATCGATCACCATTTAGCCTCTGAAGGATGTGCTGCACAGCTCGATGAAGCAGCAGCCGTTGCCGTGGATTGTCGTTCTTCAGCACGTGCAAAAACATTATTGCGAAGCCGGCACCACGGCGTGTGGTGCTCACCTGACGGCTCTCCGTCAGCAGTTCCCGCTCCAGGCAGTCGTGCAGCATTTGGAAACCAGCATCGTCGCTTTCCAAGCTGCTGGTAATGGCACGGGTGAGTCTGCCTATGCTTAAGCCGGCTGCCTCGATGGCTCCTTTGTGCCGGCAAAGCGTCAGAACGGACACGTTAATGTCTAGGCAACGACGCAGTGCCTCTGAGTTTACTGTGTTGGCAGTGGTTTTCAGAAGGGAACACCCTATGCTGGTGGCCAGATCGCAGCAGCCCTAAGGAAGATTTATTGATTAGTCTCTTTAGCACAAAAAGTTATCTTTACCCACCTTCAATGTCAGCCAGAAGCTCATAAGCAAGTACTTCCGACAGGCTTCCTCCTCGTCAGCGGACTTGAAAGAGCTCTCGCTGACCAGCAGCTGGAGGCTCTCATCCATGTCCTGGAAACTAGCTGCAGTGGCTGCCTCTTCCTGTCTTCGGGCATTGGCCAAATTGAGGAACTTTAGAATGCCGCCAAGAATGCGTTCCAGCAGTGGCAGCAAGTCCTCTAGTGGCGACTCCACTGAAACGCCAGCCTTGACAACCTCGTCCAGTCCGCGAAGGTAGCCAAACAGATGGCCTCCACTTTTGGCAGTTTGCAAGGGATCCTCGAGGAACGAATCCAATTTGTCCGTAAGCCGTTTCAAGCATTCATTGAATATCTTCCTTCCAGACGGCTCCTTTGTAACTGCCAATTGCGCGTACAGTGAAACCAGCGAGCATTCATCCACATCTGAGGTGAGGCACAGGTCCAAGCAGCGCTCCACGCACTTTTCACTGTCCACATGCCCCATTTGGATCAGCAGGGAGACCGTTAGGTCCAAAGCATCATCGAAACCCTGCGGATTGTTGAGGGTTTCAAAGAGTTGTTGCGCCATTTCCTTTGGCCGAAAGACTCCATGCTCCAGGAGAAAAGTCCCCATACGTTGATTCTGCTGAGGACTGCACATTTTGGCATTCTTGGCAACTTGTTCCGCATATAGCGATCGGTTTAGGATCTCCAGCAGCTTCAGTGCAAAGATCTTCGGTTGGTAAACCTCGCTGTGGATGTCCCTTTCAATCAGATTCTGCAGATGCGAGAAGAATCTCTTGATATTCTGGGCCAGGGCATCAGCTCCCACGCCGCTGTCTGCCTTCTGCACCTTATGGAAATGCTTGGCCGTGTGGTTAATAATCGTAGGCATCTTGCCAAGCATCGTGTTCCGAAACTCTGAGCTCTCCAGACCGCGATGTCGCTCTACGAAGCTGTGGAAAAACTCCAGGCAGTCCTCCACCGCAAAGTTTCCCAGATTGTCGACCAGAAATCGGAACACCAGCAGCTGGGCCTCCGTCTCCATTTGGCTGCAGTTGGTCAGCAGCTCTGTGCTGATCTTGAAGAAGTGCAGCATGGAAGCAGCGTATATCTCCTTGGCGAACATGCTGAAGATCAGAATCAGACGCAACTGATCGCCCGGCGATCTCACATCCTCGGAGGAGGCCAGAAACTCCACTATCTGGGGATTGGCTTGCAGCAGTTCAAATAACACGTCGCGCTGCTGGATGCGCAGGAACCACTGCGAGTGAAAGTTCTGGATCTCGGCCACGCTGCCGTTGAGGAGCAGCTCCACACTGGCGGCGAGTAGAGCTGGAGCGCGCTGATTGCTTAAGCTCTTCACAGGATACTGGCTAGCTGCCCGCAGTCCCTTGTAGCTCAAGCTCAGCCGGAGACCCTTGAAGAACTCCTCTTCGCTTTGGTTGGTGGCCGCCAGCAGATCCGGCAGTGGATGCGAGTTGAGGGCGCCACTCAGGAGGTAGTACTTGTTGCGATTCGTCCATGGCCAGAACTCCACAATCAGGCGGAAGTAGGAGAAGGCTCTTTCCCGCTGCCTGCAGCAGTGGTTGTACAGCGTCAGGGTTTCCTCGCGGGATCCCGTTTGCGTCTGCCGCTGCAGGCAGTGGTAAAAGTGCTCCAGACGCAGAGGTAGGAGGTCCAGCTTTGGGAACTTCTTCACCAGCAGGTTGGTGGCCTTCAACACAGCCATCAAACTAGGACTGTTTCGCCGCAATGCCTCAATGATGGCAGTGGTGCACTTCTCCTCCAGCAGTGCGGCATCCAGTCGCTTCCAGTGGTCGGTGAGCAGAACGGATTGGAGCATCAGGAAGGCAGTGGGCTGCTCGCTGGTCAGACGCTGGGGGAGATCCTCAAAGTTCGAGTCCGGCAGCTGGTGCTTGTGCACTATGTGGTAGTACACCCGGAAGCTGATGTTTAGGGCGGCTTGGTTGGCGCCGCCGCACGTGTCCGCCTGCGCCGCCTCCTCCTCCTCCGCCCGGATTCGCTGGGCCAGCTGAAGGGCGGCGTCCTCCGGCAGGACATCTCCCAGGCTCTGGAAAGCAAGGAATCTGTGAGATCTAAGTCATTGGGAGCACTACAACTTACCTGCAGGTAGGACAGGCATTCGCTGGTTCCGATTTTCGGACGTTTTTTCGGAGACTCCGACATGCCCAATACTTTTGGCGAGGATGCCAACTTTCGACAAATACCAACAAGGGCTGCGCAAAACCGGCGATAATCGATAGGTTTGAGTTATCGAAAACTTGAAATACATAACCGTTATTATTTTTATTTAACTCCCAAATTTACATTTTAAAAATTTGGCGCTTTGGTGGGAATTAATTAAATTAAATTTTTATATTTTCTGTGAAAGCTATATGCATAAAATTTTTACTTTCTTAAGTATTCTACATTTGATTTACATTATCAATTAATGCCGAATGATATAGAATTATAAAACGAGCTAACACTGTAGGATTGGGGAATTCTAGTGTATCACCCTTAAGAGTAACATTCTGAGTATTCCCTAAACTGTTTCGGGAATACCCTGATTGTAATTGTAATCGAGGAAAGCCTTCAAATTTCCAATACTATTAATCGAATACATAAAACCATATGGTCTTTTTGAAAAAGCATCGAGTATGAAAAAGAGTCGCCATTAAAGAGTTCAGCGAGTCTTTAAGTAAAATAGCGTGGTTCCGAGAAGAAGTCGGTTTTTGAAACCATTTATTTATGTAAGTGTATTAAAAAAATTCTGTAACTTTACCTAAATAAAACTAAATTTGTATAATCCTACTACACGATGTAGAACTCTACATGTTTAGACAATTACATATATAAATCCTTTGCTTTAAAAGATTTTTTGACCTTAATATAGGGATAAAAGTTTTTTGTAAAAAAGGTGGGTTTCCCAAATTCAAAATGAGTACCATTTTGTATAGAACAAAAAATATTTAAAAAAAGTTTCAGAATTATTTTGAGGAAAAAGCCGGATATGGGATTTGGAAAATAAATGTATAGTTTTTTAGTCAGATTCTAGGAATTCCCGCCCAGCTCAACTTTTTTTTCATAACTCTAACTTCCCCTATGCGGCGAGATTTATCTGTATTTCATAGAAATAGTGCCCCTATATTTAAACAGTCAACTTTAGAAAATTTTTTGCCAATTTGACCAAGACTTTGTTCCCTTTTCCATTAAATATAATTGTTTATCAAAGTTCGGTATGATAAAAATGTCTTGCTTGTGTTTGTGTCTTACATTTCATTGATTGCGAGGCATTTGTTTGTAAATGCGCATAAATCGTTCCTTGGGAACTCGTGCAATGCGTAATAAGTGAAGTTGCTAAAAAAAAGAAGGTTTTCCGCATTTTCCCAGCGTCTCTGCCGCTCATCCATGGACTAGAAGTAGAGTTCAAGTTTCCTGTTCTGGCACCGCTTCGAGTTCGAAAAACTCCAAGTTCCCCGCAGCTCGCTTACTCTTTTCGGCCCGCTCAATACTTGTAAATCTAGTTTCGACTTCAGCACATGGCTTCAGATACGATATGAGATACTCATTCTCAGCATCTGCCACCCCGAAAACTTCAAGGAAGCTCGGCTGAATGGGAATCTTTTTTTAACAAGTATTCAGCAGGTCAATTATATAAAGATGTACATACATGGGTATTGTGTTCCGAAAAGGGGTAGTTTCTCACCTGTAACAAGGATTCCCGAAAACATTATTTACCCACACGGTTAGGCGGTTTATGTTGTTTACCACTGCGTATCGGTTTTACAGTGAGCTCTCGACAAGGAGTACGCTGAAATATAATATCTTTCGAGAGCTGGGAAATATGATATCTTGGCTCATTACAGATGAAAAACATGTTATTATACTCTATAAGTAGTTTTAGTTAAATTCCAGAATTAAATAATTGAGTGTTGAACCAAAAAAGGCAATTTTAATACTAGTTGTCAAACTAGTTTAAAATTGTATTGAAAGTCCAAAGTTTCGAACTTCTGAATCGAATTATTCAGCTGTCCATCTTTCACAAGCTAACGATAATCTTTATCATAAAAATTATAGGTAGATCTAAAACTTTCCATTTGCTCTTCTTCTATTCACAGTGAATGGCAGTCAGCTAGCGAAAAACAGAACTTGAAAAACCATTATACTCGATTTCAACATGTGTATACCACATCAAAACTGTAGCTTTTTTCGTTTGTGTGTGCACGAACCCATAAATTTATATATTCCCCGAAATAACCCCGTTCTTAAAAAAAGAGCGAAATAAAAAACGTAAATGGCAGCGAAAGAAGAAAAGGCAAAATAAAAAAATAATAGGCAACTGTCTCTCCGGCAATCTCTCGCAATCTCAAAAACAACTAGCGACCATAACCATTATTTGTACCTTCCGAATACGAATAAATGTACATATGTATGCACCGAAATACCGCCGAAGCGCACACGCACACAACCAGGTATATATAGTTGGGTTTTTGTAGGCCCGTTCGTCGCTTTTTCGAGTTTTGAAATTAGTATTGAAATCGTCGTTACCAGCGACGGACTGAAAACGCTTGAAAATTCAATCTCTCAACGGTTCTCTCCTCTCCACGCTCTCTGTCTCTCTGGTAAGTGTGTGTGGTGTCGTGTCTGTGTGCAAGGTGTTGCTTTGGAAATGGAATAGTTCAAGTCAAGTCGGATTATTTTAAACTTATTGGATGGCTGGCATGTGCATTAAGGTATCTCAGCAGTTGTCATTAACCGATTAGCAAAAATACCGTGAGCCACTTGTCAACGGACATTATTCGGTTTTGAGGAAAAGTCGAAAGTTACGTTATGTTCTTTTTCTTGAAAAATTCTCAACTGCACATAATAAGCGTAAATTCGTGAGTGTCTCTATGTGTGTGTGTGTGTGTGTGGGTGAGCCGAGCTCTCTGAGCGCGCAAAACAGAATTGGTTTGCTCTCTCCCGAATCGCCTCCCTCCCATCCCTCCCCCCGCCGCTATCAGCTTATTATCGTATCTTTTGCATTACAGTGTGCTCACAGGCGATTTAAATTAAGTTGGCAATTACATTTCCGCTCTGGAATATCGTGGTTAGAGTGACAGTCTCAAATTTAGTGGTTAATTAAGCGTTGTGTTTGAAAACCCCCCCTCCCCATGATATATCATTCCAAAATCGTGTGTTCTAAAAACCCCCGACCACTGTGCGAATCTTGAGACGTCGCTGGAAAAAATACTCAAATTTCGAGATTCAATTCTAGTTTCTGGCACAACATTTCCCCCATTTCATTCATTATTTGTTCTCCTCCCGATGCGTAACTCCCAATGCGTAATCGCTTCTTAAAATTCTTATTCCTACGCTTTATTCAACGCTATCTTGTTTACTTGCATTTGGAAATCACTATCTCGAAAATGTTCTGTTATTGAGTGTGTTCCACTTGCCTCGCTTCACTTTGCGAGTGTCTCTGTGTGCGGGAGAGTGTGCTTGTGTCTGTGGCTGTGTTTTTTACGTTTTCTTTTTGCGGCCATTATTCGTTTTGAAATAATCAAAATCGATAAAAAATATATATATTTCCTCGGTTTAGATTTGTAAGCTCTTTTCGTGTACATTTGCTCTACGGTGAGCGTGTCGGTGAGTTGCCACTTTTGATGGGTTTCGGTTTTGGAATGTGTTAAACAGTTGGAAACACGTCAACTTCACACAAACAAATGTGTATATGCCAGTCGATATCAAGTTGGTGGTGGATTCTGAAGACGAAACCCGAAAACCGAAAGATAACCGAATCCACGATTGCCACTTTTGACACAAAAAGTCCAAAACTGGATTTTTTTCTTCTTGTTGGCACATAGCCATCGCTTTTTCACAATCTGCCAAGTGAATATCGGGTGGGTTGAGTGTCCAAGGCGAGCGGAAGCTAATTTTCTGATTGAAAAATAGAAAATCGTATTAAAAACTACATAAAAAGAGACATTTTGTAACTAAAAGTGATGTATTTGAGTATCTGGTGTTAAAAACAGTCAAGATTTCCTATACTGAAACACCTGTTATTTTTGTGTATTCAGTATAATATCCAAAATATTGATACTGTTAAGTAAGTAAGTTAAGTAAGTTTTTCAAGAGAGACTTTGGTTTTGAAAAAAACATAGCATACTTTTAGATTGATTTTAAAAAAAATTCTCCATAAACTCTCCACAAAGTTCAAATTCCATTCTGAAAACCCCTATCTTTTTTAAAAATTCTAGCTGTCGAACTTTGGGTTCGACTGTATATTTATCTCTAAAAAATCCCCTTTAAGTACAAGCACTGTTATAGATAGAAGTTTCCGTTCTAATCTATAAGCTTAGAAAAAGAATAGATTTTTGAATTATTCTCCCATTGAAAATTTAAAATTCTCAAATTAACATTTTGATTAAATGACAAGTGTTTTAAGCATTTAAAACTGAACTTTAAATATTTTCCAAAACTGGTTTTGACATCGCCTGCTCAATATTTTGTAAAGTTTTTAAAGAAAATTTTCAAAACTAATTTTGGAATATTTCTCCGCTTTTTCCCCAACAGTTGGCGTTCCATAGAGTAAACCCCCAACATCACATCCATGTTAATGCCACGTTATCTGGGCCTGAACGATAGCTCCTCGTCGTCTGGCAGCCACGGTCCTGCAGGAGCCCCCGGCAGCTCCGCCTCCCCGCCGACGACGGTGGCCGCTCACACGAAGATGCGGCTGCTGAGCAAAGTGGAGCACAACATGCGTCAGAGCCAAGGTCACATCCAGAGCCAGCCGAGCGGCCAGGACATCAACCACCTCCTGCACACGGCCTCCACGGGCAACGGAGTGGTGGGCGACGTCGACGGCCTGCTGACGCCCATGCGCATTAAGGCGCACTTGTCGCCACCCTACTCCGCCGGCAGTTCCGTGAAGAGCGAGTCCCTCAGCGCGAGCTCTCGGCCGGAACGCAACCTGTGGAGCCGGGCCGAGATGCTGGAGATGCTGAGCATCATGCAGAATCTGAATGCCCTGGAGCAGCTGAACGACCGGAACATGAAGAGCGAGCACGTCTTCCGGCAGATCGAGGAGGTGATGCGCAGCAAGGGCTACGTGAAGAAGTCCAGCATCCAGATCTGGACCAAGTGGAAGTTCCTCAAGTCCACGTACAACACCACCACGCGCCACGGCACCGGGGTGCCCAAGGTGGTGCCTGAGGAGGTGTACCGCGTCCTCTGCCGCATGCTAAGCGACTCCAGTCACGGCGGGAGCAGCGGAAACATCAACGGCAGCCTCAGCGAGTGCGGCAACTCCATGGACAGCTCCAAGACAGCCGGCGACGATAACAAGGAGGACATCCTCGGCGTAGAGCATCCCATATTCGGCTTTCGATTGGGACCCATCAAACCGGAGCCAATTGATACAGGTTAGCTTTGTCAGTTAAAGTTAAAGTCTCTCACATATACATATATAATAATGTCATAAAATACATATGATTAATTTGGGCAGGAAAAGATAAGATCAAAATAGAGATATATTAGAAACAATTTTTATAAATTTTAAATTTTTTAAAGATTTTTATAATCAGAAATTTAAAGGATATTAAAATAGTGAAAATAATAATTTTTTAGTCATTTAAATTACTGATTTTACCGTTTTTAAATAGTCTAAAAACGTACGATTAAAGGCATTAAAAATATCGTTTAAAAGAAAGCATACAAAATATTAGCTCACGCAAAAAAAAAAATATGAAAAAAGAATATGAAAAAAATAAGAAACATTGCCTTTATAGATTTCTACAGAAATTGTTATGATATCATTTGAAAAACATTTCTTTGCGGTCTATTGAATTCTTCATCGCGATTTCCCGGAACTGCTAATATAAAAAACCCCCATTAAAAATGGTAATGATTGAATACTCACTTCTTATGCTTTTCAGGCTACGAAACGCCACAGAAGCCGGATATGGTGTCCGAACCCGATCTGGAGGCCTTTGACTACGAGGCTGGGAGCTCACATGCCGACACGGGCGACCAGGAGGATGTGCCCCACTTGCCGTTCATAGTGTCCGTGAAGCACGAACCCGACATGGACCTGGGCATGGACACCACCAACACACCGCCGCCCACGGCGCCAGCCTCGCCATCGCCGCCTCCGGTGGCGCTGGATGAGACCGACGACGAGAGCGTCTACTCATCCACGCCGGTCGCTCCTCCTCCCCTGCGCGTCGCATCCTTTGCCAAGGACGAGCTGCGGCGTCCCACGCACGGCATCCTGCAGATCGATCGCCCGCCGCCGACGCTCACCAAGATGGGGCAACAACAGCAGCTGCCCAGTCCGGGCCAGATGAGTCGATCCCTGCCGCTCCAGAGCACCAGCAGCATTAACTTTGTGCATCCGCACAGCAAGCTGATGCTGCCGCGCAAGCAGAATCCGAATGGCAGCCAGCAGGGGCTGCGTCTGCCCAGGGACATCAGTGTCCAGCCGACGGGCATGCGCATGAAGACGGTGCCCATGCGGGACACGGGCTACTCCCTGCGGCCGGATCGCATGATCCCCGACATCGATCAGTCCGCGTCCAGTCCGCCGCAGACGCCGTCCACAATGGCCGCTCTCCTGAGCCGCGGTCCGCCGCCCAAGTATCCGATGGCTGGGCAACCGGCGGGTGCCTCCACCAGTAGACAGGCCCACATGATGTCTTCCCACCAGCTGACTCCGTTGCAGCATCAGCAGCTCCAGCAGCCGCGGAAGCGTCGCCTGGGCCAGAGTCCGGTCATGGGCATGCCAGTGCCGGTGAAGCTGCAGCGCAGCACCAACATGTACGAAGCGACGCCGAAGGGCATCCGTTCGCAACCGGCAACGGGCGAGGAAGGCAAAAAGAAAAGCGGCGAGGAGGAGACGAAGCAGCGCAAGAAGCGGCAGGAGGAGCTGTTCGCCAAGGAGCTCAGCCAACTGGCCACCGCCATGCGTTCGGTCCAGAAGGAGATGCTGCAGGACTTCTTCCTGCAGCAGAAGGAGATCGCACGGCGGGAGCACGAGTTCCAGATGAAGCAGGACACGATGGTAATGCGGGCACTGCGCAGGCAAACGAATGCGTTGCTGAAAACAGCCAACGAGCTGGTCAATGGAGCTTCAGAGGCAGCTAAAATGGAACCCGGCGATAAGGACGGTGTCATTCCCGAAACCCAGATGCCATTCGAGCCAGAAACGGAGCTGAAAACTCCAGAAAGCGATGAGGATGCAGATGGGGAAGCTGATGATGAGGTGGAGGAAACTATGGGAGAGCCAGAAGACGAAGATAATGAAGATGACGTTGAGGATGGGGAGGAGGACGACGACGACGATGACGAGGATGAGGACGATGGCGAGAACCTGGGCCATGAGAGCGACCTGGAAATGTCCACACTCGCCATGTCCGAGGGCTCCAACAACGTTGAAGTCATCGAGTAATTGGCTTCCCCCTTAAATTCCTACCACATCTCCAAGTATTACCCCAAAAAGACAAACACCTTTGTTAATACCGATTCATTCCAATCGCATTCCTTAAGCTATATATACTATATATATTCCTAGAGCCAGACCCGCGCATTGTTAAAAGACTTGATTATATTTAAGCATTAATACATAAATGAAACCTAAAGTAAATTAAAATGTATTTATTGTTCATCGACCGTCTATGCCCCAAAGTGCTGTAAAGTTATTGAAACCACAAAATACTTAGGTAACCATATGATATATATCAAAATATATATGTACCTTGTACAATAACAGAAGAAAATTGAATTTGTGACGGGATTGGGTGTGGGATCTGAACCGTTGAAGCAAAACACTCGTCGTTTTGTAAATAAATTGTAATTTCCTATCAAGAAATGTATTTAATAATATTGCATTAGTTTGAAAACAAATTAGAATTTACATCTAAACGAAATCAGGGAAAGTAGAGCGCCCTAAAGATACGAGAAATCAATCTTACTGGCTAGGGTTTTTGCAAAAATTAGCTTTAAACCGAACATTAAATAGTACTAGCTTAGAATGACAATCTGCGAGTGCACTAAATTAGGTAATGCCCATTTTGTGTGCTGTGCCTGCCTGCTTGTCCTATGGATTAGTGTACTCCTACTCTCTGCCGCTTAGCACGATCCGTAAACGCCTAAAGCAAAGTGTTAGCAGCTAGTGTTTATTTTACAATTACCATTACGACCCCGCGATACCGTGCCCACGCCCAGCTCCCTGACCGCCGTTTAGTCGGGCCGATAGATAGGCGTTTTGGGTATAAATTCAATTAAAATAACATACTCCATCATGGAATTGGAATCACATTGTTGCTTATGCAGTCGCCAGTGCAGGCCCAGCTTATGATATAGATGATTATTCTCCCATTCGAACAGCTTGTCCAGTGTGAGTTGTGTCTGCAAGGGATAACGTTGGGATTACACGATCTTGACAGAGTATTCGGATTAATGCTAGTCTTACGCGTTTGCTTAGACAGATGACGGGCCAGAGGGAACAGCCGAGGGTGCAGCAACAGCAGACGCAGCCGCAAAAGAGCCACTTGACGTTGACGGGCAGGGATTTCTTCAGCACTCCGTTGATCCGGCCCACCGTCGCCTTGAACTCCTCGGGAGCCACTCGAGACAGCAGACCGCAGGGGAACTCCGCGTTGAAGCGGTTGCTCAGGCCAAATCTGTGAATGTGCATGGGAAAAAAGCGGAATTAGTATGGGTAATTGGCGTGCACTACGATTATTCTGCTCTGACTCATCTCTTATGCAACCTGGGTGTAATTGACAGCTGGGCCACAAAGCCACCTTCTCCGAAAAATGGGGTCAAGCGGTATCAATAGCAAAGTAGGGCCTACACATGTCGAAATTAGGTGACGATAGCCTTGAACTACATTTCAGCTGGGTACAGACAGCTCTAGTAATAATCAATGCTAGCAAGACACACAGCTATTGTTGCAATAATTATTAATCAATTTTAATATTATTGGAAACCATACTCTAACCTATATTCCAAGTTTTCTTAACATAAATACAGTATTGGATTTGAATTTCCTTGCATTTTTACAAACTAACTTTATGATAATCATTTGGAATTGGAACCCTAAACAAGCTTTAGACATTGTGCGGTTCAAAAACAGTTCAAAACTTCAATATATAAAGTTCTAAAATTGCAGATTAAATCTTTTTACATAACATAACTTAATCTTCTTTGTTTCAACATACAAATTACTATGGTAATCAGTCTTTTTCACTATTATTGTGCCCTATGTTGTATGATTCATCATTAAGACACTCAAAGTACAGATAATGCTGTTGTCTTTCAAAAAGCGGTTACACTTCCAGCTACTCTATCTATCTGGTTTCCCGCTCGTAAGTTTTATCGCTTGTTTACTGTGCCCAATCCGGAGGCCCACTTACACCGTCATGTTGCCCGCGCCCCTGATGATGATGGGCTCCTGGACGGGCGCCACCGTCTGGTCCTGGAAGTGCTCCAGCTCGTCCAGCTGCTCATCCTCGTAGATGGCGTCGAAGTCGGAGAAGGACATGGTTTGAGTTGTGCGTGATTCGAGAGGCTGATGCGCTGAGTGGCGTTGAAACGGATGACGAGGTGGCCAGGGGGAACAGAGAAGAGCAGCGGGCGCTCCAGCTGTGCCGTGTGGGAGGTCAAAACATGTTGCTGTCTGCCGTCGCTGGGGGGGATTGGGTGATCCTTTGCGGCTGGAGCTGTCTTTCAGTTAACAGACCGACGCTGCTGCTTCCGCCATAAAATGCTCGACGTCGTCGTCGTCAGCGCCTTCCCAGTGATGCGATTATGACGTCTGGCTTCCTCTGTTGACGCAAATGCGTGGGTGGGCGGTTGGCGGGGGGTGGCGATGGGTGGCATTCAAAATAAAGTGCATATTAAAAAATAATAAATGCAGCGTGTGTTTGTGTGTGGGGGCGCTTTACAACACTGCCGCTTGCTGTTGTTGTTGCTTTGCCAGACGAGCGAGCGGGAGGGGGAGGGACTCCACTCCAAATACAAAGAGCTGTTTGCTTTTCTTTAATGACCACTAAAACTGGAATTTCCCACTTAAATAAACAACTTGGAAAACAACAACTACAGCGCAAATGTTTTGTTTTTCCCCCCACACACACACACTGAAGGCACCAAAACACACACACACGCACCTCTTGCAGCGTATTTCGCAATCACTTTTCTTGCAGGTTACGTTGTTTTTGTGCTGGCCCGCGGTGTATTTTTATTTTCTCCGTGTTTTCCGACAGTTTTCGATTAATTCCGAGCTGAGCTACGACTTTTGAACGCTTTCTACGTTTTCCGAATACGTAAATTCGCTGCTGAATTTGTTGTTGCACGACCACGACGAACAGCTGGCCGACAAGGGCTGCCAGACTGGCGGAAAAGTGGCATGCCCCGTTTTTTTTAAAATCTTATGTAAATATAGGTACTTTTTACTTATTTTTTATGCTTATTCATAGATTTAGTTAACAAATTTAATAGTACTCTTGTATATATTATTTAATTACTTTACAGAAGTTGTTATTCCCCGAACTCTGGAAACAGCTGGCCGACCAGCGTTGCCAGGCCTTCTCCCGTTTTTAAATCCTTAAATTGCGATGGGGAGTTATTGATTTATTAATTATCTATATAAATAAATTACTTTTATGTATAAAATACATAGCGCGCCATAAGCTTAAGCCTAAACAAAGACAAATTCGACGAGTGGGCAACTGAAACAACATTGCATTAGCTTAATTTCGAGTGTTATAGATTAAAATGTAGCTCTAGCGTGAACGAGAAGGCATATTTGAGATGGTTTTTGGTTTCCAATTCCAGTGGGTGGGTGGGTTGCAGGAAGATTACTTCTTCTTGGCCGCACTGGGACTGGTGGACTGGAACACCGAGGAGGCGGACATCAGGTTCTCGATGTACTGGCCGAGCACCTGGTTCTCGGAGCGCAGCTTGAGATTCTCCTCCTTGACGGAATCGACGCGCTGCGACAGGTCGTCCAGGGTGTTCTGCAGCTCCAGGACCTGTGTGATGAGGCGAGCCTTCTCCTCCCGGTCGTCCTGGGCCATTTCCATGGCCTCCAGCGAATTGTGCGAGGAGTCCGGCGTGGAACTGCGGTTCGTGAAGGAGGAGCGCAGCGAGTCCATGGATCTGCCACTGGGCATGCGAACCGCCGTCGTGGGTTCGTCGTCCGGAATCATCACTGTTTAATAACAATTGATAACATCATCATTTCCGACTCCACCCACTCCCATTGAATTTTTCACTCACCCTGCGGATCCTCGTCCATGTTGGGAATGCTGTCGTCATTGTTTAACAGGGACATGGCTGGCAGTGCTTAAGCGACGTTTATATTATTTAAAACTGGTATGAAATTAACTTTTGCCAAATTTCTCTAAAAGATTGACACGAAAAAAGAAACCACCACTGCGAAGTTTGGCAACACTGGTCTGATGGCGCTGCCACTTTGGGCGGCACTTTGCAACACTAAGAGAAGTTTAAAATTGTGTAATCTTAAAATTAAAATTTAAAAGAAAGTTGGCTAGAAAGGGAATTATTAAGAATATCGGAAAGTTTTTTAAAAATAAAGATTTCACCTTGTTAGAATGTTGAAAGGGTGACGACTCTTCTGATGCATTAAGCTATTTTCCCTGTTAACTTGTTTGCAACCTTCAAGTGGCTAAGATAAGGTTTAAAGATTGAAAATGAAGCATTTTAACTTCATTTTTAGCACTTTTTCTTAACAAAGTGGAATCCTCGACCAAGGAAAACTTTTATGACCGTTTTATTTCCGCCTTTTCAAAATAACCGACACCAGGCGCACACCGAAACCGACCAGAGTTGCCACCTGAGCCGTTCGATCATAGGAATTAAAATACACACATGCTTTTGCAGTTTTTAATATTGCTGAGCAGAACGCTTCCGTTTTGGAAGGAGTGTGGAAATCCCCGAGCACGATTTCAGAAAGTGTACTCTATGAACTTGGTGAAAATTGTGTTGAAATTGCTCAGTTTTTCGGCCTGTTGCAGTGGTCATTCGTTTTTGCCCACAAATTTACGAGGTCGAACGAGCATTTAACACCCTCGCAACAACAGTTCAATCAAAACGGACAAAGCAGGTAAGCGAACTTATCCTATCTTAAATTTGACTTTCGCGACCTGACCTCCTGAAGGTCTATCATTCTAGCCGAATCCTGCGAGCGGACAGCATCTCTGTATCATCCTGGTTTCCGCCTCCTCCGCGGCTGTACGTATTTCAATTTGGAAAACCGAGAGGGTAAGTCAACAGTTGGATTCTGGGAAACGGAGGACTTGGCTTTCGGAAAAGGGAAAATCTAGAGCTGTAGGCTCCATGTCCACATAAATCCCAGCCCGTGTTCCCCCAGAACCAAGATAAGAGTTTACAATGTTCTTGTGACATTGGTTTGGTCACTACGTAACAGGGGCCAGCCGGATCGGAGTGTAGTTCATTACCTTAAGTCGGCTATAATGTCATTAGCAGGTATATAAGGCCCATTAGCGCTATAAATAGGGTCAGGTCATTTTTGAGATAACATAAATCTTTGGGGCAGCATAACTAAAAATGGTATCAAAATTTCAATGTATCCAGTGTGACCGTACTGCGGCAACGGGATTTTTGGCCAATGGCCGCGGGGGAATTGTCAAACGGGGGGAGGGAAACGTAATAAAACAGATCTAGCAATAAAAGGAAAATAGGTAAAGTATAGGATTGTTCGGCCTTGAAAAGTGTTATATATTTCGCATTTTGGGTGACAGATGGTCTGCTTACTTTCAAAAACATAAGACAAACTTAGAGAGCAACTTGTACCTGTCTACCTTTCAAGAACCCCTACATTTTAAAGTTTTAAGCCTAATTTCATGTTAAACACCGAAATTAAACCTCCTTAAACCTCTTTTCAGGTAAATAACAAACACAAAATAACCGCAAATATTTGAAAACAAAATCGCCAATCTACGCATTAAAAAATACCTCATTTTTGGTATATTTTTAAACCGAGAAATACACACGATGAGTGCGAATAAACGCGCGAAAACCAGAACTTTAATTCGAAAACTTTAAAAGCAGTGTGATTTCGAAAAATGTGAAAAGTGATTGGTGAAAAGCATAAAATAAATAACAAATCGGGCTAAAAAGAAAAGTGAAAATCTAACAAGAATTGAGTGAAAACAGGGAATACAAAAAAAATACTAAACCCGTTGCAGAGTGTAAAATGCCAAAAACTTTTGTGCGCCTCAACGTACAAAAATTGTAAAGACGCGAAAACACGGGCAAGAAAATAAATCGTTGAGTTTCCTCGACTTCCGTTTTTGAAATTATAAAGAAAAGTCTATATAGAGAGTGGAAAACCGAGGATGCTGCCCCTTTTGATGGCCACCGCGGAGGCCAAGCAGCTGCAGCGCGAGTTGTCCATTTCGGTGTCGCCCGCGAGCGGCGGAGGAGGAGCAACGGCCACTGGTGGCCACCATGGAGGCGTTCCCCTGTCCGCTGGAAACGCCAACAGCCTGCTCACACTGGCTCCTCGCAAGGAGGAGCTGCGCTTCCTGCCACTGGCCGCCATGGGAGGCAACAAGACGTGCAACATCACCATCAGCAATGTCCAGCCCATGAAGTCCAAGCTGACGACGGTGAACATTGTGCCCCCGGGAGCAGTGGTCACCTCGGCGGGCGGCGGAGGAGGAGGAGCAGGACCTGCCCCCCTGTTCCAGCTGCTTCCCTCCGCCACCAGCAATCCCAGCCAGCCACTGGTGGCCATTCTGGCTCCCAATCGCAAGCACACGCTGCTCGGCGGCGGCTCCTCCAATCCCCAGCCTGTGGTCATTCGCTCGGGAACGCCGCTCAACAAGAACAGCCTGACCATTCACAGCAATGGCATGGCCACCATGACGCCTCTGGCGGCACCAGCAGCTGGAGGATCGGGAGCAACGCCACCCCTAACGCTCCTGGGCAAAACAGAGCTTCCACAGAAACTGCAAGCGGGTGAGTAGGATTCCCCACTCCCAAGTTATATAAGTTCCATTTTAAGTGGGTTTCCCCAGCGCACAGAGATCCCTGGGTTCCGGAATCCGGAAAATGGAAAATGCCTGTATGGGTGGCGTGTGTGTCTGTGTGCGGGGCAATCTTTATAGTTTACTTTCGTTGTTCACATCGCTCGGCGGGTTTAGTTTTTAGTTGTTGCTCGACTGCAGCACATTTCATAACACCAAATTAGTAGGGTTTGTGTGCGTGTGCCATTTTCGGTTGTAAGTTCACCCAATTAAATAGAGTTATGTTTTGCTACTCGATTTGAACAGAAAATATAAGTAATTAAGCAAGAATTTATTACTCTTCTTTCGCTATATATGCTGGTTTTATCAATAGCAATATACAAAAGGCGGGGTGGCAAAACGTACAAAACAACAACAACAGCGATGATGATGACGATCAGGTTTTTGCAGCTGCAATAAGAGGAGAAGATTTTTGGATCCACGGGGGGTGGAGAGAGGGGGGGTGCGGTTTCAGTGGAGGATCAATCGATCGTTTGCCTTGGGGTGACTAATTAAAGAAAACTCATTGCTAATTTCAGTATCTCTTCCTCCTCACAGCACCTGTTCCCATTTCCAGTGCGGCTCCGGCGCAAATCTCCTTGCTGGCCAATCCCCTCAAGCCACGTGCTCCACTCATACTCAGCAAGGTGGCGGTGGACAAGCTGCGGCTCAAGTTCAACCAGGTGAAGAACAATCCCAACTCCCTGGTCCTCCACAAGGCCAATCATGTGAAGAAGCTGGTGCCGCTGCCGAATAGTGGCGAGGACAAGACGAGGACCTCCTCCCAGAGCAGCAGCAACAACGGGGCTAGCCAACTGAAGGCTGTGGTACCGGTGAAAGCCATGCCCGTGGCGGCGGCGGCGGAGGAGCTGCCCACCAACAACAACATGAGCCTCATAAAGGCCAAACCGGTGGCCATGAAGGATGTGCCCACTGTACAGGCAGTTGCCAAGCCCGTGGAGGAGGTGCCCAAGCCCACACCGCAAGCCAAGATCACTCCTCCGCCAGTAGTGATAAACCTAAATGGAGAGCCTGCCCAGCTGCAGAAACCAGAGCGAAAGGATACCCCTCAACTCCAGCACACTGTTCCCAAGGAATGCCCAAAACCCCAGCCAATTGTGGCCAAGGAGTCCCCAAAACCCCAGCCATCTGTGCCCCAGGAATCCCCACAACCCCAGCCATCTGTACTCAAGGAATCCCCGCCAGCTGTTCCCAAGGAATCCCCGCCATCTGCGCCCAAGGAATCACCCAAGCTGCAGCGCTCCAAGTCCTTTGTGGCCATCAAGCCTTCCTCCCCGGTGGCCAACAACGAGCGACGCCACTCGGTGGCCATAATGGCCAAGGAGGTGGATGTGATCGAGCAGCCCAGTGCGCCCATCGAGACCATCACCATAGAAGATGACGAGGAGAGCGAGGAGGAGCGCGAGCAGCAGCAGCACAAGGAGAAAGAACAAGAGAAGACCAAGCAGAAGGAGATCATAATGCCCATTTTGCCCGCGGGAATAACCATTTCCACCACCAGCAGATCAGCTACGGCTGCCAAACCCAAACCCGTGCGCAAGGACTCCTCCGTGACGACCATCTCCTCGCGTGCCAGCTGCAGTTCCTCCAGCAGCGATGTGGAAGAGATCAGTGCGTTGCCTGCCAAGAGAATCGAGGAGGAGCTGAGTCTGCTGCCCGGCATAAGCATCATCAAGGCGGAGTCCCTGCAGCTCTCGAAAGAGGACTTTGAGCGCTCCCTGCGCTGCGACGAGCAGGTGCCCCACACGCCGCCCAAGTCCTCCTGCTCCTCTTCGTCGTCGGCTGGTTCCAATGCCTCCTCGGAAACCGCGTCGCCACCTAAACTAACAGAACTAACTAAACCGCCCGTGAGGAATGGCAAGAAGTCGTACGACCACGATGAGGTGCCACCGCCTGGCTCCAAGTATGGTGCGCTCAGGAAGAGCATGATGCAGAACCTGACCATGCTGAAGTGGCGTGGTCAGCAGCCGGCCAACCTGCAGAACTCCACCATCCGCTTCGAGCTGAATCCGTTCAACCTGCTGCAGATCAACGAGCGCTGTCCGCCGCGCCAGGGACCAGCCGCCTACTTCGAGCGGGCTTTGTACGATCGTCCTGGCCGCAGGCCCTCGGGCAGCATCCATCCGCTGCTCTATCTGTGCCAGCGATGCAACTGCCATGGTCCCGCCGCCGACTTTCTGGCTCCACGTGAGTAATGAATGGTTTAAATCCTCCTCTTAAATCATAATCCTAATCGCTTGTTATCTTCTCCCGCAGATTACTGCTCCGTGGGCTGTGTGCGTCGCGCCCAGAAGCGTCGCCTGCCGCAGCCGAGCAATCAGAAGGACACCAAGATAAGCCGCACCCAGGTGGAGCAGACACCTGGAACTTCAGCGCCAGAGCAGAAGAATCACAAGCCGCCATCGAAATCTCTGGCCGCCATACAGGTGCAGCTGGAGCAGCGGGCCAAGGAGAAGTCGCGCAAGCCCTTCCGCTGGAGCGAGTACCTCAAGACCAAGGGCAAGGATGTGGCGGCGCCCATCCACCTGTTCCTCAACCCCTTCCCCATTAGCCCCAACTGCTTCGAGCGCGGCATGAAGCTGGAGGCCATCGATCCGGAGAACTGCTCGCTCTTCTGCGTCTGCAGCATTGTGGAGGTGCGTGGCTATCGGCTGAAGCTCAGCTTCGACGGCTACTCCTCCATGTACGACTTCTGGGTGAACGCCGACTCGCAGGACATCTTTCCGCCCGGCTGGTGCGATGAGACAGCGCGCGTGCTGCAGGCGCCCAAGGACTACAACTCGGAGCGCTTCAGCTGGAGCCGCTATCTGGTGAAGACGGGCGGAAAGGCGGCGCCACGGGTGCTCTTTGCCCACCTAAACCTCCAGTCCCAGACGGGAGTTCGCAACGGTTTCGCCGTGGGCATGCACCTGGAGGCGGAGGACCTCAACGACACGGGAAAGATCTGCGTGGCCACGGTGACGGACATCCTGGACGAGCGCATTCGCGTGCACTTTGACGGCTGGGACGACTGCTACGACCTGTGGGTGCACGTCAGCTCGCCGTACATCCATCCGTGCGGCTGGCACGAGGGTCGCCAGCAGCTGATCGTCCCGCCGGAGCGCCAGAAGTCGGCCTTCAACTGGGACGACTACATATCAGAGGTGGGCGGCACGGCCGCCTCCAAGGAGCTGTTCACGCCGCGCCAGCCCATGGAGTACCAGGCACGCATGAAGCTGGAGGTGGTGGACCAGCGCAATCCCTGCCTCATCCGACCGGCCACCGTGGTGACGCGCAAGGGCTACCGCGTGCAGCTGCACCTGGACTGCTGGCCCACGGAGTACTACTTCTGGCTGGAGGACGACAGTCCCGACCTGCATCCCATCGGCTGGTGCGAGGCCACCTCGCACGAGCTGGAAACGCCGCCTGGCTATCTGCAAACGAAGCCCCTGATGCCCTGCGACGTGGACGGCTGCCGGGGCTATGGCAACGCCAAGCGCTTCAACCTCAATGTGCACGCTCTGCGGGATTGCTGCCCATATGCGCCGGAGAACTGGCGCCAATGGCGCTCCAAAACGGTGAAGCCGCCGCGTGTGGCGCCCGAGCAAATCAGACGGGGATGGGCGAAGAAACCCAAGCGCGCCAGCTCGGAGTCCAAGCCGCAACAGCAAGCCATCAAGGACGAGGTCCAGCCAGAGATCCAGAGCCAACCGAAGCCCGAGGTTAAGGCGGAGGCCAAGCGAAAGACGACGACGACGACGCCGCCGCGTCAAGAGAAGGTTGTGAAGAGGCAGAAGAAGGAAGTGCCCGACGAACGCTGCCTATCCGTGGCGAAGTCCTTTGTGAAGGACTACGGACCACAGTTCCTGCAGAACTACCGCCTGTGGCAGCAGAACAGCGCCTTCGATATGGACCAGGTGCGCACCAATCCGCTGCACTGGACCAAGTGGGATGTGTACGAGTACATCGAGCGCGCCCTGGACTCCGTGGACATTGCCAGGTCGATCCTAGACCAGGACATCGATGGCAGGGCCCTGCTGATGCTGGGGCGACAGGAGTTGGACAAGTACCTGAAGCTCAAGGTGGGCCCGGCCGTGAAGCTCTACTCCCTGATTGTCAATCTGCGCATCGCGGTGGTCTGCAAGTTCGAGACAAACACCACAGGGCTGGCAATCAATGAGAGCCAGCGGGAGAAGAAGGAGCCATCACCTCCGGCAGTCAAGAAACAAGAGCCACCGCAGTTACAGCCACAGCCGCAGAGCAATGGTTACAAGGAGGAGCAGCAAGAGCTCTCCATGAGCGGTGACGACGAGGACGTGGTGCTGGACAGCGAGGACTTCCTCAGCGTGAAGCCGAGCAGCCTGGTGATTGACGAGGACGCCGAGGATGGCGATGCCGATGGCGATGTGGTGATGGTGCCGCTGGAAGTGCGCATGCCCATGAGCACGGCCTCCTAGGATTACAGATTCCAGGCGGCCAGCCTCCGTTGATTGATTTGTAAGATTATGTTGTTGCACCGGCCTCGGTGGCCCCGTCGGGTATTAATATTATCGCTAGTATTTATTCTATAAGCCGATCCGAACTCAATTTTGTTTGTTTTTCCCCGTTCATCATTCAATAAATGATCCCTCTAGACATGTAATCCTCGCCTGTACCTATTGTAAACCGATGTATTTAAGCCTCTCTATTGTAAACCGATGTATCTGAGCCTATTTCCCGGGTCACAAACTCCTCTGTTTCTGGGAGAACCAATGTACCATCCACTTCGAAGAGCACGTTGTCAAACAGTTGGGTCACCTCCACGAACAGCTGGAACTGCTCCATGTTGTCGTAGCGCAGGTGGTTCACCTCCTGGTAGTTCTTCAGTGCCTCCAGCAGTTCCTGGTCGCTGAGCACCGCCTCTCTCTTGAGGATTATGATCAGAGCCTTGAGCTCTTTGACGCTCAACTTGAGAAAGGACTTGTCCTTGGTGATTTGTGTGGCCATGGGCAGGATTTTCTTCGCCACCAGATCCATTAACTGCGGGTTGTTGTGCTCACTGGCCAAGTGGAAGACCTGCAGCACCACCTCCATGGGCCAATCCTGGTGCGCCAACTTATCCACATAGCAGTCGATAAAGTCCAGCATCTTGTATCTCTCCGCCAGCAGCATGAGGTCACCACACATGTCGATGGTGACCGCGTTGCACACCTCATAGGTGTAGATGTAGAGGAGCAGGGCCTCGTAGGCGGTGGGCGAGGCGTCCTCCACGCAGATGACTCCCTTGTTCTTCTGGAACTCCGGATGCCGGATGAGCCGCTCGAACTCTTGGGAGGCGGAGACCAGCATCACCTGGTGGCACTTGAAGATCCGCTGGCAGCGCTTGTCCGCATGCCACACGTGCAGCTCGCAGTCGGAGTTTTGGCCATTGCGGAGCAGATCCAGGCGACGTAGTTTGCAGTTCATAGTGACGGGGGATTTTTTTGGGGGGAGCACAAAATTTTGGAATACGAAATTGGGGCTGCCCTGGCCAGGAATGTCAGACTCTGGGGAGGAGGAAAACGGCGCAAAGCTCCAGGGAAGCACCAGGAGCATCGACTTGGGGCAGGAGGAGGAGGAGGGCCACTCAAAGACGAGGGACGATGACTATTTTTCGGTAAAAGGAAGCATTGCACAGCCAGAGGAGGAGGAGGAGGAAACCACCCTCTCATCATCCGAAAAGAGCAGTCCCGAGAGATGGAGTGGGTTGGTGGTACCTCGGACCACCATTGCCTCGGATGTGGAGACGGGCACGGCGTCGACTGATTCGGAAGAGCCCAGGAGAACGCCACTGGAGGACACACCGCGCTCCACCAGCAAGAACCGCCGCCTGGAGTACTTTCGCAGCGGTGCCGATGCCGATTGCCAGGTGCATGTGCTCAGCTCCTGTCCCGCCTCCGATGATCCGGTGGTCAGTGTGTGCTACAAGAAGTTCGCCTGCCACCGCCTCTTCCTGGCCACCGCCTCCGACAAGCTGGAGCAGGATGTGTACCAGAACAAGCAGTGGAACGGCGTGCTCCAGATCAACGGGGTTTCCCCCGAGAGCGTGGAGATCTTCCTGGAGTTCATATACACCTTCGAGGTGACCTCGCCGCTGGTCCAGGTCCACCTGGTGGGCGATATATTCATCTTGTCCTGCGCCTACAACATGCCGGAACTCCTGCTCTCCTTTGCCGAGAATCTAAAGCACCAGGATTGGCCAAATGATGGGATTTTCCCCACTTTTGACCTGGCATTCCGGCACAACATCATCGATCTGGAGAGGATCTGCATGGAGGTGGGTTGTAAGGATACTTTGAATATATTAATTACCTTAAGTTTTTAGAAAATTCTGGAGAAAGGAACAGTATTGACCAATGAACCCAGTTTGATGAAGTTACCGATTTACGCCCTGAACTTTGTGATTCAGCACTGGATGGTGACGGAACTCGTGCCCCAGGATGATCTCATCGAAATTTTGAGGAAGTATCAGGAAACCAACGAGATAACATTTGCCAACACCCAGAAATTCCCGCATTTTACCAAGATTATCAAGTATTTCCCAGATGTCCTTTTGGATTCCGAGGGGTATATTAACCAGTATTAAGAAATAAATTTGAAAGTTCAATAAAAAATTCCTGAAGTTCTATTTTTGAAAGTGCTGGAAACCTGTATAAGAAATCTATTAGTCTTAAAATAGTAAATATTATGATGTATCTTCAGATCCTTTATTTTAAAGTAAAGTAAAGTTCAAATCTGGAACTTGAAAAACATGTCCTTAAGATAGGATCAGAAATGCTGAAAAATGGCAAGTTAGGAACCTAAGCTGCTTGAAAATAAGGACTTCCTAAAACTTTACAAGCATAAAGGATAAATATGTATATAGAAAAGTGATAAATGACAAAGCATGATAGACACATTTTTCAAAATCAAATCAACCAGAGCTGCCAACTCGGCTCATTCCGAAATGCTGTCATTATTTAGCACCAATTGACGGTATTTTTTCGGTATATACCAGCCACAGCAGAAACGCGTTATGCGAGGACCGCATTTGGTACACTGGTGCGCCATTTTCTCGCATAAAGCCGAATTCACAGTGGCCAGAAAGGCAGGAATTGCACAGTGCAAAAAGGTGTTTGGTAATTGGTGAAAAGATTTGCGCGAACCGCGAGCCGACCGTTGAACGTTTGTGATGTGCTCGCCGCCCGCGCAGCGATGAAAGGCAGCTAATTGCGGCACCAAAGACGCGCTCTCCACAACAAAACTCGTGCCGTTGTCGGTTGGATTGGAATTGGGAATTGTGGGGACTGCGGATTGGGGTACTGCATCGCGTCCGCATCCAGATTAATGCGAAAAAAAAAACAGCCGGTGCAACGCGGCTAGAGAGATAATGCAAGTGCAGTGATATTAATTACATTCGCCATCGGCGCATACAGACACGCTCCTCTGTCGCTTTTCCCCATTTTTTCCCCCTATAGAGGCGCATGTTTTGTTTTTTCGTGCACTGTACCGTGGGCCGAGTGTGTGTGTGTGCGTCGGTGAGCCTGTGCGTGTGTGTGTACACTTTTAGGCGGCAAGGGTGTGAGGCCCTGGCCAGCCGATAGTCCGCCGCACCGCGATAGTTATCGATAGGCGCGATGCACTAACCATTTGTTGTTTGTTTTTTTCTCCCTCTTCTCGTTTTGTTTTGCAGTCTTCATATGTCTATATAAACAAGCGCAAAGCGAGAATCGGTTAAAAAAGGAAAAGGAGCGAAGAAATGGAGGAGATATCCAGCCTAGACTCGTTTGGCGCCGATTCCAATGCGCGACCGGAGTCGGCCACCCCGAGGCCAGATGATCAGGAGCAGCAGGATCAGGATGCAGAGCAGGAACAGGAACAGCCGGCTGCGGCTAGTGAAGCACTGGACACGCCCGCTTCCCCGCCAGCGGAGGATGCAGTGGCCCAGGACAGCGAACCACCGCCCCCACCAGAGGAAGAGTCCTCCGCCGCCGCCGCCAAGGAGCCCGAGGACGACTTTGAACAGATATCCGAGGGCTCGCTAGACGCCGATGACAACCAGTCGCAGGAAAAGGCGACCAGCCCACAGGCAGATCCCGTGGAGTCAGAGCAACCCGAAACAGAAACCGTCGAGGAGGCACAGCCCTCCGAGGAACCTCCAGCAGACGAAGAGGAGCAACCACAACCAGAGGCGGTTAGTGTGGATCCCCAAGAGGATCAGGAGGAGGCGGAAGAGGAGACGGATGCCCTGCAAGCCACTGCGGAGGAGGAGGAGGCCGCTGCCGCCGAGGCAGATGCAGTGGATGGTGGCCCAGCCTCACCCGAAGCCATGGATGTGGACGACGGGGAAGGTGAAGCGGAAGGGGAAGCAGAAGCAGAGGGAGAAGCCGATCCTGAAGGAGAAGAGGAGGCAGCTCTCGAACCAGAGGCGGCGGACGATGTGGATATGCAGTCCGTGGGCGGTGACTCGCACCTGGGCGAGGATGCAGAGCCGCCAGAGGGCCGCGACGAGGTGGACACCAGTCTGGAGGAGCAGGACAATGGCCAGGATGCAGACGAGACGGAAAAAGATACGAACGCCGATGAAGATGACAATCCAGACGCCGATGCGGAGTCGGAACAGGTGGAGGAAGCGGCGGAGGAAGGCGGTGAAGCCGAGCATGGTGATGGTAAGACGTTAAAGTCTTCTATTTAGATTTTGAATAACTTACAAACCTCTATCTTACAGACACTGTGGAAAATGTGCTGGAGCCAGAGGAATCAGACGTTTGCCTCATTCCCGACGATCAGGAGACGGAAGTGACCGAAGCCGAGAAGGAACTGGCCCGCGAGAACGCAGAGAAGGCCGCCGAAGAGGAGGAAGCCGAGGAGCGGCAGTCCAAGACACCCGACAATGATGGAAAGTCCCTAACAGATGCCGCCGTCGATGCAGAAGACGATGGTGCAGCTGAGGTGGATCCCACCGACGAATCCCCGTCTACTCCAAATGGTATGTGCACCAGACTAACACCCAAAATGTCCCATCCCACATCTACTCTATCCATTTTGCCTACAGATGCTCAAGCTGGAGCTAAGGCGGCGGCAACAGATCTTGCCGAAGGTGAGCAGATTGGGGTTATATTGGTGTCAGTTTAGTTTTGTTTAATAGGTCAATGTTTTAGTTTGCACTAAGCATTGAGCTTTGCTATTATCTAGTGCTTTATTTGACTTATAAATGGTCTTTAATCTGTATTAGCCACCTGTTGATTGTAGAGCAGTTATGTTGCATTACAATGATGAAAACTAATGTAAATCCTTTCTTCCTGACAGACGACGGAAACGATGCAGCGGCCAACGAGGAGGAGGCTGGAGGCGATGCACCCGATGCCGACGAGCCCAACGCCGAGGAGTCCTCCAGCACCGGAGCGGGTGAATCAGGAGCAACGCCGAAAATCATCATCAGTTGGATCGTTGGCAGCGTGCAAAAGTGCAAACAGTGCGACAACGAAAAGAACTGTGGATTCCGGTACAAGAAACCTGAAGAGTCGGAGGAGAAAAATAAAGACAAGGACGAGGAGAACGCAGAGGAGGAGGCGCCACAAGAGCCGACGCCCAGCGGATTCGAGTACGTCTGCGACACCGCCTGTGTGAATGCCCTGCTGGCCGATCAGCCCGGCAAGTACTTTGTGCGGCGCAAGAAGTTCCTGGTGGAGGAGGTGGTGCGGGAAGAGGGCGAAACCGAGGCAGAAGCAGCCGATGGAGAGGCCGCAGAAGCTGGAGAGGATGCCACTCCCGCCAACACGCACGATTGCCTGCAGTGCAAGGAGCAGACGCGGTGCAAGTACTTCATCAAGCAGGACCAAGACTGCTTCTACATCTGCAACGACGACTGCTTCAATCTGCTCAACGCAGAGGAGCCGGAAAAATTCAAACTCAAACGTCACTCAATCCGAGTGCGCAACATTGGCGCCACAACACTCCAGCCGCCCCAGAACTCGCCCAGCAAACAGCCCGAGAGCAGCGTGGTGGCCAGGACGCTGGCCGAGGCGGAGACGGCGCGCCTGGACAGAATCGAGAGCTTCAGGCGGCGTTGCGCCGACTGCGAGGCGGAGATCAATGCCAACGAGAAGCAGCTCATGTGGGAGACCATGGACTTTTGCAATGAAGTGTGCCTGGGCAGCTATCAGCGTACGATCGGCTCCAGCTGCGTGACCTGCAAGCAGGAGGTGAGCTCCACGGCCCTCGGCAAGTACTGCGTGCGATTCGGCTTCGATGTGCGGCAATTCTGCTGCGCCGGATGCCTGAACACCTTCAAGAAGGGTCTGAAGACTTGCTCCTGCTGCCAGAAGGATATCAGTGGCGGCCAGGAGGGCTTCCTGGCCCCAGTGGGCGACAAGGATCAGTTCAAGGACTTCTGCTCGCAGGCCTGCCTCCGTCGCTACGACAGCATGTGCAATCCCCGACGAAAACTGCGCACCGATGTGTGCGGTGTTTGCAACAACGAGAAGCCAGTGCGTGTGGAGATGCTGCTGGAGGACAGAGAGCACTACTTCTGCTCGAATCCCTGCTTCTCGGCCTTTAAGTTTGTGAGCAACGTGAACGCCGACCCGTGCGCCATGTGCTCCAAGTACTTCGAGCGGCGGAGCGCCGAAGCCTACACCATCTACAACGAACAGCAGTCGCCCAAGGTCTTCTGCTCGCGCGTCTGCATCAACGTCTACATCATCGTCAACCGGCACATCGTCTCGTGCCAGTGGTGCAAGGTGAAGAAGTACAACTTTGACATGATCTACCAGGTGGGCGGACAGCAGGACCAGGAGACGCTCACCTGCTCCATCAACTGCCTGACCATGCATGGCGTCAGCTGCAACATCTCCGCACGGGCGGTGACCAAGTGCGATAATTGCGCCAACTTCAATACGCCGCAGTATCACTTGACCATGTCGGACGCCTCCATGCGCAACTTCTGCACGTACCAGTGTGTCATGCAGTTCCAGAATCAGTTCGCCCGCGCCCCTCTCACACTGGACAGCGACCTGCCGCCCAGCAGTAGCGCCAGCAGCTCCAAGTCCCAGCAGCAAGGCTCCTCCACGAGGGGCAGCAAGAATGCGGCACCCTTCCCCACGGGCCTGCCCAAACGCGTCAAGCTAAAGCTTTCCCAGCAAGTGAGTCAAGATCAAGTTCTTCCGGGGCATATAGTTCAGTTTTAATAAAAGGCAATCGAAATATGCAAAATTACAAGGGCACGCATTTATTGTTTGCTTTTATACTCATTATTATCAGTAAAGTTCTTGTCTAAAATGATTGAGAATCATTCAAATGAACTCCTTAATATTTCAAAATGTAATAGAATGACTACTCTGTTTTTAAATGGTTTAACAGCCTCGAGGTTGTTGACTTTCCAGCTGATAAGCAGCTGTTTGGGGAATACCCTACATATGACATTTTATAATATTTTTTAATGTTACCATTTCAATAGTTCTTTAAAAAATCAAAGGAAATCATTGCAACTCTCTAAAGAAATATTCTTCAATTGGCTTTCAAGAAAGGAGTTTCAATATTGATTATAATTTCAATGTTTGCTGACAGAACTTCAATTGTAGGGTCTTATATTTACACAGCTTAACCATCACTAATTGCCTGATTTGTATTTACTTGCAGGGTGGAAAGAATGCTGGTGCTGGGGCCAAGAAATCGGGATCCGGCACCATGCTACCGGTTATATCCACGGTTCAGTCGCTCGCTAGCGGCGAAACCGAGGCCCGGATTGGCAATGTGACGGTGCGGCGCAAGCGTGGACGTCCCCGGGAATCGGGTCCTTCCCCGCCACCGCTGCCCATGTCGTCGGGTCATACGCCGGCACCCCGGGGAAGACCCCGCAAGCATGTGGACTACTCGGTACGTTCGCCGTCGCCACCACCAATGGCCAACTCCCACCTGGCGATCGGCGGCAGGCGAAACACCACCACGA
Source organism: Drosophila mimetica (assembly GCA_037075245.1). Taxonomy (NCBI): domain Eukaryota; kingdom Metazoa; phylum Arthropoda; class Insecta; order Diptera; family Drosophilidae; genus Drosophila; species Drosophila mimetica. Next base: position 3,873,231 of record JBAMCH010000023.1, on the reverse strand, counting down.
CTATGGACTTCGGCCCGCCTACGGTGTCCGAGACCAAGATCATCACAGTGCCACCATATCCCAAGTCCGTGCGAAACGTGAACATTAGCTGTAAGCCCCTAACCGTGTCCACGGGCGAGCAGTGCACCCCCGATGTGCGCGATTGCGCCACGCAGACGGACAAGGACTACTCCAACAAGGTGCTCATCCCGGTTCCGGTGCCCATCTACTTACCGCAACCCATGTACATGTACTCAATGCCGTTCCCCGTCCCCGTGCCCATTCCGCTGCCCATACCAGTGCCCATTTTCATACCCACCACACGGAACACTTCACAAGGCATTCTCAAGGAGATCAAGAAGATTCAGGACAAGATGCCGGAGGATCCGCTGGAGGCGGAGTTGCTCATGATGGCCGAGATGGTAGCCGAGGAGAAGCACGAATCGGACTCCGACTCGGACAACGAGATCAAGCCGGATCCAGGTCTGGTCACGCTGCAGTACCAGAACAGCCTCGAGTCCGTCGCCCAGCAGCAGCAGCAACAGCAGGTGGTGGACGTCAGTGGAGCCGGGCACAATCCCTACGGCGACGATATGCTACAGATCGCCCTCAAGATGGCCACCGGAGATTATGACAATCACCATCAGACCTCGACGGTGGATCTGGAGACGTCGATGACGGCGAATACGATTAGCAGCCAGTCGCCAATGGGCCACGACGGCATGGGTCAGATGGGAGTGCATCACCTGGACCAGCAGCATCACATGCTCGATGCATCGCAGAGGTGAGTACTGAAATATAATCACCCAGGCATTGACTTACTTATCAACTATTAATTGCTACATTTTAGAACCCCGCGTGGTCGCAAACGAGGCGTAGGAGCAGTCATGGATTCGCCCAACCGCAATAGCCGCTCACCGGTGAAGAGGCAGCGTGGCAGCGAAATGGATCACTCGGCCCTGCAGCAGCAATCGCAACAGGCACAGCAGCCACAGGAGAAGCCCGACGCCCAGATGTTCCTCAAGTACACCTTCGGGGTGAACGCCTGGAAGCAGTGGGTGATGACGAAGAACGCGGACATTGAGAAGAGCTCGATGCGCCGGCGGCCCTTCAAAACGGAGCTGCTCCAGATGACCGCAGACGAGCTGAACTACTCGCTGTGTCTTTTCGTGAAGGAGGTTCGCAAGCCCAACGGCACGGAATATGCGCCAGACACCATCTACTATCTTGTGCTGGGTCAGTGCCTACTTTTAGACTCGTTTACTTGAAATATTTGATTTTATTAAACTCTGTATTCACAGGCATCCAGCAATATCTGTATGTGAATGGACGCATAGACAACATCTTCTATGATCCATACTATGAGCGGTTTACGGAGTGCCTGGACGAAGTGGCGCGCAAGTTCTCCGTGCTTTACAACGATTCGCGTAAGTAAAATAGCATATGAGTACTCTGAATTCCCTACTTATTCCTTTGTTCTCTTATGCAGAATACATTGTCACTCGCGTGGAGGAGGAGCATTTGTGGGAGTGCAAGCAACTGGGCGCCCATTCACCACATGTCCTGCTCAGCACGCTTATGTTCTTTAACACAAAGCACTTTAATCTGACGGTGAGAGATATACCAGCATAGACTTTTAAACTTGAGTAACATGTTCTGGTTTTTCAGACCGTGGAGGAGCACATGCAATTATCCTTCTCGCACATAATGAAGCACTGGAAGCGCTCATCACAGAATTCCAAAGTTCCTGGCTCACGAAACGTGCTCTTACGATTCTATCCACCGCAGGCGGGTCTGGGTAAGTTCTGCCCTTAACTTGGAATACTAAACACGAACTGAACTCTTGTGTATGTTCTTCAACAGATGCCAATCCACGAAAGAAGAAGGTCTATGAGCAGCAGGAGAACGAGGAGAATCCGCTGCGTTGTCCCGTCCGCCTCTACGAATTTTATCTCTCTAAATGGTTAGTAGTTATTCCATCATGAAACTATCAACATTTGCTAATGGTTCCTCTTTAAACCGACAGCCCCGAGAGCGTGAAGACCCGCAACGATGTATTCTATCTGCAGCCCGAGCGCTCCTGTGTGCCCGACTCCCCCGTTTGGTATTCGACGCAGGCCCTCGGGCAGGACGCACTCCAGCGGATGCTGCACCGCGTCAAGATGGTCAAGGAAATCAACATTGCGCTACTGACGACTTAATGTTTAATTAGACAGTTATATCATTGTGTACGTGCAAGGCTTGTCCTGCAATGACACCCGGAGGACGATTCTTCGGCTTGGTGCTTAGCACGAGTTTGTTTGCGGGCAAAACCAAATAGGGCTAACCTAGGAGCGAGAGTTGTGCTATATTATAAATTGTTTTAAACTTACTTTTACACCTATTTCGATTGTCTATAATTGCGGCGATAGCGCTGAGAGAGGAGACCTTGTATAAATTGTGAACGATAACCAAGCCCATCTCACTTTCGATTGAATTATAATAAACTAGAAACCAGCAATCAGCAATCCACACACGAACCACCCACTCACACACACACACATGTAGACACCCCGAGAGACATCTTCATTAGTTTTTAGGATCGTAAGCCAGACCCCGCGCATCTTTAGTCATTACTTAGATTGTTTTAAGGCGATGAGGCAATAAGGATGTGCCCCGACCGGATAAGTGCATGTATGTATGTACATAGATCGACGATAGATGACCACACAGTGAGTGTACAATGAGAGTTGTACATAGGATGCGAACCTTAACCATTAGCCGCGCTGTCGTTCTAAGTGTTGAAATGTAAAATGCTGTACTCCTTAACTGCAAGATCGAAGTGCATGTACATGTCTATATATAAATACATACATACTTTCAATGAACCCGGATCGCGTTTTATTTGGCAAGAGATTAAATCTACTATATTATACAAGAGAACATCTGGAAATGATGGGTTTTACATGCACCAAGCAGATGCTTCTAGTCAGTATAATAACAGTCTGATCATTTTCACAAGTGTTTCTGTTTATTGACACAAAAGTTATGCGGCACTCTATTTAATACATTTAATTGAGATGGTTAACTGCAACACACTCTTTAGCTAGCGTAATACAAAACAGATGGAACTAAAATAAGATAGTGGCGGCCCGAGTACTTTGCTTCCTGTACAGGCTGTTGCTTGGTCATGATTTCAAGTGGGGCAGAGTCCTGTCCGGTTAGCTAATGTCCGGGGGGCTGAAGGCGCATTCGATGAGGCTCTTTGTTTGATGTCTTTTGTAAATATATTCACACTGCCGCCGCTCTGTTTTGGTCAGCTGGGTATTATTACCACTCGGCGTCTCCATTCGATTTCTGGAACACGTAGTCCTTGCCACGCATGTTCATGATGCCATCTTTGAGATAGAATTTCCATTTGTTTCGCGACCTGGTGATCTGTAGATAACGTTTAATTTAATCCTGCATATATAATAAAAGTCTTAGGGACTCACCTTATCATACTGACAGACAATCACATTGTCTGTATCAAACATTTCGGCCGAGTCTTCGTCGGTGACGTCGTCCTCGCTGTTGAGCGGCTCCTCCTCGGCAGCATCTTCGTGCTCCACATCCTCATCGTCGTCTTTGTCCAGATCATCATCGTCATCATTGTCGATGTTGTCGTCGCTCTCCTCGCTTTCATCCTCATCGGAGGAGTCCAGGGCGCCGTCCAGTTGCTTGGAAGCGGCCAGGTTTTCTAGTAAATACAAAGAATTAGTTATTACTTTAAAATTAGAACCGATATATCTTCTTACTCTGGTGATTGGCGCTGCTCAGAGCTGCATTGACGTGCTGCTGCAGCACGGACGAGGCCAAAGTGGTGGGCAAGGACATGATGGACGAAATCAGGTGGGCCGTCAGTATCTGGGTCAGCTGATTCTCCTGCAGCGCCGAGGCAGGCACTTGAATGGTGAGCACTCGAGATTCCGAACTAGCCGAGCCGGCTGGCGATGGCAGCGTGATCTGTAAAATCCAGACAGGGATTAGTCTTTTAAATACTTAGATTGCTCCCGGTTTAACTCACGTTGACGGGCATAATGCGGTTGGGATCCAGCGTGGCCACAATGGGAATGGATCCCTGTCCACTGCTCGCCGCCTGCTGCTGTTTCTGCATCAGCGCTGCCCCCGAGGTGGGATGCAGTGGCGGTGGATTCTGTGAGTTGACTTCCTGCTTGATGGGCACCAGCCCGTTCTTGATCCCGCTGCTGGTGGCCATTCCGGCGGGCGACTTCAGAGCCGCCAGCGAGGATGCGGAGCTGCTGCCGCCGATCTGTGGTTGTGATGTGGCCGCAGAGGCGGCGGCGGCCTTTTTGGCCTTGGCATTTGCTGCCTGGAAAGAGATACAGGGTTAATGGGTCTTATTCTGGAACTTCCTCTGCAGACAGATGGCTTTACCTTGGTGCTCTGCAGTGCGTTTGGATGTGAGGGCGAATGGAAATGAGTGGGTTGGTTTTTTTCAATGGATTTCGATGATGTGTGAAGCAGCGCGTTAGTCGATGTTGTTGGTGAGGCGCAGTAGCATTGTTGTGGTTCGTTTTGTTGAGCATAAGGAAGATAAAGCAAGATATCTTAGTCGGAATGTGTGACATGTGGTTAAATACAAGATAATAACATGTGGGGCGTTAAAAATGTAGATTTACAATATTATTTGGTTACAATTTACTCTAACAAGTAACGTACAAATGGTAATTTACAGAGGAGAAACCCAAGATCCTGGTAATGATCCTAATGGGAATGGGATGAACATATCCACATGGAGGTACAGCTGTTACCTTTGGATTGTTGGCCACGATGGGCGGTGGGTGAGAGCCATCGCTGGAGTCCGGGCTCAGTTCGACGGCCTTACTGGCCAGCAGCTTGTTGCGCCAGATCTGCTTCATCTCCTGCAACACCTGCTCGTCGACGCCTTCGTCCAGGAACGCGTCCCGCACATTTGTGATGACGTCCTCGATCACGGCATGGTACACCTTTAGCTGCGGGCGAAAAGAGGGCGGGCTGGTTAATGTGTATAATTAAGTTGGAAATGCACGGCATATCAGTGGAGGAAACCTGTGCTTGTGTTGATTTAAGCACTCATTATATTATTACTGCGAAACTCCCTGCAATTAATGAACAGACAGTGGGGGCCAAAATAATAGGGGTTCCTGTAAAAAGGTTCTTAGGAGCGGAAAACCCTATAATCAGCTAAATTTCATTTGATTTTGACTTCTAAAGTAATTATTTTTAAGGTTCTTGTATCAATATTATATGAATTTGTTATAATAAGATTTCAATAAGCCGGAAATAACAGATGTATGAATATTAAACATTGTTCCTATGATAAATTTCAAAGAGTAAGTATAACATTTTGTTATCAAGACTTTATAGAAGTAAAACATGTACATATAAATGAGCCTTTTGAACCCGCATTAAAATAGCAGTCGCAGCTGTAATATATGCAAAACTCGAACGAGGTATGTAAATTATTTGTTTGCGAAGAGTGTTAAAGTATGTACTTAGCTATGTACATATGTATAAGGTATGTACATATATGCGGGAGTGCATATAAGATGTACCGGTATGCAGCGATTACCACCTAGTACGTAGTTTTGCTTTATCAGCGCGCGATAAGGAGGCCCCGACTTGCTGATAATAGGACACGCTACGCAGAGGCATCATACCGCCAATTATAACCCCCATGGGAGTTTGTACTACTTCTCTGAACATCCAAAAAACCCAAAAAATGCAAGGCAACGAACGCACCAATACAACCAAAGCCAGACGGGCACGCACTCACACACATACTGGCAAACTCAAGAGGTTGCAGTTTCGGTATCTCGGATTTCAGCAATATTACTGGCGCACTATATCAACCAGAAAGCTTTCACTTTCCCGCGTGGGCGGTGGGCGGAGAAAGGAGGACCGACCCCTTGGAGGATCTGTTCCATATGGATGCATTTCCTCCGCCTGCAATGACACAGATCCGGAGTCCCAGGACGCTCAAACACTCACCACCGACGTCTGGCACAGGGCCATCTGAACCTTTTTCTCCGCCAGCTTGAGGCTTTTCCGTTCGCTGGCTGGGTAATTGACGTATTTGCTGAATTATAAATGGAAGCGAAGCGAAGAATTAGCGATAGCGATGCGACCGTGACGAAGTAAAGCGGAGAAATGCGCTTTGTTAGCTGAAAAATAACACAAATAATGCTTAAGCGGTCACACTGATTCGCCCAGGTGGGTGAACTGGCTGAACTAGCGGAGACACGCACCTGACACGGCAGCCCTGGTTAACCACCTGTTGCTCCGCTGTTAGCCGCTCTGTTAAGAAGTTGTTTTCTCCCAGTTTTAATCGCATCCAGTTGGGAATTTACCCCAAACCGACTTTCGTTACGCTGCAACAGGTTCCCAAGCGATTGCAACCGGAGACCGCATGAATCAGTCGCTGCCAGTTGAACCGCCCACCTCCAGCGAACGATGAGTGGCGTCGAGACCGCGGAAGCCGAGCAACAGGCTCAAAACAGGACCAGGTCGCGATCCCATCTGGACAACACCATTGCCATCCGCCTGCTGCCGCTGCCCGTGCGCGCCCAGCTGTGTGCCCACCTGGACGCCCTGGACGTGTGGCAGCAGATGGCCACGGCCGTGAAGCTCTATCCCGACCAGGTGGAGCAGATCAGCAGCCAGAAGCAGCGAGGACGCTCCGCCGCCAATGAGTTCCTCAACATTTGGGGCGGCCAGTACAATCACACGGTGCAAACGTTGTTTGCTTTGTTCAAGAAGTGAGTCAATTAGAGATAAGACTGATATCGCATCCACGAATGACATCCCATCTCCCGTTTCAGATTAAAGCTGCACAACGCCATGCGGCTGATCAAGGACTATGTCAGCGAGGACCTGCACAAGTACATTCCCAGGAGCGTGCCCACCATCAGCGAGCTGCAGGCGGCACCCGATTCCAGTGTCAAGGTGGACAACGGGCCACCGTTTCCCTCCTCCTCGGGCGTCAGCAACTCGAACAACAATCGCACCAGCACCACGACTGAGGAGATTCCCAGCCTGGAGTCCCTGGGCAACATACACATCAGCACGGTGCAAAGGGCAGCCGAGTCCCTGCTGAAGATCGACTACGAGGAGCTGGCCAACGCCACGGACCGGTGGAGTCCGGAGAATCGCCTGGGACAGGGCGGATTTGGGGATGTGTACCGCGGGGAGTGGAAGCAGCTGGACGTGGCCATCAAGGTGATGAACTACCGCAACTATCCCAACATCGACAAGAACCAGGTGGAGCTGCAGCAGAGCTACAACGAGCTGAAGTATCTCAACACCATCCGGCACGACAACATCCTGGCCCTCTACGGCTACAGCATCAACGGGGCGAATCCCTGCCTGGTTTATCAGCTGATGAAGGGTGGCTCCCTGGAGAACCGCCTCAGGGCGCACAAGGCCCAGCAGCCGCTTCCACCGCTCACCTGGCAGCAGCGATTCAGCATCTGCCATGGAACGGCCAGGTGCGATCAACGATTCATCAAAATTTCATTCAATATTTGACTTTAATTTGTATTCCCACAGAGGAATCTACTTCCTGCACACGGCGCGCGGCACTCCGCTCATCCATGGAGACATCAAGCCTGCAAATATTCTGCTAGATCAATGCCTGCAGCCCAAGATTGGTGATTTCGGGCTGGCCCGCGAGGGTCCCAAGTCCATTGACGCTGTGATGCAAGTGAAGAAGGTGTTTGGCACCAGGATCTACTTGCCCCCGGAGTTCCGCAACTCCAAGCAGCTCAGCACAGGCGTGGATGTCTACAGCTTTGGCATTGTGCTGCTGGAAGTGTTCACAGGACGCCAGGTGACCGACCGACTGCCCAAGAACGATCTGCAGCAGGACCTGCTGCACTACGTCAAGCAGCACTGGCGGCAGAACCGCATGGAGGTGCTGGACAAGCATGTGGCCACACCGATGGGCGTGGAGCGGGACATGTGCCTGTGCACCATCGCGGCGGGACTGGACTGCACTGCGCTGGAACCCCAGGACCGACCATCGATGGATGCGGTTCTCGGCCGATTCAGTCCATTTCGCAAACAATTTGACTAGCGATTAAGTATTTAAGTACCTTGTTATAGACGAACTTCAAAAGCTCGAAGCACCATTTGACCCAAGTGCACAATATTTCGCACATAAACGCCTTTTGTGATCGATCGCAATATATTTTAAAATAATTATCCACCTTAAAGACTTATTGTTATACAAGAAATGTAATTTTTTATAAAAACTTTTGTATACTTAGTTGTTAGTGTCATGTTATTTAGAAAAACCGGTTTATTTATTTAAAAAAATCTCACAAAAATTGTAATTTGGAAAATCGTTGATTTTAAACTCAAACCTGCGACGCTTTCAGTCAAGTTACGTATTGATTTTAGCGTCATTTCGGTTCTAACTATTTTCATTTTCGCAACACAACCCAAGCAAAATACTAACGTTTTTATTCGTGAAGAATTCCGGCTTCCCTTTTATTGACACGAAACCATTTTATAATCATAGTTTTTAGCCAGTAATAAATTTCCCATTTCGAAAACGAGTAGCGGCCAATGAGAGACGAGCGATGAATTTGAAAAATTCCAAGTTTTACAAGAGGATCCAGGAGCTGCGTCACTTTTCCAAGGATAAAATCAGGAGGGATCGCGAGCAGAGGTCCCGAGTGGTTCGCCATCTGGACATGGCGCTCAGTGAGCAGCCGTGTTCGGACAGGGAGTGGTTCAGTCCGGGGCAATCGCCGGTACAACAACCCTCATCCCCGCGGCGCCGGGCGAAGAAGTTCCGGAGCCTGAAGAAGAAGCCTCCAGCCAGCAAGGAAATGGAAGAGATCTCACCATACTACGGTCAATCTTCGGGTCAAAATAGTCCCATGCCTGGAACGGAGGGCTTTATCCACCTGAACAACACAACCTACAAGGTGGAATGTCCCACTCGGGTGGTTAATCCTGCCAAGAACATCGAGGAAGAGCACGCAGCCAGGTGATCAAACTTAGGTACACTTTCAAGAACCCCCTCTTAACGTAATCCCCCATCTAATCGCAGTGAAACCAAGAGCACCATCTGTGTGTCCAACTCTCGCTACGCCATGATCGGCAAGATCTCCAAGACCCTCGGCTACAAGTTGGTCAAGGAGTCCAAGCTGTGGAACATCCTCTGGTCGGATTCGTTTCCGGGCGTTGAGCTGTTCAAGAACATGAAGCGCTTCCAGCAGATCAACCACTTTCCGGGCATGATCGAGATCTGTCGCAAGGATCTGCTGTCGCGGAATCTCAATCGCATGTTGAAGCTCTATCCGCAGGACTACAAGATTTTTCCCAAGACCTGGATGCTGCCAGCGGAGTAATATATGGAAATTGTAGTGAAGTAATCACTTTTGATATATCCCATTTTAGCTATGGAGATGCCATGAACTATGCCTTGAACCACAAACGCACCTTTATCCTGAAACCAGATTCGGGAGCTCAAGGACGTGGCATCTGGCTGACCAACGACCTGAAGACGATCGGAGCTCATGAGCGACTCATCTGCCAGACATACGTACACAGGGTAAGAAGTACTCAAATCAAGAATATTACGTTCTCAAATTTAGTATTTTTACTCTTACTTTTAGAATTTGAGTATACATTTTGGAAAAAACCTCATATTGCTCCCATTTTTAGGGAAAAAGTGCTCTTTAAAAAGCACAAGTTCTCAATTTCAGTATATATTTTTTACTTGGTTATATTTTGAGTACAAAAATGCTTAATTTGAGTGTAAGGTTCTTTTGTGTCTAAGCTAATCCTTATCTCTATCCGTTCTCAAATTTAGTATTTTTACTCTTACTTTTAGAATGTATGGAATTTGAATTCTCAATTTCAGTATATATGGTTATATTTTAAGTACAAAAATGCTTAATTTGAGTGTAAGGTTCTTTTGTGTCTAAGCTAATCTTTAGTACTCCAATCAAGAATATGACGTTCTCAAATTTAGTATTTTTACTCTCACTTTTAGAATGTATTGAATTTGAGCATACATTTTAGAAAAAAAAACCTCATATAGCTCCCATTTTTAGAGAAAAAATGCTCTTTAAAGAGCAAAAATTCTCAATATCAGTATATATGGTTATATTTTGAGTACAAAAGTGCTTAATTTGAGTGTAAAGTTCTTTTGTGTCTAAGCTAATCCTTATCTCCATTTGAAGCCCCTCCTCATTGATGGCTACAAGTTCGATCTGCGGGTCTACACGCTGATTACTTCCGTGGATCCCCTGCGCATCTTTGTCTACAACGAGGGATTAGCCAGATTTGCCACCAACAAGTATGTGGAACCCACGCCCGGAAACGCCAATGATCTGTACATGCACCTGACCAACTACTCGGTGAACAAGCGCAACTCGCACTACGAGCTCTGCGATAATGATGATTGCGGAAGCAAGAGGAAACTGAGTGCTATCAACAACTGGATGCGGCGGCACAACTACGACGTGGAGGAGTTCTGGAGCAATGTGGACGATGTGATCATCAAGACAGTGCTGAGTGCCTGGCCCGTGCTGAAGCACAACTACCATGCCTGCTTTCCGGGTCATGACAAGATCCAGGCCTGCTTTGAGATACTTGGCTTTGATATCCTGGTGGACTGGAAGCTAAAGCCCTACATCCTAGAGGTGAACCACTCGCCCAGCTTCCATACCAACGAACAGGTGGACCGGGAGGTGAAGCGGCCCCTCATCCGGGACACCTTGAACTTGGTGAGCACCGTGCTGGCGGACAAGAGGCAGATCCTCAGGGAGGATCGCAAGAGGGTCAAGCAGCGACTGCTCAAGATCAGGGGAGAGCCGTAAGTTATAGTTCTTCTTTTGTACACCCAAGAAACGTAGGTCAATTTGACATTATTTAAGATCAATCTTAACTTGATATGGGCCCATGTAAAATTGATATGGTCGAAATGTAAACAACATGTTCGAAGTACGTCAGTTCGAATTTCGAATCTGTCTTTCTCGCTTCAACTCACTTTATTTTGCTCTCCATATGGCGTATTGCTCTCTTTTTCGAAGTAAGAGAGTCTCTGAGAGAGAAAATTCGGCAAAATGACAAATGAATTACCTGACATTTACATGGCCATATCGAATTTACGGGAACATGCTTTTTTTTTGTGTGTAGTTACAGATTAGTAGAACAACAAGATGCATCACGTCGAGCAAAAAAAAGGTACAGGAATAGGCATTTATATAGTACTTTTCTCTTTATTCCAGGCCAGTTCAGCGACCTCGTGTTACTGGTGGCGGCACCTCAAAAGCCAAGATAGATATCAAAACGGGCACTGGAGAACCTAATCCTAATCCGATAGACATAGAAGCACAGACGGACGATCAAGGACCGTTGGCCCAGCAAATCGCCTGGGAGGAGAGTCATCTGGGAAACTTTAGGAAGATAATGCCGCCACCGGATCTAACCAAGTTGGACTACTACACCCGTTTCTATGCCCAATCCAATCAGGTATCCATATTCGCCGAGACGGCGGCCAGCAAAAAGCGGGAGGATCTCGCCCGGAAGATGCGCATCCAGATCGAGGAGAAGAAGGCCAAGCAGCAGCAGATGATGAATGGAAAGTTCAAGCGGGATGCCCGAAAGCGACACGCTGTGATGCTTCCAAGGGCAGTGCGCGAGAAGAACCGCATGAATCTCTTCCGGCTGAGGGAGAACTGGTCGCCAGGATTCATATCGGATGCGGAGGAGCGATTGCGTCACACTTGGCTGCACATGCGATCGGAGGCTATTAGAACTCTCAAGATCACAGAGAATGTAAGACATATTTTATATCTTAGTTTGTGATTTATGATAAGAGTTATTTTTTTTACAGATCTATAGCAATCTTTATGAAACCGGTCACTTGACAAACACTGATATGGTTGTCTATCCCCATTTCTACCACAATCTTCAGCATGGTTACGACATCAGACAGAATCCGTAATCCCTGGATGCAGTTCCTCCAAAATCCCTTAAAGCTTCGTTTATCCTTTTTAGACCTACACAGACTATACACTTTCTTGATGTGTTCTTAAATTTGTTATTACTTAAATTTAAATTGCCGCTCGTCAGAAAAAACTAAAACACTTTGGAACTTTTAAAACAATGAATTGCTTTCGTAATTTAAACAGACGACTTGTTGATTTATTCGTGAGTTGACCCACTTTTTGGCTTCATTGGAGTAATTCCGATTCTCTGATGGGTTTGTATTGGGAGGGAAATTAAATTGCAGCGTATTTCTGTTTCGTGTTTAGATGAGAAGAACTGAAATATGATCAAATATGAGTAAAGAGTTTTTTTTTAATAATCCAAAATTTAATTTCCAAAACTTAATGGTTTATTTTTCAAATTATATGTTTTTTAAAAACGCTAAGCAATGACTGTTCTTTTTAAGTATTTTTATACCATCAATAAATGGTGTTAATTCAGCAATTCAAATTAAAATGTCTTCGATTTATAACCAAGTAAATGTCGAATTCCGGGCAGCGTACTTTCGTGTTTAGATTGGAATCGCGTCTGGCTGGTCAGGCACTCGACTTGTAGCTCGATCCGCATAATACATACATATAGCTTGTATATTTGGCAGGCTGCCCGGCAAACAAATATCATAAACATTTGGGAGAGTAGCGAGATGTGAGATCGGGAATCGGGCATTTCGAGAGAATTTCGCTGCGATTGAGAACGAATTTCGAATGGAGATGATGGAGAGCTGCGAGTTCAGTCGGTCGAAGGAGCACGCCCCGGGCAGTCGCCAATTAAATTTGGAAAAATCTTTCAAAAATATTTCGAAAACCGTAAAAAAGATTCGAAAGATCCCCAAGAATCTGCGGCATGTTCAAAGTGTCACAGGAGATGCGTCTGAACACGCAGGCCGCCTCCTCCACCTCCGCCTCCAGTCAGAGTGGGAGTGGTTTGGAGGGCAACAGTCCGGAGGAGGGCGGTATTTTTGGACGCTACCAGCGGACGCCCGATGCGGGTGAGTACCGCCGATGAGGAAGTAAACATCGAACTGGCTATTTATAAACGACTCACAGATGCATATCCCTTGGAGCCGCCGCGGGTTTATGTGGCGCCCGAACTGACCGACGCCGGCAAGGTGCAGCTGCTCCACTTTCCCAGCGGAGCGGTGCGGGTCCAGAGCTCCGTGGGCTTCATCATCAAGCGGAACGGTGTGAAGGGGAACTTCGAGGTGCGCGTCGAGGGTCCCAGTGGCCAGCTTATTCAGCCCGTCCAGCAGCAGCAGTTGGACCCGGAGCGCTTTCAGATTGACTGCCAACTGGCCGCCGGAGCGGGACTCTACAAGGTCCACATCAAGTGCAATTCCGTCACCCTGCCCCGGTCGCCTTTTATAATTGTGGCCATAGCAGGGGCTACGGAAACCATTGAAGGGAAACACTTGAATACATCAGGTATGAATTGTATCTCTAAAATTAAGTTGAGAAAAATCTTTATTCTTAGGGATTTGATTATAATTTCATTTTTAAAAATATTTTGATTATTTTTTAGGGTATATTTCTGACTAAAATTTGAAATTTATTTATTTCATCTTTCTATACTACTTATAAGAAATTTTTCTTAGGGATTGGATTATAATTTCATCTTTAAAAATATTATGATTATTTTTTTAAGGTATATTTCTGATTAAAATTTGGAATTTATCTATTTCATCTTTCTATACCATTTATAAGAAAATTTTCTAAAATACACCTACAAAACTTTTCAGTTTCCTCAAACTTGCTGATTACAATTTGGAACTTATTTATTTATCCTAAAATACACCTATACCAATTTTCAGGTTCCTAAAACTTTATCTTAAGGTAAAAAACATGTGTCTATTGTACGGAACTTATTATAACAGTTATTAAATTATTAAGTTAACGATTCATTACTGCATTACTCGCCTGCATTTTTAGGATGCACATTTAAAGACCTATATTATAATAAGTGATTAATATTTTACCTGACTAATCCTTACTCTTATCCCTTTGTTCTATTAGTTTCCACCCTGGATTCGGATGCCAGTAAAGTGCATAGCCGTGGTCTGGGCCTCACCCATGTCAGTTTGGTGGAGCGCAACGAGTTCACTGTGGATTGCAGCCAGGCAGGAAGCAACATGCTCTTGGTTGGGGTCCTAGGACAACGAGGTCCTTGCGAGGAGGTGGTGGTGAAGCACTTGGGCCGAAGCGTCCACAGGGTTACCTACCGAGTGGGCGATCCCGGCGACTATATCCTGGTGGTCAAGTGGGGGGAGCAACACATACCGGGCTCCCCATTCCTCCTAACTGCCGAATAGAATAGGAAATAAATGTGTCCGCATAAATCAGCTGACATTGATTGGGAGCTACTATCACCCTCTTCCTAGGAATCCAAAGCCGCACCTTGGGGCGATGGCGATGTGCACTCTAATGATGATTACTGAAACATTATGGTACTACAACCAGCGCCTTTGTTGCTTTTCCCCGGCTCTAGTGACGTTCGCATTTGGGAGCTGATGCTGTCTTCGCCTCAGCCTCACAACCTAATGATGATGACCGGCAAATATAGGTAAACTGTGTGTAAGAACAAATAGTAATGTGTCTACAGCTGCGTTTAAGGCAGTAGTATCAAAATTTGAAAAAAAAAAAATTGTATATTATTTCTGTAAGTTAATTTAAAAACAATACTAATAATAATAATAATATAAATAGAGTGTTTTAGTAAAAATCTATATGTATATTCTTATAAAATTGTGTAATATTAAATTTTTTTACACTTTACAAAATTTTTTTTGGTTTTCGCTGGGAATTGAAGTCTGTAGAAAGAATTGATAACGTTAGGGTTCCTATGAGATGTTGGATGTTGAGTTCTTGATAATGAAAAATTCATTTTCTATTTCTAAAAGATCTTTGCTGAGAAATGTTAAAGAAAGGAATATATAAAAGTACTTGAATTTTTTATAAATACAAAATTTATTCAAGTTAACTTAATTAAAATAAGAACTTCGAAAGATCTTTATCATAATATAATCTCATCATTCCCATCGAAAATTTTGGGATTACATTTTCAAAAAATCTTATTAAATAATGATTTATAAAAAAAAAAGTTTGCTATAAATATTTTTAGACAAATCCCCAAAGTGCTATAAAAATAAACGTTCAAATTTCTGGTGACCTTGTTATTGGCTTTTCGCTTCCCCCAATTTCTTCTTCTTCCGCTTTGCCCCGCCTCCACATCCCCCCCCCCCCCCCCCCCCCGTTTTCAAAGAGACGATGTGCAATTTAATGATGATTACCCCGAGCCAAAGCCAACTGACGACTGTGTGGCAGCAACATTATCATTTTTTGTTATTTAGCCCGCTAATGACGTTCGCATTTGGGAGCCGCTATCGTTGTTGTTGTTGTTGTTGCTCCATCGCACAACCTAATGATGATGATGATGACCGGCAAATACGTGTTGGTGCGGCTGTGTGTGTGTGTATCTGTGTTTGCATTATGCTCCAACAAAAGCGTTTGTGGGAAAGGGGGGCTATATGGTGGGGGGTAGATGGAGCTGAAAATGATGATGATGAGCGATGAAATGCGTTTGCTTTGTGGCGCCCTAACGAGTCGCGAGATTGGTGGTTTAATAAAAAATTGCAGCTGACTTGATTCTATTCCTGTAAAACCCTAAAAATAAATAAATCTCCCATATTTCGCGCCTTTTGAAGCTCCAACGTATTTCCCCAATTATCTGGCAACGCCGCAGCAGTCATCAGTGCTGCCAATATGTACCTTTTCCACACAGATATAGCTTTTTTTAACGACCTTAGCCAAAAAAATTGTTAAAAAACTAAATTTTAAATTCCCAGAACTATAAACCTTTTAGTTTTTGTCAAAAAATTATCCCCAGCAACATTTTCTATAATAAATATTACTAAAAATTTAGTTTTCAACTGTTTTATTCTAGCTTTTTTCCGCTAATTTGTCAGCACTGGTAGCCACAACACACTAGCTGCACTTCTCACACCTTGTTGCTCTCCCGAGAACATCATTATAGAGTCGAATGGCGGAGAGCTGCGCAGCGTAGAGCTACAAAACTACGTTTTTCGTGTGTTTCCCTTTTGAAGATAATTAAAATTTAATTATTTGACTTATTATTAAGTTTTGTGCCGCCGCCGTTCGTCGTTTGTTGTTGTTGTTTTCGGTGCATGGAGAAGGCGAGCGTAACAATAGAACGCAATCAACGCAAGAAAATCGGATGTGGATGTGACGTGAGTGTGTGTGTGTGTGTATCTCAGAAATTGAAAAAGTATGTGCGTGTGTATATTCGAGAAAAGTAACATCTCCCCCCTGCAAATTACATAGGCTCCCCACGCCCCCGCCCCCGCCCCCACCACGCACCTAGTGACGTCGCAGTCGACGTCGGCGGAGCATCTTCATCCGTATCTGAACATCTCAACTCCCTTGTATACTTGAAATACCGCTTCACTTCGAATCCAACCTTTGCCTCATCCACTTCGCAGTCGCTCTTCCTCTCGCCGAATGCAATTTGCAACTTGTTTCGTTCGCACAATTAATATTTGTTTACCGTTTACCGTTCGGTTTGCATTGCATGTGTGTGCGCTTTTGCGGGAGAGTCAGTGTGTGTGTGTGCCGGCTTAATGATAATTGAAAGCCAGAATAAAGATACAGTCAAGTGTACTGATAATGAGATACCCTGTACTGTTAGGAAATGTGTTGCCTACCCAAAGGATTACCAATAGCTTCTGTTAGAGGCAATAATATATGGTAACTATCCCTAGAGTGGACCTAATTCGACTGATAAGAGTATCTATAGGATCTATAGATAGTATCTATAGAGTCACTAATTTAAAAAAATACTACTTTTAGTTATTTTTGTTCAAATTTGTGTTTATTAAAAGGATAATGACATCATAAAAGTTCTATATCTTCTTTAAGATTCAGAAAAGTTGTCCTATCTAAGTTGATTACCTTTGAACAAGTACAATATACCCTTTTACTCCACGATTACCCAGTAAAATCTGCAATTATAATGGCATCGTTATAAAAGGGGGCACTCATGTCATAATCCCCGTATGGGGGCTGCTTATGTTGAGTATTAGGTGACTTGAACCTCTAACGGCTTTAAAATATTAATTACAATTTCATAGCAATTAGATTGTCATCAAACAGGCGGTACAAACCATATGTGGATTGTTTATTTACAAGATTGTGTGTTTCCTAGTGAACCTTAAAATACTTCAAAAAATCAATGGTTTTATCGTTACTAACTTTAATTTACAATTAGTATAACCCTTTTATTATTATTTTTATTTTAGGAGTGGATCCGAGTACACAATGCCAGTCTACTAGAGAACCCCCTTCATGTCCTGCTTCAGCTGGCAGACAAAGTTTGTCGGGCAATCCCAGTTGTCGGCAGTAAGACCCATGTGAAATGCCTGTAAGTTTGCTTTACAATCAGCTAATTTCAACAAGATAATATAATTCATTATTCCGCTCCCCCATAGTATGAAAAATTCAACAAAAAGCGCCGACAATGGGAGGATAGTGGTGTTCTAGAGCTGATCAAACTATGGAAAGTCTGCGCCTATGAGCTGCGCACCATCAAACGCAATGGCCATCTGTATGTGGCAATGGCCAAGCAGCTAACCTCGCTGGGCGTCCCTGTAACCGCACTGGAGGTTCACTTTAAAGTCAACAATCTCACGCAACGCTACCGCCAGGAGCAGAAGACCTTCGAGACCACGGGCATAATCAGCACCTGGAAGTTCTATAGTCAAGTGGATGATGTATTCAAGAGTCTGGCCGCGCACACCGGTTACAAGTGGGTTTATGAGGGATATGGGATATAAGATGGGTTAATAACCAAACTAATCATGATCTCTTTTTTATTCCGCAGAGACAAACGCATGACGAGTGCATCCAATACCAGCAGTTTACCATCTACATCCGAGTCACCAGTTTGGAAAAATCCAATGTCTCAGCAAGAGTTTAATAGCAACAATACGGAGGGGTTCTATAAGTGAGTGCTAGCTAGAGAAAACCTGGTCTTCTATCTCTAAACAACTATTTGTAACTTGCAGGACCGAGTACGGCATGCACCGGCACTTTATGGACCACTCCCAGCCGCCGCCCAATGCCGGCAGCGTGGACAACTTCATGGCCTCCTCGGCGGCCGTGGCGGCAGTGGCTGCCGCTGCCTCGGCCCGCCTGGCGGACAACAACATGGATCAGCAGATGAACGCGGCTGCCGGCGGAAGCGGAGCCAGTGGCGGCGGCGGCGGGGGCAACACCAACGGGGGCGTGGCCAGCTACCAGAAGATCAAGAAGTCGCACGAGGACTACGACAAGTTCGTGGACATTGTAAAGAACATCGTGGACACCCACAAGAGCACTCCGGACAAGGTGGACACGTTCGGCGACTTCATCAAGTCGTACATGAAGCGCTGGCCGGAGCGGCTGCAGGACGAGGCCATCAACCACATCACCAACTATGTGATCGTCAAGAACATGGAGCACAGCATGGTCAGCAGCCACAACCCCGAGGGCGTCAACAACCGACAATAACAATACAAGCAGGAGCCCAACAACTGAACGAGTTGTTGGACGAGGCAGCTCCAGGAACCCGGCACCGAAGGCGAACGAAGCGAGACGGCAGGCGAGGATTACTTAAGGTGGCACGCAGTTACTTAACCGCATCTGAGTGGCAGCCAAGTTCATTGGACAAACACACACCCACACACACATGGCATACAGTATTTTTTGTATAGTTAAAATATACATTGGAGTTTTAGTTCTCGGCGATCGCCCCTTAATATAGAGTTGACTTCGGTATTAAGGGGGCCGGATCAATCGTACATAGAGATCCTAGCGAGTACATTACATTTAGACACCATTTCCTACTGTTAGCTGTAAACTATTATACATAAATTAATAAATGCTTTAACGATTATTTATGAAGGCATACCATTTACATTTGATTTAGCTTAATTTCTTGATTCTGTTTCCGAACTTCATATCTTCTGGTTTTGTGTGTTCATTCTATAATCTATTTAATCTTCTGATCCTGTCCTGCTACGTTCTCCTCCGTGTAATCCTGAACGCGACGCTCGTTCCAGCGAACATATTGCTTATGTCCTAGGTAAATTTTTAAGACTCCCTTAACCATAACAAATGTTAGACCTCCGAGCAGAGTACGATGCACTGCATTGTCCACAGAGTGAAATAGATGTTGACCCACTATGTATGATATGGTGGGCAGGAGGATGGCCCCGCAGAGTACTTGGTGATGCGAGACGGGATCTGGCAGAGGAGGAAAAGAGGAAATGCTTTGGTTCTCAGCTTCACAGTTGCTCCTCCCAATAGAAAACACCGATCCACATTTCCGTATCCAGCGCAAAACGGCTTCCTCCCAGTGAATCAGGCGGCAGAGTATCAGACCAACTGGGATTAGTGGCAGTCCAAACATGATCAGGATAATTGAGGGACCGCCGGTGTAAAGTATAGACATGCCGCGTTTATAACCAACGATTTGCAACAATGTTCCCGCTCCGAATGCAATGGCTGTCCAGTAGACGGAGAACGCCACAAAAATCGCCGCCAGGAAAGGAATTATTCGGGATGAGATGAACTTATCGACTGCTTCCAAGGCACCAGCGAACTTCCCCAGTTTAGAGTACTCAATCATGTACTTCATCTGGCACTGTGGACAGTAAACGTTTTGATGTTCGTCCTTTTTCTGCGTCTTCTTGTCGATCCAGCGGAAAAGACAGCTCTCGTGCACCCACTTGGTGGTTCCTGTACACGAACACGGATTAACCCAAGCCAAACGATCGTCCTCATCGGTGGAGAGGCAAATCCAGCAACACCGCTCCGGCTCCGCAGGATCTCCTTCCAATAACAGCGTAGTGGAGGTTGATTGTGGAGCAGGATCTTCTCCAACAGCCATCTTAGATATCTTAGCTCAAATATAATAATATAATAAAAGTAGTTTAGTTTAGTTTACTTCCTTGTAGGTAGTAAATTCAAAATGATCTACAAAATGAAATCTGACGTTTAACTGCAAGGTAAACTACTATACATTTACAAAATTCATATTTTAGGCCATAAAAATTAAATGTTTAGGTGTATAATATATTTGTAGAGGGCATAAAAATGTAATATTCAAAATAACATTCATTATTATTTGTAATAAATAAAATATCACTTATTTTATTACCCTTTTCAATGATAATGAAAGATGTCTTCCCATATCATCTTCACAAATCGATCCATTGCGTACATCAGGTCCTGGTGATCTATATTATTATATTTCAGATACGTTGCACTTGGCACGCCACACTGTTGAACATATTGGCCGCCTTGCCGGGAGCCGAGGGTGCCACCAGGAACCGGGCAAAGGTGCCGCCTTTCTTGTCCGTTAGGCGCCCGGGATTAATCACCAGGCAATCGTTGACCAGCCGAATGAAGTGCCGCTGATCGCCGGGCAGGATGAGTACATTTGGCAGCTGCCGGAGCTGGGCGTACTTGAGCGCCAGTTGCGAGTCATAGGCCATGTCCTCGTCCGCCGGCGGATACAGGGGATAAAAGGAGCCCTGGTGGAACAGGTGGTTGATGGCCCTGTGCATTCGCTCGCCAGCACTGGCAGCAAACTCGTGGCTAAGCAAATGATCCACCACGTCGGTGGAGGTGACGCCCAGCGTGATGCCATCCAGATCGACCAGTGAAGGATCGGGCAGCATGTGTAGATTCGGGTAGGTCCTGCGGAGAGTGGGCGGCGGGGTGGGATACACAGAGTGCGACATGGCGTCCTTCTGACTGCTGACCACCAGCACAGCGGTGTGGCTGCCAACCGCTTCCATTATCCCAGCGATCATCTTCTCGAAGAAGGAATCGAAGGTCTCTGCCAATTCGCCGACCATCTTGTTATCCGCATCCAGAAAGGGACCCGTGAGCACCAGCACATCTGGTCGGTGCTCCTTGATGTACTTGAGCAGGTCGTGCAGCGGTTCGTAGAACAGATCTGTGCTGTCTGTGAAGGGACCGGCGGCCACCACAAACTGCAGCTCTCTGTCGACTTTAAGGGGAGTGGCTGGTGTCAGTTTGCGTTCCGTGTGCATCTCCTCCACCACGAAGGTCTTGCCCCTGGGTATGAACCCCTTGGCGAGCACCACTTGACCGGGGAAGATGCTGGCCGACTTGATCCTGGCGAAGCTCAGCGAGAGTGTGGTGTCCCTAACCTCATCCGTGTCGTCATCGATGACGACCAAAAAGGCGGAATGGGCGTCCAGTGGGCCATCGTCCTCCGAGTGGATCATTCCCACGGCGTGGAGTCCACCGGCCGCCTGAAGAGCCTGACTATCCTGTGGATACCAACTGCACTCGGCGGCTGCATCGCCCAGTTTCCTTTCCACCAGCGCCTGTCCAATATCCTCGACGCGGTCGTGCAGGGCGTCACATCGGTCGCCCAGCAGGTCATTCATGTAGCCCAGATTGGCGCTCGTTAGCGGGGCGTTCTTGTGCAGCAACTTCTGGACCACAGGCACCGTGTGCTCCATTTGCGACTGCCAGCTGGAGCCAGCCAGGAGTTTAGGATGCCCAAAGGAGTCCACGACATCGCCTGGTTTGCCGGCCACCGAGGAGATTGGTGTTCCCGCCGCTGGATTCCTTTTGGCGGACTGGGGTGTGTAGCTGGCGGGGCTGAAGAGCACTCCGCCCTTGAGGTTGGAGTGCCGCACAGAATCCTTCTTGCCCTTCGGTGTGTGCAGGGCGGCGGAGGAGTCCACCACCGATTCGCTGACATAGTCGTCCAGCATGGGATCGTCCTCCATCACCCCATAGCTGGCCAGGGAGCTTGTGTCCTGGACGGAGGAGGAAGCATAGGATTTGGACTTCGGCGCGGATGCCTTGGAGCCCATCTTGTCCTTGCGCAGCTGCAGCACCTTGCGCTCAAAGTCGCCCAGGTTCTCCAGCCCGGGATCCTCGCCGTGCAGGTGCGACAGACTGAAGGCCATCCACTGCTCCACGAACTCGGTGGCGTCGTGGACGTTGTACGAAATGGCCAGCTCCACGCATCTGTCCAGCACGGAGTCCGCCGGCTCCACGCCCATCTCGTCGAACTGCTGCTTTAATTCCACGTCCATTCGTTGTCCTTTTTATTTTAGCGTGTGATTTTGTAAATAAACAATTGCAATTTATTTTTGGCGCAAAAAGGGGACGGCGTTGCCAGATTGGTTTTCTTAAACAGGGACTAACGCGTTTATAATAAGTTATCGAATTAGCGGATACACCCTCCCGCCATAGCAGGGACACCGACCACATTTAGCTAGTTTTCATACCAACTAACGGTCACAAAAAGATTTAAATGAGGGAGTTTCAACAAACAAATTGTTTAGAAATACATAAGAAATGAGAAAGTATATGAAAAGTACATTTTGAATGTATACAATTAAAAAAATATAAAAGTTGTACGTATATCAGTTTCAATACTTTTTGTTTTATGTGCCGTTTCTTATGAAATATTTGCTTCAATTTAAGAAACTAGGTTTAAAAAGTTAGAACAAGATTTAATATTAAGTGCTATTATAAATTAAACTATAGCGCGCCTTCAAACTAAATAAGAGATGTTGAGAATACTCAGTGATCTTGTTTCGGTCACACTTCCCACTTGCATTAAAAAATTCTAAATAAAGCGCAATATTTCTTAGTGGTAAGAAATTTTATTAGTAAACTTTGCGATATTGATATCATCTTAACATTACCCTTAGAACCAACGACGTTCTAAAATGGAAAACGTATTTAATCCAAACGCCGCGGCGAAAAGAAAAGGGGGGAACCCCCTGAAAACAAATAAGCTTCATAATGAGTGGACCCTATACTTCGTAGAGCACGATCCCAAAAAATCGTGGGATGATATGATGAGCAAGATTGACACCTTCGGCACCGTCGAGGACTTCTGGAACCTATATTACCGCATCGAGCCGCCTTCGAAGCTCAAAGTGGACAGCGATTATATGTTCTTCAAGAAGAATATACCCCCCAAGTGGGAGGACCCGGCGAATATTCGCGGCGGTCGCTGGATGGTCACTCTTTCCAAGAGCAACAAAACCGATCTGGACACCATTTGGCTTGACTTCCTGCTGTGCCTGATTGGTGAGGCCTGCGACAATTGCGATCAGATCTGTGGAGCTGCGGTGAGGATTCGCAAGAAGTGCAATAAGGTCGCTATCTGGACTAATAACGGCAAGGACGAGGAGGCTGTCCTGGAGATTGGCCACAAACTACTCGAAGTCGTGCGCTTTGGAAACACCAAAACGCTGCAGTACCAGGAGCACATGAAGGAGGAGATGGGCTCCCAATTATCTCATATTTTGAATATTATGTAGTTCTTAAGATCATAGCAAAGCTTATCTTTATAAACAAAAATATTGAAGTTCCTAACAATATATAGGTATTTTAATTAAATAGTAATTACAAAACTTAAATCATTAAATTGATATTTTTAAGCCAATTAAATTCATTTTTAAACTTTCAAATAAGTACTCATTACATTTTTAAACTTTATATATCTCGAATTTAGGTAACAACGAATAAACTTTAAGTTTTGCAAAACCCTCAACATTTTAAATGCCTATTTAAATTGTCCAATTTTTTGGTGGATGCCACCTACAAGGCTGTTTTTGTGTTGTGCAATACGGAATGTGAATTTAAAATAGGCTTAATTGGTAATTATTTTTGTATTGTTTGTTTTAAATTACGATAACCTTATTGCGCTGGCTGCGGAAATTCTCTTGGTGGTCTCAAAAGCAAAGGTTTAATAATCGCATTTGTATGCCACAGATAAAATCCATTTTTCATTCAAATGGCCCACGGATTCCAGCAGATTCCTCAATTTTATATAAGCAGCTCTTTTAGTTAAAATGATATAGACTTTTATTATTATATCTGAAATGGTCTTGTTTTTTAAGACAATGTTTTCAAATATCTTTTAGATCCTCCACGAAGGTAAAGTACACATTTGTGGCTGCCTGTGGCTTCTTGTTGATCACCCAGTCAATCATCAGCAGATATTCGCCAGTGGGTATCGGTGTGGGCAGCTTCTCGGATCTCAGATAAAAGTTCTTAACCTGTTGCAGTCCCTAAAATGAGTTTAGTTTTATAGTTTTTAGGGGCTTGATTATTTTCTACTTACCACATAGGGACAGGAGTGATTGATGGTCGAGTACTCTTTGAAAAGATCCCAAACGATGCGAATTAGGGCATTATTTCTGCGTCTTATAAACTGACAGCCATCGAAATTTACACTATAGAGCCAGGGCTTATATCCATTGGCCTTTTTCATCAACTGGGCCTTGACTGTAACATCGTGAACCGGATGCAGCAGATTGGCATCGACATTCAGGCAGACTTTGTTCCGACTCACAGCTCGCAGTCGACAAACTCCAAATTCTATCCAGGATTTGTTGTAGGACTCACACACTGCATTGGTCATTTTAAAGATAACAGCTTCCTAAATAGGTATTATATATAATTTATGAAGTTTATACTTAAAAGAACAAGTTGTTACGCTCTGATAGTGCAAAATTAGCCAGCAAATAACCAGCAATCTCTTCATGGCTTGGCTGCTAATAGAAAAATGGTATACATTTTGGGAAATCTCCTCGTTTTTGGCAGTGACACAAATTACTTACTCGTGCGAAAAATTATAACATAATTATTTCAACGTTTATAGATTAGCGGGTAATCAATCAATTTCTGTCTTGTTAATTGACTACCTACAATGTTTGCTTGCCATATTTAAATATGCGTTTCTAGGCTCAGTGAGCGTTAAATTTGACTTTGAAAAGTACTACAGAATTCCGAAACCCTTAATTTTATGAACTATTCATACAGCTAGTCCCACAAAAATAACAGTGATTGCCTTGACTGAGCATCTGTAACTGACCTTTGGGCCAGTTGGGGCGTAATTATTGTTTACGAGCCTCTTCGACTTGGCCACAGTGCGTTAACTTGGCTTTTACGGCCGGAGAGTGGAAGCCTCCGCACTCGAAAAAGCGCTTCCTCATTTCCCCCACAAGATTTATGGACACCCTAACTAATTGCCTGCGTGCTGCGCTCACTTTTTGCCAATTGATGAAAGTCAAACATTATTAGATTCGGTAAACAATTAACTGACACTCAACTTTGAAGTCAAAGTCGGAAGTCAAGTACACGCCAAGTTTCGGGTTTGCCATAGAAAAATTCTCCCTGAATTTGAACATCAAATAGATAGATCGCGTAATATTTTTACCATTTTTATTTGGGTTCTTAGGGGTATATTCTGTGTGAGATATTGGCATTTTATAATAAATAATAATATTAATTTCTTAATAATTTAAAAATTTTTTTATTGATATTGTAATTATTCTACATTAATAAAGAAATTTGTCGTTTAGTTATATTTTTATTTCATTAGGAAAATAATAAATTTATAATTCAGGAATAAAAAAATATATAATAATATCATGAATTGTAATAATTTATTTTTATTTTATATGATAGTATATCATAGTCAAAATCTGCCTATAATTATACTTATTTCAATGACAATTCCTAAGCCCTAAATCATTGTCAACTTTGCTAACGAATTGACGTCAGTAATGTCTCTGATTTCCATCTCAAAATAAATTATAGCTTATCTGCAAGGAGTGCACTGTATCTAATTTCCATCTCAAATGAGGTTATTTTTAACGGAAGGAATGAGTATCTGGTAGTCGAAAAACTCGGCTTCGGCTATTGTTTACAACTCGTACCTGTTTTCATTAATGGCCTGACTGCTGCCGGCTCGTAGTTTCAGTCAACACCTGTCAACGGACGGGCCCAAATGCCATGTCCGTGTCGACGTCAGCCACTTGGCCAGTCAGTCGGCTACCCAAACCCCCAATCCCCCGATCCCCTTGAGATGCATTTGCTTATCCCCGAGTAGAATTAATAGATTTTCATACTTTTTGCACTCTCTGCGCAGCACACGAAACCCAATCAATAAAGCACTCGAATGCATTTAGCTGAATCGCTTTGGCGACTGCGACTCCCCAACTTCCCCTGACTTTCCCCCCAATAAAATCCCCAGAATGAAGATGTTGCCCCATGCAATTCGGCGAGTTGTTGTTTGCACGATTTGTTGCCGTGGCCGAGCGTCTTTGAACCCGCTCTGAATTTCAATGGATTCGGATTCCGTTCATCCATGTCCATGTGGGTCTTCCAGCTTGTGTGCGCAGCCAATGTGTTGGTAATTCTGACTGATACTTCTATACCCTCGATGGGGTATTTTATTTTTGCATAGAACTGCGAAACCGCACGAAAACGCGCTGTCAACACAATAAACCATATTAACTTGGCGTGAATACCCAATTCGATTTTTCCGAGTAACATCTTCTAAAATTAACTTTTTAACGACACAAACTTTTATTGACTTTACAATTAGAAAGTAAGTAACTCTTGGTCAATACTAGGAAAAGATTGGATCCGGTTTAGATCATAACTAAATATTTACCACAACATCATTTCTATTTAAATTAAATTTTAAATTAGTTCTTTACATTTGTTGGTTATATATATTTTTTAAGGTATTTGTTAAAATAAAGTTATAATATTTAAATGTAAATATCATTTCTTATAATAAAATATTCCTTAAAACATTTTTAAGTATGGATCCATAAAAGATCTATATTTTTTTAAAGTATTTGTTAAAATAAAGTTATAATATTTAAATGTAAATATCATTTAATATAATAAAATATTCCTAAGTACATTTTTAAGTATAGGTTCATATAAGACATTTATTAGAACACCGAAAAACAGATCAACGAAAGTTAGCATTCGTACATTATTTAAAAATTATTAAGTTTAAAAAAATATCATAATAAGATGACTTTACATTAATACTGTCAGAAATGTTTAAATTAAACTTCTGATATAGAATTTACATTACAAAATCTAGACCACATAATATTATTATATTATTTAGTATTAATACAATAATACACTTTTATACTGGACCTAGTATATTTTTAATACGTCAAGTTATAAAAGTTTTTTTTTTGACCTAACGAAGGGTATTCGAAACATCGACCTTCAGAGCTGACATTTCCTATGCTATAAGAACATACTGGCGACGAAGGCGTACGCTGCGTTGCGTTGAGTCATAAAATAAATCAAGGAGCCCGACACCCAGAGTCAATAGTAAATCACCAGTGAAACGGCAAATTACCAGACACTATGGCCCTCTCATCATCGAGACTCCTCGAATAATTATGCGGTGACACGACGATTTTCCATACTCCGAATTAGCCCTGGCAATTACCTTTCGGATTTGGATTTGCAGCTCCTAGACTTTGACTTTGATTTCGATTTGGATTTCTTTTGGCTTGTTGTTTTTTTGTTTCGGTTTTGTGTTTGCTTGGCGCTATTTGCTTGTTGATTTGCCAGAATATCGCATGGCAAAAACCCGAATGACTTGGCAATTTGCTTAGGCGATTATCGCGATGATGGAGCTGGCCAGTTTTGGGGGTGCAACCATTTAGATGAATTCGAGATTTCGATCCGGATTCTTAGACTACGCGCGCGCCAAGGTCAACTTTCGTTTTTTTTTCCGCTTTATTGCTCCATTTTATAGGGTTCTCAAAATCCGGTTGCGTTTATTGCAGTTCGGTTTTCACTCTGACTGTTTCGGCCAAGCCGCATGATTATTATGGCCATGCGATTGCGATTTGGCACTGCAGGTTGCTTGACGACCCATAAATCTCGTGCGATTAACATAAAAAGCACAAAAGAACCCACTAGTTTATAGGAAGAATACTCATAGTACGTCTCTTAAGTGAACAAACTTTAAATTGAACTAGCAAACAACTGGATTTTTAAAACGAGAAAAAAAAGAAGGAGCGTGTGCATTTAAAATATTCAAAGATTGTATTAAATATGCATATATTTCAGAAGTCCAGACGATCTTCTAGACTTCCTGTTAATTGAGGTGCAAACTTGTCGAACTAGTATTACCTTTATTTAAGTGGTAGATTTTGCACTTCTTTTCGGAAATATTATTTTAAGCTATTGTCTCATGTGAACTTTTTGACCCCTGCTCAGAAACTTGACACGTTTCATCACTTAGTTGACTGTGCAAATGAAACCCTATTTGTTTATGGCAAACTATACGCCTACAAATTGAAATGTATTATATAAGGCGAGATATCCACAAGTCAAATGGTATTTAAATGGAATTACACAACGATAATGAAGGCATCAAACAATCTGCAAGCAAAGTGATTATACCTCAAAAGCGAATCATGTCATTGTCAAGTGTTTGAACAGATCCGAACAAGATCGGATCATACCTGTGCGAAGTGTGCACTTGAGTGGCTTTTGATGGGGGCACCATTAATATGCACTGACTGGTTCGCAAATATTGTTTTATTATTTTGCATCTGTCATTAATGGGCCTTTTGTTTTCGGGTTCGGGACGGCATTTATGCGAGTTTATAGACTCGGCGTCTGGCTTTGTTTTTGGATCTGGCTTGGGTTTTCGGATTTCGGTGTGAGAAGATACTGCGTCAAGATACAGATGGGATCGGCGACAAAACATGCTGGGAATTACGTGATTGATGGCGGACCTGCGATTACCACAGAACAGCTAAAAAGTACTGAACCCGGGTATAGAATACATTATAAATGCCGGGATATATGCGAAAAATCAGTGGAATCTTGTCGCGTCTAAAAAGGAAAATCACACAGCAAATGCAAAATTTATGAGCGAACTACGTCGAACGACGTCTCCGGGCGAACGGAGCAGGAATACCAAGTGGGCTGGGATTTCGATGGGGATTGGGACTGCGGATTGAGCGGATGTAGATTGCACTGGGCGATGAGTCAGCCGGAGGTCCGCGTGGGTTCAGCCGGATCAGACTATAAAGACGGGGTCCAGGTTCGTGGATTGTCTCTAATTAGCCTGCAAGGTTTCCGAGAGCTTGGCAAATAATCACTTTATTTTCCATTCGCATCTTGGGGTCAGCAAAATAATCAGATGTTTTCATCGCGTAATTATCAAAGGAATTTAGTACTAAAAACTGTTTAAATTACAATTAAATTTAATGATGAATTTCTGAATATTACCATGAAATATACAACGAAAAAAGAATAGTTTTTCATAAATATAATATTTTAAAGTAATCACAAGAACTTCCCAAAAACTTACCATAAAATATACAACGAAAAAAGAATAGTTTTTAATAAATATAATATTTTTAAACTATAAAACTATAAAAACAATATCATGTCTTTTAAATGAATGTTAAAAATCACTGCGTATGAGTGATATTTGAAAAATAATCTCTAAATTACTGGAATATGTTTGTACATCTTCAAAAAGACTTTTAATGCGATACATTTATCGTACATACGATTAATAAATTAGTAAAAAATCTGGAGGTAATAATTTTTATCATTGAAAGTTAACCCATTATCCACTGATAATACTTCATAATGATGAATAACACTGCGTATGAGTGATATTTGAAAATAGTCCTACAATTACTGGAATATTTATCTTTATCTTCAAAAATATTTTAAATGCGATAAATTAATTAGGGAAAAATATAGAATAAATGTTTTTTTATTATTGAAAGTTAATGTTATCCATTATCCACTAATAATATTTAATTTAAGCTGCTCATCAAAATATTTTGAAACCTTAAACCGTAAGTCACGCAAACTTCCCCACTTATTAGAATGTAGTACGATCTAGTTTTATTTAGCCATTCGCGCTATTTTAACCCAAGTGACCAGCTTTTAAGTAGAGTCCGATGTAGACTCTTTACGAGGCCCCATAAAATTGGATCATAACATTCGCGCGCCGTCCAACTCCGATGCTCAGGTGCGGTTAGTTACACACTTCAATCGCCAGTCCAAACTGCGCCACTCAATTTGACGTTTTTTTTTTTGGCGCTGCCGCTGAGCTCGGCTTACCGCCCACCAAACGCTGCAGTCGCCGTCGCAGTCGACGGCGCCGCTGCTGCTGAGCCGCCGAATCACTGAGCCGCCGCCGTCAGGTGTTGTGGTTTTTGCAAGCCGCATTCGAGCTGAGTCTGTTTTCGTCTGCCTGGCAGCGCGGTTCTGGAACGCGTAGCATTCGTCTTGTCTCGAAAAATCACTTTTTCCAAACTCGGGACTCAATTCGGTTTTCGCAGCGATCGCGACGAGCGCGCTCCCTAGTTTTTGAACCTGTTGCAACCATTTTGGAATCGCTCTTTTCGATACTCGACTTGTGCAACATTGCGTGTCGCTTTCAAAAGCGCTTCCAAAATCATTTCGAAAGTGGCCGCTCAGAAATAAAAACCAAAATTGGCAACATTGATATTATATATCCCTGTGTGCCAAAGAGGAAGATTCGCGCGGCGAGATTAACGAGCCCTGTAATTAGCCAGCAATTTGGTCGAAATCCAATCTGTGGGCGTGGGATCTCTGCAGATACAGATACATTTGTGCAGCCAGCAAATCGGTGAGTCTTGAGTTACACGGGATTATAGACAATAGAGCAGTCGGTGGTAATCGTATGACAAATGCCATTACGTAGTGGCTTTCTAAAAAATACCCAAAAACGAGTTGGATTCGCTCCGCAGGTCCACGCCACACGTCCAGGAGGGGCCGTGGCTATAGGTAGCCGACCAAACACACAGGCATTCACGAAAAAATGTGTGAAATTTCATTGAATTTCCCAAATTTTATACACAAACAAACACGGCCAGCGATTGGGAAATAATTCATTGTTTTGCCATTGCAACGAGAGTTACGGCTGCCAAAGAATCGATAATCGCCAGTTGGATTATTATATTACCCGCGTGGTCTTTGTGTATTGCAAACGGGTTTGCATATATGGCCGAACCCAAAAAAAAAATAATTGATTAGATTGGGAAAAACATTTATTACTGGATCAAGACTGTTTCGATCAATATTTAAATTACCACTTAGCAGGGCACTAATTTAAATGAAATAATAATATCGCTGACATTTGGTTTTACCATTCTGGGGATTACTGGGGACTAAATCTATAAACAAGCGGGAACGGTATATCAAATATCTGTTAGTCTGCTTAAGCAAGCAGTGGCAAGCAATTGCTTGAAAGTGGCGCCATCTAACGTACAATTTATTATAGTTAATTTCTTTTATGTTTCGGTAGAAGCTTGTTTGCTCATTAAGATTTAGTGTTCATCTATATTTTATATATAATTTTTTAGTCTTTAAATAGCAGCTATAAATTAAATATTTAGAAGATTTTAAAGAGCTTTTCATCCCAATTTTATTGAGTCAATTTAAATTGGTTTAATATGCACACAATGAAATAGCGATGAATTAAATATGTTGAAAATGCACGCCGCAGTTACTTAAGTGGTGAAGAAATAGTTAATAAATAATTTAAAATCCCGATTCCAAAAAGAAGCAATGCAATGCCATTTTGCTGGAGGCTAAAATTTAAAAAGGTTAAATTTAAAATTCCTAAAGGATTAAAGAGCTTTAAGTGAAAGTCCTAAGGCCTTTTGATAAATATTTTTATTGGTTCAATTTAAATTGCAAAGCATGCAATGAAATATGCATGAAAAATTCATATTTACCACTTAAAACATGATTGTGGGATAAAGAAATTTAAGAATAAATCGATTTGGGTTCATCAATTAATGGCTCCCAAGGAATGGAAGTCTCTAAAACGAAAAACCCAAACAAACTGACAAACAACTCTTTAATTACGGCACGAAAAAATAGTGCTAAACTTCATGTCATAGCGATTCAATTAATTCGCAATTTATCAAAATACTCGTAGCCGGGGCATTGTCAGTGCCAGGGCTTTTTGATTCGGCCAAACATATTTCATTTGTCCACCACAAACAACTCGGATCCGTGGGTGGGTGGTGGCTCTATAGATGGGTGCTCTGTGGGTCCTACGAGGGGCGCGTCAAGTGGAAAATAATCGATGATGTGCCCGGGCACAATGCAAACATTGAATCAAAGTCAAATAGCATTAAACTTTTTGAACTTGCGAGGCGGGGCGCACAAAAAAATGAAATAATAATAAAAGTTTGCCCGCCTTGCGAGAGGCGTGAAAGCGCACACAAAAAGGGGGGGTTTGCCTTTTTTGGGGTCTAGGGTTTTTCGGATCCAACGCTGCAGTTTTGGTTTCTTTTTTTTTTTGCATTTTTTAAGAGCGCAGCGTTGCGCAAATATTTGACAAATCCCGCGAAAAGTCTGCTTATGTTGTCACCTCGCTTCGTTTTTCGGATGGGATAACTGGGCTGGGATGGGATTTGCTCGGTGACTGGCACTGGGCCAGTCATACTGATTAGGATGCCACCGGAAGAGAGTCGCGACAGTCGAACAGTTGAGAACTTTAACAGGCGAAAATCTGGAAACTATAGTACATTTGCATGCATCTATCGCGGTGTAATTTATATTTCGCACTTTGCGCAGGTTTTCTTTCGTTGTTTATGCCTTGCGAATGCCAAAGGAAAGCTAACGAGTGCAGGCGCGTGTCTGTATCTGTATCTGTATCTGTAGCTGTGCCTGTATCTTGTGGATATAGAAACACCGCTTCCCCTTGCCTTCCCCCACGATATCTCCACTTGGCCAGCAGGTGAAGGCGAACGTAAATGCGCCAATTTGTATGCAAGCAGCATTAATCGGGGGGTAATACGGCAGCGATGCATTGCAGCCAAAGCCCAGAGCCACTGGGTTCCGAACTGGCCAAGAGGGGCCAGCATTACGTGAGATGTGCAATTGCACGAAATTGATTTGCAATCGATAAATGTGCGAATATTGCTTCTGCTGCGAATTAGCCAAGCCAAAACCAAGCCAAGCCCCTCGGCACTCGAACTGCGAGGCGCCCAAAGACGCTCTTCGCTTGCCATTTGGCGAGCGTGTAAAATATGCATAAATAACTCAACGGCCGCCTGACCATGAATCCAATTGGGAACATCTTCATTTAAATTGTTTAGTGGCCAAACATTGCCGATTGATGTTTTCTTTGTATCAGAATTTGTAACTCAAATAACTAAATATTTTATAAAAATTTTGAAAAATCATCATAAAAATCTGAGCTATTTTGCTATGAATTTTTATATGTGTAAGCTCGAGTTCTAAATTTTAAATTTATAAGAAAATACATTTAGTGACTGGAGAGAAAAAAACAGAAAAATAGGGGCCTGATGTGTTCATATCAATTTTTTCATAAGAAAATGGTATGGATTACATGTCAATATGGTACAAAATCATATGTTCAAAAATATAATTTTGGTATGAACACAGAACTGTCCAAAATTGATACGAAAAAATACCCGATGGATGATTATTTTTGGTGTTTTTTTACTCTGTGTGATTTTCAGTAGCATAAATATCAGCTTATATCTCTAAAAATTAGTGTCTGATTTTTAGTAGCATAAATAACAGCTTATATCTCTAAAAGCTAACATCAAACTCCAATGTAGAACACTCTGCTTCACTTCTACTACTACTTCTACTCATTCATTTAAACATGCTCATATTAAATTCAGCATGTTCATTTAATTTGTGTAATTATATTTAGAACATGCCTCCGCTGATGTATTTCATATTACACTTATTAATTATTTAACGAGCGGTGTAATATATAATTTGAAAATTCCAGCGGTTTCCGACTGACAGGCAGTTGATTTAAATGAAATGTTCTTTAACTATGGATCAACCATTGATAAGAGGTAAACCGAAACAGTGGAATTATTAATGGGTTTTTAGAGGGCAAGCGAATTGAAGAGAAATTTTTAAAGTAATTCAGAGTTTATTTCTTCCTTTTTCCTCTTTTATTTTATTTATGGTCTTAACTAAAATTTCAAAAATAATTGTAGTTAATGTAAAATATATTTTAGCATTTAGAAAATGCAAATAAATCAATCGAACGCTAGTTTTTGAGGCTGCTCTCCCCACAAATTCGACTGTGTGTGTTTGCTCGCTTTGTGCTGCAAAAATTGAAAAATCAAACACAAGGAAAACCACTCGAGATTCAGCAGTGCAATCGATTGCAACATTGGTGGTGGTAGAAGCAGCACCACTACCAGTACACAGTAGCCACTGACAAGGTCAGCACTTTGGCTTTTATTTGGGGCCCCGGCGGTTGTCGCATTCTAAGCAAATCGCTATTGCTATGTGGCTACTACTATTGCTACTAGCTGTAGATGTTGAATTGTCGAATCGTGGCCCGGCCGTAATACACGTATTAATCTTGCCTCGCTTCTTGTTAGATGTGGCGTTGTTTTTGCGCTGCGGTGGCAGCTTTGCCGCCTTTGCTTTTGCTTTGGCTTTGGCAGCAACAAGTGTTTAATTGCGATAAATGCACCTGACCGCCTTGAGCCTGAGCTTGGCTGTAGCTCGGACTGGGTTTGGGCAAGGCTTTCTGGTTCTCTCAATCAGAATCTTCGGTTCGCCACTTGGCCATTGGCTATTGGAAAGGTCAACTCTTTTGGCTTTGAACATGAACGTGGCCCAAAAACTCTGCACGTAAAGTGGCGAATTTTCAGCTGTTTGTTTGTCAACGTTTTTTGGGCCCAATTAAGAGGGGGGGCCATAACTTTGGCATGGTCATTTGGCCATAAACCCCGGCCGTGTACATCCTGTAACGGCTTTTTAATTATGCATGTCGCTATGAAATCGTCGCTTCTTGGCTAAAAGGTTCGCCAGCCCAGTCAACTGGGTCATTACCATGGCCTGGCTTTGATCTCCTGCTGATGGGGCCGTAAAAGACTTACTCCAACAGGTTATAAAGCAAGTGAATTGTCTTGAATGTAATGTGCCATAAACACATAAATTAGAGTTTTGGCCCAGAGATGACGATGGAGATGGCCCGAGAGATCTCGGGTCTGGTGGCTTCGGTCAGGCATTTGCTGGCTCTTATTTAGGGGCTTTCGGCACCACCTCTTGACCTTTCCTGTGCGCCTGAGCCGTCGCTTAAGTGGGTTTAGGCCTCATATGGGTTCGATTATGAGGAGGAAGAGAATGGGGTTTATTAGAGAGTGCGCTCCTTGAGTTATAGAAGGTGCAGAGGAATTGATTTCTATGAATATTGGATAGAGTTTATGGTACTAAACATACAACTTTGGTTGCAACTTATTATGAATTGCCTTTTACTTATGAATATGATAAATGATAAATGTATGAAATAGATCCTTGGACCTATGCCATTTTTTTGAATTATAAATATTTTTTTGGATATTTTAATCAGTCAGTAAATATGCTAAATATATTTTTGTTGCATTAAATTTAGTTGCATTTTAAATATTATGAATTTAATTTCACTAAAAGATGTCATGCTTACAACAAGGGGAACTTAGATTAGTTGACTGGCTATATATTTCTCAATTTCTCACGTATTGGCTTATATTCTATACATTTTATATACCTTAAAATATTTTTAATATATTTTATTTAATAAGTAAATATGCGGAAATATTTTAGCAAAAGTCCAAAGTGTTATTTTCCTTTAAAATCCCAAAGAAATCTCTAGTTAAACCAGCTAAACCTCGTATAATTTCCGTAACTGCACCCAATGATGACTTTATAACTCTATATTAATTGAATTATTGCAATTGAAACCTGAGTCGCCGAGTGGAATATTTTTTCGCCAACTTTTGGCTAGTCATCTTTCCAACTTCAGATATATTTCCAACAATGATTTGCATCATTTGGCAGGCAATAAACTGTAAGACGCGGTATTCGATTTCAATCGGAAATCACGCATGCCGCAGCCAGTGGCTCGGATTGCTGGAAGCGGAAACTTCCTCGAGTGGCGATCGAGCGGAACCCTTACCGCTTAACCCATTGCCCCCCGCTTAAGCCCCTTAACCCATTTGATTTAAGCGGTGAGGAAAACTCCAGCTGTGAGTCACGGAGTGGAACTCGTCGGAACGCCCGAATCAGAGTGCGTGAAAATGAGTAATAAAGGAAACATTGCCACAAATTGATGCACTACGCAGTGCTACCTTTAATTGAATTATTAATTATGTACCTTAATGAATGCATAATTGAATAATAAACTACGTGCACACGCCCCCGCAATTGTTGTTGCTCGGTTGTGGAATTATTTTTTCCTTTTTCCGCCCGCCGCACTGTTAACCTTTTAACTTTTGTGCACCGAAACCGAACCGAAGCGACCGGAGCGAACCAATGTTTCGCGTAGTAAACATAAGTTGGGGCTCATTAAGTAATCACATGGAATATTCCCGCAGCCAATTAAACCAAAAAGCCGCAAGGGGGGGGCTGAGGCGGGGGGCGAGGGAAGTTCACCGAGATGGATAGACAACATCGCTCAACTGGCGGCTGCAGATACATATAGCATATAGCGATACTGTTACAGGGCTACAGATGCAGATACAGATACAGATACGAGTGCAGAATGCAGCATGCAGACACCAGATACAATTAAATTCGATTCAGGAAGCATTTATGCAGTTTGCATACATTTAATATATATACATATTCGGAAACATATGTACATGTATTTCCCATTCGTATGCATTTCGGCCATACGCAGGCAGCTATAAAACTGCAACTGAAGCTTCTTTGATGGAGCATTTTTAAAATGCATTGTAAATAAATAAATACGGAATTTCTTTGAATTTTAAACGGTTGCGAGTGCTACTTGAAATGGGATTTCAGTGGGATAAAGTTGGGTTTGGTTTAATAAAGAATAATAGTGGTTTAAAAGACCTCAAAGTATTTTACTTAAATAGGCCAAAAAATTATTTAAAAATTTCTGGGCTTCATATTTTGATTTTAGGAGATTTCCCTATATATAGTATTCTTATTTCATAAATTTTATAATAACAAATCTTACAATATGATCGTAAAAACCTCATATTTCAGCACAAGTGCTTACTTTGTATGGAGTGTTGACACACAATTTAGCTCTTTCTGATTTCTATGGCGTAATGCTTAAATGCAATCATCCAATTACAGAAATCAAATAAGTCTGCGCACACTTCCTATAAATCAAGCCGCATTTCCCCATGGTGTCCCCGAACCAAACCAAACCGAACCGAAACGAACCACACATTTTTGTATTATGTCAAAAATAATTCGAAAATCGTAGAAAAGCCGACATCCTTTGTTGTTGCCGTTAATGTTGATGTTGTGCATTTGTAATGAGCCAGCATTAGAGCAATCAGCTCGAATTGGTTACGTTGGACAGCCGACCAACCCATACCCCCTTCCCCCTTCTTCCCACCCACTTTTGGCCACCCCCCGTTGTTGCACCACACTGGGCAATGCTGTAAAAAACAATTTGCAGACAATTTTCAGTGTTTCAATCAAACAGGTTTGACATAATTTCAGCAGCCAGCCCCGCGAAATGTTGCCAATCTGACAATCATAGTCTCGGAACGGGGAACGGGACAAGTTTTCCAGACGTTGATAAACTGGCCAAACGTTTCAATCCCGTCCCAAATTCAATCCCCCCCATACTAACACGCAGTTTTCCAGTTGCAGTTTTCATGTCTTGGCCCGCCGGGCATTTTTCCTATTTGTATCTCGGCGATGCATAGATACTCGTACGTGAAGCGCTTTACACTGCTGCCTTACTTTGTGGGGGGATTTTCGGTTTCTGTTTCGGTTTGTTTGCACAACTCATGGCCCCTCTGCCTTCTTATATTCCATTCCATTCCCACTTCATACGCACTGACCACCATTGACCGTTGTCTCGCATTCGTATTGCTTCCCTTCCCAATTTCTAAGCCAAAGCTTTAGCGCGTTTGTGTGCGCATTTTGGCCACACTGGCCAAAACTAACAATCTGTTTTGGCCAAAAAACAGGAAAAATATGACTGGGGAGATACTAACTAAAAGCCAACAAGTCGCTACCAACTTCCCACTTGTAAATGAATCGATTGCCAGAAACAGTGGTTAGTAAATTATTGTAAATATGAAATATATTTTCTAGTATTTCATATAAAATATGGTAATACTGTTGGCAGTCAAAATATAAATTTTATTAATTATTTTGTACACCTTGAGAGTTAGATGATACATTATAATATTTTTATATCATTTTTTAAAAAGCCTTTTAGTTGATTTTAAAAACCTAATCATTTTTGAAGGAAACTCATCTTAAGTATTATCATTTTTTCAGGCAAAAAGTATATCCCTAAACATCCTGATACCAATTTTCCCCCGATTCTAGACCACTGTGGCCCAGCTCCTTGGCTGCTCAAACACACTCGTTTGCATACGACTTTTGTGCTTTGGTAATTTGTTTTAAATATTTGTTCAAAATATCAAAACGCACGTACGCTGGCCACTTGTACGTGGTATCTAACAGATAGATGTGAAAATAAAAGTTGTTTGCCTGGCCACCAAAACGGGAACTCAGGAGGTGTGGTGCTGGGGGACCCCTTAAAAAGATTCTCATGGCAACCTGAAGACGAGGAAGGGGGCATTCAGTGAAATTATGCCCACCGATCGGGGGACTAACGAGTTCCGCATACGTGCCATACGCCAGCCTATCCACCGATCTTTCCGTGAACATACATATTCGATTCCGATTCGATCCCAATTCGAATTGGTTTCGATTCGCAACTGGTGACATTGTTATGCATTACGCACCCAAAAAAACCACCGTCGAAACGAGACGTGTGCGCGGGTTTTGTTCCTGTGCCGCGGTTACCAATTGCGACCCAGTCCCAGTTTCGAAATCTCCCGGCTTTTTCCAAACTTTACGTGACAGCATTTGCAGGTCGACCTTCGAGGGGAATCAAAAAATGTGGATAAAAATGGAAATAGGGTGTAGAAAGCCCGTTATACTTCTCCATTGCGTGAATAACTTTATATTTGTGAATATTTTCACCGACTTACTTCCTTTGAGTGTCTTCTAAAGTTAAAAGATATAGAAGTATAGTAAAATATGGTAAGACCGATATGAAAATGATAAATGTAAAGTTTAAAATTCAAAGTACAAATCCCAGCAAATAGTACTTAAAGTAAATATAGCTCTCCATCACTGCCAACTTCCTACAATTAACACCAGGGTAATTCGTTAGTTTTAGTGCACACTTTAATTGTCATGTCGAGCATGACCGGTAGGATGATACTGGACATCGATTTATTAGGTAATGCCTAACTATTGATTAGTCAACCGGTTGAGCGATTTGCTTGGAAATTAACTTTCCATTCACACATGCCAACCGCCCCTCAGTTCGTCATAATTGATGCATGCAAGCGATTAAGCCCATTACACGACCGATGCCGTTGGCCCAGTTCCCAGTTGCATCCATTTGAGAATGGCCAGAACAAGGGCCAGAACAGCTGAACCAGTTGCCCGTTGCCCGTTACCAGGGAAATGCAAGCCCCCGAAGCCATGGCTATCGCTATAGAACCGCTAAAGCCAAAGCCATGGTCAGAGCGGATAACATGCCGATCATATCGGTATGCAAAGTGCCTCGGGTCCTCTGATTCCACCACGAGCAGCCGCAAAAAAGAAGCTGGAATAAAATAATATAAAATGGAATAAAATAAGAGCCAACAAAAAAAGCGGAAGAGGTTTCTGCTGCGAAAGTTAAGATACCCTGTTATAAAGATTGCAGATATTTTGGGAGCGTGTTGTATTTCTTATTAAATTTTGTTTAACGGTGAGTAACAATACAAGTTCAATGGGGGTCAAGAACCGCTGAAACCAAACCAGTTCCATTTGACGACTGTATATAGTCGAATTGACAGTCTTTTGTTTTTGTTGCATTGACAAGTCAGTTATTTTAATAATTAATGTATATTTTTATTATATTATATACATATTTTGAGGAATTTTATCTGCACTTTATTGATTTTTTAAAATTCTTACATTACGTATACGTATTTTGAACCGTTCAAATCCCACCGAACCCTCTTCCAGGGTATCGATAGTAATAAATGCAGACATACGATATTGCCGACATGATGGAAAATCATAAAATCAAAGAGGGCTGGGAGGACCGCAAAAACAAAAGGGAAAAGAAACCCAGAGACCGGAGGGAGCCACAGGATGAGTATTATGCCATTGGGTTGGGCTTGAAGTGAGTGAAAGGTTGCTGGTTGAAGACTTCCATACTAACTAAGACAATAATCTAGCCCATACTTTAATCGAATCCGGAACATTCTAAAAATATCTATGTGCCAAACGCGCTGACAAACTGTTTTTGCATTTAAATCTCTTGTTATTTTTGTTGCCGCCACGCCGCTGATGTTGTTCTGTTGATTTGCACAAACAAATTTTGTCAACAAGATTAATGCTAATTGAAGTTTTTCAACTCGCCTCGAGTCGATTCCGAAGTCTCTTGTTCAATGAAAGTTTCGGTTCGCCTTCAGCGGAAGTTTGGCCAAGTGCGAAAAGTTAGCAACCGAAACGACAACGACAACATCGCCCATCAGTGGAGATGATGATGATATAATGAGGATAATATAATGATTACTGGAAGATGCTGGGCGAATGATGATTAACAACTAGTTAGGTTGATGGTGGTGTGTGAGGGCCGTCGCCTCAGTTGATCATGACTTTTAATTGGTAAATTTCTTGTCCGAGATTCTATTAATGGCCCAGTGAGCCAACTAAGTAACCAACTAACTAACTAACTGCTGCACGGGGAGTGTCCGCAATTAACAACTGTTAAGTGCCTCAGCATTGAACTTAGCTGGTCTTGAAACGCTTCGCTCCAATTAACACCTGACCAACTCCCCATCACGTTCGCCGTCTGTTTGGGATTACGCGTTTTTATCGACTTTTTTGGGGCAGGTTTGGTTTGTTTGCATCTGCGAGTACCGCGCGCAGAACATTGGGAGTGATTAGAGGTCTTGAGGCCACGCTTGAGGTTGCATCCATTTAGATAGTGCCAGTGAAGATTTGGGGGAGCTATTGAGTGTGAAATCCTATCAATTGAGGTGCCATTGAAAATATTTACCACAACTAATAAAGAGTTAAGATTTGATCTACTTTATCAGCACACTTAAATGTAAACCAAAGAAATCACAATAGTTAATATTAAATATTTAAACTCTATAGTAATAATTTCATACTTAATATTATACAGTTTACATCTTGTAATGTAAATTCTATACCAAAAGCTTAACTTTATAACTTCTGACATTAAAAATCAATAGTTTTTATGATCATTTTTTCACTATAGCAAACGTAAGGAACAACTAATAAAAATAATATAAGTAGACCGATTAAAATTACTGTTAGAGGAAGTCGTAAAAGTTAAAAACTACGAAAATTAAAATATTTTAAAATGCAATGCAAAAAAATACAATATAATTTTTAATGAACTATAAACCGCTTTTGAATTAAAATAAAACCATTAATTCTTTTAACGCATTTTGCCACTACACTAACCAACGTAGTTAATAAATTCGTATTTCATTAAATTTTATGGAACTTAATTTAATTATTCCCATTATTGAATATTCGCTTTCTGTATTAAAATTATATAAAGCAAAATGTTTAACCTCAAGTCGAATAAACTAATTATATAATTTAAATTAATTTGGGTTTTCCATTTATTGCATCCCTACTTTGGCATTCAATACACTGTGTTTAACATCGCAAATATGTTTGTGATATCGCACATTTGGTTGGAGCTTTCATGAATGAAACATTTCAATTAGCACAAATTGGCTTTTCAAATTAAGATAGTTATCTAGTTAATTTTGCTGAAACGAAATCATAATCGTGTTGCAGCCATAAACGTTAATGGCCAGCCAGGAATTAATCAATTCTCTGTCTCGGTTATTTTGTAATTTTCGCATTGAGCAAATAAGTGCTCCTCAGCTCATCAGCAGCTCTTTGGAAATTCACTCTGTTGCGGATCTGAATATTCGATGGCTTTAAAATCGCACTTATAGCTCTCTGTCTCTCTCTCTTTGCAATCGCATAAAGGTTGAGTGGGGATAAAGTTAATATATCAGCTTTAAAAACGGTCACCAAGGGCGCAAGGGATGCGGATCCAGTGTCCTGTGTCCTGTTTCCCATATCCTATATTCCATATCCCATATTCCGTATTCCGCATCCCGTGTCCGTGTCCATTTCCATTCGCATTCGCATCTTCGATTGCATTTGGCTGGGGGATTCATTCAATTTCCATTCGTCATTCAATCGGGCATGCAATTCAGTTATGAAAACCGAGTGCTGCGTATTTATTTTGTATCTGTGTGTGTCCGCCTGCCCCACACACACACACACACACACACGAACGCAAATTTGTTTGCATTTATGAATATGTATCCCGTCATAGACTCATTTTTATGGCTTCCTTGTTTACTTCTTTATTTCGATTGCGTTTTTCCTATGATATTTTTTTTTTCGGATTTTCTCTGGGTAGCATCCTCTATAAGGGGGCGCAGTGTGCCTGTGGGCGTGGCCTATCTGTGGGTGGGGGGGCGTAATGCAGGCACACAAACCCATACACATATAACGAATGTTTGGCCAACGTTAGCTCCCCATGTAATCGATTTAATCATAATCCAGCTTTTACTATTTATTGTTCTGAGTTATAGTATAAATATGTATGCGTGCTGCATTAATACAAACACAAAATATTATCCCTCCTGCTATTGTTGTTATTTTCCGCTCCAGTCTGATTTTGTTGCTGGCTGACTTTGGCTCCATTGGAGCATATTTATGGTTATA
Organism: Drosophila mimetica; assembly: GCA_037075245.1. Lineage (NCBI taxonomy): Eukaryota > Metazoa > Arthropoda > Insecta > Diptera > Drosophilidae > Drosophila > Drosophila mimetica. The sequence continues at coordinate 3,830,542 of JBAMCH010000023.1, read as the reverse complement.
GTATGCATAACTGGAGGCAACCATAAAGTAATAATATGAAAGCGACCAGCCAGCCACCGCCCCCTTTTTATCCTTCGTCTAGTGTTTCATCGCAGGACTTTTGGGACGAGGGGGCGGGCCAAGGCATTCGGGGGCGTGGCGTTGGTGTAGTGTACAATCATTGATTTTGGTTCAACTTAGTTTTTCTTATGCAAATACGCCAGAGCATTTTCCATTCTTACCCTGTCCGCACACTCGGCTATATGTATACACGGCTATATCCCAAATCCTGTATAGTTTGTGGGTGTGTGTGTGCTAACGCCAGTGGGCAGGATATTGAAATATCCGGTTTACTCTTAAGTATTTATTAAAAATAAAAAACACTAGCCTGGGCTTTCAATTGATCTGATCTGAGACCCTTGAAATTGTTTTTGATTTCGGGGTGCTATTGAAAAAACTACTTTATTATACTCACGCCCAGGTCAGATTCTCAGTTTCTCTCCCTTTCTATGATTAAGTTACAATGGAGATTACGGAATGTAGATGGTTATAAAGAGCCTGGGTATAAACAAAAGCTGCACGAAATTTCCATTTCATTTGATTGAGCATAAAGTCATTTAGAATTTATTAAATCAAGTACACAGGGAGAATTATTCAAGAAGAATGACGTTCTCAAACTAAGTATTTTTATTCTCAATTTGAGGACAAATTTCTGAAAAAATGTCTAACTCTTTCTTCAAATTTACCCTTGTGGTTTCGTTACAGTTTTTGGAGAAAAAAATCGTTATAAAGACTTAATTTTAAGGTATATTATTTGAAAAATGGGTACTAAAAGTGAGTACTTTGCACTTATTTTAAGTAAAAAATTCTCAATTTGAGTGTAATGTTCTGGGATGATTTTCTCTGTGTACGAATGTTTCCTTGGTAAGCAGTTGAAAATGTTTAGAAGCCTAACAACTGAAAATCATTTGTTTATCAAAAACCTCTATAAAAGTTAAAACCACCAAATAATTTAATTACCCCAAAACCCATAATAATTTAATCATTTTTAATTAGCAAACATTGAAAGTCCATTTAGAAAGTTATAAAAGTTTCGAAATTACCTGGCCGTAAATCCCAAAAACTCGCCACTCTTTCGCCGCAAATCCAAGAGACTCATGGCAACATACTCAATTTAAATGCAATAAACAAATGTATATCCCCGCCCATTCCGACGGTAACTTTCCTAAAACGGATTCGGTTGAGAACATTGTTTGCATTTGAAATAAATGAAGTAATAACTTTTATGCGATGTTAAACATTTTTATGCAGTCCACAAACATTGCGGAGGAAACATTTTGCTTTATGGAGATTTTTGATTTGCAACAAGCAAAATAAATTGAATGCAATTTGTGGGCAGCATAAAAATGAGGGAAAATACATTTGGCCCCCGGGGGCGATATTTTCGGGGGCGGGGGGCGTGGCGGTGTCTAGGCTTGGGGTTTTTCTGCTGGTTGGAGTGCATGTATTATCCACAATATTCGTACATAATTATATGTTTCGGGGGAAAACTGCTTGTGGCCACGACCAGACACAATTTTGCAATAATTTTTTTCGTTGTTGTTTTGCGTTTAACTGACCCATGTTGTGGGTGCAGCAGCCACAAAAACAATAAATACAACATTGGCAATTGCAGGAATTAACAATGGGGAAAAATCTCAGCCAAAGCAATAGATGATACAATGGATGGTCAGCAAGAAACAAGGAGATGTTGGAAAAAATTCCTCCAAAAAAGGGGCAACAATTTCGCTTCGAGGGCAAAGGTCAGTCCTCGACAAGTGATAAAAAGTAATGAACAAATTGTTACAACAACAGCCCGGCACTCGTAAAACATCTTTGTGCTACTTTGTGTGGGTCAGTGGGTCGGTTATTGTTCTCCATCTTCATCTTGGTCTTGTTCTCCAGCTTGTTCCACCCAAATTGGTTTAGGGGGTTTTTTCCGGGGATGGGGGTAACTAAACCCGCAGGCAGTAGACTCAATGAATTGGGCGTCACACAAACCAAAGTGTACGGGGGACTGGGAAAGAAGTCATCGTTTAACAGAGCATAGCAAATGATTTCCTACGAAATTTGTCACACACACAAAACAATGTGCACGCACAGAGATCCGGCTGTAGATACAGATATAGATACAGATACATATATACAGATACAGATACTTTGACAGTCTCCGTAGATACCATACGTTTTGGGGCACAAAGGAGGCGGCTGAAGGAAGCAACAGTAAATAACATGCACAATGCCAAGATAAAGTGGCAAATGAGCAACACCAACAGTACCAACAATGGCAACAACCACAACGGCGACAACAACTACAACAGCATCATCAGTGAATATCGAACAAAAGCTCTCGTACGTGTTAAGCACTCATTGCTGTCAAACATGCCGCGCTCTTGACGAAGAAGAATGTTGCCCGCGACGTGTGGGAAAGCGAGCTGTAACTGCAACACTTGCGGCTGATGGCCATCACAGCCAGAGATGCCCGTAGTGGGAGGGGGTTATTGGATCAGCCATGGATCATATGACCCATATGCTAAAGTCCTATCACATCCTGTTCTGGAAATACTCTCAAGCAAAGATCGATTGGGTTTTATTATATATTTATTTTATCATAATTTTCTTATAAACGATTCTAAAGATGTTTAGCAAAATACGTTCAAAACGTGATATGCCTAAAAGTAAAATAATATAGAACTGAAAAAGTAGTGTTCTGTTTTGTAATCTGACACGATCTTGTGAAAGGTGAGCCAAGACCAAAAAATTCTCAACTGTAGTTGGCGTTACGAATTTCATGTAGTTCATTTTTAGTTAGTATAAACATGGTTTTAACAGGTGTAAAGTATAAAGTATAAATTTCTTTTTTTTTATATTATTAGTCTTATTTATACATTAAAGATTACATTTATTCATTCAATATATTTGCTTTTATTTTTGGTAAAATTAAATAAGAAATTATAATAATGATATTCTTTACAGTAAACAATGATGCCGAAATAAAAAAGCATTTTATTTTGACCTTATCTCTTTATTTGGTAACAAAAATGCAGCTTCAGTTGAGTGCTCTCCAAGGTTTTGTTTGCCACAAAATATTAAAAAATGATTGCCTTGCTGGCAGGACGAAGTGCTCAGCTCTGAGAGGCCACACCCAAGCCATATGCCCCCGCCCCCTGCCTTCAGCCACCACCCCGAATCCTTCAATCCTTGAATCCACGCCCGGCCGACACGCATACGCCCCGTGTGACGCGACCGACACTTGAGCCGGCAATCAGGCTCAATCGTTTGGGCCAGGACGAGCAGAGTAGAGTAGCAGGAAAGGGGGCAGCGGGGAGCGGAGCTTGCAATCTGGGGCTGGCACTCACACATTCGCACGTACGGGGGCCGCTGCCTTGAAATGTGAGCTCCTCCAGCTCACAAACAACAAATATAAATCGTTAACAATAAATAATCGTCTATAAGAGACGACATTTGTTGCTCCCTTTTTGTTGTTGTTGTCGCTGCCACCGCCTGAATTCCTTTTTGGCCAACTCGGGCGCTGCTTTATGCATTTGTAGTCGTATTTGTAACACAATTGTTTATGCCACTGCGGCTTGTTGTTCCCTTTTGCTTTTGTTGCTTTGTTTTTATGGCCCAAACGCCGCCCAACGCCCAACGCCCATTGACTGGGCTATGGAGCATAGTTTATTGTTATTTTATTGGGGAGGGCCTTCTTTTAGGCTTTCGCGTGCTTTGTAAATAATTCGTGCTTGGCGCGTTTATGACGTGATTTCTTAACCGTTTACCCCCCACCCCCCGCCACCAGCGTTTGCTGCTTAGCCACCACCCACCCTCTAAGTGGGTCGAGCCCTTGCCACGCCCCCCTCACTTTAGTTCCAGGCATGTCGCATGCCACTTCGAGCTCAAGAGGCTGCAATTTCAATTTGCAAAGAATTTCCATTATGACTCCCCACTCCCCTGATACCCTTGACAAGATGGGGGATCACTGGAAAGGAGATTTCAATTGGGAAAAGTAAGATGATATATTTACAATTGAGAAAATAGCTATATTATATTTTAAAATATAAAAAATATACATTTTAGCTGGTTAAATAGTTTAAATATTGGCGAATTTTAAAGATTTTATAGATTATTTTAAAGTAAAACACACAGAAAAAAATTCGATATAAAATAGGGTCATATTTTAAAACACCGAATTCAGTATTTTTTTAAATAATACTGAAAAATAAGATAAAAATAACCTTTATTTATATCAAAATGATATGATATTGATACTTAAAATATATAAATCTGATCTCTTTTCAATTTTTGACATCAAAATATTTTTAACCTAATTAATAAGTAATTTTGTGTCTATAAAAACTAGTAAATAATTTTTAGCCCAGCTTTTCATATGTGACTGCATTTTACGTAAGCTTCAAGTTGGCAAGGCTTTTGTTTAAGTTTAATTGGAAAATATCATACTTTATTTATATGTATGTATGCGCCAAACAAAAATTTGAAATTACATTCAATTATAAATTACACAAATTGGGGCAGAGAGAGGGAGAAGAGTAGAGAAGTGAGAGGGAGATAGAGATAGCAATTGAAAACGATTTAAATGTTTGCTTATTTATTAGCGCATACATTTGTTTTTGTACAATATCTCTTTTTTTGCCGCTTGCCGCTTGTGCATTACATGCCAGCGATTGTTGTTGCATTGATTTTTGCCGTGATTTCCACGATTATGGCAGCAACAAAATCGCGAAAGAAGAAAAAAATAAAGCGATTAATTAATATAAATTATAGCGGAGCGCATTTAATTTATTTATATTTTTTTTTATTCGTTACGCTTTTTTGTTTTGCGTCGATTTTTGTAATGTCGTGTTGCTGTAATTGTTGTTGTCATTGATAATGAGCGAATTATGTAATTACAATCGGTAATAGTGTGCGTTTATGCATGCATGTGGCTAAGTGGGTGTGCGTTTAGTTTTTCCACAATTTTTGAAAAACTGGCCATAAATAAACAGGTGTAATAATGGTGCAACAAACAATTGAAATTGATTTAGAAATTGTTCATGGCAATTTCAGTTCTTTGTTCGATTTATGAAAATTTTAAATTAACCTTATATGTTTATTATAAATACGAAGAATGAAAACAATAAAATTAAAATAAATCATAATAAAAATCAATTAATGTTTAATTAATGAGAATTCAATTAATCGAGCTGTAAATATAGGATTTGTTGTAAAATCTGAATATTATTACTTAGAATTTAATTGAAATATTCATAGTCTTATTTTATAAATGCTGGTAAATGTGAATAAAGCACTTGGCTCCACCAGTTGAAAGCCAAGTTGGCAGTTTTGAGTAACTGGCAGACAATCCCTTGGGGTCAAACTCACATTTAACTGCATTTAAGCCCCATTTTGCTGGATGCATTTCACCAAAATCTCCCTGGACCATCATCATTGGGTGCCGGCTCGGGTTGAAGATTGGTAATTTGCCTATTCAATTTGGCTTTGATTGCTGTTATGGCCATGCCAAAATGCGAATATGAGGCAATTGCTTGGCAATATTTGCCTGGCCAATACATAAACGCTATTGCCAGCCACACACAACCGAGCCATAACCAAAACTATTTGGTTAAACGCTCGAATTGGCCGGCAGCTCAGGTGTGGCTGGGTTTTGGTTGGGTTCAGGAATGCAATGGAGTGCTTTACACGTTTGTGACGCAGGCGCAGCCGGGAACTGGAACCCCCGGAGCAGAAAGATATCAACTGATAGCATTCGAATATATATTCAAAGAGATATCTGAACAAGATCCAAGACACGTAGCCCCGCAAAGTTTCATTAATTTAATTGCCGCAAATGTTTGTCACTTGTGTAAGATTCGTAATTGGATATTGCGAGTTCGCACACGTTCCGCTGAAAAGATACGTGTAATTAGCATTTTCCAGAAGCGTTCGAAAGGGGAAGGGGGAGTGGGAGGGGATGTCAAGAACCTGCAGTTTGCTCAATGCAAACATCGGACGCTGGATAAAGTCGTTAAGACACCGCATTTCGCCAACAATAGCTAAACTTCGCAGTTCCCATCGACTGAATGCCGACCCACTAAGTGCCCGAGCACACACATCTTATCCAAAGGTCGCTCTGCTGGGTGGGTGGATTTTTCCCAAGAAAAGCTGAGAGAAAAAAAAGAAGCAGAAAACAGAACGGGAGGGAGTACCGCCCCTAATCCCTGCTTAATGGGGTCTGCGGGAAGGCTTCTTTCATTAGATCCCATCGGAGAGATTCATTTGAGCAGCTGTTAATTGGCAGTGGCCGCCATTATGCTGCTCGCCATAAACTAGACGCTGTCACAGACCACTCAATTTCAATACCATTGCGGCTCATAAAATGACGCATCAATATAATCAAAATTATCATTACCACCAGCGTCGGGGGGAAATGGGAAATGGAGCCAGGCAGCTGGGAGATGCGAGATGGGAAGCAGAAAAAGAAGAGGCGGCAGTCGGGCGAGAAGCCACAGCAGCCACGATGCATAAGCGACATAAAAACTATAATCAATATCCATATCCATTAGCGTTATCGTATCAACGAACTCGAATAATAATAGCGTACATATGTACGGATGTATGGATGCCGGCTACCGCAGACGCAGCCAGGACACGGCTACGGCTACCCATAGTCCTTGCTCCGTAGTCCTGCTCCGTTGTGCGGACAACTATACGGACACGGGCACGGAGCGATACGGACACCGGCACTGCCACTGGATGGGAGGCCCACCCGGAGATCCCGGCTCCTGGGCGCCCGTCCATTTGTCTTCACGTAATTATCTTTTAATAGATTTAACGAACATTTTTCGCACCGACTCGTTGCTTGTGTGTCAACCCAGTGACAACAGCAAAAGCAACAACGGTATTAACAAATAGCAAAGAATGAAATCGGCAAAGTCAGGCTGGCAACGCATCGTAGAATTCGGGATACCCTACTGTAATGGTAAAATTTTTAAAAAATATTTTATGATGAGTAGAACAAAAATAAATAATAAATACAAAAACCAGAGAGAACAAGAGTGCCTCGACTATCAAATACCGCTTATTCAGCTAAAGCAAGCAGTGGCATGCAGGGCGAACAAAGCAGTTGCTTGAAAGTGGCGCCATCTATGTGGCGGACAAATTGCACATTGAATGATAACCCATGCTAACACCTAAAATCTCAAATTAAAAATGGAATTTAGAGATATCTTAGGATTGTAGTCATTCAGTTGGCACTTTGTGGGAATGTCTCTGGCACAGTTCAAAACAATTTCAATACTTTTTGTCTCCCCCCTCCAAGTGCAAGGCGAAGTAATTGAACGTGTTATCTGATATAATCAGTGCTCGCGGTAAATATACAAGTAAAATCGCTTGAATAATCTATGAAAACATTGTGTTTGCTCTTCAAGTTATTTGCATTGTCACGGGTTCGACGGTAAATACGTGGAGATGCAACCAAATCGATTGCACAGTCATGGGCACTTAACCGAAAAAATGAAGGGTATGGCGGGCGAGTAGGACTCAGTGCAGTAGTACGTACGTATATACTATATAGCTCGGCAGTCGGGAGCCCCAGTCAGACTCTCAGACAGGCCAAAGCCAACGGAAGTCGGAAGTTGTATGGCACATGCGGTGGTCGGTGGCGGTTGCGATGGCGATGGCGTCTGCACCACTGGTAATGGCGATGCCAATGAGGCGATGGTGGGATGGAGTGGTGGTCCATGGGTGGTCCATCCTGGGGTGACTCCGCACGGTGATGACGATGGCGATGGCAATGCTCGGCCATTTCCATTTTATGGACTTTCAAACTGTTGCTGTTAATTATTTCTTCTTCTTTTAATGTGGCCACTGGTGTTGGCCGCAGTTCTTACTTATTCCGCCACCCACCCCCTTCCTCGTCCCCTCTTATATTCAGGACCTGCTCCTCGCGTTAACGATGTTGCCTTTGCCTGCTGATGATGATGCTGCCGCTGCTGCTGCTGCTGCTCCTGATGCTCCTGCTGATATTATGCATCCCCTCTTTTGCATTTCTCGCTCTTGTGGCCGTTGTTTGCACTTTTCCACCATTTTACACTTTATTACAAAAGCATTAAATAAAATTTCAAAGCGAATGAGTCTCGTCAAAAGTGTTCGACGAGGGTCTGGGCTGCTCTGCGGTCGGGAAAAGTAAAGGAAAAGCGGAGAAAACCGGAGAAAAGCGAAGAGCTCGGGGGCTGTGATGTAATTTTCGATTCGCATTTGGGTGGTGCGAACAGAATTCCATGGAAATAAGCAAAGTGGTGCAGTCGCTGATTTTTTGTTTGCTGTTGGCCGCGTTGTTCTCATTGTTGCTGCCGGTGCAATGTTGTTGCATTGCTAACAGAGCTGATCCCGCACCCTTTTCCTCGGCTTTCCCTTGCCTCCCCCCCGCGGGTGCACTTGTTATTGTTGTGGTTCATACTTTTGTTTTTCAGCCCATTGTTAACCGAAAAGTTTTTTGTGTTGTTGTTGCTGGCGGAGAAGCAGCAGCAGCAGCAGCGGCAACAGCAGGCCGGCCAACAGCAGCAACAACAACTGCAGGCAGGCTGGTGCACCGCACGCAAACAAGCGCCAAAAGTAAAAGAAGTACCAAAAGCTGCAACACCAGATCGAGTCTCACAGTGGTAAAATATCTGGAAAAGCAGAGGGTCCATAAGAAAAATTTTAAATAAAGATAAAAGAAGTATAAAAATGGCTTTAAAATGGAAGCCAATGAAAAGAAAAAGTGCTGTTTAAAAGAAATCCTTACCAAATTCCATTCTCTAGTTACCTTTTGGAAAAAGTTATTATTATTCATGTTCATACACTTATAAAAAATCTTTCTAAATTAAAAATGGCCTACAAATTTGGTTGAATTTTAATAAATTTGCTTAAAAATATAGAAAACTTCTGAATAAAAAGACAATTTTTTTAAAAACAAGAAAATTGATGTTTTTTTCTAGTTTCTAAATTTTAGAAAGAAATGTTTATAAGTGTAATTCATACTATTTTATTTTAACGTGAAATTGTTAATATACCTTATTAAAATATTATATTTAAATCAAAATTTATTTATGGAATTTTTTTTTTGCCCAAGGGTGTATATCTTTGTTATATTTCACTCTATTAATGGTTATTGCACAACAAATGTATCAGATTTTAAAATTATATAGTATTTCCAACGATATTTAAGAAAATTATAAATATAAATAAATAAAAGCTAGTTTGTAGTTAATTTTTGAACTTCTTTTCTAGTTCTAAGTATTTTTGCCCTCTAAATCTCCCCTGTGGCCCACTGTGCCGAACTGTTTCAATTAGCTGCGCTTCGATGTGCATTGACGATGGAGTTTCGGTGTCGACAACTGAGTGGACGGCGGGGTAAGCACGGTGGGCGGCGGGGAAGTATCTGCGGCTGATACTTAAACAATGTATAAATTCGTCTACAAAGTCAAGCCCCTGGCCCTGTCCCCTCCGCCCCCTTGCCCCTGCCCCTGTCCCTTTCTCTATGCGAAGTTCATTCAGTGCTTACAGAACGAGTACCTTTCGTAGCTTTTCCAAACGGCAGCTGGATGGGTGGCTGGCTGGACGCTCTTCGCTGGCAGCGGTGGCTCTGTGGTCGTCAACGTGGTGCAATCAGCTGCAGTGGCTTTTTGGCCGCACTGCCAGTTAGCCAGCTAGTCGGGAGTTGGCTTGTTTTTCAGCAGGGGGAAGAGGAGTAGAGTGTCTAGAGTTGGTAGGTGGTATCCAGTCAGTTGAACGGAGCTGGCAGGCTGCCCGGCTAACTAAGTGTCCCTGGCTGCCCCCGGGGAATCCCCGCTTTCTGTCATTGGATTGCACTGCGTTGCTTTCGTCACTCATCCGATTGAGTGAGCGCCGAGCCAAGCGCGAGTGGTGTAAAAGCTTCTCAATTGGTGTGAAATGCAACACCCAGCGGCCGCAGAAACTGCATGGGAATGGAAATCACAAATGGAAAATGGAAAATGGAGAGCGCGAAATGGGGAGTGGAGTATGGAAAACGAGGAATGGGTAATGGGTCTCGGTTTCCACTCGCAAATATGGTAAATATGGGTTAATTGTGCGAGACTTTGACTTGCACGAAATTATTTAATTTTCATTTTCATATCGAATTCGAGCTGTCGCGGTCCCATTGTCTCCTCAGCCCTTTGCTTTCCTTTTTGGGGTCCCTTTGTTTGTTTCCGCCCATTGTTCATGGCACGTCGCTTGTTTGTTTTCCACGCACTTACATGCAGACAGTGTCGGCCGAAAGTTTAATGCAATTTTATATTTAAATTAATTTATTTAAATTGGTGATTGTTCAATTGATGTATTTTCCATCTCATTAAAATTATATGATTATTAATTAACCGTAACAAGAAAGCAATAAAAATAAATTGTAATCATTTAAAAAGGTAATAAAATTATTTTAACCTCTTATATTGTGTTACTCGTTATTTGTTTTATTTGTTGCATGATTATTGAAATGATTGAAATAATGACACGAAATTAAATATTCAAATGAATATATGAAAACAAAATGAAATCAATTTAAAATATGTTTGCAAGGATTTACAAATAATCTTTATTATCTTTAAAATATTTTATTTAAGTTTCTTTTTGAAAAAAAGTGATTTGGATTTGAAATTCAATGAACCTTTCAAGTCGTAATAATCGGATAATTCATTCAATACAAGTAGTTACTACAAGTTATGAGATATTCTAAAAGGAAAGTGAAAGCAATGAACACCAATTATTTAAATTGAGATAATAACTGACCAAAGTTATGCGGTAATTATTCTAAATACCGTTGTTAATTCAATCCCTTATCGCCTTTGACTTTTACTTAATGATCCAACTTGGTATCGTATTTACATGCCCACTTTACTTACCTTGCTAACGCCCACAATTATAGCGATAAATTTGCGCTATTAAGGCAAGCTAATGTTACCACTTTAAATACCTGTTGGGTTTCGAATAAAATTGCTGGTATTCACTTTTGAAACGCACTGTACTCACTGTTTGTTCTGCTCCCGCTGCTTTTGTTGGGCGAGATATCCGACTGCGGAACAATGCCCTCTGAGCTTTGATTACTTTGTCATTTTCGCTGGGGTTCTGGTCCGGAATCTGCGACTCAGCCGGGGTCTCTGGCTTTTCGGAGAACTTAATTCAATTGACTGGAGCCATTCGTTAATGCTGGCCAGCCTGTAATTATCACTATTAGTATGTACTAACCAAGGTTTTGGGCATGTGCGCATTTCAAACAGACTTTTCTGGCGTCATCGAACTGACTGACATTGGACACTCGAATCGAATCGAAATCGAAATAAAATATATGAGTTAAAGTAACAGGTTGCATGCGCCTGCACTTTGGAATTGCTATGCCGAAAACGGGTTCATTAAATTATGCGAGTACTGTTCGAAATTTGCTTAAACTCGCTGCACACTTTGGTGTAAATGAGTTCAAAAATTCTGTAATTCATTTGTTATCGCAACTTTTGCATAGTTTCATTTACCCCAGTCGACGCTGCCATTGCTTTCGAAAATTTGAATTTTATTAAATTTTATTCGAGTTTAACTCGCAATTTGGGTTTTTGGTTTCGTAACTCTCGTTTTGGTTTTTGTGTTATTTTCCGTTCGTGTTTTTTGGCCGGTGTCAACAGGTGCGTCTGGCACTTCATTAGAAATTTCACTGACGCGCTCCACTCCTTTTCGCCATCCCGCTCTAGCTGTCCTATACCTTTCCCTTTTGCGCATTCTCTGGTCTGCCAGCAAAGAACAAAGTTTTAATTAAATTTCGAGCTTTACTGGAGCGAAATTTACTTATATATATTTGATTTTTAGTAGCCAAGAAACAGTCGCATGGCTACCGCTTTGGGGCCCTTGTAATTGGCTTTATGGTTTTCGCTTCCCATTCATCTAGCTCGAATTAAAGGAATAATTTCCCGAAACTTCTGTGCCGGGGCGGTTAGCTGAATGGGTGTCCAGATATTCAATTAAGGGATTATCTGTGTCGCTGAAAGGGAATGAAATTGCACTTCTTTTCACTATAAATTTTTGTCTAAAGTGGGTGGTGTGCGCTCCTAAGCGGTTTACGTTTTAACAAGTGATTAGTAGCTTATTTTATATGGTGGGAAATTTAATGTATGAAGGGGACCTTTAAATCATTTAAGATCAGTTTAATAAACCTATATGATCAGAATAACTCCAAATAAATATCCTGCTTTAATTAAGAATTTATTTATGTAGTTGTAAATAGTTAAAAATGGGTTAGGTTTATATGTATAAAAGGAAAATTATGTGATCTTTAAATCATTTAATCTCAGTTTAATGAACTTAAACGGCATTTAATGACCTGTATTACTTAACATAAAAATCCTGTTTTATTTCCTAATTTATTTCTCATTTCAACAAGTGATAAGTAACTTGTTTTATATAGTAGAAAATTGGTTTGGTTTATATGCATAAAAGGAAAATTATATGATCTTTAAATTATTTAAGATCAGTTTAATGAACTTGAAAGGCATTAAATAATCTGCATTACTTAACATAAATTTCCTGTTTTAATTCCTAATTTATTTTTCATTTCAACAACTTAATAATGTGTTTTGTTCATATGCATAAAAGGAAAATTATGTGATCTTAAAATCATTTAAGATCATTTTAATGAACTTGAAAGGCATTAAATGACCTGTATTACTTAACATAAATTTTCTGTTTTAATTACTAATTTATTTTTCATTTTTCTCTCCTTCTTACAGATAATTAGGAAACATTTACACGTCCAAGATGGATGATCCCAAAATAATGAACATTATGAACGGCATGAAAACGCTGGAAGATCATTGTCAGCTCATAAATGACGTAAAGGGTAAGTAACCAGTCAAAAAATGAAAAAAAAACCAAAAACCAAATGCAAACAAAAAAATTCAAACCAAGATCAAGTACCGAACAACGCAAAAACCCCGGCCGCAAACCAGGAAAAATAAAAGGCATTTATGTGAAATATTACATTAGCGGGGGATGACGGCCTGGGGGGAAATTTGAGAGGGGATGAGAGGGGGTTTAAAAACAAAAATTTGTTGAAATTGACAAATTATGTGACAGACTTTTGTCTGCCGCCCACAGAATCCGAAGAGCCAACAACAATTGTTGACAATTCACTCAAAGTGTGGGAGCCCCTGTTGTTTTTGTTTCAGCTGCTGGTGTGGGTGGTGGGGTTGGGGGGTTGGTGTTGGAGTTAGCGTTGAACAAATGCCCCAAAGCGCTCGAAAAGCTTTAAACGCCGCACTCCAACTCCCACTCGAGTCACTCCAAGTGAGGCTCAATTTCGCCGCGTCCACGGAACAATGATGGCCTGGCTGGTTGAGTGCTGTCTTACTGCTGGGTTTTGGGGGTGGGGATTCGGGTGGGTTTTCGGTGGGTGGGTGAGGGGGCTTTTCACATTTTCAGTTTAAGGTTTTTGGGCGACGGGCGACGCGCGAGGCGACGCAAAGTGCGCTTGAGTTGCATTTAAGCCAATTAGCATAGGTAAACAAAACATTTGAGTGAGCCAGCCAAGTGCTTGTGGTTGAGTGCGGCCTCGGGCCAGGAATTTGCTCCAAGGAGGGGGTGGTGTCTGGGTGGCATAGCGGTGGTTTGCCATTGGACAGGAGGAGCGGCAGCGGCAGCTCTAGGTGTCAAGTTGTATTTGTATGAATGTGTTTGTTATGCTTCAGCCTCGAGCAACGGATGAAGGGCCGACGGCGGAGACACATCCTCCTCGGCAATGTTGCATTTATTATGCAATTATCAAGTGGCAATTGTGCAAGGGTGTCGGCTGTTGTGTGTGGATATGGGTCCCTGTTCTCCGGCTGACAGTGATTTACGCCGACGATTGGCAATTAGGCCGCTCGAGATGAAGGCTAAGGCGAAGCGGGCAATCTCAAGATGAAATGCCTTTCAATTGATTAATGTGGAGAGCCATTGCACTGAAAGAAAATAGTACTAAGTGGGCAGTAGGAAATTAATTTGGATAATTTATTTATATAATATTAGCTAAATGTCTACCCATATTTTACTTGATAATTAGCAGCATGCCAAAGCTTAATAGTTTTGCTAAGTGGAGGAATGTTAATTAGCTATAATCTGTTATTTATTTTAAGATAGTTAAATAAACAATTTAAGGGAAGGTTAAAAATCAAATAATTACATCATAATTTGTAAATAAATTATAAAATTAATAAAATTTAAAAATATTTATTAATCACTTTTTTAAATTTTTTGTAGTTTGTTAGTTAGATAAACAATTTAAGGGAAGGGTTTAAAATCAATTTATTATATCATAATTTGTAAATAAATATTTTTATACCTATTATATAATTTAATAATATTTTTTTCATTTTTAAACCACAATCCACTCTTTTACATTTTTTTGTAGCCAATATAGTTAGCATACGTAAATGTCTCTGGAATTTTAGACTTCGAGAATTCGAGCCACATTTTTTCTGTCAGTTTTAGCCGGCAGTACACGTGTAGCATATGCAACTGTGCGTGTGCGAGCATTTTGGGCGTGTGTGCGTTTTAGACAATAGATGAATGGCTCGACGAGCTGCTAACTTGCAAATATTTATGAGTGGCCCAGCAAGTGGCAGGCAACGGCAACCGATGCCGCAAACAACAATGTGGGCAGAGATGGATGGCCTCCGCAGGGGGTGGAGCTGGGTGGTCGGAATGGGGTGGGATTCCAGGGGGGGAAGACCCATTGGCAGGCGGCGTTGAAACGTCAAGTGTTGTTGCCGTTTTGGCACTTTGGCAAAAATGCAGCCAGGAGCCAGCAACCTCGTGCCCTCCCAACTATGCTGAGTGTTTGTGGCTCCGACTGCCGACTGCGAGTGTATGGGTGGCCGTATCTGTGTGTGGCGTGAATTATGCGCAATTCAAGTGGCATTTGATGCGCATTTAAATTCGTGACGGGGCTTCAAGTTGGTGGCAAACAAACCAAACCGAACTGAAGCGAACCGAAAGCAAACAGATGGTTTTTGGGGGAGGGGTACGACGGCGGGGGACGCCCTACTGAGCCCACCAATGATGCGCATCAAATTGGCTAATTGTTTAATGACTGTTTGCATTGATCTCTTCCCCAGACGAGTCGCCCATGCAAATGTTCTACAAGGACAAGGGCGTCTTCCTCACTGGCGGCACAGGATTCTTTGGCAAAAGTAAGTTCCACTCGACTCCCAGTACGTGACTGGCATCCCGAATACTTATACTCTCGCATCTCGTGTCCCCAGTTATCATTGAGAAATTGTTGCGCGTCACGGAGGTGGGACAAATCTATTTGCTGATACGCACCAAGAAGGGCAAGGATGCCTTCGCCCGCATTGAGGATCTGTTTAATGATCCGGTAAGTGATGGAGCTCTGCTAATTGCAGGTTTTCCTTACAGAAAAATGATTGTTGATTATTTTTGGGAACAGGTCTTTGCCAAGATGAAGCAGGTGAATCCAAAGTACCGATGCCAGATCACCATCATCAGTGGCGATTGCTCGCTGCCGGGATTGGGAATAACTCCCGATGAACGTGAGACGATCATGGAGAATGTGAACATCGTCCTTCACAGTGCGGCCACCGTGCGTTTCGATGAGAAACTGAAAATGGCCATTGCCATCAATGTGCACGGCACCAAGGAAATCATTAAGTTGGCCAAAGAGATTGTCAACCTGAAGGTGAGTCTTAAATTTATAAAGGGTTTTTAAAGAACTACGATAAAAAGGAAGAAAAAATGAATGTTTTCCAGCGATAAAAATTTTATCTTATATTTTTATATTTATCATAAATTAATAAATATTCAATTAAAATTTTAAATATTCACCTTAAACTGTTTACCTATTTTACGAAACATTTTTAGGCCCTCGTGCATGTCTCCACAGCATTTGCGCACTGCAACATGCGTCACATCCAGGAAAGGTTCTACAGCGGCACCATGAGCGGCGAGAATGCCTTTAAGCTGAGCGAGTGCCTCGATGAGCACACCCTCAACACCCTGACCCCGACCATCATCAAGGGGTATCCGAACACCTACACCTTCACCAAAGTCCTGGCCGAGAATGTAGTGCAAGAGAGCGCTCAGAACCTGCCAGTCACCATCTTCAGACCGGGCATTGGTGAGTTCCATTTAAATATTCTCTCAAAAGTTATAAATGAATTTAATTATTTAACTGTGGCTGCGCCCCAGCAATTAAGTCGTTCATCGCGCAACAAGTTTGTTTAGTTAAAATTAAATAATACTTTTGTTTACCTTTTCACAGTCATCGCTTTGTAATAAAATCATTCATTAGGCAATGGGCGTTTCCAGTACTTTTTTAGTCAAACCAGGTGCAATTTATTAATGATTTGCTCGACTGCTTAGCCGAACCGGTTATAGAGGGTGCTAAATGAGTTGGCTAAAAATGGTTTATGAATATGTGTTATGCCTTCTTTTGTTTTTCATTGATTGAAGATGTACAATAAAAAATTGTATATTTTGCATATTTACAGTGATCACCACTTACCGCGAACCGGTCACTGGCTGGATCGACAACATGTACGGTCCCTGTGGCGTCATCGTGGGCATTGGATCCGGAGTTCTGCGTGTTTTCACGGGCGACATGGACAACAAGGCGCACATTGTACCGGTGGACATGTGTGTGAATGCACTTCTGGCCAGTGCCTGGGATATAGCGCGTAACAAGTGAGTTTTGTACTATATTAATTAACTTAATTTCTGATTATTAAATGTGTATTTTTTGGCTCTTGTAGGTATGAGACCCCTCCGATTTACAACTATGTCCCAGATGCCGAGAACATGGTCACCTGGCGGCGTTATATGGAGGATGGCTTTGAGTACGGCTGTGACATCCCCATGCGGAAGTCCATCTGGTATCCGCGCTTCACCATTGTGCCGCACATGTGGCAGTACCACATCCTGTGCTTCCTGTACCACACATTGCCCGCCCTGGTCATGGATGCCATCATGGTGATAATTGGCAAGAAGCCCAGGTGGGTTTATTAATCTGTTTACCAGAGGAAGTTGTTTAAAGTCTCTTGGTTTACTTACAGAATGATGAAGATCTACCGCAAGATCCACAAACTGAGCAATGTCCTCAAGTACTTCAGTTCAAACGAATTCCGCTTCGACAACGATAATGTCAGGAAACTCACTGAAAAGCTGGATGATCGTGACAAGCGGCTCTTCGCCTTCGATATGCGCGATCTGGACTGGACCAATCTGTTCCGCGTCAGTCTCTACGGACTGCGTTTGTATGTGGTCAAGGATGATCCCAGCAATATTCCCGAGTCCATCAAGCGCTACGAGAGGTGTGTATTGATTGACACCTGCTTAAAAAATATTAAATATATTTAATGTTTAATATTTACTTTTCCAGATTGAAGGTCCTGCATTATACGACACTGGGTGTTTTCTACGCGTTAGCCGCCTGGGCGCTGTATGCCCTCGTCAAGCTCTTTTTATAGGACCCGCTTACTTAATCTTTCGATATCATTTTAGGGCATATCTTCTACTCCTCAATCTTTCGGCGCAAACTCTAACATTTCCGTTTCCGCAATAGTTGTTAGTTATAGCTGTATGTATCGTATATGTATATCGTTTGTATGTTTGTATCATATCCATACGCCCATAGTCATATGTTTGAAACGCTTTATCCGAATCTTGTATAGCTTAGTTCGTACGTCTCTAAATGTAAATTTGCTAATGTTGATGGCGTAATGTGGATGTAGATGATCGATTACAAGTACAATAAAAACTGCTTCACATTTTGTTTGGGAAAAATTTACTCGTTTTATTTTAATTAATTGGTAAGAAATAAATAAAATATTTAATTTAACTTTAAATCAACATAACATCTACAAACAAATTAAATATTGCATAAGGCTCAACAAGTCCTTTACAAACAAGTATATATTTTTCCTCTTTAAAGACACAAAATTCCTTAATTGAAACTGAAACAAAATCCATTTTATTACTGCGAGCATTGAGTGGAAAAGCTCGTTTTAAATGAGTGCTTAAATTGCTCACCAGTGCGTATACTTAATAAATGTGGCCTGACTTTTAAATACATGTACTTTTCGGTTTGCAGGCACATTTCACTCAACGGTAGGTAACCTTCAACTTCACTCCCCACTCGATTGATACATGCTTATGACTCCTCTGTCTGCGATTTCTATGGGATCAAGTGTCGGAGAGATTCTCAATTGACTGAACGTATAAGCCGAGACCGAGACTTGTTGGGGAAAACCAGGTGGGAGGGGGGTAAATGGGAATGAGCACAAATTGAAAACAATAAGATTCGTTTGATTTACACACCAGCTTAAAATCGGAATATTTTATTGCATATTTGCAGGCGTGTTTGTGTGAGGAGCAAAAAGAGTCGTAAAAATAATGCCCAGAGGTAGCTTATCAAATTGCGAACAGCAGCAGTCCGATGCAAAATCCTGTAAGGCGCTTTATCGCTTTACGCTCGCACACAAACACATTTTTTTCCTCCTTTTTCACTTTTTTTTTTTTGTTCATTCGGTGTGTATGTATACGTGCATAAATAAATCCGCACATGTATCGCATCGTATCGTATCGCTTTGCATTGCAGCAGCACTCGCATTCGTATGATTTCAAAATTAAAATCACAGCATAACCCAATCAGCCTCCGTAGTCCCCGTGAAGAGGCGCCAAACTGGAGCCAAAGCCAAAGCCTGACGCCCGTTCGTCCCGCTCCATGGTCTCCGGGTCCTCCAGGTCCTCATGCTCCTCATTTCAGGACCTCCGCCTCCCCGACCTTTCCCTGATTTCCCAGCTTCCTCCTCCTGCTCACAGCTCATTCCCAATACAGCCATAAAACTCTCGCATACTCATCAAACATACACGAATAAGTAAGGGACGGGCAAAGGCCAAAGGAGTGGGAATCCTGCTGGTATGCACTGCGAAAAATTCAATTGTTTTTAATGGAATTACCTGAGCTAGCTTATTACCTATGTACCTTAAAATGATCTTATTTTTCATAATTTTTATCATCTTTATAGAGATATAAAATCTAGAAAAATGTAAATACCCTTCCATTATAAATGGAGTTAAGTTAAAAATTTTTGAAATTTTTTTATCATATTAAAAATCAAGTTAAAAATGTATTAAATCTTCTTAACCTTTGCATATTTCCATATAATAAACTTTTTAATATTATTATATTTTCCATAATTTGTATCATACTTAAAGAGATATAAAATCTTTCCTTCGGTTAAAAATGGATCTTAATTAATATTTTTAAAAAGGTTGGGAAGACTTTTAAAATTCTAGAAAAATTTACATATTAAAAAACTCTTAACCTCTTAACTTTTCAATATAAATCCTTTCAATATAATCTTCATAATCCTAATTTTTTTTTGACGGTGTGCCATTAAACAAGGAGTTGGGTGCCGGGGCGTTTGGCGGTTGCCTTCGCACATTCTGTGAAAAATGTTTGTCAAACCGCAGCGAGCGTGGCGCGCAATGATTGAAGTCGCTGCCATGCGGATTTCACTGGATTGCTGTTGCTGCTTTTGCTGCTGTTCCTGCTGCTTCTGCAGATGCGGCTGCTGCTGCTGTTGCTGCTGCTGCGGCTGGTGCCATTACAGTTGCTGCTGCCAAATCTCCCATGTAGATTTTTCAACAGAAATTGCCACAGCGTTGCGGCGCGTTGTACCAATTAAAGTGAGCGTGTGACTGTGACTTGGAGTATTTCGTAGACGAGACCATAACTCCCCGATATGCTACTGCTACTGCTGCTGCATAAATATGTGGCACACACACACACACACTCGCACATATATATTTATATTCTATATAGGGACTGACTGGCTGGGCAGAAATTGCAAGCGTCGCAACACGAACGAGCGAGCTGAACATTGAAAGACCAAACAATCTCAATCTCTCAAATTAGATTTTCAGAAAAATGCACCTCTGGGAAATGCACAATGAAAAAGCAACTGGCCTCAAACACACAAGCACAAACAGAGCCTTCCTTACACGCACTCACACACACACATGCGCACACACTTCGGTTCGGCTGATTAAACGAAGCTAAACGAAAGGACGAAAGCTTTCGGAGAAAGTAACGTGAAGAGAGAGGTCTCTCTCTCGTTTGATTTCGGGTTTATTTCTCTCTCGAAAGAGAGGATATACGAATGCGAACACGAACACGAGTCCTCTCACGTAGCTGGACCATAATAACGGTACATGAAGTGCATGCTTATTCAAGGGTTGTTCATTCGTGAAATTAATATTGCGGCAACCGTCGCAGCACGCGCGCCTCAATGTTTATGTTGCTCCTGGCGCTGTTGTTGCTGTTGCTGCTGTTGCTGTACGGCACTAGATGTTGCCGCTGTGCATCCGATGTTGCTGCTTTGGCAGGGCATATTGTAACGCTTTTTATGGCCGCTCTGCACTTTGTTATGCTTTCGATGCCTTGCATTATTATACACAGAAAAAATGGTCCCAAATGAGGATCGCTAATTAGAAAAAATTAAGTTAAATTAGAAATTAATTAAAACTAAATTAAATTAAACTGATTCAAGTTTGAAAAGTTTTTTACTTTTGCAAAAAAATGTTGCCTATTTTTGGGCGAATTTAAGTTTATTTTAAATAGTAGTAAAAATTTAGTAAATTAAAAATTTTAAAATCAACGAATTGGATTTTCCGTTTCGTGTAATGTTCCAAAACCACTCGTTCCGCTTTCTCTTTGCTCTAACTCTCTCTTTTTAATATCCTTTTCGGCTGTCTATGTGTGTGTGTGTGTGTTAGCCGGGCCGGCATGCGTTTATTTGTCTGCCTCATTGCCATTGCCCCCAGACCATTATCAGATTTTGTAATAGCTTTACGTTTATTACTTTCTTACATTTTTTTCCGAACCTTTTTAATTTCGTTTTTGGTATTTTTTGCTGGTATTTTTGGCAGACTTTCGGAAAATCGACCCACCACCCTTTCTAACCCATTCTTTTGGCTGCAGCTAGTGATTTGCTGTTTTTGCTTGTTGTCGCGTCAATTAAAAATAAAGTTGGCCCCCGAGTCTGGTGTGTTAGGGGTTGGGGATTTTTAGTTTTCCAGAGCGAAGAGCAGCATACGGTTATTTAGCCACATCCCTCTCGTTCGCTTCTCATGCTGTTTGCCACTGCCACTGTGTTTGTTTGCCTTCTGTTTGCAGTTCGCTTGGGCTATAATTATTTAACGTTGCCTTGTCACTGTCTGCTCCTCTTTCCGCTCCTGTTGCCACACCTCCTGAATCCTTTTTCCTCATTTTGCCACCTCGTCTCCTGTTTCTGTTTCCTTCTTTAGTTTAGCGCTCGCGCGCGCTCTTGTAATAATATTTTAAATTAATTACAACAAACATGCATTTGCTTCTGTGTGAGGGTGTCCCTGTTCCTGTTTATCTGTGTGTGTGTGTCTGTGGGTGCAACCTCTCCTGCTAGCCACCCCCCTCTGCAGACTGTTTGCGTCTGTGTGCGCGTGTGGGGCGTGCTTTTGTGCTGCTGCCTGTTTTGTATGAAAAGTGAATTAAGGCGAATTTAGCGCGCGTCGGCCACGTCCAAAGTGCATTTGTATTAGGGATGGGCGCGTGACCTCGTTCGTGCCCCAAAACGTGATTGGATCGCAGCGAATTGAATCGCATTGAATCGAATCGAAACGGAGCGAGGCGAATCGAATTGTGGCTTGGATCCGGATTCCAGATTCCGGATTCCGGAGTGATTTTGAACGATTGCCATGATGGCCCACAATCAGACTTAAGTTGTTCGAAAACGTTTTGCGAAATGGCAAATAAAGGGACGTTTGTCCATACCTTTTTGGGATAAATAACTTGTTAAACTAACTTGAAGAAGGATTTGCTTAGTAGCCTACTTCTACCTAAAAATATAAAAAATCAAGTATACGTTTCAAAAATCACGTATACGCCCCGTTAAAACAGCAATCATTTTTACCAGATTTAATTTGTAATTTAACTTCCACTTATTTTTAGAAAACCTTTTGAACTTCTAAAGTGGTTATTAATTAAATTTGCTCCCAACGTTATTAAATTACCAATCACATCAGCGAACCACATTTTTTATTGGACACCTGATATGTCAAAATCAAAGCTTGGATAAACACAAAAACTGACATTGCGTGTGTCAAAGCATTGATGAAAGTGTAATGCATTTATTTTGATAAGAGCTTTTTATGCATTTAAATGGAATATGATGAGCAGAGTGATATAGTTTAATTTATACGGTTAGTTGCTACTTAATTGCTAGATTTCTTCAAAAAAGGGAACCCAGACCATCTCTAGGGGCAGAGTGCATTTGTAAGTCCTGCTTCGTCATCGTCGCTAACTTTATCCTTCGCTGGCTGCACTAACACACTCTTGGGAACACACACACACACACACACACACACTGCGACGACGACACTTTCGCTGGGACAGTGTGTTAGTGTGTTTATGGTAGGTCCTTCAATTCAATGAAACGACCACGCCTACCAACGACCAGCGCCCCCCCTGCGGATGACTCACACACAGATCCATGGATGCCATGGATAGAAAGAGATCCCCGAGCATTTGGCATTGTCTATTAGTATCTCGTTTGCGCTTCTGTTTTCTGTTCTAGTGCTTCTTTTGAAGTTTTCGCTTGCATTCGCATTTTAATTTGAAGTGCATCATTTCTGTTCTGCCGTCTGAGTCTGCGGCCACAAGCACACAATCCCAGAAAATACACACACACACACTCGCACACACACATTCAGCAAGGAAGCCACCACAGACAAACAAACACAGAGACAAACAAAAAAGTGCTTATGCTCATTCATTCATTTCATTTCCCATTACAACCCAGGAGGAGCTCTCCGCATCAGGATCTCTACCTGGGCTCTCCTGCTCGTTATACGAACAGCTGAGGTCAAGATAATAAAGTCGAGGAATTCCACAAGTTGTAGGTTTATATGTTTCAAAAATAAAAGGAATTTTTCACGATCTAAAGTTTTTATTTTATGATTTTAAGAAATGCAGAAATACATTTTAACAATTAAATTAAAAAAAAAAAAATTTACGTTTTTTTTTCGTTTTAGTTTCCTATTTACTTATGTAACTTCAGAGTAATACTGTATTGATCTTAATTGACCTAGTAATGAAACTTTTGATAAGCCAATAGAAAGTGATCCCTTTTCATTTAATTTTTCCCATCATAACTTCCATGAATTTGTTAACTCTTTTGAAAAAGTTTATATTAATTAAGTGCTATTATTTTGGCAATGGCTATATTGTGTGTGTTAGCCAGGGAGCGCGCGTACGTGTGTGTTTGTGCGGCTGAAGGGAGAACGCTGAACGGTGAGCGCAGCAACCAAACAAAAATGGTTAAAAAGCAAGCCAAGCCAAGTCGGGCCAACAACAACAACAACAACAGCAGCAGCAACAACAACTTCCCAACCGCCACTTGCCACTACTTTATGCCACTTCAACGCAACTCAATTGCTTTCTTTGCCTTTATGAAACTCTATGCGTGTGTCCCCCAGCCCACCACTTTCACCACCCACCACCCATTTCTCGCTGTGTACGGTTTTATTAAAATACTCCTCCAACTCTTCGCCTTTGCCATCACTTGTCTGACTCTATGCCTTCTTATTTTTTCTTCAGCATTTTTGTTCTTGCAAATAATGAAAAGTGCCGCACATAAAATTTGCACAAATTATTCCACAGCTTCCACAGCTCCTGCTTTTCCACCGTTTTGCCCCCTCTCCCTCCCCCTTTACGGTCTTTCTTGTTTTTCGCATTTTGTATTTTGCCAACGCTTTACTTCTTTATTTACGCCAAATGCATTGAAAAAATAAATAAAATTATAAATGAAAGCAGGACGCGTCTTGTTTGGTTTCCTTACTTTTTCTCTTATTTTGTTATTTTATTACTGTGTATTCCCCTTTGGTTTCGCTTTCGTCCTGGCAAACCAGCCAACAATAAGAACCGAAAAATACAAAAATACAGAAACTGATGCACAACCAACTACTAGACGAAGGGGGTATGAACAATGGGGAAAAAAGTAAA
The DNA here is from genome assembly GCA_037075245.1 of Drosophila mimetica. Taxonomy (NCBI): domain Eukaryota; kingdom Metazoa; phylum Arthropoda; class Insecta; order Diptera; family Drosophilidae; genus Drosophila; species Drosophila mimetica. Next base: position 3,806,451 of record JBAMCH010000023.1, on the reverse strand, counting down.
AAAATCCCAAAAAGGACTTTTGAAACTGTTAGATACCCGGTATTTATAATATTCATAATATAACCCTAATTTCTTTTTTTTTTTTAAATTAATTTTTGTAGGTTCTTTTAATCTGTCGAAAAACTGCATGGGCTTAATAATATGCAGAATATGTTCAATGTAAAAACTCCATATTTGTGTGTTTGCGGAAGTGCATTCGCGGTTTCGGGACTTCTTTTTTCTTCAATCACATAAACAAATATGTTTTTATAATAACTGAGATAAAGTAAAAATAATTTTATCCTGTGGGTTTCTTTTTAATAAACTGGTATTTAATCGTCAGCCAAAATGTTGTCTGAAAAAAATATGTAAATTAAAGTGAATTGATTGTGTCAAAGATTATTTAAGGTTGGCTTTCTCCTCCTTTAGATAAGGAAACTAGGTTATTCAGTTAAATACTGCATTTTTACTGTCGAGAAACCACTTTCCAAACCTCTTTCATTACTTTTTCAAAATCTTGTAGTACTAGTTTTCTAGGTAAAGTTCGACCTTGTTCAACTTGGAAATCTGACAAAATCTAGATTGATATTAAAGCAAATATACCCCTGTTTTCAGCGAGTTTCCGGGTAGCATTTGTGCGTGTGCCGAGGCCCCATCTCAGGGTGTTACAAATAGTGGAATAGTCCAACGTACGTCGTAAATATTTCAACTGCAACAACAGCAATGCGAACGGCAGCAGCAGCAGCAGCAGCAACAACAGCGAGGCAGCTTCAGCAACCATAACGAGCACAAATAGCAAACAAGGAGCAGGCGACAAGGCGAGAAGGAGCAAAGGAACAAGGGAGCGAGGGAGACGCACGATGGGGGAGTGAAACAGCGAATCGATAGATTGCACCTGGTACATGCCACGCTACGCAGAAAGTGTCCCTGGTTGTCCCCAGATCCTTCGGAGTGAGCAGAACCTTTAACAACCTACGACACCAACAAAACCAGCAAACAACAATAATAACAAGCAGCAACAAAAACAATAAAGAAGCAAAAGGGCGCCCTCTATCGGTGGATACACTACAAAGTAAATGTAATAATTATATCTGTTTGTTTTATAAAGAAATATTAATATTAGAGAGCAGTAATCTTAATAAAAATATTTTTGAGGTCGAAAAAGAACTAATTATAATTTAAGAAACTTTCAGAAAAATAAATAAAAATTTTTATACTTTAAGGGCTAGTACTCAACCCAACAAAAAGTCGTCCAAAACAAAAAAGGTAGGTTAAATACCGACCCTAAGGAATAAATTTTATTTTTGTTAAAAGTTTTAGAAAGATTTTTTTAATTTTTCCTTGGGCCCTGGGAGCTATTAAACAATTAAATATATAATTAAAATTTTTAATTTTTCCCAGTGTAACTGCAACTTTTGCCATCGCCTTCAACTTCTTCTCCTCTGTCGCCTTTTGGTCTCTGCTCAGCTTTGAGCTCAGCAGTTTTTGGGTTCCAATTCCCTGCCCCCATTCCCAGCCCCCCCTCTACCCCTGTCACACCCCTAAGCCCAGTGCCCCCTCCCCAAACTCCTCCCCTAGGATCCCCTCAATCCATGCGAAAATTTGAAGCGATTTATTTACTTTTTGCCATTGCCATTTGCCGTTTCCTCGTGTCGTTGTATTTGCCGCTTTGCTCGCACTCTTGTCCGTCCGCCTCCCCTTTGTTCACCCCTTTCCTCCGGCCCTGCGTCTTTCGGCTCAGCTTCTTCTTCTTCTGCTTTCTAGATGCGGTGCAGCTACAAATTGAGGCATATTGGAATGGAAGGGCACTAAAGTATTTGCCTTATTGATTTGACAGCATCGGATTCAATGTAGCGATAAGGTCATAATGGAAACGGATCTTTGAACCAGGGATTTGGCCAGAGTTCAGGGATTACGAGATCGGACTATAAGAATGGTGGTAACCAAATGCCAATATTGATAATAAAATATTTAACAAATGTTTTACGAACATAAGTTTGGTAATTTTATTCTAAGCGACAGAGCTTCGTTAAATGTTAAAAAAATACATCATACAACGAAAAACCAATTAAAATTTGTCAAGTTTTTTGAATAATTTACAAAGCTCTTTATTTAACTTTATTTATGCAAGGACACCAATTAAACATTTCGACTGCATTTGGCCAAATAGATACGAAATTTTTAGCATACCTCTTTCTCTGCTCTAGTGTAAAACTATATTATATGCGAAAATAGTTTAACCTTCATTTGAAAACCATAACCTAAAAACAAAATACTAATATTATAAAATATCAAATATAAATATTATATCCTCTAGATACATTTTAAGTTTGACCATACAACTCTAAATATATAATATTAATTTTTTTTAATATATAGTAGAAATTCTTGAAAATCTATTCCCTTTACAGGATATCCCCTGCGTCGTCGCTGAATAACTTAAATAATAGTTGCTCTGGTTGTTTTCTACTTTATTGCACCAATGGTAATGGTCTTGTTTTTCATTTTTAACATTTTTTCCTCCCTGTTTTTTGTTTGTTTGGATTACATCGTTGCCATCGCCGTTGCCGCTGCCGTCACACCGTCAATTCGTTCGCTTTTCCTTTTTTGGTTTTTCATTTTCATTTTCCATTTTATTTGGGCGCATTTGCAGCGTTATGACAAACAAGTGTCCATTTATTTGCCAAATTTAATGTTTCACCATTTTGCCAGGCGCTCGCCATCCCGTTCGCTCCTTCGGCTCTGTCTAGCCCCTCGTTGGTGACAAATTATCCTGCTTCGATTTCTCGGAGACTCCATCCATCCACTATGCTGGCTGTCCGCCCCTGAACTCCCGATTTCACTACCATCCGAACCGAACCGGACAACTGTGACTTGAATTTAATAAAAACGGGCTAATGGGACACATTTTCTGTAGCTGCCACGCCCCTGGGCCCGCCCCCTTACACTTGAATAAAAGATATTGATATTGAACAATGATGAATTTGGTGATTTTTCATTTTAATTTGGATCTGATACTAGGTTATTAATTTTAAATGTGTTGCATTTGGTTTTAAAAATAGTATTAATTCAGATTTTTTTTTACTAATATAACAACTTTTTTTACAGTGCATCCAAAAACGCCAACTGTCGCCTATTTGAAATCTCAGCTCCGCTTAACTTGCGGGCCCAGCTGAGCTCAGCGCTAAATATTTTTCAAATATTTAACAGCTTTTCGCGCCGAGCTTGCCGTTGGCTAATGCATAATTTATATGTACGAAAAAATTTGTCATTAGGGAAAGCGGCGCTTTTCCGTTTTCCCCTACTAATTGGCCAGGTGGTGGCGCTGGTTTGGGTAAGGATATTTTCGTTAATTAGCTGTGATGTCATGTTTGAGTTTAAATCTCCGTCGCCGCTGCCGCCGTATCCGATCCCATCTGTACTTTGTTTGGGACAAAGGTATGCCAGATAGCTAAACAGTTTGTACATATTTCACTTGTTTGTTGTAAAACATTCTAGCCCCCGCAGTTTTCACTTCCCCACCGCCCCTGGCCCACGGATGTGCCAGGCTAGGAGGCTAAAATTAATGAATAGATTATGATTAATGAGCGGCGACATCATTAAAATATATTTATATATTCAAATTGCGGTTTTGCTGACCGACCCTCGACTCGTCGTCTCGACAGGACATGAATGAAGGCGTGGCCCAGGGGGTGAAGGGGCAGCGGCGGGGGATAGAGACCAGAATCGAATGAATGCGAATGTCCTCCAACAACATACAGACGCACAAAGCCGCACAAAATGTTAAATCATTAGTTTAAATTGCCGCAAAAAGTTTTGCGACGGACGGAGAACATTTTCGCTTGGCTATTTACAAAATATGAAAACGTGAATGAGCCGAAAAAAAAGCTGGAAAAAAAACCGAGAAAAGCGCCGGAAAAATGAAAAACGAAAGCAAAGCAAGTGGAATCAGCGGCAAAAGACCAAGAAGATAAAAGCGCACGCATCCTTGAACTTTTATTTATTTATATCTGGATCTCTGCCTCGCACTCCGGCTCGTCCTATTCCTAGTCCTGTTTCCTGCCTGCGCTCCTTATTGCTTTGTTTGTTTGTTTGTTTGCTTGTTTGCCACAATTCCGACCGCAAAAGCTGTTGGCTCCAGTGATGAGGCAGCGGGGAGAGTGGCAAGTGGAACTGGAAGTTGAGCTGGGTCCGCTGGCATTTTTGCATATTGCCCATACGCAGCGTTGCCGCTGGTCAAAAGTTTGCACAGCGCCGTTTGCTTTATTAAAAACTACCAAAAAATGAAAATAAAAGCGAGAAGGAACAAAGTTTCGCAACGGAATTATTTCAATTCTAATTTATTTTTGTGTTTGCAGTAAAAGGGTAGAGATGCGATGCCATGCGATGCGAGTGTTTCTGGCTCGTATTTTTCGTATTTTTTCCCTATTTTTGTTTGTCTGATCGTTGTCGCAGTTGGATAGCTGAATGATAATGACGATGGCCCAGTGCAAGGACCAAAATCAGGACACGGAGGACGAGTGGCAACCGAGAGCGTTCTCCAAATGGAAAATGAGTTTTATGCGAGTGTAGTTAGACAATGACATGCACATAATTCAAGTTGCAACAGCAAAGGCTACAAATGCACTCAGCCGGAGCGTTCTCCCCTCTCTGTCCACCCCTCTCTATCTCCTTCCTCATTCTCCAGTGAATGACAGAAATTAACTATCAGTTGGAGCTGCAACTGAAGTGGAGTGTTGGGAGTTGAGAGTTAAGAGCTGACTGTCACTCAACCGGAGACCAACACGCCAACACACACACAAACCTAGACGCACACACACACAAGCTGCAAAGCTATCTTTGATTATGTGTCGCTTTTGGGGAACTTATCCATAAAGTGCCGGCAAGTGGCAAAAGTTATTTACACACGTTTGACCACTCCCCAATAACTGTCCAATCGGAGGCCAATTAAGCCGGCTTTGGACAGCCCCCAGAAGTGGGCAACAAAACGCTGGTGTTTGCTCACGTTTTTGAAAAGATAATCGCGCCTTAAATAAGCAATGAATATTGTGATTGATAGGCTTTAAACTCCTAGGAGGACTTAACAAAATACTAAAAGTCATCTAACTTTAAGTTATTTACTTTATTATTTAATTGTTTTTAATTAACTTGAGCCTTTCACAAAATAAAATTCACTAAATACAGAGTCACATATCTTAAATCTATTTATTTTGGTATTTATCATCTAATTGATTTTCTAATAATAACAAATATTCTTTCTTATTTTTTATAAAAGAGCCCTTTTTCCCAGTGAAAACAATCAGTGGCTGTAATTTAAAGACGCTTTTCATAAATAATTGATTGGGTCCAGGGGATGAGTTGAGCTCCAAGTGCCACAAACAATGCAGCAGATATAACCACATTTACCCCCAAAATCCCCCCTCCCCTACGCCACTGCTTGCCACAAATTTCCGCCGTCATAACATTTACAGTTGTTGCATTTTATAATCAAACTTGTTACTCGAGCTACTTTTGATTTAACGTCTGCCGGATGCCCAGCAACATGGCTCCCGCTACCCAGCCCGCCGCTCGTCAAAGTTTAACCCGACAGACTGAAGCCACAGCGAAATGAATAAGCTGTGCCCCCCTGCCCCCCCTTTCTCCGCCCTCCAAAAACCTCCCCCCTTTAGACGTTAAACCGACTTCAGAATTAATCAAATCCCAGTCAGATGTTTCGCGCTGCCAAAAAACTTAAGCACAACAACAGCGACAGCAATTTGTTGTTTTTACTCTTGGCATTCGCTCAGCTCGAGCTTAAGTTTCACTCCTAACCCCAAGACCCCCTCTTCGCCCCCCACCCCTGCACACTCTCTTGGCAAAAGAGTTCGCTTGGGCTTCCCTTTCTTTCATTCCATTGGCATAACGCACATTTACAAAATTATATTTGTAAACTTCACTTACCGGCAGCGAGTGGCCCTTCACAGATTCTTGACTAAGTCAGACTACCCATAACCCACCCCCTACGGAAACCCCACGAACCCCCGCCCCTGGCCGTCTTTAATGTACAATGAAATTGGCGAAACTTGGCGAGCACATCACAAATATTAGCGCATAAAGATGATGATTTCATGACGATAATGAGGATGTGTGCGGGGTTTACTTGGGGTTGGATTAGTGGCGGTGGGTGAGGAGAGGGGTGAGGGGAAGCTCCAAGGGTGCCAAAGATTGTAAGGCTTTCGGCTTGACTGCTTCATTGGCGGGCATGTTAATGACGTTGTACCGATGATTTGATAGCCGCAGTCGAAGGAGTCGATGTTGATGCCAGAGATGCCGATGCCGAAGCCGGGGCCAATTCGTTCCTGGCTGTGCTGGCCCACTAATGAACACTCAATTACAATGATGTACTGCCCAGCCACGCCCCCTTTTCCAGCCAGCCGGCCAACCGATAGATTCATTAACATTTGACCATGAAATGGAGGGGTGGAGTGCCTGGTCCTGGCCTCGTTTAATGAATCTCTATCGCGTTTTCGATGATGCGGCTGCTTTTGATGCGCTCTCTATACCCATTTTCCCACCCCTCCCCCTCTCCCCCTAGCCCATTGAAACTTTCACCCACGTTGACAGCGTGTGCCAAAACATTTTTCATCATCGCTCCAGACTCGATCGTAATTAGACTTAATTCGCTGACATTCGACAGAAACAGGCAGCAGTCAACAGTTTCGACGTTTCAATGTTTCGATTTTGTTCTCGTTTGGGGGAGGATTTCAATTAGGGACGAGCTTAATAGGAATTGTATTCATTATTAGCTTATGGGTCTCGTTATGAGCCAAATGATTTTATGGCCATGCGATTCAATCTCTGGGAATATTAGAGAGCGAGAGCGCTCACACATTATATTGTATTAATAAAGTGATTATCTCTTATGGTGCTTGAGAGCGTGGAAAAATCATTTGAATAAGTTTTCCCCTCCACCCGTGGAAAAGCTAGAAAAGTTTGTTGGGTCAAACTATGTGTGCTGAGAGCGGGCAGGCAATTAATTAACCCCATGTTAACAGGGGCTTGAAAATTTACATGTGTCTGATAGATTAGGCAAGGATAATTGGGCATTAGGCCTGAAGTAGCAAGGCGTGAATTTGATTATTCTCATGGAGATGTGACCTAATTGGATTGGATAAGCATCACAGAACTTAAACGGGGTTAATCGCCTTTTAATTAATATACTTAACCTTTGATTTGTGTGGGTCTTGGTTGTTGGTCAACAAACGAGGAGATTGGTGATTATTTTAGTTTATTCAAGGAAGACATCAAAAATGTTTCTTAATGTAGATTAAAGAAAACTAAAATCTTAAACTATTTTAGAAGTTTTATTCAATATCTAAATATTTTTTGGCCTAGATAAAATTATTCTTGGTTAGTAAAAAACCATAAGTTTGCAGTTTATTTAAGGAGGACATCAAAATTATTATTTATTATTATATTAAAATTATTAAAATCTTAAAAAAAGATTTATAAAATATTTAAAAATGTTTTTAACGATAATAGCCTTCAGAAACATATGCCACCTTATTCATTTTATATCCTCCTATTCAGCTCATTGAAATCTGTAATCCAGCATCCCTACTAAAAGCAGAATCTCTTAATATAAAAACTTTGGGATCCCCAAGTGCCAGAAATTCATCTTGCCAATTTCCAGCTACGCCATCAAGTTTTCATTACCTCGTCACAGGTTATAACCCTCATATGCGTGATGGCGGCGCCATTTCGCCGTGGACCGATTTTTCCCCTTTATGATTTTCCTCCGTTGAATGACTGCAAACAAATTGTTTTTGTAATTTGACGTTTAATTCGCGTAATTAGTGTTCCGACATTTTTCTGCTTCGTTTTCCTTTTTTTTTTTTGTTTTGTGTTGTGTGTTTCGCCGACCGTTTTCAACTTTTTTCTCCTGTTGTTGTGGCTCTGGCGTTGTATTGTTGTTGGCCTTAATTAAATTCATTGCCATATTTATGAAACTTTTTTCATTAAATTTTGCGTTTTCTTGAGAGCGATTCGGCGGAGCGCTCGAAAAATATTTGGCCCCGCAGGCCACCCTTTGGCAGAGCCATTAACTCCCAGGACCCAAGGCGGCTGTCCATTGAGGAGGGCTCTAAATATTTTTGCGGGTTTTTACGCATTTCGCTGACCTTTTGCGCTCGCGGTGGGACGATGGCGACGGCGACGGCAATGGCGATGGACATTTCCTTTTTGGCAGGGAAAATGTTATAAAAATAAAAAATAAAATTTCTGACACCTAAATTGCTGTGACATATTTGATTTATGAGGCCACCTATTTGGCCCCAGAAGTGCGCGGCGCCCGAACAACATAAAAGCATGGACGATGGACGATGGATAACCGAACCGAAAAGGGAAGCGGCGAAAAAATCCTGGTCGAGAAAGGACCGAAACCGAAAAGGGCAGGAAGCTGGTGGCGGGGTAGCTACGGGGCTCGGGAAAAGCATGAAGGCCGAAAGCAGGAAGGGAGCACATAAAAAACACGAAAGGAAGTGGCACTAAAACAATTACAAAATAAAAACGATTACACGCCACTTCCGGCGACATAAAAATGGTGCAGGCGAAACGAAAGACGAAGATGCTCGGCCAAAAAGGGTTTCCATTCGGCTAACACATATACCATAGACCACTCACACACACACATGCGGACACTCTCAGTCGCACGCACACACATCCATTTAATAAAAGAGGCCACTAAAAGACGTCGGCAATACAGGACCATAATCTTGGGTTAAAGACCATTAAGAATTTTTATTTTCAATTAAACCCGATTTGCCTTAATGCCCCACAAGGCCGAGAACGATGTCGCCAACACAACAACAACAACTGGAGAACACGGCGTGGGCAGGACTCGCCCCCTCCCCCTTCAAGTGAAATTTATATGCGCCGCATAGTCTAAAAGGGTCGCCTGACTTTACGCGCTGCCCGAAGTGAGACCCCGTAAATCCCCCCGCTCAATCCCCAATCCCCTCATCACCCCCTCCTTATCCTCGCCAGCAATTCTCCCCCAAGGAGCATGAACAGTGGCCGGCAATAGGCAGCAATGGCAACAAGGACACAACAACGGCAGCAGGAGCGCAAGGAGCGGGGACAATAGGGCGACTAAATTCAAATGCGATTTTGATGCCATTGCTGCTTTTCAATACGCCGCCTTCGGGATGGATGCCACTGATGGCAGGGATTGGGTCTGGAAGCCGGCACTCGGATTCGAACTGGATTGGACCGAGTCAAAGGATGAGGGGCGGCAAAGCGCCATAAATGCGTCAAAGGAGTGCGAGGGGAGGTGGAGAGATGAGGGAGCAGCCGGTTTACAGCCAGATTGGATCAGAGGTTGGGTGAAACAGAAAATGTATTTAAATACTCAGATTTTTATTGTAATTTTAAGTACTTAGATATACTTAGATACCTGTTAAGTAGGTAACCTGTTAAGTAGGTAAAATGTTTAATAAACATAAGTAAATTTTACCTATTTTAAATTAATTTTTAAAAAATCATAAACCGGAGTATTTTTATTGATATGTAGTTTTACATTCAAAAATTTATTCGTCCTGAATTTTAGAATTTTTTTTTCTGTGAAATTATCTTAAAATTATACAATTTTTCTACTGGTAAAGAAAATGTATTTTAATTAATTAAATTTACTAAAAATATAATATATATTTTTTAAATATAAAAAAGATAATTATCCAAATTTCTTAAATTATTTTTAATTATTTTTCCCTGAACTATACAATTAAATACTTTTCAGTTTAAAAACCAGGAACCCTAGTTTACCCTGTTTCATTTAAAATAGTTGGCTATTAAAAAAATATACAAATTTAAAGCAATATTTTATCTATGGATATTAAAAACCTAAATAATATCTCTATAATTTCCTGAGATAAATGAGCAATGAAGTGAATTACCAACAAAGGACTTGCCAAATGGCAGGAGTTGATATTGTCATCGTTTGTGCACTGCATCTGCAGCCAGATGGCCGACTGTGATTATCCCGAATCTGGCTTTCCGGTAATCGATGGCCGCCAACACTGGCGGGGCAGCCTATGCGGCCTGTAGGTGGGCTCCAAAGAAATCTCTGGCTGAGCCGAAAACCAAAGGACCAAATGCTTCTGATCGGGAAGGAGCGGGGGGCAGGGGGCAGCAGAGAAACACAAACTGAAAAACTGCAAAAGAAAAACACAAACAACTCGCAGCGCAACAAAAGTTTGCCGATATAAAAAGTGTGGACTGCTCGAGTGGCCGCCACCCGGCCATAGATGGTGGAATAAAATAGAATATACTTCTAGCTTAGCCGCTGGAGGATGACGAGGGGGAGGAAGAGGGTGCGGGGGCGGTTGCAGAAGGAGCGGTTGTCCTGCCTTGGGCTCCGTTTCTCTGCTCAACTCAACTCGGTTCTGGTTTGGTGGTGGGGCAAAGTATATTTAAGTGCTTAAAGTAAAATGATGTCGTACGAACTCGAAACTAAAAACAAGTTAGTATGGTAACTTTTGGCCTAAGGCTAGACACACACACACACATATATACACACAGATATATATTTCTGTATATTGCTGTCTCTCTGTGTGTGTCGGAGTGTGTCTGCAATCCGCACAAAAAATCGTTGTAGCGTATCTATGCGCTCGCATCTTTGAGATAGTTTAGCGTGAAAATAAAGTAAAGTACGGTAAAATTGTTGGCAGTTGATTATTGAATCGCTTTAGGTCAAAGCTCAACGGCAGGACCAGTCTGGGCCGGGCCGGGCCAAAACCAATCCCGACCAACTCGGGCAGACAACAAGGGCTCGAGGATTGGAGGGCAAACAAGTCAGCAGCAGCAGCAGCAACAGCAGAAACGGCAGCAACATGGCAGGCAGAGCAGAGATTAAAGCGTTTATTGATGCGCAGATTGCGCGCATTTTAGCCAGGAGGAACAGGATGGCAGGATACCGGCAGTGGAGCTCCTTTATCCCTGCTGGGTGTGTGTGTGGGTGGCTCGCTGTGTACTGTGTGTGCTGTCTGCTGCTGAAATTGTCGGTGGCTCTGGCTGTCGCTTGTTGTTGCCGCTGCTTACGCTCAAATTGAAATAATTAAATTGATAAAATGTGGCAAAGATTAAGCGCCGCACTTTATTTGGCTTAAAGGCAGCCAAAAAAAGGAAGCGCCCACTAAGCCAACTGTGGAGTGTTGATTAAATAAATAAACCGAAAGCGCCACAGGCAGTGCGTACTGTCTCCCCTCCTCCCTCTCCTTTCCCCACTTCAGATAGTCCTGCCTGCCTGCCTGTCTGCCTATGTGTGTGTAACAGGTAATATTATTTGTCTTTGGCATTATTTTCAAATCGCTTTTGTTTGCCACCTTCTGGCCTCTTGGCCCGCCGGCGCATGGCAAACATTTGCCGGCCAAAGTTTGAATTGTGCGGAGTAAATATTATTTGGCATTCAGCATGCAATATGGAAAGCAATTTCAATTATTTGCCCGGCCAATTCGGTTAATCCTTTGGCTGGAGGACCCTTCGGCGACTGCCGATTTCCGAGAACCCTCGACGGCCGCTTTTGAGCACATTTTAATCCATTTAATAAGTGGGAGCAGGAGCTGGATTTAAATGCCTGCCTCATGTTGCTGCCGCCGGGCATGTTGCTTCTGTGGCGGCTGCTCATTTTGTTGATTTGATTTGAATAAGTAAGTGGCGAACGGGGAACCCTTTCGCTTGCCAGCGCGCGGTTCGGGGTGTTAAATTTCATTTACCATTCGCATGCATTATGTGGCTTGATTAAGTTTTGTGGCCAACACACACATGAGCATGTGAATACCAAATAGTAATCGTTAATGAGGGAATAATGCTGCATGGCAAACAGACAAATTAGAATAGCTATCACTATCAATTCGCTAGTCATTCCCATTGCGCATACGCCCCGTTGTCAGTCAGCAGATTTAAAAGTAGAGCGAGTTTAAAGTTACTTGTTAAGGGGGGTCCATCCGGTAAACAGTAAACTCTAAACCGTAATCCCTAATGACCAGAATCCATCACAATAATCAAGTTGCAAAACAAAGTAAAAAAACGTTGCCTACATTTGGGCGCCAGCCATTGAAATAGTTAATCAATTCAATGCCAGGGCGACAAGGACGACGGCGAGGGGCCTTAAATTTGTTACGCCGGCTTATCGAAATGCCAAAATCGTCATGTGTAAGGGGCACATAAGCCATTTGATGACTTTTCACCAGGCGAGCGAATTAGGACGCGGGTGGGACGCAAGGATATCCCCTGGATCGACCGGCATTCGACTGGGAATCGACTGGGTTCGGCCTAATGGCCTTAGCCATTTCCGGCACCCTAAAACGTTGCCCGCAAATTAGTTTTGGGCCGCGCGCCGCTGCCGTGCGAACAATTGAAAAGCCGAAATCGAAAATCTTTTCACTCGGAGCCCGGAGTTCGAAGCTTCAAAGCTCGCACATCCTTCAGCGGCGCCGCCTTTTCGGACCTGGTCCTGTTCCCGGACCTATACATCCTGCTCACACTTTAGAATTCATTAAACGGCCGCCTCATTAATGGAAATGGCCGATAACATTTGTGCCACGCTTCGATAAGCGGCGCAACCCAAAATCCCACGGCCGCTGCCCCATTGTTCGAGGATCTCGGCCCAATATCTAGAATGCCGGGTAAAGAAATCGCCTCTCAGCTCTCGGCTCTCGGCTCCATAATTCAAAAAACACAAGAACAAAAAACACGGCAACACGACCAGGCGGCCGACAATAACTTCAAAGACCGCAAGTAAATTAATGTTAATTTTATGCTAAAGCCGCCAGCGTCGACGGACCGCGCTGAGCGCACTGCGAAGCTGAGCGGCTGGGAGAGGGACGGGGAAAAAGTCAGGGAAAAATGAGGCCAGCACCGCAGCGGCCGCGCCAATCAACATCATCATCATCATCATCGGGGAAATGTGGGGAAAATGTTGGGAGGGGAAGACGGAAGCGGATTCTCGATTGGCATTTTGACACGGACGGCGAGCTGAGCCCTCGACGGCGGATTAAGAGCATCAGAATCTTGAAGCGGTGGCCAGGAAAATTTTAAATTTATGCCGACTGCGGCACATAATTTAAAAATATCAATCAACTCGATAACGCAGATTTTCGGGGGGCAGAAACAGAAGAGGCAGGCAGAAAAAAAGGCAATCGGCAACAAACAAACAAGCTCCGAAAAGAGCACAAAAGTCGTGAAAACTTGGTAAACAACGAGAAAAATGGCTGAGGCATAAGGCCCGAAAAAAGCGTTGCAGGAGCCCTTTAGCCATGGCTTCGAAGCGAAGCGATGGAATCGAAGCTCCTGCTGCTGCCGTGGATATGGCAGCTGCAAAAGTTGAGACATCCAGTGCCGGTTCAATTGCCACTATCCTTTGCCGTGGCAAAGTCTCAGCTTTTCTGTGTCTGGGGGAACGTCGCAAAGGGGATGGAAAATGCGAGGGAAAGCGAGCGAGAGGCTGCCTCCCCGTTAATCCGCCCAGAGACGCCTGCCCGCCGCAGTTTAACCCTTCTCGACGGGGCCATTCGATAATTTGGATACTTCGACAAACTTTGATTGACCTTTTCACTTCATTCTCGCAGGTCCAGATAAAGTTTGATTCGAGTTTCAAGATCGCGAGACGGGAATATAATAAAGTTAAAAGCTTTATGATATTTCAATAATGCGACTTTAAAAAGAAGTATGTACAGAAGATTGAGCTTTAAAAAAATTAAAAGATTTAAGAAATCTATAAATAAGAAATTATTTTTTATGACAAAAATAACATCGAAAATTTTCATGTCTTTGTCTGAAAAAAAAGCCAAAAAATGTTCCTAATATAAAATGTTGTATATGGTTGAGTTCGTAATTTTTTTGAAAAAAATGTGATACGTGTGTTATAAAAACCTAATATTTTGAAACAGAATTAGTTTTCCTTTATGTAAGTCTATTTTTTAAAAAAAAAGTACATATATCTAGGAAGATTTAAAAACATTCTCAGTAGAAAAAGGACTTTTGCTTCTGACAATCAGCTGAGGGAAATCGCAGAGCGGAGCCCAGCCGAGGGTTAAGTGTATTAGAGTTGTCTCTGTCGCTTTATCTCTGCTTCTCTCTTTCTTTATTTCTCCTTTCTGCCCCGTGTGTCGCAGCACTCATATAGCCATAATGCCAGAAATACTTATTCCCTGATATGCAACAAACAGGCAACAAACGAGCGGCAACAATGGCAGCAAGCTAAGCCAAGGCCAGAACAAAAAGTGGTAAACAAGTGGAAAGCGGCGAGCGCTGCCAGGTGCAGTTGCAAGTGCAATTGCAGTTGCAGTTATACAGTTGGAGCCACAACTACAGTCAAAGGGCTCAAAGGACGAGAAGAAAAAAGTAGGAAAAACGGTTGGAAAAAAGCGGAGAGAAAGAGCCTAAACACAGAAGTAGTCTTGAAACATTTCCCGGGCATTCGGAAAAGCGGAGGGGATTCCCTTTGCGGTGTCATTTGCAATTATGTGGCCAGGCCATGCATGCCAGTTTGATGAGCATCCTCGCAGCTGCAATCCTTAAATGCAGCAGCCATTGTGCATTAACCGGGAGATAAAAGCCTTTCTATGTTGGATCCCTTTGGGCCTTAAGCCATTCGCTCACCGAATGGCTAATGGAAAAACTCCATTGGAAATCGACTTGCCAGCAATGGCAACTACTGATTCATTAGCCGATTACTGGCAACGAACTCAAATATTTATTAAAGCCAGCCCCGAGTGTGACTGCAAAATTAACTCAATTTCCTTCTTCCGCCTTTGTTCTGCTGAAACTGAGATGATTTTCACTTCCATTCAACAGGCACCAGAATTTTTCCATTTGGCCAAGACAAACACGAAAAACGGGGGGGAAAAGCAGCAGCTAGAAATATGAGAAATATGAAAATTGAGAATGCAAACACAATTTGAATGCTCGAAGCGAGAGCGAATTGAGCTGAAAATTGATGAATTTTCAGCTACAATGCTATGCAGGATTTGCAAAGCCGGGGCGCCACTGCTTTCTGCTTTCTGCTCGCTCTCTTGAGACTGGTAAATTTAATTAGTCAAGGATGGGCATAAACAAAAATTCAATTCCCCGGATATCCCCGAGAAATCGGTGCTCGACAGCAAATTAATTATACGCCACTTGTATTTAATTAGTTTATTGAATGGCCGGCACTTTGCAATCAATTCGAATATTTTCATGTGGCTGCAGATGCAGCTGCGATAAATGTGGCAGTCAACACTTCAGCTGCGACTTGAATTTGTCGGGCTTAGGTCGGCACTCGCTTCCTTTTGGTCCTCTTTGATTCGGATTGTGATTCTGATTCTGATTCTGGCTAGGGTCCTGCTGCTGCTTCTGGTCCTGGCCATTCAGACGTGCAATCTGAAATCGAAAAATCAAAACCCAAAACAAATTCAATGTCCCGTACGTGTGTCTGTCCGTTGGTTTGTGTGGGTTCCACCCAGGATACGAAGGGTTGGGGCCACTCAGCAGGATAACGAATGGAGCCGGGCACAATGGGTAGAAAAGTGCAGTTTGCGGTTGAAAACCGGATATTTTCTTTTCGCCCTCGCTCGCAGGTAAACGCAGCAGCAGCTGCGGCAGCGGCAGCCTAACACAAACAGCAGGACAGCAGCTGCAGCTGCCGACGAAGACGTGGCTCTCAGGATCTCAGGATCAGACGGAAGCCGTTTGAGGTGAGGAAATGGAGAATAGTTTCTCTTCTTTTTGCAGCCTAAACAGCATAAACAGCAGAGATACCAGATATACAAGCACAAACATTATTAATTAACATTCAGCCGGGCTGTCCTCCACAGATTTGTCCTGGAAAAGTTAATTGAATATGAAGCTAAAAGCGGCCCAGGAAGAGCAGGAAAATCAGTGAAACCAGCTGAATGTGAAAAGATTATTAAACATCCAATCCGCTTTTCCCTCGCTCAGTAACGAAGAGCTAACGACATAAACATCAACCGGCAGCCAATTAATGACAGCGAGCTACACAGCGTTTATCGTTTCACTTACAAGCCAATACAGCGGAAAAGCCCTGCATTTTCCACTCTTCCCCCTCTTCCCCCTCTCTCTTTCTCGCTTTTTAGCCACCTGTGAGTGTGGCCCAAAGGGCAGACAATGAAAATCAACTAAGCAATTGGGAACTAAACGAGACACCAGCAGTCAGCTCTTCAGGCCGCTGCAAACCCAAAACTGGCCAAGAAAGCGCAGTTGGCTCTTGTTTCCAATTAGCTGGCCATGACTGTGCCACAAATGTGTAGCGTGGTGTGGAAGGGGGTGGTGGGGGTGGTGGGTGGTGGTGGTGGAAAGGCACACATGCCCTGGCTGCAAAATGAAAATGAGAAACTGAGGAAAACAGAGAAATGAAAACTGAATTATTGCTCGGGGCGAAACGGAGAGGGAAAGTAAGGGGCTACAGCGCTTGGCTCTAACATAAATGTAATGCTTTTATTAGTTATCGATACCAGCACACACACCCATGGGTGCAGGCTATGCACAGTGAGAAAAATATAGTTTTAACTTGAAAAATTTTATATTTAAATTAATTTTTCTATCAGGATCTATATTGATTTTATAATAAAAGTCTTGAAAAATATTTATAACAGTAAAAAAAAATATTTTAAAATATTTTAATACATTTTTAGACATAGAGAGAGTTTTCTCGCATCAAAGATGATTCCTTAACTACATTAGCAGAAAATTTGCAAACAATATGCATTTTTCATGATTTTTCAAAGGTTCTTTACTCTCTCTTTACTCTCATAAAATTACAGAAATAACGTTTTTATAAACAGTTAAGATGTTATAATAACAAATAAAAAAACATTAAAACAAATTATTTATTTTTAAAAATTAATATTGGGAATTTACATTTATAGTTGGTACCCTTATAATAATTTTTCTTTTTCGCCAGATAAAATATGTCTCCCAGAATATTTTTAATTCGCTTCCGAACATTTTTCCCAGTGTAAAGACCAAGAAAGATATGAGAAGAGTCTAACCGTGTCTCGCGGGGGGAGGCGATCTGAGGGGGCGGGGCTGCTCCGGCTGGAGGCCTGGTATCCGGCGCCAAAGATTTACCAAACATCCGTTGGAAAATATACCCCATTTCTGTTCCCACTCCGAATCCGGCAGCTGTTGTTGTTAGCCAAGTTGGTTGTTGGCAAACGCGATTGCAGCAAATCAGAAAATACTCGCACAAGTGCGAATGTGAATATTGATGCCACGGCATAAGTATGTATGGGTTATAATATATATATATTTATATTTATATGTGTGGGGAACCGTGTGCATGTGTGTGTTTAGTTGGCATTGCAAAACACAAACACAAAACTTCCATTCTGGTCGTGCTCCGCGAGTCGACTTTAGCCAGCCACTTGGCGCTACTTCGCCCACTTCAGCGCCACTCCACCCACTCAGCCCGCCCACTCACACACACTGGGGCAGACGCACACACACACACCCACAGAGCGCTCCTTGCTCGCTTACTTGCTACTTCCGCTTCCGAATCCGTTTTGTGTGCTGTCGCCGCAGAAATTTAACGAAGTCACACGTCGCCAATGCCAGTTCCTCTCGCTCTCTCTCTCTCGCTCTCGCCAAAAAGCTCTCCGAATCAGCATCCCGAAGCGGCCGAGGCATCCTCGGCATCCTGTGCTCGGCATCCTGCCGCTTTCGGCTCCAGATGGCAGCAGCATCCTTTTTGTGGCATCCTGGCTCAGTTGCGAATTCAGTTTCGGAGCGTTCGGTGGTGGAGAGCGGCTGAATTTTAACGCAATCGAAGACACACAATCGTGATCGAAACGAAGTTGTTGTTTTGTTTTGGTTTTTTGTCGCGCAAATTTCGCGCGATTTTTTGTGTGAGACAGCGTGTGTGTGTGTGTGCGTGCATTTATTTCGCACACTTGCGACGGGGCAACCCCAGGATCTGTCGCCTGTCTCCACGCTCGTGACTCAGACTTTTCCTCTGGATCCTGCGGAGCGTACGTATTTGTGGCTTCAACTCGGCACCAGTGTGTGAATGGTGTCTGTGTTTGGCAAGCCGGCAAGCATATCCTTTCGGTCCCAGAAACCCCCCCCCCCATCAACTAACGCCACCATTGTTGTTGGCCCACCATTGTAATTGCAGTCGGTGTGGCAGTGGCAACGCGGCGTATACTTGACATCTTCGCCGCCAAATTGTGCGATTTCTTCAACTCGTTCAGCTTCCGTTTTCGGCTCCTTGAGCATTCGCCTGCTTGGAGCTAGCTGCTCCTTGTGACATTGGCGTGAAGACGTGAAGAGCCCTCAAAATCCGCTATTCCACTGTATTCGCAATCCATTTGCCTGCTGCCCTGGACGGGCAAACAAATTTTTGCAATTCAATTTCTATTGTGCATTGCCGATGCGAAATGTGCGCATCGTTTGCTGTCAATGCCAAGTATTCAGCATAAAAATTGAAAATTGCATGCAAATTAAATAAATAGACATCCGAGGACCGAGGAGGAACAGCTGAGATAGACACTCAAGAACCCTACCATACCGTACATACATATATCATAGCAGCGCAGTACAAATATCGTTGCGAAAATGACAGTTGTGAGTTGTGGCTCAGATTTGGCTTCGCATGCGGGGCGCAATCAAAGCAAACGTCATTAGCACTCGCGACATCGCCTTCGATTGACAGCGGGAAAGGGAACGGGGAGAGAAAAGAGCAGGAGCAGCAGATCCTGCCGCAGGATTCAGCAGCCAGGAGGCCAGGCACGAACAACTTTACATTTGCATAACTTCGGTGCAGCTCCAGCGCTCAGATTCCGATTCACAGGTACGAGAAAAACTCCTTACCAAAGTCGATTTCCGTTTCAGCAGCCCCCCGTTTCTCCATCCCTTTTGCAACTTTGCTATCATTTCTATTTTCCTGTTTCTGTTTTTCATACCCGATATCTCAATGCCCCCCTCTGAAACCGCCGAGTGAAAGGGTAAAATCGGAGGATATTCAGCCAGTGCCGGAGTTTGCTGCGGCAAATCCATTGTGGTGCACTCGAAGGTGGTTTGGATTCGCGGGCTTACCTTTTTGGGCGGCCCTTTGGGTGGCTCTGTAAGCGATTAAAGAACCGAGTTCGCTTAGCAGCATTTAAGCGGTTTCAGTTTTTTAGGTCAGCTCCTCTTGATTTAATGATCCAATAAGGAGCTTTCGGATGTACAAATTGAAACCTGTTGGAGTGACTCGAGTTTTTGCAGAGCAGCAATTAGAATGATGGTTTAATATCATTTGGGTTTTGTTGGGAATTTCTTTTCATTATTTCTGAGAACTAGTGGGTTTAATAATAAAGGAATATAGTTATTATAAAATAAATAAATGATAAAGGACCGCATTTATGGAAAGTTTCCAGTCAAGAAGGTTAAATACTAGAACCAGTAATTATATTTTTAATTGGAAAACTTACCTCTTAGTATAAGAGTAATAAAAACTTTATAAATGATCTTAGGATTTAATATAAAATATTATTGTTGGAAAATAAACTAAAAACTTAAGTTCAGCAACTAAACTATTTTAGCAGGACACCCAAATAAAATGCTCTGACATTTCTAGAAGTTTTTCTTACATTTTGGTCTGATATATATCGAAAAAAAAATTAAATATTACTGTAAATCATTGACAATATTTTAGCGATCACAACTTTTTTAATAATAATATTCCACAGTCAAGCAACCAATCTGCAGTGCTTTCATTTCGCGGAGATTGCGGGGTACTTGCTGGTCTAGCCCTCTTGACAATCGCTCCTCCGATTTGTTTTAGCTTTGCTCGTCCGCCACGCTCTGCTCTTTGCTTTAGTATCAACTTTACGGCTGCCTCTGCTCCGGATTTCTCGCCACTCCCACTCCACTTCGGCTCCATCATGGCCACGTTATCCAACTTTTAGTTATGGCTTTCGCTTTTCGCATAATGTCAGTTTTATTTGGTTTTGGTTTTCACTGACGGGGCGCGGTGGGTGGCTACGATGCTGGCTAAAGGTCTGTTAACGGAGGTGGATTCGAGGCTATCGAGGATGGGGATAACGTCCCGTCCCGGCTCAAATCCATGCCAATGCCCAAGCTCCGGGCCTCGAGCCCCTTTGCCTGGCCATTCGGCACCCTTGCAAGATTTATTGTGCCTCATACACTCGTACACACGTACACATAACACCTTCTGCCAGGGACCTTCGTCTACGTAGTCGCACTCCTGTAACACACCCGGCACCCCTTTTTGGCCCACAAGAGCCGCGCCTTGGGTTTCAGTTTTAGCCACCATATCCAAGCTACATCTCCATCTCGTTCTTCATACATCTGCAGTCCCATAATCTCTACTATTTGCATCGCAGACTTTGCTTTGGATTTTCCTATAGCAATGGATTTAGTTATGGTTTTTCTTACTCTCCGGCTTTCCGCTTCAAGCCCCCTCCCCTCGTCCTGTCCTGCTGTCCATCCGTCTCTTCTCCGGTTGCGCTTTTTACTTCACACACACACACACATATACATTCTGCATGGCAGTCGGACGTTTGTTTTTCCTGCCTTTCCCCAGCACACACACTGAGCAAAAAAGGTTTGCCTAGTTATGGCTGAGAAAGAGATGGTAATAGTAGGGGAAAGGGGTGCGGGGCAGGGCCAAAGTCCTGCGGCTAACCGCAGCAAGCGTCCCAGTTGTGGGCCCAGGGCGTCCAGGAATGCGGCTAATGAATAACCATCGTAATCAAAGCTGAAGCCGAGGCGATATGCAAATATGTAAGACAGATTAGCTGATTGTAAGTCCGCGATAGGGGAAGTTTCGGGGTGTTGAAAGTGTTCTTTATATTTTCTTTAGTTTTTACAAGTGGCTAAGAAATATATTTTTTATAAATTGGTGTTTAATTTAGGTAGTTTTCTAAATTTAATGGGGTTTTTTAAACTTTTTTAAGAAATATTTAAAGGTTTTTATCTTGTTATATTTAAATGAATAAATTATGAAAATACTAATATATTATTTTGAATATAGAACCCATTTATCGAATTCAAGGCCTTTAGTTCATTGTGCAATATACCATTTCTAAACGATAGCTTTAAAATGCCTTGGGGCTCACATTTATCAAAGATTTATTGTCGAGTTAATAAATTAATTTGAGCCAAAGGTCGGAATCTTTCACTTAACCTTGCCAAACTCCGAGTGCCAATAATTTTCCAATCCCAATCTTTTGTTATCGAATCTCTGCACTTTAAATTCCCAGTGACTCCCACAAGCTCGGCTAATAAAATTTGTGGAATTTATTTCTTAGTTCTGACTTCATTATTATGTGAGTGTGGAGTGCCCGAAGTGCGGAGTGCGCATACAGTATGCCGGGGCAATCCATAAAATTTGATCCCTGATCCATTCATTCCCGGGTTGGCACGCACTGCCGCATTTACGCCCGGCGAATCCTATCGCAACCCATCACTGGCATGGCGACCGCAATAGCTCTTCACTTGGGTTTATTCTTTTTGGCCCGGTGTAGTCGTAACTCCTTCGTTCGCCCGCTCAGATTTGGGGCTCCTTGAGGAAGCCGCACATGCGAGCGTTCACACACACACACACACAGACACTCACACACGGGCGGAGGACTAACAGGATTTCCCATAAAACGGAAATGGCATTATCCTCGCACATATTGTTGTGCGGATTTTAGTTTTTATTACACCAAGCAGCGCGCGGCTGCTGTCCATAAGAAGCCTCACGGGCTCCTCCGCCGCAGAAAAACCCAAGGAGCTGGAAAAGGAGCAGCAGGAGCAACTGCGGCAGCATAAATATCATTTGTGTCTGTTTGTGTGATACATCAAGGAGTGACCCATTAGCCCCTCGCCGCCCCCCTCCCCTACTTACCCAGCACCCACTTACCGCTCTCACCTGGCGGTTGCAATTTATGGCCGTTCCCCTTAAAACTCCACACACTCCATCGGCGGAGGAGGATTGCCAAGCAGGATTGCTCTACGCTAATAGGGTTCCAAGGCATTGTCTTTGGCCATGCGGAGGTGTTGGGGGGCAGGGTCAGGACCAGGGATCTGATCGTTTCCTACATTGCGGGCAAGATTTATAATACAGCTGGCCAAAAACAACAAAGGCGTCAAATGGCCACAGAAGCCCCGACCACCATACCACCTACACTATAATAAAATAATTTTCTTAATGCCTTACACTGTATTTTTATAAATATTTAAACATTTTTTATTTGATTGAATGAATTTAGTTGAATGACTTATAGAATTATAGAATTATAGAATTTTTTACAATTTTTTAAGAACTTTTCTTTGTAGAATTGTATACATTTTTTTAAAAATTCTTCTTTATATAATTTTCTAAAAATAAAAAAAAACATATTCAATAATTTTCCCTTTAAAATCATATAACGAAATATTTGAAATAAAACCTTTTAGACCCCTTATAATATTCACTTCAAATTCCCTTAATTAATTTTGGTTATTTAATGCCTTTAATATAATTTTAAGATTTGAATGCCTACTTTAGATTGTTTGTGGGCTCCTTTGTGGACTTTGCAAATGCTGTGCAAAGTTTTTTGAGCTTCCAAAACTACTTTTGACCACTGAGAAATGGTTTTCCTCTCGAGTTGAACGAGTTGCACTAATCCTTTTTTTTTTTTTGGTAATTTTTCCTAAGTGTTTTTCCCCCGACTACGGCAATCGCTCAAACAAAAACCAAAACCCCAGGCAAAGCAAAGCAACCTAAACAAACACTTGAGGTGTGTAAAGTTAGCCAAGGCTGCGTTTTTGCTTGGCTTCGTTTTTGGCCCACATTATGTGTGTGCGGTGCGGTTGGAGATTTTGGCTTTCGGGACTTTGGCTTCGGACAAGAAAACTCTTCCGTCTGTCCGGCTGTCTTTTGCCGTCTTTGGCCGTCTTTTGTATCTGGCTTACTTTGCTTTTGTGCTTAATCACAACACGCACATTTACATATTGGTTTTGGCCAACTTGAGCAATCCTTTAAGATGCTGGACGGGCGTCCAACCCTTTTTTCCCCGTCGCTGCTTTATCTGTTCGCCTTTGTTGTTTCTATGTGGTTCAAGTTCAGCACACCGCCGGGGGTCGGTGGGTTGGTGGGTCAGGCTTACGGTTAAGTAAACACTCAGCAAGAAGCATCCGCACACACACTCGGCAGGCGGTCGCCTCCCTGGACAGCCATTGCCCAGCCGTTTGCGGCCAGGCATTGTTTTCACTTTCCAACGAAGCCCCCCAGCCAACCTCCCAAACTCCCAGCCACCCAACCACCCAGTGCCACCTCAGACCTCCCCAAACCACCTCAAGCCACCCACCCAATCGCCGACTGTCTCTGAGCCTGTCTGTTTGTCTGTCCAAGTGTCTGGTTGACGGGCGGCTGTCCTGTGCCTTGACTGCTTCATAAAACATACAACAAAATCTGAAATTGATGATGGGCAGTGATTGTGGAAAGTTGGCAGTCAGTTAAATTGGGTTCCTGCCTTTCCTTTTCGGCCTAAGAGGACAAATGTGGCAGGGTTTGGGGGGTGAAGTCCTGGGTCGCTTGCGTTAATTGCTTTGTGAATGGTGTCCGCCTTGGCCGGAAAGTTAACATTTAACTTTAGTCTATTCGGGACTTTAATCTATTTATAATTGAGGAATGCATAAAGCATGTTAAATACGAACTTACACAAATTCTACTTTGTTATGCGTCCTAATCGGGGCTGGTCTTCTGCTCGGAGGACTCACTTTTGGGAGCGTTTTGGCAGCCAAGGGTCGCCGTCCATTGTTTTAAATGCCGGATCACAGTGGGGGGTGTTTTTCGGATGGTTAGATGCTTGGATGGCAGGAGCCCTGGTGAGGTGAAGGCGACTCACATAATTTGCATAACTAATTTGTGGAAACTTTGGGCATAGGAAGTTGTTGAAAGTTCCTGAAGGAGGAGCTCCCTGGGAACGGGAACAGGAGCAGGAGCTGCAGCAATTTCTTCAGCTCCTCGGCTGCGGTTGCGCTGCAGAAAAGTGCTTAATTCTTTTAAATGAAAGAGGGACGGGGGAACGAGGCACTGCCAAAGAGCTGGCCGGGCAGGGCATTCGAAAAGCTGTCCTAATTGAATACATGAGAGCATAAGTTAGCAGTGTGGTACTTTGATATCAACTTTGATTGCTTTATGGCACTTGAGCGTACAATTTGGCTTAGTTGGCAGTTGCTTGTTGTCCTGGCTCTCGGTCTCGTCCTGCCACTGGCGCTCCTCTCCTTTTTGGCCATTTGGGGCCACCGTGCCGAGCTTGGCATTTTTGGCTGCCAGCTTGAATTTCAATTCGAGTTTGAATTCGAGCAGCTTGCTCGGCAATAAATGATGTTGATTAATGGGGGACTTTTGGCCCCGGAAAGCATGCATAATTAAGCGCTGATTAGAGTCACATGGAGGCGATTGGCCAAAGGAGTTTCCAAGCGGCTTTCCTGCCGTTGGGCGCCACTTAGTTAAGTGAAGTTGCCATACAATTTTCCTTCGGTTTATTTCAAGTTTCTGCCAGACCGATAAAGGTCGATCTGCCCTCAGACAGTTTATGAATTGAATTTTCCTTTTGGGTTAACCTTTTTTTTCCCAGCCAGACAGACAGACAAGAAATCCCATATATACGTTCTGTCAGCCAACTCCATTCATCAAATTCGGTCTTAATAATTTATTTGATTCGATTTTCTCAGGCAGCAACTGACGAAATTCTTTTGCGGTCATAACTCATTTGCAAATATGTGGCAGATGAAACATTCATGTTGGCTGGGGAATTTAATTTTTCTTCAAATTCCCCGGCAAGACAGCTGGAATTCTTCGATCTGCCTCGGCCGCCTTTATTACGAATCCAATTAGCATGGAAATCTAGGTCTCTGGGTCTCAGTCTAATGATGCCCTGCAAAATGAAATTTACCGCAGGCGGCCAACAACATCGAGAAAAGGCAACCAGCAGAAGCGGCAGCAGCAACGTGACCAAAGTCCAGTTAAGTGGGTTGGGATTGGGTTTGGAATTGGGGATGGGGATGGGAGCAAGGATGAAGCTTGGTAAGGGGTGCCAAATGTTGGCACACTTTATGGGCGGACGCGCCACATGGCGTATACGTAAACGTAAACGAACGTAAGCATATCCGTATGGGTAGCATTTTAACAAAGTGTTAAACTGAGAATTTTATCTGCTGTTCGGTAATTCACAGCTCTGGGCTCCAAGGAATACCCGCCCACACAAACAAGAAAAAAACACCAGAAACGAGCTGAACTAGCCAAAAAAAGCAGGCAGGCGAAAAAAAGTGTTAATTTCAACGCTGCTCGGTGAGCTTAGTTAACATTACGTATACGTACCGATGGCCAAGTGCTGCACTCCACGCCGCTGTTTGCCGCCACTCGCCGCTGCCCACTGACCTCAGCAATTACTCCACGCCTTTATTTTAATTACACGGCAAACAAA
Source organism: Drosophila mimetica (assembly GCA_037075245.1). NCBI lineage: Eukaryota > Metazoa > Arthropoda > Insecta > Diptera > Drosophilidae > Drosophila > Drosophila mimetica. The sequence continues at coordinate 3,781,036 of JBAMCH010000023.1, read as the reverse complement.
AGCAATGAAAAGTAAAAATGGCAATGGCAAGACAGACAGCCCAGGGAAATGAGGTGGGTGGGTGGTTGCGGAGTGGGGCAAATAAGACATCAGCAAGTGGGGGAGGAGGGGGTGGAAGGACGCCAAGCAACCAAAGCAGAACAGCGCCAAAAATTAGGATATAATCCCGGGGGCATAGTTTTAATTCCCAATACAAATATCACTACACGAAAGTACAACGTGCATAAATTTCAATGACGTTGCTGCTTGTGGATTGCGGGTAGTTGAATCTTCTGCGTCGTCCTTCGTCCCTCGCCCTCGTCCTTGTCCCCTGATTCTGCTGCTGGCTCAGCGCTCCTGGCTGCTCTTTGCTCCTTGGCTGATGCTCCCTGCTCCCTTTTCCCTGTGCCTCGTTCCAATCCTGTGAACCTCCACCTCCACTTCCACCCAACTGCCGCCGCCAGCAGGTTGCCCTCACAATTATACGCACAGTCACACACCCAGTCAGACGGTAGTGCACTGGGAGAAAAAGGAGGATGATTTCAATTGGTATTCGCAGTAGGAAAGAGTCTCCTTTAATTGCAATATTATTTAAAGTTGCCGATGGATAATCAACTTATCAAAACCAAATAATAATATTTACTTTAAAAATGATTTAAAAATATTTTCCAAAAATACTAACTAACATTTTAATTGAATATTAAAATACTTAAATTTTTTAAATGTACTAAAAAATATTTAACTTTAAAAACATATAATTTTAATCAAAATATGCCAAAGATAAATAATAATACCAGTTATTTTAGATTATTATTTTACTTTAATCTTAAAACAAAGTTAAAATACATGATTTATGTTGTTATTATTTAAAATTATACAATTTTTTCTTGTAGTTAATATGCAGCATTTTTTATTACAATGTTATAAATAGAGATTGGCCATTTTCATACCACATCTACCTATTAATAGACCGCTTTTCAAGATTCAAAGCTGCTCCTTTATGGCCCGACCCAGTCACTGTTGTGCAATTATAATTGATTAGGCTTCATTAGCATGTCCACTTGATTTCGCGCCGTGTAGGGAGCTGCAGAGGCAGACAGACAGTCGCCGAGGGAGCGGCAGAGACCGATAACAACGCTCATTTAGTTGTATGCTCACTCAGTCAGTGAGTCAGTCAGTCAGTTAGGCAGTCAGTCGGTTAGTCAGTTAGTCAGCGAGTCAGTCAATTGAAGATGCTGGTTGGCTGGCCACCACCACAGAGGCACAGACACGGGGCCAGACACAAACACAGACGCAGACACAGACGGGGCCTGACTTTGTGGCATTCTCGCTGGCTGCTCATTTAAATAAATAAAGAAATCTGGAGTAACTTCTTGAAATTCCAACACATTCCATATCATTACTGGAGGAGGCCACAAAAATTTCCTCAATCCTTAAATGTGGCAGGCTCCCTTCGTCCTCACTCACACACACACACACACACACACAGGAGCAGTAACATCAACGTCAGCGTCGCAGTCGTAAAAAATTGTAACGGATGTTGCGGCCATGTATACACAGACACACTTACACACATGCATGCAGGGGGGTGGGGGGTGATGTGGAACAAAATGGAAACGGGCAGCCAAGAGAGAGAAAGTTAGGAAAAAGCTTTCTCTCGTAACTCTGGCAACTGCATTGTGTGCCTGCAACAACAAAGGCGAGTCGAATCCTCGGCTGCTCTCGGTGGCTGCAGTTGCTCCTGTTGCCGTTCTGGCTGCTCCTGCTCCTTGGACTCTCTTTTTGGGGGCTTCTAACCACGGCCACGGAATAGGAACAGTTACTTGCCAGGATCCCTGGACCTTGGGGCGCATAGAGGGCTATTTTATTAGAAAGTTTACCCGAAAGTTAGTTTGCGAGTGAAACAGACCAGAATTGCGGCTGCCAAAAGTGCTCGGGGGCGGGGGCCTAATGACCCCCCCTCGAAAAAGGGGGCGGTGTTTTTTAAGGGAGGAGAACTACGGGCCAAATTGCTGAAGTTTGCCGCTGCAATTAACTGAATGATTGATTGTCATTGCTGGTTTATTCACATTTTCACATCGTTTGCATTTTCCACTCTTACTTTTATTCTTATTCTATTTGGCTTTCGCCCACTTCGGTACCACTTGATGATTCTCCGGATTCTCCGCCTCGTGCGGTGTGGATAAGACTTGATAAGAAAACTTCACCTAATGATCGGAGTTTTCGAATGTTGTAAACTTCAACCTCTGCTGGGATTCAATTATTTACAAAGTTACTTGCCCATATCTCGGACTTGAAACAAGAATTTGTGCGAATAATTATTTTAACTTTGACTTTGGATAGTAAACAAACTAACTGCTACCTTGGAATCTTATTTGTCAAACAGTAAACTTAATTGTATTTTAATTCTCCGTAGATTTGTAATGTAAACACTTCTTGAGGTACATTTATTCTGACAGCTGGCTTATCTGCTAAGTCTTTTTTAAATAAGCCTCTTATGTTTACGTTAAAAGTATGAGCTTATTCGCTTGACAATTTTAAGCCGACAGCTTTCGGTTTAATTTGCACATTTTTCGTTTTAAGCTTTCATAAACCAAATCATCTATCAATTGGGGTCTCAATTATAAATTGGCCTTAATTAAATAGTGATAGCTGTCAGCGCTTTCAAAAAATACAGCTCATATATCTCAGATAATTATGATAATTTAATTTGAAGTAAGTGCAAAATACATAAACTGCTTTGGTTTAAAAAAAATCATATATATACATACATCACAAACCTTTTCGTGCCCCAAAAAAGTAGTTGTGCTAAAAAGAAAAGCACGTTCACTTCGTGCACATTTGAAATTCCCATAAGGGTTCTTTAGTGTTAAGATTTCCGTCATAGTTTCCCGGCATTTTCCGGAGTCCGTAGTCCGCAGCTTTCCAGGCCCCCCACATCGTGGCGCTCGTCTAGCTCTCAGAAATGAATTACCCACTCGGATTAGGGCAACTTTTTATAATCGTAATAATAATAATAATAAGGCAGGCAGCGCCAATCTTCTTAGGTCTCGTAAAAAAGCCAAGCGAGGCAAATCCGGACGGGTCCCGCATCCCGGCCCAAATACCTCGATTAGCCGAACTAACCAATTCGGGGGCTAATCCCGCAGCTCCCTATATGGAAATAAGTCCCCCAATCGCACATATGTATGAACTCGAGGCCCCGAGACTCGTAAAGTGGAGTGGCGGCTGGCAAAACGCAAGAACGCAAGAAAAATGAAATCAAAAACAATAACTTGTCTCCTGACAGCATTCCACAAGAGCCAGGACACGCCACGCACATTTCTTTATTCCTTCGATTTTTTCCCCTTGTTGTTGTTGCTGTTTTTTTTTGGCTGTGCTTCGCTTTTCGCATTTTTCGCTTCTTTTCGCTGCCCCAACTTCGGCTGCTCCTTCGCTTGACATCTTCGTTTGCCGTGCTGTGTGACGGTATTTTGTTGTCCTCGCGGGACACTGAGAAAAAAGGGGTTAGACTTTTATTTTTATTGAATTTTTCTAACTCATTTTGATGGAAACTTTATTAATTTTTTTATTAGTTTGTCAATGAGTAAAATAAAAGCCGTTTTTTATTTCGTACATTTTACATTAAATATATTTTTATATTTTTAAAACAAGAAGTTAGTGTTTAATAATTTTTTTAATGGTAAAAAAATGATTAAAAATCGTACTTTTTACGTAAGATATTTTTTTATATTTTTTTAAACAAAAACTTAGTGTTTAATAATTTTTTTAATGTTACGTAATGAATTCTTATAAGTAATTGGTGTTTCTGATGGTTCAAAATTCTGTTTCTAAATGAATTGGATTAAAGTTTTAATATGTACTTAAAAAAATTACATAACAAATTACTTCATTCGTTGGTAACATTAAATTTTTAACTTATTTTAGCTTGTATTCAAAATGTTGCATTCCAAAGTTATGTATTATACATTATATTTATTTAAAAATCTAAATATCTATAAATCATGTGTTATTTTTTCGCTGCGTGCAGTTGTTGCTGCTCTTGCTGCTGCCGCTTTCTTTAGAAAAATGTTATTACGTGCCGCTTGCGCCTGGCGCTGGCAACTTATGCAGTGCTGCTGCCTATGCCCAGACACGCTCGCCCCTTCCCCCCGCTCCCTGCCCTCGTCCTTGGCCCTGCGTCACTCATTGCCACCCCCTGGCCACCCAGTAACCACCCACAAAGCCGCCAAGCTCCTCGCTTGATTGTGTTGTTATTCAGCTTTTGTGTTCTTGCCGTCGCCTCAGACGGTGTGTGTGTTGGGTTGTGCGATGCTGTGTGTGTGTGTGAGTGTGTGTGTGCGGAACTACACATTTTTTCGATACTCCGTCTTAATGTTATCGTTGTGCCAGGACTGCTCCTTCAGCTGCTCCTTCTTCTGCGCCTTTGTCGCAACAATTTTATTTGAAGCTGCCACTTTTTGTTGCTCTCGGCTGCCGCTTCATTTTTATACACAATTCCACTTTTTTACGGGCGTGGACGTGGGTGCAGTTCCTCCTTCGGCGCCTGCGACGCCAGCGACTCCTGCGACTCCTTCATGCCGCGTCCTTCATGCGAATCTCAATGGTATTAGGGGCTAATATTTGTAGACTTTTTCAGAGTTGATTGAGTGGCACGCACTGGCAAGCACATATGTCTGCTGATGGGAAAGTGGTTTTGGTTTTGGGCAGCGGGTTTTTTTGGGGGGAGTTTTGGGGGTAGTGGGTGGCTGGGTTTTTGGTCCTTTCTGGGTCCTTGTGTGCATAGCCCGCCTGCGGCCGGGACACCACTTGTCCCATGTCCACAGCGTTGTTTTCACAGCATTTGCTGTTTTTAGTTTTCCCAGATTTTTGAATTGATTACGATATCAATTATGTTTGCTTTTGGCCACCGACATTGTTTGCTTTGTTTGTGCGTGAAATTTCTGCGTCCAGTGGGCGGTCAGCACTCCCCTCTTCCTGCCATGAGACTCCCTCCCTCCCCTCTGTGATTTGTGTTTATCCTAATAGAATAGAACCAACTCTCGCTACGCTTCCTTTTTTGGTCCTGGACTGGCGCGTTTGCGCTGCGAAGGACGCTCAATTTTGGTTTCCGTTCGCAGCGCCGGTTATTTGCGCCCGAAAGTATGCTTTGTCTTATGCATGTACGGGTGTATTGCATTGTGCTGCTGCTCCTGCAACTCCCACTCCCCCCGTAACACCCTTTCCACCCAGCGTAACTCCGTTGATTTGGCTGCCACTGCTGCCGCCGTGCCCCGTCGCATTCCATTGCCGTATTGTTTTGTAAAATCGAGCGCACAGTCGGCGGAAACCCACGGACTACGTACTGGCGCCAAGCGGAAGGGATTCCGCTGTTGCAGTCGCTATGCAGCTGCACTTGGCGAAATTCTAGGGCTTTTGATTAGCTGGAATGAAAAGCCGACCTGTTGACGCTTAACCAGTTGATAACTTAAATTATTGGATTTTTAAATGTAACTAACTAACTAATTTATTTAAAATATTTTGTAATAATTACAAACTACTATATTTTGCATTGCTATGAATTTAATTCATTACTTTCCACATACGACTTAATGTCTTGTTGAAAAAAAGCTGAGTTAAGAGACTTAACAAAAATAACTTTTTTCCCAGACAACATAAGCATACTTTTCTCACAAAGGCTTTTTATGGTATTTCATAATCTCGTGCACTTGAACAAAAGTAGGTAGCCACTACCAACCACTGAGTAAAGTTAAGGGGATTTTAAAATAGCAGTTTATTAATATTATTTAATCAAATAAATATATTTTAACAACAAGAAAAAGTTGAAAAACACATACGAATTTAAGTGACTTTAATAAAATCAGTAAAGAAACTTTCCAATTACCTTCCCAAAATGTCCTTCACCATTGTTTTTTCCCAAATAACAATAATAATTATTTAAATAAATATATATATTTTGCTCAGTGCACTTGTGGCTGATCGGTACTAAAGTTGTGAGGTTTTTGGCGCGCGTGGAGGGGGCGGGGGGCAATTACGCAGCACGGCCAGGCAATATTAAAGTTGTTGCTGTTGCTGGCGCTTTGTTGTTGCCGCCACCGCAGCGAAAATTTCAACTTTATTTTGAGCTATCTGCTGTCTGCAGTTATGCAAATATGAGAAATTGCATTTCACGCAGCCAACAGCAGGCAGCGGCCGGGGGAGCGAAAGAGAGGGCCATAGCGGGCCAGAGTGAGATGGCAGCACAATAGAGGCAAAGAAACAAAAGTATATTGGAGTTGCTGCTGCTGCTGCTTTTGTCGGATTCTGGTTCTGTGTTCTGTGCTGTTTCTGTTCTGGAATGGTTCAGTTCAGCACTCTTCGGTTCTGTTCGGTTTGGTTCAGTTGAGTTAAGTTTGAATGGGATGGGATGCTGATGGTTATCCCCCGGTAGTCGCGAGCGACCCAACTCATCTGCTGCTCCTGCTCCTTGCTCACTCGTGTTCTTCTGCGGGGAAAACATAGGCGGAAAACTTTTCGCATTATTTGAAAATACAGCGCGTGCGATGCGATTTTCACTGCAAATTGCAGAAGAGTTTTGCCCCATGTTTTTGCATTGGCTTGCCACCCGAATGCACCACCCCTATGCGCTGTATAGCCTGTCCCATTTTGTCCTACCCCCAATCCCAATCGTCTTTTCTGGGCTGCTGTGTGGGTATTTCACTTTTTTTTATTCGTTGCAGCCAGGAAGGAAGGGTTGGCTCCTTCGTGTTCGGTCTTGTTAGGTATCATTGTGTAATGTCTGCTGGCTGCCGAGCATTTGCACATATTTTTCACAATTTAAAATAAACGAGAAGTAATTTAACTGCTTGCCAGCAGACTCGGCATGGACAGCATGCAATAGTTGCCACTCCTCACCATCTGAATATCTAGCCATCTTACCATCTCACTATCCAAAAAAGTAGAGCTCAGCCCATAAAACGCCCCCAGTTTCCACCCACTCTCGACTGGCAGTTGTGATGATTGCTGGAGGCAAGTTTTTGGGCAAGTTAACAAAAGAAAATGTGGTCCTGATGTGAGGACTTTGCAATTAGCCATTCTAATTTGATGCTTTCTACACCCAAAAAAAAAACGAGAGGAAACGTAGGTCAATTTTACATTTTTTAAGGTCAATTTTAACTTGATATGGACCCCGTGTAAAATTGACATGTTCGAAAATGTAAAAATGATATTTCGGTAATGTCATATTTACATTAAAACCATATCAATTTTTTGAAAATGTCAAACGTAAATTTGACAGAACTGACAGATAGGAAGACAGACAGACAGAAAGACAGACAGACAGACAGACAGACAGACAGACAGAAAGACAGACAGACAGAGACAGACAGAGACAGACAGAGACAGACAGACAGACAGAGAGACAGACAGACAGACAGACAGACAGACAGACAGACAGACAGACAGACAGACAGACAGACAGACAGACAGACAGACGGAAAGACAGCCAGACAGAAAGACATACACACATACATACACTCCGCGTTCAAAATCAAGTGACAAATATTTGACAGAAGCTTATACTAGTGCGAGCGAGAGAACATGCTTAAAGCACGTCAGTTCGAATTTCGAATCTGTCTATCTCGTTTCAACTCATATCATTTTGCTCTCCATATGGCGTACTGCTCTCTTTTTCGAAGTGAGAGAGTCTCCGAGAGAGAAAATTCGGCAAAATGACCTTAATTAATGTAAATTTGACCTTATTTAATGTAAAAACGATGTGGGTTTGAATTACATGCTTTTTACATTGGCCATATCGAATATACGGGGCGATATTTTTTTTTGTGTATACATATGCACGAGTGTGCACGTATGTATGTATGTATGGGTGGATATATGTACATGTGTCTCTCTCCGTGTTCGGGGTAATTGAGGGAGTAAACGGCTCGAAGGCTGGAGACTTTAGTCGGCAGCTAACCCCTGAAGTCAGTTATGTGCTTCCAAATTGGTTTCTTGCTGCAGCAGCAGGCTCAGGCGACTTCGACTGTGAGTGTGGTTTGGGTCTGCCAGTTTGGGTTTTCGAGATTATTTAAGCTTCATCCGCCTGAGCTTATGATATATAAAGTGCTAGACGTCAGTTAAATACAACTCCGGGTGCAAAATGCACAATAAGCCTCGTGCATTCGTTTGCAATTTAGTTTCTATTGGTAATTTAAGCAACTTGAGTGCAATTCAATAGGTTTGGTTTAATGTTACCAAGGTATTTAATGGTATAGAAGCTTGTTTTTATAATCATTATAAAAATCAACAAGGAGAGGATTTTGTTGTATGTCTTTTATTATTATAATTGTGTTTGTTTAGTAGGTAAAGTGTTGAATTATTCTATTTGCTGGTTTTTAAAAATGATCTAAAAAACCTTAAGTAACTGCTATATTTTTCAGTCTTGATTAGATATCCCCAAAATTATTATAATATTATTTTTAATCAAGTTCACATTCCCAGGAGCCGTCAGTAATTATTTAGTTTGTTTAAATATATTCTAATTAATGTTATTTTCAAATTATGGAACCACTTCTTTAAGATACCCTATACCTTCTTATTGATCAAAGTATTTTCTCCTTGACTCCCTGCTAAATTTCCGCAGAAAAGACTAAATTTAGTTTGGAGCTCATTTCGTGACGTCGTCGCTGGTAAGTGCATAACTAGAAAATAATTGAAAGACCTTCATTAAAGCAAACCAGTCGGAATGGGGGGGGGGGGGGGAGTGCGGGGAGAGGCACCAGAAGATGCCGGCGAGCATTTGTAATAAATTAGCTCGGCACGGAAGCAGTTTCTGTCATTGCCAGCTCGCCGTTTCCAGATCCTTTGCGGCGGAGTCTCGAGCGGTTTCCAGTTGGCCCATTCAGATTGTCATTGTACTAATCACTCCTGGCTGCAGGACTCGCGAGGGGTACGGCTCCCGAGTAAGAGAAACTTAATTTCTAATTACGCGTGCTATTTGTCAGCGTTTTTTCGGTGTTTTTGCGCCTTTGTCGGGCAGGCGAATCGGAGATTCTCTCCGGCTGAGTGGCGGAAATCTTGTTCCGTTCGCATCAAACAGTCGGGGCATGCCTCATTTCCAATTAACAATAAATCCGTCGCAGTCGAGACGGCGAAGGAACAGAGAGAGAGATATATACCGTTATATATATATAGAGTCCTGGCCAACTGAGCGTATGAGTAATTTAATTTTGCCACAGCTTGGCCTTTGCTGCTACAACTGGTCAGGAATACCAGAGAAAGCTAGAGATTACAACAGCCAGCTGCTGAAAGAGATGGATAGTCATAGATAGAGGGAGATAGAAGGAGAGGGGAAGAGATAGAGAGAGCGAGACGGCGCAAGAAACTGCACAGTTTACGCAATTAAAATTGTTGCCAGCGAATTTTCCAGCATCGTTGCAGCTAGCACAAAAACAAGAAAAAACTAAAGGCTCTAGCTGGAAAATAAAAAGGGGAGGCTATAGCCTTGCCAAGCCAGCCTCTTCTGCTTCTGCTTCCTCCCATTTTGCCCCCTTATCCTGGCTGTTCGTGTCTTGGCCGCAGCCACTTCCTGAGACAGGATGCGGACGTCCTCGTCGTCGTCTTGGCAGCCCTTTTACTTTTCATTTGCAGGTAACTTGCGTTATAATTAAAAAATAGCAAAGCGCATTAGGCAACAAAAGGATGGCAGACTTGGTGGGGGGCGATGAGGGGTAAGGGGGGTCAAGGGGGCAAAGAGCAGCAGGATCCCAAGGAACATGCAGGCGTGTCCCAAGTAAAAGGAGCCACATAAAATGCTTTGGCTAATAGCCATTTTTACTTACTTCACTGCCGCTTCTCACCTGGCCCAAAAGCAAAAAAAAAGAAGCTACCAAAAAGACCGGTTTGAGGCCAAAAAGCCAAGTTTGTGTGTGTCCGTCCAAACGTTTGTCCGTCCGTTTGTCCGTTCGGTGGCTGGAAAAAAGTTACGCTCGTCCACTCTGGGGAGGATGTGGGCGTGGCATGCGGCCGAGTGCCGGAGTGGAATTCATTCCGTGCGTGCAATTAAATGCGCCGTTACATTAACTTTTACAGGGTGTCTGCCCCAATGTCTCTGGCCTGCTCTCCCCAGCTATCCACTTTCTACCTCTCCCTACTTTCCCCCACTTTCACCCTCGGCAAGCCCCAACTGTTTGCTCGGTGGCCTGTGATTCTGTGTGTTTGTGCGTTCCGTTGATTGTTGACTTGATTTGTTTTTGCTGCCTTTGACGCTGCTCCCCCCTCCGGCAGCTAGGAAAACCCATCCCCTGACCATTGCTCCCCTGGCCCCATCGACCCCACTCAAAACAAATTGCCGCACTGGCCAAGAAAAACAAAAAATCAAGTCCGTATGCTCCAAATGAAAGTGATTCGACTAAGCGATGCCATTTAGACGGCCAGAGAGAACATTCCTGGGGATAACATTGCACGATTCCAAGGAGCATTTGACCTTTGAGGAGCCAGAGCAATTGTATGCTTTATCTTTGCTGAACCATTTAAGCTACAAATATGTAAGAAGTACTGGTGAAATTATTTAGGGAATATTGCCGGAAAGAGAAACTTCTGCGGGCATTTTACATACCTGGATGCAGGTGTAAATTTCTGGGGAATTTACCATAAAAAGATTTTTAATAAATTCTTTTTGACTTCTATATAAAAGCTAATTAACTTACACAATTGAAAGCTAAATAATAATTTAAACATTATTCTTTTGTAAATAGTTAACAAATAGCCAACTCTAAACAACTTGTCAAGAAGCAATTAATATTTAATTGACTCTACTTCGTTTTACCGTTTTCAAGTAAAAGATAAAATGCAACATTTCTCACCGATGTAATTTAAAGCTGAATTTCAGGCAAAAAAGGAAAAGCGAGTCGGAAAGGAAAACAAGGAATGCAGAAATTTCCAGGAACTTTGCCAACTTCCCTCAATTCACCCCGTTTTTTTTTGGGCCACCCTGAAATTAAATCTAGCCGAATATACCCCTTCGTTTAATGGATGGCAAGTGTAAAAACAACAAATTGTTTTACTTACTTTTTGTTTTGCGCCAAGTTGCTCATTTGCTCCTGCTGCTCATTCCGACCCATTCCTAGTTCGGGGCGAACTTTTCTGGCCAATAAATGACTGGGGAAACTTGCCGGGGCGCCCAGGTAGACATGGATAGGTACAGCTCCAGGTTCAGAGCTCCAGAGCTCCAGCTCTCCACGTCCAAGACGTCCGCAATCGTCCAACCACGTAAACAAATGTTAACTTTCCCGTTTGCTTCGCTTCACTCACTCTCTCTCGTCCTTTGTGTTTTTGGGAATTTTTTGATTTAGTGACTTTAATTTACGCTCTGCCCAGGTGCGCCAACTGTTGCCTCCAGCCCCCTGCTGCCAACTTCCCATCCCCAATCCCAGCTGCGACTTTTACTAGCCAACCCCTCCGCTTCTTGGCCTCGCCACTCGATAGAAGCGTCAGCGTCAACTTCAGCTCCGCTCGTTCGTTTTTCGTTTTCATTTTTAGTGGTGCGGAAAATTGATTTATTACTTGGAAAATAAAATGTGCTACGTGTCGCAGGCGCACACACACACACACAGACGCACAGAGACAGGATATAGGCACACCTACGCACCGCCTCCGCTTCCTTCGCGTGCGCCACTTCACTTCGCTCCAATTGAGTTCAGTTCACTCCATCTTTCCCGTTCTGGCGGACTGGCCTCCGGAATTACGCGCATACATAAACGCCGACAGGCAGCCGCAACCCCTGACCCACAGAGCCCCCCTTCGGGATGCCCCCCAAATCCACACCCCTGCCTTTTCGACCGACTGTCGCTGTGCACGTCTTGCTGTCAGTTTGTCTGTCAAATCACAAACGCGCCGCAGTCGCAGACAAAGATATGGACAGGGCCATGCCGCAGCTGCCAGCAGCTAGCTTGCCCCCTTCCACCCCCCTTCTAAAACCCAGACCCCCGCCTCTGCACACCTTGCCATTGCCATGGCAGACATTTGATAAATCAATCAATCAATTCGCGTTTTTTTCCCTGCTTTCGTTTGCTTTTTTTGCTGCCCCTCTCTGTGCTATGTGTTATTTTTATTATTATATTTATTTTCGTTTTTTTTTTTTATAATCTTAATTTGTCTTTCGCTCAACCGCGAATGCCATTCATTTTGTTTGTCCTGGCTGCCAGTTTGTTGATGTTGTTTTTTGTTTTCGCCATTCGAGGCTGCTGTTTACGCATTTTGGATTTTGCATTCGGTGCGCTAACCCAGCGGCAATTCGCATCTGTTGCCTACTTTCGGGGGCTCGCGACTGGAATGTGTTTATGATCGGACTGTATGAAGAAAGTTTCGAAGGGCTCAAAGTTGGTCCTTCGCGGATATAGGCGGTCTCGATTCATAAGGCATCAATTTTGAACGAAACTTTGGCCTTTTGTTTTGAAACCGATCGTCTTTGAGGTTGCGTAAAGTTTTGTTAATTGAAAGCTGAGGTTATTTCGATAAATGTGTAAATATTTTATGGAGATATTTTAGAACGGTTTATAATTATAATTTACGGTTGTTGTTTCAACTTGGCATTAAATAAATATAAATAGTGTATTTACAATATTATAGGTATATAAATATTTAATATATAATATTTGCGGTTACTTGATTAAATTATTTATTATTATTATAATTATAATTATTATTTATAAACAATGTAAATATTTTGACTATTTTGAACAATGTAAATATTTAAACATTTTAATTTTATTTTATTAAGGTTGATGTTGTAACATAGAATTAACTAAATAGAAATATTCAGTCTATTAAGTCAATACATTATTGATCTATAAATAATGTATTCCCAACATTAATATATTTTATAAAAACCCTTTTCTAAAATCCCCATTAGAAATGTTAGCATGACAACGGAAACCTTTATCAAAACCCCTAGAAATCCCCTTTGCTGCCCGCCAATATTTATTCAATATCACCATTAGAAACTTGCAGATAAACCCACCCTGCTCCATTTCAGAGGACCCATTTCGGGGACAGCGAAAACTAATTTGTTGCCTTTGGAGATTTCATTAGAAAGCCCCTGGCAAAAATGTGAAATTCCGCCAAAGCCTCGGCAATCCTATTGTAAAGTGTAAACACAAAACCGCCGCAACCGAATTCTGTCAGTGCTTGTTACTGCTCCACTGCTCTCCTGCCGCCCCCCTGTAACCTTCGACCTCTAAACCACCCCCTCCCAACCCCCAACCCCCTGCCACGCCCCCTCACGACTCCGCCCGACTGTGTTATTGTTATTGAAGCTGGCATTTGAGTTTGGTTTGTTTTTGTGCGTTATAATATATTTGATTTGTTGTTGCCATTTGGCCACTTTTTTCGGTCCTTGCCGCTTTGGGTTTGACTTTTTGCCAGTTGGGCTTCGATCACTGCGTCCTTGTCATCCCTCTGGGGGCTGCTTGGCCCCCCGAAAAAGGCATCCCCATTTCACCCCCACCCCCTGCGATTGTAATTGATGCTCTGTTTTGTTGCCGTATTGGAGCTGCTTTAGACTGAACCAATTTTTTTTTTTGCTGGTTTGTTTTTCGTTTTTGGCGGCACTCGGTTATGTTTGCTGTTCGGCTTTATGTTTTGGCATTTTCGCAATTATTTCTCGCACAAAATGTGGTTTTAGCAGTTTAATTGCTTTTGCCCAAGTATGTGTCGATTCGCGTGCGTGTTTGTGTCTGTAGTTATTTTAGCAAATTTTCACAGCATCAACATCAGCATCGATTTATATGCAGAGCACAAACGGCAGCGGCGGCCCCTCGTCCGCAACTTTGACCGCCAAGCAGCAGCTGGCGATTTGGCTACTGTTGTTGCTGCTGAAAGCGGTAGCAGTGGGGTTAAAAGTCGTTTGGCACTTGTGGTTTTATAAAATTAGGGAGCTTAGCAATGTAATTTAATCAATTTTTAAAAATTGGAAAGATTTTAAACTTGACAACATTTCTAAAATATTTTAAATATTTTAATAAAGTTGCTTAAATTAAATTATAATATTAATAAAATATTTTAGAGAATACACAATAATTATAGAATATTTATTAATTATAAAATATTTTTTTTTTATATATTAATTGCCTTAATTTAAATTAAAATCTTTTTAAACTATATTAGAAAATTCACATTAATAGATGTTTTAAAAAAAAAAGCATGACTTCCTTAAAATTATTCAGCTGGGATAATGAAAAATAGTTAGAAATTGGTACTTGTCACGCTAATTCCCACTAAATTTCCAGACCATCGGGATTTCTAAACAATCAAACCTCTTTCTATGTGCTTTAATATTTAATCTCAAATATTTACTAAAATCAGTGTCCACAAAAAAATGTGGCTAAATACAGACTTGTCTTGCTCCGAAGTTTATGCTTTGATGCATTTGTGCAAATATGCCAAATTAATTAAATGAAAAGCAAATTAAATCAGATACAGGGTATCCGCATTCCCGCGACCCTGCTGCCTGTAACCGCTGCCAGTTGGCAACACGCACTAATTGTGAGCGCAGTCGTTGTTGTCGCCGCTGTTGCTATTGCTGTTGCTGTGTTGTTGCTCCTGTTTCTGCTTCTGTTGCTGTTGCTGTTTCTCTTCCTGCCGCTGTCGCAATGGCCGTGTTGTTATTGTTTGCGGCTGAGCAATAAAACCTGAGCTATGTGGCCCGTTGTTCCTGTTCCGCTACCGCTCGTCCTGCGCCCCCACCCGCTACCCTTCCCCTTCCCCTTCCCTTCCGCTGAATAGACGGCAGGAAGCCCTAGTGCGAGTGTGAATGTGTGCGCGGCATACGCGGCGTATGCGTGACATTAATTTAATTGCAATTTCACATGGGAATTGCCCAGCAGTCGGCTAGCGTGTTTGTGTGTGGTGTGGTGTGGTGTGGTGCAAGAAAAGTTATAAAAATCAGATTTATAAAATGTTAACTTTGATTTCATTTCTTATTTACGAGCCTGCGGTTAGACAGGCCAATGCGATGTGGGCGGCAATGTGGGCGTAACGAGCGAAGCATGTTTGCCTTGCTTGGTTTGGGTTCGGTTTGGGTTTTGGGTTTGGTTTGGCTCTGTTGGGGTTAGCGGTTGATTCCCGGGATATAATACGTATGTGCGGACGGGATATATGTGCGCGCTGAGTGGCTCGGATTACACGGGAGAGAACATGTGTGCACTTTGATGGCTGAGCAGCGCATTTAGCGAGCACATCCTGCGGCTGCCGTTTCACTTTAATGAGTTAATTATAACCAAAAGGCGTCGATTATGCTCAGTTATGCGCACACAAACTGTCGCCATTTCGCATGCTTCACTGGAGCAGAATGGGAATGTCTCATTCTATCCCCACCTCCCTCCTTTCCGAATGCCAAATCCTCCTGCTGTGTGTGACACAATGTCCTGAGATGCTACAACGAGGTCTCCTTTTGGCATTATGATAATGACATGTTTGTTTGTGTGTTTGTCTGCCCGCCATCTTGCCTGACAGGTGTTCGTGTGCGGAGTGTGTGTGTGTGAGTGGGTGGTTGGCTGGTTTAAGCTTTCTTTAAGTCGCGCATTAACCAGTCCGAAACGATTCCGTTTATTGAGTGCTTTAAACAAGCGGCCTCAGTGTCAATGTCTTCGGTTTCCACATCTCCACACTTCCACATTTCCCACCCGCTGTAATTGGCAACTCCTCAGCGCGGCTGGCTCAATTTTTAATTGGCAATTGGGCTTTGGCGGCGGGCGTACGTGTCGTATGCGTAATTTGGGGGCTTTCGTCGGCTTAGGCCAACTGGGGCGAGTGTCATTTGTGGCATGATTAATTGATGCTCATCAATGTGCTTAAACTCGATTTAGGTGGCATCAATCGCGAGGCTTTTCCCCGATGCCACGTCGCCTCGGTGGCCCAAAAAGCAATTTGGGAGTGCAAATTTTAATTAATTTTGGAATAAGCCTTTTGTAATATTCACAAATGAATACAAATTGTGATTAATTCTCAAGACCGGCATCGAGGGAAATCGGAAAATCGGGAAATCCATCGGAGTGAAGAAGACTCCCTTCCGCCTGCCGTATTGTTCGCCCGCACTCGTAATTATTGAATTATGCAAATCACGGGGATCCGGAAAACTTTTCTGAAAGCTTTATTAAACAAACAAAGCATAAAAAAAAATATAAATGTATATATTGTACAAACGAGAAGCATATAAATCAATATATCATAAATCACGATAACTGCTTGAATAACTAATAAATCACGGACGTGTGTGTTTCCTCTTTGCATTAAACCGAAACCGAAACTGAAACCAGAACCAAAACCAAAGCCAAACCCAACCAGACCGAAACGAAGTCACTTATTAAATCAGAGGAATTTCCCAGATTTATAGTTCTCCTTCTTGGCCGCTGGTTAAAATGCACTTAATTCATATAAATCTGCTTAGGCACCTCAATTAGTTTTGGGAACCTTTTCGGGCGACATAAATTCAATTTAAAATTCACCGGCCGAGCGAGGAATCCTTGCAGGTTTTTAATTCATTTAAGCTGAAATGCATTTAATCTTCTTATTGCTACTGGCAAAGTAAGGCCGGCAAACTGCAAAGGCGGTGGGTATTTATGCACTCAACCGGCTTGTCAAAATTTCAGTCGAGTAATGAAGGCAAAATATTCTGGCGAATTAACCGAAATGAAATCAACTAATGAAAGTCATCTCTGAAAAGCCATATCTCCGTCCCAGTCGTTCTCACTGGGTGTTTTGTGTTTTGTCTCTGGTGGAATGTAAATTTAATAACCATTTGCCGTTGATTGCACACTGCTATCTGTGCATTTTCGTGTGTTTTGCCTGTGTTTGTGTGTCCATCGCACGACTAATGCAATTCACAATTTATGCTGGCCAACATTTACAGTCTAAGTGCAATTTACCAAAATTTATGATTGATAATGATGCTCGATTGTGTGTTAAAATCACCCAAACCATCCATGCCATCTATCATTCTCGCTTTATCCCTCGCCATCCATCTATTTGGGGAATCTCGGCATTTCTGTGTGGGCGGCAAAAGAAACCCTATTTCGATATTACAGAATCTTCTTAGTCACTAATCTTCCGACACACAGTAACTTTCTTGTACATCCGCAATGGAAGATTAAATGAGTGTAACTGAAAACTGTGTTAGTGTAGGTTGTTATAAAGAAAGGTTTATTTAGATTTTATTTAGAATCGCTATAGAATTTGAAGCTTAATGTGACATCTGCTAGTTCTAAATGAGTAAAGATACAGATACATTTTTTTTTTTAAATGTTATGAAAAAACTGTCTTTTCTTCTTATAAATTATTTTAGTTTAATTCATTTTAATTTGTTGTCTAATTTTTACATTTTTGTAACGGGTTACATCAAAAAATTTTGCAATAAATCGTAAAAAAATAATATTTTTATTTTTGAACGCCAATCGATTGGGATTTTTATTACGAACTTTTGACCATTTGTAGCTTGGTTTTATACGAAATACTGTTCTTTTTTTGCAGGAAAATTAGTATTACAGTTTGTGTTAAAAAAGGAATTTTTCAATATTTTTTTTGTCGTATTTCTGTTAAAATATAAGTTTTAAGTTTAGTTTGTTCTTAGCCCAAGCAATTAAGCAAGGATATTATGTTTCCTTTATGGCAATAAATAAATGCCCAAGCTTAAATTTAAAAGTCATTCCTTAATTCGTCTGCAAGCCTTTTATTTGCTTTATTTTACTTTAATTCTGCCAAATGATTTTGCTTTCGTATATTTCTTAAATTTTTGCAAATTATATCAGACAAATGCCCGACATTTTCAGATTGTCGCCTGTGAATTTAAGTTTCGGCTGAATTTATGTTGCAGTTTCCTGCCATAAACTTGCTGGGACAAACGGCTGCGTTGTCGCTTGTTCTTGGCTCAGTGGTGTGTTTTGTCTTTGGCTAGCTTTGAAATCCTTCTGCAGTTCAACAAGGACACTCACACGCACACAGGCGCCTGTGGCACGCACACACACAGAGACGGAACGGAGGCAGGGGCCACACATAAATGGCTGGCAACATTCTCGTAACATTATCAATGACAAATTTGATGAAATAATAATGATTTATTTGCCAAATTGCTCAAGTGTACAAATGTGTATAAATATGCACATATAGATTCGCATGGATATATGTATGTTTGTTTGTATAAGTGCTCTGTGCGTACGTATGTGTGGCTGTGTCTGTGTGTGCATATGCAAAGAATGAAGAGCCTGGATTTATCGCTATTGTTGTTATCCTTGCTGCCATTGCTGCCGTTGTTGTTGTTGTTACATGGCATAATTGCTGTTTGACATGACATTAATATTTGAAGCCAAGTTTTTCGAGGAAGCCCCGAGGGACGCGGGACAGGGGGGTGGGGGTGATTGCTTTGGCATCTGCTGGGCTCATTACTAAAACATAATGCGATTCATTAATTGATTCAATTTATGCAAATATATATGCTCTGCCTGATGGCCCAGTACCAGTACCAGTAGCCATTACCATTACCATTCCCCCATTCACATTTGCGCACTTTCACATTCCCCTTGCACTTTTGAGCGCGCGGTAAACTTAAATGAAAGTCAGCGGGAGATGCGGCCAAAGTTGGCGAATTTTTAATTCATGTACCATGAGCTCATTAGAGCGTAAAGTTCATTTAACAATTGTCATGGATAATGGATAAGTACTCCGCGCGCGCCGCGATTCCCCCTCTGTGTGTTTGCCAGATCCCGGCTACCGCCTGCCTGCGAACGAGGTGATGGTGCGGTGTGAGGGAATTAAAAACTTTAATTGGCTGCGGCGCATGCTGCGTATGCTTGATATGCGATAGCTCTCGGCATATGCAAAAGGATTTGTTGCATGGCGGAAGGGAGGGGAGCGGGAGCGGTAGGGAAATGGCGGCCCTGTTCGCAAAGTGGCAGCTGTCTGCTTTCCAGCCCAAACAGAACACGGCCCGAAAGCAACCCACCAAGCCAGCAACCCAGCAACCAACCAGCGAACCGAACCCAAACTGAAAGTGCCGCTAATGCGCTTAACTATTTGAAATATTTAACGTTGTGGAGGCGTGGCAGTGTGGCTTTGTTTGTTGGCTTGACTGCTGCACACACACATTTACACTCGCACTCGCACACACACAGTGGGAAATATTTTACTGTTGCCGCACCGCAGCATCAGATGGCGGCATACGTTGCGTATGAGTGACATTTTGATCACTTTATTTGACTGCTAATAAATGCGACGCTTATTAATTTCCCTGGGCCGCAAAGGGCACCGTCGCCCTCTGGGAATGTCAAACTTTTTGTCACATGTGCGAGGTGGGATTTGGGCACTCACACTCATACTCACACTCATATTCATACTCAAACTCACTCCAATTTCGTTTTTTTCAAATATTATGCCACGTGGTTTGGGCCTGAAATAATAAACTCTTAGCCAGTCGACGGTTGTGTTTATTATCGCTAAAATGCACAATTAGTTGATGTTTTTGCGGTGCTAATGCCTTAATGCCACGCCCCCTCCGCACACTCACACATACCTGCAAAAGCAGCGATAAGTGACCAACGATAAGTACACACATACAGTGCATCCTGGCTTTATGCGAACCCACTCTTCCACTCGGCCAGTTCATTGCTGTCGCTGCCTCTGTGCGGTCAGCCAATGAGCGATAATTATGTAGTGTATTTATTATTTTAACCGCTAATTACATAAAATGCATATTAGTATGGAAATTATTTATAAATATGTTAGTCGAATGACATAAGTACATAGTTGTGAGCGCCCATCCCTTTGGCACTCGCCGTGCTTTATAATTCCGGGCCCAACACTCATTATCGATTGCCGAACCGCCCACTTTTTCACGCGATAATCATGCAAATTGTCCTCCTGATGAATGGCCGTGGGCCCCCAATTTAGATGTTTAGTTTTATGTATGGACATTGTTGGCGGTGACTTTGGTCTGGTTAATCCTAGCTTTTGACAGCCAAAAAGGGGCGAATTGGTTGGTCGAAAACAAAGCTATTAATTGATGCACAACAAAAAATATTGTTAGTTTTAAAGAACAAAAAAAAGGAAAAAATTCCAAAAATATTTGAATCTCTTTTATTTCAAAAATAATTAAATTCAAATTTTTTTAATAAGATTTTGAACATTTTCTATCATACCAATTTTCTCTAAATTGATTGAACCATTTGATTTTCTAAATTAAAAGCACTTTTTTTTAGTGTAGAATATATTATGAGTTTACAACAATGAGATACATACATTCAAAGCACTATTTTAATTAATGCAAAAGCCAACCACCACTTTTGATTGTTTTTAGACCAAAGAGCAGTGAAATCCTTAGAGATCGGGAATGTGCGTTTAATCCGGATAACAAACCGAAGCCTTTGCCGCAATTCAAAAAGGCCACGGCTCTGACCACAGGTACGCGTATTAACCCACCCAAGGTATTCCAAATCCCTCAAAGTTCTGCGGCGAATCCTTCAGCACACACAGACGCACACAAAGGCAAACAGGCAAACTAACAAACAAACAGACACACTGATACGGGGAAAGGGATGAGAATGGGAATGGCTATCAGAATGAGGATGGGACAGTCAGCAGATTTTTGTTTACTTTCCAAAAACTAACGAGCAACGAAACTAAGACGCTCCATTTTCTTTACAGTTTATTATGAGCTTAACTTTCCATTAAAAAATATAAATCCCCATGAAGCGGAATGCAAGCCGTAGAAGCCGAAGACGCAGTTGAGCAAGAAGAAGTGCCGGGGAAAAAATCCAGAGACCGGAAAACAAAGAAATAGAGGCAAGAACGAATGCCGAATTTTGTGCCGAACCATTTGCTTGTAGTTTTTTAACGGCCAGGCGCAAAAAATGGGGCAAAAACGAAAGGAAAACATACAGAAAAAGCATCGAAATAAAAAGCAAAACCCACGAAACAAAAGTGAGCTCTAAGCTGAAAGGGGGAAAATGGTGTTTGTGGGGTGGGTTGGGGCGGAAAAGCGTTCGGAGAAGAAAGCAAATGTGTATAAATTTCAACAAAATATCTTCCAACTTAATAAAAGTTTTGGGGTTTTTCTCTTGTTTTTCTTTCGCTCATCTCCTAGCGTGCGTGTGTGTGTGTGCTCTTTGTTTTTTAGTTTGTTGGAAATACCTTTCAACTTTTGGCTAAATAATCTGCAAATTCATACATACAGAAGCTGATGTGCATTCAGCAGTATTATAGATACAGCCACAGAGCAGATAAACATCCACATACGTATGCAAATAGCAACAACCCCCCCACCCGTGTCACACGCATCCCCTTATGAGCATGTGTACATTATCAATTCATGACGAAAGAATGGGGAAAAACTTCATTTTTACGAAAAAAAAGGGAGCCCCACCCCTCGCAATCCCTTGATGTCCTGCTAGGGCAGCAACAATGGACCCAGCTCGATGATGACGCCTCAGTTGCCACAGCGAGCACCGAAATGGGCCACAGGATGTGCAGGACAGGGACAGGGACAGGGAGCACAGGACACTGACAACTCCCCAGATGAATGCTCCTTATGGGGCTGACATCCGAACCGAACTTAACCGAACTGAACTGAACTCAACCGAACCGAGATGAGATGAGCGGAGCTGAGTTGAGTTGAAGTTGCCTTGACTTGGGAAACTTTACTCCCAACTTTGGCTATGTTTCCCCCCTCCTCCTTCCTTCATTTTTTCCTTTTGCCAGGATAATAAAAATTTGACATTAAATATGCAGGAGCCCAGCAAATGAGCCTGGCAGGAGAGCTGACGTCTGCGGCGGCGGCTTTAGTTTAATCAAATATCAAATTGAATTACCAAAGCCGCCAAACAAAATGTGTCAACAATGCGGCCGATTGCGGCAAATTTGTACAGGGCAAATACTTGGCCATATTGTTTGTTTGCCAGCCTGTTTGCCACGTGCGTTGCTCGCCGCTTTTTCTGCTCCTGGCCTTGTATTGTTGTTTGCTGGTTTGGTTTCGCAAAAAGACCTTGCATTGAATGGCGATGATTAAAATTGAATGGCTTTATTAACGGCAAATGTCCCGCGGCAATCGTTTGATTCAATTCCAATTTGGCTAAAGCGAATGTGAATGCAAATGCCGGCAACGACAACCAAATTACAAATGAACAAACACCAAATGTTTGTCAAAAGCACACACAAAACACACTCACCCACCCACGAATACTTATTCCATACATAGCTGAACGTGTGAATATCTGTGGGTGGTTCTGTGGGTGGTTCTGTGGGTGGTGGAGACTTGTTAATTTCAGTGGCAAAAGTTGCCGGGGCAAGGCAGAAAAAATAAATAAAAATCTCACAAAATATGATGACCCTCGAGTCCCCATATCCAACCGTATCCAGCCATATCCCCTATCCACACCACTCCACTTCGCAGTAAGCGTCATAAAAATATGAGAAATATTAAAAGCCCGAACCGTGTGGATGACCAGAGTGCCAGGTGGAAGTGTCTATGTGCCAGGGATCATGTGAGTGGGCGGAAATAGAGGAGGAGGACATTGGGTCCGTAGCCTGTTCTCAGTATCCCAGGGGATGCGGCACGTAAATCGTAAAAAAAGGTTCCCTGCGAATTGGTAATGGCCAACGGCTCACAACTCGGGCATACGTGTCTATGAGATTTCCCCCAAATAAGTTGCCCTTCATACGTGGGCGTCGCTGTGGATTTGGATTATGAAAATGGTCCTTAAAGCGATTGAAACGATCAAACATTGATGGCCCAAAATGATGAATGATTCGAAAATGTCTTTGCCAACTTTGCTTTCCAACTGGCAGGGGAAAATTAAATTGATCTAAAGTAAATGGCGGTCAAAAGGCTTATAAGAAGATTATTGTATATGTTTCTGGGCCTAAGCCGATTTAAATATTCAGGTTTGATAAAATACATTTATGATTTTCGGCCTTATTTAGGTATTTTCCAGACCTTCTTCGTGTTAATCAAGGCATAAAGGTAAATGGTATTAAATCTAATTGAATTACTTTTACTGGGTTTTAAAAAAACTTAAGTCTTCATGATTTTGTAATACTAATAAACTGCTGTAGAAAAGTGGAATGTGGGGATTAATCCCCACACTCGGCTGAAAATTGAAAGGAAATGTGGTTTTCAAAAAGTATGCAACAACAACTTTATTCTAATATCCCCCGCTACCAAATCCTTTTTATGTATATAGCTGTTTAGCTAATAAACTCTAACTTACTCACACATCATACTCAAAGTAACTCGATTCAAATCCCGCACTCTACGTAAGTGCTCAAAGGTTATCAGTCGAGGTCCAGTTCCGAATGCAGGTCGGATATCTGGGGGATTATCGCATCAGGGCCATTAGACCTGTCCAGATTTAACCGTCGCTGCATGAAGGCGAATCGACATCTGAATTGATAACAATCCGCTTTCACACGATTTGGAATCCGAGCCCTTCTCTTCTGCTCCTCTTCTGCTTTGCTGCCCACCTGCTGACTGATTTGGGTGTTTTTCGGAGGTAGAAGTAGACCCCCTCTATGTGTGTGTGTGCGATGATGGACTGACCGACTGGTTGATTGGTAGATCGACAGACTGACAGAATGACGGACTGCAGCCCGCTCGCTTGTTAGGATGATAGCTCAAGCTTTTTGCTACGGCTTATGCACGTAAGTCGCTTATGGTCGCCCTCAGCTCATGCATATGTATGCATTGTTAACAGTGAAACAAACCAATTGTAACTGTGTCTATCTGTGTATCTCCTCCTGCGAGAGTGTGTGTATGTGTGTGTTTCTGTTGTTGATATGACCATAAATTTGTTGCGCTGCTTCATTGCCAACTTCTCTGGCTCGACGTGTGTGTGTGTAGGTTGTTTATTTTTGTGCAAAACTTTCGAAGGGAAAACTCACAATAGCCAGATGACAGATACGAGGGGATGGTATAAAGGGGGGTGGGGGTGGGTGGCTTATAAGGGGGCCAAAGTCTGCAGCAGCAACTCACAAAAGTATCAAGTGTTGTTTTTGACGGCTGCATATTGACTTAACTGTAAAAATAACAGCAAGACGGAGTCCAGGACACACAGCAGACAGATGAGCAAGATGAAAAAGATGAGTAGAGTGCAGAGGGGGGTGAGGGGGTGGGGTTATCAGGAGGTTAGTGGGTGGTCCGGAGCCATGTCCATGTCCTTGTCCATGGCGCGTGCTGCAAGTGTTTGGATTGAGTTGTTAGGCAACTGATTTGATTTACTGAATAATAAAAAAACCAACCAAAACATTCACACACTGACTGACAGGATGGCCAACACACACACACTCCAGGATGCTCTGGGGTCGCAGGATAACGGGGGGCGGGGGTCTGACAGACTGGGCCATAAACAGTCATAGACACTTGGACATGGCCCGAGCACGAACGGCAAGTTTATCAACTACAATAAGAAAATGTGACAGCCAAAGGAGAGTGAAATAAAACTTTTCCTCTTTCTTCTCCCTCTCTCTCTCGCTCTCTCTCCCTCCCACACACTCCCACACAGACAGACAAATTTGCCATTTTTCTTGTTGTTGCTGCCGTATTGGCATTGCAAGTTCCATAAAAAATGCAAAATACATTTGAGCAATGAGCAACAACAAAACCAGAAAAGTGGCAACACAAAAAGAAAAGCGGGAAAACCAATTGCAGGCAAGAAAACGATGAAAAAATTCTGATACAATTTGCAGGAAAAATAAAGAAATAAATAAGAAAAATCGCTTTCTTCTCATGAAATACTGAGCGCACACACACAAGCATATACACATTCTAGCGAATTCACATTGCGAATTCTCTGTTCAATTGCGGCAAAAGTTAAAGCGGATATCCTTTGGCAGCCAGGACATCATCGAGCACTACTCCAGACTGATTTGAGTGCGATTTGTGGACAAGTTTCGGTTCTTTTTGGTTGAAGGAAATTTCACGAACAGCAACTGAAACTCCAATCTATCAAAGTCTTAAGTGCCGAAGAATTTGATGATTTCAAGCTCTGAAGTTTCCGAGTTTGTTTCATTTTTCCTAAAAATGTCATAAAATAGTAAGCAAATAATAATGGGCAATCTTTAAAATTGATTTTACCCAAAATGTTTTGCCATTCTAGTTATCAAAAAAAATCTTTTCCTCTGTGATTTAAACACGTTTCACACATTTCTAAAATACTTATCTTGCAGTTCATTGAATACCGAAAATTCTCGTTAAATTTGCATCGGAATATACAAAAATGAAACAATCAATATTGAGTGTGAAAACGAATATTCCATTTGAAGTTCTCCCAGCAAAACGGCAGATGATATACAATCCAATATTTACATAGATAAATTATCCCGACTGAAAGTTTCCTTACACCGGCGAGGCCATAAAAATTGTTTGCATAAGTCCGATTTCCTGATCGGTAAATCTATAATTTATGATTATTATGGATCACTTTCCTGGGGCGCCTGACAAATCCTCGTAGGCCATATCCTGAGTTTTGTAAATTGGAGTGGCAAAACAAAGGGCGAGCACAATGCAAATAATATACATAAATATGAGGAAAAATATTTCACATTGTGGTGCACCACTCGCGCAATCACTCTGATGTATGTGTGTGTGTGGGGGGGGGGGGATAAAATATGGCCAAAAATGACGTATGCGTAACATAAACCAGAGCCAAATGAACAATTGGATATAAATAAGCGACATAGCCGCGCAGAGTGGGCGCCTGAAAAGTGACGCGGATGTAAGTGAAGCTGACAAAAATGCAACAGCAGCGCCAAAAAATTAACAGCGAAGGACAATGGCCAAAATGAAACAGAAAGCGGAGAAAGCTGGCGGGCAGGAGGGTCGAGGAGTGGAGTGTCATGTAAAAGCCTTTCAATGCACGCTGCATACTTTTAGGCGATGCGTGTTATGCGACGCCCGCGGCCTCAATGTGTTTGTGTGTGTCTGCCCGAGAGTGCGCCTGTGTGTGTGTGAGCCTAGAAAACGCGATAAAAGCAATGCATAAAATACGCCATGGAAAAAAAAACACGCACACACATTCACAAAAAGCGAACGAGCGAAGAAAATTGGGTGAAACAGCAACGGGATGACAGCGGAAACAACAAAAGCAACAATGGACTGGGGAAAATTTTGGAATTTTAAATACCTGGTATTTAGACAGGGTTTCCATTTCAGCTGCTTAGGGCTTTTCAAAATATTACCTCATATCCCAACTCACACACTTGATCGACTTGATAAAAGGTAATTTTTTTTTGAAAGCCCTAATGAATTCGTATTAAATTCCAAACATAATTAGATTTTAAATATCATCATCAAACAAAGAGGAAACGAAATTGTTTATGGCCAACAACTGACATATTTACTATACATTAAAGCGGACCTCAGTTGTGCTCCAAATTGATGGTCATTTTAAGTTGCCTCTGCTGTAGATGCATAATTCATTCGAAGAGAAAAAAGTTAAATACGAAATGGCTTGAATGCCTGCGAGATGCTTTTAAAATATATCACTCATACGCACTGTTGCCGCAGCTTACATATGCAAGCAATTTGTTTATTTACACGCCAGCTTACCCTGCAGAGAGTGTGTTATATATTTATTTATTTTTTTAATATTTATTCAATGAAAGTTGTTAAAGTTTCTTTGGCTTTTCTAATCCTTTTGGTCCTGAAGTCACAAGCTATTAATGTTTATAACCAGAAAATAGTTGAAATATCTATTGAATTTGATATTATAACTCTTAAGCTTAATATTCATTAATTAAAATATCATTAATTTAAGAAATGGACTTCGTTGACCAGCTCAACATACCCTTTTGGCCAACGAATAATGGGTGAGAAAAAAGAAATGGCAACTATGAAATGAGTGGCAAAAGAGGCAGCACGTCCAAACGATGGGCGAGCAACAAAAACGCTTCATATAGATGGGCTCGGGCATGGATGTATGGGTAAATGCATACATATACGAATGGGCGAGTATGTATGTGTGCTTGTATAGAAAGCGCGCTGGCGACGTGCATATGCTTGAATGCGCGTGTTCGCACTTGCTGGCGAGCGAACAAAAAATAAAATGGCAACCAAATGCACAGCAAACCCAAACACACACATACACAAACATGGGGCCATGCAATTGCATATGTGTATGTGTGCAATGTGAAAAACGAGTGCAAGTGGAAAAATAAAACATTTTTGCAATTAATTGCGCTCAATTTAAAATGTTGCAAAATTAATTCAAGAGTCATGCCAAATACACAGGCGCAGTCATTTATGCAAACAGAGACAGCCGCAAGGGGCGTGGGGGGGTGTGGGAAAATGGAAAATGCAAGAGGAGAGCGGGGGTGGTGAAAGGGGGATGATCACAGCTGAAAGGCTGCTCAAGCGACCAGACAAATGCGCAGTTGAAACGGACACACACGGAAGGACATGGCTCCGCATGTGGAGAAGGCAGCGAAAGGAGTGAAAGGAGCGAAGCTGGAGCTTCAGGATGCAGAGAAAGAAAAGGAGAAGAAGCAGCGGCAGCAGCAGGCTCGCCAGCAGGACCAGGAAAAGGAACTCGAAACAGGAGCAGGAGCTGGAGCACACAAATGTGGCGTTGATGAGCAGACGCCAGAAGGGGCTAGGTGCCGGACAAACGATTCCAAGACACAGGACACACTGCCACGCACACACCCAGAAAAATTATGGACAACATTTTAGGTCATGTATAACCTAAAACATTTTAAATGGACTAAAAGTTCCTTTTTAGGTCATGTACTGCCTATAAATTTAAATTTTTGGTATATTTTCCCTACTTTTTAGGTCACGTATAGCCTAATTTTGTAGGTCATCGTGTGCCTTAAAATTAATGCATTTTACCTAAATAAATTTAAAAGTTTAAAACGCTTTAAAACTAAATGTATCTGTTAAACATTTATACTGTACCCACCAAATAATAATTGTATTGCTTATTATAATTTATTAAATTAATTGGGGTACTATTTTAAGAAAAAATGTATTTAAATATTATAAAGTGAGCTTTATAATATACATGCCGTGCAGTTCGTAATGCGCAGTAAGCGTAGTTAGATATTTCAAATAAATAATGAATATTAAATTCTTTGAAAATAAGAGCATATAAGAGCAAGCCTGATGATATCGAATTCGCCGGAACCAATGCCTGCACCAAGAAGGCTGATGAGGACACAGTGTTTACTTCGGAGACTGCCTTGGATGTGATGATGAACCACAGTTGAAGGAGTTTTCACGACAAGAATTCCTAGATAAAGAAGGTGCTGGCCAAGCTGGAGCAGAACGACCCCGTACTACACTCGCTACAATTAGTTGCAGTTCCTTACCAGCAAGCCGATAGGCTGTGGCCGCATATTTTAGGACAATATCGTCCCCGTGCTCATGTTTTTCAAGCATGGAATGAAGGATGAGAAGGCCTGCAGAAGCCCCCATATCATTAATAATCATTATAATAAAATAAAAATTATATAAAATTAAGATACAAAGAAATCCACAAATCTGTATTTATTTTATAATATGGTACATTTTTCAGCACACATTTTTAGCCCAAAGAAAGCCTAAAATTTTGAATAGGGGTTTCTCATATTTTTAGGCAGCCAATTACCTAAAATCTAGGCCAAAAATTACCCATATTTTAGGCCGTTAGTGGCCTTAAATTTTAGGTCATGGAATCCTACATTTTAGGCCATTTAGAGACTTAGCTCCAGTTTAAGGCCAATTTTACCTAAATTCTAGGCCATTTTTTTACATTTTAGGTCATTTTTTTTTCTGGGTGCACACACACACACACTGGAACTCGGCAACCAATACACGCAAAGCAGCTCAGGAGCCAAGCAAACAGCAAAAGGAAAACGACAAGGAGGCGAAGCGAGAGCCACTGCAATAAAAATAACAAAGCGACCGGGAAAGTGGGCGCAGTGGGGGGAGGGGGTTTGGGTTGGAAAAGCGAGATGCAGACGGATAGAAAGCCAAAACCAAATGAGCAGCAGCACATGCACTCTGAAAAAGGACCTATGGGATTTCAAAGCCAAAGTGCCAGCAATCTGCAAAGGGATTCGCTATTCTAGCCAGGAAAATGGCGGGAAAACTTAAGTAGTCTTTTCTTTTAAGACTGATTAGGTATTTATTTCAGATTGGAGGGGTTAATATTTTTCTTTAGGACTCAAAGGTTCTTTTTTTATTAAATCTTTATTATTTTTTTCAAGTGCACCAAAGCCAACACACACTCACACTTGTGGGATGTGTGTGGTGCAGCATGGCAAGATTGTGGACTCAAATGGATTTCCATGTTGTCATTGTCGCTGGCGAAGGCGAAGGAGTTGCAGCCGGAGCAGCAGCAGCAGAAGCGGAATAAGAAGAAGCCGACGAAGAAGCAATTCAAGTTGCCGTCACGGAAGTTGCCTGTTGAAATTAAGCCAACAGCAATTATGGCAACAAATGCGGCTAGCAGCGCCGATTATGCGTCCCCTTCCGCTTGCTCGGCAATTCTGGGAATTTTTCTAAAGAGCCCAGCCAATTATACATGCGATTCCCAGAGAGTTTCAGCTTAAGTTAAAGTCTAAACTGGGTACTACATTTAAATATTTAAAATTTACAGGATCCATACTCACATAGGAATATAATGTTGTTCTATTTAAATATATTCATTCTTTAAATATATTTTAAGTTTATCTTTGGTAGTCCATTATAATCCAATAAAAGAAATTTCGCTCTTATTTTCTGGATCCACAAACAAAATACTTGCCATTCAAAAATCACTTGTTCAGTTGCGATGCGATCGCAACCTATCCGTCGTGTCAATCCCGTAGCTCAGCTTTTCAATTACAATCAAATTTGTCAAATGATTGAGCAATCACGACTATTAGATAACAGATAACACACACACAGCGGAGAGCAAACACGGGCAGTCGGGAAAAAGTGGCCGGGAAAAGGGAAAAACAAAACCGAAAGGACCCTTCGAACCAGCAAGAGCGTGTAAAAATCATATGCATGCATGTATGTGTGCTATCTTATCGCTTCCGCTTCCGTTTTTCAGCTTCGAGCTACCAACTCTGGACACATGCAAAAAAAAAGGGGGGACCCAAAAACAGGTTGGAGGGGGAGGGGGAGGTGAATGAAGCCACACTTGTGCCCAGTTCAATGGAGTTATCGTGGAAGCGCAGTGCGTTTTACAAAACTCCCCCCGAGCAATTCCCCAAATATATATAAGCGCGCGCTTTTTCCTTGATTTTTTTTTTGGTCCTTTCTTGGGGGTAACGAAGTTTTCCCAGTTTGGCTGCGAGTGTCTCACTGTGGGCAAATAAATGCCAAGCGCTACGTAAACCAAATAAAGTCGAAGGCACGCACAACCCCACACCCCCACGCCCACATACCCACACATGCCCGCACGCACACACATTTAACAGTAACAGACGTTGGCAATGAACGCAGCAGCGACAGGAAGTAGGCAACAGCCTTTTAGTCCTTTAGTTGCTCAATTTCAGTTTCACACTTCCGACGAGCAGGAAGACCCCAGGACACCCGAGCACTCACAATCGCACAGCGCCTGTCACGAAAATAACACTGCCAGGCAAATTCCTTTCCTCCGGTTGTCAAATTTAAAAACTGGGAGTTACTAAAAGGGAACTTTAAACTAAAAGTTGTTTTATTTAATTAAAAACTTTTTCATTTTAGCTAGAGAATTACTAATTTCTGTATATATGTAGATTACTTTAATATTATTATTATAACTTATAGTATTATTTGAATTCTTTTTATTTTTTAAAATATTTTATATTGTGGTTATTATAATGGAGTTCGCACAACTTAAATTTTTTTCTAAAATATATTATTATTTTTTGGTATTAAATGAAACAAAAAAGTGTCATGTAATGGGATGTACATATGATATTAGGGTTTTTATTTTAAATTTCCCTTTTTCTGAAACAATGGTCTAGTTTTCTTTAGATCTATTACCATGCACACCGCTGTTTCGGCTGAGACAGACAGCTATGCATATGGGTAAGACAGCGGAGTCCCCGTCTTCACAACGTCTCCTCTCCTGGTTCTTCATTTGGTCCT